>OX419708.1:11924770-13322270 GCA_948474745.1 Oligia latruncula
CGCTCAGGCCTCCTCTATGTGACAGGAAGTGGACAACAACATAATCAAAAATATAAACTCTTCCGGTCTACTAATGAAAACATAAAGTGAGCTGTCAATAGTGTCAATCCCTAACATCAGATACCATGACAGCTCACTTCATCGAAGTTTTCACAGTGACAATTTATTAGAATAGATCGGTTGTCCAGTCCGTTCACAGTTTTTTATCCTCTGCTGACAACAGCAACCCAATATCAACTTTATTGTAACGGGATTAAAGATCACTGTGATATTGACAGACAAGTCAGTGGCAGCAACCTAACAACAACCTTATTGAAACGAGCATAAGGATCACTGTGATGTTGACAGTAATGCAAAATCAGAAGTATATAACTTCGAAAGGAATGTAGGTACACATAATATGTGAGAGATGGTAGATGTCACATTCTATTTTTCGGCATACCAGTTTACTTAGTACCGTTTGGTTTATGCAAATGCAACTTATTCGCTTCGCTTTATACAGGAAAAAATGTAACCATTGCCAAACTGAAACCATGAATTCGGTATTTACATGATTCTGAATCCCTGCGTTCAAATTTATTGTCGGTTATAAAAAAATATGCATATAATTCTTGTCCTTGTCTCTCTTGTCTTGTTTTGTGTCTTGTCTTGTCTCTTGTATTGTTGTCTTGTCTTTTGACCGTGTAGATATTGCACTGTTCTATGAAACAGCTGTTTTATTTTTGATAACTGACGATTTTCTATGCCAGGGGTTTTATATGCTAAATTTATGGTTACAGGTTGCGCACTGGTTAAAAAAAATCCTGTAAGTATGTAGAACCCTTTGAAGATATCCGTCTTCATCTCATAATTTTAGTCTGCAGCCAATTCAACCTCTATCATACAGCTGGGCTTCCATAAGTTTCTCAGCAAGTTTGGCTACCTGTCTCAAATCACGTATGCGCATCGGCGTTCCATCGCATCGCAGTGTTGATACCAATCGTTTATTATAACGGTCACTTTTACTCACGTAACCTGGCCACTATTCTTCTTAGCATATCGGTGGCAAGAAATTCAAAAATATGTTTGGCTCAAAATTCAGCGACGTGAACTCCGCGCTCACTGATGCAGTCTTATAAGGTCAACAAGTGCAGAGAAAACAAGGCATGACCACTGTTTTATGAAAATGAGTAAGATAGTTTTTTTAAAATACTTCTCTGGAATATTAAATTGGTTGGTGGCAATGCTGCCGGTCTTCTGGGCACGTTTTCGGTTGACAGCGATACAGACTAGTACTTCGACGCATAAGTGTGCTTTTCGTATTTATTTGTGTAGTAAGTTAGTCAGTCATTTAATTTAGTATCTAGTCTAAATAGTTAGTTATCTATACATACAATAATTGGTTGGTTAAGTTTTCCTGGAAAATAAGATCGCATTTGAGTATTTATGAGGTTCTTAATAAGTAATTAGGAAAGGTTTATTTGGAGTTTTGAATCGCAAGGAATTTTTTCATCGATCCCAATTCGGGGTTCCTTCTTGTCTGATATTTGTTATGTTAGGCTACGACCTACGTGTTCAGCATTATTTGTTTCGCTCAAGTGGACTCGTAATGCCTACGTGACTTGGTACGCACTGCACTCGCTGACTAAGCAGTCTAAATATAAATCAAACCATAACGGGGCTTCTCTGAATCGCTTTACGTTAAATTCTGAGCAATCGTGTTTCTTAGGATGCATTTGAGTTGATATTTCCTAATATTTTGCCCTTTTTACCGACTTCAAAAAAAGGAGGTTATCAATTCGATACGTATGTATGTAATATTATTGGAATTGCATTATATTCACTTAAGACAATCTATTAGGGCTTCCAAACAAATATACAAAATTTTATAGACGTATGTATGTATGTATGTATGTATGTATGTATGTATGTATGTATGTTTGTCCACGCATATCTCCGTAACTATTAATCGGATCGTGACCATTCTTTTTTTATTGGCTTACATTTACTTCAACTTAGGGAACAGTGCAAGTTTCATCAAAATCGATTCAGTAATTTTGAAGATATGGACTAAGACGTGAAAGTGTGACGGCCTGGCTTATTGATACGAGCTACGGGTGTAGTGTCAAAGCGAAAACATCTCAAAACCTTGGTCAAATTCTAGTGCAACAACTAAAAATTACCAAATAAAAAGTAATTTAAAAAAATTAAACCGACTTCAAAAAGAAATGAACTCAAAATTATGAAATAACTTTAATTTCGGAAGTCGGTGGCAAAAAACTAAAACTAAAATACAGATCCCAAGACACCGACTTCCGAAATTAAAGTTATTTCATAATTTTGAGTTCATTTCTTTTTGAAGTCGGTTTAATTTTTTTAAATTACTTTTTTGTAATATTTTTACCAAACATTGGTCACCTTGCAGTCGTCTGACGTTAATTATAAACTTTTAGAAGTGTTACTTGAATATGTTGTTGTGTCGTTAATTGCTCCAATTTTTATTTTGTAAGCGGACTTATCGATTTTGTTAACGCTATATATTTCTTAGCTAGATGGACGGACGACCTAAAGAAGGTGGCTGGGATGGACTGGTGGATGCGGAAGGCGGAGGACAGGGTGTTGTGGCGCAGCCTATGTGTCCAGCAGTGGACTGCAATAGTCTGAGTTGATTATATTTGTATTTGTAGTTATGACTACTCAGCAATTTTCAGCATGTGTAGTCTCAATTACACCTACCTATGCCTAAGTCAATTTCTTAAATCACAATCTAAATAATTTTTAAGGATATTGCTTAATATGTTCGAAAAATTGGTCTGCTCAACAACGTACCTAAATATGCAATGAATATTGTTGATCTGTCCAAATTAAAGCCATTGCTACTGTTAGTGCGTTACACACTACCCCGCAGTTCATTGATGTTTTTTGATTCGAAATACGATCATAGGTACTTTCTTTAGCAAAATCACTATATCTGCAAAACTACTATGGATTTAAATAGTAACAAATTCAGCTAAATGTGGTATGAAGGCATTTTATTAGATGTCTACTAATACAAAAATATTATATTGACTTGCCAAATAACAATGTTTAGGCAAACAGTTTATTAGACCATTGATTGTTTTCGCGTCACACTTGACGCAAATTCTGGGTCTGTCTATATTGTCTACGTCAACGTTTCTACTATATACCTATATTATCACTTACTTCGTCTGCGATTTTTGCCTTTATTGCAGTGCTGTAAGATTCTAATTCGTTACCATGGGTATTATTGGTATTCCCATCAGAAGTTGTTTTATTGTACCAAGGCTAGCACTTACGTCCTCTGAGTCAATTTGTTTATCATCATCCATCTTGTTTCGGGCTAGACAGGTTGGACATTAATTTCAATCTGAATATGTAATGTGATCTTATTACGCATCGTGGGTATTAAAATTAGTACATAGAGTTATTTTTATTGGGTGTTTGTGGTGATGATTTGGGTATAAAAAGCTACTAAGGTTGTAAGTTAGGGTGGTCGTTTATTCTAAAGCTAGCATCAGCAACATTCATCTTTTAAGGCGAAAGGCGTCCACTGTTGGACCTATAGACCTCCCCAAGCACCTCCACTTCGACCGGTTCAGTGCTTCCCACATCCAGCGGATTTCTGCGGCCTTCATAGATAATTCATTGTTATTCAAAGTAATCTAATGGATTCCTTTGCATTTCGTTACCATCATCATCATTGTTGAATTTTGTCTTCGTTGACACTGTTTTTGTGGTTTCACTGGAGGATTTGTTAAGCAGGGATAGCATTTATTGAAGTAAACAGCCGTCTATGGATAACTTACTACATATCCGACACGAATGTATATAAGGGGCTCTTGTCTTATAAAGAGCCGCGCACGAAATTTACTGATTAAGTATGATCAATTTTGTTCATTATTTGTGAGAAAAGGAAAAAGAATGCAACAATTTTTTTTGGCATTTGGAAAGTCGAGATCGTTGTTTTGCATGTATGTGGCTGAAAGGAGTTTTTTAAATAAGTTAAGTATTCATAGAAAATCACTGAGAAATGACGCGAGACTAACGTTTGATCATCTTTTTACAAGAAACCATTTTTGATTTTGAGCATTAAATAATATCATCAACATTATTATATTATGCTCTACTTGCCACTTTTTTCAACTTCGATACAAAAAGCAGAAAAATAATGTTGAAAGAAACTATTTTTTTTTCTTAAAAACCCAGTCAGAATGTATTTTTTCCTATTATTTAGCCAACCATTTTTAGAAATTTAGAAGTCACACAGTAGTCTTCAGTTATCCTTGAAATACAATCAAAATTGTATCAAAGTTATGATAATACGATTTCTTCATTAAGTAAATCAAAGGTGAAATAAACAATATTTTCGAGAACGCAAGAGTCTTGAAACTAATAATTGGTGCTAAGACGGAACACTGACACGAAAGGTTTAGTGGTCCGAAAACTGTACTTTTATACAGGGTTATTGATAAAACATTAACAACCTCTTAGGACGTCATTGTACTCATCATTATGAACAACTCTTACTATGGGACCAAACCTGAAATCGCGAACAATAAATCAGCTATTCCCTACATTTTGACGAGTTATACGAACATAAATGTAGGGAACAGCAGATTTTTTTTTCGCGATTTCAAGTTTGGTCCCATAGTAAAAGTTGTTCATAATGATGAGTACAATGACCTGTTAAGAGGTTGTTAATGTTTTACCAATAAACCTGTATACATACTGCCACAATGTTTCAATGATTTCAAGCTTTCCAACAATTAGATAAGAAATTGACAATAGTGATTTTTTTCGTTCACGCAGCCTTAACCACTTGCACGTACGTGTTGCACGTAACATGATGTCTCTCACAGACCCTAGTTCCCAGAATTCTTGATTATTTTGTATCATTATCATTGGACTCATACGACGCAGTTTCTTTCTGACGTATTTCGAATACATCATCAATTACTGTTCCACACCCATGTTTCCTGGGTTCACATTGGAGTCAATTACTTTCATGTTTGTATTTTTGTCGCCTACGTCTTTGATTGCCTCAAGGTCTTCAATCACAGCCTTTGTAAGATTAAAACCTATTTTATTTTAATTGTAATTGATTTTCTTTTAATTGAAGTGATCGATTGTGTAATGAATTGTCGTGTTATTCCCATTGGTTTCTACAGTTCAGACACACAACGCTCTTTTATCGTGTACTAGCGACCTGCCGCAGCTCCGTACGCTATACACTTACATATTATGTAATTTTAATATTTTATATACACAAATCTTCCGGAATAAATTCTCTATAAGATGCTGCAAACCGCATGAAAATCCGTTGCGTAGTTTAGAAAAAAAAACAAAATCAAAATCGGTTCATCCGTTCGGGAGCTACGATGCCACAGACAGACAGACACACACACACACACACAGACACGTCAAACTTATAACACCCCGTCGTTTTTGCGTCGGGGGTTAAAAAACAGCGCGGTCACACAGACAGACACTAAAAGCTGCTTTAATTTATAATTATGAACTGC
Organism: Oligia latruncula; assembly: GCA_948474745.1. Lineage (NCBI taxonomy): Eukaryota > Metazoa > Arthropoda > Insecta > Lepidoptera > Noctuidae > Oligia > Oligia latruncula. The sequence continues at coordinate 11,930,293 of OX419708.1, forward strand.
AACGCCCCACGGTTTCACCCGCATAACCATATAAGTTGTATATATTTTTGAAATTACCTTTTAAAACCCTTTATTTTGAAACTCGACAGGTTATGAGAAAAAAAAATTTGATGAGTTGATGACATAATATGGAGCCAAAAATCGGCTATTTTTTTTTTTTTTCAATTTTGATACACCCAGTGTCACTCTCACAATTAAGACGAATCTAACGGCACCTCTCAAGCTGAAATCGATCAAGCCGATTAGGCTACAGAGCGTGCCAAAGAAATATACATGCATCCATACCTACACTACATACACACCTAGGTACCTACGCTTTGGAATGGGCAACTAGCTTCATATTTTCTGACTGACCGACTTCTTCACAATTCAAAAGTGCCTGTTAATGGTTTAATTGAAATAAATGCTTTGAGTTTGAGTTTGATACATACACTCAAAAACATAACCCTCCTTCTGGCGCAATCGAGTAAAAACAAAGGACACATGTCGAAGTACTCGTCCACATTGGTATCGCAGTGCTCTTAGCTCATACATCAAATTGTTTACGACAAGACACCTTCCTTAGCGGAAAGTGCCGGTGTATACATTGCAGCGATCGATCTCTGACATGTGCAGTTTACGATATTAACAGCAACGTGATAAGGACTTCAGTCCATGTAAACAGTGTTCTTACCTTGATTCTTTGCGGAAGATTTGAGGAAGTGCTTAGTCCAGAAGTTGCTAAGATTAGATTAGATCCCTTCTTGTTGATAACATGAGGCTCTGCCCGACGCTCTTTAATTGGTACCATGTTCTCAGGATATCTTCTGATAAATGCTGATAAGTTATCTATGTGTAACATTGCTACGAGAACATTTTATTACTTTTCGGAATTTCGTTTGAAAATAAATGACGGTTGAATCGTCATGTTATCCGAAATGATTATGATGATAAGGTTTGTGCTAAAATAGAAATACTCAAAACTGTTGGCAAAACAAATAACTGTGGTAATATACACTCAGCGGCACGGAATCTTGGCCAAGCGCTTATCTCGCGATAGCAAAAGTTTTAAGAGTTTCTGATGAATGTTTGTTGTGCAGGTATGTCAAAAAATGTTTACTTTTAGTTCAAGAGGGTAATCCATTATGTTTAAGTGCACCACGACGAAACTTTTAATTTACAGTTGAATCGGGTCATTTGAGCGACTAAGTTCACGTTTTAAATTTGTGTGTTGTGAAAAGTTTACTGTTCGGTTTTTTAATTATTGTGATTTTATGCTTTTAATTCAATAACTAAAGGTGCTTTATAAGCAATAAAAATGCCTCTAACACCAGCACAGGTTTCACAAGCCGCTGCGTTAATTAACCAAGGGCTGACACAGCGTGAAGTTGCTATTGCTCTTAACGTACCACGGTCATCAATGCAGTATGCCCCTAAAAGATACCAGGAGACAGGCCAGTACACCCGTAGGCCAGGCAGTGGAGGCGTAAGGTGCACATCGGCCCGAGAAGACCGCTTTATTGTCCTGGAGATTTTGAGAAAACGCTACCTGACCGCTGTTGAGATACGCCAGCGGCTTCAAATTGTGAGAGGCGTTAATGTTAGTGAGCGTACGGTGAGAAGACGAATGGAGGAAGTCAATTTAAAAGCTTGTAGACCAGCACGAGGTCCAGAACTTCTCAGACAGCACCGAGCAGCTCGACTTCACTTCGCACGAGAACACGTTAACTGTACCCACGAGCAATGGGCTAGAGTACTGTTCACAGACGAGTGTCGAATAGCTTTACGTTCTCCAGATGGTCGTGAACGAGTGTGGCGAAGAAGAGGAGAGCGGTTTTTACTCATTACTACCACTCAAACAGTGAGTTTCCATGGAGGCTCAATAATGGTATGGGGAGGTATAAGTTCCGACGCACGTACAGAGTTGGTTATCGTCGATAATCGGCTAACAGCTGTTCGATACATCGAGGAAGTTCTTCAGGAACACGAAATGCCATATTCGGGGTTCATTGGACACGACCAATTCCTCCTAATGCACGATAATGCACGCCCACACGTTGCGTTTTGCGTTGAAGAATATCTGGAAGAGGTTGGCATACAAAAATTGCAATGGCCAGCTCGTAGCACAGACTCAAACCCAATTGAGCATATCTGGGACATGCTCAAAAGAAAGATAAAGTCCAGCTCCAACCCGCCGGAAACTCTAAACCAGCTCCGAACTGCAGCGCTGGCCGCTTGGCGCAGTATACTGCAAGTTGATGTCCGAAACATCATCTAAAGTATCCCAGATCGAATGCAGGCAGTTATCAGGGCTAGAGGAGGAAACACCCAATATTAAAACGTATAGACAATAACGAAAAAGACCTTATTTTTTATTTTGTAGATTTTTCAATTTTAAGGTGAAAGATTCCTAATTTCAGTGAAAGTGCGTGATTTTAAAAATTGATTTATTGGTGAGGTAATCTTTTAATTTCTAAGTTCTTAAAGCATAAGAGACACGTATTAAAGTCACTTACCCTTAATTTATTGTCATAAATGCAAATGCAAATTTTTTTATGCAAATAATCAGCAAAATCACGAGTGGCCAAGTTTCCGTGCCGGTGAGTGTAGATAGTTGTGCGATAAAAGTAAACTGCTCCTGATGTAATGGTATCTAGAATTACGTACTTGCAATCCCAAGGTACTGAGTTCTGTGTTTGTTTTAAGATTAGTTGTGTTACGGTTTGATAACATTATACATATAATAAATGATTCTACGCTGATGTGCAGCTAAAGCAATAGCAAAATTGTTACTTATCACCAAGGGACAAATAGTGTATTATGTTAACTCTTAATTTTAATTTGCTAAACTAAAATGACAGCTGCGATCGACTGACCCACTGACCTCATTTTGTTCTAGTAAATGAAAAATCAGGTTGAATACATTGCAGAAATGTCGTTAACGTTCATGCTTACTTTAGCTTACATCATTGTCAGCCTATAGGTAGTAGTCAACTGCTGGGTCTTCATAATCGTCTAATTTAACTCGATCCTGTCATACATCTCAAACTTTCATCATCATTGACATGTGTACTCTTTTTTATAAACTGCTACATAGGCTTGCCTTTGACGCCTTCACTCACTTGAGGCTTGCTTTTGACCACTATTTCACTTAACTAATGCATTGATGCAGTATACTATGAAACCATGATGTTTGCTTGTCTAGAAATCTGTTCACTCGAAATTTTAAAAATCCTGATCATAATATGTCTTTCTCCAAAAGCGACCTCTGCTCTTAATATGACCTTTGAACCTGACTAAACCATAGGCAGTGACTCGGTATTGACATATACTGTTCTGTTTTTGTTGTCTTAGAAATACGTGTATGTACTTTGGACTTCTGGATCTGGATTCACATATTTACACAAACTACCTAACGTGCTTATCTCTGGAGTTGGCTCACTTTCTAATTGAGTAGCACACACAGTCTCGTTAGGCGATCTTAATAATGGATCTTATTCGCTTACTGTATGGAATGCCATCCCACACCGGTTTGATTCAAGTCATCCTCCATTTGGATAACCTGTTATATTAAGGTGATCAAGGATTTTTTGTCACTTGGCCTTTTCTTTTTGGATGTAATTTTAGAAGTTATTTTGTATTTTGGGCTTCATCAATTTCTTAGTGTCGTTTTATGTTAAGTTCTTTTAATAAATTCGTTAAGACTAAGCAAAAGAAAAAGATGCGCGATGTAGCAGCGTTTCTCATAACTATATAGCTGTGTTAGGTTAAGTTTACTAATATTGTTAAGAAATATTGACCATTTGTTAAGTAAATATAAATAAATATATATAAGCAATACATAGCCGCCAATTTGGTGTACAATGAAGCATATTCTATCTATATATCTACACAACACACCTTGATGATCTCAAGTTAGGCATGTAGGTAGTGCAAGTATGCGTGTTATTTTTTTGTTTTAGTTATTGGACTGGAATTTGGCATGAACTTTGTCCATTCGAATGTAGTAGAGACAAGATCCATACGTCTGTAGAAAAGAATACAAAACACAACACGCAATACCTAACATAGATTTTGTTTCATTTTCCTTTTGTTTCTTTTTTTTATATAACTTGGATTTTTATTGTATTGTATTTAGTTTAGTTTGTGATCCTGTACGAGTCCCAATAAATACTTTTTCATTCTTTCTTCTTTCTTTCTTTCTATACGAGTTTACGAACAATAGTTTTGGCACCGTTGTATAACATTTTGGTCTACGTTAACATAGTATTACCTCATTACGACCCAATTATTTTGCTGACGGTGTAGTTTAACCTTTCTCAAACACCACTTGCGTCATTATTTTTCGTTTGTGAAAAACACTAAATTATTTACATTAGCAAGCATGGCATGGCACCTGTTGCTTTTTGTAATATTTCTTAAATAGGCATTTAAATAGAACGTTGATCTTCATTCAGGGTTTTGTTAATGGAATATTTTGGAGATATACCACTAATTGTGGATATAATATTATGGCAGTCCTAAATATCTAGTGCTAAACATACGTTGTTCGTTGAACAGCCGTTTTAGCTTCTCGAATTCTAGCCCAAAGGAACAGGTTATGTTTTTTTTTTGCGTTTAGCTCATATTCTCAGTATTCTGCCTCCGATATTAAAATTATTTTGCATATCTCTATTTAGTTTCGCGTAACGCATTGCTAAATAATAGGTTTATCAGAACAATCAGAGTTTGTTATAAAATATTTCACGTTCAATTTATCGGTTGCGCACGCGACTCGGAATAAAACCGTGGCTGCTATGATAAGGACATGATGGTTGAGATTTCTAGTATCATTCAGATCTAGTATCTAGTTGTCAAGATAGATCTTAATGTGATTAGAAAGTTCTTGATGAAACTTTATTTTGTTGGGTAGGTCTAGATAAAGATAAACGCCATACTTATCGGATGACGTTTTTTGTCCGTCACATGGGAGTACACGTGAGGCGTGTACTCCCATGTGACGGACAAAAAATATGATGAAGACGAGAATTCGTGGTTTAATTGCGTCACCAAAAACTAATAGTTACTTGTGTTGGAGAGGCCTAAATCTAGAAAAAATCTTTAAGAAGTCTCCAGTAAGGAATCTGACAAAAATAGTTTCTGAACACGAAAAACTTCGTAACTGCTGCGGTATTTAAAGAAATCTGTTTCCTTGTAATAGTTTTAACATAAGACCTTTCGAAGTAAACTACCAAGTACAGACAGCACATCAAGCTGTCCGAAACTGTAAAATTTTCCCAATCAACTTTGAACCTTATGCTTTAGCGATAAAGTTGAAAATCTATTAGAGATATTTGACAGATTGTAGTAGCTTGATGTGCTGGCGTCTGTACGTCCTATTTGTCCGTAACAGTCTATTGCAAGTGCAGCTCGTTCGCAGTCTAGCGCACGAGGTCACTCACTTTCTAAAGGATATAGACCATGGTGGGATGCAGCAGCGGGTATATGCACTGTAGCTTATGTTGGGAGAAATTGTACTGGTTGGTCTACTTACATGACATCGGTAGTTTTGGAGGGAATGCTCGTTGACTGTGGTGTGATTTGAAAGCAATTCTGCAATTATGCGCTGTTTTTTGCCGTGTGTTAATTCTGCAGTGTTTTTCTCTATTTTAATTCTTTTAGTACCTATGCCTTCTTCTCTATGGTCTGCGTTGTCTTACTGCTCTGTAAATCAATTAAGTACTGCTTTTAGTACCTATGATCCATGATGTCTGGGTTGTCCATCAGCTCTATACTTCTAGGTTAAATTTTCTATTCAAATGCATAAAGTTTATTTTCATTTAACAAAAAGGGTGACATTTGTTACATTCTCTTGTTAAAATGTGAAAGAAGCACGTGTTCGTTAGACCTTGAGCGTGCCATTTTGAGCGGCTGCTGGGTGACGTCACCTAAGATACTCTGCGCATTCTTAATACCACAGTCTCCACCTGAATAATGTAGGTATTACGTTGCAAAAAAGCCTTTAAATATTTAATTACTCATCATAGCCAGTCATTTTAAGGTATGTTTTTAGCTATAATCGCTTTGTCGCACTATCAAGCATGAATAAGCAAGTTTAAAATGAACGCATTTACCATCTGAACTTCGGAACCTTGGCCAATTAGATGTAAGTAAGTTCTTTAATTACCTTTAGACTAATAATAAAGCTGAAGAGTTTGTTTGTTTGTTTGATTTGAACGCGCTAATCTCTGAAACTACCAGTCGGGTTAAAAAATTCTTTTTGCATTTGATAGCCCAATTCTTGAGGAAGGCTATAGGCTATTTAACATCACGCTACGACCCTTATTTTACGCGGACAAAGTCGCGGTTAGTTGAGTAGTTGCGGTTAGATGAAGCTAGTTAAGTACATGTTTCATAAGGAAAATAAACACGATTTATTAGCAATAAAACAAACATGACGATTTGGTAGCTGAACATACTTGAGACCGTGTCCCACATGTAAACAGCACATATAACATAATATATTATAGAGGATGGGAAATGACCACGGAACATATGGAATATGACGTAGAAACTTAACCGGTTAAAACTACGTGCCGCAATGAAAATGTTGTTGAACCCTATAGTATTGTAATCCCGTTTTCTGTATGAGGCATGGGTCTGGAGTAGCTTTCAAATAACCGGTCGTGGAATGTGATTACATAGATGCAGCCAGGTGGATCAACTTGAAGCAGGAAGCTGGGATTGAATACCAGGCAGATGAATGACCGAGACCTATTGGCAATTTGGAAAGGCCACTGAATCTATCTGTGAAATCAATGACGTCTGTAAAAGGGAGTGAGAATTATCATCTTCCTGACCTTGTTCCATGTTACTTGCTATAAAAAAATGGGCGTAGCTTTAGAAGACAATACTATGAGTACCTACCTACAGCTACCTTCAGGTAACAAAATTCAATACTCATAATGATGATTTGGCACTTCGTCCCTATCATTTCGAATTTTCGGCTTTGTCATTGACAAATTAATATTGATTGAACTGCCATAGATTTGTAATCTTAAAATGAGGGATTATTACAAATCGGGCATTACTCTAACATACACCGGGATTTAGGTACTAAACTCTTACAACTGCTGTGCTAATTTGTGATGGCCTGCATCAAACATTAGCAAAGAGAGATCGCATTGTAACTCTTCTCTTTGCCTTTCAAGTTCAAATAAAACTGTAATGAGGTCAACTTACCAAGATAACACTCAATAAACTATTCATAAATCGCTATCGCCTCCACTGTGGCTATAGTTTTTCGATAAAATGCGTGCGCCGGGGCCGATGACGTCATGGAGGCGCGATCCAACCAGCCAATCAGCGGCAGCCGTTTCGGAGGCTTGCCGAACTGTCATGGCCGCCGTTTGTTTGCGTGTGTGCTTGTGAATGCAAAGCTGGGGGGCCTGCTGTGTCGATAATGAGTTGAATTTATTGAGTTGCTCTCTCTGTTGTGAAGTTCATATTGTTCATAATCTTATCTTTTGTCTTTGTACGAGTTCAAGGTGAAGGTTGCTTAGGGAAAGTTGGTTAACCCCTTAATCTGTGTGATTGCATAGAACCTCGTCCACGCGAGCTTAGGATACATACTTCGTGTGATATCATATAATTATCCTAGCTATAAAGATTCTAAGAAAGTTGCTCTTCTTGAAGTTTCTTTGTTTGTAATTACTTTGTTGGGTTACTTACTTGTTATGAACAGTGCATTTGTGTTATGGGTAGACACTTCAGTAAAAGGTGAATCGGTATTTCATTACATCGTCGATTCTTTGATGCAGGATATTTCTATATTGCTATCAAAGAATTGAATATTTCCTTAGCAATTCTGCTTGTACTTTTTTCCTGTAATTCCATTGCAATTTCAAGCCAATACAACATGTCAGCAGCAACACAATTTCAATCGATGTGCTTCTTTTTTTGTTTAGCCAAACTGCTCCACTACTGGGCAAAGGCGTCCCACAAGTCCCTACCAGATTATATTTTAAAAATTCGTCTGCTCGACAACGTAGGTAAGTTTTTGAATTGTCAAAATAAAAGGCATTGGCATTGTAAGTTTGTTACGCAATTACTCCTCAGAATATGTCCTACAAATATTTATTAAAATATCCATTAAAATCAGTATTGTCCCTGAATACCTACATATTCTACGGTGTATCCACGTGTCGGAAAACGTTTAGGTCAAAGGCTATTCTCGTGCCTAAATGGCTACAGGTTGTCAGTGCATGCAGACCACTAAGGAACTCATTTCCTTCAATCAATCTCTCAACAGCCAGACATACGGCGTGTTTTAGTTTCATTACAGTATGAAGTGTGGAAAATTTTGCAATCTGTTTAATGGAAAATGGATTCTATACTCACATACGATAAAGAGATTAGGTATCGTCATCGTCGACCAATCTATTCCTTTTTTAGGGTCTGTCCGTTTGTCTGTCTGTTTGTCTGTCTGTCACCAGGCTGTATCTCAAGAACCGCGATAGCTAGACAGTTGAAATTTTCACAAATTATGTATTTCTGTTGCCGCTATAACAACAAATACTACAAACAAAATAAAATAAATATTTAAGGGGGCTCCCATACAACAAACGTGTTTTTTTCGGTGTTTTTGCCTTGTGGTACGGAACCCTTCGTGTGCGAGTCCGACTCGCACTTGGCCAGTTTTTCTTTTAGTTAACTACCTGATCAATCGAAAAGATTTCCTACACTTCAAAATTGTTTTTAAGATCTCCATAATTTAAGGCCGAGTTTAACATTATCCAAGTCCAAGTATAATAACACCATCACCTTGTTCAATTCTAATCAAATAAACCGTAATTTTCGAAATCAAATGAAATAATTTATATAACTTCAGTATCGCTTTCAGGTGATACCAACATGCAATAAGTGTTGATTACGCTTTTATTAGAAAAATAAATATTAGTTTTGCAGATTGCAACACGCAACTTTCCTTGATGACTAAGTACAGACGCCAGCAGGTCAACCTACCCGAAACTGTCAGATTTTCCCAATCGACCTTGAACCTTATGCTTTAGCAATAAAGTCGAAAATCTATTAAAGAAATCTGACACATTGTAGTAACTTGATGTGCTGGCGTCTGTACATTGTTTGTCCATTAACTACAAGGGCTAATGTTACTGATTATATTGAGTTTACTTTTAACTTGATTGTGTCATATTATATGGGCATGTGATGTGCAGTGTTCCCTTCTGTGTGGTTCAGTCTTGTCCTGGCGGGGGTTATCGTTTTACCCAATACATCGTTTGTCCTCCACAAACGATTTATTCAAAGTATTTTAAATGGAGCGACTGCCTAAGTAGCTCCATGTAAGATACTGATATTCATTAGCATTTTAACATATCTCGGGACCATGGGGTCCCGGTCCTTTGGAAGGCGTACGAGGGGCCGAAGCCAACTCGCAGAGGCCCGTTAGAGATTTTCAATGAAATGAGGCACCAACCGACGATTATCCCTGTATGCACTATGCAAGTGCACCCAAGGACAACCCCCGGTTGGTGTAGGATATGGAAAAATAAAAAGTTGGACTATTGGTTTGGGTGGCTAAAGTGGACCGGTTTCCAGGAACTATGGTAAAACTATGACCCCTGCCTGATCAATGCTTTATATATACACAGATATCATTAGCATTATTATTATTATTTTATTCATCTGCATTCAGTTAGCCTGGAAGCCGATCCCAATATAGTCGGGAAAAGGCTAGGCAGGTATCAACCTGTCTAGCCTATTCTCCGCATTACCATCATGTAATGCGGAGAATTGAGGAGGTTAAGGAAAGTCGACTATGCACGTGGATAGCTATAAGAGTAGAGGAACACCAAAGAAACGATGTATGCAGGTGGAAATTGAAAACAAGTTGCAATCGCGAAAAAGAAATCAACTGTTCCCTACATTCTGACGAGTTATCATCATCTGCCTAGCCTTTTCCCAACTATGTTGGGGTCGGCTTCCAGTCCGGATGCAGTTGAATAACAGTATTTTACATGGAGCGACTGCCTATCTGACGTCCACAACCCAGTTACCTACTGGGTAAGACTGGTTTTCAGACTTTCAGGCTTCTGACTACCCGTAACGACTGTCAAATATCCACGAATGACAGCGTGCTTTTCTAGGCACGCATTTTGACGAGTTCTGCGAACATAAATGTAAGGAACAGCTGATTTTGTTTTCGCGATTTCAGGTCTGGTCCCAGAGTAAAAGTTGTTCATAATGATATATGAGTACATACAACTTCCCATTTCGATTTGTCGCATGTTTTCAATTTCACCCTATAGTTTGTGTAAAAGATGATATGGCTAGAAAGGGGGGTGACTACAGAGATGAAAGAAAGAAAGAAAGAAAATAAATTTATTTAGCACAGACTAAAAGACACACAATACACCAGATAGTCAGATAATAGTCGTACATCGGATAAAAATAAAAAGTGCAAAGTCCGATGTAAGAAATTAGCAGGAATGTGTGCCTCACGGCTACGCCAAAAAGGCCCGTATATCGTGTCAGCTTAGTTCAACCTGGACAGAACCAGGGTTTCCACTAGCTGTTCCCGTAGTTTTCGGATAAATAAGGCCTCATATTGTATAGAACCTTTAGGCGATAAAAACAGTTAAACAAAGAACAGTAAAACAACGATAAAAACAGATGACGAGTAATAGAGAAGTACCTGTGGAAGCAGACACACTGCACCGACCCCAAATAAATTGGGATAAGGACAAGAGAATGATGATGCTATGTCATAGTAAATAGCAGTTTAATTTAAGCATTGTTGCTTTGTGGAGCTTGATTTGAAATTGCTTCTTTAAATTCGACGATGTCTTGACCAAATTCCGCCATCACACTTTCCACGCCAAGTTTAACGGCTCTTCCATGTTTTGCTTTATAATTTACTAGCTTCTGCCCGCGACTTCGTCTGCGTGAAATTTCTTGTTCCCCCAACCCACCCCGTCGCATCTTATCGCCTGCCCGCGCTATTACTTCGTTTTTGCTTAGCGTTCTTTCTGACTTTTTTCCTTTTTGCTCGGCTCCTAAGGGTCATAGCGTGATGTTAAGTAGCCTATAGCCTTCCTCAAGAATTGGACTATCAAATACAAAAAGATCTTTTTTTAAATCCGACTGGTAGTTCAAGAGATTACATACAAACATACAAACTTTACCTCTTTATAATATTAGTATAGATATTAAAAGGCATATATGCCATTAAACAAAATGCTATATATAATCTTTTGTTTTATAGCTCAGTATCAATAGCTTTATTAAAAAGCCAGTATCCAACAGTAATACACCTTTCAACAAACAAGTCACATTGCCCTTGCTAACAATAGGTATCATTAGCTTAGACAAAAAAGAATCTATGCTATTCTTCACTCCAAGTCATTGGCATCAGAAGTATGGCTCATTTGAATGTTATTTACTGCTGTAGCACCTGTGTTGTACTATATGTAATATGTAATATACTAAGGTGCGCTCGCTTTTTAAACATTATGTACGTGTCGTATTTACACTTACTAATTTAATACAAAAGTGCTCTAGAACAGCCTGTATGTTCTGCTTGTGACGTATACTTTGTTTGTTGCTTACGTGGGTTCCAGTCACTTCCAGTCTATAATAGAAGTCGGTTCATGTTCCAGAAACATGTGTAGGAACCATCTAGTAATTAGACGTAGACTTCCTGGATTGTGGTTTAAGAAAAAGAAGGCAGTACCTAACTGGTCCAAGGTTTGACCGTTCTTCATCTACATGTCTAAATCTTCTTTAATTGCATGTACATATTTTTTCTGCGCTTTTAGCTCAAAAGATGTTCCTTTGCCCAAGCTTCTTTTACATCTCATTTCATTCGAATTGATAGTGCACCAAAAAGCAGATGGTTTTTTTAACGTCTTTTCAAGCGGAACAGCCCATCCATTCCCAAATGACAACAGCAAGTTAACGTGTAAACAATTATCTTACATTCTTCTTCTTATCTTGCAGTGGCGTAACTATACCGTTTGGAGCCCGTGACAAATTCAAGGGATGGGGCTCTCCCTCAATGTAAAGAAGCTCAACCAACGTTATAGTTTTTACTAGCACTTCTCCCGCGACTTCTTCCGCGTAGATTTCATATTTTCTCCTACAACATTTAACACCTGACTGCTTCGTTGGTCTAGTGGTCGCAAACGCTACTGCTGAGCATGAGGTCCTGTCCAAAAAATTAGACAAACAATGGGAAAAAGGTACAAAATGTTCGAAACCTGAATGATGTCCTTTGTTGCACATTTTCAAAAAAAGTTTGGAATTATAAACTTATGTTAGGATCCTCCTGTGCTCATGGCCCTCTCGGGCCGGGGGCCCCCTCTGGCCGGGGCCTCCCTCTGGCTGGGGCCTCCCCCTGGCTGGGGGCAACCTCTGGCTGGGGGCCCGTGGCATTTTGCCCCAATGCCACCCTATAGTTACGCCACTGTTAGCTTGTCGATGGCAATCTAAATGGACTCGACCCAGTTCGGCTACGTGTTTGGCGCCATCTCAAGCGTCCATCAGTTCCTTCACTTATCTTACATTGATTGTTTAATGTATTCGCTAAGTACTCATTTTGTATTCTATTTGGAGTAACCCGATTTTCTAACATGTCTGTCACATTGATAATATTAGGAATTTACCAAAAATTATCCGCTTCCTATTACTCAGGTTATATAAACCTTTAAGAGAGTTTATTTACTCAAACTTCCACAAGATAATAATAACAATCTATCATGCCGAAACCGACAGTTTGACTACTTACAGCTGGTTTAGGTAAACAATTACATAATATCAACAGATTTCGCAAGATATTCTAATAAGTAAGTGCGATGCTGGTTTATAACCTCATTGCCCAGGGTATAATTTAGCTTTTTTGGTTCTACTGTCTAGATTGCGGATCATCATCATCATCATTTCAGCCAAAAGACGTCCACTGCTGGACATAGGCCTCCCCCAAGCACTTCCACTTCGACCGGTTCTGTGCTTCTCGCATCCAACGGGTTCCTGCGGATTGCGGATGTTAGGCCCCAATTATGATTTCTATTGTAAAATTAAGCACAAACATATTCTTGGTTATATTTCATCATCATCTGCCTAGCCTTTTGCCAACTATGTTGGGGTCGGCTTCCAGTCTAACCGGATGCAGCTGAATACCAGTATTCTACATGGAGCGACTGCCTATCTAACCTCCACAACCAAGTTATTGGGTAATACGATACCCCTTGGTAAGACTGGTTGTCAGACTTTCGGGCTTCTGACGACCCCTAACGACTGTCAATGATCCATGAATGACAGCCGAGACCAACGGCTTAATGTGTTTTCCGAGGCACGGAGGGGTTGGTATGTAAAGATGGTCACCCATCCACGGATCAACCGCGGCAAGCGGAGCTTCTTAGCCACAAGGCCCTTGGTTATATTTCATAAAGGCCCTTGGATATATTTCATAATAGGAATTGTGTTTTTGACTGAACAAAAGTAGACAGGTGTATTTTCTTTCGTCTTTTGGCATAAATCAAATGCTCTTGTCTGAATACGAGCCGTGTATTATTTTGCAATGCTTGCTTGGCACTCAGTACTGAAATACCTTCCAGATTAGTTTTAATAACCGATACATTTGAAAGCATTGGAGGCATAAACTCAAGAGGATTTACTACATTGCGTCTAAAAGCATTGCACAGCCTCAATAATACTGGTGTATCGAAACCAACACCGTTTTCAGTTTAGTCATTTAATTTCACAGCAAATTGAATATAGTGTACCTATCCACAATTAACATTCTTGGATAATTAAGGTTCCGTACCAAAATGGTAAAAACGGAACCCTTGTGGTGAGACTAATTCTGTCTGTCTGTCACAGCTGGAAAACTCAAGAACTACTAATGCTATCAACTTGAAATTTGGAATAGTTTTAGATGACGTTTGCACAACTATTTTGCAAATAAGAAAGAAATAAAAATATATGTATATTTTTTGCAACAGGGATTGAAAGGGGTCTGAAAAATTCGAAGTGGGGCTTCTAGGCCATGTGGGGTATCATATGAAAGAACGCAGTGTGCACATTCTCAAACATTTTTTCTTTTTTTTTAGGCCGCATAGTTTTCGACTTTTGATGAAAAATGTAAAAAAAAATACCGTTCCACCCCCCTTATCTCCGAAGTTTGCAAGGAGAAAAATCTGAAATTATTCTATGTTATAGAAGTTTGTGTAAAGATTACAGGAAAAATAAAACGAAGTTTCTAAATTGCAAACTTTTTCAGAAATTATCAACAAAAGTTACAATAGTTCCACTATCGGTCAAGAGATGGCTGACATAAAACTGCAATATTCTACACCGCAGTGCACAGTGTTAAAATTCTCTGATGAATATAGGCCTCACCGATGAAAATTTATAAACATATGATGGTACGTAGGGAATGCAATCCGGATTATCCGTAATCCGAAAAATCCGGATATCCGCACATTTTTACTAGACTTCCAAATCCGGATTTGAAAATCGAATCCGGATTTTTTTGAATAATTCAATTTTTTTTAAATTGTAAATAAAGAAATTGGGGAGCGAGCGGGACGCGGGTCGACAAAGTGTGTGAGGCGTCCTTGATCGTTCCGTTCATTCCGCTTACAAGCATCTTCAATGCATTACGCCTACAAGCGTCGAATCAGAGCGTGCTTTTTTCGCAGCAGGAATTATGTGCAACCGGATTCGCAGGGTATGTGGGACGAGAAGGTATTGCGTAGCTTCCCGAAGTTGGACCTACCTAACTGGACAGTTTGTTCTAGGTAAACATACATATCTGGCCTGTTGGTCTAGTGGTCAGTGACTATGACTGCTATGCCGGAGGTCGTGGGTTCGATTCCCACCCAGGACAAATGTTTGTGTGATGAGCATGATCATTTGTTCTGTGTCTGGGTGTAATTTATCTATATATGTATGTATTTAGAAATATATAAGTATGTTTATCAGTTGTCTAGTACTCATAACACAAGCTCTGCTTAGCTTGAGACTAGACGGCGTTGTGTGATAGTTGTGGAATATTATTATTATCTCCTTTATTCAATTAAAATCTTATAAATTATATTTTTAAATATTAGTATAAAGAAATATAAAAACATTTAAAAATATAAAAAAAAAAAAAATATAAAAAATAGTAGCCCACCGGTATCGGGAACAGGGTCCAAGCTACCGGCGGTCAGGGCTCCAGAGAGAGGAACCTCCTAACTATTCGGGCCGTGTCCAGAAGTACCGCTTTCTGAATCAAGCCCTTGATCCAGCTGCCCAACGAGAGCCTCCTCAGGTGTTGGTCGAGGCTCTTGGCTATTAGACCATTGGCTGTCACGATTATCGGCACAATGATCGCTGAGTCCACATCCCACATGTCGACAACCTCGTGAGCCAAGTCAAGATACTTGATTTGTTTATCTTTCTCGGCTTTCACGAGGTTCCCATCATGCGGGACGGTTATGTCAACAATCATTGCGCGCCGCTCTGATCGATCCACCACCACTATATCAGGCTTATTGGCAACAATAGTCCTGTCAGTGATGATGGATCGATCCCAATATAATGTGATATCACCATTTTCGAGAACTGGGTCGGGCACATACCTGTAGTACGGCACCTCCGATTCCACAAGGTTGTATTTCAGAGCAAGTTGCTGATGGATTATCCTGGCTACAAGGTTGTGTCTATGCAAGTACTCTTCGTTAGCTAGACGAGAACACCCGGAGATAATATGCCTGATTGATTCTCCCGGCCGGTGGCATGCCCGACAGATGTCAACCGTGCCGTCTTTCACAATAAATCTCCGGTAATTGTTCGTCATCATAACTTCGTCCATAATTGCACAGACAAAACCTTCGGTTTCCCCAAAGAGGTCACCGAAACGCAGCCAGGCTACGGACGCTAGTAGATCAACATCGGGTCCATGTAGGGCCCGGAAAAAGCGTCCGTGAAGCTCCTTACTCTGCCATACCTCCATGCGATCATTAGTGTCAAGCACTACTGGCTTGCGCCAGTTCTCTTTAGCCAAGGAGAGCGGGGTGAGGCCCTTGTCCACGGCGACTACATCTCGATGCATCCCCACGTCGGTTTCTAGAAAATATTCCCTGAGACTGCATATCTCGCGATTGTGGAGGGTCTTAGCGTTTAAAAACCCTCGACCTCCACACTTTCGCGGGATATACAGCCTCATTACCGATGACCGTGGGTGATGCATTCGATTTGCAGTCAGCAACGTACGGACCCTCCTATCCAGGGCGTCGAGTTCGGTCTGAGTCCATTTGAGTATGCCAAAAGAGTACATCAAAACCGGCATGACCCAACCGTTGAAGGCGCGCACCTTGTTTCCGCCTGATAGAAGACTATTAAGTACTTTTTTCAGGCGGCCAAAGAAGCGCTCCTTCAACGATTGCTTCATGTCAGTAACATTGATGCCTAACGCTTCCGACATACCCAAATACTTATAGGTTTCGGATGCGGAGAGGGTTCTAAGGTTTATGGAATCCGAGAGTTGGGTTCCCACGGATTCAACAATCTCCCCTCGCTTTACATGCATGACCGCACATTTGTCCACACCAAATTCCATCCTGATGGCGCTACTGAAAGTTTGAGTTACTTTCAGTAGCTCCATCAGTTGCAAATTGTTGGGGGCAAAGAGTTTTAGGTCATCCATGTAGAGGAGGTGCGATATAACCTGACCACCTCTCCTCAGCCGATAGCCTAGACCTGAATCCTCCAGCAGCGTGCTTAGAGGATTCAAGGCTAAGCAGAACCAAAGCGGACTCAAACTATCACCCTGAAATATGCCTCGCTCGATCCTTATCGGTTCGCTATTCCTCTGAATATTTCGACATCCTGGATATCGAAGGACCGTCCTCCATTGCCCCATACACGACATCAGGAAGGTGCGCAGAGTTGCATCTACTTTGTACAACTCCAACACCCTCATGAGCCATGTATGTGGCACCGAGTCATAGGCCTTCTTATAATCTATCCAGCATGTCGACAGATCCTTTCGGGAACGACGAACCTGTTGGCTAATGGCCATATCAATGAGGAGTAGCTCCTTAGTACCCCGGGACCCGTTCTTACATCCATTTTGAGAGACAGACATGATGGAGTTGGTGTCTATATGTTTGTTAATTTTAGTTCTCAAAATGGATGTAAGAACTTTATAGACCGTCGGTAAACAAGTGATCGGTCTATAATTTTTGGGATCCGCGGTACTACCTGATTTATGGAGCAGGTGGGTTATTCCTGTCGTTAGGAACTGGGGCAGCGACCCTGACTCTAAGGCTGACTGGAACTGGGATGCCAAGCAGGCGTGCGACCCTTGGAACCATTTTATCCAAAAGTTGTGCAGCCCGTCCGGCCCTGGAGATTTCCAGTTAGGCAACGGTCGGACTGCACGAGCAACATCTTGGGGGCTGATGGTAAGTACCCCCATTTCTGGTATTAGATCGCACGCTCGCTCAATCTTCCCAGTCCAATCACCCTCGGTGTGACTGACAGGCACCGACCAGATGTTTCGCCAGAACGAGCACATGGCGTCATCATCCGGTAGGCACGTGTCAGTAACACCTTGGTCCGGTCGCTCCCAAGCCCTATAAACCCACCTTTCATCACTCTGGAATGTGCGATTCTGAGTGTATCGCTCCACTCGCCGCCTGTACCGACGAATACGGTTCGCCCATGCATACACTTTCTGCTTCAGGAAGTCGATGCGCTCCGTGACACAAGACATATAGTCTTGAGGACTGATATCAGTCCCCAAGAATGCCCGTCTCACAAAGCGCATCACTCTAGGGCGAGTATTGCCCTCCCTGAAGCAGATTAGTTTGCCAATGAGCGCTCTGGCCCCACCAATACGGCGTTCAATTCTGCACTGCCAAGCTGGTACGGCTGGTTTCGGTCGTGTAGCTCTAGAGTCATTGGCAAATTTTACGTGAGCTACACGACATGCCGCTGCAGCCGCGCAGTACAGAATCGAATGAGCATCGGTGAGGTCTTCGCAGCCATCAAAATAGTTTGACAACTGCGAATCCAGAACCGCCACCAGCGCCCTATTTTTGTTATGCATGGGCAAACGAGGTAAGCGTGGCCTAAGTTCGGGTGACATGAAGCGATATTCCTGAATCGCATCCTCCAAAGCACTCCTCAATTCCTCATTACATTGGGTACTTACGTTTGTAGCCCTGTCATTACTCCCCTCGTCAGCATGACTTGTATCAGACTGCGGTAGTAGTACAGCAGTCTGCGACTGGGGAGTGATGACATATTATTATTATTATTATCTCCTTTATTCATTTACAAATCTTATTTTATTGTATTTTTAAATATTTCTTAATAAATAAAAGTAAGTATAAAAAACATTTAAAAATATAAAAAAATAGTTGTCCGCCGGTGTCGGGAGCAGGGTCCAAGCTACCGGTGGTTAGGGCTCCAGAGACAGGAACCTCCTCACAATGCGAGCCGTATCAAGGAGTACTGCCTTCTGAATCAGGCCCTTGATCCAACCGCCTAACGAGAGCCTCGATAGATGTTGATCGAGGCTTTCGGCTATCAGTCCATTGGCCGATACGACAATCGGCACAATGATAGCCGAGCTCACATTCCACATGTCAACAACCTCGTGAGCTAAGTCGAGATATTTAATTTGTTTCTCTTTCTCAGCTTTCACGAGGTTCCCGTCATGTGGAATGGTAACATCGACAATCATTGTGCGGCGCGCTAATCGGTCTATCACCACTATATCAGGCTTATTGGCAACAATAGTCCTGTCAGTAATGATAGACCGATCCCAGTACAATGTGACATGGTCATTTTCAAGAACTGGGTCGGGCACATACTTGTAATACGGTACCTCAGAATCCACAAGTTTATATTTCAAAGCAAGTTGCTGGTGAATAATCCTAGCTACTTGGTTATGCCTGTGCAAGTACTCGCCGTTAGCCAGACGAGAACAACCAGAGATAATATGTCTGATAGACTCACCCGGACGGTGGCATGCCCGACACACGTCAACCGTCCCGTCCTTCATAATATGTCTCCGGTAGTTATTCGTTAAGATAACTTCGTCCATAATTGCACAGACAAAACCTTCAGTTTCCCCGAAAAGGTCACCAAAACGTAGCCAGGATACGGACGCTAAGAAGTCTACACCGGGCTCATGAAGAGCCCGATAGAAGCGCCCGTGAAGCTCCTTGCTTTGCCATACCTTCTTGCGGTCATCAGTAGAAAGTACTACAGGTTTGCGCCAGTTCTCTTTAGCCATGGATAGCGGGGTGAGCCCCTTGTCCACTGCGACCACATCACGGTGCATACCCACTTCGGTTTTTAAAAAATATTCCCTGAGACTGCACACCTCGCGGTTGTGGAGGGTTTTCGCATTTAAAAAGCCTCGACCCCCGCACTTCCGCGGGATATACAGTCTCATTACCGATGATCGTGGGTGATGCATCCGGTTTGCGGTCAGTAGTGTACGGACTCTTCTATCCAGGGCGTCGAGTTCGGTCTGAGTCCATTTGAGTATGCCGAAAGAGTACATCAAAACCGGCATGACCCAACCATTGAAGGCGCGCACCTTATTTCCGCCCGAAAGAAGACTAGTTAATACCTTCCTCAGGCGACAAAAGAAGCGCTCCTTCAACGATTGCTTCATGTCAGCATCGTTGATGCCTAACGCTTCCGACATACCCAAATACTTATAGCTTTCGGATGAGGAGAGGGATCTGAGGCTTATGGAATCGGAGAGTTGAATTCCCTCGGATTCCATAATCTCCCCTCGCTTTACATGCATGACTGCACATTTGTCCACACCAAATTCCATCCTGATGGCGCTACTGAAAGTTTCAGTTACCTTCAGTAGCTCCATCAGACGCAATTTGTTGGGGGCAAAGAGTTTTAAATCATCCATGTAAAGGAGGTGGGATATGACCTGACCACCTCTTTTCAACCGATAGCCTAGACCTGAATCCTCCAGTAGTGTACTTAGAGGATTCAGGGCTAAGCAAAACCAAAGTGGACTCAAACTGTCGCCCTGAAATATTCCCCGTTTAATCCATACAGGCTCATCATTCCCCTGGATCTGTCGACATCCTGGATAACGAAGGACCGTCTTCCATTGCCTCATACACGACTCAAGGAAGGTGCGTAGAGTTGCATCTATCTTGTACAACTCCAGCACCCTCATGAGCCATGTATGTGGCACCGAGTCGTAGGCCTTCTTGTAATCTATCCAACATGTCGACAGATCCTTGCGGGATCGACGAACCTGTTGGCTAATGGCCATGTCTATGAGGAGTAGCTCCTTAGTACCGCGGGACCCATTCCTACATCCATTTTGAGAGGCAGACATAACCGAGTTACTCTCAATGTGTGTATTAATTTTCGCTCTCAAAATAGATGTAAGAAGTTTATAAACCGTCGACAAACACGTGATCGGTCTATAATTCTTGGGTTCCGCGGGACTACCTGATTTATGGAGCAGGTGGGTAACGCCTGTTGTTAGAAACTGCGGTAGCGACCCAGACTCTAAGGATGACTGGAACTGAGATGCCAGGCAAGTGTGTGAACTAATTAGCCATTTCAGCCAAAAATTGTGCAGTCCGTCCGGTCCCGGTGATTTCCAATTCGGTAACGGACGGACCGCTCTGGCAACGTCTGATGGCGTAATTAGGACTGTTTCCATTTCTGGTACAGACTCACACACTCGCTCGACATCCTGCATCCAATCAGCCTCAGTGTGACAGACGGGCACCGACCAGATGCTGCACCAGAATGCACTTGTGGCGGCATCATCCGGGCGGCATACATCTGTCACATTTTGTTCAGGTCGCTCCCAAGTTCTATACACCCACCTTTCATCGCTCTGGAACATGCGATTCTGCGTGTATCGATCAACCCGCCGCTTATACCGCCGAATTCGGCTCGCCCATGCACAAACTTTCTGCTTCAGGAAGTCGATGCGCTCTGTGACACGGGACATGTATTCTCGAGGGCTGATTCCAGTCCCCGAGAATGCCCGCCTTACAAAGCGCATCACACGTGGTCGTGTATTGCCCTCCCTGAAGCAGTATAGTTTGCCGATGAGTACCCTGGCCCCATCAATACGACGTTCGATCCTGCGCTGCCAAGCTGGTACGGCTGGTTTTGGTCGAATAGCTCCGTCACAATTTGGGAATTTGACGTTAGCTAAACGACATGCCGCCACAGCCGCACAGTACAGGATCGAATGTGTATCAACGAGATCCTCGCTGCTCTCGAAGAAACTCTTGAGCTGCGAGTCCAAGGCACACACCAGCGCCCTATTTTTTTTGTGCATGGGTAACCGTGGTAATCGGGGTCTAAGTTCGGCTGGAGTGGACCTATACTCGCGTAATGCATCCTCCAGTGCGCTCCTCAGTCGGTCGTTGCACTGGCTACTTACTGTGTCAACCCTATCATGCTCTTCTTCAACATGATTGGACCGCGGCGGGATGGCATCAACAGTTGACGCCTGTGCCGCAGTTTGTGTCGAAGTCGAGACGATATGGTTGCTCAGTACCTCTGAGCGCAGCCTATCAAGTGCGATATCGTCCAACCTGTGATTGCGTTGGATGACCCGCACCTGATCCGACAGTCGTTGGGCCGAAACGTTGACGGTTGGTTCCAGTTCCTGGAACAGAGACAGCATCCTATCGCGGTACGCAGTGAGGTTAATTCCCCCCTCTGTAGACCCGTAATATGCGCGCATGACGTTCTCGTTCATAGACTGAGTCCATCTCATGCGCTGCACACAACCACCGGTAGCGGGGACCCGACTCGGGGCCGGATGGCCCCTAAGTCCCAAGCTCCTCGGTGGCCGGCCTCTCCCCTGCCGACGTACAGGTGTTGGCGACGTCGGCGGAGAGAAATACTCGTCGCTCGAGCTCGACGCAACTGCTACGGCCGGTGTCACAGCACTCTCGATGGGGCTGGGTTCCGGCGGTTGCGGGGCGGAGCTGAGCGACGAGTCCGGAGGTGGTAGGCGTGCGCGGCGAGCTGCTAATCTCGTCAACATACTTATTTTCATAATATTGTCATCTTGTTTTTATATATCGGGGGTGACGTGACATCTGTCATGTCCGCTTCGGCAGTTTTTGAAATAGGTTTTTATATAAATCATTCATTGTAGGTACGTTTTAAATGTTTTGCTAATTCGATTTAGATTCATTAAACACAAAAATTATAAATGCTGGTGGTACACTGCTACTAAAAATTAAAAATTTGAAAAATATATAGAGATGACAAAATACGATGTTGACGTTGTTGGTGTTGCCATTATTATTATTATTATTATTATTATATCTTCATGAGAGTGAGTGTTACATGGGCATTTAACAAGACCTTCTTTTTGTCCATGTTTATTTTAAGACCACTCCTTCGGAGGCTCTACTGAGGTCATCGAGCATTGTACCGAGGTCCTCCATGGTCTCAGCCGTGATTACGATATCGGTAGCAAACCGAAGGTGAGTTATGTACTCGCCATTGATGTTAATGCCAGCCCCTTTCCAGTACAGAACCTTGAAGACATCCCCCAGTGCAGCGGTGAACAGTTTCGGAGAGATAACGTCCTGTCTCACACCTCGCTGCAGGATAGGTTTCGAGGTCTGATCCTGGAGTCAGACTGACATAGTAGCGTTTTCGTATAGACACTTCAGCACCTCGATGTACCGATAGTCGATCTGGCACCGTTGAAGAAACTGCAATACAGCCCAGGTCTCGATCGAATAATAATAAACGAATCAAAGGCTTTCTCATAGTCCACAAACGCTAAGCAGAGAGGCAGGTTATACTCTTCGGTCTTCTGTATAACCTGTCGTAGCGTATGTATATGGTCTACGGTGCTAAAGCCTTTACGGAATCCAGCTTGTTCGGGAGGCTGAAAGTCGTCAAACATGCGCGCGAGACGGTTCGTGATGACTCTCGAAAACAGCTTGTACACATGGCTCAGAAGTGAGATGGACCTATAATTATTAAGAAGGGCATTGTCGCCCTTCTTAAAGAAAAGTATCACCACACCTCTGTTCCATGCCTGTGGTGTTTTACCCTCGAGAATGACGGAACCAAACAGCTTATGAAGGGCCTTAAGAACGGGTTTCAGCCGGCCTTCAGGAACTCGGCCGTAATTGCATCATCACTCCGTGCCTTGTTGTTGTCGGGTCAATCTAGCTCTTGGGTCGTTTTCCAGATTGGTACCTCTCGATCTCGCTCAACAGCACAGGTTTGGCGGATACGATTCTGCTATAATCGGTCTTCAGTTTTTAAGCTGGCTCTGCCCATTAGACAGATCTCTAGAAAAGAGCTTGGAGCCTTTAATTTTGTATGCGAGAAGCACAGAACCGATCGAAGTGGAGGTGCTTGGGGGAGGCCTATGTCCAGCAGTGGACATCTTTCGGTTGAAATGATGATGATGAATTTTTTTATCATCGTTACTTAGCACGCTAGTCACAGACATATAAGTAGATATTATAGCAATAACACCATAATTATGGTATTTAATGATGATAGTTTGAATAATTTTAAATAACAAAACCTTGAAAAATTCGTTTGATTTGATTTTCATGTGCTTTTATTTTAATCCATGTACACAAATATAAGAAACATTATATTAACAAACTAATATAGGTAGATTTGTTTATTTTCATGAAAAATCCGTAATATCCGGATAATCCGGATTGGTCCAAAAATCCGTTCTTAAAAATCCGGATTTTAAAACAGAACGGATTTGCATTCCCTAATGGTACGGAACCCTCGGTGCGCGAGTCCGACTCGCTCTTGCCCGGTTTTTTTTATATAATAATAACCGTTGAAAAATTTCAACAAGGGGTTTCAGAATCATGAACTAAATCAGTGGTTATAGTTTGTGATCCTTGCTACCCTTTATACATCTGAATTGGTTTGTCTGTCGGTCTTCCTCTCCTCCCACGCAAACGCAATTAGTGAGTTCATCTGAGGACATTCTCAATAATGATGAAAGTTTGACCTCCAGAATGTAATAATTATATCTAATCATTTGGCAAAGTGCTGTCTATATTATATTCTGCTATAGTCTATTGCAAATATCCTTGTCTGAATGCTTGAAGAACAAAAGGGAGAAAAATAGTTACAGTCAACAAAAGAGATAAGTATGCAGGCAGGATATAGTTGAAGTTTAGTAAGAAACCGATGGATGTCGTCGATTGAAATTTAATTTGATAAATGAGCTGTTTGTTTTCTATTAATAAAATTAAAAATTAAGTTTCTAACATAACTAAAACTATACAGATACTAAAAAATAGCGTCGAAAAATTCATCCGCATCGCTGTCGACTGGTAATGTACCCAAGAGACTGGCGGCATTACCACGTTGTATGGCGATGATTAGCCTCTGGCCAAGATAAAAGCCAGCCCTTGGGTCACGAGAAGAAATCGAAATTTCTTTAAAAAGACCATGTTAGGATTTAATTTTGTTATTTTTAATTTGTTTGCCTTCGACATCCGAAATTAAAGTTCTTCGGTTTCTTACTAAACTTCAACTACCTATATCCGACAATCCTGCATACTTATCTCTTTTGTTGACTGTACCTACGTACTGTAGTTTTGGATAAGGTTATGCTTTAAAATTCGATGCTAGTTTGGTCAAGTTTGAGAGGGAGAAAGCTTGATTTTTAGACGTAAGTTTAATACAAATTGATTTCTATCAACACTAGTAGATTACACTAACAGCAGAAACGATGTTATTAGTTCAAGAGTATCACTCGAAACAGAATAATTACAGAATTCTATAAATGGAACATCATGTTAAAATCTTGCGTACGGACACGCGGACGATCGTAAGACATTGGCTGACCAATCAGAGAGCGGAACGGGCGACACACCAACCAATGATTGTTACGTCATCATGCAGCTGAGGTAGAGTGCCGTTTCTTCAAGAATTGTATTAAAAAATACCCATATTTTATAATACTAATATAGTAGCATAATCAGCCTGTATTATTCCCACTGCTGGGACCCGGGCCTCCTCTTAGTGAGGGGAGCAAGCCATAATCTACCACGTGGTGGTCCCACGTTGTAGATTTTGGCCTACTCCCCTCGGGTGCGGGCTGGTAGATGTCACATGTCTTCGAATGTTTGGTTCTAGGACATGCTGGTTTCCTCACCATGTTTTCCTTCACCGTTTTGAGAACAGTATGGCAGAAGGACATGCCATGCATGAATATTAAAATACTTAATTAATAAAAAAATACGTCGATGTTAGAACTTAATTAATAAGTAAGTAATAGAACAACGAAATATGTTTTCTTTACAAAAAATCATTTGACAAAATTATTTACGTATTCACAGCTTCTATTGGTCCATATAGTCCTTGAATTTAAATTGGTATCAATTAAAATAAATTAAAAATAAATTTCCATAATTAATGTAGGTGTACTTGTGTCACAGTAAGGACCGCTTTGGCTGATAGCATGATAATGTTATTATTTTATCATCAGTTCGCAAATCATACTAAAAATATGGGCGGGGCTTCCGGTTTGATAAACTCGTAGATATTATATCTGGTATCAATGATATACTTATGAATTTGGTTATGATACCAATTAGTGTTGTTAATTTGGATGGTTTTCTGTCAGTGTTTTATATTCAGGTCTACTTAGCGGTAAGTCTGGTTTATATTATACCTACAGGGATATTGGTAAAACATTAACAACCTCTTAAGAGGTCATTGTACTCATCATTATAAACACCTTTTAAAAAGTTGTTCATAATGATGAGTACAATGACATCACTAATTATGAACAACTTTTTAAAAGTTGTTCACAATGATGAGTACAATGACATCATTATGAGCAACTTTTTTAAAGATGCTCTTAATGATAAGTACAATGACCTCTTAAGATGTTGTTAATGTTTTACCAATAACCCTGTATATGTAAGTCTTCTGATAACGATATACATAAATTACGTTTACGTTACGTATTACCTACGTTGTAATTTATATCGTTATCAAAAAATCGAAACGTATTATCTTCAAAATGCCAATAACTGACTAGAATAAGCACAATCTAATCAGCCTATAATGTTCCCACTGCTGGGACTCAGGCCATCTCTCGGCGAGAGGGAATACTGACTAGAAACTCTACATTAGATAAATCAAGAAGGTGGACACAGACTCGTATGGTGTTAAAAACTTGATGAATCCTGTAAACAATAATATCCTGAAGTCACTGGACCCTTAAGTATGCCTTTATTGACCCAATAAAACCGGGAAAAACAGATCAGAATATTAATAGTACAGACCGCGACAACACACAAAGTTACCCGAAACTGTCAAATTTTTCCAATCAACTTTGAACCCTATGCTTTAGCGATAAAGTTGAAAATCTATTAAAGAAATTTGACAGATGGTAGGTAGTACAATGGCCATCTGTACACGTTCACCCTACACGTAGTTTCATGGTCACAGCACTCACAGCGTAAGAACGGTTCCTTTACAGTCTTCATCAATTACGGAAAACCCCACTTGGAAAAGTGGGATACTTCGTTGCTCTAAATTGCTCTGGCTTGGACGTTTTGTGAGACAGCAATTTATTTGATCAATTTAAGCTATTGTGTAGCAATACCAAGTAAAGATACCAAATAGGTATCCCGAATAACTGTCGATTTACTCGGTTATTTAGTAGAGAAGAAACTAAACATTTCTTGGCGAGACACTGTCCGTTTATATATATTTCTTTCACTCATATTCTTATTGCCACGCTTCCATTACATAACGATTGGCTACAATATAATAATTTCCGCCTTTATAATCTACAAAATGCCACTCTTCAAAAACTATACACTGTAATGCAAACGCAATCACCAATGCGTCATTCAAGGTATAATATCGTGTTGACTGAATTGCACACACAAAAAGGCATATATACACACCTCACTTTCATCCAACATGTATATGTGTGTAAGTATGGCCGCTACACTACACAATGCGAAAAGAGTCATTCAGTTCATATCAGTCCGTCACACGGTGCGGACGTCTCGATTTCTAGGAAATTTAATTCTCGCGAAGTTGTCGTCTTGATTTATATTACAGTGGACTGTGTTGTGTTGTGATTATTCGATCAAGTTTCTTCGGTAAGTCGAACGTTTCGTTTGTACTGGTTGTATAACCGTGATCTTGGTGTTTCGTACACCGTAGTCCAGAAATAAACGTTTTGGCACACATCGCCATTCTTTACCCTTGACGTGATACTGAACGAATTCGCAGTTTTTTTTTCCCTTTTTGTGAAATGTAATTAGCTTGGATTTTTTAACTAAACAATTGCGTTTGAATGACAACCTCTTTCCAAGAATTTCAAACACACTGCTGGAGTAATTTCTCTGAAATGTCGATGTATCACTTGTTGATTTTCGCATATGCGATATTAATATTTGTCGACGGTCTGTGTCGATGTAATTATATTAATTGTGTTAATAAAATTGCACTGCAACATATCTTTGGTACTGCCTCCTACGATTCTTGTTTGTACGTAGTATTTTCTGCATCGCAAGAACTGAGTCTTGGCAGTTTTTCTTGGCTTGCAAGGTTAGTCAAATCGATGCATTCCGTCAAGTTTTTACGACGGATGGCCACGTGTGTCTCGAATATTTTGCCAAGACATGGTTTCTTCATTTGAGGCATACCTGTTCTGCTAAAAGTGACTGTTATTCGCGCTTATTTGCAAATTACAGTCATATTATGTCTGAAACAGTAGATTGTTTCAGCTGGTTGGTCCGCTGCGCATGTTAGGTATATGACAGTGAGAGTTAATAGGTCATTGTGTAGCTTGTCAGCCAGGCGTCTCTACTTCATTTTGTTTACAGTTCAGCGTGGCCCTTTTACACGACATGTTTCTGGTCCTTTGAGTTATTCAAAGAATGAAGGCTTTAGAAGTGTGATTGTTAAAGAAAAACTATTCATCTATCTTCGCAGGATACGAATTCTTAGACCTCTTATGAAAACATCAACAATAAAACAGGGAAAATCAGTTAAGCGTTGTAGTCTAGCCAGGAGCACTGTTTTTTTTTACTAAATGAAGACTTCATTTGCGAGTAGGTACAGACGCCAGCACATCAAGCTACTACAATCTGTAAATTTTTTTGTATAGATTTTCAACTTTATCGCTAAAGCAAAGGTTCAAAATTGATTGGGAAAATTTTACAGTTTCGGGTAGCTTGATGTGTATAAAGAAACATGCGTAGGATAGTGCTACAATTGTTCAATTGCACACTTATTTTGCTCTGTGCAAATGAACTGCACTGTCTCTGTCATAATAACATAATTTACTATATACTTATAAATTACTTATAATTATTGTTTCCATACAATATACTGCAAGTCTTATATTATCAGGTAGGTATTGCTGTTCCTTCGACCTTTCGATCCTTGATTCTTTTCCATTATTCTTTAAATTCTTCGTGTAGGTAATTAAAAAACTGTATTCATACCTACAGGCCCTACAGCCCATTCGTCTCTTTAGTTAAATCTTTATCTGTTTACCTTTGTATTCAATTTAATTTCCCACGTCTAATTTAAAATATTATGATTGCTTTTAAGTGTTGTGTTGTGTATTGTCTCTACTAATTTTGATATCCATTTTGACCAGGTAGTATTTCAGGCCACCTTGCCAGGTTAACCGAGTTAAATAGGCAAGGTCAAGATCAGCTGTCTCGTCAGTCACTCCAGTAGTTTTATTTGTCTTCACGTCGTCCTGTCGTGATTAATAACATAATAATGGTTGTATCATGAATGCAATTGATGACATGTGGTTCAGGACAGGACAACCTTGCAAAATAGAAACTTCTATATCAGCAGTAGATCACTCAAGTTGTGAATGATCCTCAACATCGTCTTGATGACTTTTATCAATTACGACCTCTTCTTCTGGTTTCTGTTTAGAAAAAGGCTGCCCTTCATCATGTCAGATTAGCTTCCAGTCATATTATGTGTTCACTACCTGATCACCCGTCGCTAACATGATCATCGTACATGAGACGATACACTGCTCATACATGTTCATCGAATGTCATAACTCATAACCTTAAGATAAAAGAATTTACGACAAAATTATACTGAATATTAGTAAATGCATGTAGTAGGTATGTCATAGATT
This sequence comes from Oligia latruncula, assembly GCA_948474745.1. Lineage (NCBI taxonomy): Eukaryota > Metazoa > Arthropoda > Insecta > Lepidoptera > Noctuidae > Oligia > Oligia latruncula. The sequence continues at coordinate 11,959,436 of OX419708.1, forward strand.
CTTAATACTTACATCTTCTAGAACTTTTGTGTTAATTCTATCATATTTATACTAGGAAATTGCATGCGTGCGTTATATGTAGAGTTACAATTCCATCTTTATCCAGTAGAGAAACTGCCAAAATAAAATACGAGAAATAACTGACAGCGTTTGAATGTTTAGATAACCACCTGAAATTAAAAACCCGATTTGACCAAAGAGTTTGGCCACAATTCATAATTTTGATACGTTTCATACATGCATGTGAATCCGCTGGCAGGTCGCAAACTTTATAATTATTATACGGAATATAATAATTATAAAGTTTGCGACCTCTTTTAGTTGTCAGACCAGACTTTATTGCTACCATTTTTCAGTTGTTCGAGCTTTAAAACTGGTCCTTTGTATCCACGTGGGGTTTGAGTGATATGATACCTGAGCTGTGCAACATGACATGATGTAGTAAATTCATTATCTTCATGCTAGATATTTTACAAGCTTGGGAACTATGTAGAGGTCGAAGCTATTATGATTACTGTGATATTCTCTATTAATAATACTTATGAATTCTTAAGTTCTCTGGTGGCTCTTGTCCGGCTTCATCCTTTTTCACGTTAATTTCGTAATAAGACAAAATATTTCTTTTTTTATGTTTCTGTGACAAATAAACCTATTTTCTTTCTTTCTCTGTCTTAATCAAAAGTCTAGTTCATATTTCCAAGATTCATCACCCTTCACTCTTTCCTTCTTCTGTCTTTAAAAGTCGCTTCTAGCTATAAGACCGCTCATTGTGTCAACCACCCTATAATAATAAAAATATAATGTCATATGTATTTCTAAATTTATATCTGTTGGTAATTCATAATTATGGTGTTCATAATATAAAATATTCTATTCTCTTCACTTATCATCTTGAAGCTTCCCAAGAGAAAACCAAGTAAGATAATCTGCTTCCTGATCTAGACAAGGATGAGCTTGACCAGCACCCTTATTGCCTAACACACTATCAATCACAATATGAATCATTTTGCTAAGCTAATTCATTGCTTCATACACAGAACAGAAAAATACAGTAGAAGTTGCATTGCATAGCGCTTCATTAATATTGGAACCAGCGTACACAAAATCACCCAAATACAGATTATTTATTGTATATAGAAATCCTTGGTCTGATTTGTAGTTTAATATTAAAAAAAAAAAAAAAGATATTGAATGAAATCAGGAAATATGTCAGACGTCGCTTATTTGAAAATAAACCACAGTTATATGATGACAGAGTTGTTTATTGTACTTTTTAAAGTATTTATTACCTTTTCCGTTTAAACCGCACACGGAATAGTTTTGTGAGCAAGTCACCCTACCTGCCGCTAGATGTCACTATAATAAATGCATTAAATTTAAAGCTATATTTCGTTAGGTACTAATAAGATTGATATAAATTTACGTAACGAAGTCATTACTATTCATCCTCCTCTAAGGGTGGATGGGGGGATGTACCACTGTCGTCGACATTCCGTTTTATTTTCAAACAAAATACCTACAGTCAACAGCTAGAGTCGATAAATATTATTATGTTTTGAAATCAAGTGTTTAATAAGTATCATGTACAGACGCCAGCACATCAAGCTGCTACAACCTGTCAAACTCTGTTCGAAAAATGTGTCTGCTCCACAATGTAAATGACACAATGAATGTTGTTGAACTGTCAAAATGAACCGCTGGCCCAGAGTGACGTCATCAAACATGTTCTATCAATTAACACGAAAGGTAAAGTCTGTCATCTCAGACTGAATTTTTCTGCTAACGCTGACCTTGACTTCTAAATGTCAACAGTCGCAATATCGACTAGGTATCATTTAAGTGTTTTTAAGAGGTCTTGATTACTTTAATTAAAGGAAGGAAAATGTGCTGGCAAAAATAATACAGAGAACTGGTTTCATTTTGAGTGCAAGAGAGTGCTCCAATACTTACCAGTTACTTCAATTTCCTAGTAAAATCAGCTGAGTTCCTTGCGTTTTCAAATAAAATAGAACTTGAAAATGCTCGGTAGTCAGTCACATTCGGAAATGTAATTGAGTGAAATATATGCGCAAGAGACACTACTTCTCTTGTATCCGGGGATCGGGAACTAGTGCTTACTATCGTCATCACTGATTTGCTAGCTGTAAATTAATAAATGATTTATATTATCTAAATGAACTTCTTTCTTACCTTGATCTATCCGGAAAATTATTCACGAATTTGAAACGATGGCTGGAAGTTGGGATAATACGTTTGTTATCGAATTACACTCCTACGACAGAAGCTGCCTAAAAGCTTTTGTCGTAGGAGTGCAATTCACTTAAACATGTCATTGGTGACAGTACTTCTTCACGATCAAGCCAATAAAAACAGAAATTATTTATTATCCCTGCAATAATACTGCAAATAGGCTATATAACTTAGCCATAATAGTGTCACGTGTAAGTCACGTGTTCACTGAATGTCCGTTCAACGCCCACCTTATCACTATGAAACTAGCAACTACGTGTCGCGGATTTCAATTAAGTACGTCTTTTTATTCTATAACGAACGTGCCTTTTCAAGTCTCACTAAGGAAGTATCATATTACCCAGTAACTGGGTTATATTCTCCGTGCCTCGGAAAGCACGTGTATCTTTAAATCGTTACGGGTCGTCAGAAGCCCGAAAATCTGACAACCAGTCTTACGTCCAAGGAGTATCGTTTTACAGTAACTGGGTTGCTTAATGTAAAATACTGGTGTTCAGCTACATCCGGTTAGCCTGGAAACCGACCCCAATATAGTCAGGAAAAAAGGTGGTTCGAACATAGATGGGAAAGGCTAGGCAGATGATGATGAACAAAAGTGTCGTTTTTCATGATCATGTGTAATTTCCATAATCTTGGCATGGAATAGTTAGTGTTATCAGCTGTTATCTCTGTTATGGGTGGAAGGATGTTGGCTATGTTGGGTGATTGATAGCTGTAGCTCATTACTGTTGGACTTAGACATATGACCTTCTTTACCATACACTTTGTTCAGGCGATCGTGTGTAATGACACTAATGACATATATGTGAAGACCAGAACATGATACTTGAACTTTTTTGTCATGCGTAGTTGTTAGTGGCTTTTTAGGAACACTGTGTCCAGCACTGTGCACCACAGTATCATATACTTGTCATTTTGCTTTGCTGGATTGAGTATCACAAGTTTCTTGAAGTTCTTGTACCCAAGCTGCCATTTCCTTGTGTTTTGTAGTTACCAACCCTATCTTGCCTTTACGACCTTATCAATTTCAATCATAACATCTGTCAATATATCAACATCAATGCAAGGCATTGTCCATACAAAACTGACTGACTCTGTAGAGTTTTCACTACGGGATTGTTTTTATATAGCTATTCTGATGCGTGATTCAGCGTTCTACCTTGGCATCACATGTAGGGCATATGTATCATTCCAACCAGATTCGTAACAGACTGCATTATGTCTATTATGTAAGTTGTTAACACGTTCAAGTACGATTCACGTCTTTACATTTACTACACTAATGTTTGCAATTTTGTGCCAAAAGCTACTTTTATATCTCTTCACACTTCGAGTTCACTGCCCGAAATTTATGCTTATGATGCCCAAATTAAACAGGCCATCATCAGTTTATTCCATTCGAAAATTTGGAATAACTATGTTATTCCAAATTTTAATCAGAATGACGCTGTATTAAAAAATAAATACAAGCCTAAAATTAAACAAATAACGAACAATAATAAATTTCAACCGTCACGTGGTTTCATTCATCAGCTGCTTATCATGCATGCACCTAGTTCTGTCAGCTGGTATGCACGTGTCATCCCGTTGCGAGTTACGTAAACTGCACTAGGTATAGGTATATACTCGTACCATTACTATGATTTCCGGAATCAGCATTTCAGAACGTGATTTCTTGGTGTAACCAACCGTGTCCCTTTCCCTTGTGAGGAGTAGATAAATATGGATGACCGTCTATGTTGTTAGTCCTTCGTGGCGAATTTTCAGCTTGATGAGTATTTTTTTAGTCCTTCCGTCCGTAACCGTTTTAAATTTCAATTTGGCCGGGTCCTTTCGCCCAAAACCTACCTATTATTAGCAGTTTTTAAGGACTTAAGTATTTGAATATTTTTCATAAAAAAACTGGTTATCAAGGGAAAAAAAAAATAATTAAGTGCTATTAATAGTAGGTTCCGTAATTTTAGACAAACAAATACCTACTATTTTTTGTTTACCACCAATGTATAAAAAAATCATTCTGCTGAAAACAACATTCTTTTATGCCATAATTATGAAACCCACGTCAATGTATTTGCTATAGGTATTTCTAGCATTAATATTATAATTAATTCGGTTACCAGTTCGCACTAGGGAATCTCAATGTCAAATTGTATTTATTATTTATAATATAGGCTTTGCTCATTCGCTTGGGAATCGCAGTAGAATTGTGTATACTGTGTCGTGCCTTCCTGGTTTTGGATACGGAAGTCCTTTGAAAATCAAAATTAAAAGTAATTTAAGTATTCAAATTAGGCTGAGAATCAGCTCTTTTGAACATCTAAATAACATGAAACAGTCCCCCAAAACGCCCACCCTTCACCACTTTCTAGTGCTTCAGCTGGAAAGAAGTGGCGCAACAAACTCCCCAGCAGCACAGCTGTCTGTTAAGTTAGAAGAATTTCTCTTTCATCGAGATGAAAGAACGTGGACCGTAGCAACGGGTTTCGTTATTCCTTTGTTTTAGCCTATATTATTCCACCTTTAGGCAATTATTTTCCGTCTATATGGTCTCTAGACCCGGTTGGCAAATGTCACATGTCTTCGAATTTTTGGTTCTAGAACAGCCGGTTTCCGATTACGGCCCACTCCCTCTCACCGAAAGGAGGCCTGTGTCCCAGCAGTGGGAACATTATAGGCTGACTATGTATGTATGTATGGTCTAGAACTCTAGACCATAAACTAGACTCAGCGGGGACCATAATAAACTGTCGGATCTACCAAACAGCATGTAGTGATACGTGTCTTCGAATTTTTGGTTCTAGAACAGCCGGTTTCCGATTACGGCCCACTCCCTCTCACCGAAAGGAGGCCTGTGTCCCAGCAGTGGGAACATTATAGGCTGACTATGTATGTATGTATGGTCTAGAACTCTAGACCATAAACTAGAGTCAGCGGGGACCATAATAAACTGTCGGATCTACCAAACAGCATGTAGTGATACGTGTCTTCGAATTTTTGGTTCTAGAACAGCCGGTTTCCGATTACGGCCCACTCCCTCTCACCGAAAGGAGGCCTGTGTCCCAGCAGTGGGAACATTATAGGCTGACTACCCAAGTAGCAAAATGTGGCCCTATAATTATCCTAGGAGCACGTATTTTTTAATCCTATAGATATCCTGTAAACGTTTATAGAGCCGTATTTGGGCGCAGTTTATAAGACTATTACGCCCTATAGTCGCTTTGTTATAATCCGGTAAAGTGCTATTTGATTTTATAATTACCTTATTAAGTGCTTTAACAAAATATAGTTGTCCTATAAAAATCCGGTAAATGCATCTAAAAAGCGATTCGGTCCTCTTATGATCTGGCGCGTGCCGCTACTAGAGTAATTGATCCTACAGTGATCAGCGTAATACCATTAGTAGATTCATTCAGTCGATCATTCCTTCTTTTTTCGTTAATTTATTGTACTGTGCTGGTGCGTGACATTGAATACTTTTTTATTTTCAAAAGGTAAGTAAAGTCACATTCTAATAATGCCTGTCATTATAAAAAGTAACATAATTTGCCGTGTAACTGTTTTGTAAGGAGTGCCTACTCAACTTGCGAAAATAATTTTATTGATGAAGTGTTAGATGATAATAAACATATCTTCATGCGCCTTCAAAATTTAACATTTTCATTATTTGTTAATTAATAAATACCAATCCGACTTATGGTCGAAACTGGCGAAAATGGCACGTCCATTACGTTGCATTTATCAGAACCTTTAAATGACTTTTTAATCAAAGTTAAGACGCTTACATGACATACCTACGCCACCATATTTAAGTTTTAGGGTTCTGTGGGTAATGTGAGTTAAACCATACGGTAATGAGCAAATCTTGTAAGTTGTTGCAAATTCGATAACCGCCACTACGCTTAAATCGTCTCCATTTATTTAAATCCATATTTATATTGTTCCAGCTTTCTCTAACGAATCACAAGATGGCCAATTACTCTAATAATAGCAAATGTAGAACACATTTAAGTAGAATCTTACTTATAAAAATCACAGGCTATGCTAGCTTGGTGCTAAAAATCCGTTAAGGGTCACGACTAAGATAAATTTGTTCTATAATATCTTTACCTCTAGCAGCTATATCTGTGGCATTTATAGGAAGTGCATGTCTTATAGAAGTATGAAACAAGACGTTAACAAGATAAAACGATCTTACTAAATGCGATTATCGGATCAAAAGTCACACTTTGCTAATTACTTCTATAACTTGCACTTATAAGACTGAACCTGACTGACCGCTCTAGTAAGAGTCGTGTAAAATAATCCTATTAACATTTATAAAACTAAATGATAGGCTCGAAAGTACTTGTAGTGCAAATTATCTTCGAAGATGCTTTAGCAGGATCAGTGGCCTGAGTTAATGCGTCTACTAGATTTCTATAAGACGTGTAATCTTATAAGTCAATTGCTATAGGAGAATTTTGCTACTTGGGTATGTATGTATGTATGGTCTAGAACTCTAGACCATAAACTAGAGTCAGCGGGGACCATAATAAACTGTCGGATCTACCAAATAGCATGTAGTGTATACGATAATCTGTCCATATTGACACGACTAATTTAATTTGAAATCAATTATTCGCAATCAAAAGGTTAAGTGTTGTAAATCATCATATCGTAGTAGGGTCATCGCTTTGTACTGACCTTGTGAGCACCACTTAACTTCTGGTTTAAGATAGTAGTGTAAGCATAGACCTACTTATTTGCTTTTTCATCTTTTTCAGCTTTGGGTAAATATTGGTAGACATTATTCATCACTCGAATAAACGTGTGGACATTGGACGCTTCTTTAACGTTTCTAAAGATAGACTAGAGAGGTTTTCAAAAGAGTATCCATATAGTTTTTGTATAGAAACCTACTATGCATTGAAATGGGCAACTAGCTTCATCTTTCTAACTGACCGACCCTTGACAATCCAAAGGTGTCTGTAATGGTTTCAATTGAAATAAATGCTTTGAGTTTGAGTTGGGAGTTTGGAATGCTTTAATTTTTGCCATATTTCGGACTACTGAAAAGGAAAACTCAAAATAATATATCAAAATTTAAAAAACAGATTATCAAAACATTATTTTGGAAAATAATAATAATACAAATCAAGTATCTTGACTTGGCTAACGAGGTTGTCGACATGTGGGATGTGGACTCAGCGATCATTGTGCCGATAGTCGTGACAGCCAATGGTCTAATAGCCAAGAGCCTCGACCAACACCTCAGGAGGCTCTCGTTGGGCAGCTGGATCAAGGGCTTGATCCAGAAAGCGGTACTTCTGGACACGGCCCGAATAGTTAGGAGGTTCCTCTCTCTGGAACCCTGACCGGCCGGTAGCTTGGACCCTGTTCCCGATACCGGTGGGATACTATTTTTTTTTAATATTTTTAAATGTTTTTATATTTTTTTATACTAATATTTAAAAATATAATTTATATGTATTTAATTGAATAAAGGAAATAATAAAACCTTTATTTTCAGGCTACTTTGGCCCATAGTTAAAGACCTTACAGTACTGACTAACATAAATATATATTATAACATGAACGTGTTTGTGTGTTATATTAAAATGTGTTATGTAAGTCCGCTGCTAAATATAAGTCAACAGTAAAGCTGTCAGTCTCAAAGGATGTAACGTACTCGAGAAGTAGCTAAGTACATGCGAATAATACCTTGATCTTCACACGGCGACGGAACAAGATATTTCTAGTTGTGACCGGTTTGTGTTATCTTAACGGATTGTGGAAAACTGCGTGCAACCGTCGGACTATTATTTGGACAAATAGTGGAAATTAGGTACGCTCATGAATCTCTGATGATGTTATGACGTATCCATAGACTATCTATCTATTGGTGATGCAATTGAACATGGTAATGCTGCGTGTGCTATTAATTATTGAGAACCTAGTGATAGTGTTACATAGTAATTGTTTAATGAGTAGTAAAGTTGTTCATCAATTTCATCATAGTTCCTTTCTGGCATGGTACTATGATCATCATCTGCTTAGGTCTTTTCCCAGCTATGTTGGGGATAGCTTCAAGTCTAACCGGATGCAGTTAAATACCAGTATTTTACATGGAGTGACTGCCTCTCTGACCTCCACAGCTCAGTTACCGGGTAGGTACTCTTTGGTAACTCTACTCTGATCTTAATTTTTGTTCTTAGCCTTTCTATCCTTTTAGATCTTTTATTACCTTGATGTTGAATGGTTTTCGTTTCAATCATGAGCTTTGGCTTTGAGCTTGTCTCTTATTTGTGACTATTTTATTTTTGAACCGTTCATGTTCTCTTGTGAGTTCACAAAATAATTTATTGTTACGAGACGAGCAGAATTTGGAGAAGTAAATAATGGTATCATCAATCACGGGGTAAATGTTCTCTGCTGAATATTTTAGCCGTATATGTGTAGGTAAAATTGAGATAGAACTTTAGATCCCGCGTTTTTTAGGGTTCCGTACCCAAAGGGTAAAAACGGGACCTAGCTTTAAAAAAAAAAGTTTTCGTCATTGTATTATTTATGCTTTTAACTCAATACCTAAATGGGGTGTATAGGATATTGTATAGTGGTTTCAATTAATTAAACTTCAATCCTGGTACTTAAACATCAATCAGGCTTCTAGTTTTATCCACAACGAAGTTATAGAGGGTCGAAAATGGCCTGAACTGCTTTGAGAAAAGGATGGTACAGCCGTGCCGGTTTTTGCTCGACTTGGCGGGTGCACTGCCGTGCCCCCAGATAAAGGAAAGAAATTGAAAGAGTAAACAAAAGAAGATTTAAATATTTATTTAGTACCTACTAGCTGCTCCCCGCGGTTTCACCCGCGTAAGTGTCGATCCCGTGGGAATATAGGGATAAAAGCTATCCTATGTCCTTCCCCGGAATGCAATCTATCTCTCTGCCAAATTTTATCGAAATCCGTTCAGTGGTTTAGGCGTGAAAAGGTAACATACAGACAGAGTTACTTTCGAATTTATAATAATTATCTATTAGTATGGATTTATAAGCCGTAATAACTTTCTGCATCTTCTGTTACCTCAAATTCTGCCTCACTTCATATAAATAATATAAAAGCCGCATACAAGCTTCACAAAATAACACACGTCTCGCAAATTGAACTAATTTGATCTAATTTGCTTGTTATAACACCCACGCTGATTCCCGCCACGACCAATCATTCGGACAGACATATCGTTCTATATATAGACTTTGTTATGTCACTTAGAGGCACATGGACATGACAGTTACGAAAGAAAATAAACACTTGGCACTGATTACCAGGCCTTCCTCTTCTATAAAAGATAATATTAGTTTTCGTGTGCGGTGTTTTCATAGGCTCGCCGTCTGTTACATGTGACCTGAACACAACTGCCGATATGTGGGTGTACTATGCGTGCAGCTCTGCCTAACCTTTCGGAGAATGCTGGCGTGATGTTTTGTTATGTTATTTAATTTTCGCAGTGTTCGTAATTTCATAAGTTTAATCAACTACACCTGCATTGCGTAACACACTATCAATCGGAATCCGAATGATTTTGAAGCAAATTGCTAATCCATTGCTCCATATGTTCGAAAAATGTGTCTGCTCAACAACGTAAATAACGCAATGAATGTTGTTGAACTGTCAACAAAATTAAACCCATTTGTTCTTAGTGTGTTTCGTAATTACCCTGCTGCTTGCAACTGCTAATGTGACTTGATGCAAGAAGGTTGAAATGCAACTTTTGCAATCCACTTTGAATATAGAACTTCATCCATAATGCCGTGCGTAAGCGTTCATTTATAGACAACTGCATCATCAATGACCAGCCCTGGTCCCAATTTATTTGTGATCGGCGCAACATGTCTTTGTCTTCCATACTTCTCTATATATAGTCGTCATCTCGGTAGTCACCCCCTTTCTAACCATATCATCATTCACACGGTCCATCCATCGTTTCTTTGGGCTTCCCTTATGCAGCAGAAAAAGGGGGGAAACCAAATCATGCAGGAGGTCATAATTATCTACAATTGGAATTGCCGAAACGTGGCTGCAGTCTGCTGAAATGTGCACTTACCCTTAGATTTGATACAATTTATACTTCCTACCATAACCATAATCAGCCTATAATGTTCCCACTGCTGGGACACAGGCCTCCTCTCGGTGAGAAGGAGTGGGCCGTAATCCACCACGCGGGCCCAGTGCGGATTGGCAGATGTCACATGTCTTCGAATTTTTGGTTCTAGGACATGCCGGTTTCCTCACGACTACTATACTACTTCCGACTATTATACTTCCTGCTTAGGATCAAATATCAGGGAAGAACAAACTAACTTAAAATTGAGCTAATCAATGTAAATTATTAACGACTTCAAAAAAAAGGAGGTTATCAATTCGACACGTATGTATGTAATATTATTGGAATTGCATTATATTCACATAACTATGACCATCCTTATGAAGGCCGCAGGGACCCGTTGGATGCGAGAAGCACAGAACCGGTCGAAGTGGAAGTGCTTGGGGGCGGCCTATGTCCAGCAGTGGACGTCTTTCGGCTGAAATGATGATGATAATGATGAGCTATGACCATCTATTAGGTCTTCCAAACAATACTAACTATAATACACTATATATACCTACTACTTTAATATACAAAATTTTATAGACGTATGTATGTATGCGGGCTCGATTTTGATGAAAACTAAAACTGCATCATTGGATTTTTTTAAAATTAATATTTCTAGCCAGGAATCGAACCCGTTGATTTTGTTAAAAAAACACACTGTACCTATTATTACACCACTCGATAGTGTCCCTAATAAGGATCAAATTCTGGGAAGTAATGACATACGGCAAACTTAACATGGCGAATATATAATTTTAAAACCGGAAATAGGTAATTATAAAGCAAGGTGATCTACATAGCTGAGGAGTCAGGACTCTGCAAGTTGCCGTCGTTTATTGGCAAAATGAAGGTCATTGGACGTAGGTTTCAGGAAGTCAGACCAGAACCATGCCCAAAATGACAGTAGGGTGCATTTAAGACTGGAAAACGGACGCATTTTTATGTAGGGTTAGATGTAGGGGTTGCGACATGTTAATAACGTGACCATTTGCCCCTCTTTGGGCGGGACAGTCCCGCTTTCAGGCTGTCTGTCCCGTTGTCCCCAACCAGAGCAAATTATGACCCGCTTTTACAAAGGGACCAAACGATATTCAATTCAATTAAATTTATTCATGAACAATTTACATTGTATATGAATATCAACGAACAAAAATTACAATGACTGACATCTACAAATCATGTGATAAGGCTCCATTTCTATACTTAAAAACTAGACCCGACATTTTAAAACTAATTTGCCCCACCGACAAAATACAAAACAAATGCGTCTTCAACCGCAATGTAATGTTAAAATTACATAATAATATACTTACTTAGCTAATATATTATTTTTCATGTCCTTTTCTCTTTTTAATAAATACCTAACCTACCTAGTAAAATAAGTTTTTTTTTGTTTAATTCCGCAAGCGTCCCGCTCTAACAAAAAATAAAAACTGGCCAAGGGCGAGTCGGACTCGCACACGAAGGGTTCCGTACCACAAGGCAAAAACTCCGAAAAAAACTCGTTTGGTGTATGGATGGGAGCCCCCCTTAAATATTTATTTTATTTTGTTTTTAGTATTTGTTGTTATAGCGGCTTGTGAAAATTTCAGTTGTCTAGCTATCGCTGTTCTTGAGATACAGCCTGGTGACAGACAGACGGACGGACGGACAGACGGACGCGACGGACAGACAGCGAAGTCTTAGTAATAGGGTCTCGTTTTTACCCTTTGGGTACGGAACCCTAAAAATGGTCACGATATGATAGACATGTACACAAATGGCCAAAAAAATTTTTTTTTGCATCCGGCAGATACTGCATTGTGGCTGCAGTGCAGTGGAAACGGCTGCGACTTACGAGTTGTAGGTCTAGGGTCGAACCCAGGCAGGCACTTTGTGTAAATTATCATCAACAATGCTCTCAAAACGGTGAAGATAAAGATCGCGAGGGTTTCCTCACGAAGTTTTCCTTCATCTTTGAACAACTAATCGGAGACGTGACATTCACCAACGCGCACTGGGCCCGCGTGGTAGATTACAGCCCACTCCCTCTCATAGAGAGGAGGCCTGTGTCCCAGCAGTGGGCATCATTATAGGCTGATTTTGCAGACACTGAATCAAGGGGGATGAGAGAGAGAGTGGTTTTAAAGATGCTTATAATTCTGAAAATACTATTTCCTATGGTCACGAATCATAATGCTATGTTCACACGCGCGCGTTCAACTCGACATTCAACGTGCACATTCACATTCACGAGCGTGTAAACGGTACGCCCGAGCCCGTAAACGCGCCTGTGAACGTGAATAGGGAATGCAAATCCGTTCTGTTTTAAAATCCGGATTTTTAAGAACGGATTTTTTGTCCAATCCGGATTATCCGGATATTACGGATTTTTCATGAAAAAAAAATCTACTCATATTAGTTTGTTAATATGATGTTTCTTATATTTGTGTAAATGGATTAAAATAAAAGCACACGAAAATCACATCAAACGATTTTTTAATATTTTTGTTATTTGGAATTATTAAAACTATCATCATTAAATACCATAGGTCTCCCCCAAGCACCTCCATTTCTAACGGTTCTATGCTTTTCGCATACAAAATTAAAGCTCCAAGGTCTTTGCTAGATATCTGTCTAATGGTCAGAGCCAGCTTAGGAAACTAAAGACCGATTATGACAGGATCGAATCCGCCAAACCTGTGCTGTTGAGAGAGATCGAGAGGTTCTATGGTCAGTTATACACGTCAACAAGTAACCCCGTCACGAATCTGGCAAACTACCCAAGAACTAGATTGACCCGACAATACACCTAAGACATCCCGGACGTCAGCCTGTACGAAGTTAGGATGGCTCTGAAGCAGCTCAAAAACAACAAGGCGCGGAGTGATGACGGAATAACGGCCGAGTTCCTGAAGGCCAGCGGAAAACTTGTTCTTAAGGCCTTTCAGAAGCTGTTTGGTTCCGTCATACTCAAGGGTAAATCACCACAGGCATGGAACAGAGGTGTGGGGATACTTTTCATTAAGCAGGGCGACAATACCGTTCTTAATAATTACAGGCCCATCTCACTTCTGAGCCATGTGTACAAGCTGTTTTCGAGAGTCATCACGAACCGTCTCGCGCGCAGGTTTGACGACTTTCAGTCTCCCGAACAAGCTGGATTCCGTAAAGGCTTTAGCACCGTAGACCACATACATACGCTGCGGCAGGTTATACAGAAGACCGAAGAGTGTAACCTGCCTCTCTGCTTAACGTTTGTGGACTACGAGAAAGCCTTTGATTCGATCGAGACATGGGCTGTGTGGAATACGAGAAAGCCTTTGATTCGACCTTTGATTCGATCGAGACATGGGCTGTACTGCAGTCTCTTCAACGGTGCCAGATCGACTATCGGTACATCGGGGTGCTGAAGTGTCTGTACGAAAACGCTACTATGTCAGTACGACTCCAGGATCAGACCTCGAAACCTATCCTTCTGCAGCGAGATGTGAGACAGGGAGACGTTATCTCTCCGAAACTGTTCACCGGTGCACTGGAGGATGTCTTCAAGGTTCTGTACTGGAAAGGGGCCGGCATTAACATCAATGGCGAGTACATAATTCACCTTCGGTTTGCCACCGATATTGTAGTCATGGCTGAGACCATGGAGGACCTCGGCACAATGCTCGATGACCTCAGTAGAGCCTCCGAAAGAGTGTTAAAATGAACATGGACAAAACGAAAGTCTTGTCAAAAGCCCATGTAACACCCACTCTCATGAAGATCGGAGACGCTACACTCGAAGTCGTGGACAAGTATGTTTACCTAGGACAAACTGTCCAGTTAGGTAGGTCCAACTTCGGGAAGCTACGTAATATCTTCTCGTCCCACATACCGCAGTGTCTCAAGACGAAAGTCTTTGCCCGTGCCCAGTGCGTCTTGCCAGTGATGACATAAGGCACTTTCTGAAACGTGGTTGCTCAAAATGGGTATTATTAGAAGGCTAAAAGTCAATCAAAGGGCAATGGCTATGCTTGGAGTTTCCCTGCGTGATCGAATCAGAAAAATGAAGAGATAAAATAATTAATAGGTACAAATTAAAAGAAACTCCAAAGAACAAAAATAAAGACAAATAGACCCCTTGTCAAATTATTAAATATAACATAAGCAAAAGTAACAAAACAATAATTTAACTTCACTTAAACCAACATAAATTTAACAACGTAAAAAACTATGTAATTTTTGGGGCATTAAATGTGTCCTCAAAAATAATAAAGCATCTAAAGTGCCGTCGTTTAACCTGCTGCGAATTCGGTTGCACATAATTCCTGCTACGGAAAAAGCACGCTGATTCGACGCTTGTAGGCGGAATGCACTAAAGACACTTGTAAGCGGAATGAACGGAACGATCAAGGACGCTTCACACACTTTCTCGACCCGCGTCCCGCGCCCTGCTCGCTTCCCCCAGAGCCGATAGACTCAACACTCGCGAGACGCGACGCGCGAACAGCGAACTCGCTCGTTTCGATTTTTTTGTTAGAATTTCTTAAAAATGGAATTATTCAAAAAATCCGGATTCGATTTTCAAATCCGGATTTGGAAGTCTAGTAAAAATGTGCGGATATCCGGATTTTTCGGATTACGGATAATCCGGATTGCATTCCCTAAACGTGAATGCCGCGAACCGGGCGTGCTGACTGACACGACGGCGTGCGTGTGAACAGCTTGAATGTTCGCCGACCTGGGGCGGGCTGCATGCCGCGCAGCCCGCCAGGCAGCCCGCCGGGCTGCACGGCGTGCATGTGAACATAGCATTAAATTTTATTCAAGATACAACCTGGCTTTAAGCGGGCTACCCTGCAGGGTAATTGCGTAACACACTATCAGCAGCAATGGCTTCCATTTTGACAGTTCAACAACATTCATTTCATAACGCAATGAATGTTGTTGAATTGCGTTGTTGAGCAGACACATTTTTTGGACATCATATGGAGCAATAGATTAGAAAAATATGCTTCAAAATTATTTAAATTGATAGTAATAGCACAGTATAAAAACATAGTAATAGTGTGTTACGCAATAAGGGTGCTGCGGTGCTAGTCTGTAAAAATCTCACCGTGAAAACTTAGGTGAAGTGAGCGTGGAGTGAGCTGTCAATAGTGTCAATTCCTAGCAAAAACAAACGTACTTCACCTAAGTTTTCACGGTGAGATTTTAACAGAATCGACCGGCTGGTTCGCTTTAGGTTCAAATAATAATTTGCTAAAACATAATTTCATGAAGACAATGGCCACCTTCTGAAAACCTAGCCCTCAGCGCCTTAACGTCACACAAAACTATTATGTAATTTAGTATTAATTACTGCAGAGGTGAACTGAGTTCATATTGTTCGTAGCATAGCACGTCGTTACCACGCCGCCATCGCGCTAATTTACATGTTGCAAACATCTGAATACCTACTGAATTAAATTACTTTATTACGCAGACGTATTTAGTATTTTCATTGGCTTTCATGATGTTAATATCTGAAAAACACGCTTAGCTATAGTGGTACACAAGGCTATATTTCAAGCTATACATTTCCAGTACAACCATAATCCGCCTATAATGTTCCCACTGCTGGGACACTGGACTCCTCTCGGTGAGAGGGAGTGGGCCAGTGCGGATTGGCAGATGTCACATGTCTTCGAATTTTTGGTTCTAGGACATGCCGGTTTCCTCACGATGTTTTCCTTCACCGTTTTGAGAGCAGTGGTGATGAAATAATTTACACAAAGTAAAGCGCCTGTCTGGGTTCGAACCTACGACCTACAACTCGTAAGTCGCGGCCGTTACCACTTGGCCACCACTGCTCTCATTTCCAGTACAAGCTGACCTCTTGTTGTACGGCAAGCCGGACCAAGGCGAGGTCAGCTTATACTGGTTTATAGCCTTACAGTGAAAACCTCGGGAATGCAATACCTACCTCGTATGTAGCATTTTTTGCATTTCGGACAATCTTATAGTATCGAATAATTCTGGATATAAAAGCGGTTTAAATGTCCATATTATTTAATAAGAATACAGAACATTCTTTTTAGAAGTCGGTTAAAAAAACATAAAAGACGCCGTGAAAAATTTTTCAGCATGCAGTTCTTTCTTCCTCCTGAAAAGTTACTTCTTTTACGCTTACGAGCTATTCACTCTAAGGCATCGATATGTAGATGTAGATATGCACGGCTACCCGTGTGTAAAAAAAATTTTCAAAATTGCATTGTACTTCTGCTGCAATTTTGAACAAATATTATGCTCAATAACTGAGATTAAAAAAACTGAAGTGTTAATATTTTGCTCATTAACTGAGATTGAAAAAAACTGAAGTGCTAATCGACTTTTTTGCTGACCGTACATGCTGATGCTAACAGTATATTAAGTCCCTGAAAATAGCTCGACTAGCATAATATATACTAGCTACCTACCTCATTTCACATAGTTATAAATTTTTGGTTAATTTTTACCCTTCCAGAAAATTACATACGATTAATCTTTTCTACATAAGGGGATTACAGGACCTAGACGCAAAAAACGCAAGTTTTAGATTTTTTTTTTTTTTTAGTTTTAGAAGCAATAAAAGTATATGATCAACTACAGTAAACAAAATCAGAAAAATATATGATATTCTTCAGGATATATGCTAGCGTAGATAGTGCGTTGAAAACATAATAAGTACAACTAATTTGATACTTACGATAGAAAAATATTTATTAATTTATTAAAATCTAACCCAATGATATCATTTAGATACCTCTAAAAACTTTCTTTTTACCATAAAAACCATACTAATATACTATCATTCTGATTTTTGTCAGATTATTCTACTTCAAGCAATAGATAATACTAAAGCACTAGTGTTTTAATTTTTTAGTCCAAATAATAGATTTTTTTAAATACATAATTGCTGCATAGTTTGTACTAAATTACCAGCGTTGTGTCATCGCGCTTCTCTTTCTTTTCTTTGCAGTCCGACAGTGACCGCGCTTTAGGTCATGATTGTAATCCCCAGACTGGTTGTCAGACTTTCGGGCTTTAGACGACCCGTAACGACTATAAAAGATCCACGAATGACAGCCGGGACCCACGGCTTAACGTGCTTTCTGAGGCACGGAGGGGTCTTGTTATGTAAACAAGGTCACCCATCCACAGACAATCGATACGTGCGGCTGTTATTACTTAGCTACAAGCCCAATCTCAACCCATAAATAAAACACTACTAACCGATCATGGAATTGTGATCACGGCATTTGTATACAGTAGCCGAAAAAGTCAATGACCCATAGTTTTGGTATAGTCATAGAGGACTAAGGCACGCGCTACCTGCGTGGTATTTTTTGTCTACGACCGGCAGATTTGGTTTTTCAAGATTTTTTTGTCTATCTTTCTGTAGGTACAGAGTCAGACACCAGCACATGAAGCTACTACAATCTGTCAAATTTCTTTAATAGATTTCAACTTTATTGCTGAACCATAAGGTTCAAAGTTGATTGGGAAAATTTGACAATTTCGGGTAGCTTGATGTGCTGGCGTCTGTACTTACTTATGCTTTATTGAACCTGTTTTAAAACTGTGAAGGAACACACAATCCATATGTACTAATATTATAAATCCGAAAGTAACTCTGTCTGTCTGTCGGTATGTTACCTTTTCACGCCTAAACCACTGAACGGATTTCGATAAAATTTGGCACAGAGATAGATTGCATCCCGGGGAAGGACATAGGATAGTTTTTATCCCGATATTCCCACGGGATCGACACTTTTGCGGGTGAAACCGCGGGGCGCTGCTAGTGAGAAATAATTGTCTTAAAATTTTGGACCTTACATCCGGGTTTTGGCTTCGCTTGCCTCGTATCGGTAAATGTCATACGTGAATGCTGTGATAAAATAATTACATAGTCAGTAAAAGGTAGTAACGGCTGTGGTAACGGGGCCCACCCTAACCGTGGGAATATCGGGATGAAATGAAATGAAATAAAATGATTTTTATTTTTGTAAGTAGGTTTGTACAAACACTTTTACACGTCAATCATGTTTTTTTTTTAAACTAGATGAAGTATAAAAAGGATAAAAAGTATTCTATGTGTTAATCCAGGAAATGGTCTATCTATGAGCCAATTTTCATCCAAATCTGTTCAGCGGTTTACGCGTGATTGAGTAACAAACATCCAAACATCTTCACACAAACTTTCACATTTATAATATTAGTAGGATAAACCAATTACCAGCACTTTTGAACTGTCAAGGAGTCAGTCAGTCAGAAAGACTGCGTTCGCGATTTAGTTGCCAAACATGTAAACAAATATGAGTTTTTGCAAAAATAACTTTAATTCCTACACAATAAAGTTCAGTTTACAACTTCAAACATTTTTATAAATAACTTTTTCAATAGTGCTAGTCACTCAGAAATCAACTTAACTGCTATTGAAATAAAGTTGATACTTGTTTAACTTGAAAATAACATCAATTGGAAACAAAGAATAGATCTTAGTTGCCCGTTCCAAAGCGTAGTAAGTTTTTATGAGAAGAACGGACAAGAAACTCTATGGACACTCATTAATCATGAAGTGATTCAAGATGAACATAATAAATTGTAAAATATGTAGGCAGTTAAAAAAAAACTAGAGCTAAATTTAATCTGTGTAAAACTCACTACAGTAACAGAAATGCGAACACAATGTGTTGCAAATAGTTAGCCTCGAGCAGCGAAAGTAATTCAAAAGGCCTTGGCTTTGATACCATTCTTCAATCTTCATATACCTAAGTAATGTGGACTTCTAGGGATTCTCGGGTACAATATGTTCAAGAAAATCTGCCATGGATTTTATTATCGGGACGTCATGGTATAATTTGAAAGGGGTAATTGCGAAGCACAGAACCGGTGGAAGTGCTTGGGGGAGGCCTATGTCCAGCAGTGGACGTCTTTCGGCTGAAATGATGATGATGATGATGAATTGCGTTACACACTATCAGTAGCATGGGCTTCATTTTGACCGTTCAACAACATTCATTGCGTTATTTACGTTGTTGAGCAGACACATTTTTCAAACTTATGAAGCAATGGATTAGCAATATCCTTCAAAATTAGATAAATTGAGATTTATTGATATGTAAATGTGATAATGTTTGAATGTTTGTTACTCAATCACGCGAAAACGGCAGATTTGGATGTAGCACACAGATAGTTTATTTATTAGCTTTATTTTATCTCTTACGTGTAGTTTTGTGTACTTATTTATTTATTTGTTAGTAATTTTAGTTTTAGTGGTAGCTCACAATGGGCCTTATTAGAAGGCTGAAAGTCACCCAAAGGGCAATGGAGAGGGCTATGCTTGGAGTTTCCCTGCGTGATCGAATCAGAAATGAAGAGATCCGAAGGAGAACCAAAGTAACTAACATAGCCCGAAGAATTGCCAAACTTAAGTGGCAGTGGGCAGGGCTCGCAGTACAGATGGCCGATGGGGCCGAAAGGTTCTGGAGTGGCGACCGCGTGCCGGAAGACGTAGCGTTGGAAGGCCTCCCACAAGGTGGACCGACGACCTTGTGAAGGCCGCAGGAACCCGTTGGATGAAAGTAGCACAAATCCGATTGAAGTGGAGGTGCTTGGGGGAGGCCTGTGTCCAGCACTGGACGTCTTTCGGCTGAAATGATGATGATGATGATGCAAAAAAGGAATTTCACAAATCCGACTGGTAGTTCCAGAGATTAGTGCGTTCAAACAAACAAACAAACCCTCAGCTTTAGTTTAAAATAAACTTTAATTACAATTATTACAATAATTGGGAGATGTGCTCGGTTTGAGCGATGCAAACGGAATGTCGTGGCTTACGAACTATTGGTACCTACATTATAACCTAACCTACCATGATAGACGCCAGTAGGGTGATGGTGAAAACGGAAACCATAGCCGAAAACGGCATGGAAGGATTATTATTATTACATTATAACCTAAACAATGACGACATATTTCTGGAAGTTCTGATGAGGCTACTTCAGATTAAAAGCATTAACTTATGTGTTAGAAATATTTGTTGAAAGAGATGATTGGAATCTTCGACATGGCTATTTAAAGGTGTTAGAAACATATAATAATATATTTATTCAAAAATTATAAGGCATGAAACATGTACAGTTTTGCTTACATAAAAATTATATTGCTAAGACTTACGTGCCTGAACTAGGTGTAGTCCTGTGTTTCAGGCGAGAAGAGCTAAAATAGTTTTTTTAAATTAATAAATAAAGTTGACAATAGGCAAATCATTATAATATGTTGAGTAGCTTAACACTTAGTTTCTAAACTTAATAAATATTTAACATAGGTAGGTGAAATTTGTATATCTATATTTACTTTAATACAGTTAATAAATTTTCTGTTTCTTCATAAGACATACTTTGGAGAGCATCCTTGAGGATTCTCTTACAATTGTGAGTAAACAGAGTGTTAAGTGAGGATTAATCCCGTGGGAACTGATGCCTGGTATGCATAACTGGATAGATAGTGTCATAAATATTATTTTAATGTGAAACCAAGAAATTACACGCGAGCGAAGGCGCGGGCAGAAGCTAGTCTTTACTTTAGAGGTGATGTCACAGTGCGGACTGGTCCTTCGGTATATAGGGTGACTGGTAATTAGTGACCGATACTTAAACACGTGATTTTACTCATCATTATGAACAACTTTTACTATGGGACCAAACCTGAAATCGCGAAAAAAAAATCTGCTGCTCCCTACATTTTGACGGGTTAAGCGAACATAAATGTAGGGAACAGCTGATTTTTTTTTCGCGATTTCAGGTTTGGTCCCATAGTAAAAGATGTTCATAATGATGAGTAAAACCACGTGTTTAAGTATCGGTCACTAATTACCAGTCACCCTATAGAGATCGTGTCTACATGAAAACTGAAAATTTTCCGCAGTAAATTATAATAAATTGATGTAAACTTATAAACCTTTGACCCATATCCTACTCCTACTGATAACTTAGTGGAAACCTGGCTGCCATAAAGGTTACACACACACAGGTCAGCAGAATGCCTGAATCTCGTGAGTCGTGAGTGTCGTGACATCACAAATGATAGTGCTGATAGTGATTGCTAATTAGTAATTAGCGAATATATTATGTTTACATTAAACAGACACGCCTTAGATATCGTTGATTATTATTATCGAGTTATGGAATAATGTTATTAGTAACCAAGTAATTAGCTTGGTAAATAGTCCCTACTAGCATGCATATATGGGTAATCAAATAATTATGTTTAAATATTTGTGGTTTTTCTGATGTCATTATGTGTGTTTTTGCATCAAGAAGTTATTTCTTGAGGTTGGTTCTGAACTTAGTCTACGAATTAATCAATTTTTAAATAAAGCCTCCCGAAGACAGGCGCGGCGCGACACCGCGACGCGACTGGTGGAACAATTTCTTTGTAAACTTCATGAAAGTTGTTCTACTAGTAGAGTCGCGCCGCGGAGGCCTAAACAGAAAACCCTTAGGCCCGTCGTCCACGATGGCACTCCGAAGTAACGTGTTAAAAACTCAAACCAATCATAAAATATATGTAGACATCGTCTAATTTAAAGCTGCGTGCCCCTCCATTTTTCATAGAGAAGCATTTTCCTTATTAACGCAACGTTTTTTGGCAGCTTACTAGGAAAAATCACCACGCCGGGTCGAAAGATTCTCCCTTTTCAAAGGAGGAGGCTCTAGTGCACTAAAACTGGTTGCTTAAACATCTCCTCCAGCTATAAGTAAATAGAACCTGCAGAAAATCTCCCAGCGGGCCACCAACTACCATGGCTCACATGGAAATCTCTTTATCCACTAAGAAGCCAGGTGGTATATAACTTACTTAGGTGGGCGTCCTTCTTAGCTCTTCTCTCTGTGCAAAAATACTTGCACCAAGAAGGACCTGTTGAAGTGGCCGAATTCTGGTCATCATCATCATCATCATTTCAGCCGAAAGACGTCCACTGCTGGACATAGGCCTCCCCCAAGCACCTCCACTTCGACCGGTTCTGTGCTTCTCGCATCCAACGCGTTTCTGCGGCCTTCACAAGGTCGTCGGAATTCTGGTCGAAGCTTATATAAAATTTATAAAAGGGAATCATCGATAGAACGAACAAGAAGAGAATGGAGGAGGTGGTACACCTTCTCTAAGCGGCACATTATTGTTTTGAGACATCCACGCGAACGAAGTTGCGGGCTCTAATAAAGTCTTAATGAATCGTGTCGTGTACGGACCGCCGCCGCTGCGCCGCGCCGTTGAGATACTAGTGCTGTGACATTCTGCCTTCTCATTGGTGATCTAAGTTTGAAACAACTTTTGAGTAGCGTCGTGGAAGATAGACCTTAGTCCCTTTGATACCACGCCTAACAGAGGACGGTTTTGGGAGGGCCTTATGATGTAACATTTTTCTTTAGAAATATTGCCAAATTGATTTTGTAATTAGTGTCCACAAACAAATCGTAGGTGACAAGGTCTTCCATAATAATAGACGCGTAGTAAAAATTGTTGTAACTGTAGCTTTTAGTCATTAGCAGGAGAGGTGGAAACTATAGGAATTTTCCGGATAAAGGTCATATAAAGGCACACGTATCAAATCGGATAGGGATCGGCACCGCACTCGAGCCGTTTACAACGCACACTAATCGGAATCGTAACGTAATCACCCGCTTTATGCCAAAATCGGTGTTTTTTTTTTTTTTGCGGTGTTATGGTTGAAAGATGATGAAAATGCTAGTAAGGTAAGTAGTTGATGTTTTAAATAGGTACGACTAATAATTTCTGTGTTAAGGCTCCCGCAGACAGACGCGACGCGACGGTGCGACGCGATTCTTGTAGAACAATTCCAAGTTTTCATAGAAATTGTAAATATATATTGACAATTATACAATAAATTAATTATAATTAATTATTTAATTGTACAATTATATTTATTTTAGAGTCGCATCGCGCTGTCTCACGTCGCGCCTGTCTACGGAAGCTTTAATGATTACAGATCTAAAAAAAAATCTCCCAAAACTGTATTCTCTTGGAACGCCATCGTGTATCGGTTGTAACTTGTACAAATAGTATTAGTTTTATAAATAGTCCAAATATTTTAGTAAGTACTTAACGTCTAGACTTAGTTACGTCTATAACGCTGCCCCCCTCCCAACCTCCCCCCTCCCCCCCCCCCCCTTCTGAATGTTCAACGAAACGAATCGTCTTTTTATCTCCATTGTGATATGAACTATTATGTTTGTATTATATTATGTAGGTATATAAGAAATTAACACATAGAAGCGGAAGTCAGTCTATTTACAGAGTAATCTGTCTATCATCATCATGACTCTGTTTACCTAGTTTACCTACTTTTCCGCAGTGGTACTGAGTCACTGTCACTCCATTTATTTATCTATGCTCATCCATGATTGATTTAAATTGTACACATAGCACGTACCTACTTATGTACTTACAATTTGTTTCTATTTATACATTTTTTTTTTGTTTTTTTTTATTTAAGTATATGTACACTTAGATAATGTAACTAGTAAGGAAGAAAAAAATGTGTACTTATATTTTAATTTGAATTGAGAACGGTGCGTCAAACAAGCCAATAAGGAAGTTTAATTTATATTTTTGTTATTATTATTTTTTTTTTTCTTTGATTTTCGACTTCGAAATGCAAAGAAAAATATAAATTAAACTTCCTGATGTCGTATAAAAAATAGAAAATTTTAAATCATCTGAATCGACACCTTATCTTATTCAGCCTATAACGTTCCCACTGCTGGGACACAGGCCTCCTCTCTGTGAGAGGGAGTGGCCCATAATCCACCACGCGGGCCCAGTGCGGGTTGGTAGATGTCGCGTGTCTTCGAATTTTTGATTTTAGGACATGCCTGTTTCCTCACGATGTTTTCCTTCACCGTTATGAGACCAGTGCAGTGGTGATGAAATAATTTAAGTACACAAAATAAAGCGCCTGTCTGGGTTCGAACCAACGACCTACGACTCGTAAGTCCGGCCGTTACCACTGGGCCACCAGTCCACCACTACACACGCCGTGTCGTCATATCGATGTCATATAATATACAAAAAATTTGAAACTAACTCAAATCGACACCTTAGTCCTGCCAATCTGTCGCCATCTCATAATATGCCAATTTCGTTACAAATTGAGGTCAAAACAGTCGAGAGCCGGTACCCTCGACCTTCACAAAGCCATCAACCCACAATACCTACTACCTCTTGAAAAGTCTTCACTCTCCCTCATTGTACTCAAAGAGACATGTTGAGTACACGAGCCTGAGGAAGATTCCGACCAGTGCCAGGAAAGACTGCCAAGAGTATAAATATTGAATTGAAGGAATGTTATCGTGGTCCTCCGGTTCGATTCATTCATTCAATCGTAAACAAATTGCGTGTTCGTGATGTTTATTTATTTTTAATTGTTTAGGATATAAAAACAGTGTGTTGCTTTCCTAGTGTGTAGGTTCTAGATACTCTATTTTATGTTATCAAGTGGAATATAATTTTTTTGTTATAATTGCCACTTTATTCACTCAAGTTTTAATTGTTGAATACTTCAATATTAAATATCTCTTCCTGTTTGGTAGGTAATAAAATTATATTTATCTCTTAAATAAATTGCAATTGCAATTGTAGTTTTGTATAATTTAGAAGCGTTTTTTTTTTTTAAACTTTGTAAATGTAAGAACCATGTTTCCTTTTATTATGATTTTTTGATGTTGACTTGAAAGAGCATGGCAGTTGAGAACGTGTCATGCTCACTTAAATGTCTCACCGATGGTGGCGCGTGTGTTGGATCATTCGGTTCCCTACAAAATGGTTGAGCTGGATGGTGCTGATCCACGCGTCATGTTCGTGAACGGGCGCCGTCGGTTGAGACTGGTCATCTCTTAACTGCCAAGGCTTATTTTTAATCTTATGTCTTGAATTCTTTCTTCATTTCTGTCTTTTTTACAT
Source organism: Oligia latruncula (assembly GCA_948474745.1). Classification (NCBI taxonomy): domain Eukaryota; kingdom Metazoa; phylum Arthropoda; class Insecta; order Lepidoptera; family Noctuidae; genus Oligia; species Oligia latruncula. Next base: position 11,984,785 of record OX419708.1, read on the forward strand.
TGTTCTCACATATAGAAGCAACAAGAATAATGTACCCAGGATTTTGTAATATCTTGATTTAAAAGAGTGTCCATGGAGTTTCTTGCCCGTTCTTCTCCATAGAGATCTACGCTTTGGAATGGGCAACTAGCTTCAACTTTCGGACTAACTGACAGACTATTTAATTTTGACAATTCAAAAGTGCCTGTACAAGGTTTAATTGAAATAAATGATTTGAGTTTGAGTTTGAGTTTATACTGTCTGTACGCAGCACCAATCACGTAAACTTACCATTTATAATAATATTTATAATTTTCCTGTTACGAGTATGCATTTGAATCACTTTTCAGAGAAAACTAAAACGGAAAATGGTTTAAGTGGCAACTTACCTAAAAGGGCATTGTTTACCAAGAACTGCTTATGAGAACATGCACTATGAAGAAGTTGTACTTGACGATGGTTATCAAGTCAAGCACACAGAAGTCAGTAGTCCTCCTATTTAAAGATCCTTAGTAAGATAAGAAACACTTGGTTAAATTCTCTATATACGAACTTGTGCTTGAGTCTCACTGCTAAGTGCTAGTCTACCTGTTTCCATTGCAAACCACTTCAGAGATAGCCAGTTGGTCCTTCGGGTTCTTACCCGTTAACCTATGAATGAAAATCTAAACAGCTTTACAATTACATTTGATTTGGTCTCACGTTGTAGCAAATAACAGTAGCACCATACCATCAGCCTATAACGTTCCCACTGCTGGGACACAGACCTCCTCTGAGAGGGAGAGGGCCAATATCCACCACTCGGGCCCAGTGCGGGTTGGTAGATGTCATAGCAAATACCAAAGGAAGGGTTGTAGCAAATACTTAGGTACGTAATATTGCCAAGTATTACGAGCGTTTACGCCGTACGGCATTTCATAAAAACTTTCAAGCCCTTGTTTTTCGAAATGAATGAACCGATTTAATGAAACTTCATACGCATAAGCAGGATACAATACAAAGGTCTAAAAAGTTACTTAAGAACATTTTCGAAATGTCTTATTTAAAAAAAGATAACTGGAAATCTGTTTCTATGGAAAATTTAAAATCGGTCTAATTTGGCTGCAACACTATTTTTTGAAAATGTTCTTAAGTAACTTTTTAGACATTTGTATCCTGCTTATGCGTATGAAGTTTCATAAAAATCGGTTCATTCATTTCTAAAAACAAGGGCTTGAAAGTTTGTATGAAATGCCCTACGGCGTAAACGCTCCTACGCATGCTTCTGATACATAATCCCCTACCCGTCCAATAATCCTCATCTTTCATCACAGTTTGTCCTCCGCCAATCAATCAGCACTCTATAATTATCTCTGACGTCATTCCTAGGGGGTGTGACCGTGTGATCTGTTGGAATTTAGCCAGATGGATGGTGTGATGGCACGTGGTACCCTGGTTCCCTTACGTCTTTCCGTGGGTGGGGCCGTCACGTGAACAATTGAATACGTCAAACAAGTGCAACTGAACTTGTGTACAATTATGGCTAAGAGACGGTAAACGTAGTAAACAAGCCTCTAGTGCGCACCTTTATTGTAGAATGACAATCTATTAATTGATGCAGCTGCTAAATTCCATCGTCACTGAATGTTTTCATAATATCGTGCTTCTTCCATAACTCATAATTGGTCCTTTGATCTGTCAAGCTAGCTAGAGCAATAAATGAAAATGACTTCATCTCCCATTTCAAAACGATTTGGAATCTTCCACCTTACCAATTCTGTGAAATATGTGAACTCTCGTAGAAGGACTGATCCGAGATATAGTGGTCCGAAGTCACTATTTATACCTCGACAGAAGCCACGTGAATTCGCTCTCAATTGGTAAATAGCTGAATGCATGTCGTCACGGAAGAATGGAAAGAATCTATGCACGAGCAGCTAGTTGCTATAGTATCGATCCTATGTAGATGGAGCTCAAACAGTTCGTAGTTATTATGATTAGTATTTTGAATGTTTTTGGTTCTTTTAACTTTGCCTACCATATTTGGATGAAAAGACCAATTTTATTTTATCATCGTGGTCGTTCATTTCAGCCAAGAACCACCCACTGCTGGGTTAGGCCTGATTTCCTTTCTGCTCCTGGTCTTTTATTGAAAGCATTCCTTCTATTTTAATGGACGTACATTGCATATAAACAAGTGATGTCAATATATGGCGACAGGGTAATGATAAATAATGATTGGGTAGTTCAGAAGGATCAATTTTATATTTAAACTCTATTGAACCTATTGACCGACTGACTTATATCAGTTCGTAGTGTAGGTACAATGATGTTCTTTTAAACTTAATTCTTTTATAGATAGATTAACTGCTATTCTTGGTTGTATTACTATTACTGTCTGAACTATCATTTTGCTTTCCGGCCATTGGTATTCAACTATTCATCCAATGTTTTTTTACCAAATATTGGTCTAAACATTTGTCAAAGGGTCCAGAATATTCCATCGTGTCTCCTTGGCCAAGATTGGCGACAGGTAGGTCAATTTTCCAATTGGTACGACAAGAGTCAATTGTTCGGTAAATCGCGTCATTCTGATGTTCCGCATACATCGTCGGGAGATTTTTGAATTTGTTTACTCCTTTAAAATAGTAGTGTTTGCTTTGGATTTTTGCATTGTGGTTTTTAATAATGTTAACTTGCATTATTTATGAATACATGACCGCAATAATTCTACAAAAGCAGGAAGGAAAAAGTATATTAATTCTATTCTCTGTCATGTTCTCATGTCCCATGATGGTTGATTTCATCATTTGCAATAATGTTCGATATGTTTGTTTGGTTTTGGTTCTCCTAAATCTTCAAGATGAGATGCCTTTCACATGTTTTTAATAGTATAACGTTTTTTCAAAGACAAGAGTCCTAGCATCTGCTTGAGTTTCTTTTTTTCAAACATTTTAATTTTGGTTGAAATGTTTTACAAATATGTACCTATGTCTTATTAAACTGTTGATGGCAACATAGTTATACAATGTTCAATTGAAAATATATGAACAATAAAAGTCAAGTGATGCGTAAAATTGATTTGTTATTCCCGATAAAAATTGATAAGAATAAAAGTGGACGGTATTTTATATCGTGAGACGTGGCATATCTATATGCTCCTAACAGCAAAAATTCGAGCTGATCATATTACCTTAGAAATAAACGAAAACAAAATGCGTGTTTATATAGAGTTGTCGACCGAGTAGATAAACAGTTTTAGTTCCTAGGCGTTTCTTAGTCTTTAAGCAGAAACAGACATGTATCTAGTAAGTAATATCAGAACAGAACCAGGAACTGTCGTAAATAGGACCATAATGAGACACTAGACTGATTCAGAATAATTTATTGAAATATGAGCCGTTTGTGGTCGTTAAATGTGGCCTTGACTTGCAATAGAATGCAACGTTGAAGAAATTATGTAAGGCGCTAGTGTTAATATTGTCTACATAAGTAGCCGTTCCTAGAAAAATAGGCAAAGTGCCATAGATAAAAACCATAAAGCAAGGCACTTCAGTAGTATGTGGATAAAAGGACCAATTTTTTTTTTTTGGGTTTTCTGTTATACATTTAATTAATGGTCTTAGTCACAAAAGGTCTCTTTCGCAAAATGTCTACTGGTCGTAAAATGTCTCTTTCTTATAATGTCGCTTTCGCAGAATGTCACTTTCTCCAAATGTCGCGTTAGTAACTTAATTTTTTTTTAAATTATAATCATTTAATAAGAAATTGGAATAAAACAACCTTTTTTTTTAAACCTGGCAAAATTATATTTTTATTGGTCATCACTTCATCAGGTAAAAGTTTTGGCACGACTTCTTTTTAAAGGTTGCCGTCCTAGGATACTGCTGCGTTTTATAGTAATTCATCCATGTTTAGTTTCGGTCCCACGGGAAAGATCGCAGCGACTCATCCAGTCAAATTGCGTACCATTTTTGCAGGATATTATTTGCATCCCACTTTTTTCCTGCATCCGATGCTCGTATTGGTAACGCGTCACCTGCAATTTGTTTTATTGGAAAATTGTTTCGCATGACGGGCTCGCTGCGGAACTATAGGGAACCCTTCGTTGGGGTCAGGTAGTAGGTTTGACAGGTGTCATGTCTCGAATTATTTGGCCTCTACAACTGATTTAGAGGGCTTGTTTTATTTTATTGCGTCTAAAACAACTGTCTGATCTTTTTCAAGCGATGTTTCCGGTCGGTTTTATTTTCTTTTTTTAATTAGGGACTTTAAAGGCCTACGCAGACCGGGACGGCATGGCAAGGGATTAATTTTTTTAGTAATGGACATTCAAACGTAAATTGCTATGCTAAACGTGAAATCGCGAAAAAAAAAAATCTGCTTTCCCTACATTTTGATTTTTGACGAGTTATACGAACATAAATGTAGGGAACAGCTGATTTTTTTTTCGCGATTTCAGCTTGGGTCCCATAGTAAAAGTTGTTCATAATGATGAGTACAATGACGGTTTAAAGAGGTTTTGCGCATTTAACGTTACACATTTTATTCAGGAGTCGTAATATAGTATTATCTATACTAATATTATAAAGCTGCAGAGTTTGTTTGTTTGTTTGTTTGAACGCGCTAATCTCTGGAACTACTGGTCCGATTTGAATGATTCTTTTAGTGTTGGGTAGTCCATTTATCGAGGAAGGCTATAGGCTATTTTTTTTTTCAAAATTAGGGATCCGTAATAAAATTGCTATTTTGTAACACAAGGTGTAAAATCGAAAACCTATTTTTGCGTGCGCTGCAAAAACTATTGACAATAGAACAAAATGATGTACTACGGGTTTGTAGAGCCCATTAAGACCTACAAAAAAGTCCGCGAGAACATATATCTAGCTATCATGGTTTAATCACAATAACCGATTTTGTGTTCAAAATAATTATTAAATCGTCTGAAGAAAAAAAAACTACGTTAAATAAGTATCGTAATATTAATCTTTATCAAAATTAAGCATTATGTTATCAAGAGTATTTATGAAGAAGTAAAATACTTTTTGTATCATCTCAATCGGACATTTCGTTTAAAAGTTATCACGTGTGTAAGATGTTAAGAGTTGGTACCTATTAAGGAGTTATGGGCCATAGAGTTTTTTATCAACATAAAATCCTGTAATAATCTTTTTCGAAATATATTTGTTAATGATTGTAAGTATAAGATCTTTGAAGAGTATAATAAATACATCTATATCTATACTAATAATAAAGCTGAAGAGTTTGTTTGTTTGAACGCGATAATCTCTGGAACTACCGGTCAGATTTGAAAAATCTTTTTGAATTTGATAGCCCAATTCTTGAGGAAGGCTATAGGCTATTTAATATCACGCTATGACCCTTAGGAGCCGAGCAAAAAGAAAAAAAGTCAGAATGAACGCTAAGCGAATACGAAGTGTTGCGACGGGGTGGGGGTACAAGAAATTTCACGCGGACGAAGTCGCGGGCAGAAGCTAGTATTCTATATTTGGTTATGAAGCTGAGCTATTGCGATTTTTGAAGAATTTTATTAGTAGAATCGGCCCCCTGATTCTTCTCATCATTATCATTTGGTTCGGACAGAATTTTATGTAACGTGCTTAGTTAAAACTATCCACACTAATAAAAATAATATTATAAATTCGAAAGTAACTCTATCTGTGTCTGCCTGTCTGTTACCTCTTCACGCTTAAACCGCTGAACCGATTTAGATGAAATTTGGTATAGAGATAGTTTGAGTCCCGGGGAAGGACTTAGGATAGTTTTTATCACGATATTCCTACGGGATCGACACTTATGCGGGTGAAACCGCGGGGCGCTGCTAGTACTTAATAATTTATTCTCGCACCTAACTTGGGTCTGACAGGATACTGTCGTCACAATGAAAAGCTCAGCAGTATTATTTAGAGAATGATGAGTGTTATACTGGTACACATGACACGGTCCGCTGTGTCATTGTTTGGCTAATCCAGCCTATTGTTGAGGACATTAGGTATGTTTGCTCTTGCTCTAAAATAACGATTTGACCACGAGCCTGTCCAAAGGTTATGCAATAGTGCTGATGTGACGTGCGATATGTATTATAGAGTTGGTAATTGATGGTATGTAGTAAGAGTGATTTTGTTTTGAGAAACAGCGGGGTAATTCCGTAACACATTATCAGTAGCAATGGCTTTCTTTCATTGCGTTATATACGCTGTTGAGCAGACAAATTTTTCGATTCATCTGCCCTTGGCGCAATATGTCTTTTTCTTCCATACTTCTCTATTAGTCGTCATCTCGGTAGTCACCCCCTTTCTAACCATATCATCATTCACACATTCCATCCATCGTTTCTTTGGTCCCTTCCCTACTCTTATAGCCATCGACATCCATACTCAAAACTCTCCTCACGACATTTTCCTCATTTCTCCGTAACATATGCCCATACCATGACATATGAAGCAATATATTCGATTCGATTCCCACCCAGAACAAATGTTTGTGTGATGAGCATGATCATTTGCTCTGTGTCTGGGTGTAATTTATCTATATATGTATGTATTTAAAAATATATAAGTATGTTTATCAGTTGTCTAGTACTCATAACACAAGCTCTGCTTAGCTTGAGACTAGACGGCGTTGTGTGATAGTTGTGGAATATTATTATTATTACTATTATATATCCTTGAAAATGATTCAGATTGAGATTTATAGTGTGTTACGCAATTTGGGTGCTAGTGCTTTTATTTCTAATGTAATATTCAAAACTAGGTTTAAATTGTCGCTGAAATTTTTAAGCCCAAAGAAATTCCAGAAGATATTGGCGCCGATTCTGATGTTCACAAACTAAACTAAATTTATGTTCAGGCATCTTTTTCTTTCTATTTCATTATGACAAGGACAGAAGATAAATATTAGTTTAGTCCTGTCAAATTAGTCAGCGTCTGACATAAATTAACGTATTTTTAGTAGCCAATTTTTTAATCTCGTCTAAAGTTGTCTATGGGGTATCTTAATTTGACAGGACTAACTAATATTTATCTTCTGTCCTTTTCTTAATGAAATAGAAAGAAAAAGATGCAGGAACTTAAATTTAGTTTAGTTTGTGAAAAACAGAATCGGCGCCAGTGCGTATATTTGTTGTTATAGAGTTTTGACCTCCTCATTACTGTGGCGTGTAGGTACTCTACATAAATAATTTCTAATTTTATGTTTAAAAAAACGATAATTTTAGATTATTACCATGCTCCTATTGTTTTGCCGTTTATCGTAGGTAACGATGTCAATGACCATTATTTTCCGTTCCGTTCAATATTCATTTTCAATAACTTAATGCTTATTTATAATTATTGGCCATTGAATTGTTATCAATATTTTCCACAAAATATGACTTTTCACAGGCATTCCACAGTTTTTTTTTTCATCAACGCACATGTCGAACCTCGTGTGTGTACAGATCCACACACACACACGTGGATACCCAAACAGCATTCACTGTTTCTATGCTGGTTCTACGAGTATCTAACGTCACAGCTCACGTGTCTGGTCCTCCGCGCCGCAGTCGACTCACGCTTTACGCCGACGTCACTCACATTGTGACAACTGACAACACAATGCACAATTGTAGACAGACAATCGGTATCCGCCGGTTGGAACGGGCTGACCGCGTTGATTTAAAATTCTAGATAGCTTTTTTTTATTGATTCCTATCTGGTTTTACATTGTTTCTGAATTAATTGTGGTATCATTTTCGTAGTTTACGTCATGGTAAGATTTGTTTTTTTTTTGCTGTCGTCGAATGGTTTTGGTTCGTTCAAGTTTGATTTTCCGCGTATCAAGTTTGAAATGAATCTGCAGATTTTGTTTATTTCTACCTATGGCATTGTGTTGTCTTTAATACTAAGTTAAATGTTGCTGTCTCACGGTACCATTGTTACTTGGAATTAGGGAATGCAATCCGGACTATCCGTAATCCGAAAAATCCGGATATCCGCACATTTTTATTAGACTTCCAAATCCGGATTTGAAAATCGAATCCGGATTTTTTGAATAATAAGAAATTGTAACAAAAAAATCGAAACGAGCGAGTTCGCTGTTCGCGCGTCAGGTTTCGTGAGTATCGAGTTTATCGGCTCACGGGGGAGCGAGCGGGGCGGGGTGTACAAATCCAAATCGAATGCCAAATAATCGAATATAAATTGATCGACCACTATTAATCTACCGTCCACTCAATACATCGAGCGTTCAAAATATCGAGCAAGACCTTTCGAGTATTTAGACGTTCGATTTAAAGTGGTCGATCAAGTAATATTGGATTATTTGGCATTGGCTATGGCATAGTACACCCAAAATAAAAGCACATGAAAATCAAATCAATTTTTTTTTTGTGGGTTTATTCAAATTTTTATCAATAAATACTATAATTATGGTTTTATTGCTGGGTGTACTATTAAAACATTCATTTGATTTGATTTTCATGAGCTTTTATTTTATTTTAATCCATTTAGGTACACAAATATCAGAAACATCATATTAACAAACTAATATGGGTAGATTTGTTTATTTTCATGAAAAATCCGTAAAATCCGGATAATCCGGATTAGATCAAAAATCCGTTCTAAAAAATCCGGATTTTAAAACAGAACGGATTTGCATTCCCTACTTGGAATCAATTAAAAGTATACTAAAGTGTATCTTCCTATTGTACAGACGCACGCCAGCACATCAAGCTACTACAATCTGTCAAATTTCTTTAATAGATTTTCAACTTTATCGCTAAAGCATAAGGTTCAAAGTTGATTGGGGAAATTTTACAGTTTCGGGTAGCTTGATGTGCTGGCGTCTGTACAATATCCGGATCCAGACATGTCAAATTTTAAGATAATTTCCAATAAATTTAAATTTTGTTTCTTTTGTTCCAGGTTTGCCATGTCGTCTTCTAAGTTTTGAAGTTACTTCGCCAGCATACCGCCCAAAATGACAATCCAACCATTTAGAAGGAAGTCATTTAAAGTCCTCAGCACTTACCTCAACACGTAAAAAGACAAAAAAAAATACGGAATAATCAGAAACTTTATTTAATTCTTAAGTAGTGCAATTTTGTTCCTGTTAATTTATTTACCGAGTGATATTAGTGTTAGTGTAGTGTTGTGCCATTATCGATAGTTTTTTGTCGATAAAGTTAAAATGTATAACAAAATGTGGTGTTTATTTGGTGCGATCCTCGGGGTGGCTGCGGCTTTGGATAGGAGCCACTTGCCACCTACCTGTTCTAGGTGAGTATTTATATCTGTATATATATTTATTAACTTTCTCAAAATATACTCTTTCATGTAATATCTATTGCATGAAGATAACGATTGACCGGAGTTATATGTTAACTATTATATGCTGTACCTAAGTCGCAATATTATAATTTAAATAACAAAATTGCACATTCCGTACAGTTGTAAGTTGCAATCAAAGTAATCGATCTTTGACTTGCACGTGTTTAAGTTTTTATTAAAAATCCTATTCTTACATAGGTTTACCTACATCGTTTTTTGAGTAGCACCTGACAAAGTTGATAGGTATAAATATTATGATGAAGATAATCTATTTTATAAAATTCAAAGTCTGACCGACTGATATATCAACGTACAGCCTAAACCGCTGATCCAAGAGACATTAATTTTGGAGAGTGTGTTCTTTGTGAAGAGTAGGTATCCACTAAGAAGGGGTTTTTGGAAATTCAACCTTTAAGGGGGCGAAAAGGGGGGATTTTGTTTGTATGAAAAATCTTATTTCTTGAGTTGATAACCTTGAAACTTGGCACGAATTGGATTACCTTTTTCTACATTCGAAACTCAGTACAATGAATTCCCAAAAGGGGCCCAAACGAGAGCCAGCTTTTTTTTTTTTTTTTTGCGGATGGGAAATCATCAAATGACCCCTCCCGCTCTGGGTGGAGCGGAAGGGAGTGTCAGACTCTTACTGACTAAAACCCACCCGTGTTCCTTCCTTAGCCCTTTATGTTCCGGGCCAGCGGTAACCCTTTCGGATTACAATAATAGGCAGGTATACATTGCCGGTTCTAGACTCTAATCTTACTACCACAAAACAGTGTTTATCGTTTATCAATTGTTTAAACACGACATAATTATTATGGACTTTGACGTAAGACTGACGGTAGAATTAGACTCACTTTGAACAAGTGTTTCAGTTTTTATAGTAGGACCCAATAACTTTCTTCAGTAGGTAGGTATAGGTAGATAAATAAAGTGGCAACTATTTAATCTGTCACGACTAATAATAGAATGATGTCAATGCATCGATCACTAATAGTGTTCAAAGTGTCAATGTTATTTTTATCGGCAAAATAATACAAATAAAATAAGCAAGTTACAAAGTTACGTAGATACGAGTACATAATAGCTGCTATAATAATTGCAAAAAAATAAATTGTTTTTAAGGTAGGTACCTACAGTACTTATTAGGTACAGTTTAATAACTATCTTTATCACGTGGTTTTTCCTTCCATTCTCCCCTCGTATCGGTACGAACGTTATGAGAATAACCCAATGGTAAAAATATTTGCCTACTGGTAATAATTCAGTGGGTCTATAAGTTTAAGAGTGAAAGCTCCGTCAAAATCGGTCCAGCCGTTTCGGAGATTAGCCGGAACAAACTGACAGATTAAAAAAAAAATTTTTTTGTTTACAGTACCGTTTATACTTTCAAAAGCAGTTAAAAGCTGTTATTTTGATATTAGCTGCAGACACTTTAATTTTATTAATTTGTATAGATATACCTAACCAAGTTCGGCACTAGACGTTTAAGAAAAATAACAATAAGTAAGAATTATCGAATAAAATCTATCTATCAGCGCATGAGCAGTATAAACTACGTATCTTGGACACAGATCAAGTAGATCAGGGCTACGCTAGATGAGTTGCCGGAAGTGCTCATCACTTTACAATGATAATGAATTAATAACACACCACACGGTGCACAACTAGTACAGAATACAATATTATAGGCAACTACTGAATACAATATTTATTTTATTTATTTATTTATTGAGGATCTCCAACAAAGGATACACATAAACAATAGAAATTTACAATAATTAAAAAAGGTTCTTTTACGTGTGCTCCATAGATATAGATACACCTAGATAACGCAAGAGCAACTACTTCGCGTGCCAAAAATCGCACCAGCTTACGATAAAAAATCATAAGCCGCCACTTTCGCGCTCAGTCCTGTGTACTGCTGGCTGGGTAAGCGTGAGCGAGAGCGCGAACTTTTGACGTCATAGTAGGTAGTCAAAAAATGGCACGCTTGGTTTTCATACAGTTCGTGATACTTGCGTTATCTAGGTCTATCTATATCTGTGGTGTGCTCCTTCAGTTACAGGAGACCACAGCATGCACATTTAACTAGGTGTAAACACGATATTATAGGTAACTAGTTAACTACTGAATAATTGAGTTTTCCAAAAGCAAAACTATGATAGAGAATTATAGATTCCATTATTTAATACTAGCTTCTGCCCGCGACTTAGTGCCAGTCCACACGGCGCGTTGCGTTGCCGCTACGCATGAATTTTAAAAACAACGCAACGGCATCGGCAGCGCTCGCGTCTGTGCAACGCTGACGCAACGCGCCGTGTGGACTGGCTCTTATACTATAATTGAAAAGAGTGTCCATGGTTTCTTGCCCGTTCTTCTCCGCTACGCTTTGGAATGGGCAACTATCTTCATATTTTCTGACTGACCGCCTTCTTGACAATTTAAAAGTGCCTGTAAGTGGTTTAATTGAAATGAATGATTTGAGTTTAAGTTTGACTTCATCCTCGTGAAATTTCTTGTTCTCGGGACCCACCCCGTCGCATCGCATCGCCTGGCCCCGCTGTTATTTCGATTTCGCATAGCGTTCTTTCAGACTTCTTTTGTTTTTGCTCGACTCCTAAGGATCCTATCGCGTTAAATAGCCTTCCTCAAGAATTGGGCTATCAAATGTAAAAGTTTTTTTTTAATCCGACTGGTAGTTCCAGAGATTACTGCGATCAAAACAAACAAACTCTTCAGCTTTATTGTTAGTATAGATCAGTAACATAATTAGCCTATAATATTCCCACTGCTGGGACACAGGCCTCCTCTCGGTGAGAGGGAGTGGGCCATAATCCACCACGCGGGCGATTTTTTGGTTCTAGGGCATGCCGGTTTGTTTTGTTTGGAACGCGCTAATCCTGAACTACAAGTCGAATTAAAAAAAAATTGCATTTGATAGCCCAATTCTTGAGAAAGGCCGAGCAAAAAGAAAAAAACCGGGCTAGAGCGAGTCGGACTCGCACACGAAGGGTTCCGTACCACAGGGCAGAAACGACGAAAAAAACACGTTTGTTCTATGGGAGCCCCCCTTAATATTTTTTTTTTTAATGAAGTATTTGTAGTTTTAGCGGCAACAGAAATACATAATTTGTGAAAATTTCAAGTGTCTAGCTATCGCGGTTCTTGAGATAGAGCCTGGTGACAGACAGACGGACAGACACTGAAGTCTTAGTAATAGTGTTCCGTTTTTAGCCTTTGGGTACGGAACCCTAAAAAATAAGAAAGAACCCGAAAATGAAATAATAGCGCAGGCAAGCGATGAGATGCGACGGGGTGGTTGAGCTGTCAGGGGAACAAGAAATTTTACGCGGACTAAGTCGCGGGCAGAATCTAGTTGGGTATAGATCAAGGGAACGCGTGCGGGGACGCCTGGCGGAAGTACTTGCATCGGCCTTGTCGTGACTCGGAATGTGTTGATGTTGACACTGATTCTAGACCACAGTTATGTAAATGAGGACTCATGTTCTTGTTGTTGTTTTGAAACATTGCGTCAATGTTATTCGATAATAATGAATTTTATCAACTATGTTATGGTTCATCATTTCAGCCGAAAGACGTCCACTGCTGGACATAGGCCTCCCCCAAGCACTTCCACTTCGACCGGTTCTGTGCTTCTCGCACCAACGGGTTCCTGCGGCCTTCACAAGGTCGTCGGTCCACCTTGTGGGAGGCCTTCCAACGCTACGTCTTCCGGTACGCGGTCGCCACTCCAGAACCTTTCGGCCCCATCGGACATCTGTTCTGCGAGCAATGTGCCCTGCCCACTGCCACTTAAGTTTGGCGATTCTTCGGGCTATGTCGGTTACCTTGGTTCTCCTGCGGATCTCCTCATGATATGTTATGGTTGGCTTCATAGATATTATGTTGGCTTCCAGTTTAATCAGTTATCAACCTATGTGTTATTTATGGATGCGTCCCATATCTTATAAAGTTATTTGGTATATTTTGCTGTTCACAAGATATAAACGTGAGATATACCTACCAACTGTTGATATAATTTCTTTACATAATTTATAATACTTGATAATAATTTATGTATTTGCCAAAAAAGATTGTAAGTACAAAAACAACTTAAAAACTAGTACCTAAGTTATTACAAATACAATACAAAATGGGAGCATCTGCAACCGAACTAGGTGAAACCTGTATCTCGGTATGCATCGCCAAACCTCTCAGTTTGATATTTGCATAAGAAATAAAGCTACCAAGTTTTACGTATAACATCGTCATCGTCAATTTTCTTGCACTCTAATTGAATAACACACTATCAAACTCAATCTAAATCATTTTGAAGGATATTGCTAATCCATTGCTTCATCATCATCACCTTCCTGCCCTTATTCCATGTGACTTGGGGTCAGCGCAACACGTTTTCTTCTTCCATTCTCCCCTGTCAACCGTCACGCTATCATTCACTCCCTTCTCTTTCATATCTCACACAATTCATCCATCTTTTCTTCGGCCTTCCTCTCCTTCTCCATCCATCAACATGATTGTATATTCATCACTCTTTTAGTCACATGCGTTTCGTCCCTTCTCATCACATGCCCGTACCAAGTCAAACGATTTCCTTTCAACTTTTCTGTCCCTGGCGCCACTTTCAAACTTCCTCTTACATACTCATTTCTTACTTTGTCCATTCTCGTCACTCCACATTTCCGTAATCCATTGCTTCATATGTTCGAAAAATATGTCTGCTCAACAATGTAAATAACGCAATGAATGTTGTTGAACTTGGATCCCAAGGTGTAGTAGGTTCCTATGGAGAAAAACGGGCAAGAAACTCCATGGACACTTTTAATCAAAATATTGTTATACGGGCAGGAAACTCCATGGACACTTTTAATCAAAATATTGTTATACGGGCAGGAAACTCCATGGACACTTTTAATCAAAATATTTTTATATGTACTTATTTGTTATTTTTCTTAAACCTCTACTTCCGAACATGGCTATATCTATACAAATGAATAAAATTAAAGTGTCTGCAGCTAAAATGCCAATCTGTTGCAGTTTTTAAGAGAAGAGTAAAAGAACACTATCTTTCCACTTTATCATAGTTGTGTTTGTATTTATTATTCGATTACGTTATATTTATTAAAATTATAGTGATATTTATTTTAGAAATATGTATGTTTGTTTGTATGTATGTAAGTATATTCTCATTGTTTTAGATTTCATGTATTATTTTGGTCTCCTTTACTATTTCACACGCTGTCTACATCTCTCTATTAATTGTCCTATCGCAGGTATGCTGGAAGAGATTTCTTATGAAATAAGCATCACCTTTGTACCTATTTTTCTGTTCTGTTTTACTTGTCTGTTTATATGTGTGTACATAAATGGTTAAATAAATAAATAAAATAAATCAAAATAACAGCTTTTATTAAATGCATATGAAAGTATAAACGGTACTTACAACAAAAATCTTTTTTTTTATCGGTCCGTCTCTTTGTTCCGGCTAATCTCCGAAACGGCTGGACCGATTTTGACGGGGCTTTCACTCTTAACTTAGGCTACTTTACTGTAACTTAGGCTAGTTTTATTTTAGTAAAAAGAATTAAATAAGTAATTAGGGTACCGCGCAAAAAAAAACCCTATGCACTCGGGCAAGGTCGCGGGCACAGCTAGTCATAAATAACTGATAGATCTACTGAATGATTACCTACCAGTAGGCAAATAGGTATTGTTACCATTGGGTTATTCTCATAATGTTCGTACCGATATGAGGGGAGAATGAAAGGAAAACCAAGTGATAATAAAAACAGTTATAAGAACAATAATTTTTTTGCAATTATTTTTGCAGCTGTTATGTATGTATCTACGTAACTTTGTAACTTGCTTATTTTATTTGTATTATTGTGCCGATAAAAATAACATTGACACTTCGAACACTATTAGTAATCGATGCATTGACATCATTCTATTATTAGACGTGACAGATTAAATAGTTGCTACTTTATTTATCTACCTATACCTACCTACTGAAGAAAGTTAGTGGGTCCTACTATAAAAAGTGTAACACTTGTTCAACGTGAGTCTAAGGGTCAGTTCATACCGAGACGCGACGCGACGCGCAGTTTTCAAGATAGAAATACAATTACAGACCTTATCTACTACACAAAAAGGTACACGATTCAGTGAGCTACGCCGCGCGGCTGCGGCGCCGCGCTGCGTAGCTCGACGTAGTAAGTAGACACTGAATTGTGTACCTTTTACTGTAGTAGATAAGGTCTGTAATTGTATTTCTATCTAGAAAACTGCGCGTCGCTTCGCGTCTCGCTGTGAACTGACCCTAATTCTACCGTCCGTCAGTCTTACGTCAAAGTCCATATAATATGTCGTGTATAAACAATTGATAAACACTGTTTTGTGGTAGTAAGCTTAGAGTTTAGAATCGGCAATGTATACCTACCTATTATTATAATCCGAAGCTGGCTCTCGTTTGGGCCCCTTTTGGGAATAATACACGTCATTGTATTGTATTTAGAAAGTAAAAAGGCAATCCAATAAATTATTATAAAACAGCGGTCGATTGTGAATAACACTTATCTTTCTTGATATGACTTCAGTCGACCGATTCAGTAAAAATATCACCACACCGTGGAAACTTTGGTGAAGTTAGCTTAAGTGAGCTGGCATTAAGTGGAATGACACCTCACTTCGCCTAAGTTAGCACGGTGAGATTCCTAGTGCTTGGCCAGACTGTCACCGCAGGTGCGGTGAGCGGCGCGGGCTGCTCGGCGCGGGGACCGCGCGGACTACTCACGCCATAGCTTGTTCATACAAGTCTTAGTGGCC
The DNA here is from genome assembly GCA_948474745.1 of Oligia latruncula. Lineage (NCBI taxonomy): Eukaryota > Metazoa > Arthropoda > Insecta > Lepidoptera > Noctuidae > Oligia > Oligia latruncula. The sequence continues at coordinate 12,000,918 of OX419708.1, forward strand.
GCAGTGGGTTCGCGGGTGCAGGGACCGGGGTTCTCAAACTAGTTCGAGCTTTTTTTCTAGTAAAAATAAGTATTCTTCATTCATTTTATATTTGGACACGACAACACGCAGAACGCAGCCACGCCCGACTGCGGACAAGCAGATCACTCGCGTTCCCGCACCCGCGCCGCTCCCTGCCCCGCGCTGCCAGTATGGCTAAGCACTTACAGAAAATATCGGCTGTTCATCCATAACACACGCGATAAGTTTGAAAGAATTTAAAAGGGGAACTATATTTTCTATCACCAAAATTTATATTTGTCATCAAGTTGTATCACCTAATAAATAGATCTATCGCCACGAAATATTTTCGTTCTCAGATAAACAAAAATTGTTCCCAGGTATGAATTATCAAATTAATGTTAATATATGTGTAAAATAAGAGATCGGACATTATCGAGAACCGAATTAGTTACGAGGTTAATTATTTAAAAAAAAATGCTTAGGTTAGGTTAGGTTAAAACTGTGACCTCCTACGCACGAGCCGAGCGAGCGAAGCGAGCGGTGCCGCGGCAGCGGCCGGCGAGTGCCAGAAACGACTAAATTTTAAAGAAAAAAAATATGGAAAAAGGATACTTGAAGGATATGGAAAAAGGATATTTGAACTTAATGCAATTTTCTAGTAACATAATATGATTTATTGGTGATCTCTTTAAATTAGTTTGCTTAAATACTTATTAGGACACACCTATTATAATACATACAAAAACATTTATTTGGTACTAGACCTTATATCTCAGGATTTTAGGTGATTTATTGTGGAACTGATTTTGCATTGTTTGGTGACTACATTTTGGTGACAGATCTACTATTTGGAGGACAAACCCTATTATTTAAGAAACACAAAACTAATTAAATTGGTGATAGCTTAAATGATACCCATTTAAAAGAACAAATGAAAGTCGTTATTCAAAAAGTTGGAAAGTCTCAAAACAGCCTACGTTTTTCTATAGGTACGTTTTCTGTCGACGAAATGATTCAACATCCTCACGAGACCGATTTTGGAACTCCTTCTAAGACTGCAATCCAAGTTACTCAACTTCCTTTGTCTCATTCCAGTACGATCTACTGCCATGGCCCCCTGCTGGACACGGTGCAGATGGCAGGACTGTACAACGACTCCAAAACCTTCGTGGACATGAAGCTAAAGCTGTCAGCCAATATCACCTTGGACAACTTCCATGAGATGATGAAAAGGTATACACTTGCTTGCACTTGGTCTAGATTTTTTTGGGAGACCCCGAAGTATCTTCTGGGCTCGCTCTTTCCATCGTAGACCTTATCCATCACTTTCCATCAGGCGAGATTGAGGTCAAGCAAGCCCATTCGGCAATTAAATAAATAAATTAAAAAAAGTTAAAGGTTCGCATACAATCCACCTGATAAAAACGGACTATCGCTGCCTTTTGACAGCACATAAGGAGTCATCATTTCAGCCGAAAGACGTCCATTGCTCGACATAGACCTCAAGCATTTATTTAGGGGGCTTACAGGACCTAAACACAAAGATGCAAGTTTTAGAAACAATAAAAGTATATGATTGACTACAGTAAACAAAATCAGAAAAATATATGATATTCTTCTGGATATATGCTAGGTACATAGTGTGTTGAAAACATAATACAACTAATGTGATACCTACGATAGAAAAAAATCATGAAGATGTAAAGACTTTCTTTTTACAATAAAAACCATACTAATTAATATACCTACACACAATCATTCTGATTTTTTGTCAGTTTATTCTACAAGCAACATACTAAAATACTAGTGTTTTAATTTTTTAGTCCAAACAATAGATTTTTTGTAATTAACAAATCAAAATGTTTTAGTTCACATAAACCACATGACTTGGGGGAGGCCTTTGCCTAGCAGTGGGACAGTATAGGCTGAATAAAAATAAAAAAACCACATGGTCACTTAACGCTTCTTTAGGCCACTTTGTATTGACTTAAAACTCAAAGCTAGAATGTCATTATTCATGCAGTGCCGAGCGTTTGTTTACCAGCAGGGTAATTGCGTTATATGCGTTGATGAGCAGGCACATTTTTCGAACATATGGAGCAATGGATTAGAAATATGATTCAAATTGAGAGTAATAGTGTGTTATGCAATGAGGGTTCTGGTTGCAGTTGGCAGCGACGGATCTTGCTTGTTGTCTGCTTTTTCAAATGTTTAGCGTGAGTCGTCGGTCTTTCGCGCTCTAAAAATAACCCTACACAAGTTTTTATTATTTAATCGGAATATTTCTTCAGGACAGGTTCACATCCGACCAAGGCTGACATCCAGGAGTTTGTCAATCAGAACTTCGACCCTGAAGGTTCCGAGTTTGAGGATTGGAGGCCCACCGACTGGAAGGACAATCCTGGTAAGTTTACAAAGATCGACCTTGTTTTTATTAATTTAATTATTTAATCAACCTATCACAGTCCACTGCTGGACATGGTCAGTCCACTGCTGTACATACATAAGTCTCTCCCAAGTTACTTTCCGCACCGCCTTCCGCACGCAGTCTATCCCAGACACCTTCAAGGTCACCGGTCCTTATGAAGAAAACATTAAACTTATTTAATACCTATTATGTTAATAGTCTTGCTTTCTACACGTTTCAAATATGTACATCTAAAAAAAATACTGAATGTAAGATTCAGTAAGTATTATTTTTAATACTTGATAGTGACTGAGCTGAAAAAATTAAATTCGCGACCATGGACGCAAATTGCTTCCGTCTTTGTTCATTAACATTTTATTTAATAAAGTGATTCTTTAAACAATATTAAAACAGATAAAAATGAACAGTAATTTTATTCCTTATTATGAGCGGTTACGACGTACGGCATTTCATATAAACTTTCAAGCACTTGTTTTTCGAAATGAATGAACCGATTTTAATGAAACTTCATACGCATAAGCAGGATATAAAGGTCTAAAGAGTTAGTTGACATTCGAAACATTTTCGAAAAATAGTGTTATAGCCAAATTAGACCGATTTTAAATTTTCCCTAGAGACAGGGATTTCCAGTCATCTTATTTTAATTAAGACATTTCGAAAATGTTCTTACTAAGCTTCTTTACTAGTTAGTTTGAAAGTTTGTATGAAATGCCGGTTAGATGGTACTCCGTGTCTCGGTTCGTTCAGCCGTTGGTCCCGGCTGACATTCGTGGATCATTGACAGTCGTTACAGGCAGTTAGAAGCCCGAAACTGACAACCAAGGGGTATCAGAGTATTACCCAGTAACTGGGTTGTGGAGGTCAGAAAGCTGAATACCAGTATTGTCCATGTAAAAGACTGGTATTAAGCTGCATCCAGTCGACCCCAACATGTTGGGAAAAGCCTAGGCTTTTCCCAACCTAGCCTAGGCTTTTTCTACCTAGGTAGATGACGTTGATGATATTACTTAGATGGTGGTAGGTAGAGATGTCTGCCTTACACCCTTCAGTTTGATGCCACTTTCTTTCCAAAGTATTGAAAATTCTATATTAAAAACCTTCAACCCTCGTTTCCAGCATTTCTCCAGAACATCAAAGATCCGCTGCTTCACCAATGGGCAGCTGAGCTGAACCGGCTGTGGCTGCAGCTGGGCAGGAAGATGAAGTCGGATGTCAAGCAGAACCAGGATCTGTACTCCATCATCTATGTGGATAACCCTGTCATAGTGCCTGGTGAGTCTAAAGCTTTATTTTTTGTTTTTATTTCAAAATGGTGGCCATGCATGAAACCTACATAAATCGATAGCTGACATGAATGCCAACAGAAAACATAATAGGACCAAACATACTAGGACCAAACATACTAGGACCAAACATACTAGGACCAAACCCCGTAAAGTGTCACGTTTCCGAGATATTAACGTTCAAAGTTGATCACGTGACATCCATTTATCTTTTGAACTTGCGTAAATCTTGTTGCATGATGTTTTATTATTTTAAAAACATTCAGAGTGATGTTTCAAACATCTATGCAACAAGTTGTAAGCAAGTTAAAAACAAGTGCGAGTCCGAACTCACTCACACACAACTCGCACACGAAGAGTTCCGTACCACAAGGCAAAAACACCGAAAAAAAAAACACGTTTGTTGTGTGGGAGCCCCCTTTAAATATTTATTTTATTTTGTTTTTAGTATTTGTTGTTATAGCGGCAACAGAAATACATAATTTGCGAACATTTCGACTGTCTAGCTATCGCGGTTCTTGAGATACAGCCTGGTGACAGACAGACAGACAGCGAAGTCTTAGTAATAGGGTCCCGTTTTTACCCTTTGGGTACGGAACCCTAAAAATATGAATGTCACGTGATAAACTTTGAATGTTAATAACATACTTAACACATGGCGGTAGTAAGCTTCGATCATAGTAAGCTAAGCGTAACTATAACTTGTAATTCCTGCCTCTAGACGTCTCCGCGTCGGTAGAATATCAATTTTCAGAAGACGTCACTACAGTTCATTCACCTGGCCTTCGAAAAGAGCTTGTTCTGCAGCAAATTCTTGGTAATAATAATTATGAATCTACATTCCAGGTGGTCGTTTCCGCGAATTTTACTACTGGGACTCGTACTGGATCATCAAGGGTCTTCTTCTTTCCGAGATGAGGTCTACCGCCAAGGGCATGGTCACCAACTTCCTGGATATTGTGGAGAGGATCGGCTTTATCCCCAATGGAGGAAGAATTTATTATGCTATGAGGTTTGTTGAGATTTCATAAAGTTCCAGGTCACTTCAGCCCGTTCGTCATACTGGTAGGCGGTAAAAACAAGTTTGTTAAAAATAATGCCAGTCATTTCGTCGCTCGCATGACTAATAGTCCTGTAGCGGTATCTACAACGCCACATGAGAACAACGCGTCATACTGACGTCACGCAAAATCCTGCATCTCGCAAGCAGAGTTTACCGCGCAACTAGCATATGTACAACGGCCTGACATGAATCACCCGTCAGTTCGGAGGATCCTTTTCTATGGAGGATGAGTGAACTTTACACCCTGTTCCTCATACCTCTTTAAGCTCAACTATGCAGTATGATCTACTAAATATATGCTCGCGACGTTTTCCACGGGTAATTTTACAAATTGAATGCGAAACTCATCGAAATCGATTCACTACCGTGAAATCGAACCAAACAGACCGGAAAACAGATTCACTTTCGAAACCGTCAAAATTAATTTAAAGAGCAGTGGTGGCCCAGTGGTAACGGCCGCGACTTACGAGTTGTAAGTCGTAGGTTCGAACCCAGTTAGGCGCTTTAGTTTGTGTAATTTTTTTCATAACCACTACTCTCAAAACGGTAAAGGAAAACATCGTGAGGAGACCGAATCCTAGAACCAAAAAATTCGAAGACATGTGACATCTATCAAGCCGCACTGGGCCGCGTAGTGGAATACGGCCCACTCCCTCTCACAGAGAGGAGGCCTGTATCCCAGCAGTGGGAACATTATATAGGCTACTAAGCTATGTAAATACAGGAAATACTTCTTTGTTTTCCAAGCCAAACAAAATACATCCTATAAAACGCAACAAAGATTCTCAAAACTAATATTTTTACCCATTTTTTCCAGATCGCAACCTCCCCTCCTGATACCAATGGTAAAGATCATTCTGGATGACATGGACGACGTGGAGTACTTGAGACAACACATCCACACGCTGGACAGGGAGTACGACTACTGGATGACCAATCATACTACGGAAGTGAACCATAACGGCCATAGGTGAGAATATTTTTCTCTGTAGAAGGCTGCATTAATTGTACACCCTTCACACATTTAACTACCCTATAGCGGTATCTACAACGCCACATGCGAACAACGCGTCATACTGACTTCACGCAAAAATCCTGCATCGCGCAAGCAGAGTTTACCGCGCAACTAGCAGAGATACAACGGCCTGACATGAATCATTGGGCAGTTGCCCGCCAGACACAACACCCGTCTGGTCGGAGGATCCTCCCTTTTCTATAGAGTATGAGTGAACTTTACACCCTGTTCCTCATACCTCTATAATCCTAACAAATTGGGTCAAGTATCATCATCATTTCAGCCGAAAGACGTCCACCGCTGGACATAGGCCTCCCCCAAGCACCTCCACTTCGACCGGTTCTGTGCTTCTCGCATCCAACGGGTTCCTGCGGCCTTCAGAAGGTCGTCGAACCACCTTGTGGGAGGCCTTCCGGTACGCGGTCGCCACTCCAGAACCTTTCGGCCCCATCGGCCATCTGTTCTGCGAGCAATGTGCCCACTGCCACTTAAGTTAGGCAATTCTTCGGGCTATGGCAAACCTTGGTTCTCCTGCGGATCTCCTAATTCCTCTCCATTGCCCTTTGGGTGACTTTCAGCCTTCTAATAAGGCCAATTGTGAGCGACCACGTTTCAGTGCCATAGGTCATCAGTGGCACCACGCACTAGTCAGACTTTCGTCTTGAGGCACTGCGGTATGTGCAACGAAAAGATATTGCGTAGCTTCCCGAACGGGTAAAATGTACCCTTATATATATTATAGATTCACTACTTTTGTAAGTGCTCGAAACTTGAACAGTGAACAGGCTTCTTCTGGGTAAGCTCACTCCATCGTCGACTTTGTCTGACACCCCTGCAGCTCTGACCTAGACTAGAGTCAAGAGCAAACCCATTAAAAAGTCAAAAATCCACGAATGACAGTCGGGACCAACGGCTTAACGTGCTTTCCGAGACACGGAGGGGTCTCGGTATGTAAAGATGGTTACCCATCCACAGACCAACCGCGGCAATCGCAGCCTAACCTGATCGATCGACCTGTGCGGCTGTTATTATTTAGCCACGGGCCCCTCTTAGAACTAAGCTCATGTATTGTTGCAAAACTAAATTTTATTGTCATAAAAACTCATATGGAAGTAGTGTACCTACCTAGCCCTTTGTTTTGTGTAACCAAGTGTTTCAGAAATACACAAATCGCAATAACTTGAACTCTACCGAAAATAAAAGATTTTTTTATGCATTACAGATATACGCTAGTAAGGTATTACGATCAATCACAAGGACCCCGGCCTGAGAGTTACAAAGAAGATGTGGATGTAGCCAGGCAAGTATTTTTCTTATGATTTATTCCGGTCTGTTATTCATAGGATTAACTACTGCGCAGTGATTTGTTGCCTTCTTCTGAGCGGCAAAGGTATTTGTCGCGAACTGTACAATGCTTCCCTAACAGTGGCTAGAGCAAATGGTTTGGTGATCTTACTATAGTAATACAGGAAGATACAAAAATCCTATCTTCTTGAACTGTTTCTGATGACTAACATCTGCTATTTTATATTTTCAGATATTTTGACACAAATGAAAAGAAAGAGGAGTTGTATGCTGAGCTGAAAGCTGCTGCTGAGTCCGGGTGGGACTTCTCATCCAGATGGTTCATTCTCAATGGCACCAACAAAGGTTAGCCAGACTCAGATTTTCTTAATCTCCAATTTTTTTCTTTATTCACCAAGACGTATTGGGTAATACGTTCAATATGTAAGTTTGTCTTTCAAGACAAATAAAGAGAACAAAACTTTTAGTGGCAATATGTTACCATCTATTCTGTGGGGTAATTGCACACTAACAGCCAGTCGATTCTGTAAAAATCTCACGGTGAAAACTTATGTGAAGTGAGTTGGTTTTTGCTAGGAATTGGCACTATTGACAGCTCACTCCAAGCTCACTTCACCTAAGTTATCACGGTGAGATTTTTACAGATTAGCACCGCAGTAGCAATGACTTACGTTTTGACAGCTCAACAATATTCATTGCTTTATTTACGTCGTTGAGCCGACAATTTTTTCAAACATATGAAGCAATGGTTAGCAAAATGATTCATATTGTGATTGATAGTATGTTACGCAATAAGGGTGCTGGTTATCCTAAAAAGAACCATAACAATACGGGTCGTCAAGACCTCAGAAGTTAGTACTCTTCAGTAGGCAGTTGATCTAGAACTGCGAGTGAGTCGGACTCGCACACGAAGGGTTCCGTACCACAAGGCATAAAACGCCGAAAAAAACGTTTCTTTAATACCCCTTTAAATTTCTTTAAATTTTAACTGTATTTTATTTTTATTATTTGTTGTTACAGCGCCAACAGAAATACATCTTCTGTGAAAATTTTAACTTTCTAGCAATCACGTTTCATGAGATACAGCCTGGTGACAGACAGACGGACAGTAAAGTCTTAGTAATAGGCTCCCGTTTTTAACCTTTGGATACGGAACCCTAAAAATGACATAAATTCAATATATTTTATCCCTATTTTGTCCAGAATATCCACAACCAACTAGTGACCTCTCTATTACTGGATATAGCCAAGTTGGCGGTATGTAATGCTGCAAGTACTTTGTGTGGACCCGTGTTACTTCATTTGATACTACCTATATAATATATAACACATAGACAGTGATCATCACATCATGATCATTAGACATAATATTTGATGTTAGAGGTCCTCATTTTGAATGGACGTACGCACGGCTACACATGAAGCTATACATAACCAGCGGCGGCGACCTCTCGCGCCCGGCCCTGGTGCAAGCCATGGTCCGGGGCGAGAGGGAGTGGGAGGCAGTCACCTCCTTCTGCGAAGCAGTCATGCTAGCGAAGGAGGTGGCGGGACGGCTCAGGGAGAGAGCCTTCCGTCCCAGTCGCCGCGGGAGACGCTCCGGGCGTCGGGAGCCGCGTGACGACTCCCGGCCACCGTAGGCGCGGGCCTGCGGGCGGAGAGTAATGGGTAGCTCACCGTCCGATCAGGACCAGGCGTGTGCCGGGGGGCGCGTACGTGTTCCACGCGCGCCTCAAAGAGATGTCAGCATTGAGGAGGGACCCCATAGGGCCGAAGCCTGCCGGGTCAGCGGGATTGTCCGAAAGGGTTACCGCTGGCCCGGAACATAAAGGGCTAAGGAAGGAACACGGGTGGGTTTTAGTCAGTAAGAGTCTGACAGTCCCTTCCGCTCCACCCAGAGCGGGAGGGTTCATTTGATGATTTCCCATCCGAAAAAAAAAAAGCTATACATAACTACACAACCAGTTCAAAATAGGTTCCTAACTACTAATACTAGTTTTAAATATTCAATAGGTCATACCTATTGCCATTGGTACTATGAAGTATGTACTTTGTATAATGTGAATGCTGACTTCTGATTGTACAGACGCCAGCAGGTCAACCTACCCGAATTTGTCAGATTTTCCCAATCAACCTTGAACCTTATGCTTTAGCAATAAAGTCGAAAATCTATTAAAGAAATCTGACAGATTGTAGTAACTTGATGTGCTGGCGTCTGTTCGAAAAACCTATACAGGGTTGTTGGTAAAACACCAACAACCTCTTAAGAGGTCATTGTACTCATCATTATGAACAACTTTTACTATGGGACCAAACCTGAAATCGCGAAAAAAATATCAGCTGTTCCCTACATTTATGTTCATAATTATAACTCGTCAAATTGTAGGGAATAGCTGATTTTTTTTTGACCTCCTAAGAGGTTAATGTTTTACCAATAACCTAGGTATATAATGCGAGGTCAGCTTAAACTGGTAATTTATAGCTTGGTGTGTTGCCGTGTGTACTAATATCCTGTAAAACAAATCATAAACACATAAAATCATTATGGTAAGTATAAGAAATTAAAAGAAGGTAGTTTAACTATGTTAATTTGACCCCAAGCATACGTAAACATGCTCATAAGTCTTATTATGTCTTCTACTAATTTTAATAAAATCTACTAATCTATCTATCTTTTTCTACTAATTTGCTAGCTGTATAGAAATAATTTTGATACAAAAAAACTTTATTTTTTGTTTTAAAATATCCAAAACATAATCAAGTAGTATTAATGTTTAGTACTCGAAGATTGCAGCATGAAGAAATAACTTAAAACAAACCAAAAAAACATACAACCTTATTACATATTTTTTCTATTTTGTCCTAGTTTATGGCTATTAAAAAAGTATAAAATCCCCAAGCAGGCCTTACCGTATCTTGTTATAGGTAGTTACGAAAGCCAAATATAACATTGCCTATCCACAGAGATAGCTGTACCAGAATAAAACTGTAACTAAAGACGCCATCTTGTTTTTCCAATACCCAGGGCCCCCTATTATTTGTGCGCCAAAATTCTCATAATCACAATAAAAACCGTATGCCCTGGGGGCCTAAAAAGGCCACTTTGGCAGAATCAATTAAAAGTATAACATTATGAGTCATAATGGACAGTTAACTGTTAAGTTAATCGTATCAAATCCCAGTTATTTTTTTTTGTCTGTGCTTAAAATACCAATCAATCCAATCCAAATCTAATCCCAATCTCTTTGATTCTACCTACGTAGTGCAGCGAAAAAAAGAAAAACAGGGACTGTCTTCGCCATATTATGAATCATAATGTTATCCTTTTATGATTCTGCCAAAGTGACCTTTATAGGCCCCCTGAACCCCCACTGACTTACTAATCGGCTGTCTCCTCGTCCAGGCAACTTAACAAACCTGAAGACCCGATCCATCATCCCGGTGGACCTGAACGCCATCATGTGCTGGAACGCACAGCTGTTGCGAGACTTCCACACGCGGCTCGGCAACATCGACAAGGCAGAGTACTACAGGAATGTGCATGCCAGGTTCATGGAAGCTATTGAACAGGTGAATATGAGATTACTTTACAACATTAGTTTTTGTTTATACTAAACCCGAAAAGGGGTCATTATACACATCATTTTGAACAACTTGAGAAAGAAAAAAAAAAAAAAAATGAGAAAAAAAAGAAAAGAAAAAGAGTATTCTATTCTATTCTTGTTCTATGGGACCAACCTTGAAATCGCGTAAAAAAAATTAGCTGTTCCAAACATTTGTGTTCACTTAAATCGACAAAATGTATGGAACAGCTGATTTTTTTTACGTAACCTTGGAGTTTTTTGCCGGCTCTTCGTAGGAAACGACCAACTGGAATTGTGCGCCTAGCTTCTGGTGCCCATGTGAAATATAATATTTTGATTTTTGATTTTAACACCTTTTCTTCAGGTGCTATGGCACGAGGACGTGGGAGTATGGTTAGACTACAGCCTGGAGTCGGGCAGACGGCGCGACTACTTCTACCCATCCAACGTGTCGCCTCTCTGGGCAATCTGCTACGACCAAGCCAGGAAGGACTACTTTGTCAACAGAGTTGTAAACTATTTGGATAAAGTTAAGGTAAGATGACGAAAAATCCATATTAATATTGTAAATTCGAAAGTAACTCTGTCTGTCTGTCTGTTACCTTTTTACGCCTAAACCATTGAACCGATTTCGATAAAATATAAAATTTGGCAGAGAGATAGATTGCATCCCGGGGAAGGACGTAGGATAGTTTTTATCGACATATACCTCGCGGGCAAAGCCGCGGGCGGAAGCTAGTACTTTCATAAATATGTATGTTTTACTAACTTTCCAAAGGCCGCGGTAATCCGCTGTATGCGAGAAGCCGTACAATTAGGGTGCACACTATCAATCAGAATCTGAATCATTTTGAAGGATATTGCTAATCCATTACTTCATATGTTCGAAAAAATTGTCTGCTCAACAACGTAAATAACGCAATGAATGTTGTTGAACTGTCAAAATTAAACCCATTGCTACTGTTAGTGTGTTACGCAATTACCCAGGCGGTGGATGTGGCGACGCTTGGGGACGCCTATGTCCAGCAGTGAACGTTTTTCGGCTGCAATGATGATGATGAAAGGCGTTAACAGAGACAAACCATACACAAAAATGTGAACGCGTCTTTCTGCAATTTTTGGTGCGTTTTAAAGGCAAATTTACCAAAAAAATTAACGCTTCTACGTAACATAGAGTTTTTAAAATGTCGGATTTAAAACTAAATAAGATTTTTATGAATATATGGTGGTTGTGTTATGAGTTTTGGCAAAAGTTTGTTTATAGTATTTATACAAAATGTTACGGGGGCATTAACTAACACACAGCCCTCATATATATTATCAAGAACAGAAGGCCCGTAATTAAAAATGTTCAAAATCTAATCGCAATCTCATGTCAGCGACCAATCAATGTCAAAACAATGTCAAAAATGTAGTGAATTTATAGGTATTTTTGACAGATCATTCTGTGAACGATCCTAAAATTACGAAAATTGCCCCTCAGTTGTTGTGCATATGTGCTTGCTTATTAATTTTGTATTATCTAGGTAATTAGCATTGAGAGCAAAGATAACAGATGTTGCGTCACTTCGTTTGTAGACAACTGCATTTTCGCGTTGTTGTGTATAAGACTCCGTGGCGCAACGGTAGCGCGTCTGACTCCAGATCAGAAGGTTGCGTGTTCAAATCACGTCGGGGTCAAAGTGATCTTTTTGTGTTTTTATTTGATACTTTTTGAATATTTTAGGTAAATTATTGTTTGAAAATAATTAACTGTTTTGAAAATATTTGGAAATTCAATTTTTTCTTACTATTTTGTGAAACTCTAGCAAATAAAATTTGCGGCCGCTTACCTGAAGATCTACATTATTATAACGTCATATTATTTATTTTATACTGATTTTAAATTAGTTTTCAATTGATCTGAATATATTTACACAAAAGTATACCTAGCATTATTTGGAGGAGGCCTGTACCTGAAACGTTTTCGGCCATAACCTTGTAGAAAAAGTGTACTTACATGATTGTTTAATTTTTTTTATAAATATAATTTTTTAATAATTCACTTTTATATATTTTATTTTTTGGTTATGGAAATAATGGCTATATTATCATAGACAGCATACAGATCTACTTTTATTAATCACTAGCTTCTGCCCGCGACTTCGTCTGCGTTACGATTTTTTCGTTTTGGCTTAGCGTTCTTTCGGTCTTTTTTTTGCTCAGCTCTTTGGGTAGCGTGATGTTAAATTGCACCAATTTATGGATTATATTTTGCAGGAAGGTTAAAGGTTACGCAACGTTTCTCAAGAATTGAGTTATCAAATGCAAAAATAATTATTCAAAACCGACCCGTAGTTACAAAGAGTAGCGCGTTCAACCAAACAAATTCGCTTTATTATTAGTATATTTAATCACAATTTGTGATCATGAATCCTGAGTCTGGTGAATGACTATAATATTACCCAAACAATTACATCATAGATCATCATCTGCCTTTTCCCAACTATGTTGGGGTCGGCTTCCAGTCTAACCGGGTGCATCTGAATACCAGTATTTTACATGGAGCGACTGCCTATCTGACCTCCACAACCCAGTTACTGGGTAATACGATACCCCTTGATAAAACTGGTTGTCAGACTTTCGGGCTTCTGACTACCCGTAACGACTGTCAAAGATCCGCGAATGACAGCCGGGACCAATGTGGTTTCCGAGGCACGGAGGGGTCTCGGTATGTAAAGATGGTCACCCATCCACGGACCAACCGCGACAAGCGTAACTTAACCTGATCGATCGACCTGTGTGGCTGTTATTATTTAACCAATAACATCATAGATATTATTGTTAAAAAAACGTTGGTTTGGCTAAAATAAAATAAAAAGGCTGATATTGTAAGCCCAATTTAAATTGTACTGTTCTTCGCAGGTCGACATCTTCGACGGCGGCATCCCCACGACGTTCGAGCACTCCGGGGAGCAGTGGGACTACCCCAACGCGTGGCCGCCGCTGCAGTACATCGTGGTGATGGGGCTGTCCAACACGGGGCAGCCCGAGGCCATGCGCCTCGCCAGCGAGATCGCCACCAAGTGGGTCCGATCCAATTTTGAAGTTTGGAAGCAGAAGACTGCTATGCTTGAAAAGGTATGCTTTTGTTTTGATCTTGAGTTCAGTAAAGATCTGAAAAACGTTAGTGACCATTGTACAATACGACCGACGTAACTTGGGAGGCCTGAACTTTGCGCAGAAGGCTGCGCAGTAAGATTTTTTAGGAACCAAATGGTGGCATGAGGCGAGTGCGAGTGAGAGAACATGCGCGAAAGTTCTTAGTGCCTATGTTCAGACTTGCCAAGTGACGTCGGTCGTATTGTACGTTAGGTTTCTTACCTATCGAAATCTATAGTGCTCATGGTACGAATTTTAATTCTTTCTGTGACCGCTAGGGGCGCTGTACATTATTTCATACATTATTTACGGAGACGCTAGCTAGTTTTGGCTGTGCAAACTCATGGTAGAGCTACAGAAGGTCAATTCCCGTAATTAAAAACTTGCAAAATCTAGTCTTGAACTTGCAAAATCTAGTAGAAGATTTGGAAGTTTTTAATTACGGGACATTGATATCGTTGACGACAATCAATGTCAAAAACATGTCAAAAATGTAGGGGAATTAGATATTGACTGAGATCAGGGGCCAAGCAGTGGTGGCCAAGTGGTGACGGCCGCGACTTACGAGTTGTAGGTCGTAGGTTCGAACCCAGACAGGCGCTTTACTTTGTGTAAATTATTTCATCACCACTACTCTCAAAACGGTGAAGGAAAACATCGTGAGGAAACCGGCATGTCTTAGAACCAAAAAATTCGTAGACATGTGACATCTACCAACCCGCACTGGGCCCGCGTGGTGGATTACGGCCCACTCCCTCTCACCGAGAGGAGGCCTGTGTCCCAGCAGTGGGAACATTATAGGCTGATTATGGTATGGTATGGTATGGTAGGGGGCCTAAAAAGACCACTTTGGAGAATCATAAAAAGATAACATTATGAATTATAAAATGGCGAAGACAATCCGTGTTTTTCTTTTTTTCGCTGCACTACGTAGGTACAATCAAAGAGATCGGGATTGGATTTGGATTGGATTGATTGGTATTTTAGCACAGACAAAAAAAATAACTGAAAAATGCTTCACCAATGGGATTTGATACGATTAACTTAACAGTTAACTGTCCATTATGTTATCCTTTTTGATTCTGCCAAAGTGGCCTTTTTAGGCCACCAGACTGTGAACGTTCTTAAAATTACGAGAATTGCCTCTCGCCCTCTGTTTTCTATTTAAGTTAAGTGCCCAGGGCCCCGTGATCGACGGGGGGGCCTGCCATCAAAATAAATATTATTTGCAGCCGCCGTTCCATTCTACGCTTATTAGTACCCGATTCAATGGCGTTTGGCGTTAACCCAACATGAACCTTGTTTCCTAAACAATAATGTCTATTTTACAGTACGACGCGACAATCTTCGGCGGTATTGGAGGAGGTGGCGAGTACATGTTACAGACTGGCTTCGGATGGACTAATGGAGTCATCATGGCTATGCTTAACAAATGGGGAGGTAAGCTATTGTGTGCTTTATGCGTTAAGTATAAGGTTTATTATTGCTTGGACAAATGAAAAAGAAGAGTGATGATTCCCGAACGTTTGTTTGTGGTTTGAATGAGACAGCGAGCGATGCATACTTCAAAACAAAAATACCTACATAAATATTTTCCACTTTTTATCATTATTCATGTCCAAAAGTGTCTTTGGCTTGATATTGCAGGTTCGATTCCTGTCTTAACAAAAAAAAAAAAATTGTGTGTTTGCATAAACAATTTGTGTGTGTGTGTAATTCAATTCAATGTTAAGAGTAAGAATTGAATAAAGCACCCCACATTATAAAATAAACATTCCACCATCACTTATGATATGACGTCATGCTGTGTTGCCGCTTTAATTAATATTTTGTTTCCTGTTCACCATTCATTCATTCACCGTGGAAGTTGGTGGCATCGGTACGTCGTTCATTCAGTTATGTGTTGTGATTGTGTATGTAGATGTGTGTTCTGCGGTGCTATTCTGTAAAAATCTCACCGTGAAAACTTAGGTGAAGTGAGCGTGGAGTGAGCTGTCAATAGTGTCAATTCCTAGCACAAACAAACTCACTTCACATAAGTTTTTACGGTGAGTATTTACAGAATCGACCGGCTGTGGTCTCTTTCTGGGGTGTTGGGTCGAACATGTTTATGTCACTATGCTTCTGACTACCGCTTTGTTCGCTGTTTTACATTTAAATCACTCATAGTTAAGATAATTCTGAAGAACAAATAATTAATGAAATGAATAAAAAACTGCGAGCTAATTGCGTATTACACTATCAGTAGCAATGGGTTTCATTTTGACAGTTGTACAACATTCATTGCGTTATTTACGTTGTTGAGCAGACACATTTTCGAACATATTATTATGAAGCAATGGATTAGCAATATTCTTCAAAATGGTTCAGATTGTTAGTGTGTTACGCAATAAGGGTGCTGCGGTGCTATTCTGTAAAAATCTCACCGTGAAAACTTAGGTGAAGTGAGCTGTCAATAGTGTCAATTCCTAGCAAAAACAAACTCACTTCACCTAAGTTTTCACGGTGAGATTTTTACAGAATTGACCGGCTGGTTCGCTATGCTAGCAACGAAGTCAAATTATAATGAAAAAAAAAACTATTTGGTTTTGTAATCTGAAAAACTAAAATAATTAAGTACCTATAGTACTCGTAAAAGTGCGCATTGCTGCACACCTCCACCTTATTTCAAGTTAAACAAATATCAACTTTATTTCAATGAAAATTAAGTTGATTTCGGAGTGACTAGCACTATTGAAAAGTTATAAAAATGTTTGGAAGTTGTAGCGTAAATTGAGCTTTATTGTGTAGGAATTATAGTTATTTTTCCATTAATTCATGTGTTTTTTTGGCGAATGCAAATTATATCGTGACATAGAATGACATAAATATGTTTGAACCAAAGGTGCGTTGCGTATAACGTATTTATTCTGTTTGCGTATCTTTTTTTTTTATTTTGTTTGAAATATTGATACTTACTGTATCTGTCGTATTCTTTGATATTAGTGTTTCGGTGTATTTTCTTTATTCTATCCAATATTTTACTTGACGTTTGATTGTTTGATTTATTTATGTAAAATACCTACTGGTGTATTTTATATCTATACAAATAAATAAAATTGAAGTACTTATATGGTTGTAATATTAAAATAACAGCTTTTTACTAAATGCTTATGACAGTATATGGGTACTTATAATAAAAAACCATTTTTATAAAAAATATATAACTCAGTGAATGTTGTTAAACTGTCAAAATCAAAGACATTCCTACTGTGTGTTACGAAATAACCCCACGAGCCTAAATGTTTAAAATTTTTACTTGCTTCCTAAACTTTGTTTAATACACTTATTTAATAATAAATTAATAATAATACTGTACTAATAATATTATTTTTCCCTACACTGCATGCGTTGGTGGGTGAGTCTAGACTAACGACACGGGTTTTGTTACTTGGTTTTTATTGGTGTATTATTATTTTTAACACTGGTATTAGGTATATATTTTTATTATTTTTATCACTGCTTGGTAGGAAGTAGGCACAGTATTTAATAACAATAATATTGGTGGTATTTTAATTAGCTATTTATAGTTATACAATACTCATATTTGGTTATTGGCAACATAAATGTTATTTTCTTCAGTAGAATGCATCTTGTATTATTAATTAGACAACTGTAGTGTCCTTGTAAAAAGATATAAGTAGCTTGAAGTTGTATTATTTCATTTTTATTGTTACTTATTTATTATTTTTCTCGTTTAGTTGAGTTTAAATAAAATATCTGAGAACTTACAACGACAAAGCATAAGAAACAAAGGTCTTGTTTTCAAAATTGTAAATTAAATACTAAATCAAAGCCACAAAACCCACGTACACGCTAGATGAGCCCACCGGTGCGCAGGCGCTCACCGGCTGGCACTTGACAGGTTCCATGACTTCAGCGGACGCGTTTGGTTCCGGCGGCGCCGCGGAGTCGGGCGCCGTGTACGGGGCGCAGGTCGGGGCTAGCGGGGTCGCTACCGCCATACTAGTTGTGTTAGCATCGTTGGCTGCTGGAACTCTTGGGTGAGGTGAGTGTCGAACATTTTTACATTTATATTTGTGTAGGTACTCTCCAATATAGGCTGCTTGCTAAAACCCTGGCAGATAAAAGTATAGCGCATAGTTTCTACATTTTCATTAAGGGGACTACATGACCTAAAGCGCGGTCACTGTCGGACTGCATAGAAAAGAAAGAGAAGCGCGATGATACAACGCTGGTAATTTATTGCAAAAAATATGGACAATTATCTAATTACAAAAAATCTAATGTTTGGACTAAAAAAAATAAAACACTAGTCCTTTAGTATGTTGCTTGTAGAATAAATAATCTGACAAAAAATCAGAATGATTGTGTATATATTAGTATGTTTATTATTCTGAAAAGAAAGTTTTTAGAGGTATCTTCATGACTTTTTTCTATCGTATCAAATTAGTTGTATAATGTTTTCAAAACACTATCTACCTAGCATATATCCTGAAGAATATCATATATTTTTCTGAATTTGTTTACTGTAGTCAAGATCGACTACAGTAAACAAATTACTTTTAGGCATTATAAAACTTGAGTTTTTGCGTTTAAGTTCTGTAGTCCCCTTAAGTACTCGAGCAGTGGTGACCCAGTGGTACCGACACCGACTTACGAGTTTGTGGGTCGTGAGTTCGAACCCAGACAGGCTGCAGGCAGGCACTTTGTGTATTCTTCTATTTCATCACCACTGCTCTCAAAACGGTGAAGGAAAACATCGTCGTGAAACCAAAAATTCACGAAGAAGACATGTGACATCCGTCAACCCGCACTGGGCCCGCGTGGTGGATTGTGGCCCACTCCCTCACACAGAGAGGAGGCCTGTGTCCCAGCAGTGGGAACAGTATAGGCTGATTATGCATTAAGTATTTATTTAGACCTCTACCAATTTTTCTCTTGAAAGAGGTAAGAGAAGAATTTCAGAAAAAAGTTATAGTTGTTTACATTATCAGGTCAATTCCCGTAATTGAAAACTTTCAAAATCTAGTCGGAATCTCATCTCAGCGACAATCAATGTCAAAGACTTGTCAAAAATGTAGAGTAATTAAGGTATTTTTGACAGATTAGACTGTGGTCTGTGAACGTTCTTAAAATTACGAGAATTGCCCCTCATGTTTCAAGCAAGTATTTAACCTTTTGACCGCTACACGTCAAAAAATCAAAAACGTGCCCTCGGCGTCAAAGTTTGTCATGTAGTCGGACCGTGGCGTGCTGGGCACATTTCGTTTTATCATCTATACATGACTGTGGCGGTCAAAAGGTTAAACAATATAGGTAACGCAATCCACGAACACGTGGCCACTCTTCTTCCTAATCGCTTACAGTACAATTGTGCAGCATTCCGCTAGTATTTTAGTTTTGTCGATACACAGTAATTACTTATTAGTGGGTAATTAGTGTGTATCAAAATACTAAAACACTAGCGGAATTAACTAGCGACAACTACTAGTGATTAGTAAGAAGAGTGGGGCGAATCTTCGTGGATTGCGCTATCTGTAACTTAGGATGTCTTAAGCCCGGTTTCTGGAACGAAAATTATCGACGCGTCAAAATTAAGTGCTAGTCAAGTGATGGGATTGGCTGTGAATAATTCAGTCAACCAATAACAGCGATTTGCGCACAACTTAACTATATCATCATCTGCCTAGCCTTTTCCCAACTATGTTGGGGTTGGCAGACACACACTACACACACACACACACACACACACAGAGACACTTAACGTCCTGCGTTACAGATCATCATCAACACAAAAATTTCCCTATCACAGACACCTTTCTCTATCTAAGACTGTGATCTTTTCATACCGAGACCCCTCCGTGCCTCGGAAAGCTCGTTAAGCCGTTGGTCCCGGCTGTCATTCGTGGATCTTTGACAGTCGTTACGGGTAGTCAGAAGCCCGAAAGTCTGACAACCAGTCTTACCAAGGGGTATCGTATTACCCAGTAACTGGGTTGTGGAGGTCAGATAGGCAGTCGCTCCATGTAAAATACTGGTATTCAGCTGGATCCGGTTAGACTGGAAGCCGACCCCAACATAGTTGGGAAAAGGCTAGGCAGATGATAATAATTTTTGATCCAGAAACCGAGCGTTAATGTTATTGTATTAGGTACTAATAGCACTTTTCTTTTGTTTCAGATATAAAACTTGAAATAAACTTATATAATTGTTTCTACAAACACGCTTGTTACCGAGTGCTTCATGAGGCCCGCTAAAAGTAAGATCTTTCCATTATTTACGATTATAGTTGGTGCATATCACGAGCGCACGTCTTGTGACTTTTTTGCCATTGATATAAGGTTCAAATTACAATGATAGATGCGCGCTTTTGAAATGAAACAACTAGGTATATTAATAGATCTATGCAATGTAGTTGAGTACAATGTTTCTTTTTTGGATACGACAAAAGACATTATTGCAAGACAACTGTAATTTTGGAAAAGAACCTTATAAGTTTGCAAAAAGTATTTATTTAAAAATTCCTTGACTTTCATAAAGATGGTTAATTTTTGTCTTAATGGTAAATTCACTTTCTGCCTCGAACAAAGTCGACTTTTAAAAAGGCTGCCTCGTAAAGAGTCTTTACCACAAAATGTTACCCTAATAATGTCTTAAGTTATTTTGTAATTCTTTTGTTCTAAGTATTGTATATAAAATATTTTATAACAAGTTGTGTCCAATTTAGAGGTTTCATTAATTGATTTCCACAAGGTCACAAATGTTTTTATTAAAACAAATTAGGTGTAAGTATTTAAGGTAATATTATGCTTCATTTTTTGGTATTTTCAGAGTAAAAATATTCCTTTAAAATGTGATATTATATAATTATTATTCGCCAGTATTTTGTTAGGTATAAAACTTAATGTTTACAATATCTTGTTAGAATTAGCACTATAATGTAATGTGTTTGTAAATATTTGTTCATTTATACAACTAAGTATATAATAGTGATATTAGCATATTGACGTTGATAATAAAGATGTAGGTTACAAAGTACACAAGTTTCTATACAAAAAAAAATATTTTATTTATTGAAGAATAAAATATTATAAAATAATCCTAAAACGAAAGTAACACTCTTTTACAAAAACAACTCACTTTCACGCATTCTTTTGAATGAATGAAAGATCTATTCTTGGATATCGACTAGGTAACCTTTTTCTACACAGGAGCTACTTGTAAAATATTTCGTGGAACTAATGCCACCATAGGTACATATTTTTACCGCTAAGATGCAGGAAAGGTGTTCGGTGTTCCTTCTGGTATTCTATAAGTAATAATAATAATCCATACTAATATTATAGGCTATAGGCTATTTAACATCACGCTAGCACCCCTAGGAGCCGAGCGAAAACTCAGAAAGAACGCGCAGACGGACGGACGGACAACAAAGTGATCCTTTATGGGTTCCGTTTTTTCCTTTTGAGGTACGGAACTCAAAAAATACAAAAGAATATATGATATGACATTTTTAATTTTTCTAGACATGACCACAGACATAAACTTCCTTTCTCTGCAACGATCTCGTCATGTTATCAAATCCAGTTAGTTCCAGGTTGCGTGGCAGGAAGTCTATAATACTAGCGCGCTGTTTACACCTCGTTAGACAATAATAGAACCCATTGTGCAACTAAGACACTGTCGGTACTTCCTCACATCGCGTGACTAGCTTAATTATGTGATTTACTAAGATTAAGGCACCTGCGGGATGATTGCGTAAGACTGTCATCATCTGCCTAGCCTTTTCCCAACTATGTTGGGGTCGGCTTTCAGTCTAACCGGATGCCGCTGAAAACCAGTATTTTAGATGGAGCGACTGTCTATCTGACCTTCACAACCCAGTTACTGGGTAATACGATACCCCTTGGTAAGACTGGTTGTCAGACTTTCGGGCTTCTGACTACCCGTAACGACTGTCAAAGATCCACGAATGACAGCCGGGACCAACGGCTTAACGTGCTTTCCGAGGCACGGAGGGGTCACGGTATGTAAAGATGGTCACCCATCCACAGACCAACCGCGGCAAGCGTAGCTTAACCTGATCCATCGCCCTGTGCAGGTGTTATTATTTAGCTAAAGATAAAAAAAAAAAGACAATTTTAATTTCAAGTAACTACAGCTGAAAATGAGGGCGCTGTTATTTTAATTAGGTACGTAGGTACTTACTTGAAATTATGATTTTAGTTTAGATATTTTTATTTTATGGTTACCCAACACATCGTGGAGTTTCTCTAGCTAACTTAATCTGACCCTGTAGAACCCACTGAACTTGCATCTACACCATCACGAACTATGTTTACACAATTGTCATTTATAGCCGCCTCGACCAAGACCTTGCTCGGACTAAAGGACGGACGGACAGACAAGATTTACTGCAGGACGTGTGTTATTAGACGCGCACGTCTTTCTGCGCACGTCATCGTGGCATGACCACGGCTTGATTTGTTGCTTGAGAAGGGACTAGTTATATCGTGTGCTCATTTATCAAAAGGCCATCATGCTATCTGTGAGATTCATAATCAGCCCATAATGTTTCCCACTGCTGGGACACAGGCCTCCTCTCTGTGAGAGGGAGTGGACCATAATTCACCACGCGGGCCCAGTGCGGGTTGGTAGATGTCACATGTTTTCGATTTTTTGTTTCTAGGACATGCCGGTTTCCTCACGATATTTTCCTTTACCGTTTTGAGAGCCAGTGGTGATGAAATAATTTACATAAAGCCCCTGTCTGGCTGCGAACCTACGACCTACAACTTGTAAGTCGCGGCCATGCAATTATCACTTTTATAAGAAACCTGCAAGCCTTCCTTCCTACCTTAAAAATACTAGTTGGTCCAAAAGATCGCTCTTAGCGAAAAGATCGCCCATTCTGTGCCCTTTGTAAAATCCATACTCATCATCATCTGCCTAGCCTTTTCCCAACTATGTTAGGGTCGGCTTCCAGTCTAACCGGATGCAGCTGAATACCAATATTTTACATAGAGCGACTGCCACACTGCTGCTGACTTGTAAAATCCATACTAATATTATAAATTCAAAAGTAACTCTGTCTGTCTGTGTGTATGTTACCTTTTCACGCCTAAACCACTTAAAGGATTTCGCAAAAATTTGGCAGAGAGATATATTGCATCCCGGGGAAGGACATAGGATAGTTTTTATCGACATACCGCGCGGGCGAAGCCGCGGGCGGTAGCTTGTTTTTACATAAATGTAGAAATTTTGTGCACCATATAAATTGCAGATTATAAATTTATAATCTGCAATTTATAATATATTGTCCGATAGTTTGCCGTGCAAAGGTTAAAACTGAAGATAGTTGGTCCGTATAAAATGGATAATTAAGTAACTGCATCCGATCATGACCATTGTGTTCCATGGCGCAATGGTGGTCATTTCCTCTAATTGTCTCTTACGACGACTAACAACTAATCCACATGCTGTTTAATTATAATATCTAACCACTTATTCCGTCTTTAAATTGTGTAGTCATCGTCTATGACGGTCCTGCACTGTGTTATCTTCTATAAACTGTGTTATTTGTCGTAGTAATTAAAAACTGGACTTTAAAAGAGACTGAGACTTCTGAGTTTGTTTCGGCCTTTCTCAGAATAGTCAGATAGGAAACGCCGACCTCTTCTAGTTTAAAAAAAATATGATTGACGTGTAAAAGTGTTTGTACAAACCTACTTACAGAAAATAAATCATTTATCATTTAACTAGCTGAATGCCTGCTCATACAAAAATCCTATAGAAAAAGGACGTACTGTCAGGCGTACAGAAAGGGACAACCTTTCATCCCGAAAAAAAGTGCTGTTCCCGAGGTAAACAACAATAACGTTATTATGATAATAGATGGCGCCACATGTCTTTCGAACGGGATTGACACTTTTGCGGCTGAAGTCGCAGGGCGCTGCTAGTTTTCATAGTAAAGCTGAAGAGTTTGTTTGTGTTATTTTGACGTTACAAACAGTCACTTCAATTTAATTTATTTGTATAGATGTATAGATTTTAACCTTACCTAAGATGGTATTCTAGAATGGTACCTATTATATAGTTAAATGTCAGTGATCAATAAAGTTAACTTTGTATTGGCAGACTTTAATGACATGTCATTTCAGCCTGTGGCTGAATGCTTACTTTCCCTCATTCAGTGGTTACTGTTCTTAAGTTAGCTTACTAAGAAGTGAGAACTGCTTGGTATTTGTCACAGCTGTATGCTATTCCACCAATAATTATTTACTAACTTCTGTCCCCCGACACACCCCGTCGCATCGCCTTCTTCACTTAGCATTCTTTCTGCCTTTTCTCTTTTTGCTCGGCTCCTCAGGGTCCTAGCGTGATGTTAAATAGCATAATAGCCTTCTTCAAGAACTGGGCTATCAAATGCATTTTTTTTTTAATCCGACTGGTTGTTCCTGACATTAGCGCGTTCAAAGAAATTCTTCTGCGTTATTATTAGTATATTTATAGAAGAAAGATATTTATCCTTAACATACCTACCACTGCTTCATCGTTCCTTGGTTGTCTTATTTCCTGTCTGCAGACCCTTAACACAAATAAGCACCAAGTTAGCTTTACATAACTGCAATGGTTTTATGTTCTTCAAGTCATCATCTGTCCAGCCTTTGCCAAACTATGTTGAGGTCGGCTTCCAGTCTAACCGGATGTAGCTGAATACCAGTATTTTACATAGCGCGACTGCCTATCTGACCTTCACAACCCAGTTACAAGGTAACAGTTAGTCATTCATTGGATCTATCAAAATATAGGTACCTTCTCAATTCTGAGAAGGTACCTATATTTTTAAGGTACAATTAGGTGTCAATTGTAACAGTGTCAATTGAGACAAGGATTCCCTTGTCTCAATTGACACTGTTACAATTGACACCTAATTGTCCTCGATTCGTATAAAAATAACGTTTTCTACAAACTGGTATTGACAGTAATAAATGTCATAGTTACCGACAACGTTCACTTACCTTGAGATTAATTGTGATTTTATGAATGTTCGCGTTTGTTACTCTAGTTTATTAAGAGTAGTACCTTGACCTCATAATGACTTGATTTCCTCGTCGTCCTGAATTCAGCTGTAGTGTGTGTGGCCTTGTGGGGTTGGTCTCCTAAATGTAAATAACTAGCTTCCGCCTGCGGCTTCGCCCGCGAGGTATGTCGATAAAAACTATCCTATGTCCTTCCCTGGGATGCAATCTATCTCTCTGCCAAATTTTATCGAAATCCGTTCAGGCGTTGGTTTAGGCGTGAAAAGGTAACATACAGACAGATAGACAGAGTTACTTTCGAATTTATAATATTAGTATGGACTAGCTTCTGCTCGCGACTTCATTTGCGTGGAAGTCGTAATATACACAATGCCTTTATACTAAAATAACAGCCACATTTTTATGAAACTCACCAACTTACCAAGGGGGTATTACCCAGTAACTGGGTTGTGGAGGTCAGATAGGCAGTCGCTCCATGTAACATACCGGTATTCAGCTGCATCCTATTAGACTAGAAGCCGACCCCAACATGGTTGGGTAAAGGCTAGGCAGATGATGAGCTGGGTGAGCCAAATAAATACAAACACTAGAGGGGCAATTCTCGTAATTTTAAGAACTGTGAGACTGTGAACCAATCTGATCAGTCCCAATCTGTCAAAAATACCTCTAATTTCTC
Source organism: Oligia latruncula (assembly GCA_948474745.1). Lineage (NCBI taxonomy): Eukaryota > Metazoa > Arthropoda > Insecta > Lepidoptera > Noctuidae > Oligia > Oligia latruncula. The sequence continues at coordinate 12,026,461 of OX419708.1, forward strand.
TACATTTTTGACAAGTTTTTGACATTGATTGTAGCTGAGATGAGATTGCGATTAGATTTTTAACGTTTTTAATTACGGGAACTGGCCTTCTGGTTATACGAGTTTAATTTAATTTGGTGTTTTAGAGGTATGAGGAACAGGGTGTAAAGTTCACTCATACTCTATAGAAAAGGGAGGATCCTCCGACCAGACGGGTGTTGTGTCTGGCGGGCAACTGCCCGATGATTCATGTCGGGCCGTTGTATCTATGCTAGTTGCGCGGTAAACTCTGCTTGCGCGATGCAGGATTTCGCGTGACGTCAGTATGACGCGTTGTTCTCGTGTGGCGTTGTAGATACCGCTACAGTGTCAGTCGAACTATCAAGAGCTGCCTGGTCAAGTTGTATACAAGTAGGTTGTTTTCCGTATTATTTTAGAAATTGTCGCGCGAGAGATAACTCGTAGCTTTCCAGTGATAAAATACATTGTAATCCAACATGAACTATATTCTGCGTCCGATCTCTGCAATCATCCTTGTTATCATACTGCAAGGCTGCACAGTCTCATTGTAAATATAATAATATACCATTGTATCATTAATAACCGGAAGTATACCGACAAAGCCAACTTCCGTTCTCACCTGCCATAAGTGACGTAGTGTCCTTGTGTCTGTTAATAGAAGTGTGATGTGTTTCATTTTCCTCGAATTTGTCATTTGTTATGTCTTTTATAATAGGGCTGATTTTCAATCATTCTTTTGAAATTTTGACAGTTATTTCATATAAAAATTGTCCAAACGTCAATTTTATTCGAGGAATAATTTTGACAGTTATTTCATATAAAAATTGTCCAAACGTCAATTTTATTCGAGGAATAATTTTGACAGTTATTTCATATAAAAATTGTCCAAACGTCAATTTTATTCGAGGAATAATTTTTTTTTTTTTGACAGTTCTTCCTTACAAAATCTGTCAAACGTCAATTTTATTCCTCGAATAAAAGTTGTCTGGCGTTGGAAAAATCAGCCCTTACTAAAATAATGTCAGAATAAAAAGGAAAACAAATCCATTTCAATGTTTCTTTTTTGCAGTCCAGAGAATTGAGGAAAAAGGGACTTGCTAATACTTCCATCCTGGTGTTCCGTTATTAGACCGTGTCAGACACCAATCTGCATGGTCTTCACATGGTCTGATCAAGATTATGTCTGGAATTAGTAAACACACTTTCCAATATATAAATAAAAAGATAAGAAACGTATTATTGAAATTCTTAGAACGGCCTTTCCTTTGGTGTCCATTAAACCTTTAAAAGAGACTGGACCTCTGAGTATGTTTAGGTCTTACTTTTCAGAGTAGTCTGATAGGAAACGCCGACCTCATCTAGTTTATAAAATGACTACTAGCTGCGCCCCGCGGTTTCACCCGCATAAGTTTCGATCCCGTGGGAATATCTGGATAAAAACTATCCTATGTCCTTCCCCGGGATGCAAACTATCTCTCTGCCAAATTTTATCGAAATCTGTTCAGTGGTTTAGGCGTGAAAAGGTAACATACAGAAAGAGAGACAGATAGAGTTACTTTCGAATTTATAATATTAATTAGGGATATATTATTAAGGACGTGTAAAAGTGTATGTACAAACCTTCTTACAGAAATAAAATCATTTAGGTATCATTTAGGAGTCTAAAGTCGCATTTTACTTCTTCCTTAGCAACTGTTAGTGAACAACCTTTTTCAGGCTGACCAATATAGGTAAGCCTGAAATAGGTTTGCAGTAGGTCACTCAATATTGTAATTACTAGCTTCTGCTCGCGGCTTCGCCCGCGTGGGTGTCAAAAATTTCATGGGTTTAATTTTTTGCTCGGAACCCTAATTCTTGTTCTAAAATAAAAGTAGCCTAAGTTAAGTGACTAAGCTACAAGTCAGTGAAAGTCCCCTTAAAATCGGTCCAGCCGCTTCGGAGACTAGCGGGAACAAACAAACAGACAGACAAAAATTTTAACAATTGTTTTTTTTTTCTAAGTACCGTGTAGAAGCTGTTATTTTGACATTACAAACAGACACACACACATTTTATTTATTTGTATAAATTTCAATCTTACCTGAGATGACCTCACTGCAGTCCGCAGATCTCTTCCTTGTGTAGTCTCTACTGCTTGTCTGTCCCCTTTTTCCCTCCAACTTCATTTGTTTGTACTTACTAGGTGATTCATCAAACCTTGCGAAACTACGTGTCGGTTTTGCTATTAGCTTGCGGATCTCCAAAATCCTTGAGCCGCGAAGTTGTTATGGGCCATTGTTGTTTATAAATGTTAGTTTTTATCTCACGGCGGCATGACCGCATGATGTGTGAGTTTATTTATAATGTTATTGACTATTGTTTGGACCAAAATGATGGAGCAATTCGATGTTGTTTTTCATTTACATTGTCCAAAAGAGTTCCGCTTATGGTCAGTTGGTCAGGGCCAAGGACAAAAAACAGTAACCGTAATAAGCGTTATTAAAACTGTTTTAAAAGAAAAACACCTCTGAGCTAAATGTAACAGATATAATAATGTTACAGAATCAAAGTGTAACCTTTTGTGTTAATAAGTGTTAATAATAATATGTGTAACAGAAACAGAAATAAGCATTTGTAGGTATAATTGCACGGTACCTACCGCAAAAACGCGCGGCGGTTACACTTATTAACACTTTTATAATGGTTATAAAAGTGTGAGATATATTAGTGTTACACTTTTAAAAGTGTTTTGGTTTAATTAACACATTGAAAAACACATTTACAAGGGTTACACAATTGATTCGGTTATCAATTCAATATACACTTAAAAACACCTTCATAAAGGATACCTACAGAATTATAAGTGTTACACTTATAATTCTGTATCCTTTATGAAGGTGTTTTTAAGTCCCTCAGGGCACTAATTCACTATGACCACTTAATGATTCCTGACATCGAAACCACGTCAATTCCATAGCTAATCACCACGACATCTGCTAATAACGTATTCTCTATGACGCAATGACCGAAACCGCGCGAAAAAATGCGAAGTTAGCGTGGTTTGAACTGTCAAAATACCACGCCTGACAACCTACGTGGTTTGCACGTGGTAAGATTACACGGGGAATAATAATTACCATACAGAATAGGTGCCCTGATAATTATGGCTCTAGATTTTTCCACGTTGATTGTTGGCAGACAGACCTACAGCCAAGCTATGCAATATGCTGCCTCTTACCTGCAAACCTTACCTTGCAAGGGCCGACGTATTCCACATTGGGCACCCGCTTTAATGGCACCTGAGAGAATGTGCTGCTGTGTCAGGTGCATTCACTCAGGTGCCATTGAAGCGGGTGCCCAATATGGAATACGTCGGCCCTTGCAAGGTAAACTTTATTCCACATTGGGCACCCGCTTAAATGACATCTGAGTGAATGTGCCGCTGTGTGTCAGGTGCATTCACTCAGGTGCCATTAAAGCGGGTGCCCAATGTGGAATACGTCCAAGGGCCTTAGCCTTTGCTTCGCTTATATATAGATAGATTCTTGTACGTTTCCAAGTGCGGTGCGGTTCAAATCAGTGCTCTGAGTGGAATACCTCGTAAATTCGCGATAAAATAAAACACAAAACCTTTGGCAAGTTTATTATACCTATAAACAAAGATAATACATATCATACATAACTTATACCTAATCAGCCTATAATATTCCCACTGCTGGGACACAGGACTCCTCTCGGTGAGAGGGAGTGGGCTACACCATGCGGGCCCTGTGCGGGTTGGTGGATGTCACAATGTCTTCGAATTTTTGATATCTATTAAAATATAACGTTAAATCAATACCTTTTAAAGTTATCCCAGGGTATTTAAAATCTCATGCATTTGTAATGCATTAATTGTTAAGGCCATAAAACGTGGGAAGTTTTTCTGAGACTCGGTCACTGGCAAATCTGAAATAATAAAAATAAAACCATGAGTAACTTTAATACTAAATGTAATGATACATTTGCACTGGCCACTGGCCACGAATTTATGATGAAATGAAATCCTTAATTAAATCAAATTGTAACATGACAAATTTTCCTTAAAGTATTTTCGAACAATGGGTAGGCAAAAGTCGTATTGTTCACAGGCCTAATTGAACTTGTTTCACGGCCTAAATTGTATTTATGACAAATCAATGAATTTTCCATAGTGGATATTTTAAAATTGCTGTTTCATTGTTGACTCAGTTCAGCAGATCATTTGTGTTAATGAGTAATAGGTACCTACCTAACTTAGGTGTGACACATTTTAAGTGGACATGTAAAGTACTAAGAGATCTCATCCTCACCAGCATTCTCCTCCCCTTATTGGGATAATTTATTTGCGGTCGGCGCAACATGTCTTTTCTTCCATACTTCTCTATTAGTCGTTATCTCGGTAGTCACCCCCTTTCTAACCATAATCATCATTCACAATTAAGATCTGACAAGCCATTTACCATTTTGACAAGTGACAATCGCTTTCAAATTGTATCGTATTTCTTCAATGACTGACATGCACTTTTCGGTAGCTTACGGCAATCCAATAAATTTTTGGTTTTCCCATCATCCTTGTCGCTGATAGACTGTCACTTCGTTTAGGGGGCCTAAAAAGGCCACTTTGGCAGAATCATAAAAGGATAACATTATGAATCATAATATGGCGAAGACAGTCCGTGTTATTCTTTTTTTTTCGCTGCACTACGTAGGTACTTATAATCAAAGAGCTTGGGATTGAATTGATTGGTATTTTAGTACAGACAAAAAAAATAGCTGAAAATTCCTTCACCAATGGGATTTGATACGGTTAACTTATCAGTTAACTGTCCATTATGATTCACAAATGTTATTCTTTTATGATTCTGCCAAGGTGGCCTTTTTAGATCCTCTGTAATTGCACAGATAAAATATCCCATTAGTAGCATGAATGCTCTAGAACATTAGAATTACGTACGGTGACAGTAAGTCTGTGGACGAAGGTTTCCACGAGTAGCTCTACCATAACGTTCCCACTGCTAGGACACAGGCCTCCTCTCAGTGAGAGGGAGTGCTATAATCCACCACACGGGCACAGTGCGGGTTGGTTGGTAGATGTCACATGTCTTAAACTTATTTGTTCGTGAAAAACAAAAAAAATATTTTTCAAAATTTCCTCACGATGTTTTCCTTTTCCATTGTGAGAGCAGTGGTGATGAAATTAAGTCACAAAGAATCGAATGGTTTCGAATTTGAACTGACGACCTAATTCGTAAGTCAAAGTCAAATCATTTATTTCAAATAGGCACATTAAAGGCACTTTTGAACGTCAAAAAAAAACTAAATAGAAATGATTCTAGTCGGGGCCCTACTGCTCTAGCTAGTTTAGGAAAAAAAGCTTCACTGAAATGTAGAAATTGCAGTAACCCAACGTTGACAGCCCGACTGACAAGCCAGAGGTCGTGAGTTTGATCCCCAGTTTTTGCACTTTACAATTTGAATCCAACCCTAACACAAAATCTAAATATATAAAACTCAAAGGTGACTGACTGACATAGTGATCTATCAACGCACAGCCCAAACCACTGGAGGTATCGGGCTGAAATTTGGCATGCAGGTAGATGTTATGATGAATTTCGAAAAATTCTTTCTTAGTGGATGCCTACATCCACTAAGAAAGGATTTTTCGAAATTCCACCCCTAAGAGGGTGAATGGGGGGAGGGTGAAATTTCACGCGGACGAAGTCGCGGGCGGAAGCTAGTTAAATAGTAAAAACAGTGAACGAAGTCAAAAGTATAAAATAAGTAATGATTTTCTTTATTTATTGATTGGTACGAAAATTTAGAAACTTTGCAATACTCTAAACTTCTAAACGTCTGCAACTTTAACTTCTGCTCACCTCAGAATATTAATTAAGCTTCAAGATATAAACAAGCATTTAAATTATCTTTATTAGTGTTTACTATGAAATGCCAAAGGTTATTGTGTACTGCAGATAAACAGTTAAATAGCTTTTATTGGCGCATCTGTGATAATTATAATACATTGTTTACACACTTTTTATGACAAGGACTTAGACCTGCGCGTGATTATATTGTTATTATTTAATTGTACAATCACTGTTTTATCTTTTTCAATGGGTTTTTTTTTCAAGATCTAATAAAACACTTCAAATCCTTCAGGAACCAGAAACTATCACTAAATTCTGTTTGGACACAAACTGAAAAACTATCCAATTTTTTTTTATATTTAGAAGTTTCGAGCAAAAATGCGAATTGAAAGCCTACTACTTAATTACTAAAGTAAATTAGAAAAAATTTAACGTCTCATACTAAAACAAAGCTATTTAGACCATCATGTTAGTATGTATTGCATCATGTAAATTGCACTTTCTTTGCATCGTAAAGGGAAAGTATTAACATCGGGGAAAACACTATTAAAAAAATATATATTACATTATAAATAACGAAACTCACCTAAATCGTCAATTTCTGCCTTTTAGAATCCACAAGCCAGTCATCAAATATTGAAATAGCCAAAAAATCACTACTGCATGTCTATTTGGTTATTTCCATTATTAAAACCAATTAAAGCGCCTCCATTTTCAATTAAACTGCCATCTCATGTCCCCGTCATTGTACAAATTTTCTTTTACCTGCTCCAGTCACCATTTACGTCGTAGTTTCATCCCGCGGAAAACTTTAAAATAAATTAAGTAATAGACGTGTTGACAGGCCGCTGGTTACGCGAATACTGAGCCCGCGTAGAATGCATTCGCTAGATCTCGTTGCGTGCGCGCATATTTTGATGCAATTAATTCGTTACCAGTCGCGTAGCTTGTACAGCGTGTTGTTTTTAGGCGTATTTAATGAGGCGGTTATTTGATGAGACAAAATTTGATATCTCAAATGTGTATGTTAACTTGAATAAATTACAGAATTTAGATCGGTCGCATCAAAAAATATACTTTCTATTTTTTTTTTATCTATATCTCTTTGCACTTCGGGAACTTTTTGAAATATGCAACAAAGAAAGAAAATCACCAAAACCATTTACTTAATTTCTTTTCGAAATACTCCGAAAAGAATACCATCTTAAGCCCTTTCCTATGCGTAATTTCGATCGTCGCGTCGTCAAAATTTATCGAGTGCATTGCATGCACCTGTTGCGTTGCATTAAAGCTAAATGCCAAGGACGTTAGAATCTATTGTGATCCTTTAGTAGTTCCTGCATATAATAGACTTATTGTTGTTAACCAGTTTCCGTAGTTCACTGTCAAGGCTTCCCGTGATTACCTACTGTGGTAGGTAATCACGGAAGTGAAGTGAAAACTTCACTTTCGCACTTTGCGGTCTTTCTGAACAGTGAAGAAAACTAAAAAAAAAAAAAACCAACTGTAAACTGTGAGTCTACTCCTTAAGCAGTTTCGACCGAAGTTACGGGCTTACACTCCGTATCACTTACGTCATTCATACGTGTCGCCAGTACCTACCCACTAGAGATGCTAGTGTGGAATCTTTTGGTATATTTTATTCTCCTACCCTTATATCAATTCATTTAGGGTCGGAGCAACATGTCTTTTTTCCATACTTTTCTATTAGTCGTCATCTCGGTAGTCATCCTCTTTCTATCCATAATTATCATCTTTTATACAGCCTATCTCACACCAAAAGAGCGTTGAAGCGCGGCGAAGCGAAACGCAGTTTCAGTGTCGAATTTTAAGTTTATTTTCATTACTATAATACTTATTATCGCATGAGAAACTCGAACGAGTCGCGCGGATGCTAGCGGCGCCGCTGGAATTCCGGCGAATCGCCTTCTCTACCGAGCGGTTGCGATAATAAGTATTATTGTAATGAAAATAAAGTTAAAATTCATATGACACTGAAACTGCGCTCCGCTTCGACGCTCTTTTTGTGTGAGTTGAGCCTTAGTCTTCCCCTTGTGGTATTTCAAGACAGTTAAAATTTTGAACAAGTCGTTTTAAAATCAACCTGTATATTGGTCAAGGAGCATCATTGGATATTGTAGGTAATTTTATTTCTACCTTGTTCCATTGTTTACTTATACTTTCAAAACTTTGTTGCGACACATTTTAGTCGCCTTCTAAGTACTTAACAGAATTTTTTTTTAAAGTCACTGAATGTATTTTTATTTTCAACTCTTGTCAAGGTCTGGCTTTAATTATTTTTGTCATAAGGTTTTTGTTACTAAGTATTTTTTTTGTTTTTTAAGCTCTCCTCTCCTGTCTCTGACAATTATTTATGAGAGACTTGTCCAATCCATGCCAGCACCCTAATTATGTAACACACTATCTAAAAGAGAAAAAAGAGAAAAAGAAAAAAAAAAGAGAAAAAGAAGAAGAGTGAAAGAGTATTCTATCTTCTATCTATCTATCTGCATCATGTTAAAAGATATTGCTAACCCATTGCTTCGTATGTTCGATAAATGTGTCTGGCCAGCAACGTAAAAAACGCAATGTATGTTGTTGTTCCAACCCGCACTGGGCTTGCGTGGTGGATTACGGCCCACTCCCTCTCACAGAGAGGAGGCCTGCATCCCAGCAGTGGGAACATTATGGGCTGACTAAGCATCTCACAGACAGTATGGTGGCCTTTTGACAAATTACCACACACACACACTGGGACACCCCAGCAGTTGGAACATTTTAGGCTGATTTTAGGTTGAACTGTTAAAATGAAACCCATTGCTACTGATAGTGTGTTACGCAATTATCCCGCAGGTAACCTCTGGGTACGCTTGAAAATACCGGGATTTGACAAGTCCATATGGCCGTCAGCTCTAATCTCTACAGAATGCAAAATAATGCACCAATTTAGATACAGTGGGTAATTTCATTACGTCCAGCTGCATATGCACTTCTATCTCGGGTTGGTAGTACCTATACAACATTATTTTTAGTACCTATATGCGAAACCCGAAACACGTGTCTAGTATTTTTGCCAAACTGGGCTACTTTGGCCAAAGAAAATGCAGAGTCATCAACCACGACCTCTCTGTCAAGAGTGAACGACTAAGAAGGAGGAGTATTTTTATGTAAAGAATCTATATACAAAATTTCAAAACTGTATCATTAAAAATCACAAAGGTATAAACTTGTTAAGTTACCTCCGTACAAAAACTTGCTAACCCGCGCCGCTCGCGCCGCGCCGTCTTGCGCTCATCGATAACAGTACCTAGGTACCTAACCGTTCGGCGCGGAGATTGGATAACCTACTTAGTGTCGCTCGGTGTCCAACTTTGAACCTATTTCAAATATTTTGGGACAAAATATAACATAAAACATAGTAAGTACCTACTTATCTAGCACCTGAAGAGTCTCATAAAGAGGTGCAATATAAACGGATGATAGTTACGTGTTTACAAAGTCAGATGCGTCGTAAATGAGATGTGTTCTTGATCTAATGTGTTGAAGAACGTGTGTGACACGATCTGTTACTGTTTGTGCAGTTTTTATTACTTGTTTGTGCTGATTGCGACTTTGTTTTTAACTGAATTTAGTTTAGTGCCTAGAGTGCTACAAGTACCTTTTGGTGGTTAAAGACATTGACGCATCGTCTTCACATAAAGTTACATATTTAAATTTATATAATTAATGTATACAAAATATTAGAGGCTTGTGGAATTGTGGCTAACTAATATTAATAACAGCCGCACGGGTCGATTGATCAGGTTAAGCTACGCTTGCCGCAGTTGGTCCGTGGATGGGTGACCATCTTTACATATCAAGACCTCCGTGTCTCGGAAAGCACGTTAAGCCGTTGGTCCCGGCAGTCATTCGTGGATTTTTGACAGTCGTTACGAGTAGTCAGAAGCCCGAAAGTCTGACAACCAGTCTTACCAAGGGGTATCCTATTACCTAGTAATTGGGTTGTGGAGGTCAGATAGGCAGTCGCTTCATGTAAAATACTGGTAGTCAGCTGCGTCCGGTTAGACTGGAAGCCGACCCCAACATAGTTGGGAAAAGGCTAGGCAGATGATGATGTATAAAATATTGTAAAACATTTTATAAGAGTAACAGGGGAGTTTCTTGCCCATTCTCATCCATACAAAACTACCTTTTGGAAGGGTCGACTAGAATCAATACTATTTTTACCGACTTTACAAAAAGGAGGAGGTACTATGTTCGGATGTTTGTATGTTTTTTTTTTTTTTTTTTTTTTTTTTTTTTTGTATGTTTGTTCATCGAATACGCCGCCAATTATCGACGGATTTTCAAAATTCTTTTTTTGTTCGAAAGTAGATAGTTCTGAGGTGGTCCCATTGTCACCAAGTTAGGATCTGATGATGGGATCTTAGAGAAATCGAGGGCAACCCTCAAATTTTATAGGCTCACTTATTGTTTTTCGCATATTTTATGAAGTATCTTGTGTATTTGTGTATGGTTGTCACCATCTCAGGTAGCTGGGCTGATGATGGAAGGTACAACTCCTTAACAGTAAGAAGTTACTCGAACAGGCAAGGACTGTTTTAGTAAATTGTTTTGATGTTTGATAGGGCATTTGCCACATTTGGTCTCATGATCATCAAGTCATAATGCTGCAGTCAGGATAGTCTGCAGAGTACCTAACTCCTCGACAACTAACAGCAGATATATCGTGTTTAGGCTCATTGAAAAGGGCTCGATATGTGGATAAACGTACTGTTACTGAGGAACACCGAAGACCTGATGCTGACGCCAGGAGCATCAGAAAAAGTACAAACCTTTAAATTACAGCACCGTAGTCGTGTTTGGGCTCATTTTAAACAGGACTAATTTTAAGTTCAATGCAATGTTGACATAAGTCTGGCCTGATGTTGCAGCCAGGATTATCAGCATCTAATCTAAAAACTAATAAAAGGAGAACTCCTCAACAATTAACGTCCCTGCATCGAGAAAAGGAATATTTTATAAAAAGGCGATGGGCAAGTTGACTTTAGGCTATTGTAACTTAGATAAATTATAAATAGACCCACTAAAAAGCGAGAAATAAAAACTTTTTAACAAAAAAAAAACCGACTTCCAAAAAAAACACTACAAACTGAAAAAAAAAACACTACAAACTGAAAAATAACTTTAATTTCGGAAGTCGGTGGCAAAAACTAAAATACTGATCCTAAGACACCGACTTCCGAAATTAAAGTTATTTTTCAGTTTGTAGTGTTTTTTTTTTCAGTTTGTAGTGTTTTTTTTGGAAGTCGGTTTTTTTTTTGTTAAAAAGTTTTATTGTAAATGTTGAGGTTCGAAAGTGTCTTTTATGTGACTATCCTATCCTACTAATATTATAAATTAGCTTTTGACCGCGACTTCGTCCGCGTGAAATTTCATCCTCCCCACATTCACCCTCTTGAATTTCGAAAAATCTTTTCTTATTCCTTGTCTAAATTATAAAGGGAACCTCTGTGCAAAATTTCAGCTTTCTAGGTCCAAGGGTTTGGGCTGGGCGTTGATGAGTCAGTCAATCAGTCAGTCAGGACTTTTCTTTTTATTTATATAGATAGATAGATGTGAAAGTTTGTGAAGATGTTTGGATGTTTGTTCCTCAATCACGCGTAAACTGTTGAACAGATTTGGATGAAAATTGGCACATATATAGACCAATTCCTGAATTAACACATAGAATACTTTTTATCCCGATATTTCCACGGGATCGAAACTTACGCGGGTAAAACTGCGGGGCGCTGTGCTAGTTTGAAATAAATGCTTTGACTTTGACGCGGGGGCGTTAGTGGTAACAATTTGTGTGTCTTGGTTTCGATATTTGCCACGCGCTTAAATCCTTGTAAGTAGATAGTTGTACTTAGGCAATTTTGTTTAGCATAATCAGCCTAGAATATTCCCACTGCTGGGACACAGGCCTCCTCTCTTTGAGAGGGAGTGGGCAGTAATACACCACGCGGGCCCAGTGCCGGTTGGTAGATCTCACATGTCTTCGAATTTTTGGTTCTAAAACATTTTTCCTCACGATGTTTTCCTCAACCGTTTTGAGAGCAGTGGTGATGAAATAATTTACACAAAGTAAAGCGCCTGTCTGGTTTCGAACCTACGACCTACAACTCGTACTACCACTGCTCCCAATTTTGTTTTAATTGCCTCAAGTCTAACTTTTAGGTCTGTGGTTTAAAAACTAGTGTTAGAATGTTCGAAACTAGAGCGATTAGCATTACTAAGTACTAGCCACAGTACTTTATTAGGCATTGGACTGCTAACTTGCCCCACATACTTAACTAATTTAATTTGTCAACAGCTAAGGTAGTATTTATTCATTTATCAAGTTACTAGTTTCTGTCCGTGACTTCGTCCTCGTAAAATTTCTTGTACCTCGAGCCAACCCGTCGCATTGCATCGCCTGTCCGCACTATTACTTCATTTTCGCTTATTTCTTTTTTTTCGTTTTGCTCTGCTTCTAAGTCTAAGTCCTAGCGTGATGTTAATAACTTAATAAAGTCAAAGTCAAAGCATTTATTTCAAGTAGGCACATAAAAGGCACTTTTGAACGTCAAAAATTACAATAAAATAGAATTGATTGTAATCGCCCCTTTCAAAAGGTAGTAATAGCCTAAGTAGGTATACATAGCCTTTTTTTTCAGGCCCTGCAGTCTCGACATAGATAGCGACGCTGTCGCAAACTACCGATCGCTAAATAACACCGACAATAATCGCTAGCCTTAACGATCCTTACGACAAACGCAAGTCTCTACATCTGTCAAAAATGCTCGCAAAATATATTCGTAAACATTACGAAAATCGTGAAGTTTGCGACAAACTTCGGTAAGATACCGATGACAATCGATAACTTTGAGAGTCGAGACTACCAAATATCGCTAAATCCGGATCGATAGGACTTTGCGACCGAATTCGGTCGTAAAGCGATTGCTATCTATGTCGAGACTGCAGGCCCTGGATGGGAAATCATCAAATGACCCCTCCCGCTCTGAGTGGAGCGGAAGGGATTGTCAGACTCTTACTGACTAAAACCCACCCATGTTCCTTCCTTAGCCCTTTATGTTGCGGGCCAGCGGTAACGCTTTCGGACAACCCCGCTGACCGACAATCCATAGCCTTCCTCAAGCATTGGGCTATTAAATGCAAAAAGATTTTATCAAATCCGACTGGCAGTTCCAGAGATTTGCGCGTTCAAACAAAAAAACTTTTCAACTTTATTATTAGTATAGATAAATGACTACAACTGGTGTGACCACTCGGTATGACACAACCTTAGAGTTCTATGATTAGGTATACCTACCAATAAGACCTGAAGAATAATGCGTTATTTTAAAGAAATATTTATGTACTTCAGGTTAACGAATTTACTCATAAATAACAATACAGTTCACATAATAATGAGCTTAAGTAAAAATAAAGTAATGTAGGTAATATACAGCGATCGAGCAATTCTAATAGATGTTGTCATAAATGTATTTTTTTTAATTTTGATTTAAACACTGCAAGCGATTTGCTATCCTTGATATTATTTGACAGATACCTTCACAAATAGTTTTCTTCACATGCATCATCTGCCTGCCTTTTCCCAACTATGTTACCTATGCTAACCGGGTGCAGCTGAATATCAGTATTTTACATGGAGCGACTGCCTATCTGACCTCCACAACCCAGTTACTGGGTAATACGAGTTATTTTCTTCGCAGAGAAAAAAGTAGACGAATATTCCACTTACTTTTTGTTTAACTTATTTAGGGAGCCAAGAATAACACTGACAAACAAAACGTTTGCAAAAAAAGAAGACTTTGTGTAAATTGACACAGTGATATACCTAATATAACTGAGTGGCCTTCTGTTAGATACATAATTACCTATTTACCGGTATAATTCACATGTATATATTTACCTGAGATAAGACTGAGGATAGGTACAGGTATTACCTGTGTTTGTACATTGTCTGATGCTAAGTGTTCTCAAGTGTATGTTTTATGTCATATGTATGACTTCTATGTGATAAGCATTGTTTTTCAGCACGATTGTTTAATTTGCAGGCCTCATGATTTGTTTTTTATTTATTAAATTTATTTATTAAACTTACACACACTATCTTTACAGGATGACCCCAATACAATAGTGGTTTGCAAACACATGCCTACCAAATAAATTGCAAGATCAACTTACGGATAATAATTAAAAATCTAAAAAATACAAAGCAACACTAAAATCTATTACAAACACAGTCTGAAGTCAGACTATAGATTGACATGCGTACCTATGTAATAATTATCAAACTAAACTTTTTTTTTTGTGTTTTACTTATGTACGATGTAGGAATAGTCAGAATATTAACCCTTCGTATCGAACGTGGATCCACGCGAGACACGATGGCTTTTTAATGGTTTTCTTTTTAATTACGGCATGCAATCGGTTAAGAAAGGTGGTTCATTGTAAGAAGCTCTTGTGCAATTTAAAATTCTTAAATTCATCTTTTCCACGCAGTGAGAGTGGTTCAGTGGTAACGGCCCCGACTTACGAGTTGAAGGTCGTTGGTTCGAACCCAGGGTCCCAGGCAGGCGCTCTACTTTGTGTAAATTATTTCATCACCACTGCTCTCAAAACGGTGAAGGAAAACATCGTGAGGAAACCGGCATGTCCTAGAACCAAAAATTCGAAGATATGTGACATCTACCAAACCGCACTGAGGGCCCGCGTGATGATTATTATAGCCCACTCCCTCTCGAAGGGAGGAGGCCTGTGTCCCAGCAGTGGGAACATTATAGGCTGATTATGCTTATGATATGCTAATCCCTTCCAAAAGGACCACAAACATGTTTCAATTGCCACATCCACTTCAGGACCACATACGAAAAATTATCCTTTTTATTTCAAGTTTTCATTTTTTAATTATTCCTTAACTCAAATCCAATACTCTCGTTGCAGGCTCTTGGTGTACAGAAAACGCAGAGAATACATCCGATTCAGCAGCGGAGAAGACTACAAACTCCTCTCCCGGAGACCCTACACTGAGCTCAGGAGCCTCAACGGGGCTTCGAACCCCAGACAACGATGAACACCTACGTCTATATACTACCCGATCGCTGGCGAACGTGAGTGAGCGGTTACACGACTTCGGATGGAAGTTACTGGTAAACCGGAATATTTGTGTGTACTTGGTTATAAGATAATTGTGCTGTAATTTGTCATTTTCTTAAGACAAGCTGGGCAATCAAAACGTCAATTCAACTTCATTGGAGATTATTGAAAATTTACTCACATTTACTAAAGTGAGGAATTCTATTTTTGCTATGACCACAGCCTAGAGTTAACAGCAACGTAATAATCGAACCACTCTATAAATATACCAGAGGGATAATTCCCGTATTTTTAAGAACGTTCACATACATATTCCAGTCTCAATCTGTCAAAAATGCCTCTAAATTCCCTAAATTTTTGACACCGATTGTCGCTGAGATGAGGTTGCGACTAGATTTTGAACGTTTTTAGGGTTCCGTACCCAAAAGGTAAAAACGGGACCCTATTACTAAGGGTCCACTGTCCGTCTGTCACCAGGCTGTATCTCATGAACCGTGATAGCTAGACAGTTGAAATTTTCACAGATGATGTATTTCTGTTGCCGCTATAACAACAAATACTAAAAACAGAATAAAATAAATATTTAAGGGGGGCTCCCATACAACAAACGGGTTTTTTTCGACGTTTTTACCTTGTGGTACGGAACCTTTCGTTTGCGACCAGCACTTGGCCAGTTTTTTTAATAACAGTAATTGGGCTTCTGGAAAATCACAGAAGTTTCCTAGATTTTTTTATTCTGTGGCTATGTGTGGTGGTATGTGGTGTGTCATAGACAAAATAGCTTGCCAATTTACAGCAAACCTTTATCAAGTTATTTTTGTCTGTACGTTAGATAATTCGTAGCTCAATGTGAATAAGTAATATCATTAATGTGTAAGGGGACGATTCAATGTAAGAAAAAGAATTACTATTTTCTAACATAAGTGTGCGATTATTCCATCTGCTCTATATGTATGCAAAGCGATACTTTTCAATAAAATATATAGGAATTTAGTGCTTCACATATGTACAAATTCTATTATTTTCGACTTTATTACTCTTGTATTAAAAAACTAACAACATTTATTGTTAAATGGTGAACTGAAAGACCGATTGGTCACATATGTGTTCGAATAATGAATGAATAGTGAATCAAGCTATTTCTGAAACAAAAACTATAGAACACCTGTATTTAAATAGTAAATAACTTCGGCAAAAATAGCAGCACTTGTGTTTCGATTTGACTTTGCATGTCACCTAACTTTGTATTTTATTCTGACACTCGATAAAAAAATTAATAAATTATCATGAATAAAAACTGTAGTTTATAATATAATACGGTTTAAAACCGTTATCAGTAAGGTTTTCGACAACTAAAGCTAATTTATAACACCGCCATCTATTGTAAAAGGAATGAACTAAAAGCTGAATGTATTAGAACTCAAGACAATGGGTGTAGTAGGTATTTGGATTCGAAAGTCTAACTAAATGAAAAGTTTAATATTTTAATAAAAATTGCTTGAGTTCCAATAGCCCACTGTTATTGACTTTTGATTGAGTAAGCAATTTATTCTGCTCAATTTCTGTTCACAAAAAATAGTGTGAAGGTTACTAACATTACTCACGACATAATACCAAGTATTTTCGTGACTCGCCAAAGTGAAATTCTTTAGGCATATGGACTACTTGTAATGTACAAAAATGTCGGATTGACAACATATTGTTGAATAACAATTCAACAATATGTTGACAAAAGAACTAAATAAGAGGCGTTTGTATGATACCATTTCTACAGTGCTGTGAATATTTAGTTAGGGCGCGGTTTTCTGGCGTCACGATTGCGTCGCATTTGCGTCACTGGAGCGACAAAAACGTATGGGTGTAAAATTATACTCAAATAAGTAACTCAATTTTAACGCTTGTGCAACGCTAACGCCACGCAGTCGCCACGCTATACTCCCGCACAATCCTACCTGGACTTCATGTATATAATAGCTTACAAATATTATCGCTTGTATTAGCTTAATTTTTCAACTCTAGTGAAGTGAAAATGTTGATAAAGTATGCAATTTTGTTATGTCGTTATTTCTTTAAAATAAAACGCAATGAAGTAAGTCGGAGCCCCAGCGTAGTTGTTGAAAGACAGTGCAAAAAAGGATAATGAAGAATTTTATATCTACCTGTCCGCCATTTTTTTTTTCAAAATGGCTGCCCTGCATGATACATAAATAAATCGATAGCTGACATCAATGCCTACAGAAACATAATAGGACCAAATCCCGTAAAGAGTCACGTTTCCAAGATATTAACGTTCAAAGTTGATCACGTGACATCCATATTTTTTGTGAACTTGCGTAAATCTTGTCACATAGCTGTTTGATTATTTTAAACATGCAACAAGATCAAAATCAAAATGGCGGACCTTCAAAGCCATTTAGTAAGGAGCTGCGACTTACGGAAATATCGTTTTGTGTATCCTAACTTTAAAAGCTCAATTTTCTCCTATAAAGCAATTTAAGTATACCTTTGTCTTAAACACAACGTTCTGTAATCGCATTTCTGCTGTATTTTATTTTTATTAATATCTGGGTCTCTTTGGCAAATAATCCTGGGACATTACGACTTTAAGTCGCTCATGTTTCTTTTATAATTGTCTTATAATTTAGTCTGTCAAACAGACTTTTCCCAAAACTAGCCCTTTTGGATCACCAAAGGATCATTATCTTTTAGCCAAGTGAATATTTTTAATACAGCTAGCGCCATCTAGTTTATATTTATTGAACTAGGTATATTAAAGTGACATTACTGACAGTTAATTTACAATAATATTGTTTTCAGTAGCTACTTTCTCATAATTTGATATGGACATTGCAAGTTGTATCATTAACTACTAAATCTTCTATTTTTCACCTTCCTTTTCTATTAAGAGACTCAGGATAATTTTTACCTACTTTTTAACCTTGAACAAAGTCGATAGTCAATATTTTATTTCATAACTATAGGTATTAAATGAGTATTATTAGTTATATTAGCTTAGCCTTAGTTTGTAAGTAGACAATTTTTATATCCCTGTCAAATGTACAGTTTAAACGTTCATGTACATGTTTTTATGCATTTATATTTGCGCGGGAATGCGATTTCAGAACGATACAAAAACTTTTGCTTCAAGTAGAGACAAAATGATGTTTTTTTTGTATGTAAGGTTTTTGTTTGTCAATTTTAGAATAATTATTGTAAATTATAAAATTATCAGTTTTATTTTTATAGTTTATGATTATGTTTTCATTACTATTTTCTAACTTTAGAGTTGTTTTGGGTATGGTTTCTTCGTTAATCAAACTTATGGTTTTTTTTTTGAAGAAACTGTGTCGTTTTTCATAAAATCAAACATGCAATAATATGATAAAATATGCATTGTTGATGTCAGATGTTTAATAATATATGTTATTGACTTACATACATAAATTTAATGGAAAATGAGCTTCATGGGTGCTGGCCACCATAAATTAAGTCAAACTTCATTCATTTTAGTTGTATTATCAAACATGAATTCATGACATACAAATTACATTTTATATTAATGTCATTATTTATGTAAAAGATAGTCATTATTTTTTACACCATTTTAATTAATTTAATTTTAAGCTTGTATTTGTGATTTGTTAGTTAATTTTTGTAGACTTATTTATTTGTGTAATCTCAATGTATGATTGCTTTATATTTTTTTAAGTTGGCAGTTTTGTTGTTGCAGAGATACCAACATTTTACGCACATGTTTTCTCAATAATATTGCGTGGAAACGTATATTCGAACTTGTACCTATACATATTTTAATATATTGTGATATTTGAGTAGTTTTGATTAAACGATAAAGGGCTGATTTCTCCATCGCCAGTAAAATTTGATTCGAGGAATAATTTTGAAATTTTGACAGTTATTTCATACAAAAACTGTCAAACGTCAATTTTATTCCTCGAATAAAAGTTATCTTGGCCATGGAAAAATCAGCTCTAAATCAACTAAAATCCAATTAATTACCTCTAATTCCAACATACAAACTGCTTGTGATACTTTTGTTTTGTTTGTAAATAAAAATCAAATGACATTTCAGTAGGCGATTATTTTGTTCCTAGGCGATTTTATTAGTTATTATTAATAATTATAATTGTTGGTATTCGCTCAGTGTTGTACACTACTTACTCTGTAGGTACCCAACATGGATGGGTCGCGATGTCATTGTGTATTAGTTAGTAGTACGAATTTGACAAATAAATAAGATTCATAATTTATTTTGCTTTTTTTTTTGTTTTCCTTCAATGTCCTAGGTGGCGCAACTCTAGATTCAAACAAATTCCAAACATTTCCAGTAGATGGCTCTGTATTAAAAGTCTTTATTTGCACCAACGTTGGTAGATTATGGTCAAAAAGATCATACAGTACTTGCACCTTAGGCTCTAGATTAGCCTATTTAAATTTTCGTGTTTTAAAATAGGTCATCCTTGAAAGTAAAATTATTTTAGAGGGTAGGTAGGTTGTCAGTTTCAGACAGTTGACAGTTGTGTCAGTTTGGAGAAGGGCTTGTGGCTAAGAAATAACAACCGCACGGTTCGATCGATCAGGTTAAGCTACGCTTGCCGCGGTTGGTCTGTAAATGGGTGACCATCTTTACATACCAAGACCTCTCCGTGCCTCAGAAAGCACGTTAAGCCGTTGGTCGCGGCTGTCATTCATAGATCTTTGACAGCCAGGGTCGTCAGAAGCCCAAAAGTCTGACAACCATGCAGTCTTACCAAGGGGTATCGTATTACCCAGTAACTGGGTCGTGGAGGTCAGATAGGCAGTCGCTTTATGTAAAATACTGGTATTCAGCTGCATCCGGTTAGACTGGCCCCAACCTAGTTGGGAAAAGGCTAGGCAGATGAGGACGTATTCGTCAGCTTCCCAGTATCTTCGCAAAAGGTAGTCGATTTTAACCATAAGCTGATATTTTTTTGTGAAATAACTCCGTTCAAAATTAAATTAAACAACTACCAACATCCTAAACATTTATTTTACTATCAATCATTTGAACGAGCTCCTGATCAACGTTTTTAACCTCATCTCTAAACTTTCCGTGGTTAAAGAAATATTCAATCTCTTGCAAAGTCCTATCCTTAGTTTCTGGTAACATGAAATACAAAAATACTAATGAAATTACCATAATTACACCTAATATGGTAAACGTTCCATAAACTTTAACAGTTGCTAACATCACTGGTGTAGTTTTTAATGTTACTATGCTAGTCAAAGATATTAATATTCCTGCTATAGTTGTTCCAGCTGCTCGGTGTTCTAGAGGAAATATTTCTCCAACTAGAGCCAAGGGAATTGGTGCACACGCAAAATTAGCTATCGCAAAATATATACAAAATAATGACATTGGAATCCATGGGGCATTAAGAATGAAACCCCTAGATGCTAAGAAGAGATGGCAGCATGCGGCCAGAAGGACCAAAACTGCAGCAAATCCAGTTGAAAATAACAAAGTTCTTCTCTTCATTATTCTGATAAGATACGATGAAAAAGTAGCACTGACAGTAACTATTAGATCTAAACCTAAAGTGTAGTAAAACGAGCCATAGTTTCCAGAAATCTCGGATATTATCTGGACAGCATAGGCAGGGAAAATGTGTCGGCCAGTTGTCTCTAATAAAATGGCGGCAAACAGATAGTTCAAGACTGGCATCACAAAGTCTCTCTTGCCGAATTTCCGAAAGAAATTCTGAAACCTCTTAAGAACTGACATTTCTTCTGTTTTGATGCGTTCCTGCTGAGCCTTGATCATTTCTTTCAGCTCTTTCGTCGACTGTTCCGTCTTCCCTCGAAGTCTGTAGAAGACTTTTCTGCTCTTCTCAAATCTTTTCTCCGAAGCCAGCCAGGAAGGACTTTCAGGCCACGTGCAGACCAGTCCAAAAGCCAGCAGGTACGGGATCAATGTGAGCACAGCAACTGTCCTCCAGTGGTAGTAATGGCCCAAAAGATGGACTAAGGTACTGCCCAAATAGAGGGCTGCAGTCTTCAGATTCAGGAACATTCCGCGATGGACAGGACTTGAGTATTCTCCTATAACTATAGCTCCTAATATTGACGTCGACCCTGCCGTGATACCTTCTAAGGCCCTTGCGGCTATTAGACAAGCGACGTTTGTGGAGAAGTACATAAGAACCAGCCCCAAAGCACCAGGGATGATGTCCAGAATGAAGGCTACTCTTCGTCCGAAACGGTCCATGTAGTAGGAGGATGATAGGAATCCAGGTATCCAGGCTAAGCTGAAGGTTGCGGCTGCAAAAGAGAATTATTAATAGTCTTTCATATTTCAGTTTTAGGGAATAACGTAACGTAACATCAGGCCAGTTCTCCCGTATGGGTTAGGCACATATGAAACCCACATTTCGTCAGTTATGTTTAAGTCACATGAGGAGGGCGAACCTATTGCCCTACCATCACAAATCCAGTCTCTGTGCTAACTACTACCGAGAATTTCAAATGGAAAAACCCAATAACACTTGGTCCAACCTGATAATCAAACCTAGGATCTCGTACCCAGCAGTAGCGTGACCACTAGACCTATGAGACAGTCATAGTGTATAATATTCTGTGTAGGTAAGGAGTTAGTTAAAACTGTGATCTTCGGTAGGTCAATCAACTCAGGCTTTCGCAGTAAACTGCTGGACATAGGCTTCTCCCAGGCTGCGTCACAACAACATCCTCCGCCTTTTGCATCAAGTCTGTCCCAGCCACCTCTTTATGGTCGTCGGTCCATCCAGCTGCAGCCGGAAGGGCTGAGATCCTATGATGCTAGATTATTATTTGATCATACCTATCCAAGAAGACTGTTCCAAGGAAGCTTTGATGGGGGAATCCGGATCCTTGAGTGCTGGCAGCAGGCAGGTGGTAAACCCCAGGAACATTCCCACCTCCAACATCGTTAGAAGAACTCCTGACACGATCCATGCCTGCAAAAACATTAGGACCAGTTTTTTCAAGAAAAGGACCTAACAGAATGATCTATGGTCAAAAAATAACAAGTCTTACCTGTCGTAAAAATATGTTAGCCATTCTTACACATGGGTATTATTATTTTGATCAATGCGTTAATTTGCACGTATTATTTGATAGTTTTGCTTGGTAGAGGTTTTCTTACAAGAAACTTAAACATTTTAAAACTGTCTACTTAGGCACTTATTGTCGATTTGATAATACTTAAATGTTTTCAAGCGCACTCCATATTTAGATTTTACAAAGATTTCAATGAATTCCAGGTTCTAAAGCTACAAAAGTATTTTTATTAATATTTAATACCTACTTAACTATATTTTTTTGAAGGTAATAATAAATAAATATTTCCGTATTTTTACTACTATCATTTAGATATAACGAAGCCAGTGCTACAGAACAACTGTTGCAATAAACTATGCGAGTTCTACGCGTGTATAAGTTAATTAAATAAGTATTATAAAGTTATGTTATCAGTTGATAATAATGTTATCAGGGATGTACCTAAATATAACCTAGATAAAGAGGCTTAACCTAAACGTAGCATTTCACGAATGTCCATAAATGCTTCGCGTCTTGGAGACGCAGTTAAACCGCGCACTGTAGGCAGCAGCGGCGGACTTTCCCTAGGGCCGAAAAAGCCCGGATCTAGCGCGGCCAGATACTAGGAGCGGTCAAGCTGCGCCTGCCTAAGTAAATAATAACGTTATCGTTTTACCAATAACCCTGTATATACAAAACTTGTAGAAAATATTAAAACTTTCGAAAATTTAAACACTCCGCCTCAAATAGGTTAGTTTTTTTAGTCCAATCACAGCAATAGGAATAAGAGTACCTAACTTTGTCCACTTATGCTCAAAGCTTAAGATTTAAGAGAAAGCGAGCTCGAAAATTTTTGTATCCCACCTCGGACAGGTTAGATTCTTTAGTAAATTGTATTTAAAATCCAGGGTTTGCAAGTAACATAGAGGTCTTACCTGTCGTACCCCCCCACCTTCCTCCCGGCGTTGCCTTCATTTATTGAGGCATCCACAGGCAAGTCCGGTTAAGCAGACGACAACCTCCTAAGTTGAAAACTACATACCTATCTTTTTCTCTCTATCCTTTTCGACAAACCGCAAACCAAATCAGACATACATACATTGTTAGCATTTAGACGCCCCCAGACGTGAAACTTCTATTGTGTCCTTTTGTGTACTTCACCCGATTATCTATTTCGTTTTATCATTTTTGACCAGTTTTCTACAAGTTGCTTTGTAAACTATTGGTTTTACAAGTGGATTTTTAGGAACTTAATAATGAATAATTATTATGCAGGCTTAGCAGTTACATTAATCAATTCAGATGTTGCTTTATAGATCATGTTGCGTCTTGGAATATCGCTTGAAATGGGTAGGTTTTTTTTTTTTTTTTTTTTTTTTATTACTAAATGGGCCCGCTCTTGACCCCGATCACGCCTGATGGTAAGCGATAGATGAGGTCTATGATGGAACGAGCGTGCCCAGAAGATGCCTGTTCACTCTTGCTTTGAAGGCAGACGGGTTAAATGTGGGCGGGAACACAGATGCCGGCAGAGAGTTCCACACTTTGGCTGTGCGCATAATAAAAGTGGAGGAGAAGCGCTTAGTACGACTCGTGGGGATATCAACCAAGTGCGGATGGTACGCTGCAGTACGTCTTGTTGTCCGGTGGTAGAAGGGCGATGGTGGGATCAGGTCATGGAGCTCCTGCGCACACTCTCCGAAGTACAATCTGTAGAAGACCGACAGGCAAGCAACATTACGCCGATGAGCTAGGCTGTGGAGCGTAGCAACCAACGTCTCGTCGCCTATAAGCCTTTTAGCTCTGCGTTCCACCGAGTCAAGTGCAGCAAGCTGGTATTTTGCTGAGCCATCCCACAAGTGGCTGCAATACTCCATACAGGAACGGACCTGTGCTTTGTACAGACTTAAAAGCTGTCCTGATGTGAAGTATCGCTTCACCTTATTTAGGATGCCCAGCTTCTTGGCTGCAGTCTGAGCTTTTGACTCGATGGTTGAGCCGAAGTTGAGATCAGATGTCAACTCCATGCCCAAAAGCTGTAGGCGGTCGGCAACCGGTACAGATGCACCTCGGAAAGTAGGACATAACTGGAACTGGCTCCTTTTTGCAGTGAAAAGACATGCCTGTGTTTTCTGAGCATTGAATTTGACCAGATTATCGTCGCCCCACTGGGAAACGAGATTTAATGTCGAATTCATTCGCTCTACCATGGCCTCTCTAAGAGTAGCTGTTTCCTCTCTGCTGGCTCTTGCACTGGACAGGTATCTTTCTGCGACTGTGCTGTCATCTGCGTACCCAATTGCACCAAGCTGTAATAGGTCGTTGATGTGCAGTAGAAATAAAGTCGCGGAAAGAACAGACCCCTGAGGAACACCGGCATCAATGGCCATATGTTCCGATGAGCAGCCATCTATGACCACTCTGATCGATCGATCACTCAGGAACTCAGAAATCCAGTTGCAAAAGTCAGCAGAGATGCCGAATGCAGGAAGCCTACCCAACAGACTGGCGTGCCAGACCCTGTCAAAGGCCTTTGAGATATCAAGCGACACAGCAAGGGCTTCGCCGTGTCTCTCAATGGCCTCGCCCCAGCAATGCGTAACATACACAAGAAGATCCCCAGTTGAACGACCACGACGGAAGCCATACTGGTGGTCACTGAGGAGCTCATTGTCTTCGAGGTATGCCAGCAGCTTATTGTTAAGTACCCTTTCCATCACTTTGCACAGTATGGAGGTTATGGCGATTGGTCTATAGTTGACAGGATCGGCACGGTTACCCTTTTTGGGCACCGGCTGCACATTAGCAAGCTTCCAGGACCGCGGTACCACTCCGGTTTTTAGAGAGAGGCGAAACAAGCGCGTCAAGACAGGAGACAACTCTGGAGCACAGCTCTTCAGGACTCTTGCGGGTATTCCGTCAGGTCCGCTGGCTTTATTCACGTCTAGACTGCTAAGGGCCTTACGGACCTCTTTGAGATGGATTGAGATCTCCGGCATTGCGGAGCCACAGTGAGGTATGTTAGGTGGTATGTTAGAGGCCGTATCAAGGCGTGAATTTTCGGCAAAGATGGAGGCAAATAAATTTGCCTTCTCTTGCGCGGTATGAGCCAGCGTTCCATCAGGCTTCAGCATAGGAGGCAGCGTAGGACGACAGAAGTTCGTCTCGACCGATTTTGACAGGGACCAGAACTCCTTGCTACCCGAAGGGTAAGACGCCAGTTTGGCCCCAATTCGTCCAACATGGTCGAAACGCGCCTTCCGTAAGACCCGTTTGCAATCCTTGGCGGCAGAATTGTAAGCTCTTTTCATTGCGCGAGCACCTTGACTGTTGCACTTGTCACTGCGGGCCGAAGCCCAGGCGTGGTATGCCTGCTCTTTGAGCAAATCGGCTTGCGCACAAGACGCGCTGTACCAGGGCTGAGCCTCGCAGCCAACTGACACGTCTGAGAATGGGATAAAATATTCCATTCCCTGACGTATCACGTCAACAATTGCGTCAGCGCAGTCGGAAGAGTTGCGTGAAGAGAAGCAAGTCTGCCGCCATGGGTAAGATGCAAAGAAATGCCGCATCTCATCCCAGTCTGCTGACCCGTACTTCCATACCCGCCTCGTGCCTCTAGGGCTTAAATCAGGCGGAGAACAGGAAGACACGGATTTCACCAGACAATGGTCAGACGATCCGAGCGGAGCCCAGACCGATACAGAGTGCCTGTCTGGATCTGTAGTCAGCAGAAGGTCTAAGCAATTAGGTGTGTGGCTGTCAACATCCGGAACGCGGGTAGCTTGGCCAACTAGCTGGTGGAGATCTAGCGATATCGCAAACTTACGCGCCTCTCTTCCAGCATGGTCAGTTTTCTGATACGGGAACAACCATTCCTTATGATGGGCATTAAAATCCCCCAGAAAGACAAGCCCCGCTGTAGGATATTTTTGTTGAGCCAATTCGGCTGCCTCCGAAAGATGTTCGAAAAGTCTTGTCGTCTCCTGATCACCGCTGTGCGACCTGTAAACACCGACATAGATGGTTTTTAGGGAGCCTGTGTCCACCAGGTACGACGCAACCCTAGTAGAGTATTCATAAAACAAAACAACAAGTTCCTAATCGTGTGTCATTACGTGCATTTATCTTGATTGTATTGTCATTAATTACAAACAGCTTTCCCGTATCGTTTATCTTCCAAAATATAATAAAATAAAAGCTGCCTTGCAATGTGTGTAATACAGTTTACCTAGGGGCACTTTGGCAGAATCATAAAAGGATAACATTATTAATTATAATAATGGCGAAGACATTGCAGTCCGTGTTTTTCTTTTTTTCGCTGCACTACGTAAGTAGAGTACAATCAAAGAGATTGGATTTGGATTGGATTGATTGACCATTTTAGCACAGACAAAAAAAAAAACTAAAAAATCCTTCACCAATGGGATTTGGTACGATTAACTTAATAGTTAACTGTCCATTATGATTCATAATGTTATCCTTTTATGATTCTGCCAAAGTGGCCTTTTTAGATTTGCTCATTCCTGATTCGATGACCCAGGGAAACTCCAAGCATAGCCCTCTCCATTGGCCTTTGGATGACTTTTAGCCTTCTTAGAAGGCTCATTGTGAGCGACCATGTTTCAGTGCCATAAACAACAACACGCAGTCAAAGACTTTCGTCTTGAGACACTGGGGTATGTGGGACGAGAAGATATTGCGTAGCTTCCCGAACGCTGCCCAGCCGAGTCGGATTCGACGATTGACCTCTGAAAAATATTAGCATTTGCATATTATATTGCCAATGTTCTAAATTGTACTTTTTACCATCTTTTTATTCCGTTTTTTATGACTTAAAATATATTATTATTTCCTTTATTACATTAGATAACATATCAATTATATTTTTAAATATTAGAATATAAAAAAAATAAAAACATT
The DNA here is from genome assembly GCA_948474745.1 of Oligia latruncula. Classification (NCBI taxonomy): domain Eukaryota; kingdom Metazoa; phylum Arthropoda; class Insecta; order Lepidoptera; family Noctuidae; genus Oligia; species Oligia latruncula. The sequence continues at coordinate 12,053,454 of OX419708.1, forward strand.
AAAAAATATAAAAAATGGTAGCCCACCGGTAACGGGAGCAGGGTCCAAGCTACCGGTGGTTAGGGCTCCTAGGTGGTTATTATTATGATTTGTTGTGTTTTTTTTTTACAGCCTCTTTATGGCACCTGTCCAGGACCTTAAACCTGTCATTTTGCAGTCAAACCAAAAACTCATTTCATCTTCATATATTTTCCAATCTCCCACTTAAATCATCCAAAAAATATTCACCTGAGACAAAGTAACAAAGACACCCCCAGGTTCGTTTAATTGGTCGGGCTGGGCGAGTAGCACTTGACCCACTGCCCCGTCCCTTTGTGCGCTAGCTTTATAGTAAGTATGTAGTTTCAGACGTGGGCAGAAAGAAAGTTGTAGTACCTAAGTCGTAGACAGAGTAAACTATAGACTGCTGCATATCTTCTTTTTCATTCGCACAAGAAAAAGAGAAATATATTAACGTTACTAGTAAAGAAAAGAGACAGAGTAAGAATATTTCTGTCCCTTACTGCGTGTCGGCTAAGCACATCAATGTGCACAACAAGTTTGACGCTAATGAATGAAATAATAAAAAAACTACACCGTGATTAAACGGAAAATAAGATCTTTTTCGTGCATAATTCAATAATAGTACATTTGCGCAACTGTGAAAATGGTAAGGTGCAGTGTAATAAGCTGTAAAAATGATACTATGTTGAAGATTGCCGGATTTTTTGTCCCTTTCGGTGACACGGATACCATGAGTCTATAGATTACTCTGTCCACGACCTAAGTAGTTAGATGGCTATCTTGATGGCTAATGACGTCATTTGTAACGATAGATACCCGTCAAGTATCCTATCTATAGAAAATTAATTGTGTCTCATTAGTATATAGGGTTGATTTTTTCAACGCTAGATAATTTTATCTGAGGAATAATTTTGAATTTTGGACAGTTCTTCCATACAATCTGTCAGACGTCAATTTTATTCCACGAATATAAATTATCTGTCAAATGAAAAAACTGGGCCCCATAAGGCGACTACATGACCTAAAGCGCGGTCTTTGTCGGACTGCATAAAAAAGAAAGAGAAGCGCGATGACATAACGCTGGTAATTTATTGCAAAATATGAATCAATTTATCTATTTACAAAAAATCTATTGTTTGGACTAAAAAATTAAAACACTAGTGCTTTAGTATGTTGCTTGTAGAATAATCTGACAAAAAAATCATAATGATTGTATGTATATTAGTATGGTTTTTATTGTAAAAAGAAAATTTTTAGTGGTACCTATCTTCATGTTTTTTTCTATAATATCAAATTAGTTGTATTATGTTTTCAACACACTATCTACCTAGCATATATCCTGAAGAATATCATAATATATTTTTCTGATTTTGTTTACTGTAGTCGATATCATATAGTTTTATTGTTTCTAAAACTTGCGTTTTTTGTGTTTAGATCCTGTAAGCCCCATAAAGGTTTAAAGGACCTCTATGAATAAATAAAGTCAAAATTATAAAAAGTATCTATTCTAGTGTGATGACATAAAATAGTCTCCGTTCGCGATTTAATAAATAACAAATGCGAGTTTATGGAGAAATAACGGCATTACCACGTTGTATGGCAATGCTTAGCCTCTGGCCAAGGTAAAAGCCAGCCCTTGGGTCACGGGAACTGTCAACCAGCGGTTTTAAAATTTCCTTAAAAAGACCACGAGCACTCGGACCCCACGACCCGAGAGTTTATTTTCCGCAGCCACAGCAGCAGCGCCAGCACAGCACTCCGAGCCAGGAAGATAGGATTGGCGCAAGAGTATCGACACACATTGCGTTCCACACTAAAGGCCTACCCACCTTCTATAGAAATAAAGACATGCTGTCTGATCTCTCGCCATTAACGCGTGCATAGATATCCGGTCGCGTGCCAAGTCATTGGGTTCTAATACAGCTGGAACGCCGATGGTGACAAGAGCTCGTCGGATGACGTGTTAATGTTCGCGTGCCGCGCTGAGCGACCCGCACTTCGGCTGCAAGACAGGCCGTGGTGTCCGAGACTGTTCGCCACAGTGACAGCGATGAGGAGAACCACAAGGAGCTCCTAGTCGTAGGGAAGCAGCGAGGCGGAATGTATGCATGCATTAGTGACGAGGAGTTTTATAAAAATGTGGCTGTTATTTTATAGGCATTGTATATCTTACGACTTCCACGCGAACGAAGTCGTAGGCAGAACCTAGAGTTTAAAATGTTCAGAAAATCTCCTGGCAACTCAGCCTATTGCAGTCCACTGCTGGACATAGGCCTCTCCGAGGCTGCGTCACAACACCTTGTCCTCCGCCTTCCGCATACAGTCTGTCTCAGCCGCCAACTTTAGGTCGTCCGCTACGCTTGCCGATATGCGGTCTCCACTCCAGGATTCAACTGCTCGACCGGCCATAGGTCCTTCGACAAACATGGCCGGCCCACTGTCACTTCAGTTTGCTTACTCTGTAAGCTATGTAAGTAACTCCGGTTCTTTTCCGGATAGTTTAATTCCTGATTTTATCCAAAAAATCTGAAAATCTCCTGTACGTAACAAAAACACTTCAGGGACACAAAATTTTCTCAAGGAAGGTGTAACGGTACACGCCTCACGCCCCTTTAGATCATTACGCTGAAATAAATGGTGGATACGCAGTCAGATAAGAAATGTGGAGGGTTTTAATTAAATTTTTATAAATTAACCTTTCTTTGGGGAGTTTTACTGAGAGATATCGCTTTAATGATCGATGTGGAAGTGTTGGAAGGTAGGGGGGAAGCGGGCGGGGGGATTTTATTTTTTAAGTGTCTGTGCAAACCTTTACACGTCAATCATATTTTAAAAACTAGATGAGGTCAGCGTTTCCTGTCTGATTACTCTGAGAAGAAAGGCCGAAACAAACTCAGACAGAGGTCACAGTCTCTTTTAAAGACCAAACATAATCTTGGTCATAATAAGCTCAGCTTCCATTTACAATGGAAGGTCCGTTTGAGCTGACTCTTGTATGATAGTAGCGACATATACAAATACGAGACAAATTTTAGGGCGACACTCGACAGTACGATATGTCGACCATCAGTAGTGCGACAGCGCATCAGCTCGACTTACGTTACTGCGACTAATTGTTTTCTCGACAAACGACAGGACGACACAACTTTCGCTTGACAAACGTTTCTATATTTAGTACGTATTTCCGGAATTGTCGATTCGCCTGCAAATAAATTAACTTCAGGCGAATCGCATTCAGAAAATAATATTTAAAAGTACCTATCGATTTGCCCGTAGCGGTAAGTAAATTCGTGTGAGTCTTTGTTCAACTGGACCCACTCGAACTGGACCCCGGGTCAAGTTGACCTAATCACATTTTGAATAGGTCGACTGAACCCACTGCCCAATTTCATCATTAGTACAGTCACGGAGCAAAGCCGAATCTTTTAGTTTTATTTCTATGACCTAAAATATCGGATATCTGTTTAAAATATACTAATACTATTCAATTAGGTATTAAAATTTACTTAAAAAAAAAATCTGGGCAAGTGCGAGTCGGACTCGCACACGAAGGGTTCCGTACCACAAGGCAAAAACGCAGATAAAAACACGTTTGTTGTATGGGAGCCCCCTTAAATATTTATTTTATTTTGTTTTTAGTATTTGTTGTTATAGCGGCAACAGAAATACATAATTTGTGAAAATTTCAACTGTCTAACTATCGCGGTTCTTGAGATATAGCCTGGTGACAGACAGACGGACAGACAGCGAAGTCTTAGTAATAGGGTTCCGTTTTTACCCTTTGGATACGGAACCCTAAAAAGCAGTACCTACCTAAGTAGGTACCTCAAACGCCAGCTACAGGCGATTTGTCTGATGTAAGACTTGATTGTTACAGTCATCCATTTACCAACGTTGGTTTAGACTACTTTGGCCCTGTGGATGTGTCTATTGGTCGTCATACAGATAATTGAATTGAATCGACCAATTAGCCACTAAAACATGAACATGAGTAAAATTATGAACACAAAACAAAACACAAATTCTTTCAATGTCTAGAAATATTCTATACCTACTACCTATATAGGGTGACTGGTAATTAGTGACCGATACTTAAACACGTGATTTTACTCATCATTATGAACAACTTTTACGAAAAAAAATCAGCTGCTCCCTACATTTTGAGGGGTTAAGCGAACATAAATGTAGGGAACAGCTGATTTTTTTTTCGCGATTTCAGGTTTGGTCCCATAGTAAAAGTTGTTCATAATGATGAGTAAAATCACGTGTTTAAGTATCGGTCACTAATTACCAGTCACCCTATATAGGTAGAAGACGTAGCTATCCTAGGAATCACAACCAAAGCCTGGAGCGAAACCTAGTTAAAACTAATCCCGCTTCAATTTAACCATTTCCCGCGGCATTGCTTACCACACATGCACATCCACACACACATGCACACTCTTTCGATCGACACACGCACACATAATGCAAATAGCGTGTATGTATGATAAGGGGTAACACACACAGCTATCCATTTCCTTAGGGCAGGGCTGGTTGCACTGTTGCATTAAGCTGGGATTACCAGATTCTGGCGTTGAAAGAATATTGCTAAGGTACGGCGGCCAGTTTAGGTAATAGTGGAAATAGTTATCTGTATTCAACCCCAAAGATGACCCACTGACCAACTAATATTTACCAAGTATCCTAATTAATCGTCTAACTGCTACTAAGCAAATTAAGAGCGTTTACGCCGTACGGCATTTCATACAAATTATCAAGCCCTTGTTTTTCGAAATGAATGAACCGATTTTAATGAAACTTCATATGCTTAAGCAGGATACAAAGGTCTAAAAAGTTACTGTTCGAAAAATAGTGTTACAGCCAAATTAGACCGATTTAAAATTTTCCATAGAAACAGAGATTTCCAGTAATCTTTTTTTAAATAAGACATTTCGAAAATGTTCTTAAGTAGGTAACTTTTTAGACCTTTGTATCCTAGGTATTGTTTTGGAAAAGAAAATCGATGTACTTGATTATCGTCGTAAGGTCATCCGAAGTAAGTTTTCCTAATTAACATCACAGTAACATGACATCGATTAAACAAGGCTTCGCAGTATGATATTTACGCAGTAAAATCGTTCGCAGTACAGTTTTTCGATGTAACGAAATAGCGCAGTAACAAGGCGTCGATTTAAGAGCGTAGACGGGCTGCGCGAGAATTGAGAAATAGGTATTTGAAAATACTATTGCCGTCTCTCTCTCTCTCATCTCCCCCCGTAGAGTGCGATAGGGACAACTGCAGCTCAGAATGATTTTACCTAGAAAAAACCATGACCGATCGACGTTTCGTATTCCCCTGTTTTCTCCTCGAAACCTAAGCCGATTAAAATATTTTTGGTATCAAAATTTAAAGGAAGAATAGATCTATGCCCCTATCATTTGTTTTTATCATAAAGACTTTTCAATTTTCTTTGGTAGTCGTCTGATTACGTAGGTAAAAACGGGGCATTTTTTTAGGTTTTCGGAAAATCATATTTATTTTTGTAATGATTTTTTTTTTAAAAACAAAATGACAGGGGCATGCCTTCAATAGACCTAGATTTTTATAAATAAAAATGATTACTCTAGAGGCATTATCCAGGAAGAGAATAGGGGAATACGTTTGTATGGAAAAAATGCAGCCCGTCTACGCTCTTAACAAGGCGTCGCAGTATAGAGATGTCGTTGAAAGGTTTTCGAAGAAACTAAATTCGATGATACGGTTTTCGCACTCAAGTAGGTATTCCGTAAAGTCAGTTGTGTAAACATTAGATTTCCCTTTTGTAATAGGTAGGTACTTTTTTGATTGCTTCTGTATTAGGAAACTTTCTGTTAAGTGTTTGTGTTTAAAAACATTTTTACAAAAAAAAACAACCGACTTCCAAAAAACACTACAAAGTGAAAAATAACTTTAATTTCGGAAGTCGGTGTCTTTTGGATTTGTATTTTAGTTTTTTGCCACCGACTTCCGAAATTAAAGTTATTTTTCACTTTGTAGTGTTTTTTGGAAGTCGGTTGTTTTTTTTTTGTAAAAAAGTTTTTATTTTTCAGTTTTTAGTGGGTCAGTTTGTCATTTATCTAATTTACAATAGCTTTTACAAAATATTGCTTTTCCCGATGCAGGGACGTTAATTGTTGAAGAGTTCTCCTAGTAAGAACCAGGAGAACTGGAGCTGAGAAGTCACCCTCAGCTCCAATTCACCATAAGCATTGTGACGAGCATAAATTGCTTAGCAACCACATTAAAGTACCTAATCGAATCGTAACCCGTGAAATGCTTATTATTGAGTAGTTCCGGTGGCCATCTGTGGTCTTCATCATCAGTTCCACTTCACCAAATGGTGCTTTCCGAAAGCAAATGCACGAGTTACTATAAAAAAAAACATACAAACAGCCGAACATAGTAAGTACCTCCTCCTTTTTGTGAAGTCGGTAAAAAATACCCAAATGGCTATAGGTGTGCCTATAAAATTTGAGGGTTTCCCTCGATTTCCATGGGATTCCCTCATCAGATTACAAGTTGGTGACAATGGGACCACCTCGAGACCATGTATGGTCTCGAGGTGGTCCCATTGTCCCATTGTTGTTTGAAAGGGTATACCCTTTCAAACAAAAAAATAATTTTAAAAATCGGTCCACAATTGGCGGAGTAATCGCGTAACAAACACACAAAAAAAAAAAAAACATACCGTCGAATTGAGAGCCTCCTCCTTTTTTGAAGTCGGTTAAAAAGACACATAATTATTTAAATTTGAATTTGAAGTCGGACAATGTCTGGTTTTCCCCAGCTAGATGGACGGACGAACTAAAGAAGGTGTCTGGGGTAGACTGGATGCGGAAGGCAGAGGACAGGGTGCTGGGTCTAGGAGAGGCCTATGTCCAGCAGTGGACTGCGATAGGCTGAGTTGAATGTAGAATGGCTTATTTGCAGTCACAATGAGCGTATTTCATAAAACTCTGAAATTTTTTAATTAATATTGTCCTTCGAGTTTAGTTTCTGATTATTTTCGTGATTCTCCGTCCATCACTCCGTCTTGGCAAGTCGATTCAGTTGGTTGTCAAAATATTTTAATGTCAATGTCATTCGTCGGAAATGTTAAGGCTTAGGTACGTTTAAATCACTTTTTTTACTTGAGTTAAGGTAAGTAAGTAAGTTTAAACCAAATGGCACTGTTAACACGGTGCAACTGCCCGCCTCCGTACATTTGATTATGTTGCTATAAACGCAGTTAGCACGCCGGGTGACGTCAGACTGACGCTGATGACGTCACCAACATGGCGCACGATTATACAACTATAATATTTATGTTATGTCTCTATATCCTATATGTAATACAGTTATGTAAGGCGAGGTACCTAATGAAGGAGAGTTATGAAGTAGCTAAATCTTGAAACCATATTTTTTAGTTTAGTTCTAAATTTGGTCGTCTAGCTCAATCCAGCCGCTATTTTTGCTCGATTGAATTTTGTCTTCAATCCAGCAGGATCCCTCGGAATCCCGCAAAGGTTGAGTGTTTTGTTTTGGAATTTAAGTAACTAAATATTCTTAGTTAGGGTATAAGTACCTAATCAAATTATTTAAAAATTACAAAAATCAACAATATATCTTATACTAGCTTCCGAACGCGGCTTCGCCTGCGAAGTATGTTGATAAAAACTATCCTATGTCCTTCCCCGGGATGCAATCTATCTCTCTGCCAAATTTATTCGAAATCCGTGCAGTGGTTTAGGCGTAAAAAGGTAACATACAGACAGACAGACAGAGTTACTTTCGAATTTATTTTAAGTATTAGTATGGATTGTAACCCCCTTGCTAATAAACGTTGTATAGCGTCTGTATAGTTACACAACGCTTTGTCTTCTTCTTTCGAGAGTCAAATTGCTGACGACTGAAAGAGAGAAATCGGTGTGTTACTAAGTAAATTCCCCGCCGCCCGCCTTTGTACAGTCAACAGCAAAAGTAGATGATCAAAATCAGAAATTCAATAGGAGTCAAAACTGATCACGAATATATGGCAGCTGTACTAGTAGTAAATGTTTGGTATAATTTACAATCACATACTTTTGAATCACTTCGACGCCACACACTTCTGACGCGAACTCCGTTCATTAGTATTGAATTTCTGATTTTGATCATCTACTTTTGCTGTTGACTGTACAGTTTTTACTTGTGCATAAAGTTTTAATAAATAAATAATAAATAAAATTAACCTACTTATAAGATGTAGCACAACACAAGTAACCAACTATTAAACGATAGCGCATCGTTTAATATACACTAATAGAGCTGAATATAGAAAAAAAGTAGTTAAAAAAATAAATAAACAGACTTAAAAAGAAATTAACTCAAAATAATGAAATAACTTTTAATTTCGGAAGTCGGTGTCTTGGGATCTGTATTTTAGTTTTAGTTTTTTGCCACCGACTTCCAAAATTAAAATTATTTCATTATTTTGAGTTAATTTATTTTTGAAGTCCTTGAAGTCGAAGTCAATGGAAATTCGTGGACAAACATACATACATACATCTATAAAATTTTGTCTATTTGTTTCGAAGCCCTAATAGATTGTCATATATGTGAATAAGATGCAGTTCCAATATTACATACCTACAATATACGTGTCGAATTGATAACCTCCTTTTTTTTGAAGTCGGTAAATATAGAACACTTGTAGATTGGACCAATTGGACCTGGACCAATTCCTCTGATTCATATAGATTTAATATGTAGTGCACTGATTGGACAGGTCCGCTCAATCTGTGTGGTTCTTTCCTCAAAAGACCATTTCAGACACCAATCTACATGGTCTTCACACGATCTGACCAAGATTTTGTCTGGACTTTAAAAGAGACTGTGACTTCTGAGTTTGTTTCGGCCTTTCTTCTCAGAATAGTCAGTTAGGAAACGCCGACCTCATCTAGTTTAAAAAAAAATATGATTGACGTGTAAAAGTGTTTGTACAAACCTACTTACAGAAATAAAAATCACTTATCATTTATAATGATGAAGTATTCGCTATAATTGCACTGAGGAGCACATAAGTTATGAAGTGACGAAACTTCTCGAATACGAACCACGATATCACTCCGTGTAGTGCCGCTGCGAGGGTCAGCACGAACATAATCCATCCAATATCGATGTACCAAGAGTCACCAACGAGTTCTGTACTGCACGAGCTACCCTGATACTAAGAGCCTATACTACCTCAAATGGCTTAGCATGATCCTCCGTTATGTCGAAAATTCCGCAGCATTAATTTTGAAATAAATATATACTAAAGTTGAGGATTAATGTAAGGTCTTATGTTAGACGAAAACATGATTCCATAAAATTTTCTCGATAGAAAAAAAATCCAAAGTTACCTCCAAACCGAACAATAAACCGCTGGTATTCAAAAAATACTTCAAATTAGATCATGAAACTTTGCATACTAACTGAACTAACTATAAAGCAGGTCTTATGTTAGTTAGTTTTTTTTAATTACCTTTATTTTCACCGTAAAAAGCAAATACCTAAACTATTGGCGCTGCCTCCCGCCCAGCACCGAACTCTGTCTCGCTTTCACACAGTCCGCGAGCAGTATCGTGCAAGCGAGATAAAGAGTGAATTTTAGCTGAGGTAGACGAAAAAAACGCAAGTTTTAGAAACAATAAAATTATATGATCGGCTACAGTAAACAAAATCAGAAAAATATATGATATTCTTCAGGATATATGCTAGGTAGATAGTTTATTGAAAACATAATACAACTAATTTGATATGATAGAAAAAAATCATGAGTATACCTCTAAAAACTTTCTTTTTACAATAAAAACCATATTAATATGCATACAATCATTCTCATTTTTGCCAGATTATTCTACAAGTAACATACTAAGACACTACTGTTTTAATTTTTTATTCCAAACAATTGATTTTGTAATTAAATAATTGCTTCATATATTTTGCAATAAATTACCAGCGTTGTGTCATCGCGCTTCTCATTCTTTTCTATGCAATCCGACAGTGACCGCGCTTTAGGTCATCATGTAACAAACGTCTTCGGACTAATCTGAAACAACTCATTATCCTCCTAAATATTTATATTGCATACACTTCGGATATCATCACGCCCTGTCTGGAGGGGTACTGGCAGATTTACGGCATCTTCATTACAAGAGTCACGTCCACGCCATTCATATTGTTTATTATGACACTCGACGCCGCTTGCATATCTACCCGGTATGAAGGCTTTCTTATAACTTCGTGATGTTATTAAATTCAGACTTCTAGGCAGAAAAAGCTTCGGTCTATCTTTTCGTGTCGTAGGTCGTTTGCTGCTATCCCGAGAGGCAATCCCCGTATTTTTAAGAACTTTTGCATTGTAATCGCTGTCTCAATCTGACAAATATATATCTCGAATTTCCCAACATTTTTGACGAGTTTTTGACATTGGTTGTCGCTGAGTACGAGAATTTGGTGATTTCAGTTTCGTGTAAGTGACTCGACTCATGTAGGGTCGTTGAGTACCTACGAGAATTTGGTGATTTCAGTAAGCGTGTCTTGTAAGTGGCTCGACTCATGTAGGGTCGCTGAGTACCTACGCGAATTTGGTGATTTCAGTAAGCGTGTCGTGTAAGTGGCTCGACTCATGTAGGGTCGCCGAGTACCTACGAGAATTTGGTGATTTCAGTAAGCGTGTCTTGTAAGTGGCTCGACTCATGTAAACTGCAGTCACTCTAGGTGACTTCACAACTAGTGATGGCTGATGATTAAGAAGTCTTATGCTACTTAACTAAAATTACAACTTGCACAGATTGAACAATATTTTTTAGGCAGTAATCATAATTCTCAACATAGGACAAATTCATTCATTGCCACTTCACATTGCGCTAGATATCTATAAACTAAAATCCTATTGAAAATGATTTTATGAAATAGGATTAAAAGAACTTAGAGGGTTGTGGCTGTTGTATTTTAACGATTTCAATTCTGTTTTAATCAACATTCAACATGATGCTGACCCTAGTCTGCTATTTTTATAAATTCGTCATTCCAACACGATCCCATTGTCATTTTGCTAAAAGTTTGTAATCTGCTAAATTCATAATGGTCTATCATTGGTCGGTCAATGTCACAGAACATATACGATACTCGTAACTAATTAAAAGCAATGACTGCACAATGACGTTCTAATGGTAGGTCACTGATCAAAGGAACTGACAAAATTTCAGCAGATTAACGCCTAAGTCAGTCATTCATTTGTCATTATGTACGAGATTACCATTCTATCCCATTTCTTTCAATGGAGTGTCAGTGGTTGACCATTGGAAAGTCATAATGACGCCATTATATTAGTAGATTACCAAACTTGTCAAAATCAACAATTATGAAATCAATGATAGACCATTCTGACACTACTGTAATAGCAGACTTGAGGCCCTGCAAAATTGCAAAAGACCATTGAAAAATTGAATTTCGCGGGCTACCGTGACGTCAAAAATGTATGGTTAAACAGTCGGTAATCATTACATAACTTAGCAGCGTTTATAAATAAACCCCTCTAGTTATCCTTAGTTACTTTGTAAAACTTACAAAATGTCACCTAGGTCCTTGTAAATCAAGTCCACAGACAATCGATCCCTTGAATAATTGACTCGTCTGACGGACTCCCAAAGTTGCCCTTCGTGTAGTGACACACTTACTTAAAGTCATTTATTACAGGGTCAAATTAAATAAGCTAGCGAAACTCTCTGCAGCTGTGATGGTAATCAACGTCTACCTACATACATACATAATCAGCCTATAATGTTCCCACTGCTGGGACACAGGCCTCCTCTCGGTGAGAGGTCAACGTCTACCTAAATACGACAAAATAAAAAATGATGATTTGTTTCTTGGGGTTAACGACCGCTGGTTATGTTGTTACTTGAAGTAAGTATGAGTTGAGAAAATCTGTCTGTGTGAAAAAATCGTTTTTAGATAGGAACCTACCGACTAGTTGCGCCCCGCGGTTTCACCCGCGTAAATGTCGATCGGGTGGGAATACCGGGATAAAAAGTAGCCTATATGTTAATCCAGGGTGTCAGCTACCTCCATACGAAACTTTATCAAAATTGGTCCAGCCGTTTGAGCGTGAAGAAGTAAAAAACATATAAACACACACACACACACACTCACAATTTCACAAACTTTCGCCTTTATAATATTAGTGTGATAAACCAATTACAAACTTTTGAATTGTCAAGGGGTCGCTCGGTCAGTCAGAAAGACTAGTTGCCCATAGTATTATATATAGGGTGACTGGTAATTAGTGACCGATACTTAAACACGTGATTTTACTCATCATTATGAATAACTTTTACTATGGGACCAAACCTGAAATCGTGAAAAAAAAACAGCTGTTCTCTACATTTTGACGAGTTAGACGAACATAAATGTAGGGAACAGCTGATTTTTTTTCGCGATTTCAGGTTTGGTCCCATAGTAAAAGTTGTTCATAATGATGAGTAAAATCACGTGTTTAAGTATCGGTCACTAATTACCAGTCACCCTATATATAGAAGACTCATGGTTACCTATTGTTACTATCCTTATCGTACGTCGTTGGTGTGCCTTGCTTATTAAATAAATGTCTAACTAATAAACAAAGTAAATATTTGGTAGTAGCAAAAGAGCTGATTTTCTTTGTGGAATAGTTGGCTTGGCGAAATAGTACTATTTCATCTGATTCATCTGGTCTGTATTACTTGAAAGACTATCGATGTATAAAGGTTACATGCGTGGCCGCCATTTTGAAAAAATCAAAATGGCAGACAGTTAGGTATGCCATGGACCTTCAAAGCCGTTTTTAACCTTTCCATTATCGTTATAGTCAATTAGGTCACTTTGTCTAGGCTCTCAGGTTGTCGCAAAGTCCCTTCAATACTTCTTTTCTCAACAGAAACATAGAAAACATCTCTATCCAAACCCAATCAACGCCATCTACAATTCATTTGCAACCACAATCATAGCCGTGCCCACATTTATTGCAACAACATGTCAAAACTATCGACATGCATTGTTCTGTCAGGCCCCTTACTGGCGAGCGGCGTGCAGTCTGGCCATGTGGCTATCGATCCGTGAAGCTGTCACTACAAACTAATAAATAGATTAGTTATTACCCCAACATGGTTGGGAAAAGGCTAGGCAAATGATGATGATGATGAAATAGATTTGAATAGGCGTCGTTATACTAGCCCTGTGATTGTCCTATTGCAGCGTTAGGATAGTTTACGCATTAGGTTAGGATAGTTTACGCATGTCATTCCCTTCTTCAATCTATCTCTCTGCCAAATTTATTGAAATCCGTTCAGTGGTTTAGGCGTGAAAAGGTAACATACAGACAGACAGACAGAGTTACTTTCGAACCTATAATATTATAGTATGGATAATGAAACTCAATGTTGGAAAAATAAGAAAACTGTACTTATACCGCTCCCATTTTTCGAAAACACCCCAAAGGTTGTTGACAGCAGCTCTTGAAAAAAATTGAAGGAAATCTATGTTGGTACGTAAGTCGTAACCTACATGCGTCTTGCCAACACCCCCGCTCCCTCCCGACACCCCCCTGTAATTGATTTCCACCCCCCTAGGAATGCGACCCATCGTATGTAATGGGGTGATTCAAAAACTCATCTTATACTCGCAGTAGGGATGGGCGAAGTTGATTCTAGTCGATTGTTGATCAGTTTTGGAGTCCGGGTCGGTTGTGAAAGTTTTGTTAGTGTTTTCTTTTTTGTTTAGTGTTTGATTAAACCATTGCCTGATATAAGAAAAGTAGCTTATGCCTGCGACCTCGTCCGCGTGGTTGTTCCCCCGACCCACTCCGTCGCATCGTGTCGCCTGCTTGGGCTATTACTGTGTTTTTTTTACTTATTCTTGCTCTGCTCCTAAGTGTCTTAGCGTGATGTTTAGTAGTTTATAGCCTTCTCAAGAATTAGGCTATAAAATGCAAAAAGAATTCAAATCCGACTGGTAGTTCCAGAGATCAGCACGTTCAAAAAAACAAACTCTTCAGCTTTATTATTAGTATAGAAGATATTACGTAGTATAGTAATTCCTCTTCCTATACTGGGTTATTGGACAAACACCAACAACCTCTAAAGAGGTCATTGTACTCATCATTATGAACAACTTATATTATGCCAAACCTGACAGCTGATTTTCTTTTGGCGGTTTCAGAGTACTATCTCCCATTTCGATTTGTCGCATGTTTTCAGTTTCATCCTGTATGATTTTAAATCATATTTCGTGTCACTTTATCATGTTTCCTACTATAAAATAATGAATTTACCAATTGACAACACTGCTTCAAAACGATAGACGATGGCGAAGATTCGAAAATAAATGTTAGCTTAGTGAGTTTTATTTTAAGAGCAGTGGTGGCTCAGTGGTAAATGCAGGTCTTAGGTTCGAACCCAGATGCCTGTCTGGTTGATGGAAAGATTTACACAAAGTTTAGCACCTGCTAAACATTGTGTAAATTATTCAATCACCACTGCTCTCAAAACGGTGAACGAAAACCTCGTGAGGAAACCATCTTTAACAACCAAAAATTCGAAGACATGGTGACATCTACCTTGCTTCGCCCTTCCTTCGGGACTTCGTAGTGGATTACGGCCCACTCCCTCTCACCGAGAGGAGGCCTGTGGCCTGTGGGAACATTCATCATCATCATCATCTGCCTAGCATTTTCCCAACTATGTTGGGGTCGGCTTCCAGTCTAACCGGATGTAGCTGAATACCAGTATTTTACATGGAGCGACTGCCTATCTGACCTCCACAACCCAGTTACTGGGTAATACGATACCCCTTGGTAAGACTGGTTGTCAGACTTTCGGGCTTCTGACTACCCGTAACGACTGTCAAAGATCCACGAATGACAGCCGGGACCAATGGCTTAACGTGCTTTCCGAGGCACGGAGTGGGAACATTATAGGCTGATTATGCTATTAAGTGAGTTTTTCAAAAGTCGAATAGTCAAGAAAACTTAATCTATTACTCGATACAGGAAGTCACACCTCTAGCACTCATATTGCGCAGTATACAAAGCGTTTAGTGATATAATTTTGTTTGTAGCAACACTCGAGGTGCAGCTCTATTTTAAGGCCGTTTACTTTTATTGTCCAACACGTTTATTGTAGTACATTATTGAGAACACGTAGATCTATCAGATACCAGTGTTGGTCACAACAAACTAGTGTTGTTCGTGGATTTACCTGTGTAAGACATTTTTAATTTTTAACTATGTATCCTTTTTACTGCCCCGTTGGTCTCGTGGTCACAAGCACGACTGCTGAGCGTGGAGTTCTGGGTTCGATTCCCGGGTCAGGTAAAGTGATATTGGGTTTTCCCATTATTTGTTTGTCCAAAAAATCAATGGATTTTTGTTGTTATTGTTCGATTTTAGGTACATTTTGAGGTCTGTTTTAGTTTCTATTTAGCAAAACTTTTCATGGATGTTTCTGTTTATCGAATCTTTAATGTTTTCTTCCACCTTCGTGTTATCAAGTTGTTTGTTTTTCAGCATAATTCTTTAATTCTTCCATTGTTCATGTACTGCAGGTGACCTCTAGCGGCTAGTGACTAAAACGGCATCCCAACCCAATATCTTGGTTTCGAGCTGAGGTCAGATTTGCAAGGTCGAAGTGTTAGTAGTTGAGCGACTTCTCGCCAGAGGGCGTTGTTTAGATCAATAATTTTATTGTGATGCTTCAAAATTTGCTATTTTGATGTTAATTTGCAAACGTTTAATAAATTACTTTCACATCCACTGTTTTTTATGAACACTTTGATCGACTTTGCAGCTGGTACATATGTAGAAGGAAATCAGTGTTGTGATAACACAGTGCGACGATAACAAAAAATATTAAACGATGTGCATAAAAATAATGTTCGAGCTTACTGTGGTGAGAGCCCCAGAGTGTGAGGAACCTCCTCGCGACAGCAGTGAGGGATTCAAGCTCGCCCAATACGAATACCTTTATCCCGAGGAGAAACCTACTCTACTTTTCGCACCTACTGCGAGGTAATAAAAACCAATTCGAATAACGAATTAGTCGTTTTTGAAACTGTTAAAATAACCGGGGAATACCTAGTTTGTAATTACGTAGTCAGGGAATACGTAGATACATTACATTACCCCATCCATCCCCTTTCCCCATTTCCCTACATTTATGAACATAAATGTAGCGAATAGCTGATTTTTCAGGTTTGGTCCCATAGTGGTTGTTCATAATATTATGAGTAGATACAAAGGAGGATAACAGTGATTAAAATCACACAGATCCGAATATATAACATTATATAGTAGGATAGGACTTAAGTTATATAATACACAGAAGGTGTTGTATTGGTGTACCGTAATAAATATCTAAGTCGTAATAATATTGTGAAGCAGGTATTGTTTTAAATTAATTTCAATTCCGAGATAGAGTTCAAGTATTGTGGTCGAGTGTCATAGCGTTAAATGATGGGCATTTGTTTATTATCATTTGTCATTCAGGTTTGTATCAAGGCTGTAATTGACGGCTTACATCATCTTCAAGTGGGTTAATGTCTCATGTGCCATCACACTGTAAACTAAGCTTTCCTAGAAGAGCAGTTCCGTCATGGCCGTATTTTACATTGATGATAGATATTATTCTAAAGCAGTGGTGGTGGTGGGTAACGGCCGCGACTTACGAGTTGTAGGTCGTAGGTTCGAACCCAGACAGGCGCTTTACTTTGTGTAAATTATTTCATCACCACTGCTCTCAAAACGGTGAAGGAAAACATTGTGAGGAAACCGGCATGTCCTAAAACCAAAAATTCGAAGACTTGTGACATCTGCCAACCCGCACTGGGCCCGCGTGGTGGATTACGGCCCACTCCCTCTCACCGAGAGGAGGCCTGTGTCCCAGCATGGGAAACATTATAGGCTGATTATGTATATTATGTTTATTATAATATTTATTATCTTTATTTGTACAGACGCCAGCACATCAAGCTACCCGAAACTGTCAAATTTTCCCAATCAACTTTGAACCTTGTAGTTTACCGATAAAGTTGAAAATCTATAAAAAATAATTACAGATTGTAGTAGCTTGATGTGCTGCGTCTGTACTATATTAAGGTGGTTATATATTCGTGGTCGGAGAGACTTTTGAAAAATCCTAAGTAAAAAGTCGTAATTCGAGGATTGGCTCTCTCTTATTTCCTCTCCAATATTGAACCAATTTAAAAGATATTTCATAAACTGAATACGAAGGTATAGGTACTGTGTCCTTATGTTTTTCTTTTTTCATGAATAATTGGTACACTAGGCTTCTGTGTACAGCGGTTTAATTCGGCATTTATTGAGGGTCTAGTGCTTATAAAAAAGTAATTTAAAAAAATTAAACCGACTTCAAAAATAAATCAACTCAAAATTATGAAATAACTTTAATTTCGGAAGTCGGTGTCTTGGGATCTGTATTTTAGTTTTTTGCCACCGACTTCCGAAATTAAAGTTATTTCATAATTTTGAGTTGATTTATTTTTGAAGTCGGTTTAATTTTTTTAAATTACTTTTTATTTTGTAATTTTTAGTTTTTGCACTAGAATTTGACCAAGGTTTTGAGATGTTTTCCCTTTGACACTACACCCGTAGCTCGTATCAATACGCCAGGCCGTCACACTTACACGTATTAGTCCATATCTTGAAAATTCCTGAACCGATTTTGATTAAACTTGCACTGTTCCCTAAGTTGAAGTAAATGTAAGCTAATACAAAAAAAATGGTCACGATCCGATTAATAGTTGCTGAGAAATGCGTGGACAAACATACATACATACATACATACATACATACGTCTATGAAATTTTGTATATTTGTTTGGAAGCCTTAGTAGATTGTCATATGTGAATATAATGCAATTCCAATAATATTACATACATACGTATCGAATTGATAACCTCCTTTTTTTTGAAGTCGGTAAAAATAGAAGAACCTCTTAGAATAGAAGGTGTTCCATCAGAACACCTGAGATACCGATACCACGAGTTATTCCCGTCTGATCCCCTGAACCACCCCCCCTCCTTGATCCCCTGCTTGTGCGTCTTCTGTTTAAATCTCTGTCTTATCCCACGTCCGATATCTACTGATAACATAATACAACATTCAAAGTATTTATATGAATGATACAAATTCTTTGAACTACTAGGTACAACTCTTTGTATGGTCCCTACCCTACACTACACAACCGCCCGTGTCTATTGACTGAGTGTGACGTCACGCTGCGCCCGCGCACGCGATGCGCACACGTGTGCCGCATCTGTGATGTGTAAACATTAGGACAGGGGTCACACACATGCTCGTGTGTGTATACTCGTATTAAATATTTGGCTGGAGGGCTGATCATTGCCGTCGTCGTCGTGTTATCTGATAACCGAGGTTCTTCAAGTCATGGGTATAAGCAGGTTTACCTTATATATATATGCAAGCTTACACCGATCGTAAACGACGATGGGCCCTGCTAATGCGCTGTCACATAAAATAAACATATTTTATTTGGGACCCGCAAAAAAAAAACATAAAAATATTAAATAAGACTTAATAAACCAAGCCACTTGACCCACTGCTCCTGAGATTAATAATTAAGAAGTACAGTATCTGTGAGCGGATGAGTCGTTACCAAAAAGATGTACAGCAACAGCAACAGAGATGACCGTGGAGTACCTGTGGCGGCATCTGCGAAGCCCACATGGGAACTACGTATCACACTAACGGCACGCAAAATTCTGCATCGCGCAAGTAGAGTTTACCGCGGAACTAGCATATTATACAACGTCCCTGCAATCGTCGGGCAGTAGCTTACCAAACACAATATCCTTCTGGTTGGAGGATCCTCCCTTTTCTATGGAGGATGAGTGAACTTTACACCCTGTTCCTCATATCTTTATATCCTAATTGCAGCCCAGTAAAAAAAAAAAATATATAAGTAAAATAGTACAAGAAAAAAGCGTAGAGTACATGTTGCCAACAATCCTGTTCCAATCATCCCAGGATCTCCGCCATTGATGTACGAATCCTTGGAACATTCCTGAAATTACTTTTGGCGTGGTTTTCTAAAACACAACTGGATCGCATTATGTTATTTCCTTGAAGGTTGTCAACCTCCGCCGCCGTCTGCCGTATGATAACATAAACAGAGCCAGTGATTATGATCCTGTATACCTATACACTCCATGTAGGTAGGTAGGTAAGTACTTTCTTGTCCGACATCTAGCTACCATCTGTGTAGTCACTGACTCCTGCTTATGGGGTGATGAAACGAATGAGTACAGGAATGTAATGGGAGTGTACTACGTGAACTCGACAAATGGATGTGCGATTAACGCTTGTGCGACAAAACTGTACTGCGACTCTGCGACACACTGAAGCTCGACATCACGCTGGGGTGACAAACGATTGTCCGACAGTTGGTCGACAAACAATAATTGTGTGACAGTACGTTGGTGCAGTATTACAGTAGTTTGACATTACCAAAGTGAGAATCAACAAAGAAAAAAGATCCTGGAGCCTCTCCAAGTATGCTGGGGATGGCCACCAAGTGGAAAGAAGTCTCCCGTTTTACTAGATGAGGAGCTATGTCCATTTTGATGTCAGCAAAGGCCACGAGCATAAATGAACTTATGGTTAGAATACAATTAAAAAATTATAAGCGATAACAATAAAAAATCATTTCACAATTTTTATTTTTATTTCGTTACATCAGAACTAAGGTCAACGAAAGATTAATTTTCTTACAATTCCAATATTACACATGCTCGTCACATTATACAATAGATTTTATATATAATAGCAATAATGTCCAAGTCTATAAATAAAAATAAATTACAACGATGAATTAATACGTAGAATACAATGTCGGTTTAGTGTCAATTAAAAAAAATATATATAAAAAATTGTAGATACGTAATGCATCATTGCAACGTAGATAACCAAGACCATTTTGTAACCACCCATTTAAAACATGCCAATAACCTTAAAAAACCCTTTACCAAGAAGAACAGAGCAATAAAGTATTTCAATATGCTCCACAAATAATTACAGCATGAAATAAAACAAACTACAAAGCGGCGGCATTACAAAGAGCTAATTGTGATAGTACGTATAAAACTAACAAGTATGTATATTATATGTTTGTGCACAGATTAGCGAGGCTGCAAGGCCGTTTTAATCAGAACCCTAGAGATTATGGAGTCCATTGTTTGGTAAGGGAAGTTCCACACAGGGCGGTTAAAACGCTGTTTAATAAACGCTGATGAGCCTGCTTCCTGGCAGATAACAAGGTGTTTGCGGGTATTTGAACACATTCAGAGGTATTTAAACAGCATTATTATTTTTCTAGAGAACAATATTTGTTTGGTTCAATCTGAACGACATTAACACTTTGCGGGACACTGAACGCACGCAGACCTAAAAGCAATAAAACTTCTATGGTCTCCTTTAGTGTCCTTTAACCGAAACACTGATGGTACCCAGAAATCGTGAAAAAAAAATCAGCTGTTCCCTACATTTTGACGAGTAATTATGCGAACATAAATGTAAAGTAAAAGTTGTTCGTAATGATGAATACAAGGACCTTTTTAGGTCCAACACCATTTAAATTATACCTTAGGGTACATAGAATAAAGTAGGTACGCATTACAAATAGTGACAAAAACAATATATTAAAAGCAGCATTAGAATTAGATTAAATTATTATTAATCTTTTCACTGACTTCTCGCAGATCATCAGACATTCCAACATCTTTCATTCATCATCATCATCATCATCATTTCAGCCGAAAGACGTCCACTACTGGACATAGGCCTCCCCCAAGCACTTCCACTTCGACCGGTTCTGTGCTTCTCGCATCCAACGGGTTCCTGCGGCCTTCACAAGGTCGTCGGTCCACCTTGTGGGAGGCCTTCCAACGCTACGTCTTCCGGTACGCGGTCGCCACTCCAGAACCTTTCGGCCCCATCGGCCATCTGTTCTGCGAGCAATGTCACTGCCACTGCCACTTAAGTTTGGCAATTCTTCGGGCTATGTCGGTTACCTTGGTTCTCCTGCGGATCTCCTCATTCCTGATTCGGTCACGCAGGGAAACTCCAAGCATAGCCCTTTCATTCATCAAAATAAAAAAAAATCTATATACTTATATTTATGAAACGCCCAATAGATCGTGAATAGATCCAGTCCCATAGATAAACTACATGTTTTTTACATTTCTATGTTCAGTCCAGTACTAGTAGATTCAAGGAGAGACTTAAGCATTCGTGGAAAGATAATATTCTTAACAAGCAGGTAAGTCAGGCCACCACCAGTCTTGCATCTGGGACTGTACTGTTTGGCAGTTTCTCTCAATTCTCAGTTCAAAGCTGTTAATATCAGTTCATACGTTTTTTGTGTCCAGTTTACTCTGTAAAGGGACTCCTTCAGTTCCTGGACACCAAGATGAGGAACTAGCTTAAATTAGGGAAGTACGCTCAATAAATTAACATTTCCTGCCAACGAATCCGATTAATCAAGTACATAAAAGAGTAACGAAACGGCGATAAAAACCAACGAAAAAGACACACTCCTTTATTTATAAACGTTACGAATGCGAATGCGATGTGTGTGTGTGTGTGTGTGTGTGTGTGGGGGTGTGTGTGTGTGTTAGCGAATGTTTAACCATACATTTTGACGTTTAAACGTCATTTTAACATTATCCAACGTTTCTAAAGAAACCCCAAAGTGGGGTTTGTTCCAATACACTTTGGGGTTTCTTTAGTGTCGAACGTTTCAATCGCACTGCGTGGACGAACCCTTACCATAAACAACAGCAAAACGGTTTATTAAAACAATACTAGATACAGGTAAGGTTAGACATATTGATAGGATAATTACAGATAAATATACTCTTTAATGTCGATTCTCACTTATTTAAGGATACCTAGTCACTCGGACGATCGGAATTACTATGGTTTTTAAGTGGGCAGTATCACATAGTGGAACGGATTGTTAAAATTAGATTAATCAACCAGGAGAAGATTACATTGTTCACCGAGGGGAGAAAGTGACCGATTCCTAACGAGGGTGTCAGCCGAGGGCCTTAATACACACGAGATGGAAATCACACTTTCTTCCGACATAGTAGTTTATATCAAATTGTTACAGTTAATAAAACTCAATGAAATACTTTTGTAAGGCAGATTAATATCGGTTTGAATGATCAGCAAAAGTATGTGGCCAGTATCATTTTGCGCTTGGTGATAAAAACTTTTTGTCTTATGGCATTCATCATCATCATCAGCCTATAGCAGTCCACTGCTGGACATAGGCCTCCCCTAATGAGCGCCATAGCGCCCTGTCTTATGGCATTATACTATATTTAATTAGGTTAACTACTGAATTGGCCTAAATAAAAATACTGGCCAAGTGCGAGTCGGACTCGCACACGAACGGTTCCGTACCACAAGGCAAAAAGGCTGCAAAAAACACGTTTTTTGTATGGGAGTCCCCCTTTAATATTTATTTTATTCTGTTTTTAGTATTTGTTGTTATAGCGGCAACAGAAATTACATCATCTGTGAAAATTTCAACCGTCTAGCTATCACGGTTCATGAGATACAGCCTGGTGACAGACAGACACACAGACGGACAGTATGTGTGGAAACCGGCAAGTTGTTTTTTAATGTATTGTACCTACTCTCTTTAAGACTTTCATATATTATATTACTAGCTTCTCCCAGCCACTTCGTCCGCGTGAAATTTCTTGACCCCCGACCCACTCCGTCGCATCGCATCGTTTGCCCGCGCTATTATTACGTTTTCACTAAGCGTTCTTTCTGACTTTTTTGTTTTTGCCCGGCTCCTAGCGGGATGTAAAGTTGCCATTATAGCCTTCCTCAAGAATTGGACTATCAAACGCAAAAAATATTTTTCAAATCCGATTGGGAATTTCAGAGAGAATTCAAAGTTCAGTTGACAATTCAAAAGTGCCTGTAATTGGTTTACCTAATTGAAATAAATGCTTTGAGATAAGAGCTTTTTTTGAGTTTTGAGAGATTAGTGCGTACAACTATAATTTAATTGAAGCTTGGTAGTTACCGAGGAGGTCGTAGGTTCGAACCCAGACAGGCGCATTACTTTGTGTAAATTATTTCATCACCACTGCTCTCAAAACTGTGAAGGAAAACATCGTGAGGAAACCGGCATGTCCTAGAACCAAAAATTCGAAGACATGTGACATCTGCCAACCCGCACTGGGCCCGCGTGGTGGATTACGGCCCACTCCCTCTCACCGAGAGGAGGCCTGTGTCCCAGCAGTGGGAACATTAAAGGCTGATTATGTTGGTAGTTACTGTAAAGACGACACAAAGACGTTCAACTTCTTCACATTTCGTTAAAAAAAGGTTTGAAATAACCCATG
Organism: Oligia latruncula; assembly: GCA_948474745.1. Classification (NCBI taxonomy): domain Eukaryota; kingdom Metazoa; phylum Arthropoda; class Insecta; order Lepidoptera; family Noctuidae; genus Oligia; species Oligia latruncula. The sequence continues at coordinate 12,076,924 of OX419708.1, forward strand.
GCGATAATGACAGATCTTTATCAAAACAATGGTGTGTCTGTACATAGCGAGGTGTATGTATGTATAGCTCGGACGTTTTATATGAATATGCAACGAACAGATTAGAGGACCGTCAGCAAATAAGGTATGAATTAATTGTTGTTTTTTTTGTTCGTTTACTTTTTGTCTTCGTTTTTTTATTGCCACTGTTTTGCTTGGATAAACTTAATGATTTCTCATCTCTTGCCACGCTTATTAAAATTTCAGGCTTTCCTCGTGATGTTTTTGGGGGGTCCCGACCCCTGCTTTTAGTTTTGTTAGGTACTTGAAGACTGAGTTGGGAAAGTCTGTTTTCTTTTGTTTTATAGTGTTTAAATATCGAAACTTGTACAGACTGTGAAGTTTACACAAAAAAAAACAGATTTTTAAACTGATATTTTAAGTGACTAGCTAACGATGTCGATGACCCCACAAAAAAAACCTTCAAATTTTTTAAAAATCATGTTTAGGTAAGTACATAAATCGATACCTAAACATGATAAAAACAAAAGGTTTTTTCTCATCACGTCTGCGAGTTCCTCTAGCTTATTTAATTTGAACCTGTATATTTTTATATCCGCCCAACATTTTTATTTTTATAGTAGCCCCGTCTTTTTAACAAACTGAAATAAAACTGCTGTTTAATTTACAGTCTTATTTAAGTGAACTTTAACAACTTTCTGTCACAACATTAAATCATGACTTTAATTTAATCACCATTAACATTAGAAGTCTTAAAAAAAAAAAAAACTGGATCATCATCTGCCTAGCCTTTTCCCAACTATGTTGGGGTCGGCTTCCAGTCTAACCGGATGCAGCTGAATACCAGTATTTTACATGGAGCGACTGCCTATCTGACCTCCTCAACCCAGTTACTGGGTAATACGATACGCCTTGGTAATATTGGTTGTCAGACTTTCGGGCTTCTGACTACCCGTAACGACTGCCAAAGATCAACGGCTTAACGTGCTTTCCGAGGCACGGAGGGGTCACGGTATGTAAAGATGGTCACCCATCCACAGACCAACCGCGGCAAGCGTAGCTTAACCCGATCGATCGACCTGCGCGGCTGTTATTATTTATCCACGGGCACCTCCGGGACATTGTTCACTTAATTCGCAATAAACGTTTTGACATTGACTTTGACCTCAAAAAAAAAACAGGATACGAGTTCCAATTAATGTGCTATCGGTACATTACAACAATGCATCTGCTAACCACCTGTTGGAGAAGGTCGATTAGTCAGTCTGCCCACTGTCCGGTTATATAACGAGGGTAGGCAGAGTTCACGCTCATGTACAGACGCACATCAAGCTACTATAATCTGTCAAAAGAGAATGACCAAAAGTCATACCAAAAAGTCTCATCGCACCTTTAAAGTAAAACCGTTACTAAACGAAATTATAAAATTTTACAGGAGAAAAAAGTCACTGTTTTTTGTCAATAAAATCTGAGTGCAGGATTCCTTAAGACATTAATTAATAATGTCTTAAAGAACCCTGCACTCAGATTAAAATTTTACTGACAAAAAACAGTGACTTTTTTCTAATATTGGCCTCTCCTGTAAAATTTTATAATTTAGTTTAGTAACGGTTTTACTGTAAATGTGCGTCATGTACCAAGATCAAAATATTGTAGTAATTATTTTCATAATTTTTTACGACATTACGCGTCTGGGATTTAATTTTTGAACAGGGAATTTAATTTAAAGTAAAAAAGTGTTGATTTTGTTTTATTTCCTTTACATGACGTTCCGTTTCAAATGATATTTTGAAACTTGTGCTATGATGTCTTTCAAAAGACATGTAAAAAATTATAGTTACTTTATATAATAACTAGAATAGAATTGGCTGTTTTTAGAGTATTAATGGCAGTTCATGTCAAACAAAATAAAGTACTTAAGTAGGTAAGTACCCAGTTTTTTGGTTATTTCGATTTTATTGAAAATCTCCGAAAGGTTTTGTTTACAAAAAGAACTTTTGTAGGAGTTAATATATAAGTGTAACCTATAAAAAACCAAGTTTGACTTTGATGCAGCATGGTACGGGATTCCATACATCCGTGAGCATTGTCCTTTCTTTAATAAATTTTCAACTTTATCGCTAAAGCATATGGTTCAAAGTTGATTGGGAAAATTTTACAGTTTTGGGTAGCCTGATATGCTGGCGTCTGTACCTACTGGGCTATGCGGATTTATCATTTCAAAGGATTAATGTTGTGGTTCCCGCTGAATAGTTTGGTTAGATAAGAGGTGATGAAAGATTATGTAAAGGAAAATTTTGGATGAGGTGATTGATTAAGAAATCATCTGTCGAAAGTAGGTAGGAGGTCTGCAGTGGTGGCCCAGTGGAAATGGCCGCGACTTACGAGTCGTAGGTCGTAGGTTGGAACCTTGACAGGCGCATTCAATCAACTCAGCCTATCGCAGTCCACTGCTGGACATAGGCCTCTCCCATACTGCGCCACAGCACCCTGTCCTCCGCCTTCCGCATCCAGTCTACCCCAGCCACCTTCTTTAGGTCGTCCGTCCATCTAGCTGGGGGGCGTCCCACACTACGCTTGCCGATACGCGGTCTCCACTCCAGGACTCGTCTGCTCCACCGGCCATCGGTCCTTCGACAGACATGCCCAGCCCACTGCCACTTCAGTTTGCTTACTCTGCAAGCTATGACAGGCGCATTACTTTGGGTAAATTATTTCATCGCCACAGCTCTCAAAACTGTGAAGGAAAACATCGTGAGGAAACCGGCATGTTCTAGAACTAAAAATTCGAAGACATGTGACATCTACCAACCCGCACTGGGCCTGCGTGGTGGATTACGGCCCACTCCCTCTTACAGAAAGGAGGCCTGTGTCCCAGCAGTGGGAACATTATAGGCTGATTATGATATAGAAAGTATTTTCAGCATGGGTCCCACAATTTACAGGGTGTTAGGTGGAGGGTTAGGGGTTCGTAGATAGACCCATTTAGGAATTATATATTTAGTTTGAAGACCCTACAGGTAAAAAAAAACTGGCCAAGTGCGAGTCGGACTCGCACACGAAGGGTTCCGTACTACAAAGCAAAAACGCCGAAAAAAACACGTTTGTTGTATGGGAGCCCCCCTTAAATATTTATTTTATTCTGTTTTTAGTATTTGTTGTTACTTATACGTTGCGGCAACAGAAATACATCATCTGTGAAAATTTCAACTGTCTAGCTATCACGGTTCATGAGATACAGGCTGGTGACAGACAGACGGTCAGTGGAGACTGGAGTCTTAGTAATAGGGTCCCGTTTTTACCCTTAGGGTACGGAACCTTAAAAACACATGTTTAAAAAAAGCTTAATATTATCCCAAACTCGGCAAAACGCAAACAAAACCTCACCCAGGGGACTTAATTCCAGAAATCTTAATTCCAAATTGGACGAATGAATTGCTTACCGACTGGAATAAATCCCTGCAAAAATAATTTTATCCATTTTCGTCAAAATCGTAACTTTTGTCCGCTTGCAGAGGCCTTTACTGTGAAACTAGGTGGAATGAAGACTGAATTATTCATATCATATCTAATCATGGGAATGGGGGGTTTGTCTGTATATTCGTTCAGGTAATTAATCTCACGTGATTATTTCAGTGATGAAACGTTCTAGAATTATGCTGCTCTGCTAAAAGAGATTTCTTTACAAATGAGTATTTCCTTTGTAGGTATTGCCCGAAACGGGCGAGTAAATTTTTAAATAATTAAAAACTTTATTTTTATTTATAAACTTTTAAATAATATTATTATGCTTAATAGTCCATTCGCACGAATTTACTCGCCCGATGCGAGTGAATAGTCTCTTTTCAATAATATTATTATTTCTATAGGCGATTCGCACGAATTGGCACAGAAAAAAAGTACACGTTTTATAATACATAATTAAACTCATATCACTTCTGTGCGCTTGTCTTTTTTCTATACAATATATTGCATAAAATTCAAAATGTGCCAAATCGTGCGAGTCGCCTATAGAAAAAAAAAACAATTTAACGGTCACGATTCGCCTGATTCGGGCGAGTAAATTCGTGCGTATCGCCTAAAAAGCCGTGATCTTGACTTCAGTTGTAGTCAATGAACATTTCCACATGCGACTGTGTCCGGTCTGCTATCGGCTTCCACGTTGGTCTAACAATGCTGTTCCTATTGCGATCTAATCCGGACGTCCTTTGCTTCCTCTCCGTCGTTTGTCATTCAGGCTAGGTTCAATTTGTCTGTTGTCATCTCGATCAGTATGTTTGAAGACAGTTGATGATTATTTTTGTCCTTTGGCACTTCAATGACTTACTCATCATCATCTGCCTAGCCTAACGCGTCTGGTCTGTGAGTGGGTTACTTACTTAACTGTTACCCTGTAAAGAAATGGCTTAGGTAACTGTTTATGATTGCATCCAAGGGTTTTACAGCAGATATTATGGCAGTGACAAGGTGGACCGACGACCTTGTGAAGGCCGCAGGAACCCGTTGGATGCGAGAAGCACAGAACCGGTCGAAGTGGAAGTGCTTGGGGGAGGCCTATGTCCAGCAGTGGACGTCTTTTGGCTGAAATGATGATGATGATGATGATTATGGCAGTTGGTGTGGCTATGGGGAGTTGGGTCATCCTTTTATTTTACTTCAGGGAAATAAATAAATCTCTGTAGTCTTGTGGAGTAGCTAGTGGTTTTATACATATACGTGGTACGTACGTCGTCGTCGTCGTCAACGTACGTGGTTTTTTTTTGTACCTACATGCTACCTGCACCTCGTCATGGCAGAGGATTTTTGGCCGCAAGGTTTTAATGTTCCGTCGCTTCCGCGGACAAGTGCCACACGATCGCGCAACGACGTGAAAAGAAGAAAAAGAGTGAGTTTTATTATCATTGTTTTAAGTTTATACATTAGCACACATTGTACTGTTATAATATACATATATGTTTGTCTGTAAGGCATTTATCTGTGGGCCAAAGTAGCCTGAAAATAAAGGTTTTATTATTATTATATAGGTATCCTTTTGATTTTTTGACGTAATTCACGTGAAGGCTGAAATGGGACTGGGTGGTTACACCTACAGGACGCATCATGAAAGAGAGGCCAGGATCGTCACACAGTGGGTGCCTCAAGACGGGTGTAGCCATAGAGGCAGGCTTAAAAAATGCGTGGCCTTTTGAACTCGTTCTAGACCAATTTGCCCGAGAAGGCACACGTGTAGAGAAAACTGGAAAAGTACAAGGGAGATCATAGTGATATATTAATATATCTTTATTAATATCATTAATACCTTCAATAAAATTAATCAAAATCTAATTAATAAAATTGTAATGAACGAATCCTGGACTTCATATACAGCAACCACTCTGACGTCACAAAGATGGCGCCGGTCCCTAACTCGACGCCATTTGCATTTCGTCAGCTGTTTTAAATATTAATCGTTCGTACTTTATAGTGGTCTGTCGCTTTATAGATCTGTCAATGGTCTTGCTGACGGGATGGCTCACAAATGTTCGTCTAGATATAAAAAGGAATATTTCTCAGTGAGTGTAATGGAGGAGGGTTTGATAGCGCAGAAATAATCCTACCATAAAAACCATAATCAGCCTATAATGTTCCGACTGCTGGGACACTGGCCTCCTCTCGGTGAGAGGGAGTGGGCCGTAATCCACCACGCGGGCCCAGTGCGGATTGGCAGATGTCACATGTCTTCGAATTTTTGGTTCTAGGACATGCCGGTTTCAATCCTAGTAACAAGTATAAATGAACGAAGGAAGGAAGACTTTATAGCTCAGACCAAATAAAAAACCAAGACAGAGGGCTGTCAACAGTAAAGTGAAGCCGGTTTCGTAAACATGTGTGCACATAGTGAGGTGTAGTTTGATTGTAAATGGTTGTAAATGTGTGCGTGTGAGCGTGTATGCACAGAGCGGAGGTGTAGGTAGTTAGTATTCAGGGGGTAAACAGGCACATCACATAGCTGTCTACCATTCTGTACATCAAACTAACTAACACTGCACAAAAATAATTGATGGGAATCAACTTTTATTTTTGGTGTGAAAATGTTTTGTTTGTGCAGAATTCAAAACATTGTGCTTATGGGTGCATGCAACAGTACAGATGACGTGGGGTATTTAAAGTAGTGTCATAACAAAAAAACTGGCCAAGTGCGAGTCGGACTCGCACACGAAGGGTTCTGTACCACAGGGCAAAAACGCTGAAAAAAAACACGTTTGTTGTATATTTTATTTTTATTATTTGTTGTTATAGCGGCAACAGAAATACATCATCTGTGAAAATTTTAACTATCTAGCTATCACGGTTCATGAGATACAGCCTGGTGACAGACAGACAGATGGACAGTCGAGTAATAGGGTCCAGTTTTTACCCTTGGATACGGAACCCTAAAAAATACAGTCGAATTAAAACCTCATTTTTGAAATCGGTTCAAAAGATAGAAAACTACTAAATTGGTAATGTTGTCTTGTAATTTCTATTCCTCTTATTGTTAGGCAATTTAATTAGTATTTTGATAAAGTCACTTACAATCATAAAATACGCATTAGTTTAGTACAACCTACCTGGGGCGCTTTCCGAATTAGCTATAATCGCTCACAGCGCTCACATTATCTCACATGCGTTCCGATTTAGATATTACGATTATGACAGCTGAGAGCTGTCAACAATTCGGAACGCCCGTGAACGCGCTCACAGTGCTTACTCAATGTAAAAACGATATTATTACAGTATTTCTTTGTATAAACACCACATTTCTTCTTTTTTGGTTATGTAGCGACTATCAGCTAGAAGCACAATTTCGAAAATGCCACGTTAGTTTAATTTTATGATAAGATGCAAATCAAAACAAAACACACACTGACACATTCTCACACACACACTGTCATTTTTGACAGCGCTCACGGTGATATTATTCTAGGGCATGGTCGGCGTTATCGCAAGATGGCGCATGTCATGACGTCATCTATGACGATTCACGGGACGTCGTTATCGCGCTCACGCTAATTCGGTACGGGTTTAAGCACGCTCACATCGATTATTTCCCTTCTCGGAACGCAGGGCTGTATTATCTGTGTCTATCTGTCTGAATCTGAATGTGTGTGTGTGTGTGGGATGTAACTACAAACCAGCTGGTAGTTGATGCCTTCCGTTATTTTCATTCATTATTTCATTCTCATTGACTTATAAATAGAATACCTACATAGAATAGATAATCTTGAGCGGAAGGCAATGCATCAAGCTGTTATTGATAACATCGTGGTGTGAATCTGATTTCTCATAGGTTCAGGATGGTGTAGCAATTACTATAAATGAAGAAACGTAATTAGGGTATGTTCGCGATATTGGCCATGTGTAACGTTTTGAACTTTTTATGTTTGTAAGAAGAAATCTTTTTAAAATTTTTCAACACTAATATTTTATAGAGGAAATAATTGTTTGTTTGTTTGAATTGATTAGGCTCCGAAACTACTGGACCGATTTAGAAAATTCTTTCACCATTAGAATTCAACATTATCTCTGATGAACATAGGTAATAGAATATTTTCAAAAAAGTTAGGAATCCGTATGAAAACTTCGATAATGTAACTAAAGGTGTGAAAAAAAATACCAAAAAAAATCGTTATATCGCGTACGCTGCGGAAACTATTGACAATAGAGCAAAGTGATGTACAGTCAATAGCAAAAGTAGATGATCAATGATGAATTTCTGACTTTGATCATCTACTTTTGCTATTGACTGTACTACAGCTTTATAGAGATAGTAGTAAAAATCTAAACTTTAAAAAAAAAAAATTTTTTTTTTAATGCTATAAAACCGTAGACAGAGTAAACTATAGACTGCTGCATATCTTCTTTTTCATTCGCACAAGAAAAAGAGATCTAATAACGTCACTAGCAAAGAAAAGAGACAGAGTAAGAATATTTCTGTCCCTTACTGGGTGTCGGCTAAGCACATCAATGTGCACAACAAGTTTGACGTTTATGAATGAACTAATAAAAATTATGAATGAAATAATAAAAACTACACCGCGATTAAACGGAAAATAAGATCTTTTTCGTGCATAATTCAATAATAGTACACTTGCGCAACGGTGTAGTGTAATAAGCTGTAAAAATGATAGTATGATGAAGATTGCCGGAATTTGTTGTCCCTTTCGGTGACACGGATACCATGAGTCTAGATAGATTACTCTGTCTACGTATAAAACTTAACCTAAAATGTAAAATCAGACAAAATAATTTAAACACCTTCAAAAAAACATCGTCAATTAGGTACACTTCTTTCTCTGCCCACACCCTAACGAAGACAGCTTGAAAGCAAAAGAGGAGGTTATTTAAAACAACAAAAACGTTGCGATGAATGAGCGAGTCAGTGCGTGGCGCGTGCGCATGGAAACAGATGTCCTGGGTTCGATGAACGGTTTCGGCGCGGCCGCTTTATTGGGGGCCCCGTATACAGGGTGGGCTGTGTGGTTGGGAATTAAATGGTGTTAATTTGTAATATTTGTTGTTTGAATGTTGGAATATGAAATGTAACGAAGATAAAAAAAAAACAACTGCGGGGTATTTGCGTAACACATTAACAATAGGAACGGGTTTCATTTTGACAGTTAAACAACATTCATTGCGTTATTTACCTTGTTAGGCAGACAATGAAGCAACTAGCTGCGCCCCGCGGTTTTACCCGCATAAGTTTCGACCCCGTGGGAATATCGGGATAAAAAGTAGCCTATATGTTAATCCAGGGTGTCAGCTATCTCCATACAAAATTTTATCAAAATTGGTCCAGCCGTTTGAGCGTGAAGAAGTAACAAACATATAAACACACACACTCACAAACTTTCGCCTTTATAATATTAGTGTGATGGATTAGCAATATCCTTCAAGATGATTCAGATTGCGATTGAAAGTGTTACGCAATTAGGATGCTGGTAATAGCGGCAAACCCGTCTAGAAGAAGCGTGGTGATCAATGCTTACCTTTTCCTTCTTTGTAATGAGGAGGAACCTTTGTTGCACTGCAATGGGTCAATAATAAGCTGGTATATATTATTATTATTCCTGTGGCTAAGTAATAACAGCCGCACGGCTTGATCGATCAGGTTAAGCTACGCTTGCCGCGGTTGGTCCTTGGATGGGTGAGCATCTTCACATACCGAGACCCCTCCGTGTCTCGGAAAGCACGTTAAGCCGTTGGTCCCGTCTGTCATTCGTGGATCTTTGACAGTCGTTACGGGTAGTCAGAAGCCCGGAAGTCTGACAACCAGTCTTACCAAGGGGTTATCATATTACCCAGTACCTGGGTTGTGGAGGTCAGATAGGCAGTCGCTCCATGTAAAATACTGGTATTCAGCTGCATCCGGTTAGACTGGAAGCCCTAACATAGTTGGAAAAAGGCTAGGCAGTTGTTGACTTCGTTACTATTTTATTATATGGAATTTAAGCATATTTCTAAGAATCACACTAATATTATAAAGGCGAAAGTTTGTAAGTGTGTGTGTGAGGTTGTGTGTGTGTTTATATGTTTGTTACTTCTTCACGCTCAAACGGCTGGACCAATTTTGATAAAATTTAGTATGGAGGTAGCTTAAACCGTGGATTAACATATAGGCTACTTTTTATCCCGATATTCCCACGGGATCGACATTTACGCTGATGAAATCGCAGGGCGCAGCTAGTATTGGAAATAAAGATGCAAACTGCTTTGCCATAAAACAATTGTGTAAATAAACGGGCCTTCGCCAAACGGATGTAGTTGGTTACCTAAAATACCAATAGCTTATTAAATAAACAATGTCAACGTGACATTAATTTGACAGCAAACCAAATTGAATGGACTCCTAGAAACGTTGTGTTTAGAGAGTTATGTGACAAAGTGAACTAGCAGTTACTGATTTACACTAATAACTAAAATCTGGGATCACCAATAGGTTTGCCTAACAGCTGGTTGTGATAATTTTTGTCACGAATACCGTCCATTACAAGTTTCTTATTAAATTATTGACCATTATTAGTTTTGATTTATAAGAGTGTCCATGGAGTTTCTTGCCCGTTCTTCTCCATAGGTACTACGCTTTGGAATGGGCAACTAGCTTCATTTTTCTGACTGACCGATCCCTTGACAATTCAAAAGTGCCTGTAATTGGTTTAATTGTAATAAATGCTTTGAGTCTGAGTTTACTATAAGTATTTAAAATTTACGATTAACAAGATAAATTCGTAAATTATTCGAAGGTAAATCTTTGGGCAATTGTAGACTTGACCGAGCAACGTAATCGCGCAACTACCATTGACCATTCTTCTGGGTGATCGATCTCTACACCACGAGCTCTATGACCAGCAGGGTAATTGCGTAACACACTATCAGTAGTAATGGGTTTCATTTTGACAGTTCAACAAAATTCATTGCGTTATTTGCGTTGTTAAGCAGACACATTTTTTGAACATATGGAGCAGTGGATTAGAAATTTGCTTCAAAATGATTCAAATTGAGAGTAATAGAGTGTTTTATGCAATAAGGGTGCTGAAGCTGATGGCGTTCTGTATTTTTTGCCTACCCCCATGGGATGAAGGCGTAAGTTCGTGTATGTACAGACGTATAAAATTTTCCCAATCAACTTTGAACCTCATGCTTAGCGTTAAAGTTGAAAATCTATTAAAGAAATATGACAGATTGTAGTAGCTTGATGTGCTGGCGTCTGTACATCGAGGAAACTTTACATCTATACACCGTAAGGGCTATTCTTGCTTGCAGCGCTCGGCCGCTATAATAACGCTTGCTAACAGTGTGGTCATCGTGTGCACGGGATTTTGTTTTCAAAAGATTAATATGGATTTACGGTGAGATGTTTTCCGTTACTGTAAGTCCATGATGTTGTGACGGAGCGCCGGAAAACGAGTAGGCTGCGCCGACTAGACAAGACTAAGTGTTATGTCTATTGTCTCACAATACGACAGACCAAACTGTTTTGGCTGTGGAACTCTGTTTAAGATTCTCTTTCACCTACAGTCACGAGCACCAATATGTCAACACTTGGCAACTTTAAATTGCGATTTTTTCACGAAATAACGAATGCAACGTTGAAATAAGACACTTTACATAAACCTATGGGTTCGAAAATACTATGTTCGTAATAATATAAAATTTCATTCAAAAATAAAGGAGAAAATCGCCTTTGAATAAAGCCAAGTGTATATATACTTATGCTCGTGACTGTACATACATCATTATTTTATGGTTAATTACAGAAGAATCACACTAAAATTATACAGGCGAAAGTTTGTGAGTGTGTGTGTGTGTTTATATGTTTGTTACTTCTTCACGCTCAAACGGCTGTACCAATTTTGATAAAATTTTGTATGGAGGTAGCTGACACCCTGGATTAACATATAGTCTACTTTTATCTCGATATTACCACGGGATGGAGACTTATGCGGGTGAAACCGCGGGGCGCAGCTAGTTTGATTACCTAATTTTGATTAACATTAAAGTTAGATTTAACAAAGTTGCATCCAGTTATGAAGCAAGGAACACACTCGAGACATTCTGGCATTCGGGCTCGTGCACAAAGAAACAGATGTGTCGAGTTCGTTGAACGATTTCGTTGCGTCCGCGCAGCTAACTCTACTTTATTGGGGGCCCGGGCTATACAGGATGGTTAAGATTTTTAACGTTTTGATTTTTAACCGTTTTTTAAATAGGAAGTCGTCGTTTCCTATTCAATGGGGTTTTCTGTATGTAGAAAGGACACAGAATTATTAAATTAAATTAAAATAAGATCCATTTATTTCAGACTTGACATTTGTTGTACTTGTGTGAGGGGCCCGTGGCAAAATAATTAAACTGTTCCACAGAACCGCACGTTACAAAATTTTGTTCAAGTGCGGTTCGTCCAAATGCGGTTGAAATCAGTGCTCTGAGTGGAATACCTCAATAATAACAGCCACACGGGTCGATCGATCAGGTTAAGTTACGATTTCCAAGGTTAGTCCGTGGATGGGTGACCAGCTTTACATACCAAGACCCCTCCGTACCTTGGAAAGAACGTAAAGCCATTGGTCCCGGCTGTCATTCGTAGATCTTTGACAGTTGTTACGGGTCGTCAGAAGAAGCCCGGCAACCAGTTTTAACAAGGGATACGAGTATCGTATTACCCAGTAACTGGGTTGTGGAGGTAAGATAGGCAGTCGCTCCATGTAAAATTACTGGTACTGGTATTCAGCTGCATCCGATTAGACTGGAAGCCGACCCCAAGATAGTTGAGAAAAGGCTCGGAGATGATGACTTGTTAGTGACACAGGTCTTAAAACTATGATATGGTTATGTTTTTGCTAAAATCAAAACAAAACATTCATAATATTAAAAATAGTAAGTACCTACTACTGTCAGCTCGTTATATGAAGCTGGATGAATCTCCTCAGCACTGCAGAATCTGGAATTATAGATCGATTTTTATCATAAACTTTTGATGTAGGTAATAAAGAAAGAAAGAAAAAAAATTTTTTTTCACTGACTAAAAGAGGTAATTAGTGAGCTATAAATAAAAAAAAATCTATGACATACTTAACTAGTTTTTTCTCTAAGATTTATATGATCAGCGTTATTTTGATTTGTCATCTGTTATAGTGTCTACCACATATGTGATTTAATGGCTTTATAGTCTACTGAACAGAGACTGTTTTCTCAGTTTTTTGTGCAGCAGATGTTTGAATAGTTTTTTGGACAATATCGGGTGTTAAACGGGTGTTAGTCTTTGTTTTTAGTGTGTAATAAATAAAATTGTATATGCGTGTTTTAGTTAGTAAGCAATAAGATTGCTCTAATAAACCCGCGTTTGTAATAAACTTGGTTAATTGCATTTGTTACTGTATTTTAGCTTCTGCATTATTCTCATCTCATCCGTTTTTGCTAATTTCTTCAATATCACGTTCACTTGTATTCATCTTATCACCTGCTCAGCCTTTTCCCAACTACGTTGGGATCGGCTTCCAGTCTAACTGGACGCAGCTGAATACCAGTATTTTACATGGAGTTACTGCCTATCTGACCTCCACAACACAGTTACTGGGTAATACGATACCCTACATATAATACGATACTGCTTTTCGAGGCACGGAGAGGTTTTGGTATGTAAAGATGGTCACACATCCACGGAAAAACCGTGGCAAGCATAGCTTAACCTGATCGTTCAAACCGTGCGGCTGTTATTTCTTAGCCACAAGCCCCATTTACGTTCACTTGTACTTAGTCTAGGTTAAAATAATCCGATTTTTATAGTTAAATCCAAGTGGCCCAGTAAGTATTACAAACAGAAACTCCTCTTTTTGTACTTAGTTTTTTTCTGAATAGATGTTTGATATAGGCCCTTAACTTTAACACTACACCTTGTCCCGAATGAGGGTCAGCGGCGACAGGCACTTGGGGATTCGCAGTACAACTTAAGGTTATGCAGCAGCTTCTTGGCCTTCCCCTTTTCGGAGGGGGCCAGGAAGTTGTATGCGTTATACCTACATGTGCCATTGTGCGTGGGCCAGCGTAAGTGGAGCGTGGGCCACCGTGGGCTAGTGGCCCAGTGGCCCCCGTCCCTTGCACCAGCCTTGTTCCGGAGCGGAGCAATAGCTGGACTCTGCTTCCACTCCGTTAATATTGATAAGATTTTAGAGAGATAAGATGTATTTAGACATAAGTGTTATATTATAATTATCCTCTCAAACTGTGTGGTTCTTTCCTCAAAAGACCACCTCAGACATCGATCTACATGGTCTTCATATAACCTGACCAAGATTATGTCTGGACTTTAAAAGAGACTGTGACCTCTGAGTTTGTTTCGGCCTTTCTTCTCAGAGTAGTCAGATAGGAAACGCCGACTTCATCTACAGTTTAAAAAAAACATGATTGACGTGTAAAAGTGTTTGTACAAACCTACTTACAAAAAATAAAATCATTTCATTTCATTTCATTTCATTAGAATTACGGGGCGACATCGTCATTGTTGACCGAGTATCCTTAAATAAAGAAAAAAAAAACACTACACCCATAATAATCAGGTAGGTAGTCATCCAGTTTTTCATTCAAGAACCATTTGGCCGACAACTTAATCAAAATATGAGGTGTTAGAAAATATAGAATTCGTATCATGTACCTACCGACAGATCGTTAGCCGTGTGTCGCCCAGTCCGAGTTTCGACCCTTTTGGACCCAACCCGTACCCTGGACCTTTCAATTGGCCCTTACAACTTGCAGGCGTTCATGCAGCAATATCCCAAATCATGTTGAATTGAAAAGACTTCTTTTCTCGAAACGTATTTTTTAAAATTGTGTTCAATATCGAACAAGTTGTCCCTTGTGAAAATGTTAATAGTTCGATCAGCTTATTATTCGATTCGTTGTGTTCATTTTCTGCGTCATGTTTACCGTAATTAAACGCATTTTCTTTCTTTTTAGGGTTCCGTACCCAAAGGGTAAAACGGAACCCTATTACTAAGACTTCGCTGTCTGTCCGTCTGTCCGTCCGTCCGTCCGTCCATCCGTCCGTCCATCCGTCCGTCCGTCTGTCTGTCACCAGGCTGTATCTCAAGAACTGCGATAGCTAGACTGTTGAAATTTTCACAAATTATGTATTTCTGTTGCCGCTATAACAACAAATACTAAAAACAAAATAAAGTAAATATTTAAGGGGGGCTCCCATACAACAAACGCGATTTTTTTGCCCATTTTTGCTCGATATCAATAATGGCGACAGGTAGGCACTTGAAATATTCACAAAATACTCAGTTGTATTTTTACTTTAATAATAATTAATAAAATTAAAATAAAATAAATATTTGAGGCTCCCATACAACAAACGTGTTTTTATCGGCGTTTTTGCCTTGTGGTACGGAACCCTTCGTGTGCGAGTCCGACTCGCACTTGGCCGGTTTTTTTTTCTTTCTCTCTGCGTTGATGGTCCAAAATGGTTCTTATTAACTAATCAGCTATCATTTACATGAAATGCGAGGATCTTAAATTTTGCATCACGTTTTGCGTGTTCACACTTCACACTAATATTTCCCAACATTTTATAAATGTGCGAAACAGGTGACATTGTTGTGATCTCATAAACTATAATGCATTCTGTGGCCCGTTAGACAAGCGTGACGATTCATATGTATAGATTGTCATACATACGCATTAGGTATTAAATATTTAAATTTCTTGACACTATTGTTTAATATACGCCCTGTTAGTGTCTGTGACTTTGTCTCTACGTAATTATAGACATCTTTTACAAATTGTTGATGCTCAAAATAATATTTAATCTCGTTTTTTAGGGTTCCGTACCCAAAGGGTAAAAACGGAACCCTATTACTAAGACTTCGCTGTCCGTCCGTCTGTCTGTCACCAGGCTGTATCTCATGAACCGTGATAGCTAGACAGTTGAAATTTTCACAGATGATGTATTTCTGTTGCCGCTATAACAACAAATACTAAAAACAAAATAAAATAAATATTTAAGGGGGGCTCCCATACAACAAACGTGTTTTTTTCTGCGTTTTTGCCTTGTGGTACGGAACCCTTCGTGTGCGAGTCCGACTCGCACTTGGCCAGTTTTTTTCTTATTAATATTGTATGACTCCACTTCATAATTTCGTTGCATAAACTTCTGATTAAATACTTTTTTGAATTAAATGCCCAATATTAATGTTTCTATATCATTATCTGCCTAGCCTTTTCCCAACTATGTTGGGGTCGGCTTCCAGTCTAACTGGATGCCCCTGAGGACCAACCCAGCTACTGGGCAGCACGATACCCCTTGGTAAGACTGGTTGTCAGAGTTTCGGGCTTCTGACGACCAGTATCGACTGTCAAAGATCCACGAATGACAGCCGAGACCAACGGCTTAACGTGCTTTCTGAGTCACGAAGGGGTCTTGGTATGTAAAGATGGTCACCCATCCAAGGACCAATCGTGGCAAGCGTAGCTTAACCTGATCGATTGACACGTGCGGCTATTCTCATTTATGTTCCTTTAACTAGCAGTGAAGTAGGAGGAAGCTGAGTGGGACCTCAAGGCTGCAACGCGCAACCCGCTTCAGATAGGTTTCCTATATTTTTCTTTTGAACCTTCTCCAGAAACTTGAGTTATTTTGTCGACTTATGCGGAAAATTCTAAAAAGCGGCACCCAAGTTTCTGGCTACTGTATCACCTGAGATGGTTCTTTGTAACAATATATTCTTGCTTAGCAGCCTAAGCTAAGATGCGGGTATACAAACAAAACCTTATTAACTTATGAAGATACTGAGGTGCTCTTGTAACGCATAAATAAACTCACTTGTTTCTCTCAACACACACACTCACCTACCCACACACGCACAAAACACACACAATACACATATACCACAAGCACACGGAGTAACGTTATTTTATTATGTAAAATGATCTTGCTACGGAAAAGTGGAGTCTCCTAATACAGGCATTTTTGCTTAAAAGGAGGCTCCAATCACTAACTTGTTATTTAATTTAATATGGTTATCAACTCAGTCTATTACAGTCCACTGCTGGACATAGGCCTCTCCCAGGTTGCGCCACAACACCCTGTCCTCCGCCTTCCGCATCAAGTCTGTCCCAGCCAGTTTTTTAGGATGTCCGTCCATCTAGCTGGGGGGCGTCCCACACTACGCTTGCCGATACGCGGTCTCCACTCCAGGACTGCTCCACCGGCCATCGGTCCTTGGACAAACATGGCCAGCCCACTGCCACTTCAGTTTGCTTACTCTGCAAGATATGTAGGTAACTCCTGTTCCTTTCCGGACAATTTAATTCCTGATTTTACTCTTCAAAGAGACTCCGAGCATACGCTCCGTAGCGCGCTGAGCGACCTTGAATTTGTGGACCAGCCCGACCGTCAGTATCCATGTTTCGGCACCATAAATATGTCATGACGGGCAGGAAGTAATATGGTTATGAAACGTGTTATTTATTTATTTTTATTATACTAGGGAAGGGCTGTCAATGTCTGAAGGTACACATTGAAGAGATTGATAACATTATCGATTCACGAACGTACCCGAAACCAATAATAGATGACTGTGGCAAATCGTTACAGTAGGCCCTTAAATAAATCTGAAGAGGGTCACATTTGTTTTCAGGGAAAAGGGAGCAAATAAAATGTGGCAGGGGTTTGAATGAAACTTACCTATTTTGTAAGAATACTTGAAAGGTGAAACCACGGATATAATTATGTAGATACACCTAGATAACGCAAGTGCAACTACTTCGCGTGCACAGCTTACGTACAAAAATCGTAAGCCGCCACTTTCACGCTCAGTCCTGTGTACTGCTGGGTAGTTGAGCGTGAGCTGTGCGTGTTTACCCATCACTAAATAGTGCTTGTGACGTCATAACAACGCGACGCCTGCGCCGCGTTGTCGCGGCGTCTGCGCTGCGCATACGTTTATCGAACGCCAACGCTGGACAGACGCTAGTGTAAAGGCGCTAGTTGCTCGCTAGCAGGAAATCGCAGTGGGAATGGTGCCTAAAATGGAATGTTGGTAGTTCTTCTCCGGACTACGCTTCGATATACGAACGAAATTGAGTAGAATCCGCGATGATTTACTTAGAAAACAAATGAGGTCGCTTTCGAACATTATGTGACGTCACTTGAATGAGGTTCAAAGATAGCACTGCGGATTTTGTTCACGATTTTAATGCCTTATAGTCTGTCGTTGCCATTTCTGGCTTACTGCCAGCTATATTGTTTGTGGAACTGTCGCGCTGCTCATTAGTGAATACAATGACAAGTTTCAGATTATGCATTGTGAGTTAGCTTCAAGCGGATCCGATTTTCTTACTACATTGATAAGGGGGTATCTACTTTTACTCATGTAGGTAAAATTGTGAAATGGATTTTCATATAGAATTTGGTTCTAAAGTCGGAGATATCGTGTTCCAGTGAGTGTTACTACATTTAGAGTAGCGATGGAAATGTACTTATTATTTTGAGGTACGAGTATCTATTATTTGGTCAATAGTTTTTATTATGAAGAGAAAGAAAAAAATATTTTGTTTGTTTGAGAGCAGTCTTCGTAGAGTGGAAACTATTGGACTGGACAGGTCCACTCAATCTGTGTGGTTCTTTCTTCAAAAGATCATTTCAGACACCAATCTACATGGTCTTCACAGGTTCTGGCCAAGATTATCTCTGGATTTTAAAAGAGACTGTGACCTCTGAGTTTGTTTCAGCCTTTCTTTTCAGAGTAGTCAGATAGGAAACGTCGTCCGAATCTAGTTTTAAAGTATGATTGACATGTGAAAGTGTTTGTACAATACTACTTACAGAAATAAAATCATTTATCAATTTACTGACCATTTTGGAGAATGGTTAATATAGACTATGTAGGATTATCTAGGACTAGGATTTTTTTGGGATTTTTTTTTTAGATTAGGATTTTTTTTTAGGATTAGAACTAGGATTAGGTATTATAATAATACTATATCAAAGTCTGTTCTTACACCTAAATAAACCAGAAAAAATCTCCAAACATAAACCCTTATATCAAGCCGAACTTCCCAAAAAAGCAACCCGCTGTATCAACCATTTTATTTTTACTTTCTTCACGAAGCTTATTCTTTTGTTCTTTGATGTAGCACCGTGTATACAACACATGGCCCGTACTCGAGGTAAAAATATAAAACGGTCAAGTGCGAGACGTACCTGTGGGTGAGAACTGTATCGTCCGGGACCGTTTGGATAGTTTGTGATATTTTGCGGAGTTTTCTAATGATTGCTAAGGCATGTGGATAAGACAGCAGAGATTAAAACAGAAGACGAACTAGCAGGGGATCGAGGAGGGGGGAGGGGGGGTTCAGGGGTTCAGACCGGAATAAATCGGTTTCTGGGAAACGAATTTTTCTTTGTTTTGTACTGATGATTCGGTTAAAGGAGTACCTAGAATCTTCGAGTGAGCATTTGTCTCTCTCTCTTTGATTTTTTTTAACTATACAGACAAGGGGACAGTAAATTTTAATGGAAATATTGTTACTCATAACACCGATCGAATTGCCTGTGGGCTTGTGGCTAAGTAATAACAGCCGCACAGGTCGATCGATCAGGTTAAGCTACGTTTGCTTATTGGGTGGCCATCTTTACCAAGACCCCTCCGTGCCTCGGAAAGCACGTTAAGCCGTTGGTCCCGGCTGTCATTCGTGGATCTTTGGCAGTCGTTACGGGTCGTCAGAAACCCATAAGTCTGATAATCAGTATCGTTTTCGCATCGCAAGGGGTATCGTTTACCCAGTAACTGAGTTGTGGAGGTCAGATAGGCAATTGCTCCATGTAAAGTACAGCGTGTAGCTGCATCCGGTTAGACTGAAAACCGACCCCATGCAATATAGTTGGGAAAAGGCTAGGCCGATGAAGATAACTCCGTTCACAATGACCCAAATGAACCAAATAAAAATTAAGTACTAAGTTACCTTGAATACCAATCAATCGAAAAGTAACAATCTCAATACGGTTTTGTGATAATGTAAAATCAGTAATAATATTTTTAGCGTTTAGTTAGCTGTTGAAATTGCGGACACGTGAAACTTACTAATTTTACCTCTATGTGTGCATACCAGGGCTCTGAACCGGTTTAAAAAGAGCGGTTAATTTCGATTAAGTACCGGTAAATAAAATATCGTTCCTTCATTAACCGGTTAAACAAGTGAACTGTTCTTATGAAACCCAAATGATAAAAGTTACCGGTTACTTAAGCACAAACGGTTGTGACACCCAAATTAACCGGTTAATTCCGTAATAAAATGTAACTAAATGATATCGCAACGTCCAGACCGTGCTCGCGAGAGTGGCGGGGGCCGGGGGGGTGTTCAAACTTGGTTTTAACCGGTTAATTTCCACTATCAAAACCAAAATTCATGAAAAACCGGTTTCCCGCATAAACCGGTAAAAACCGGTAAAGGACAAACCTTAACCTAAATCGATTTCGGTTTGGGGTCAATGACCGTAACCTGTTAAGATTTTCAACCGGTTTCCGAGCCCTGGTGCATACACACACAGTGACGTTGTCGAAAAACGCCGCTCAATGCGTGTCGGCGTTTTTCGACAACGTGTGGCATGTGTGGGGGTGTGTGTGTGTGTGTAACGGTATTCAAAACACGAGCGGCATGTTGTCAGCGGCAGTCACTGACGCGTTGTCTGCTGTCGCCAACACGCGTCGACCTTTGAGGTTGTCCGTCGTCGACGCGTGTCTCGTGTTAGCGCATGTGTAAGTATCAACAGATGGCAGTGACCTTTCATTAGGCGAGGCATCGACCTCTATAAAAATATTATTCTTGGCTGTAAAACCCAAATTTTCTGCCATGACTAATTCCAGCTAGGCCCTTCCATTGTACAACATTATTTTTAGTATATGCGAAACCCGAAACACGTGTCTAGTATTTTTATGTAAAGAATCTATGTACTTTCAAAATTGTATCACGAAAAATCACAAAGTTATAAGCTTGTTAAGTTACCTGTTTGTCCGTACAAAAACATGCTCACCCTCGTCGCGCCGTATTGCGCTCATTGATAATAGTACCTAGGTATCTAACCGTTCAGCGCGGAGATTGGATAACCTACGTCGCTCGGTGTCCAACTTTTAACCTTTTTTAAATATTTGTGGGAGAAAATATAACATGGGGTAAGAATTATTGGAATCGATTCAGTTACTTATTCTGAACAAACTATGTATATTCAGGTTTCGCTACTAAAAATAACGTTGGTATGTAGTTAACGAACAAAAATTCCAAGAACTAACCTCCGGTACAGACTGTATGAGATGCTAACAGCCAGTGACGATAACATACTGACAGACAAGCAAATAGTTTTAATATTAAATAGTTAGTCAGCCATACCACAAAATACAGATAGTACAGAAGGCAATCTACATACAAAGTGCGCTCGAGCAACGCACACATAGACACCGCTCACGGACACGTTATCTCGGACGGGTTGGGAGTAGTGCGAGCGCGGGTGCCATCCGCTTGAGATACGCGTCTGTGAAGTGCAAAAATGGAGCAACAAAAAATGCCTATCTAAGCTCGATTTATATAATAGTTTCCTATATTGAATTAGTATAAATGAAGTAACCACCACCACCGCCACCAACTATTACGTAAGTTGAAAATATGATTTTTTGTTTGTGTAGATATTGTGTTGTTTTTAGTGTCATTTGGTAGGTAAATAGAGTAATCCGTTTTGAAGTTATTAGGGATTTTCGATAGTGAAAATTTACAAATGTAAAATTTTATGTTTTTGTTCTGTAAACTTTTTGTATTGTAATACTATGTTTATTGTTTTCTTTTAATATTGTAGAATAAGCTCAACAATAAATCAAACAACTAGATACGAGTGCCACTACCACGATAGTTTTTTGTGCATAAGCCAAAGTTGACAACCCTAGCGCGACCGCCGAGCGTAGGTATGAAAAGTGAAGTACATACATGTGATTGCCTTCTGTACTATCTGTATTTTGTGGCCATACTGACTCACTGTTTATATTCAAATCGGTATGCGTTATTATTGGAGATGATGTACATCTATGTTGGGGTTATAAGGTATAGGAAAGATTTATCAATGATTTAGATAGTTCTAAATTAAACTGTTCATTGTTTGCTGGCCTTCCTCGAGGAGCTGGGGTGGATCGAATAATCGATTTTCCGACTCGTACCTACGCAAAATACGTAGAGTTGCGGGCTTGCGGCACACCAGCCCGTATTACCTATTAGGTATCTATTTTAGTTCTAATTTCTAATTTTTTAATTCAGTTCTAATTAAAACGGTTCGTTGTTTATTTTTATTTTTTTTTAAGACAGCAAATATTTTTAAAATTAAGTTAGTAGGTATCTAGAGAACATTTTCGAAATGTCTTATTTACAAAAAACATAACTGGAAATCTGTTTCTATGGAAAATTTAAAATCGGTTTGATTTGGCTGTAACAAAAGAAAAAAGAGTAAAAAAAGAAAAAAAAGAGAAAAAAAAAGAAAGAAAAAAAGAAAAGAGAATTGAGAGAGAGAGAGAGAGAGTGTATAAAGAGTATTCTATTCTTACACTATTTTTCGAAAATGTTCGTAACTTATGAGTGTATAAAGTTTCATTAAAATCGGTTTATTCATTTCGAAAATCAAGGGCTTGAAAGTTTGTACGAAATGACGTACGTCGTAAAAGTTAGTTTGAGCAGTGATAGCCCAGTGTAGGCCCTGACTTACAAGTTGTACCTAAGTCTTGGGTTCGAACCCAGGCCCGGCTTCACTTTGTGTAAATTATTTCATCACCACTGCTCTCAAAACGGTGAAGGAAAACATCGTGGGGAAACCGGCTTGTCCTAAAACCAATGAAGACATGTGACATCTACCACCCCGCACTGTGCCTGCGTGGTAGATTAGTTCACTCCCTTTTGAAGAGAGGAGGCCTTTGTCCCAACAGTGGGAATATTATAAGCTGATTATGCATTTGCTTAGGTGTTTTAAATTTGATTAACGCTTAAAGTATAAAGTCGTTTGTGCAAGCTGGCCTTTGTGTTCATCGAGCTCCTAGATATTTTTTCATTATTTTGTGGTAGGTAGTAATAAAGTATATAAGCTCCCTTTTCATGAAGATAAAGAGAAGAGTGCATGCAAATATTATATCATTTGAATAAATACACAAATGAAGATTCAGCGCTGCAATATGTCGGCAAAATGAACTACGAAGCTCCAGGAGAATTTATTAAAATATACGGTATGGTCTCCTCTAGAATTCTAAGATTATTTTGAAATGAAAAAAATAGAAATAGAAAGAACTTTTGGCCCATTACGACATTAAATACAGACGCACAGGTCGATCGATCAGGTTAAGCTACGCTTGCCGCGGTTGGTCTGTGGGTGGGTGACCATCTTTATATACCGAGACCCCTCCGTGCCTCGGAAAGCACGTTATGCGGTTGGTACCGGGTGTCATCGGTGGATCTTTGACAGTCGTTACGGCTAGTCAGAAGCCCGAAAGTCTGACAACCAGCCTTACCAAGGGGTATCGTATAGCCAGTAACTGGGTTGTGGAGGTCAGATAGGCAGTCGCTTCATGTAAAATACTGGTATTCAGCTGCATCTGGTTAGACTGGAAGCCGACATCATGCAGATGAGAACAGGGATAAGATGATACACAAATATTTTTTTGTGTAAGGTTCAAATAATGTCTAGGCTAGCACTGGTGCAGGAAGTATGTGAGATAATAGATCTCCAATTCCGTGGGGGTAAAGAATTGACCATGCCACAAGTAGGTGTCTTATAGACGAAGCGGTTATGTTAAGATGAGCAGGAGTTCTCACTGACAAACCGCAATCACCAATCTGTCTGTCAAATGTAGAGTTTATGGCCAGTTCCTTTAGATCGGCTTTTGTTACGGTTATTGGAAGGTTTGAATCATTAGCACCTAAACGTTACTTAATCATCTGCCTAGCCGTTTCCTAACGTTGGAGTCGGCTATCAGATCAACTGGATGCAGCTACCAGTATCTTATATGGAACGGCTGCTTAAGTATTTGTATCACTACAAGTTGTGAGCCGTGGATTACAACTCGGGTTGCCAACTCTTGAAAGGACCAACCAGGGAGAATTGAAAAAAATCGCTTAGGAGGGCGGGTGGGGGGTAGAGGGGCAGAGCGGGAGGGGACATTTGATGATTTCCCATACGCAAAAAAAAAAAGTGGAGTTGAAAGAAAATCTCAATCTTTTAATAGTTTTTAAATTTATATTTACTTTGCTTTCGAGCAGCATCTAATAATTGACGGTTTTTTACCACAAAATCATAAAAGTTTTTACATGAAAAATCGAAGTTTTGTAACTCTGCTTTTACTAAAGAAATATTCATTCGGTTTCTTTCCTTGCTTCATACTTGTTTCATCATGCTGAATACGCGCTCGCAAGAAGCATTATAGACAGGAATGGAAAGAACAATAACGTGACAATTATTTTTCAATTCAGTATAGGGATTTCTGTATTTCGATTTTGTAAAGAAGTCAACCCAGACGGCAGCGGCGCGGCATAGCGAGCGAGTAGTGACGTGCAAGCGACGGTTGCAATAATTTTAGAAAAACCGGATAAATTATTATTGCACGCCGGGAGGTCGGGAGTCCCGGGTAATCCGGGAGGGTTGGGAACCCTGACTATAACCCAGAGACTGGGCAGCATGACACACTTTGGTAAGTGCCTAAACGTTTAAATATGATGATGAATGATCCTATATTCTCCTGCTTTCTATAATATAGGAGTATTCCATAATAATATACACCTCACAGCTACAGATTACAAATTCAACACCGAACAAATGGTTTGAGAACTAATTTCCATATATTACTCCACATATTTACATAATTTCCAACTTTTATGTGCATATCAAAAACGTATGAATAAAACAAAATATTTTTTTCTTTGTTCATAGACATTACATGAAGTTTCGCAAATATATGTCAATGTATTCGGCTGATTTAAAATGTAGGTAAAGTTGAATGGACTCTGAAGGTGCAGTGGACACCTGCAGGACTGTGGAGTTTTTTTTATTGCAAATAAATCAGTGTCGAGTTGTAAATGGCCTTAGAATAAACAGGGTTAACACTGGCATTATGGATATCAATATCATCATCATCTGCCTAGCCTTTTCCCAACTATGTTGGGGTCGGCTTCCAGTCTAACCGGATGCAGCTGAATACCAGTATTTTACATGGAGAGACTGCCTATCTGACCTCCAAAACCCAGTTACTGGGTAATACGATACCCAGTAACTTCTACGAGCTTTCGATACTCATAACGTTTGTGGAGTTTTGCTAGCTAATTTAATTTGACCCTGTGTGTCGATCGATCAGGTTAAGCTAGGCTTGCAGCGGTTGGTCTGTGGATAGGTGACCATCTTTACGTACCGTGACCCCTCCGTGTCTCGGAAAGCACGTTAAGTCGTTGGTTCCGGCTGTCATTCGTGGGTCTTTGACAGTCGTTACGGGTCGTCAGAAGCTCGAAAGTCCGACAACCAGTCTTACCAAGGGGTAAGTATCGTATTACCCAGTAACTGGGTTGTGGAGGTCAGATAGGCAGTCGCTCCATGTAAAATACTGGTATTCAGCTGCATCCGCTTAGAGTGGAAGCCGACCCCAACATAGTTGGGAAAAGGCTAGGCAGATGATGATGATGAGGTATTATAAAGTAAACGAAAATTAAATCATTGGTATTTGTCAAAAATTGTGGTACACAATCAATTTTAAAATACGACTTAATTAATCATTAACCTTTTGAACGCCAGAGCATAAACGCACGCGCGTGCCCTCCACGCCAAGACACAATTTTAAATATTTAAGGTATACATTTAAAAACACAAAAGTAATGATTTAATTGTTTATTTCGTGATAAAGTGCACCGCATTTTTTGTCACATATTTATGTCGCTCGTAATAGGATAGGCGACACACGATTGGCGTACAGGGCACGCGCTTGCTTGTCACGTATATGTGACAATGGCGTTCAAAGGGTTAATAAAAAACATTATCTTATTATATCATTAATTAATTACGAAAAGGAACATCTTGCAAATGATTCATGAATATTTTGCTAAAAAACAAAACGATCCCCCCCTTTCTGGCCGGCCCCCTATATAAACTGAGTATTATGCTAAACTTCGCAATAAATAACGGTGAAAAACAATAGGCAGTGTGTGTGGAAACAATAGGCAGTGTGTGTGGAAACAATAGGCAGTGTGTGTGGAAACAATAGGCAGTGTGTGTGGAAACAATAGGCAGTGTGTGTGGAAACAATAGGCAGTGTGTGTGGAAACAATAGGCAGTGTGTGTGGAAACAATAGGCAGTGTGTGTGGAAACAATAGGCAGTGTGTGTGGAAACAATAGGCAGTGTGTGTGGAAACATAGGGGGGAGAAAGTGGTGCAGGCACGTCCGTTGTCACGTTTTCGTGTGAAGTTAGAAAAGAGTTGGTGATGCAAAAAGGTTTCATCATCTGCCTAGCCTTTTCCCAACTACATATGTTGGGGTCGGCTCCCAGAATAACCGGATGCAGCTGAATACCACCAGTATTTTACATGGAGCGAATGCCTACCGGACCTCCACAACCCAGTTAATGGGTAATACGATACCCCTTGGGAAGAATGGTTGTCAGACTTTCGGACTTCTGACTACCCGTAACGACTGTCAAAGATCCATGAATGACAGCCGGGACCAACGGCTTAACGTGCTTTCCGAGACACGGAAGGGTCTCGGTATGTTAAGATGGTCAAAAAGGTTTAATAGTATTAATTTGTAAATGATTATTCTCTGTTTCCAGCTTTCGTTAGTATTCACCTTCTTCTTAACCATTTTTTTCTGAATTTGTGTCATCTTCGAAAACATTGCATTTTGTAATTTTATGTTTTTATGGTTCCGTACCTCAAAAGGAAAAACGGAACCCTTATAGGATCTCTTTGTTGTGAGTCCGTCTGTTTTTCAAGACCCTTTATCTCGGGAACACGTAGAGGTATCGAATTGAAATTAAAACCATATACTCAAGTCTGCGGTCCCTTGCAGCCGTGAAAAAAATCAAACTTCTAAGTTTACGTAAAAAAAAAGTAACGGCCGTTTATGCCGCAAAAAACGTAGGTATATTTCAACACTCTCAAGGGAATCAAAATGTGTAGGAAATTTGGCAAGAAGCAAGGCCATGTAGCACAAATAAAGGAAAAAAATTCGAAAACCGTAAAGTAGTAAAAAAAAAGAAAACCGTGATAAACTATTTACATACCTACAAATTTGTACGGAACCCTCTGCGTGCGAGTCCGACTCGCTCTTGACCGGTTTTATCATTACTTTATTACCATCAAAGTTTCTGAAATCTTGCGACACACTGTAATTCTCAAGCAGTTATTTCATGCAAAAGCTCCCGATTTACGCTGTAGGTTTTTAATCTGGTATGGTAATAAATGTAGGCCTTTGTGATGCAAACGGTAGAGCCAAGGTCGAGGTCAAGGTCTCTACTACAAGGTCCAAGGAAATTATGAAGGAAAACTTATATTGGCACGAAAGATATATAGATATACTAGCTTCTGCCTGCGACTTCGTCCGCGTGAAATTTCACCCTCCTCTCATTCACCCTCTTAAGGGTGGAATTTCGAAAAACCCTTTCTTAGTGGATACTCTTCACAAATAACACACCCTCCAAATTTCATGTCTCTAGGACCCACGGTTTAGGCTGTGCGTTGATATATCAGTCAGTCAGTCAGGACTTTAAATTATATAATATATAGATACTTTTCCGGAATAAAAAGTACCCAGTGTGGTGCCCTGGATATTAAAGAATAATTATTATACCAAGTTTCATCGTAATCGAACCGGTAGTTTTTGCGTGATACCTGAACAAACAGACAGACCAACATTTTTTTAATCACATTTTTGGGTTCGGTGTCGGTCTAGTAACACCCCCTGCTATTTATTTTTTTGATATTTTCAGTGTACAGAATTTTCACTTCTACAGATTTATTATAAGTACCTATAGATGATTGATGAGGTCAATCAATGGACTATGACTCCGATCACTGGAATTTGGGTGTTGGGAATTGGGATGAAGACGTTACGCGTAAAATTACTTAAACAGACGCACATCAAGCTACTACAATCTGTCAAATTTCTTTAACAGATTTTAAATTTTATCGCTAAAGCATAAGGTTCAAAGTTGATTGGGAAAATTTGACAGTTTCGGGTAGCTTGATATGTTGGCGACTGTACCTAGAGTTTATATCTTACTTAAACAATAAAATAGAAGTAATTTTTTTTTAAGTCTGTGGTCTGGGAACGAGTCCGATGGCAAAAATATACTTTTAAAATTCTTTTGTCCGTTTGTCTGGAGGTATGGTCGGGATTGGCGCAAAAACGGCTGAGCGGATTTGGATGAAAATTAGCACGTAGATAGTTTATAAGCTGGATTAACACTTAAGATAGGGGGAAGTCCCGTAGCGCCGGACGGCACCTAGCGTCGGACACTCGTATTATCTCGACAAACGACAACGCGATCTATTCAAATATTGGTGAAAGGGGCGCGGGGGAACGTAGCGATACAGAATCACGCAACGCGGTTTGCCGGTGAGACGTACAGCCGCGGTGGGAGAGGTGGATTGCTGTTTTCGGCGGGAAAGCGTTGCGTCTCGTAAATTTCAAGTGAGTATTACTGGTATAGTTTTGTGTTTAATTGTTTTGTTATTTGTTAATAAAGACAGTGTTTCATAGTAATTCGTAAATTGTCAAAGTTTTTATTAATTACTTAAACAGTTTTAGTATGAAATACGTAATTTTGGACATTCCCTGTCCCCTATCTCCGGACACAAAGTTGTCCCTTACCACCGGACAGTTTATAGGGTGGCTTTTTTACTAAGCATGTATACTTATCATACTAATGATTGTTTGTTGTTTTACAGGATAGAAGGAGGGAGATATTTCAACATGGAAGACACAAAAAAGAAAGGAAAATGGGATCAGCAAAGTTTGAAAACTGTAATATCTAATATGGAAAAAACTACTTGTGGTGTGTTTAGAGGACCACGACGAGGACTGGAAACAATGCTCCAGCTGCCAAGAATGGGCCCATGAAGCATGTGCAGACGTTCCGGAATGTGGAGATACCTATATATGTGATAGATGCACAATGTTTTAAGAATGTCTGGCGCTTGGGGTTTGAAGATTAACCCGTCCGGTACTAGGTGCCAATATTAAAGACTAATATTTTTCTACCAAAATTTAATTAACGTTCCAAGATTATGTTTACGCTGATATTGTATTTTTGTTAATTGATTTTGATTTTATATTTTGTTAATTTAACTAATTCATAAATAAATACATATTTCTCGAAGTAGTTTTAATTTTATTTTCGGAAAACCTTATATGTCCGTCACTAGGGGACTTCCCCCTACTTTTAATCCCGGTTATTTTTCGACATCCATGCGGCCTTAACTGCGGGCAAAAGCTAGTTAGCAATAAGACCTCTTTATCTAAGAAAACATATAATAGAACTGAAAAATACTGAAAACATTTTGGGGTTACGTACACGAATGTTAAGGTTATAGAAGTCTGAGGAACAGGGTGTAAACTTCCCTCATACTCTATAGAAACATCATCATCTCTGTAGAAGATACTCCGAACAGACGGGTGTTGTGTCTGGCGGGCAACTGCCCGGTGATTCAATCGTAGAGATCGCGACGCCCCCTTATGGGGGCGTCGCGATCTCGAGGCGAGCGGTACCGGGGCTGTGCCCCCCGGCCGCGAAAATCAACACGGTGGCCCGTAAATACGGGCCCCTCATAGTGATGGCAACAGTGGCCGAAGAAATAATTGGGCGCGCGTAGATGACACGCGCCCATGTGAGTGGTTGCATGTTGTGTCTCTGTAAGGGCGCCGCGACGCTGATAAGCAGCGCCGCTTTCTTCACGACACCCCGGCGGTCAGTCCCCGCCAGGTGAGACCCCCAGTTATCTGGGGGAGGCCCGGCGGAGGACGACCAGCGACAGAGGTGCCGACTCGACGCTCCTACAGAGAATAGGTGAGTTGCTCCCGCCCCGCTTCCAGAGCTAGCCGTCCACGGTCCGCTGCCCGGTGATTCATGTCGGGCCGTTGTATCTATGCTAGTTGCACGGTAAACTCTGCTTGCGAGATGCAGGATTTTGCGTGACATCAGTATGACGCGTTGTTCGATTGTGGCGTTGTAGATATCGCTACAATGTGGTCGGAGTACGATTATGAGTTTATCTTGGCAAGTGGCCTAAAATCTCCAATTACAGAGTCGTATAGTAGTTATGTCGTGATGGCCCAGTGTATCGTGATGGCCCAGTGTGTCGTGATAGCCCAGTGTGTCGTATGGCCCAGTGTGTCGTATGGCCCAGTGTGTCGTATGGCCCACTGTTTCGTACTTAGATACTTAGTATAGGCATGTGATGAGAAGGGACGAAACGCATGTGACTAAAGGAGTGATGAATATACATGTTGATGGATGGAGAGGGAGAGGAAGGCCGAAGAAAAGGTGGATGGATTGTGTGCGGAATGATATGAAAGAGAAGGGAGTGAATGATAGCGTGACGCTTGACAGGGGAGAATGGAAAAAGAAAACGTGTTGCACCGACCTCAAGTCACATGGGATAAGGGCAGGAAGATGATGATTTGTATTCGTCTTCGCCACGAATAGCAGAATAACTATGTATTTAAAACATGGCAAAAATTCATGATAAAAAAATACTAATGAAGATAATTCATTTTCTCATAGTTACATGTTGTATTATCTATATTGGTTCTGAAGTGGTATGCCGCCTCGGTAGGTGGTCAGCTAGTATAATAATATATACAAACATGCTTGTCTTATCTGCTACTGAGCTAGCACTATTTCAAGTCAAGATTACTTAGATACTTGAATGAGCCTAAAACATTAAAGTATTACACAAGACAATGTACCAGAGAATGATCGTGTCTACAGTCGACACCATTTCCCGTTGCCTTTTATAGACTTCAACTAGCCTTTACAGAATTATAAATAGCTCCTACATTGAATGGCATTGCCAAAACGGGACCAGAAACAATTAATTCTAATGCAATAACATTAATTTTGCAAACAATATCACTTATTACTTTTTGATGTTGTTTATTTTAATGGGACATTCGATCGAAATCTACAAGGACACGAAAACTTTATTATCTACATTTTAAATAGTCCTATTATGTTTAATAAGGGTTTACTAATCTATGAACCAATACCACAATACACACATATCAGTAGCAACAGGTTTCATTTTGACAGTTCAACAACATTCATTGCGGTGTTTACGTACCGGAGCAGGCAATTTTTTCCAATATTATGAAGCAATGGATTAGCAGTAATCTTCAAAATGATTCAGATTGAAATTGATAGTGTGTTACGCAATTATGCGTGCTGACAATGGACGGCCTGGATACGTTTTAGGCCTCCCCAAAGTTAAACGAACACATTTAAGCTTGAAATAAAATTAATTTACTTGGCAGAGGATTGAATTAGATTTATTTGGACCGTGGCTCGTGGCTAAAGGTTAAGGTTAAGCGGCGCTTGCCGCGGTCAGTTCGAGGATGGGTGACCCCCACATCGCAACCCCTTCGTGTCTCGGAGAGCACGTGAACCCGTTGGTCCCGGTTGTCATTCGTAGATCGTTTGACATTCGTTACGGGGAATCGTGTTACTTACCCAGTAACTGGGTTGTAGAGGTCAGACCCGGTCAGACTGGAAGCCGACCCCAACATAAGAAACGACTAGCGAGATTGATTGATTTGAAGTAGCTGGGACAGACTGGATGCGGAAGGCGGAGGACAGGGTGTTTTGGCGCAGCCTGGGAGAGGCCTATGTCCAGCATTGAACTGCGATAGGCTGAGTTGATAATAGAATATACTAGCTGGGCCCCGTGGTTTCGCCCGCGTAAATGTCGATCCCATGGGAATATCGGGATAAAAAGTAGCCTATATATTAATCCAGGGTGTTGGCTATCTCCATACAAAATTTTATCAAAATTGGTCCAGCCGTTTGAGCGTGAAGAAGTAACAAACATATAAACACACACACACACACTCACAAACTTTCACCTTTATGATATTAGTGTGATTTTTCCATCGATTTTCGTATGACTAAGGTCGTCCTTATAGTCATTTGCTATGTGTTCCAATTTACCCTGATCATTCACCATATCCTTCTCGGAATGCTCCCCAAGCCATTTCGCCGATACACCACTGTCCTCAAGAACGCATGGAAAAAAAACTTCTTTAATTCTCTGAGTAGTGCGGACGTACCCGTACCAACTTCGTCTCCACCGATATTTATAAAAACGCAAGGAATCAGCACGGACTTGGGGTGTCTACCCGACCGTGCCGCGATCGGATCGTGGTCGAAAATGTCGCAACCTAGCATTTGCACTGGCATTTCTGATTCCCGACCTTAATTTTGACATTTTGGTGCTATTTGGTTCGCGATAACATCTACGGATTTCTTTTTAATGATCCTGTAGGGACTCGGCATTTGCGTTGACATTTTCATTTTGAATTGTTAGGTGAAGGGAGGGAAGTGTTTTCTGCGTAGTGCTAAAGGGTAGCGATGTGTTGGCATTATGAATATGAAATTAATGATCCTGATAAATGCCAGGTCAAAGTGGAGGATGATTCAAATCGAAGGTAAATGTTATAAGTATAGTGTTCAATCTGTGCGGAAACAAAATAGGCCCGTCTGGGGCGGACACTGGCAAACGAGAAGTCGTGAGTTCGAACCCCACTATTTGCACTATTGATGCCAACATAACTCTAGCCATTTGGAGCATAGTTGGAGGGGACTGCAGACTAGCAACGTGTTACTTAAAGTAGAAAATACTACTTACTATAATCTATCTATATATACCTACTTACAATAATAAAGCTGAAGAGTTTGTTTGTTTGAACGCGCCCATCTCTGGAACCACCAGGCGGATTTGAAAAAAATATTTTTGAATTTGATAGCCCAATTCTTGAGGAAGACTAGCATAGATACAACGGCCCGGCTGTTGCCCACCAGACACAACACCCGTCTGGTCGGAGGATCCTCCCTTTTCTATAGAGTATGAGTGAACTTTACACCCTGTTCCTCATACCTCTACAGTTATATTAATTAAGCATAAGATAATTCAAATTCAATAATTTCATTCATTGTATCACATAAAGTGTTTTTTTTATTTTTTAAGCATTGTCTTCTAAATGATGCGAAGCGGAGCGTGTTTAAAGGTGACGCGCAAAGGTGCGAAAAGTAAGGGGAAGCACTTAATTTGAGGAGTTTCCAAGAATTTGAAATTTGCATGTAAATTCTTTAAGATCTCGCCAATACCTTCCGCCTTTTGTTTGTTCCTCGAATTACTTCGTTAAATTGTATAGGCACGCTAATTCATATGTAAAGATGTTTCATGATATGCTCGAAGTGCGGTTTTAAGGATAATTTAAATCGGTACCTAAGCAAACTTTAGGAGTAAACCTACTACAAATAGCATATACATAACGACACATGGCCATTATCAGTCAATTCCAGATCCATTGCGGCTGCCGAGCTATCATGGTAGGCGGGCGAGGAGAATCTAAACCACGTATTGAAGAAGATCAACGAAACGATTATTATTCTAACAAAATATTAACAGAACCGTAATTCACACTTCCCAACTAATTGAAATACAGCGACGCTCCACCGAACACGTTTTGCTTATGCTCGAGCAAAAGAGCATTACATTACATTTAGTATTTTTATCTATGCAAAAGAGCCTGGAGTTGCGTCAGAGTGAAGATACGTCAACCCGCGCTTGTCAAAATGTCCGCTGCCATTCTTGACGTTTCTTGACACTCTCAAAACGTCGAATCCAAAACCAGATCAACTAATTATTTTCCCAAATACCAAAACCTAAGCCATTTCATCAAGAATCTCCACAAAATTAATAGCCAACAAACAGACTATCAAAAAATAACGATTGCGGTCCGCCAGTGTCTTCCTTTTCGCGCCCTTTTTGAGGCCGCCATCTCGCGATGAAGCGACGCCAACATGGCGGATTTTACTATCGCTCGTAAACCACGCCGAAATTAACAAAAGGTTTTGGCAACTGGTACGATTTTAAATATAAAATCATGATGGGAATCGACCGACATCTTGAAGTATTGAACATCTGAGATATAAATAGTTTATGCGGGCAGTTGGAGATTTCCGCGGTTGTGCAATTCGCTTGGGTAAGCTCTTAAAATGGAAATGGTATAAAATGAATCCAGTTATCAGCCGTTTATCAAATTGAGTGAGTTGTTATAGTCAATTGAAGGAGGCGAGCTGTGGCTCAATTCAATTTATTGCTATTTTAGTTTGACGGTTTATTTTAATACTAGCTTTAGCTCGGGGCTTCGCTCATATGTATAAGTAGAAATACTTGTTCAATTTTTTTTTTCATCTTGTTAAGAGAACATAACAAAATAGGGAATTGGAATAGATTCTTTTTTCGACAATTTGAGGATAGGTCGCACTCACATCAAAGGTTTGTATGTTTTCTAAAAGTTCTTTTGTAGTCTTCATGTCACGTTTTCATGCTTTATCAAGAGTAATAAGACTTGGAGGTACAGACGCCAGCACATCAAGCTACCCGAAACTGTCAAATTTTCTCAATCAACTTTGAACCTTATGCTTTAGCGATAAAGTTGAAAATCTATTAAAGAAATTTGACAGATTGTAGAAGCTTGATGTGATGGCGTCTGTACTTACCTACATAATACTTCCACTTTTGATGAGCAATGGTGGTCCAGTGGTAACGGCACCGACTTACGAGTCATAGGTAGTAGGTTCGAACCCAGATGTAGGCGCTTTACTTTGTGTAAATTATATAATCACCACTGCTCTCAAAACGGTGAGGGAAAACATCGTGAGGAAACCGGTATGTCCTAGAGCCAAAAATTCGAAGAAGTGTGACATCTACTAATCCGCACTGGCCCTGCGTGGTGGATTATGGCCCACTCCTCAGCAGTAGGAACATTATAGGCTATTAAACACACCATAGGACCACCATCGGCGTTACATGTGTCATGTTTACGATAACAGATTGAACTCATAGAACACCCATACGATGATTTTTAGGCTGCAGGCGTGGTGCATACTAAGTCCTATCATTGTTTATGTTGCTCACATTGTTCGTACTGATAACGGTATTTTTTTATACTAGTATCTACTTAGTTTTGCAAGTAGATTAACTGTCCACATAAATTTATGTAACTAACTTCCGCCCGTGGCTTCGCCCGCGAGGTATGTCGATAAAAACTATGCAATCTATCTCTCTGCCAAATTTAATCGAAATCGGTTCAGTGGTTTAGGCGAGAAAAGGTAATATACAGAAAGACAGAGTTACTTTCGAATTTATAATATTATACAGGGTTATTGGTAAAACATTAACAACCTCTTATGAGGTCATTGTACTCATCATTATGAACCACTTTTATTATGGGACCAAACCTGAAATCGCGAAAAAAAAACAGCTGTTCCCTACATTTTGACGAGTTATACGAACTTATATGAAGGGAACAGCTGATTTCAACCATTCTGATTTTTTGGCAGACCGTGCTTTAGGTCCAGTAGTCCTCTATAAACAGGTAGGTTATTTTTCTAAGTAGAACACCAAACTCAACTAGTTTTTTTTTACGTGTGAACGTGTTTGAACAAAC
Source organism: Oligia latruncula (assembly GCA_948474745.1). NCBI lineage: Eukaryota > Metazoa > Arthropoda > Insecta > Lepidoptera > Noctuidae > Oligia > Oligia latruncula. The sequence goes on from OX419708.1 coordinate 12,112,174, forward strand.
GTACTTACAGAAATACAAACATTTATCAATCAGATTCTTAATTTTATTCCACTAACATTATGTCGCCGACTGTCAGTACAGTGCATGACATTGAATACCACCGATGCAATGTGCATGCATAATCTATTTATAACCTACTTTGGTATCTACATAATACCAGAATAATAACCACTTCCTTAAAAAAATATCTCGCTCAGATATTTATGGGTTTTCGAACAAAAATGATTGAGAAGATCTGAGAAAAATGTCAAGAGGGAAGCTTTGAATACCTACCTACAATGGCTATAAGAGTAGGGGAAGACCAAAGAAACGATAGTTGTATTGTGTGAAAGAAAATATGGGAAGAAAGGGCGTGACTATTGAGATGATGACGTCTAAAAGAGAAGTACCTATGGAAGAGGAAGACAGTCCTGTTGCACCGATTCTAAATAAATTAAAGGAAAATACGTTTAAACACAAAAAAGAACAAGTAAAAGAAAAGATAAGTAAAGGAGGAGGAAGATAAAAAAAAATGGAAAAGTGACATGTTCTGCCAAATGGAAAAAAATTACATGTACTGCCATATGGAAGAATGACATAAACTGGCAAATGGCAATTCGCGAGTTCGAACACGACTTCGGACGAGTTCGGACGCGAGTTCATCGAGAAAACGATGGAGCCATTACTATAAAATTGGAATTGGAATTGGAACCCCATTCATTTCACTATTTACGTGGTACGTCTTAGTGTGCATACAGATCAACTGCAGCCAAATACACGAGCGGCATTTTGTCGACGGTCGCAATTGCCTCTGCCACAGATGTGTGTCGCCAGTGTGTATGAGCACTTAGCACATCTTTTTGTCAAGAAAGGTATTTTTGAATACTTACATAAGCGATCAAGATTTTTTTATTTTTTCAGCTACCTATTTACATAAACATTTCGACTTAGACATTTAGAATTTCACTCTAGCTGACCATTCATAAAACACCATAAAAATAAAAATAAATAAAAAGTCCCATAAAACAATGGTAGCCCCGAGGCCCACCCATGTGACCCCGTGACCCGGCCGTCGACCCCGCCATCCCAGCCATTGTACTCGCTCTATTAATTTAAACCTTCCATGGTATCCGGCCATTTAGTGTCGAAAATTAAAACAATAGACTGTTCTTTTTTTTTAAATAGAAGTTTTCAGTGAAAGTGTGTTTTTTTTTGTATTTAAGGGAAACTAGTTTTTGTAAGATGTTATGGTCAATTACGACTTGACTTACGAGTTGTAGGTCGTAGGTTCGAACCCAGACAGGCGCTTTACTTTGTGTAAATTATTTCATCACCACTGCTCTCAAAACGGTGAAGGAAAACATCGTGAGGAAACCGGCATGTCCTAGAACCAAAAATTCGAAGACATGTGACATCTGCCAATCCGCACTGGGCCCGCGTGGTGGATTACGGCCCACTCCCTCTCACCGAGAGGAGGCCTGTGTCCCAGCAGTGGGAACATTATAGGCTGATTATGATGATGGTCAATTTAGCTGTGGTTTTGGAGATTTTCTCTTCAGTTTTTGGATGAATTTTCTTAGACAATGGGCACAATTAGGTAAATAAATGACATTTTTATCTTTGTGGTTTCACGTTAGTCCTTACCGTATGAAAGATATTCCCTATTATGTTTTATTGTTCTTTTTATCACTGTGTGACCTAAATCCGCACTTGAGTCCCGCTTTTCTCTGACATAAGTAGTCCATTTCTACACAGAAACGCGTGACAGTGCGGGTTTAAATCACACGAGCTATAAAATAATATACGATACGTGTGCCTTAAGTAGTAATGTACTAATTTGGGCGCCATTTTGTAACAAAAAAAAACAAGACATCATCATCTGCCTCACCTTTTCCCAACTATGTTGGGGTCGGCTTTCAGTTTAACCGGGTGCAGCTGAATACTAGTATTTTACATGAATCGACTGCCTATCTGACTGACTAACCCTGCTGGGTTATGGCGGTCAGATAGGCTATTGCAGTAACTGCTGTTACTGGGTAATACGATCTCCCTTGGTAAGACTGGTTGTCAGACTTCGACTGCCAAAGATCCACGAATAACAGCCGTTACAAACAGCTTAAAACGTGCTTTCCGAGGCACCAGGGCTTTTGATATTTGTAAAGGTGGTCACCCATCCACGGACCAACCGCGGCAAGCGTAGCTTAACCTGATTGATCGACCCGTGCGGCTATTATTACTTACCCATGAGGCCCTCAATGGCGTTGCTAACTGTCAGTGTTGATTCAATGTGTTTTCAAGATTAAGACGGATCAGCCAACTGAGGTCACGTGCGATAAAGCATATGTCTTAAAAGGATTCTATTTGGTTTTCCTCCCTTTTTTCTGCTTACCCCAAGGAAAAAGTCGTGAGTATAGTTCGAAGTGGTAATTTATAGGTGTTCCATATAGCTCAGAAGTTGTAAGTACGTAATGCACTTAGATATGAAATCGTGATAGGTTATTGGATTAATTTGGGCTATTAAGAACTTCCTACTGCTTTTAGTTCCTTTCACTGTTGCAACAATCAGATTATTAAGTACTCCTCGCCTTTGGCTTTCCTTCATAATCATCACGATTTGATCTTTTTTAGGGTTCCGTACCTCAAAAGGAAAAACGGCATCCTCATGAGACTTCGTTGTCCGTCTGTCTGTCCATCTGTCAAAACCCTTTTTCTCAGGAACGCGTGAAGTTATAAAGTTGTAATTAATATCAAATACTCAACGCTGCAATCCCTTGAAGCAGTGAAAAAATCAAACTTCTAAGTCAACGCAATCAAAAGATACGGGCGTTTTATGTTGCGTTTATGCTGCATATTTTGACGCTCGCAAGGGAATCAAAACCTATAGGGTATTTCCCGTTGACCTAGAATCATGAAATTTGGCAAGAAGCAATGTCATGTAGCACAAGTAAAGAAAAAAATCCGAAAACTGTAAATTTGTAGTTACATCGCACTTGACCGTTATTTTTTAATAAAAATAAAAATATAATATCCTAACCAAACTCAAAACTATTAACAAATTAAATTATAGCGTCGAAATATTCAGCCGCATTGCTGTCGACTGGTAATGTACCCAAGAGACTGGCGGCATTGGCACGTTGTATGGCAATACTTATCCTCTGGCCAAGGTAAAAGCCAGCCCTTGGGTCACGGGAGTGTCATGCAGCCGTTTGAAGATTTCATTGAACATGCCATCATAAGCATCACGATTGGTGTAGGTACAGTCAGAAAAAATAATTGTTTATCAAATTGACACACTACGTCAATCTGTGTGCCAGACAGCTGTAGAAGAGTGACAGTTGTGATTTAAATCTCCCGGGATGACTGTACTTACAATACGATCAAAATAGGAAACAACAAACTCTACTAAGTTATTATTTTGTAAGGTCAAGGGAAAGAGCAGCTTATGTCCACTGCTGGACATAGGCCTCCTCGTGGCTGCGTCACAACACCCTGTCCTCCGTCTTCCGCATCCAGTCGGTCTTAGCCACCTTCATATGGTCGTTGGTCCATCTAGCTGGGGGGCGTCCCACACTACGCTTGCCGATACGCGGTCTCCACTCCAGGACTCGTCTGCTCCACCGGCCTTCGGTCCTTCGACAAACATGGCCAGCCCACTGCAACTTCAGATTGCTTACTCTGCAAGCCTAACTCTATATAAGCTAAATGTCAGCTAGTCACGCCAATTTATACAGATATGTATAATAAAAAATAAATCAAGGAAAAAAAAAACTAAAATATTAATGAAAATTTAATTTAATCACGCTAATATTCTAAAGGCGAAAGTTAATGAGTGTGTGTGTTTATATGTTTGTTACTTCTTCACGCTCAAACGGCTGGACCAATTTTGATAAAATTTTCTATGGAGGTAGCTGACACCCTGGATTAACATAATAAGCTACTTTTTATCCCGATATTCCCACGGAATCGACATTTACGCGGGTGAAACCGCGGGGCGCAGCTAGTTCAAATAAAAATAGGAACAGAACGCCATATTTATTGAGCTGTTTTAGCAAACTAAACAAAATAACTTCTGCCAAGTCTCCCAGATTTGTATAAAATGCTTACTCATTCAAGTAAAGTTAGTATGGAGGTCAAGGCCGTTCCTTTTCTTAGCTCACAGTACAAGATCCTAAAGAAATTCTTTTATGAGGTACAAGAGCAATGTTTTATTTACAAACAATGACTTTTAGCTCTAAAAGCCTGTGCAATCACTGCTCAAGCCAGTACTTGTACAGTGTACTTGCCTAGCGAGTGGAATGACCCAGTAAACTTGAATCAAGTCGTGAGATCCCGAGCTACCCAGTACCTACCTATCAGTAATCAATAATATGCAAAACAATAGAATATAAACTCTATGTCTGACAAAATAAGGTGAAAAGTTCGTTGTCATAGAGCGAGCACACTCCAAACAATGAGTTCCTCTTATACTATGCTCTTCTATTCCAATAATACAGGCCTTATTTAAAAAAGAAGAAAATTTACATACTCTATTGAAATTTAAACTTTATTGCTACAAAAAATAATGTGCGTTTTTCTTTATTTCCCTCATTTTCTTTATGGTAAGCGTTCGAATTATTTACCGTGTTATTTGAAACTCTACCTTATTTTTGGGAAGCACAGGTGGATTTTCCCTTGTGTAGGGTTTGTCACTTCTTAAGTCAAGGGCTTGAATCCCCCAGCCCTAAGCAAAGCTTGTTAAAAATCGGCGTTTTGTTGGAAACGCGAATTACTTTTGCATTTTTTTTTTCTGTTTAAGTAAGAATTTCGTTGAAGTGCTGAAAGAAGTGTTGGTTGGCAATTTCTGTCGCGATTAATTTTTGTAACAGTATACTTTTTGGTTACTACGCTAAGAGACATGGGGTTTTGAAGGGTTACGAAGTTATGGAACATAAAAATTTAAAATTAGTTAAATAGAATATTAACATAATAGAAACGAATAAATTAAATACTGAATAATTGCATGGTAATGGGATACCTATACCTAATAATAATACTTCCCAAGCAACTGCACCAATATTTAAAAACGAGACAGTTATTTAGACTTGTCTCCTTCCACCTACCAAACTAAAGAAAGCTGAGAATTATCCAAAAGTTCCTTCAGAATGACCCACAAACATCATCAACAACACAAAGTCTAAACATATCATCACATCACATCATAATGATATGTTATCATTTATCACTTAGGTTAGCACTTGGCTGCGGCCCGTGTTATTCCATAAAGTAACACTACCCCGTTGGTCTCGTGGTTGCAAGCGCGACTGCTGAGCGTGGGATCATGAGTTCGATTCCCGAGTCGGACAAAGTGTTATTGGGTTTTCCATTAGGAATTTCTTAGTAACAGTCCAAAGTTTGGAAGTTGACGGTTTAATACCCCCGTGCCTCGGAAAGCACGTAAAGCCGTTGGTCCTGCGCCTGAACTCTCCCCCCGGTCGTGTCGGATTGCCGTCCCATCGGACTATGAGAGTAAAGGAACAGAGAGTGCACCTGTGTTTGCGCACACCCTTGTGCACTATAATATCTCCTGCGTACCTGGCTAATCTCCATTGAGATTGGCCACCGTGAGTACCATGACCGAAAACGGTCGGGGAGGCTATTACATTAAATAAAATAGCCAAATCGGCTGGACCGATTTGGCTATTTTAAAATGTTCGTAATAGTCCGAATTGGGTTTTTATCGAAAGATAATTAGGAAAAATTTCCCGGAAAATTTAAAAAATCGGGAAAAGCTGAACGTCCTTTTTTCTATGGGATTTTCGTATGAATTATTGAATTTTGGACAGGAAAACGTCTGTCGGGTCAGCTGGTAACAGAGAAAGCAGTACAGCATCCTCCTGACTGCTGATCCTATCTTCATCATCTGCCTAGCCTTTTCCCAACTATGTTGGGGTCGGCTTCCAGTCTAACCGGATGCAGCTGAAGACCAGTATTTTACATGGAGCGACTGCCTATCTGACCTCCATAACCCAGTTACTGGGTAATACGATACCCCTTGGTAAGACTGGTTGTCAGACTTTCGGGCTTCTGACAACCCGTAACGACTGTCAAAGATCTACGAATGACAGCCGGGACCAACGGCTTAATGTGCTTTCCGAGGCACGGAGGGATCTCGGTATGTAAAGATGATCACCCATCCACAGACCAACCACGGCAAGCGTAGCTTAACCTGATCGATCGACCTGTGCGGCTGTTATTATTTAGGCACGGATCCCTCACTGACTGCTAATCCTATCTTAATATTATAAATGCGAAAGTGGGTTTGATTGTGACGCTTTCACGCCAAAGCAGCTGAACGGATTTAGATGAAATTTGGCACACAGATAGACCATGACATATTAGTATACTTTTCATCCCGGATCGCAGACGAAATCCTATAATATACCTACTCTTTGCCAAGTATGATGATTCTGGCAATTTCTCAAGACGTTCCTCGAAGCAGATATTGAGAGACGACGTTTCAGTACTTATTGAATACAAGAAGATTGGTCTGAATATATGTCGAAAATGGAAGACTTGTAGTTACCCTCGAAGCACGTCTTCATTTTTGTTACTTCGACATGGTTTATTTCCCAAGGCGACTCGTTTTTATGAACTTACTAGCTGCACCCGCAGTTTCGCCCACGTAATTGTCGATCCCGTAGGAATATCGGGATAAAAAGTAGCCTATATGTTAATCCAGGGTGTCAGCTAGCTCCATACAAAATTTTATTAATATTGGTCCAGCCGTTTGAGCGTGAAGAAGTAACAAACATATAAACACACACACTCACAAACTTTCGGCTCTATTATAGTAGTGTGATAACCTTTCTAAGAACTCATAACCATAATACCTAATATTGATTGAAGACGCTGACCTGATGAAGTGCCGTCTGTACTGAGAAGTTAGCAATGGTCCTTGCTCGAACTTGACAAACAATCCCTTACAAGTATCTCTTTAGAACTTCTTTTTCTTTGTTACATTGCTACATTTTTAGCTACCAAGTAACCTTTATTTTTAGCTCCGAACACAAAGACACTTGAAAATCCCTATACAAGTCTCCCGAAATTTAAATAAGCTACATTACGTAAACCGTCTGGTCTCTTGCCTAGAGCACGTGGCCCTGTCCTGATTTCACCATTCTACCTACTCACATAAAGATGGCCCGTGACTTTATACCTGATTCTGGAAGAACCACTAAACCATCCAATTTTAAACTCCACCTAAATGCCATAAGGTAGGTTTTCCAGTGGTGTAAAAGTGAGAGTTACGTGGTATAGGTGAGAAGGGATGTGTGTATAAATCAATCGATCGATCGACTCACGCGCAGCGCCTGTTGGCGATCAAACGCTGCTATTTCGAGGTATGTGTTAAGGGGAGACCGATTTAGATAGAAATTATTATCTTAGTTTCTTCTGGGTTTTTATGATGATTTGAAGTGAAAATTATGGAGGGAGATTTCAGGTTAAAAATACGTCGTCGCACTTGGACGAAAGAGAGAGCAGTCGTAGCCCAGTGGTTACGGCCACGACTTACGAGTTGCAGGCCGTGAGTTCGAACCAAGGCAGGCGCTTTACTTTGTTTAAATTATTTCATCACCACTGATTTCAAAACGGTGAACGATAACATTGAGAGGAAATCGGCCTGTCCTAGAACCAAAAATTCGAAGACGTGATAATATTTACCAACTCGCACTAGGCCCGCCTGGTAGATTACAGCCCACTCCCTCACGAAGAGAGGAGGCCTGTGTCCCGGCTGTGGTAAAATTATAGGCTGATTTTGCTTCTTGTAAGAAATACTTCGTTATAATCATGGAGTAATAAAGAGAACTTGAATATCTTACGGCAGAAGAAAGTTTCCCTTTGATTCATAACGAACGAAGAGCTAGCAGAAAATCGGCTGGGTTTAAAGCCAACCAACATTCCTGTGTTCACACAGGCAAATTAAACTTTTTACCTGATGTCTCTAGGTGGTCTTCCTGCCTCGGAAAGCACGTTAAGCCGTTGGTCCCGGCTGCCATTTGTAGATCTTTGACAGTCGTTACGGGTAGTCAGAAGCCCGAAAGTCTAACAACCACTCCAAGGGATATCGTATTACCCAGTAACTGGGTTGTGAAGGTCAGCTAGGCAGTCGCTCCATGTAAAATACTGGTATTCAGCTGCATCCGATGGCTAGAAGCCGATCCCAACTTAGTTGGGAAAAGGCAGATGATGTGTCTAAGTGTCTATCCATTTTATAAACAGACTAGCTGCGCCCCGCGGTTTCACCCACGTAAATGTCGATCCCGTGGGAATATCGGGATAAAAAGTACCCTATATGGTTAATCCAGGGTGTCAGCTACCTCCATACATGTTTTTTCCGAATTGGTCCAGCCCTTTGAGCGTGAAGAAGTAACAAACATATAAACACACACACTCACAAGCTTTCGCCTTTATAATATTAGTGTGATGGAAAAATCATCAACCTGAAACATAAATGTTAGGTATACTTACTAAATAAAATGAAATGAAATGATTTTATTTTTGTAAGTAGGTTTGTACAAACACTTTTACACGTCAATCATGTTTTTTTTTTAAACTAGATGAAGTCGGCGTTTCCTATCTGACTACTCTGAGAAGAAAGGCCGAAACAAACTCAGAGGTCACAGTCTCTTTTAAAGTCGAGACATAATCTTGGTCAGGTTATATGAAGACCATGTAGATCGATGTCTGAGGTGGTCTTTTGAGGAAAGAACCACACAGATTGAGAGGACCTGTCCAGTCAGTGCACGCATTTGTCAAAAATCGTGCAGCTCAACTCAAGACTTAAGGAGCTCAACGATTCGACGAACAATACCAAAGAAAGGACATTTGGGTAGGCCACATAAATTACTCAAACTGCCAAACCATGAAAAAAAAAAAACTAACAGAACAGCGAGAATAATAAAAATATATATATATGTAAAATGACCCACATCGTCTTCACATTCACAATGAAAAAATAATATAATACTTTACAAAGTAAGCAAATGTCATTGTTTAAAAAAAAAATTCATCAATGTCAATGTGTAGGTACCTATATAAAAAAGAAAAAAATCATTCAAAATGCAGAAATTGGAAGCAGCTCAATCCCAAGCCTTTTTGTCCTCAATATAATCTTTAACGGTATAAAAGGCTTTCTGGCACAACTTTAATTAAACTTACGTTTAATGAAAGATTTGAATTTATTAAGGCTTAGATCTTGAACGTGGCTTGGTAGTTTATTGTAAAAGCGTATACATTGGCATCTGAACGAGCCACCTATTTTTTTGAGCCTGGTTGTAGGTACACTAGACACCTCGTTTAATATTCGTTCCTTATAAAAACTATACAAAAGGATTCGTAGCACAGCCTGCACTGTGCTTAGCATAGAAATCTCCCCTATTAGTCTCACCGCGAGCTTCAAGACGAGCTAGAATTTCTCCTGGGATTGGCTTTGAAGCAATCGAAATGCAGCTCTGGATCCTGGCATAGATTTTACAGAAAATTCTTAGATTGAAATATGATCTTCCTGTGTTGTGTTATCTCTGATGAGAGAGAGAGCGGGGTTTGGGAATAATGAAATGTCACAGCAATCAGCATAAAATGCCTTTTAAATTGTCTGAGTGCTTGGCCAGACTAGCAGCGTGGGACGGGGAGCGGCGCGTTTGCGGGAACGCGCGCGATCTGCCTGTCTGCAGTGGAGTGCGACTGCGTTCTGCGTGTTGTCGTGTCCAGTGTTTATCAAAGGCTTGTGTTTAAACGCCTACCAGAAAAGTACCTATTTTACTAGCAAAAAAATTTAAATACCTGCCCAGAATGGATAAAATATGGTCACCAAATTGTGTTTCATAAAGTATTGTAGAAATGAACCGATTTTTTCCTTTTTATTCTATTCTACATCCTATGTCGACGGAGCCCCGCTTCCCCTATTTCTGTGTAAAGGGTTTAAAGTAACCTAACCATTTTTTTTTTTTTTTTTTTACGTGGAGAAATGCTCATGCATTCTGCACTACCACGGGGAGATAGTGCAGTTATGTGGGACTCTAACCCACTAAAACTCCACGGTGTCCTCCTCTGCCGCTTATGGCGGGAACATGGGCACGCGTTAGCACTCATCCGTGAACCCGCCGCGGCTGTCCGTCACCGGACCCTCCTCCGGGGAGTACTCCCCATCACCGGCGCACCAGAACACATAGCACGCCGTGACCACCCCAGGGACCAAACCAGCACATGGGCGCCAGACGACCCCGTCTCTGCCACCCTTGGTCCCCCTGCGACGGGTCAGGTCATTGGCCCCGCCGCCTGCCAATTTTCGGCCGCAGAGGATAGGGAGAGTGGCCAACATCATACCAACACTCCTCTTCCCCTGCGGCCCCACCGCGTCCGCCATCGAACGGTGGCGACCCCGTCAAGGCCGCGGAAGGTAGGGAGAGCGGCGCACCGTAATACCGGCACTCCTCTCCCGCCGCGGCCTCCAACCCTCAGCCGCGATGCCTCCGGTATGACATCGCGGCCCGCCTCAGTTGCGATGTCGCCCAAGCGGCACCGCAACCTACATGTTGGCCGCTACGTCGTCGGCTTGTCGGCAAAAGCCCTGACGAGCGGCCCCTCCTCGGGTTCCTCTTCGCTTCACCGTGGGTGTCCAAGCCACGGCTACTGAGCCCCCCCGCCTCGACAATGCGGGAACCCACCGGGGGGGAAAGTAACCTAACCAAACCTAACCTCGGGGTGCCCTTCGCTCGCTCTTGCATCTACGTTGCCATCATTTTGGGTATTAATGTTACTATTTCAGGGAAACAAGATTTGGTGAACATAAATCCATTTTGGGAGGTTCAAAAATTATTTTGGTAATCATTTAAAATTTTAAATTGTACCCTTTGTCAAAATATAATATGGATGAACTGTCAAAATGAAAGCCATTCCTACCGTTACTGTGTTACGCCACTACCCCACTGATTGGAGAAAAACGGTAACATATAAAATGCTATCCCAAACGCATTTTCCTGCGAAGTGTGCAAAAGATTAAATTACTTTCCAAAACATGTTCTTTCTAAAAAGTGTTGACTTCCACTTAAGCCAGTTTGCTACAGTATTAAGGCTAGCCACTTTACGCTATGGAAAACGACTGGAATATTTATAAAAATAGCACAAAAAATCACCGCAGGCGCCCGAGCGCCTAGCCAGCAATATTCATGATAACTATATAACATGCTCCGTACCGTGGTATGTGCATAGTTTTGGCGAGAACTATTTTTATGTTCGGGGTCAATTTAAAAAGGTCAAACTTTTTGAACTGAAAATTGTAGTAATTGTAAAATTTGCTATGATTTATCCATATCATAGCAAATTGCAACAATTTTCATTTGATATCCCCACGAGTCGTACTCAGCGCTTCTCTTCCACTTTTATTATGCGCACAGCTAAAGTGTGGAACTCTCTGCCGGCCGGCATCTGTGTTCCATCCCACATTTAACCCGTCTGCCTCCAAAGCAAGAGTGAACAGGCATCTTCTGGGCACGCTCGTTCCATCATAGACCTCATCTATCGCTTTCCATCAGGCGTGATCGGGGTCAAGAGCGGACCCATTTAATAATAAAAAAAAAACAAGTATTTAAAAAACAAAAACAAAAAAAATTGTTTAAAAAAATTTATTACAATAATTTTAAAAGATAACGTGACGGCTGACAGGGGTATGGAAGGAAAAACTTTTTTCATTGATCCCTACTGACGTGTGAGACGGGCATGAACAAGAAGTGTTCCTTCGTGAACGGACCCTGTCAGGAGGGACCACGGATGTGGGAAGGACCCCTCTTTGCTGCCATGGCTTATTTTAATTGAATTTAATATTTGAATTGTTTTTTTTAAACTTTTCATTACGGACGCTTTTAACTTTTTGAATCGTTCTCACAGGCTATCTTACATGAATGATGTAACCATATTATTTTGATTTAAATGAGGGTCCGTGGAGTTTCTTGTCCGTTCTTCTCCATAGGTACAGTGTCGACCAAAAGTCCTTAAGCAAAATCGCAAAGTTATAGTTTGAAGTTTAGTTAGTGACTTACGACCTTCTTTTAATGAGTAATTTGACACACACACCCGCATATTACTCGAATAATCACGCTATTGAATATAGTTCCGTGTCATGTTCGTCTTGTTCACATAGTTCGTAAAACTTTATGATTATACCCACAGAAATCTTAATAAATAAATTATAAGGTGGACAGATGCACCATTCACCGCGAAAGAATGTTCTGGTTCTTTGTTGGTTGATAATAATTTGATATTGTGGGTTAGTGAAGTGTGTTTAATCTATTAGAGGTGTTGTTCATTTTGAAACGCAAGCAAATTTAAATATTGAGATGAAAGCGGATATTATCGCGCTGCGTAAAAGTGTACTTAATAATAAACCACAAATATTTGATGAAACCGGACTGACTGTGAGTATTATGATTTAATTCTTTTATCGAACATTTATTTAATTAATGTATAACTGCTGATCCTTGTAGTTATTTTATTAAACGTTTTATATTTACCATAGGGTCTAAATAGAAGAAAAAAAATATATTTCCAAGAGTTTATTTATTTACTTTTGAAATGATGAATATAGCATTAAGTATAAATTATAATCTTATCATTTTGTAACATTTGAACTATTTTCAAAATATTTTTTTTTCAAAATGGTAGTTAATCATATTTTATTATTTTGCTAGTAGCCTTACAATATTCCTTTTTTGTTTTAGAGAAATTACCTACCTACTGTGAGTAGGAAGGTCAAAAGGTCGGAGGGTCCTTGCCAGTCGAACGCGATCGACAGTGGAAGGCCCCAGCTGGTCAGTGAATAAGAAACAAGTGGTTTTAACCAACCAGTTACCAGATGAAGTTGCATTGCAAGGAAATATGCAGAAATATGTTTAAATATTATAGGATCCATACGCCAGCGTTTACTTGATAGCATGGATAATAATGGGGGTTATACAACGTATTAAGTTATAAATTACAAATTGATTTTAGTAATATTAAAATAATATTGTGTCTTAACCGTATTAAGGATTATTTTGAGGTTTATAGTTTCAATCTTCTTTTCATAATGAAAATGAATACTTAAGCTATAACCGCAATTATAGAACAATATTATTTTATTAAGATACTTACAATATTTTAAGTCTAATGGTCGTAGTTCACATGCTTTACTTCAATAAATTGTTTTTTATGAGAAAATAAACTGTTTTAAAAGTTTATTTATAAAATTATAACGAATAAAATTTTGGAAATCACTTAAAAATCTTCTTTTTTTTTTATATCCCGTATTTCAATAACAATATAATAATACAAATAAAATAAATATTACATTATTATTCTCGTGTATTAATTAATCGAATAATAATAAAAAAATAAGAATATTGTTGAAAAGATAAATTAAAGTTTCATCTCGAGATTCGAACCTAGGCCAACTTGTTTAATAATCCAATACGCAACGCTATCCGCTAGCGGTACTTCTTATGAAGATGTGAATTTTAGCAATCGTATGAACCCACCAAGGTCATACGTAATTACGCCGCGCGTGTGAAAAAGCGACGGTATCATTATTTTTGTTTCGTTCGACGTTAGCCAGTGTACACACACAGATGTAGGTACGGGCCTGCGGCGCGGGCGTGGGGATGGTGTGCGCCATCGTTCACAGAAATTTCAACTTTATTGTGCTTATGCAAATTTGTTGCAGACCGTACCTACCTACACCACTCCTTGACAATTCAAAAGTGCTTGATAATATTGGTTTACCTATTCGAAATAAATGGTTTGGGTTTGAATATTTTTTTTAGCAATGCTAATTTACGAATCATTTAAACATTTTGATATGGCCAACATATCCTTTGAAGAGAAGACGTAAAGATGTTAATGACCGATTGAAAATAATTCGGAAAGAAAAGCATATTTTTTTTTAATTCGGGAAATCGATACCTATTCGAGATTATCTAAAATACCAGAGGTGACCGTATGACCGTACTTTTTTTTGTTGCAATACATTACGAACGACCAACTGATCAGTCGAACTATAGTAAATTAGCTGTTGCCCGCGACGTCGTCTGCCATCTAGGATGAAATATAGCCTATGTCTTCCAGGTTATGGTCTACCCATGTGCCAAATTTCATTCAAATCCATTCAGCCGTTTAAGCGTGAAAGTGTAACAAACATGCAAACTTAGTTTCACATTTATTTTAGGATGATTGGTTCAGTGGTTTAGGCGTGAAAAGGTTAACAAACAAACTTACTTTCAAATTTATAATTTTAGTTGTATACGTTGTATAAGATTCGATTGAATCGAGAATTCTGAAATAGGAATGTTACAGGCACTGAATACTGTAATCACAATTGAAGTGAATCAAATGTCAGGCATACCTAATGGTGAATATTTGATGCCTAATACCGGCAGTGATTACCGGTAATGGGGAATGCTTTACCAAATTAATGTGGGCTTTCATCATCATTACGTCAGTGAGATGGAATTTACGATGCTTTCAGTGGAATCAGTGGTTCTGTGTGACGATTTGAACTGTTGTTTGATATTGAATGATTCCGTGATGTAACTTTGGAGAGGTGAGGCCGAGTGAGGCCCTTTCGGCATTCTTCTTCTTCTTAGCGTGTCGATAGCAATCTAAATGGACTCAGCCCAGAATTCAGCTACTTATTTGGCGCCTTCACCTTTTGGCATTATAAGTGTTCTTTTCCTTCTGTTTTCGTAGTTTCAAGATGTTTTGTTCTAATGTCAATAAAGGCATTTTTTCTTTATTTTTTGCTACGGTGTAGTAGATATTAAGATATTTGTGGCTCTGCATAGTTCATTTACTTGTTTATGTTGATTTTATTTAATTTTTTGCTCTGTGCAGCTGAAATGAAGTTTTTTCGTAATTTCTTCTTCTTTCCTTTGAAGGAATTCGCAAAAAATTAAATAAATTATTCTACCATAATTCAAGAGTGTCGGTGGAATTACAGTTTTATGAAACTTAAGTTTTTGATGATGAAATTGCCAAATGCAACGCTTTTTGAGCTACTGCATTTTCATTTCAACCTCCGTGTTTCACAGATTGTAACTGAAAATAACAAGCCAAGCAAAACCGTACTCCACCCGTTATGAAACTGGCTCTGGCTATCGGGAAACGAAACTCATTTTCCATTTCCTTCTGAAATTAGTTCCTTGACCTTGAAAGTCATTCAGACCGACATTACCATTTATTATTGACCTCAGAGTTTCACACAATTCTAAGTACTTTATTTGACCCAAGGGGTTAGAAAATTAAGAGATAGGGGGTCTTTTTATATCGGTTAGAAGATCCAGTATGACTTGACCTGTCGTATCAAAGAGTTGGGGGTAAATTATAGGTCAAGGTATAAGGGTAGTTGTAATAGGAGGGTTGATAATGCCACGTTTGGGGAAAAGTGTGCTTATATGAAGTCATTTGCACCGTGAGAATAATAATAAGTACCTACCTAATAGTCGCAGCCAACTGGTTAAATTAGCCGTTTAGTTAACCGCCTGGCCTTCGCTCTCTTTGTTGTGATGGTGGAATCGAAGCGTAGGAAGCCCACTTGCCGTAATCGATGTGGTACTGCACTGGCGGGACCAAATATGTTGCTGCGTCCTGCAACACCGTCGACGCAGCTGTACGTATCCCGTTTGCATCACTCCACGGTGGCTCAAGACATCGTGGAATACATCAGAAGCAAGACCAAGTGGACCTTGAGAGTAGAGAAGTTGGAATCGCGCCACAACATAAACTTCAAATCGTTTGTGGTGCGGGTTCCAACTCAGTACCTGGAAACCTTCATGAAGGAAGAGTTTTGGCCGATAGGTGTAGCGTACCGACGTTTTCGTGGAAGGTTACGCGACACCACGCAGCGCAACACGACGCCGACACAGTCATCACTTCGTGCACAGTAGTTAGTTTTTATTAAAATATGTATGTTTAGGTTAAGGTATTTATCTATGGGCCTGCGATGCCTGAAATAAATGGATTATTATTATTATTTTTTTTTTTATTATTAGGTCTGGGTGCCCTGGCTTAGTTACTGCGACCAATTCAGCTCTCGCGTGATTGGTTACAGTTCCAACCTAAACTTTAATTTGAATAATAATATCATTCAGGCCGTTAATTAAACGACCGCCGTTTAGTTAAAAGGCTAGGCCGTTAACTAAACGGCTAATTAAACCAGCTGGCTGCGACGTATATAAGATGCTGCTATGAAAATGTTATTTTTGGGTATCACGTTCACTGCAGAAAATTATTAAAATGTGATTGTTTGCGTACAGCTAAGCCAAGGTGGTGGCCCAGAGCCCAGAGGTAACGGCCCCGACTTACGAGATCTAGATCGGGGGTTAGAAATCAGGCAGGCACTTTACTTTGTGTAAATAATTTAATCAATGGTAATGAAATTATTTGCTCTTAAAACAGTGAAGGAAACATTTTTAATAGAGTAACGGTGGAGTTTCTTGCCATTCTTCTCCATACGAACACTACCTTTTGGAAGGGGCGACTAGAATCAATTCTATTGTATTGTAATTTTTGACGTTCAAAAGTGCCTTTTATGTGCCTACTTTAAAAAAAAAAAAAAAAAAAACAATAATTTCTTAATAATAATTTAATTTGAAATAAATGCTTTGACATTACATCGTGGGGAAACCGGCATGTCCTAGAATCAAAAATTCGAAGACATGTCAGCCTAACATGTTCCCACTGCTGAGACACAGGCCTCCTCTGTGGGAGCTCCCTCCTACAGAGGAGGCCTGTTAAGGCCACAATCCACCACCCTGGACCAGTGTGGGTTGGCAAGTGACTCTTGTCTTAGGATCGATTGAGATTATGCGAATGAAACCACGGCGCGCAGCTAGTTTCATGTCACTGTCAAAGAATGACGCTTGTAATTCGAACAACATCATCTGCCTAGCCTATTCCCAACTATGTTGGGGTCGGCTTTCAGTCTAACCGGATGCAGCTGAATACCAGTATTTTATATGGAGCGACTGCCTATCTGACCTCCACAACACAATAACAGGGTAATACGATACCCCTTAGTAAGACTGGTTGTCAGACTTTCGGGCTTCGGACGACCCGTAACGACTGTCAAAGATCCACGACTGACAGCCGGGAGAGGCACCGAGGAGTCTTGGTATGTAAAGATCACCCATCCACAGACCAACCGTGGCAAGCGCAACTTGTAATTCGAACATACGGACAATTTAAGTTGCTAGTCGATTTGCTTAGATCAATGTCAGCGACTAAAACACATTGTAATAGATTATTTTAGAACACAGATTGCATAAACTATCTGTTCGATGTGGAATTTATAAGATGCAGTGGGCGAAATTGTTTACTGATTCTGACTAATAATATCGATACGATAATAACATCGTAGGTGTTAAAGGTCAAATCAGGAGTATTTTATGGCCAAGGTGATGTAAGATGTAGTGGTGAAGACTGTTAGATGCTATGATGATCTCCTGTGTGGTAGAGACACGCCAAAATTCGACGTATTTTGGTGGTCCAAAGGTTTTTTCTGAGCAGTAGTAACGGCCGCTACTTACGAGTTTTAGGTCGTAGTATTTTATCACCACTGCTCTCAAAACATCTTCAGGACACCGGCATGTCAAACTCAAACTCAAACTCAAACTCAAACTCAAAGCATTTATTTCAATTAAACCATTTTACAGGCACTTTTGAATTGTCAAGAAGTAGGTCAGTCAGAAAAATGTGAAGCTAGTTGCCCATTCCAAAGCGTAGGTACCTATGGAGAAGAACGGACAAGAAACTCCATGGACACTCTTTTTAAATCATATTTTACAAAAATATTAGTTACATCATTACTTTTGAATTTATAATTAAATAATGTGAGAACGATGTAAAAATAAACAAGACGTATGCGTTAAAAGCGTCCAGAGTACAACAAATAGTACTAAAACAACAATCCAAAAATAATTAAAAATAAGCCGAGGCAGCTAAGTGATGACCAGCCCCAACTGACGGCGCCCGTTCACGAACATGACGCATAGATCAGCACCATTCAGCTCAACCATTTTGAAGGGAGCTAAATGATCCAACATACACGCCACCGTCAGCGAGACATTTGTGTGAGCATGACATACTATCAGCCGCCAGGGCACATTCAAGTCAATGAAAGACATATTACCCGGTAAATGGTAAAATAAGGTATAGTACTTACATAGAACTCACATCTGTGCTATGCAATTATACAATACAAATGAAATTGAGTTTATACAATGCAAAGATAGTCTTACAATCTTCAGCAGCTCCAACAGTATTTTCAGGTGTTAATCAATTAGTTGTGGTTGTGGAGCAGGACCAGCATTGAGCCAGGCATTTTTATCAGCTATGTAATCCCCTAACTTATAATATGCCTGACTGCATAGTGTGCGTTTTATACAAGACTTGAATTTTGTCTCATTCAGTTGAAGAATGTGGGGAGGTATTTTATTATAACATTTTAAACAGTACCCCATAAAAGATGAGTCTACTTTAGCCAGTCTGAAACCTGGTTGAACTAATAGGTCCCTATTTCTAGTACTATAATTATGTCTTTCACCTCTTTTACTAAAAAGATGTAAGTTTTTTCTTACATACATGATGTTTTCGTAGATATATTGACAAGGTACCGTCATGATGTTAATTTCCTTAAACAGTTCCCTTAGAGAATCGCGCCTGCGGAGGTTATATATGGCTCTGATGGCTCTTTTCTGCAGAATAAAAATAGAATCGATGTCTGCAGCCCGTCCCCAAAGTAAAATACCGTAAGACATGACACTATGAAAGTAACTAAAATAGACTAGTCTCGCGGTATCGACATCAGTAAATTGACGGATTTTTCTGACAGCATAAGCTGCTGAACTTAGCCGTCCTGCAAGAGATGTTAAATGAGGACCCCATTGTAGCCTTGAGTCGAGCGTGATTCCTAAGAAAACAGTTTTATCGACGAATTCTAGTTTCTCTTGATTCAATATTATCTCACAATCACTACCTTTGACATTTGGTAAAGAAAATCTTATGCACTTAGTTTTTTTTCCATTTAATACTAAATTATTAGCAGTGAACCAATTTTGGACCTGCAGAAGGGCGTTATTTACGTCGTCAAAATTTGTAGCACGTCTATTTACCTTAAAAATTAAGGAAGTGTCATCAGCAAATAACACCATTTGTGGTTGATTTTTTAATAAATGGAGTAGATCATTAACATACACTAAAAAGAGGAAAGGACCCAATATCGAGCCTTGTGGCACACCCATTTTTACTTTTAAACCATATGAATTGACACCATTTATTTGGACTTGCTGTTGTCTATCATTTAAATAAGAACTAACTAAACTGAGCGCAAGTTTTCCAAGTCCGTAATGCTCAAGTTTCAAAAGCAAGGTTTCGTGATCGACGCAATCAAATGCCTTAGAGAGGTCACAAAAGATTCCAATGGCGTCTTGGGCCTCTTCCCACGCGTTAAAAATGTGTTTTAATAAGGTTACACCAGCGTCAGTCGTACAACGTCCTTTGGTGAAACCAAATTGCTGATCGTGAAGGATTTTATTCATGTTAAAATGATTGAGCATCTGATTAAGCATTATCTTTTCGAACACCTTACTGAAAACCGGCAACACGGATACGGGTCTATAATTATTGGTGTCTTTACTGTCCCCAGATTTGAAAAGTGGTATTACCTTACTGTATTTCATTAAATCGGGGAAGATTCCTTGATCAACACACAAATTAAATACTAAGGCTAAGTAAGGTGCAATAGTCTCAATTATGGAGGCACAGACTTTAATGGACATTCCCCAAAGATCTTCGGTCAATTTGATCTTAATTTGCTTAAAAGCTTTTATTATTGAAGCGGGGTTTATATGTTTAAATTGAAATTCAACCGGGCAGGCTGGAACGTTCGCTCTTAATAAATCAATTGATACGTCGGATGAGGAATTTAAGGCTTCCGTAGTTTATGATGGTATATTAGTAAAGAAATTTACAAATTCCTGAGCTACTTCTAAGTTAGAGCTTATGGCACCACGTGAAGTCTCTAATGTGTAATCAGTGTTTCGTTTTTTATTCCTACTAGTTTCGTTATTTATAATTTTCCAAACTGTTTTTATCTTATTTTCTGCTGATTTGATTTTATTGCTAATGTACAGGGCTTTGGCTATTTTGCAAGTATTTCTAAAAATTTTGGAATATGTAGCAACATACTTGCTGAAAGTTTCAGTATTGATGTAAGGCTTAAGGCCATACAGCTCGAAAAGTCTTTCCCTACTTATCCTAATACCTCTAGTTGCCCAGTCACTAAAAACAAAATTAGGGCAAATGTTTTTTGTTTTCTTTTCAAAAGTTGTATTAAATTGAGTGTGCACTACTGAAAAGAAATCCTCGTACAATTTATTAGCATCATCCCTATCATGGCCCAGATCATTTAACTTATTATTTAGGGTACTATTGAATCTATTTAGTTTACCAGTCGTTATTGGTCTAAATTGAATTTGCACTTTTTGCAAAGGTGTTTTAAACTTAAAAGATACCGTTTGTCCACTATGATCAGACGGCAGATAATTTACGATGGCTTTATCTAAATAATCACAATCGCAAAAGACATTATCAATACAAGTAGCAGAAGTTGGAGTTATTCTAGTAGGTTCTGCAAACACATTATATAAATTGAACGATTTAAAAAGGCTTAATAATCTACTGCTATTAGAATTATTTTCCAAAATATTAATATTAAAATCCCCACAAATAATTGCGGCTTTGTTATTGGATGCAAGTCATATAACGGACCTGAGAAAAAAAAAAATGGGTGTGGCTGTGTCATGGACATGGCCGTGTGTTGTACGTGAATACGTTTACGTAACGGGGTTGATCCAGTGTCGATATAGAAGTGATATCATGATTCACCTGCATAATTTCAACCGCCCTAGCTGCAGATGCTACTGGCACGCATTCATTCTTTTACGCTCCTGGCACTGCTGGACTCGGTCATATGGAGTTTTATTGGTACCATTCGATTGATATTGAGAAGCCCTTTCCAACCGTATATTGCAACAGCAAACTGTATGCCCCGATTTTGTTGTAATTGTTTTTTTTGACTTGCCCCCCACTATGGAAGCAATTTTAAAGACGTATTCACGTCAAAAAACGAAGACACGTAACATCTACCAACCCGAACAGGACCAAGGCCCACCCCTTCTAACCGAGTGGAGGCATGTGTCTCAGTGTCCCAGCATTGGGAATATTATAGGCTAATTATGTTATGCAGATGTAAAAATATCTTTCAGAATTTGTTAGTAAATAAATAGTCATTGATGAACTATAGTGAAATCTACAATATAAGCCTGCCTCTGCCTACCCTAGTGGTATTAACGGGCGGGATGTGGTTGACAGAGAGAACCCGAGCGAGCACCACCGTTTGTTAAATCCAGGCTGCAGCTACGAGTAAGCCCTTTGTCCAAAAGTGCACCCTGTATATGTCTATGGGTAGATGGGTAGAGCTACAGATTTAGGCAAGGCTTATGTTTAGGGAGTGAAAACAACTATGAATAAGAGATTTTTAATTTATCTTGATAGTTCACTACCCCTAATTAAGTATTATGTCCATATTCAAACATCCAGAAATTTAATTTAAATGAACGCAAACATGTTTCGAATTAAAATTTAAGATAACGTAACTCCGGCCCCCAAGATAGGTGGACCACTGTTAAAATAACTAGGTAGGTACCATACATATCCGGTAGGTACCTATGTTAAATATTCTAGTTACAGTAAACATACAATATTATTATTTCTGAAATTTATTTTGTGACAATGGACCAATCAAATTATTATGTTCTATTTATTAAGGGTAATCTGGGTGTAAACATATTTTAATTATTTATCTATACCTACTTTGTTGAGCGGCTTATGGGTAAGAAATAACAGCCGCACGATTCGATCGATCAGGTTAAGCTACGCTTCCCGCGGTTGGTCTGTGGATTGGTGACCATCTTTACATACCGTGAGTTGAGAGCAGTGGTGATGAAATTTACACAAACTATCGTGCGCCTGTCTGGGTTCGAACCTACGACCTACAATTTTGACAGTACGGTTGGCGCAGTGGTCAAGCGATTGACTTCTGCGTTGCGTGTCGCGGGTTCGATTCCCGCACGGAACAAATATTTGTATGACCTACAAGTAGTTGTTCCGGGTCTGGCTGTTTGTGTATGTGACTTTAAATGTACAATACAGGAGAAATTCCTAGTGTGGGGCAACGTTTTTTAAACAAAAAAAAAAAAAAAAAACTTAACCTTAACCTGATCTATCGACCTGTGCGGCTATTATTATTTAGCTACAGGCCCTTCCGAAAAATATCTATTCTATGAACCAACAATTCTGTCAATTATTCTCGTAACTAACCAATCTAAGGTATCTCCAAGAAAATGATACAAAAATAAACACGTTACCTACATTATCCGATCACAAAATTCCGGAGGTAACATCAAAAATTTATTCAATAGATATCTTAAGGCCAGGACCTCACGAAATATCTGGGGGCACGGGAGTGCCCCCGCCAAGACGAGCCAAGCGAAGCGCAAGGGCACTACCTACCTTTTCTCGAAGCACTTCGTCGTATTTTTGAACCTTCATAACTTGGGTTTGGATTATACCAGATAAACAAAATTTTCGGAATATGATGTCAGTAGTTGACTTATTAAACCTATAAAGTTTCAATTGCATAGCTCTTATACTTTACATTTTATTGATATCTAAAATACCCCGATTTCGTCACTGACTCACTGACTCACTGATGATCATCAATATTCTAAGGGTCTTCCTGAAGTCCTAGAAAGCTGAAATTTGGTATGTAAGCTAATAATAGTACACAAACAACAAAAAAACTCTAAAATATGGAACTTTTACCCTCCAACCTCTTAAAATAGGGGATGAAAGTTTGTACGAGACTTCCGCAGATTTTGATGCTAGAGTTCTGAAAATTGATATAGGGACTCCTTGTTATAAATAATAAAATACATATTTCAGGATTTTTAGTAAAGAACCCCCCCCCCAAAAAAAAAATATTTCATAAGCAACTTTCAAAAAGATGTGAAATCCCACCAAAAACATTTTCATGTAAAATGTTGCCAAGACGAGACCACATATGGCTCGCACTGGCAAAAAGTTATCAGATCTCATGTAGAGCCAAGCTTCTAACTCTACACGCCCTAACTTCACAAACTCTACACCTTAGTCAAAATATGTGGCTTGGCCGTTTCGCTACCATCACATGGGCGTAAGGTGAAAAATTTATTCACTGTTCATTACTTTTCTGTTATACAATAGTTTTTGTAGTAACGAAACGGCCAAGCCTCATTTATTTTGACTAAGGTGTAGAGTTTGTGAAGTTAGGGCGTGTATAGTTAGAAGCTTGGCTCTACATGAGATCTGATAACTTTTTGGCAGTGCGAGCCATATGTGGTCTCGTCTTGGCAACATTTTACATGAAAATGTTTTTGGTGGGATATATTTTTCTATCATTTTCTCGTAACTCAATACCTTGTGCCAACAAACCCTATCCATTTATTCTAGTGTGAACATAGCTGTGTGCGTCGGCGTATCTGTGTGTGTATGTTGTGACGTGCAACAAGTTATATTATCGAACGGGATACGTATGTGTGCGTCTTTGATAGGCCATTCAATTTTGAACCGTATCCCAAGAATATTAAGATTAAAGGTTAAATGAGGGTAGTTTTTCTAGTAGGTTTGCTAGAGTTTCATTTCAGTTGTACGTCGTGGGGATAAGGTTGAAAATGCCTTGTTTTATTGCATGTATATGTTAGTAAGGACGCTAGCTCTCTTTTGTCGTGGTCGATAGCTCGACAGTCGGTTACAAATTCAACGTTTTGTAGCCAAGACTAAGCTTTTATTTGTAAACTAAATATTTTTCATGAAAACTGCGACGAGGTTGCGTTGCTAACGTTTTCTTCATGTTTTTAGAGACTTAAATGTGACTGCAATATCGAATGTGAAGTGTTTTTGTTTATAAATGGGTTCATGCAGTTATTTTGGCTACGCAGTCGGTGTAATAATAATTTCTGAAGTATAATTTGTTTGTCGACTTACCGAGATGTAGGTCGTAGGTTCGAACCCTGACAGACGCTTTTATTTTATGTAAATTATTTCATCACCACTGCTCTCAAAACGGTGATAGAAAATTTTAGAAAATTAGCTGTATTTATGATAATTGTGTAGGTAAAAAAAAATCTGCTGTTTCACAGAAAAGTGTTTGCTCTTTTGTATGAAGCAGATTTTTTTAAACCTTTTAACCGCCCGACTTCATATCAGGGGGCTTACCATCACCTCTTAAAGCAGGGCAGAAGTTGAACTGCACTACTTAAAGCAGGGCAGAAGTTGAACTGCACTACTTAAAGCAGGGCAGAAGTTGAACTGCACTACTTAAAGCAGGGCAGAAGTTGAACTGCACTACTTTTTTGTACGACGGTTTGTAAGTAGTGCAGTTCAACTTCTGCCCTGTTTTAAGAGGTGATGGTTTTGGTAAGCCCCCAGTTGTCGTGCCCCCAGCGCCCGGCACAGTGAATCGAAAGATAAATACCTGACAGAATACAGCCTAATGAAATAAAAAACTGGCCAAGTGCGAGTCGGACTCGCACACGAAGGGTGCCGTACACAAGGCAAAAATGCCGAAAAAAATACGTTTGTTGGCCCCTTAAATATTTATTTTATTCTGTTTTTAGTATTTTTCTGTTATAGCGGCAACAGAAATACATCATCTGTGAAAATTTCAACTGTCAGCTATCACGGTTCATGAGATACAGCCTGGTGACAGACGGACAGTGGAGTCTTAGTAATAGGGTCCCGTTTTTACCCCTGGGTACGAAACCCTAAAAAGGAGATTAAACGAGCTGTGGCATTTGGTCGTAAATATACGACCTTGGTGAAATGGACACGAAAATATTTGTCGGATGAATCCGGCGTAAGCGGTTAAAAGGTTAATAACCGACGAAAGCCTAGAATCATGTGTGAAGACGTTCCTGCCACCCTAAAGAAAGAGACAGCACTCTGACTCTTTCTATAGAAAAAAAAAACTTATTTTTCATTTTCTACTCAAACTCAAACTCAAAGCATTTATTTCAATTAAACCATTTACAGGCACTTTTGAATTGTCAAGAAGTCGGTCAGTCAGAAAAAAACGAAAACTTTCTTTTTTAAAGAAAAGTTAAAATTATAGAATAGTAGAATAGAATACTCTTTAATATGTACACCATATAAATTACAAACATAATTATAGAAACTGTACAAAGGGTGACACAATGGGCGGCAAATTAAAGGTATTATTATTATTTATATTGTTTTTTTATTATTAATATTTTATTATCAAAAAATAAAAAAAATCGAAGTTAAGGAAAATCGTAGGTAGTATTTTACAAATCATAATAAGTAGAAGATAAGACTCCGTAGAAGATGGCGGGACAAGCTGGACAAAGCAAACGACTAGTGGTCCACTTTAGTCCTGGATCGAAAGAGCTGGAAGTCTTGGGGCTTGGAAGCAGTGGGATGATGTGGGCTAACAGTAATAAGTCGTTTCTATTACAGAACACAATAGGAATGATCAATAACCAATGATATTATATTAAAGAGGTAGGGCACTAGCGCGCGCAAATTGTTGCAGACAAATTCAGACAATAGGCTATTTGACAATGTAAAAAATAAGGTCATAATTATTGACACTCGTATAGATTATCGCTTTTAAAATCGATTTGCATTAATTTTACTACAAAACAATGTATTATTTATTAAAAAAATCCCGAAAAAATTTCATCTTTTTCAATCTGGCGCCACGTAATCGAAAACGGTCTGGATTGGCTGAACTTATGATGACGTCATGATATAGTCAATTTCTGTCTATAGTTGACAGAACAGATGACTTTTGTCTAGTATCTCGACCGTTTCAACGTTTGTTTACGTGTATTGTGACGTCACGACGCCATATTGTTAAAGATAGCGTTTTGGCGGCTTATTTAAACAGTACAATTTTATTTACTATTTTCTAAAAGAAATATATTATGCAATTTGAAGTAATAGGTTTTTGTGGGCTCGTTAGACACCATTAAATAATCTGAGATGTTTATCAGAAACCAGTCAAATAGCCTATTGTGTTAATTTCATTGTTGCTATCTCTTTCTGTGTCACACGTTCCGTATTTATCTATCGCAGTTGGAGTTGTAAGTCTTTGTAATAACAACTCAGTATGAACGTAGCATATCTTACCTTTATAATATCATTGTCAATAACTTACTATATTATCGCAATTTGTCGAGCAGTTAGCAGGCCATGCTGTGTGGGTTCAATTGGAGTTATTTATGTTAGTTGAAACAATAGACACGAAAATAAACCCTTGTATATATTATGCTTGGAACTATTTCAAAGTAATTTGAGAATCACACTAATATTATAAAGGCGAAAGTTTGTGAGGGGGTGTGTTTATATGTTTGTTACGTCTTCACGCTCAAACGGCTAGACCAATTTTGATAAAATTTTGCATGGAGGTAGCTGACACCCTGGATTAACATATATGCTACTTTTTATCCCGATATTCCCACGGGGTCGACACTTACGCGGGTAAAACCGCGAGGCGCAGCAAGTTAAAATAATAATTATTAACTTAGTATTGTTTGGTTATTGTGATCATGGTGAGGGTAGGTTGACTGGGTAGACAGGAAGCCAGGGTTTTATAAGAAGCGACTGCCTATCTGAATTCCATAACGTAAAAAAACTTAAAAAAACAGTGGCACTCCGGGAGTGCCGACATATAAGTGAAAACGAAACACAAACAGAATACTTTGCCATCACTCACTGACATATCGGATATGTAACATTAAAACCGAATACATCCCGAGGACAGCCGAACACATCCGAAGCGGGTATTTTTTTAATCGTCTTATAAACAAAACATGCGCGGTGTCGCTTACGGTAACAGTGGCGCGAGTTCAATGGTTTTTTTCCCATAAAAAAAAATGCCTAACGCGCCTTAGAAAGCTTTCACTTCAATAAAAAAAAAAAACAGAAACACTTCTGTCAGCGGCTGTACGTGTTCCGTAACGGGGTCGTATAGTATCATCGCGGTATATACTCGTAACTCGGGGGTAAGCAGGATATGTCCGTGGAGTGCCAACTTTCTTGCTTACAACCACGCTTGAAACGTTACTGTGGCTGTACCATTTAAAAAACTAGAACTTTTATTTTGTTAGCGTTTAATTTTCTAGATTATGGTATGCTAGCGTGAAACATAATTAAATGAGTCTAACATTTTGATAGTCCTATCGAATCGAATGCCAAATAATCGAATATCAATTGATCGACCACTATAAATCGAACGTCTAAATACTCGAAAGTTCATAATATCGAATGGTTATTAAATCGAACATTCAATAAATCGCACACTCAATACATCGAGTGTTCAAAATATCGAATGTTTGTTTTATCTACTAATAAATTACATTTTAATCTTTAATAAATTATTATCTTTTATTATATTATTTATTTTTTTTTTTACATTTTAAAATTTTGTAAATTCACACAAAATTTTAAAATGCAAGTACCTTTAAAAGATAATAATTAAAGATTAGAATGTAATTTATTAGTAAACTTTGTGTTTTTCTTGTATTCTTAAACAAACAAACATTCGATATTTTGAACCCTCGATGTATGTATTGAATGTTCGATATTATGAACGTTTTATTTTTTTAGTCCGAACAATAGATTTTTTGTAAATGGATAATTGCTTCATATTTTGCAATAAATTATCAGCGTTGTGTCTTCGCACTTCTCTTTCTTTTCTATGCAGTCCGACAGTGACCGCGCTTTAGGTCATGTAAGCCCTTAACAATTAAACATAGCTAGTAATCCTTTCACTGCAAAGTAAACGCCTTTTTTCATTACCTTTCAGCATGTTGACTATACGGCCAAAAACATATATAGAACATAAGCTCCGTAAAGTCTACGTAAGCTGTAGGAATTGAATGTGGGAACTGGGTCACACCGTCACAGATATGGCTCGTTAAAGCTCACACTGCTGTAAAATCTGACGATATACGATACGAATAAAAGCTTCTCCATGAGAGAAAATAAATGGAGAATGAATTATTTTGTTGCAAAATTACATCATCATCATCTGCCTAGCCTTTCCCAACTATGTTGGGGTCGGCTTCCAGTCTAACCGAATGCAGCTTAATACCAGTATTTTACATGGAGCGACTGCCTATCTGACCTCCACAACCCAGTTACTGGGTAATACCCCGCCCCCCTTGGTAAGACTGGCTGTCAGACTTTCGGGCTTCTGACTACCTACCCGTAACGACTGTCAAAGATCCACGAATGACAGCCGGGACCAACGGCTTAACGTGCTTTTCGAGGCACGGTATGTAAAGATGGTCACCCATCCACAGACCAACCGCGGCAAGTGTACTAACCTGATCGATCGACCTGTGCGGTTGTTGCAAAATTACATATTGTGGACTTTAGCGAATACGGAATAAGATGAAGTAAATGTAGAGCATATAATCAGCATTTTCATACAACTTCTCCTTAATCAAGAAATAGAACAGGTAACAGAGACACTTCCCTCATCTGTGTTTCATCTCCGAGTTTATGATGCGCACCTGACTATCTAGGATATTGATCGTGAAATCGCACGGAAATTAATACGACCGCACACAGAACACACACGAAAACCACACAGTTATAGAATTTTGTGTGACACATACAGAAGGTCTACTGGACAGAATCTTACACGACTTAATAGCAGTAAGGCCCTTTCTACGCACACGTTTTTCTTGCCGTGAAAAACTACGGTTTATTCGCCGTGTGTATGCACGGTCGTCAGTGTTGTATGGATCACTATGGAAGGTTGTTGACGAGCACGTTTTTTCTACGGCGTGTTTATACACCGTACTTTAACCCACAAAAAACCACTTAAAACGCAAAACAATTTCTAAAAAGTTACACTTTTGCTATTGGAAAAATCACTATCAACAAACTATCCCAACGCAATATTGACGCAAAATACACTCAAGAGTACCGTTTACGCCACGACAAGCCCGTTCCCAATTCCACTTAGTTCCCCAAAATGGACACCCAATATAAAAATCAATTAGCGCTAGCATCGAACTCAAGAGTACGAAACGTCACAATTCCAATGTCGGTCTATCGGAATTAAACTCGAGAGTAAGCAGTGAGCACCCTGTAGGATAAAAGCGCGCCGTCGACGCACGTTTCTAAAACGCACGTCAACGGCGCGTTTAAAAAACGTGGTGTGCACAGGCCCTTAGAGTCGTGAACGTATTTTCTTACTTTTAGATTCTACAGGACATTGGAAGAAAAATTTAAAGAAAATCGCCTTTACGCAATCAGTGTATGGTTAGTGGTGGTTTTGGTTGGTGGTTGGAGGTTATGGTGGTTTATGTTCCCCCTGCTGGGACACATGCAGTCTCTGTGAAAGGGGAAATCGCCATTATTTTAACAACATACGGGAATAACGTATGCAATTACTAAAGCGAATTACTCCAGTAGATCAACTCACAACTGCTAACTGAATTGCGAGCATCCAATTAAAAATGAGCACTAATTATACGCGAACTGGAGCCGACGCATTACCGAATTAAATTTTAATTTTTTACTAACTTGTGTCCGTGTTTTTCTAGGAAAATAAATGATAAACGCAGTTTTATTTTTATTTTAAGAAGAGTTTTATTTTAAAAAATGTCTTTATCTTTCTTTCTTATTGACGACAAGGAAAGATAGAAGGAAATAATAACGATAAAACGAAAAAAAGTGATCGTAGCTACTTAATCGTTTTTTTTTTCATTTTAGTTTCGAAGATGCCTTGACTCTTGTTTTAAAGGCAGACGGCTTTTTACCATCGGAACTGATTTTTGCATTTTTTTTTGTAAGAGATAGAGTTTTTGTCATAAAGAACATGTCCTAGAAGTAAAAATTCGAAGACATGTGACACCTACCA
The DNA here is from genome assembly GCA_948474745.1 of Oligia latruncula. Lineage (NCBI taxonomy): Eukaryota > Metazoa > Arthropoda > Insecta > Lepidoptera > Noctuidae > Oligia > Oligia latruncula. The sequence goes on from OX419708.1 coordinate 12,142,217, forward strand.
ATCCGTACTGGGCCCGCGTGGTGGATTACGGCCCACTCCCTCTCATAGAGAGCAGGCCTGTGTCCCAGCAGTGGGGTAATATCATAGGATGATTATGGCACGTAGAAGATGTATTTACTTAAAATTAAGTAGGTAATTATCATCAATTGTAATATTTTATTTAAATTAGCACCTTACTTATGGCGGATGTCACCAATGAAATTGAATGGGATCAGAGTACACTAGTCGCGAGCTCGAACTCCCTGGTGGTCATGGCCAAAAAGCACGCTGTCTCACCTGGTTTCTCCTTTCCTGGTTTTTCTTTTTAGGGTTCCGTACCCAAAGAGTAAAAACGGGACCCTTTTACTAACACTCCACTGTCCGTCTGTCCGTCTATCACCAGGCTGTATCTCATGAACCGTGATAGCTAGACAGTTGAAATTTTCACAGATGATGTATTTCTGTTGCCGCTTTATCAACAAATACAATTAAACAGAATAAAATAAATATTTAAGGGGGGCTCCCATACATCAAACGTGTTTTTTTTTCGGCGTTTTTGTCTTGTGGTACGGAACCCTTCGTGTGCGAGTCAGACTCGCACTTGGCCAGTTTTTTAATATCCTATAGGTCGTGCCTCAGGGGTGGTCCCATATAAATTTAATTAACTTTGCTTGGGTAGTTTTTGGGTTAGCTTCATTCGTTTTTATTTTTCACTTTTTAGTTGTACCTACCCCACACAAATTCGTATATTATTATCATCAATATACGTACACAGAATACGTATTATTGAAGCTAAATAAAAAATCAACAAAGCAAAGTTCATGAAATTTATATTGGAACGCCTGAGGCATATATATCAAATTAATTAAAAAATGAATTTTCTAAATCGATCCACAATTGCCGGAGATATCGCGTAACATACATACAAAAAAAAAAAAACAGTCAAATTGAGAACCTCCTCCATTTTGAAGTCAGTTAAAAAAAGAAAACAATGACCTTTCTGCATTTGCAACAACTCTATAATCAAAGTCTCACGTTTCATAAAAATAGCGCATTGAAACTCCAGAAATCCGAAAGCCTTCCATATCTTTCTTCACTGCGGGGTCAAGTGCAAGTGCCCCTGTCTTCAGTCTGATGACCCCAATGGCTCAGTAACGATCATACCGTCCCTTTCTAGCTTATACCAACTGTATAATCCCATCTCTGTCTCGTGTCAACTTGACAGTACACACTTAGGTCTGAATGGGCGCAATCGCGTTTTTTTTTTTACTTTTTTGTTTCTTTTCATGTTCTCAGTATGTTTGGGTCCGTCTGTGGTGTTTATGAGGTGATAAAATACTTTTTATGAAACCAATATGGTGTTATGCGGGTGGAATGAGGTTGGTTGTCGAATGTCGGGGTATTTTTGAGGTCAAGCCGCTCGCTGGTCTTAGGGGTTGTTTACATGATGGCCCATAGTTGTCACACTGTGTATTGGCTTTTCTACTGACACGATATGGGTGAAATCCATAGAAAAGTTTAAAAAAGTGAGAATTCCAAAATCATAGATATTTGTATATATAAAAGACAAAATAATGTGTAGGTAGGTATTTGAATTGAAATTAACCACTTTATTCATAATCGTTGCTTAACGTAGTGATTAGCGACTGTTTACCCCGTAGACAGAGTAAACTATAGACTCTGCATACCTTCTTTTTCATTCGCACAAGAAAAAGAGAAATAATTAACGTCACTAGCAAAGAAAAGAGACAGAGTAAGAATATTTCTGTCCCTTACTGCGTGTCGGCTAAGCACATCAATGTGCACAACAAGTTTGACGTTTATGAATGAATTAAAATGAACGTCACTCCCTTTTATAAACAAAGTAATTTCCCGCTCCGCTGCAGGAATTAGAGGGCCTGGTTAGCAACTACACAGAATGGTACAGAAGTTTCTGACGACTATTGTTCAGGCATTAGCGGCCATAATACGAAACAAGATATAACTTTAGACCCAGGCTTAAACCATCGAGCCGTTTTAATATTTGAAACTTTTGAAATTATTCCGATTGTTTTGTGTTTACAAAACCGTCGGAATATGGTTTAAAATACAGAAACTGGCTGAAAGGACCAAAGTTAGAACTCGTTTTATAATAAGACGGTTAAAGTCTGAGCAACAATCGTGATTGAAACTTCTGTGATTTCTGCACTGAAAAAATTTTTTTACTACACCACAATAAAGCGATTTCATTAAAACTTACTGACTTTATATAATAAGAAGAAATGTTTGTAAAACAGTAAAAACAAAACGGTAACCATACTATTTACTGAAAAAACAACAAAAATAAAAAAGGAAAACCATCATTACTGTAATGTAGGTAAATTATAATGGTTTGAACGATATCACCAAATGAATGAAACAGACCTTTTAGCTACATAAAACGTTAAAGTTTACACTGTCATGACGGTAAGACTAGTTGTCAGACTTTCAGTCTTCTAACTATCCGTAACGAGTGTCAAAGATCCACTGCTTAACGTGCTTTCCGAGGCACGGAGAGGTCTCGATATTTTATGAACGCTCACCCATCGACGGACCGACCTCGGCAAGCGTTGCTTAACCTTAAAGATCGATCCTTGCAGCTGTTCGAGCCCCTCCTTCGCGGAAGCCAGATGTGTTATTTATATTATGTAAACTTTCTAAGAATTTTAATAAAAAAAAAATCGTTTTTAATAAACCTTCTGACATTCGTTTATCTATTATTCTATAACCAGTATTAGGCATTCGCTATAGCGTAGAAACTTTTAGCTTACACGCGAAAGTTGCGTCATGCTAAACACCTTGGGGGCGGGTTTCACAACTACCCGTTAAACTGATATTTTGATCGAAAGTTCTGTTTTTAACAGGTTTTGGAATTGGAACTGCTTTGGGCTGAAAATAGTTCGTATTTTTTTATTTGTAGGATTTTGTTTCAGTTGTTATGCATGAGAAGCCTACGAAGCTTTTGAAACATAGCCCTCTTTTTATCCGAATGCGCCACGCTAAGGAGGGTAATATTATGTTTTTATACTGTGGTAATATGTTTATCAGCCTATGTATAAATTATAATATAAGTAATTATGTTTGTTCCTTTTTGGCGCTCTAGAGACCAAACGCGTGGGCCGAATTGGATAATTCCTACGTTAATCAATTTGTCTTAATTTTGTTATTGTCACTAAATATAATTATGGCAGTACCTAATCAAAATTCAATTTGGCGACAGATAGACGCCTTAATGTGAAAAAGAAAAAAAAATCGACGAACTATGTCAAGTGGTATCATTGATTAGATTTTTGAACATAATTTTTAGGTTAAATTTTTTATTATTATTCTGAATGACCATTTTGGATCTATAATGATTTAAAGTTGATTAGCAGCCATTCCCACTAAAATTTTAAAACTTATAATAAAGCTGTGATAACATTGACATAGCGTAAGGACCGGGCTAACGGCGCGACTAAATGGCATCAACGCGCTGGCCCTAAAATGACGGTTTTAGGGCCAACGCGACTTAGTTGACAGTGGTGCGCGCGAACTTCGAACTTCGAACGAAGAACTTCTATGTGAAATGTTCAGACGGGCGTATCCTTACTTTTGAAATCATTGTGTGATAAGGTTCTTATATAATCGTATTTTTAACGTGCTCGTATTAAAGTGAATAATAATAATTATAATATAATTCTACATAATTTTTAAATTCGTTTGTCTTACCCGTTTTTTTTTTTTTTTTATTGGTTTGAAAGATAATTTTAACGACCGTTACCTAAAGCGTTATTTAATACAGTGAGAGAAAAATAACTCTATTTATGAATAAATAAATAATAACAACTAAAAGTGTAAAAAAACCCGATTTCGTATCATTGGCTTATTAGTCGATTCGCACGAATTCACTCGCCCGTAACAGACGAATCGTCATTTTACTTATAATTTTTTTTTCTTTATGCATCTCGCACGAAGTTAATTTATTCGTCGACAACTCCAGAAATATGTATACATAATCAACCCATAATGGTCCCACTGCTGGGACGCAGGCCTCCTCTCTGTGAGAGGGAGTGGGCCGTAATCCACTACGCGGGCCCAGTGCGGCTTGGTAGATGTCACATGTCTTTTTGGTTCTAGGACATGCCGGTTTCCTTACGATATTTTCCTTCACCGTTTTGAGAGCAGTGGTGATGATATAATTTACACAAAGTAAAGCACCGGTCTGGGTTCGAACGTCCGACCTACAACTCGTAAGTTGCGGCCGTCACCGCTTGGCCACTACTGCTCAGAAATATGTATAAGTCGTTTAATATGTATTAAGCAATAAGTCGCTTATAGAAAAAAAAAAATGATTTACAAGTAACAATTCGCCCGTTTCGGGCGAGTAAATTCGTGCTAATCGACTAATAAGCTGTAACATGCCAGATGTTACAGCAGATCCGAGGCATCTCCTTAAATTTAACAATAAAGATCTAAAGCATAGTCTAAAGCCTCCGACTGCATGAGATTGTACGGTTTAGGGTGTACAAGTACGGGGAGTGGGATTGGAAACAGAAATAGGTCATCTTTTTATTTAAAGTTCACTTTTATGCAGACGGGTCTCTTTTTTTTCCCCAGTCTTGTGCTAGTCTCACCCAGGTTCTTTATACCCGCGATAACAACAATGTTTAAATTATCATTACATACAAAGTTGACACCAAACAGTTCCTTCACTATTACGAACGTCACACTTAACTCTAGTTATCTAATCCCCAATTTAACGGGCCGCGGTGTAACCCTCCATATTTTAGTTGTAGCCCATCCATCAACGCGAGGGGAAATGTTTTGCCGAATGCTTTCCTTCCTGAGCTGGTGTCAGAGTGCTGGTAATAACCGGTGCTAATATCCTACGATTGTGTTGCACAACTTGCAAAAATTGTTAGCCTTTAGGTAGCGGAAAATAAAGACTCTATTCTGTTATGAAAGTCATCATCTGCCTAGCCTTTTCCCAACTATGTTGGGGTCGGCTTCCAGTCTAACCGGAAGCAGCTATACCAGTATTTTACATGGATACTGCCTATCTGACCTCCACAACCCAGTTACTGGGTAATACGATACCCCTTGGTAAGACTGGTTGTCAGACTTTCGGGCTTCTGACTACCCGTAACGACTGTCAAAGATCCACGAATGACAGCCGGGACCAACGGCTTAACGTGCTTTCCGAGGCTCGGCGGGGTCACTGTATGTAAATATGGTCACAAGCGCAGCTTAACCGGATTGATCGACCTATAGAGGTATGAGGAACAAGGTGTAAAGTTCACTCATCCTCCATAGACACGGGAGGATCCTCCGACCAGGCGGGTGTTGTGTCTGGCGGGCAACTGCCCGATGATTCATGTCGGGCCGTTGTATAATTATGGTAGTTGCGCGGTAAACTCTGCTTGCGAGATGCAGGATTTTGCGTGACGTCAGTATGACGTGACGTGACGTGTCGGGCCGTTGATCTAAGCTAGTCACAAATAAAAGTAGTTTCCCAGCAATTATTTTTGTGGAATGTTACTTAGTTTGATGTAAGTACAGACGCCAGCACATCTTTCTGGCAAATAAATATTCTATTCTATTCTATATTCTATCAACTTTGAACCTTATGTTATAGCGATAAAGTTGAAAATCTATTAAAGAAATTTGACAGATTGTAGTAGGTTGATGTGCTGACATCTGTAAGTACATAATGCGTAGTTGACGGCTATGTATTATATTTTTAAACTCTGTACGTAGTTTTCTTTAATTTCTTCGTCTTACGACATCGACAGGAACATTCTTACCTGAAACTACATAAAGAAGCCACATTTCAGGTAAAATACCTTAAACCCTGTACCTCTACCTACACTGCGTCTAAATGGCGTGAATAATCGACGTAGTTGAGAACATTTAGCGAGTTCTGGCCACTTCAATGTAGGCGCTCCACGCAATTGGTCAAATTGACCTTTATAATGAGATCCGTGACCATTGTACTGATGCGAACACAAATGCTATGAAAATGAATGGATACATCCGAAAACTATTTTTAGAAGTAGCCTGGCTCTTGGTGAAAGAAAAAGAAAAGAAAGAAAAAAGTTTTTTTTTTTTGTTTTTTGTATTTGTTCGTTTTGTTTTTGTTGGTGCAGGAGTTTGTCCATGAGAGTACCATAAATAATTATGGGCTATGGGGCAGATAATGGAAGATGATGGCGGTGGTGACACGTCACCATCATAGCTCTTACCACCATCACCAGGGAATCTATATCACACTTCACATTAATATTATAAAGGCGAAAGTTTGTGAATGTGGGGGTGTGTGTTTGTGTTTGTTATTTCTTCACGCTCAAACGGCTGGACCAATTTTGATAAAATTTTGTATGGAGGTAGCTGACACCCTGGATTAACATATAGGCTACTTTTTATCTCGATATTCCCACGGGATCGACATTTGCGCGTGTGAAATTGCGGGGCGCAGCTAGTATAATATTATAAGTATGGATTATGTGCTTTTAAGTCTAACTAAACCTACAATTTCGTCTATTTCTGGTAATAACTTTGTATTTTGAGGTGCTCGTGGCTAAATAATAATGTCATTCGAATTGCCGAGGTCAGTTCGTGGATGAGTGACCATCCCTTACATATCGAGACCTCTCCGTGCCTCGGAAAGCATGTTAAGCCTTTAATCCCGGCTATCATTCGTTAATCTTTGACAGTCGTTACGGGTAGTCAGAAGACCAAAAGGTCTGACATCAGTCTTACCAAGGGATATCGTGTTCCAGTTACTGGGTTGTGAAGGTCAGATAGGCAGTCGCTCCATGTAAAATACTGGTATTCAGCTGCATTCTAACCGGGTGGTTAGAATGGAAGCCAATTCCAACATAATTGGGAAAAGGCTGGGCTGATTGACTTCGTGTTTTGTATGAATTTGGTTTTAGTAAAACTAACATTCTCTATTTTAGATTCACAATTCAGTATGGACGTCACAACTAAACCTCTAATCCCACAAAACTGACACTGACACCAAAACTAGCAGACTCAATGACGGGCTAATCCTTTAAAGCGCCTCACTTTGTAAATATGACATGACCTCGATATTTATAGTGAAGGAAACAACCAGAAGAATCAGTTTGAATCAAGTACCTTGCGGTTCAAGTACCTTGGGCATGTTTTCACCACTAGCCTTAAGCATGATGACGATATTGAGAGAGAGCGGAGAGCGAATATGATTGCCCGCAGGTTTAAGCGTGGGAGGTTAAAAAAACACTTTTTAGAGTCTTCTGTTCCTCATTATACACCTGTAGCCTGTGGGTACGTTTTACGCAGAGATCGTACAGCTACAGTGCCCTTCGCGTGCAATACAATAATGCTTACAGGGTGTTGATGGGGCTGCCTCGCTTCTGTAGCGCATCAGGGATGTTTGCGGAATTGCTTGTTGATTGCTTTTATCCATTAAATGCGTAAAAGATGTGCGTCCTTGGTGCGCAGGGTGCGAGCCAGTTCCAATAGCATCCTGGGAGTTATTGCTGATTGTAGTCGTTGCTCCAGTGTCTCAGCTGGAATGCGGAAGCAGTGATTGTTTTGACGTGACAACGTCTTAAATTAGGTTGCGGCTGGGAGTCACTTATGAAAAAGTGTAACGCTCGGTAACGTTACGATGAGTCACCGAACGAGAGAGAGGCCCGCCGAATGCCTTGCGTCTCTCTCCCACTCAACTATTCTACCGAGAAAAAGACGTTGTCACGTAAAATCTTCGCCCGTAAAACCGACTTTACAGGCAACCATTTTTTTTTGTGTGTGTTTGTGTAATTGTTGTTGTAATTGTATCACTTACATAGTTGTAAGTTTATTTTATTGTTACTAACACTGTATGAGTCTCGTGGTTACTCGCAGCGTAAATCTTTGGTTGCATAAGGAAGCGGTGCATTGTCGTACAGTACTTGGGGCCTAAAAAGGCCACTTTTGTAGAATCATAAAAGCATTCAAATCCCATTGGTGAAGCATTTTTAGCCGACTTCCAGAAAGGTGGAGGTTATTCAGTTATTTTTTTTTTGTCTCTGCTAAAATACCCATCAATCCAATGGCGTTGTAGATACCGCTACATATGAATACTTCAATTCCTTTCTATCAACTTCACTAAAACGATACAAAACAGAAGATAAACCAATCAGAGACAATCAAAAAGCAATTTGTCTATTAGCACTAACACATTGGATTGGAATAGACGAAGATAGACCTAATTGTTATTTCAAAATGGCTGCCGATCGCTGATGCAAGGGAAGGATTGATGCAAGGGGTGTAATCTACCACGCGGGCCCAGTACGATTTGGTAGATGTCACATGTCTTCGAATTTTTGGTTCTATGATATGCCGGTTTCCTCAAGATGTTTTCCTTTGGCATTTTTGAGAGCAGAATACTTACTTCAAGTACTGCATAAGTATTAGCAACTTTACTATGAGGCCAACTAAGAAATTGCGCAAAAAAACAGTGGCACTCCGGGAGTGCCGACAGAAGTGAAAACAAAACACAAACAGAATACTTTGCCATCTCTCACTGACATATCGGATAATTATGTAACATTAAAACCGAGTACATCCCGATTACAGCCGAACACATCCAAAGAGGGTATTTTTTTAATCGTCCTAAAAACAAAACACGCGCGGTGTCGCTTACGGTAGTAACAGTGGCGCGAGTTCAATGTTCAAACTAGAATAATTTTTACTTAGTTTTTTTTGACGTTCAAAAGTGCCTATTTGAAATAAATGATTTGACTTTGACAATGGTTTTTTTCCATCTCAAAAAATGCCCGACGCGCCTAAGAAGTTTTCACTTCAAAAACTATGGTGGTGTTTATTCTTCGAACTGCTTTGGTTTTCTAGGTAAGCGGTTCTGTCTTATTTTATCAGCTGTCTTGAAAATCTGCCATTTTCACCAGTACCTAGTTGACGTTTACGTCGTACGGCATTTCATATAAATCTTAAAGCCCTTATTTTTCGAAATGAATGAACCGATCAAAGAGTGTCAAAAACAGACATAGGGGGCCTAAAAAGGCCACTTTGAAGAATCATAAAAGGATAACATTATGAATCGTAATATGGCAAAGACAGTCCGTGTTTTTCTTTTTTTCGCTGCACTACGTAGGTTCAAAGAGATTGGGATTGGATTTGGATTGGATTGATTGATATTTTTGCAGTGACAAAAAAAATAACTGAATAACCTCCTCCTTTTTGGAAGTCGGTTAAAAATGCTTCACCAATGGGATTTGATACGATTAACTTAACAGTTAACTGTCCATTATGTTATCCTTTTATGATTCTGCAAAAGTGGCCTTTTTAGGCCCCAAGTACTGTACGACAATGCACCGCTTCCTTAGGCAACCAAAAATTTACGCTGTAAACCAAATTAAGTTTCCACCGCGCAAAATTTCAGAATTGACACGCAGACGCACAGACAGAAGCAATCGCTACACAAACACGTAATTTAATTACCGAAATAAAACAATAAACAATACCGCCTGATTGTTGCCAACAAAATTAATGATTTCCACCAAAAGACCACGACATTGTATTCTCAACTGTATCATAGTGAAGCAAGGTTGAATTTCCAATGTGTTCGAAATTAATCTACAGTCGATTGGAAGACAATAGCAAGTAGACTAGTCTGTCCGTCTGTCCGTTTATTAAGCACGCAATCTCAACTCGAAAACAACTTTGACGAATTAATATTCGTCAAAATTGTCGGGTTTCTTGATTACTGCCGAAGGGAGTAGGGTGACCAAGCTTTGCGTTACTTGGACTGGTTTTGTGTTTTTGGTAGAAGGATGTTCATTTTTAACACGCTTTTATTAGGTCGACCTGTATGTAACTAACTATGTAATGGAATCTAAGGTAACTAATTTAACCATCTTCCAAGGGTCGTAGCGTAATGAAAATTGGCAGCTGTATGTTGTTCTGATGACAATACAATAATATGGTACTGTCGAACTGATCTGATGATGGAGCCGGAAGATATGAACTGGAACTTCATGATGGAAAATCGTATCATAGCTGTTTTGGATTTCTTAGAAAAGTCTTGTAATGAACTTAGACCACGATATTTTTTTGTTTTTACGTGCATTTAAAAAAGCGTGTTTTTCTAGTGTTTTTTAAACTATTAATTTATTTAGGTGAAAAAATTCTTTAGACGCGCTGGACATTTTTTGAGATTGGAGAAAACCATTGAACTCACGCCACTGTACCGTAAGCGAGACCGCGCGTGTTTTGTTTATAAGACGTGTAGCGGTATCTACAACGCCACATGCGAACAACGCGTCATACTGTCGTCACGCAAAATCCTGCATCGCGCAAGCAGAGTTTACCGCGCAACTAGCATAGATACAACGACCCGACATGAATCTTTGGGCAGTTGCCCGCCAGACACAACACCCGTCTGGTCGGAGGATCCTCCCTTTTCTATAGAGTATTAGTGAACTTTACACCCTGTTCCTCATACTTCTATAGACGATTTAAAAAATACCCGCTTCGGATGTGTTCGGCTGTCCTCGAGATGTAGGTACTCGGTTAAAGAGATAAAGAGATAAGTATGCAGGATCGTCGGATATAGTTGAAGTTTAGTGAGAAACCGATGGATGTTCTCGAATAAAATTTTATTTTACTAATAGAAAAACAAACAGCTCATTTATCAAATTAAATTTCAGTCGATAACATCCATCGGTTTCTTACTAAACTTCAACTATATCCGACGATCCTGCATACCTATCTCTTTTGTTGACTGTACATCCGATATGTCAGTGAGTGATGGCAAAGTAGTCTGTTTGTGTTTTGTTTTCACTTCTGTCGGCACTCCCGGAGTGCCACTGTTTTTTTTTTAAGTTTGCCTACACTGACCCACTGCTGAGCTAAGGCCTCCACCAAATCCTTCACAGCATAATTTTTTAGAGCCACCTCGATCCAATCCTTGCGGTACGCCCTTAGGTCCTCTCACCACCTGTTCTAGGGCTGGCCTCGGCGGCGTCGTCCATCCTCAGGTACCCACCGTGGCACACATCCTAACCTACGGTGCTCATACCTGATCGTAAAAGTTCCAAAGACTGTTACTGAAAGTTGACTAAAGAGGAATGGAGCATTTTATGCGTTAAATAAGCGCACAGATTTTTGGTTATCCTCTTTAAATACCAACATGTTTTAGGGTTCCGTACCCAAAGGGTAAAAACGGAACCCTATTACTAAGACTTCGCTGTCCGTCCGTCCGTCTGTCTGTCACCAGGCTGTATCTCAAGAACCGCGGTAGCTAGAAAGTTGAAATTTTAACAGATGATGTATTTCTGTTGCCGCTATAACAACAAATACTAAAAACAAAATAAAATAAATATTTAAGGGGGGCTCCCATACAACAAACGCGATTTTTTTGCCCTTTTTTGCTCGATATCAATAATGGCAACAGGTAGGCACTTGAAATATTCACAAAATACTCAGTTGTATTTTTACTTTACTAATAAATAATAAAATTAAAATAAAATAAATATTTAAGGGGGGCTCCCATACAACAAACGTGTTTTTCGGCGTTTTTTTAAGGAAAAAATAAAATAAAAACTTCATAACCATAAATACTTAGATGTTTTTGTTTAGAAATAGGTCATGAACTAATTTTGTGATCATTATGCCTGCTTGGGAGCCCGTGGCTAAATAATAACAGCCGCACGCACAGGTCGATCCATCAGGTTAAGCTACGCTTGCCGCGGTTGGTCTGTGGATGGATGACCATCTTTACATACCAAGACCCGGACCTTATCCCGATTTAGGCTTTTATTTAGGGTTGGTCCAACATGTCTTTCTTCTATAATTCTCTATTAGTCGTCATCTCGGTAGTCACCCCCTTTCTAACCATATTCACAGAGTCATTCATCGTTTAAAAAAAACTAGCTATGACGACCACAAATTTTAATAAATTGGGATAAGGGGCAGGAAGAGAAGGAGTCGTTACGAGTTATAAAAACTACACAATAAAAATAAACGTTGTTTATTTGTACAAAGGATACGTAAAATGATACATGCATGAGGTTCATATTAATATTATTGCCGGTGAGACCCAAACTTTATCAAAATAAGTCCAACAATGGTCATTGGCGTAAAGTTTGGTGACAATTCAAAATCAAAGCAATTGATTTACAATAGGGTTAAAAGTTGGATACAGGACACAGTGGGCGTCGTGAACGCTATTAAGTTCAGCTACGCATAGTGAGGAGATTTTTTTATATAATCTAAAAATTATACAATCAAAATTTCTTAAGATAAATAGGCATGTAATTATTATTTACAGTTAATTTATATTTACACACAAAAAGTAGAATAAAAATACTAGAGGCATCTATATATTAATCCAAATTGCTGACAACGGTTTATCCTGCTCGCTTTTAATGGGGCTTACAGGATCTAAACGCAAAAAACGCAAGTTTTAGAAACAATAAGAGTATACGATCGACTACAGTAAACAAAATCAGAAAAATATATGATATTTTTCAGGATATACGCTAGGTTGATACTGTGTTGAAAACATAATACAACTAATTTGATACTATAGAAAAAAAACATGAAAATAACTCTAAAAATTTTCTTTTTACAATAAAAACTATACTAATATACATTTATTTATTTATTTATTAACTCGACATCACTATCATTACAGGAATTTCCTAATTCAATAGTGTGGCCATAATTACAGTTTTATTATTTACCATAACATATTCTGTACATCGTTGTTTTTGTGAACTCACTCAGAGAACAAGTAAAAAGATCTATGCTGTCTGCTACGTCATTAAGTACACGCAAGGTGCGCGTTATAGGGGCTTTACTCAGTAGATTGGTCCTACTACTGGGCACCGCCAATAGACGTGGCTGTCGCCTTCGGAATACATAATTGTCGGGCACACACAGGTTTATTTCTTTTAATATACCTGGGTTTGAAGTCTTGCCACGTAATAATTTAAAAATATAGATAGCAAGAGCTGTGTCCCTCCTTGTTTCCAATTTATTGTATCCCACCATGCCTATAACAAACAAAGTTGGATACATCAATGGATATAATGGATTCTGATTTTTTGTCAGATTATCCTACAAGCAACATACTAAAACACTACTGTTTTAATTGTTTAGTCCAAACAATAGATTTTTTGATCGTGTGGGTGTAACAAACAACATTCTTGGAGAGCTATAGTAAAGTATGGTTACTATTAAATTAATAAACTTTTCTGTTGCTGATTTTAATTTTTAAAGCGACTTATTCTCGAGACTTTACTGACAAACCACACAACAATAATAATCACAACATGGCCTTTTCAATCGATTTTCATAATACTCATAACATAACGTACGGTTACTTTTTACTAAAGGAAAAAATACCGAAAGAACAATTATATGAAGGCAAAATGCAACACCTCGTATTAATTCTGACATTGAAAATAAATCCCATATTACAAATGTCAACACGATGGCGTTACTGAAAACAAAGAAAGCCGTCGCTGTACATAAACGACTCAAGTTTTCTTTTGCTTTTATTTTTTTTGTAACCGCACGCCCGTTTGTAACTTTACAGGGAAACAGAGCAAACAAAAGTTTGACAAAAATGATGATGTTTGTAATCAAAGGCAAAATGATACACGTCATTATAAAACAAATGCCGGCTATAGTAAATAGTATATCTTCGCTATTATATTCTTCTGCTGTGTTTGAAAAGCATAAAATTAATTTATTGATGACCAAAATTACCAGAGGCAGGCCCCAAGCAAAGAGGAAGCTTTTAAGATATTTTCTTGTAATATTTTTATGAAAAACTTTTACGAGATCCACGTAAAACATATAACACATGACCACCAACCAGTTATTATACACTATTGTTAGAAACATAGTGAAAAACATGTATAGAAATATGGATTCACCGTTTGCGTGTCGGTTGCAATGATTAATAATAAATGTTACAACGATTAAACGTAATATATTCACTAGCATTGCACTGAGATAAACGTAGTTGTTGAAATGACGGAACTTTCTGATGAGGCACCACGAAGTCACTCCGTATATGAACGAAGACAGACACAACACGTATAGAATTGAGTGTACGATCAAATAAATGTGAAAGTTTTCCACGTAAGGATCACACGCTGTAGAGTTGAGTTTACTGGAGTCGACAACACCCATGACGACTATCGGTGCCGATACTCGGATATTGCAATAGTTTTCTATGATCGCACTCTTGAACACAAAGATGTAGATAAGCGTTAGACACAGGTTTGACTCCCAACACGATCGGTGAAATAATAAAAGTTTCAGATCGAACATTAGAATAGATATGTGATTAATCAGATTTCGGCCACTTGACTCGATTAATCGATTCCGTTAACCAGCGTTATCAGCTGAATTCGTAAGTGAGTTTGTGGTCAATAATAGTCTATGATAACGCAGGGAATCCTCTCCATTGCTTGATTAAAATTTGTTATTGCAAAAAATAAGCTCTAATCATCAGTATGTATGTGAATATATGATTAGAGTTTGTCAATTTTATTGTGTAGGTATGACAAATGTAAAAGGGGAAAATTTTGGTGAAAAACATTATTTGCAAAACGTTCAAGAGATTATCATTAACGGAATAAATGAGAAACTTGTACAATGTTTAGGTATCTATTACCAAAATTCACTGGTTAATTTTGGTTTAAAAAAACCAATGGTTTCACTTAGATTTGAACTATTTTCATAAAACTTCTGTCTCTTATATACAAATAATATTTATTTTGAGAATAATTATTTTAATTACAGCACAAAATATTTAGACTGTAAAAACAACTAACTATTTTTACTAATAAGTTAATAACTAACTACTACATTAAATCCACTCGATTTATCAATCGATGTTATCTATACCGCCGATTATAGACCGTAATCGATCCGATTTCGATCGTGGCCTATTACCGATTGATCAATCAAGTTTCATTGATTGTAGATCGACGAGTTTTACAAAATGATTTCGTCCATCAACCTCTACTATGACACCTACACGATCGACGTATATGAAGAAGTCGATCGTATGGGTGTAAGGTAAAATACCCGTAGAGTACTTTATGATTGTCGTTACTGTTAAACTTATGACCTTGGCTTACGATGATAGCAGGTAATCTTAGTCTGTTTGACAATCAACATAAAAATAATCAAGACATTGACCTTTTCAATCGATTCTTGTAATACTCGTGCCACAATACCCGGTTACTCTTTACCAAAGGAATAAATAACGACAGAGCTACTACTTGCGAGCAAAATGACACTGCTCGTACAATGTCTGCAACTTTCCATGACCAAAAATTTAATGCGAATACAGTCAACACAAGTATGTTGCTTAATACAAACATAGCCGTTGCTGTACATAAACGGCTCAAGATTTGTTTTCTTCTTTCTTTTTTAGGAATAGTTGCACATGCGTTTTTATTTATACAAGGAAACAAAGTACACACAAGTTTGATATACAGGATTATGTTGATAGTCGCAGGTAAACCGTTACACGAGATTAAAATGCATGCGGAGACAAAATACAATTTAAATTCATCAGTTAATTTAGCTACGTCAAAAGATATGAAAATCAATCCACAAATTATCATTGCTATAAGAGGCAAGCCCCAAGCGAAGAGGAAGCTTTTAAGATATCTTCTTTTGATATCACTATCGAACACTTTTACAATATCAACGTAAAACATGTAACACATTACTACTAACCAATAGTTATACACAGTAGTAAAAAACAAGAACATAAAAAAGTAAAAAGTTATGAATCGACCAAGTTCAAGAATATACATGCCATCTCTTATAAAAGTTAAAGTCACAACGGCTAAACGTAATATATTCACAAGGGTAGCACTGAGATACACGTAATTGTTGAAATTACGAAACTTCCTGATGAGACACCATGATGCCACTCCGTATATGAACGTAGCCAGGGTCATAGTGCACTGAAAATAGTGTCCTGTCATAAGGACTATTCGTGTAAGGTCGTGGTCAACACTTTCAACCACGGTAGTGTTCTCGAAGCTGATGTCACGATCAGCTATATCGATATTTCCCATTATTGTAAACTTTTATACTTAGTTTTGTAGGCTCGAGGCTAACTAGTCAATTTTAATTTTACTTTATTTTGTTTTAAATTATCAAAATGTTGTATCTATTTAATGGTATCCATGATACAGGCTGTGCCTACTTCGGAACCAACATTACCTTCATATTGTAATTTTGAACGTTGAAATAAAACGATTTTACTTTCGTAAATAAAAATGACAGGACTCCAAACACTGCCGTTACAACACTAAAACTTTCTGATCGAACATTGCTTCAACAGCGACAGATTCGAACTAATGTGATTAGAGCAGATTTTGTGTACTTCAACTAATCGTTACTGTTTATCTTGTGTTATCTGTACAGGGCATATTATTGGGCTAGTAATCAATAATGTTGGACATCATATTTTTTTATATGTCATTGCAAAAAAAAACTTTGTAAATTCTATATGACGAAACTAGAACAAAATCTAATTTATTTGTATTATCTCCTTCAAGGCAACGGTTTATTTCTGTATTTAAGAGTTTTTATATCTCATTTTGTTTCTTGAGCACCTAATGAATGATGTCAAAATGGGGAAGTGGGCAGAAGATTCCGAAATGAGAATCCGGTATGAACTTTGTGGGTCGATTATGTGAAAAAATTATTCACGTTTGTCAGCTACGTTTCAGAGATGTAATTGTAAAGGCAGAAAATTCTGATTAAAACAAATGATTCATGTAACGAAATCGAATGTCTAAATCCAACGTGGCAATGCTTTTATAATTATGAGAACGTTTTTACTTGAACATGACTTACCTACGAGATCGACATTTATCAAGACATCATCTTGTGGGTGTTTAAGAATATCGATGTTATAGTCAAACTAATACAGCTTGTTGATGTTGTTTTAAATTGTTGTTAGTGGACAGGGGGACGCTGCAATCCATACTCTTGATATCATCGACAAATCTACTGTCATGGTTGACATCGACATCGACATCAAAGCCAAGGAAAATCCCGACTTAAGTAAGTATCCATATTTAATAAAATTTTATAATATTCGTGCCATACTGGGCAGTACTCTTTGCTAATGGAAATGAAATGAAATGAAATGAAAATGAAATGAAATGATGATTTATTTGCAAGAATGTAGGTACAAAAATATGGTGTTAAGTAAACAAAGGATCCAGTACATTCTACCGTCAGGCATGCAAAAATAAGTTTTTTTTTTATAATTAGGTATCATGAAACAATCATAAAAAAAGAAAACACAAATATTTAACTAACATCAAATATCTGTGTTAGTTAAATATTTGTGTTTTGGAATCAATAACGCAAGGGCTATTATTTGTGTACTTAATGAAATAGCACGTATTAAGTATGAAAGCTCCAGCAAATTCCATATTAGAAATGTCAAGAGGAATACGTTGCTTAAAACAACATAGCCGTCGCTGTACAGACGCCAGCACATCAAGCTACCCGAAACTGTCAAATTTTCCCAATCAACTTTCAACCTTACGCTTTAGCGATAAAGTTGAAAATCTATTGAAGAAATTTGACAGATTGAAGTAGATTGATGTGCTGGCGTCTGTACCTACATAAACGACACAAGTCTTAATTGTTTCCTTATTTCTTTTCTAGACATAATCATATCAATAGAAACAAATAACAAACAAGTTTTATAAAAATGATCAAGTTCATAATGAAAGGCAAAACTTTAGGTACATGTGATATTATTTAACCTGGGTCAAATAAACTTAATTTCTTTCTTATATCATTTCTTTCTTATATCAATTTTTTCTTATATCAGCACAGATTTTGACAAAATTAAGAAATAATAGGTCTTTATCTCGTTTTTTTGCCAACTCCATAAAGAATAAAATCAATCTACTCGTAGAAATGAGCAGTTCTGTTAGAGGGACAGCCCTGGCAAAGAGAGTACTGAGATACTTCCCCTTACTATCCCTATCAAACACTTTTACAATATCAACGTAAAACATACAACACATCACCACAACCAATAGTTATAAACTATCGATAACTATATAAAGTACAATAAACGAGTCCGAAAAAATACAGGAAATGAGACAACGCGCGACGGTTTGTCGTAAAATATTTACTAGGATTCCACTGAGATACACGCAGTTGTTGAAATTACGAAACTTCCATAAGAGGCACCGCGATGTCACCAAAAAGAAATAAATCAGAGATACGGCACTCTGAACATAGTGTAAGATCCCATAGCAAAAGATTGATGGGTCCAAATTATCACTACCATTCACTTTAGAATGTGAGTCGCAGCTTTCGTTACAAGCCATGACGATATACCAGTAATACTCAGATCAATGTATATACACTTAAATACAAAAATTTAAGTAGACATAGTCTACAGGTGTCACTTTTAATTCGATTAAATAAAATTTCCGGATCGAACATTACTCTAGCAGGAACCGAAACAAACTAATGTAATGCAAGCAATTTCAGAGTTATGTGCCATAAATTTGCATTAGTCATGATGATTATCGATTTTGTTTAACTTTCCTTATCTTGTACTGTTCGTAATGGATGTAGTACCTAGTAATCAAAAAAAGCCTGTAATCATGTCACGTGCGACATCCATTGCTGCACTTGACGTCACGCTTCACGTGACTAAAAGGCTAGCTCGTTCTTTGGCCATATAATTAGCATTGCCATTGAGCGTAGCAATGCTGCCAGTCTTCTGGGTACATTTCCGGATGACAGCGATGCACACACACGAGCGACACGCGTCGACGACAGAGGCAACTGCAATCGTCGACGCGTGTCAGCGACAGCCTTCGACATCGAATACACGAGCGACATACATGAAAACTAACACCACTTTACAGGTTAACAGCACAGTTTTAAAGTACATATATTAATACAAAAACGTATAATATATGTTTTTATAGTTCATACCAGTGAATTTAGACTTAAGTTAATATATAAGGGTGACAATACACCTCCACAATCGACAATGAACGAAGGTAATCGTCTAACGAGGACATATTAATTGTCAAGTCAGTTATTAATTTTATTGAAAATATCACAATCGATTGCCGTAAGATGTGTTTCACAGGTCACAAGAATAGATCCATCTGAGCTAATTTAAAATAATGTAAATTAAGAACTATTATAATCCATCTGATGTAAATTCACTACTACTATCGCTACTTTTAGTGATTTAACATCCATCGATTTTACTGTTAAACTTTGCTTAAGACGATCAGACAGGGCAATGTTGTCACAACAAATAATTTTCATTACGATTCGGTCCTATTCAATCGATTCTTATAATACTCGCACCATAAAGTCCGGTTACTCTTGACTAAAGGAACAAATAACGCAAGGATAACTATTTGTAAGCAAAATGTAAAAGCGCGTGTTAAGATAGAAAATGTAAGAAAATCCCATAAAAGCATCATCAACATAAATATGTTGCTTAACAAGAATATAGCCGTTGCAGTACATAAACGACTCAAGATTTGTTTTTTTCTATCTTTTTTAGGAACAGTTGCGCAAGCGTTCGTAGTTTTACAAGGAAACAAAGAAAACACAAGTATGATAAAAAGGGCCAAGTTGATAACCGCAGGTAAAACGCTGCAAGTGATAAAAATGCCAAAATCTACAAAAATTACAACAAATTCTTCTTTGTCACCTTCTTGTCCCAGTTCCTTAAGGAACAAAATCAATCTAAAAATCAGCAATACTATCGAAGGTACTCCCCAGGCAAAGAGGAAGCTTTTAATATATCTTCTTTTGATGTCTCCATTAAACACTTTTACAATGTCAACGTAAAACATATAACACATCACCACCAACCAGTAGTTGAACACCGTAGACAAAAATAAAAAGATTAAAAAACGAAATTCCCAGTATCGAAGGTACACGGCAATATACACGGAATCAATGAAAGAAAGCGACACAACAGTTAAACGTGTTAAATTCACTAGGATTACATTGAGATACACGTAGTTGTTGAAATTGCGAAACTTCTTAATGAGGCACCACGATGTCACTCCGTATATAAACGAAACCAGAGTTATGAAGAGCTGAACATAGTGTCCAATCTCGTAGTAATAAATATCTCTTCTTTCAGTTTCTGTATCACTCACTGAAGAAATATGTTCTATGTGTTCATTGTCAGCCATGACGAATTTCAATTAAGTTATAGTCATTGTTTTACCATTGAATACAAAAAGGAGGCAACAGATAAAAATGTGACCAGACACAGACACAATGCAAGTTTCAGACCGAACTTTACTTTGTCAGGAATCGAAATAAACTAATGTAATGAAGCTAAATTTTCGGCACTTTGGATGTTAATCGATTCCCTTATCTTTGACTGTTCGTAATAGTGCTATTATACTAGATACATAGTCACTAAAAGCCTATTAAGTTGCGGCATAGGTACCTACTTTGTTTTACCTAATAAATTGTTTGTGTCAATTTTTTTTTAATTTCTTCTTTGACGAGCACCGAACGTGAAAATAACAGGGCCTGGACAAGGTGGCAGTCGTTTCGTATTTCTACAGAATTGACATATTATAAGCTCTTTGGCAGCAAGTATTTGACATAAGCAATACCTATATTGAGTTGCAATAGCAATGTATTGTGTTTTGACATTATTATTATTATCAGCCATTTCTATCCCACTGCAGGGCAAAGGCCTCCCTTCCCTCCTTCCACATATCTCTATCCAGTGCTGTTAAAAACTGATGGGAAAAAATGATGGGAAATTTTCAAATTTCCCATCATCGTTATCACTGATAGAATGTCATTTGACACTCGCGTTTGTCAACTGTATACTAATAATAGAAATCAGACTTTTGTACATATTATCTAAACAACAACTATCCTGTAACTTACCAATCCATGGTCATCCTACCGAACCAATCTGATTGGTTCGTGCCACGATCGCTTAGCGGCTTCTAATTTAATAGACCACGCGTGACAAGAAGCCTATGGGCACCCCATGGTGTAATCACCGCCGTGTCATAGTGAAATGTTAAAAATAACATCGAAGGAGTGGCTAGGGTGAAAATAGAATCGTTATGCATACTTTGTAATACAAATTAAGTTCGCCCTCTGTGACTGCTCTGAAAATATACTTAGTTCATATTTTGCAGAGCAAGAGTTTGAATATGGGCGATATTACACCCGTGTAGGTGTAATATCGACATCGATCGATGGACTATCGCAACGTTGATCTTAGACCGTGTGCGATATTATATCAAAACCACATACTTTAAAAGGATAAAAATTTAGACACTGGATAAACTACTTGATACTAAGGCCTGATTTTTCATTTGTCTGATAATTTTTATTTGAGGAATACATATTGCGGATTGACAGCTTTTGTATAAAAAAATATGCCAAACTGTCATATTTATTCATCATAATATGTATAAGATAACAGACTATTGAAGAATCAGCCCTAAATAAACAAACTATTATAATAAAAATATAATATCCTAATTTAACTCTGGATTGTTTCAACGTCGCAATAATAGGGATCCCGTGGGAATATCAGGATTAAAAGTATCCTATGTGTTAATCCAGGAAATGGTCTATCTATTTGCCAATTTTCATCCAAATCTGTTCAACGGTTTAAGCGTGATTGAGTAACAAACATCCAAACATCTTCACAAACTTTCGCCTTTATAATATTAGTGTGATATAGTAGGATATTATGAAGATTGATCGATGACATTGACATTTGGATAATTGGATGATGGTCGTTTGATTGATCGAAATCCTAAACAGTTCAAAAGTGTAGACAACGAACATCGTTCTTCACTTCTAAACGAATAACGTAAGCGACAATAATTTGTTTTAAAAACATGTCACCTAACAAATTGTCGAGGTTAAGTTGACAGCTGTCATTCATCATGGCGCTTTTGGCGGGAACGCGGCAGCCAATCAGGGGCGGCGAGTGATCGCGTTCGGAAGCTACGGTTAAGGATGACTTATTGGGATGCTGGCTGAATGATTTGGTGGCTGCAGTAAAAAAAAAAGAGAGGGAAATAAATTTGTGATTGGTGATTCGGAACGTCAAATTCAAAATTCAAATAATTTTATTTTCTTTTCACAAACAATGGTATCATATAAATTTAGACAAGCTTAAAAACTAGTTTATGATGGTGTCTGCACTAGGAATACCTGTATGGCAGATCACCAGACTCACCACACGGTAAGAGAACGTAGTTCCTTTTCAGTGATTTTTTTGGACTAAACTTAGTCTCAAAACACTTATTTTTACTTAATTCTAGAACTTACTAGCAGCGCCCCGCGGTTTCACCCGTATAAGCGTTGATCCCATGGGAATATTGACATAAAAAGTGTCCTATGTGTTATTTTGATGTATAAAACTGTAATGTCATCAAAATCCGTTCAGTAGTTCTTGCGTGAAAGAGTAACAAACATCCATTTATCCATCCATTCTCACAAACTTTCGTATTTAGAATATAAGTAGGAAGTTGGATAGGATGTATCATAATTTTATCAATGAGCTAACTCCAAACTACCTCCATTTTGTGAATTCTTAAACTTGCAGTTTTTGTTGCGATGTTACTATAAGTTTTTGTTTTTTATTTTCCTGCCATGGGCTTATGGCTAAGTAATAACAGCCGCACGAGTCAATCGATCAGGTTAAGCTACGCTTGCCGCGGTTGGTCCGTGGATGGGTGACCATCTTTACATACCAAGACTCTCCGTCCTCGGAAAGCACGTTAAGCCGTTGGTCCCGGCTGTCATTCGTGGATCTTTGACAGTCGTTACGAGACGTCAGATGCCCGAAAGTCTGACAACCAGTCTTACCAAGGGATTTCGTATTACCCAATAACTGGGTTGTGGAGGTCAGATAGGCAGTCGCTCCATGTAAAATACTGGTACAGTCACGAGCAAAAGTATGTATACACTTGGCTTTATTCAAAGACGATTTTCTCCTTTATTTTTGAATGAAATTTTATATTAGTAGGAACAGTATTTTCGAACCCATAGGTTTACGTAAATTGTCGTATTTCAACGTTGCATTCGTTATTTCGTGAAAAAATCGCAATTTAAAGTTGCCAAGTGTTGACATATTGGTGCTCGTGACTGTACTCAGCTGCATCCGGTTAGACTGGAAGCCGACCCCAACATAGTTGGGAAAAGGCAAGGCAGGTGATGATGTTGTACAAGTACTTATATACACAAAACTTCCCATCGTTCCTATCTCAACTATTTAAACTTTTAGAGATATTCAACCCCAACATCATTCCGAAAAAATGTTATTTTATAATCCTTGGAAACGGCAAAAGCCTATTAGAATTTATTCGGGTTACTTTCATGTGAGCGCCGCGGTAAGTAGATAAAAGCATCATGGCGGATGCCGGAAAATACAGTGACATTTTTCAGAATTTTACTTTTGAAGCTGTTTAGCTATTTTTTGCAGTTAGTTATTTTACGTATTTTTGGTTGTTACTAGTTACAACTTTGTTTTTAAAAGCGTGTGACCGTCTCGTTGGTGTAGTGATGGGAAATTGTACTAACCGGCCGTGAACTTTGACTTTGCCATAATCAGTAGCAGCCTAGATACATAGGTACCTGTTTACCTCATCGGGTAATACTGGCGTGATGATTATGTTAACAGCCATTTTGTTATTAAGACTACCTATTCCGTTTAAATTTTGAGCCATTTTTTCTATACTTTGCAGTTGTGCATAAAACCCTGAAAAAGTCACAGTTTAGGAACAGACTTTCGTCGAATTAAAATAAGTGCAAAACCTCTTCCGTTTACTCCAAAAACCGCCAACCCTATTATACGTACCCTATCACCAACTTTTACGTACCGTTTTCAAAATCATTTCCGTTCTTATTCTAAGCACAAAAGGTTCAGAATCCGTCGTTTCTATTTATTTCACCAGTGATGTTGCTTAGCATTCTTTTGGTTTAATTATCGTTAATGACGATCACGTTGGGAGTTCCGTTTTTTTGTTCCGCATGTCAACGACGGCTATGATTAATGGAACTTAGTCCCAGTTCCACTCGTAACCACTCGGTTTTGAGCTAAATATGTTTGTTAGCAAGAATATGTCGCTTTTTTTTGGGATATTACAGAAAAAAATGACGGATTTGTGACGGATTTTTTAGGTTGTGTCGGGTGAATTTAGAGTTCTTTTGTGTCAGATATTTTTGTCAAGTAATGAGAATGGATGTCTACATATTGATGAGTCTTACGTCGCTTTGTGAATGGTTTTAAAATAATACTAAACCAATCTCATGACTTTCCCAAACATCATAATCCTAAAAACAATTACTGGAAAAACCACGCACAAGATATATACCTACAAAAATATTTTGGTAAAAATTTTAATTGACGATCCTTATCACTGCATGTTATCCTCAAATATCTTGTTTCCACAACTGATTTTTTCAATTATAATTATCAAGGCTACATTCAATCACCAAAGCTTTATTAATTATTTTTTCTGTCACCTTTATACATGCAGATTACAAAGATACACACATCATCTACTTAATAAAAATCGTAAGTCCACTTATCATCTGCCTGTATAGCCTTTTCCCAACTATGTTGGGGTCAGCTTCCAGTTTAACCGGATGCAGCTACATACCAGTATTTTACATGGAGCGACTGCCTATCTGACCTCCACAACTCAGTTACTGGGTAAAACACACAATGGTTATAGAGACGGAACTACAATCAAATGCTACTGGCTTTAAAATTATTAGCTTCGTGTAAACAGCTCTAGCATGTGGTAAGCCAGGGTATTACTTCCTTGCTATCCTAGCTTCGAAAAGCCTCGTGTAACGCATAAGGACGGATTTTTGACAGGAGCCTGCCGTTTTGCCCAAAAGATTTTGACAAAATTTCATTATCCAAACAAATTTTAGCAACCTTTTTTTATACCAAATGCAATATTTGGAATGATTTTAGTACGCACATTTTCATTTGGTCGAATTTTTACTCGGCAGAATATTATACAGGATATTATTATTAAGGCATTTAGTCAAATGATTTGTTATGAAAACAAAAATATAGACAAAAATATTTGTTTTTGGGAATTACATGGTTTTACTTATCTACATCATTACTTTTTAATTACATTGCATGGTTGCGGTCGGTCGATAGGCAACGTAGGATGCAAGAGCGAGCGAAGGGCACCCCGAGGTTCGGTTTGGTTAGATCACAGAAATAAGAGCCCCAAAGCTGGGCTCCGTCGAGATTGGATGCAAGAGCTAGCGAATGAGAATACAAATACCTTTACCTCATATGAAACAGGGCCAATTGAAATCATAGGCATAAAAAGAAATAACCCACCCTCCCCGACGATACTAAATATTTGGCATATTTTATTTTGCGTAAAATAATTATGTTATACCAACTGAAATATTTGACTACATTCAAATTGGTAAAAGTTAAAGTTGGTAAGCAAGTTATTGTTTAACTTTAAACGTTCACTTGCCAAACATTAGGTTTGCGTTAAATTTTTTTGTTAAGAGTTTATTTGCTACGTAATGATTTGGCAAATGAAATTATGCGGAAAATTGTTTGGGAAGTGATAATTTGTCAATATCTTTTTGATGAAACAAGGAAGACTCATTTTGACAATTCAGCCCCTAAATGGGTTAAATGGGGGATGAAAGTTTGTATCGAAGTTGCCGATGGGAAACACGGTTTCAATATTCATAAAATCGATACAAAATTAATGCAATAACGTGAAGTACCCAACAAACGTGCGGTTGCTGCAAAAACAATGACAATGATGAAACAATAAAATTGTTACAGCGATCGTAAAATATAAATCTGATGTGGTTACCAACTGTTTTGGAGATTTGGGGAAGTTTATTGATAGGTATTTATGGACGAATTGTTATTGTGTTTGATTAATTATTTTACTTTTAAAAGAAACTGGAGTACTTACTTCTTAACTGATATTACAAAGATGTAAAATTGTTTGTAAGAGGGAATCTCTAGAAGTATTGATCCGCACCCGAATTGCGTAACACACAATTACTCTCAATTTGAATCATTTTGAAGCATATTTCTAATCCATTGCTCCATATGTTCGAAAAATGTGTCTGCTCAACATCGCAAATAACGCAATGAATGTTGTTGAACTGTCAATATGAAACCCATTGCTACTGATAGTGTGTTACGCAATTACCCTGCCTATCACAGAATTTATTGCATTTTTAAAAAAAGGGAAGACTTACTAGGTACACTTACTAATTTTGTTTAGCTGTTAATAGATTGAAATGGCCTAGATTCTAGACTGTGCATCACACACATCACTTGTCCAGTATATCCTAAGATAAGATTCTCTACATCTATGGTTACTGAATTGATAGCCATAGTGAATCACATAACAGTAACTGAACTTGATAAAGTTCGGCACATATTCTACGCATAGCTATCACGTTACGGATGCCATCGTTTTTATGGTTCAATTACGGCTTTAGACCATATCGGTATGGTGAAATTGAGTGATAACGTCTACCGAAGGCATTCTATGCAATTACGGTGTAACACAATTGGACTGGGTACAATTAAATTCATGGAATACCTTTCATATATTTTTTTAAACAGAGCAAAATTTAATGAAAACAGCATCGTAAGCCCGAAAGTCTGACAACCAGTCATTTTCATTATGAACAACTTTTACTATGGGACCAAACTTGAAATAGCGAAAAAAAAAATTAGCTGTTCCCCACATTTTGACGAGTTATACGAACATAAATGTAGGGAACAGCTGATTTTTTTTCGCGATTTCAGGTTTGGTCCCATAGTAAAAGTTGTTCATAATGATGAGTACAATGACCTGTTAAGAGGTTGTTAATGTTTTACCAATAACCCTGTATATTACGCAATCAGGGTGCTGATTTGAATGCAATAAAGAATTGAGTATTGAGTATTTACTCTCTGATCTCAATTACAATGAGCTGATATAGATTGCAGAGGAGGCTGCTAGGATAGATGAGGAGGCTTTTGTCCTGTTGTAGATCTAGCATGGCATGAGCTTTAGCTATACCTAAGCTTGTGGATGTGTGTTTGAGTTGATGACCCCTCAAAAAAAAATCGTCAAATCTATAGAAATCACGGATATCAAAATTGATTTGACGATTTTTTTTTAGACGATTTTTTTTTCGATTTTCGCTACCTTATTTAAGGGGCTTACAGGACTTAAACACAAAAAACGCAAGTTTTAGAAACAATAAAAGTATATGATCGACTACAGATCGTAAACAAAATCAGAAAAGTATTTGATATTCTTCAGGATATATGCTAGGTAGATAGTGTGTTGAAAACATAATACAACTAATTTGATACGATAAAAAAAAATCATGAAGATGTAACCTCTAAAAATTTTCTTTTTACAATAAAAGCCATACTAATATATATACATACAATCATTCTGATTTTTTGTCAGATTATTCTATTCTATTACAAGCAACGTACTAAAATACTAGTTTTTTATTATTTTTTCCCAAACAATAGATTTTTTGTAATTAAATAATTGCTTCATAATTATTTTGCAATAAATAAAAGAAGCGCGATAACACAACGCTGGTAGCGTTGTGTTATCGCGCTTCTCTTTCTTTTTATGCAGTCCGACAGTGACCGCGCTTTAGGTCATGTAAGCCCCTTAATTTGACCCTGATTTAATACGTTATTAGAAAACATTAGGTACAAAAGTACAAGTTCAATTCAAAAGTTCAGATCTTACAACGAATCAATTCAGTACATACCACTTTCAATTAATTTAGTACCAAATCGACACTAAAACTCAACCAACTGTATCCAAGGACAGCTTTACCCAACGCACATTGCCTGACAAATCCAGACCCCTA
The DNA here is from genome assembly GCA_948474745.1 of Oligia latruncula. Taxonomy (NCBI): domain Eukaryota; kingdom Metazoa; phylum Arthropoda; class Insecta; order Lepidoptera; family Noctuidae; genus Oligia; species Oligia latruncula. The sequence continues at coordinate 12,170,135 of OX419708.1, forward strand.
TAATAATATACTGAACTAATTAATAGTGCCCCCCTCCACAAGGTAAACATAAGTCTCGGAGGGGAAGGGGGAGGGTTGATACATTAATCATCCTCCGACGACGTTAGAGACATACTTGTTTACGAGCAAAGAGTGCCAAAGGATGGGCCGATAATTTTGCCAAGAATTTTTGGAAGTTCGAAAGTTGTGCTTGAAATCGCTTTTGATAAGGCTTTGTTAAATGGTGATGGAGTTTGAAGGATCATTCAATTTTGTATCCGTTAAGTACCGAATAAATTGTATCTCCCAAATTCCATGTTTAGGATAATTATAATGTTAAGCTAGCTATATAACGTTATTTTTAGTATATGCGAAACCTGAATATAGTTTGTTCAGAATAAGTAACTGAATCGATTCCAATAATTTTTACACCATGTTCAAAAATATTTATGAAAGGTTAAAAGTTGGACACCGAGCGACACTAAGTAGGTTATAAAATCTCCGCGCCGAACGGTTAGGTACCTAGGTACTATTATTTATGAGCGCAAGACGGCGCGGCGCGAGCGGCGCGGGTGAGCATGTTTTTGTACGGACAAACAGGTAACTTAACAAGCTTATAACTTTGTGATTTTTCATGATACAGTTTTGAAATTTTTTACATAGATTCTTTACATAAAAATACTAGACACGTGTTTCGGGTTTCGCATATACTAAAAATAATGTTGTATACCATCACAAATAAATAAATTAATTAATGTCTGTTTTCAAGATATAAATAATCTGTTTCACGTATCGGGGTAGGTCTCTGTTTTATTTCATTGAACATGCTCATTGTAGGTACTACTGCGGGGTAATTGCGTAACAGACTATCAGTAGCAATGGCTTTCATTTTGACAGTTCAACAATATTCATTGCGTAATTTACGTTGTTGAGCTGACACATTTTTCGAACATATGAAGCAATGCATTAGCAATATCCTCCAAAATTATTCAGATTATAATTGATAGTGTGTTAAGCAATTAATTTTATTTATTTAACACAACACTTCTTCAATTTCTTCTTCAACTAGTGTTGAGCTGATTTACTAACTACGAACACGAACCTATCAAACTCCATAATTAATGCTGAATACTATAATATTTATCCTAGTGTAGTGTTAATATTATAAATGCTAAATTAATTCTGACTCTGTGTGTCTGTTACCTTTTCAAGCCTTATCGGTTGAACGGATTAAGGCTCCTACAAACAGGCGCAACACGCGATATAATCGCGCACGGCACAAAGACACCGCTCGTTGCGCGACTTGCGCAAATTTGCTGGGTTAGGACATAAAATTATCCCTGTAGTAAGTTCCCGTAGGCTAACTGCAGACGTCCACGCGGGCGAAGCTGCGGACAAAAGTTAGTATAATATAACCTATAAATGCTAAAGTTACTCTGTTTGTATGTCTGTTACCTTTTCACGCCTAAACCACTGAACCGATCGTTATAAAATTTGACAGACAGGTAGCCTGGGACCTGGAGAAGGATAAATAATACTTTTTATCCCGGTAGTACATTCTCGTGGGATAATTTCCGACTTTCAAGCAGGTGAAGCCAAGGACAAAACATAAAAAACTGGTCAAGTGGGAGTCGGACTCGCACACGAAGGGTTCCGTACCACCGCAAAAACCCCGAAAAAAAACACGTTTGTTGTATGGGAGCCCCCCTTAAATATTTATTTTATTTTGTTTTTAGTATTTGTTGTTAAAGCGGCAACAGAAATACATAATTTGTGATATTTCAACTGTCTAGCTATCGCGGTCTTTGAGATACAGCCTGGTGACAGACAGACGGACGGACGGACAGCGAAGTCTTAGTAATAGGGTTCCGTTTTTACCCTTTGGGTACGGAACCCTAAAAATGAGTCTAAAAGGCATTTCAAGAGTTAAAACCAAAGATTGTTTACAATCTTCGCCTAGTTAACACATAATTACATTCATTTACAAACTGCTCCTTAATCAACGCTACTTTACTCCACTTTCCCACTACTTAGACTAAGTTAAATTAAACTCTGACCTCGTAAAACATTTTAACCATTATAATTGGCTTTAACAAATTAACTGTGAATGATTCAACAGAACTAGGATAGGGGGACCAGCTTGTTAAGAGTGCCTACAGATTTGCTAGATATTTGTTCTAGAACTAAAAATTCGAAGACATGTGGCATCTACCAACCGGTAGCGCACTGGGCCCGCGTGGTAGATTACGGCCCACTCCCTCTCACAGAGAAGGCCTGTGTTCCAGCAGTGGGAACATTATAGGCGGATTATGTATGCTGTGTTTTGACCACGGATATGTTTTGACTATAAAGAAGATGTGTGCCATATTTATTTTATTATTATATCTGACAATGCGATATATTTTTCACATTTCTATGCCGTCTGTTTAAGAAAGCAGAAAATGGGCGAAAAAATCTTATAAAATTGTCGGATTGCCTCGGCCAGCTTCTTACAGATCTGCACGATTTTATCGACCGTTACTATCACCTGTTACCGATCGATAAATATCAAAGTTAAATCGAGAAAATTTCACATCACTTGTTGATTTTATCCATCGAGAGAACCGACATAGTGGCGATCGACAAAAAGGAGATGTCGCTCATCTGTTACCTACACATTCACCTGCTCGAATTTGTTTCATCACACGATTCGATCGTCAAAAATCGGGCAAATCTGTAGGCATCTTTAATGACTCGGGCATCGAATCTAGGACCGTCACGCCTACGATGTGCCCACGCGGGTTATCACGCAGTGTTTGTAATGGTTATAACATTAGTCTAGCTCTTGCGTGTGCGCACGATTCTATGCTAAATGTTATTGTGTTCTAAGTTCTGCGTATAATTCGACGTGAATTTGGGAATAGGTCAGCTGCTTATCTTTAATCTTTTGGAGGTTCTTATTTGATTGTTCGGATAGGCAATTTCTTAAACAACCATCAGACGAAGCCTGCATGATACTAATTTACGAGGTCTGTAATAACCGGTCCGTAGGGATTCAAGGAAATGATAACTAAAGAGGGTTATAAAAAAAAAACAGGTAACCCTCTATCATAGGTAGTTGAATTAGGGCTGATTTTTCCAACGCCAGATAATTGTATGCAAAGAATAATTTTGAATTTTTGACAGTTCTTCCATAAAAATCTGTCAGACGTCAATTTTATTCCACGAATAAAAAAAATATGTCGATTGAAAAATTTGCCCTTAGTCAATAAAAACTTTATAGTATATAGTTCAAAGATTTGAAACTAGAATTTTAAATTATAGTGTCATTATCATCAATCATTACAGCTTAAGTGGAAAAGTGTCAACTTACTTTTGGAGTGCACTATACAACATTATTTTTAGTATATGCGAAACCCGAAACACGTGTCTAGTATTTTTATGTAAAGAATCTGTGTACAAAATTTTAAAACTGTATCATGAAAAATCACAAAGTTATAAGCTTGTTAAGTTACCTGTTTGTCCGTACAAAAACATGCCACCCGGGCCGCCGTCTTGCGCTCATTGAAAATAGTACCTAGGTACCTAACCGTTCGGCGCGGAGATTGGACAACCTACTTAGTGTCGCTCGGTGTCCAACTTTTAACCTTTTTTAAACGTTTTTGGGACAAAATATAACATGGGGTAAAAATTATTGGAATCGATTCTGAACCAACTATATTCAGGTTTCGTATATACTAAAAATAACGTTGTAAAAAATTATGATCCAAATGAGTGGATCGTAGCAGGTGGCGCTCTATAGTTTCTGCATGGAAAAGGGGAATAAAATACATTTTTGTTCCCATGGGAATAGGCTTGAGTTCATGTAGGTACGTAGAATAGTGAAGGAAATTATAAGGAGGTAGTGAAACAGGTCGCAAGTATGAGAAAATTGAAAATACCTATCCACCTGTATAATGTCAATCAAGCACCTCCTGCGCAAAAGATTAATTCTGCGTTGAACGCCACTCAGCGTATCATACATTCCAGGAATTGGAATCTATGCTAGGTACATTACTAGCTCTATCTCTATGACATAAGGCGCTTAATAGCGTTATTCTTTTAATCTATTTCCATAATTAATGACAGGCCGCATTTTCTTTTGACTGTACTTACCTGTCAAAAAGAGTAAACTTATACTTAAACAATACTGTCCCGGTGCCAAAACCGGTACCAAACAAGTATTTCCGTAAGTTAGAGTGAGAAAACAGATAGAGTAAGTAAAAAGATAGGCTTTAGAAAAATAACTTCAACGTTACGAGGCTCCTCGCACAAATATGAGATTTGTGGTACCTACATGTCGGGTACCTGAATTTGGTATCGGTACAGGTTAGGTGGAGTACCGGTACCCGTCTGGAACCAATACCCTGGTACCGAATTGGCAAGAACCGCTAAGTACCGCTACAGAACCTGTTCTTTTAGAGCCAAGTTTCAAGCCCTGGTCGCAGGTGCATAGTCTCCCCAGAGATACAACTGAAATCTTTCAACCTACCTACCCAAGTTTCGTACTTCTACAAAGTCAACAGTGTCCACTTTTCATCATTCTTTAGTGTCATTATCCTTCATATTTCTCCTTTCAGTTTGAACAGCTAATAAACTATCGGTGTTAAGTTAACCAGGTCAGTTGGGTTCAACTGGTTGAGCCACAGTATATGGGTCGGTCGACCCCACCCGCTTCCCGCCGCTCCCTCGTTTCCTACATAAGACTGTGGTTACAATGACTCACTTTTTTATTCTGAAAGGTTTTCTTTGCTAGATTAAAAAAGAAAATGTATTGTTTTGCAGGCCTTTGGAGTTAATGCTGATTGCTGACACACGCAGCGAGACCCCGTCGCATCGCACCGCTTGCCCGCGCTATTACTTCGTTTTCACTTAGCGATCTTTAAGATTTTTTTTCTTTTTGCTCGGCTCTTAAGGGTCATAGCGTGATGTTAAATAGCCTTCCTCAAGAATTGGGCTATCAAATGCAAATTTTTTTTTTCCTATCGGCCTCGTAGTTCCAAAGATAAACGCGTTCAAACAAACAAACTGTTCTTAATACCTAAATAATCATCATCTCTTAGAGAGCAGTGGTGGCTTATTGGAGACGGCTGCGACTTACGAGTTGTAGGTCGTAGATTCGAACCCCGACAGGCACTTTGTGTAAATTATTTCATCACCACTTTTTTTTTTTTGAGGATTGGTAATCAAATGACCCCTTCCGCTCTGGGTGGAGCGGAAGGGAGTGTCTACCTGTTACTGACAAACCACCCGTGTTCCTTCCTTAGCCCTTTATGTTCCGGGGCAGCGGTAACCCTTTCGGACAATCCCGCTGACCCTGGCTTCGGCCCTAACGACTCTCAAAACGGTGAAGGAAAACATTGTGAGTAAAACGGCATATCCTAGAACCAAAAAACCCAAGACATGTGACATCCACCAACCAGCACTGGGCATGCGTGGTGTATTACAGCCCACTCCCTCTCACAAAAAGGAGGCCTGTGTCCCAGCAGTGGGAACATTACAGGCTGATTATGCTCCAGCCTTTCTAATCTGAAGCCGGCACAGCATGTCTTTTTTCCATACATTCCTGTTAGCCGTCAACTGTATAAAATATTGTAAATTCTTTGTAGTTTACCTTATTTTAGGTATTTATTTATAACCTTAAAACCTTAATATATGCTTGATTGCATCGTACAGTCGTGAAGTCGTGAGTGTGCGTGGTCGGTGGTTGTCGCGTATCAATCAATTGTGGGTAGGGATAATAATTTTCTTGATATATTAGAAATACTTAGTCAATCATGTAGTCTATGTATACATAATTATCTATGTGTACTACTAATAATGAATGAGAATAAATATATAATAATATGGAATGAGGAGATCCGCAGGAGAACCAAGGTAACCGACATAGCCCGAAGAATTGCCAAACTGAAGTGGCAGTGGGCAGGGCACATTGTTCGCAGAACAGATGGCCGATGGGGCCGAAAGGTTCTGGAGTGGCGACCGCATACCGGAAGACGTAGCGTTGGAAGGCGTCCCACAAGGTGGTCTGACGACCTTGTGAAGGCCGCAGGAACCCGTTAGATGCGAGAAGCACAGAACCGGTCGAAGTGGAGGTGCCTATGCCTATGACTAGGATAAATGTTTATTAAGTAACTTTGCTGATATACCCTTGACAGTTAGCCCCGCTTCCTCCTTGCTGACTGTCATCCTCTGTCTTTTCCCAATCTTGTTGGGGTCTGCTTCCAATCTAACCGCATGCAGCTGAAGACCAAAATTTTACATGGAGTGTCTATCTTTTTTTTTGGTGCCCGGTGGAAGTTCTTATGGAGTTCCTCAATCGTGGGGGTGACAGAGGGGCATGCCGAACTCTTACCGGCTAAAACCACCGCGGTGTTCCACCTCTACTTATGGCCGGGGGTGCGGGATTCGCATAAGCAATCACCACTCCATGGATGCGTCTGCCTATCTAACCTCCACAATCCAGTTACTGGTTAATACGATCCCCTTGGTAATACGGATTCTTAGGTTTTCGAGCTTCTTATTACCCATAACGATTGCGGTTAATATTTAGCCATGGCTTGAGCAATTCTCATTGCATAAGTAAAAGAACGCCTTATTTTAGCTGATGATGCAAAATAGCAATGACTCATCAATATTTGACCCTTCTTTTTAAACAAATCTTTCTTTATCCGGTACAAAGTAAACGTGTCAATTTCACAAGCTACAATGAAAGTGCTTCCGACCGTCAGTGAACGCGCCTTAACGCATTATGGAACTATAGCCACTCCCAGGCCAGCCCACGACACGCCATCAAACGACTTTTAATTATTTTCAGGGATCCATTATAATGGACGACAGAGTAGACTTGATAGTAATATAATATAGACTAGAAAATGTAGAACAATTTGGTTGGTGAAAAAGTTTTCGGATGCTTTCTGGTAATTGGAAACCCACGAATGGGTAGGTTCGTCAAGAAAGTCAGTACTCTGACCAATTTATGATTAGCTTTTTGTTCATTCCCCATCTGTCACTCACGCTCTGAATGATCGAAATATGAAATGAAATGAACAGATGAACGTTCATTCCTAGGTATATATATTTTTTATTTGGGCCTTCAGACAGACTTCAGAGATGCAGCGAGACAGCAATACGGAGGTACTTCGAAGCTTAACTGTCCTTCTGTTTTTTAATATTGCAATTTTATGTCAGCGCCATCTCTTGACCGACAGTGGAACTAATGTAAATTTTGTTGATGATTTCTGAAAATGTGTGCTATTTAGAGACTTCGTTTTATTTTTCCTGTAATCTTTACATAAACTTCTATCACATAGAATAATTTCTGATTTTTCTCTTGGCAAACTTCGGAGATAAGGGAACGGTATTTTTTTTACATTTTTCATCATTCATTTCAACTTTGCGGCCTAAAAAAAATATAAAAAATGTTTGAGAATGTGCAAACTGCGCTCTTTCATATGATACCCCACATGCCCTAGTAACCCCACTTCAAATTTTTCAGACCCCCTTTCAGTCCCTGTTGCAAAAAATATACATATATTTTTATTTCTTTTTTATTTGCAAAATAGTTGGGCAAACATTATCTAAAAGTTTTCCAAATTTCAAGTTGATAGCATTAGTAGTTCTTGAGATAATATCCAGCTGTGACAGACAGATAGAATTAGTCTCACCATAAGGGTTCCGTTTTTACCATTTTGGTACGGAACCCTAAAAGAGACTAACGATTTTTTTTGCGATATAAGCTATATTAACTAGGTACCAACGCTATTACGGCTGATTAGACAAGGAAAACAGAATAGATTAGCACACTAAGTGCCGAACATCAGATGGCTGAACCGCATAACTTAGTTTCGGTTCCCATTAACAGTCACTGTCCTGTATCTTGTTAGTCACATCTTTTTTATTTTTTTGTAATGGACAACACTTGTCCATAAGTGTGCTGAAATAAAGAATTTATAGTCTAAATCTAAATTTATGGTCATCAAAATTTTCGGTCTAAATATATCTAGTGCAAAATGGACACATGTGAAACACGTATCAACGGATAGAATTACTTTTAGCAATAACTTAATTAAGACAAGCTTTGAATACGATATCTGCTCTAACAAGGCTTTTATTATCTACCAGTGCCATTAATACTGATAAGACAAGCAAAACAGAACCGATTAGTACTGAGTGCCGAAAATCTCGTCGGATCACATTAGTTTTGTTTCTGTTCCCAATAACAACCATTGTGTCCTATTGCAACTAGTTTGTCATTAGTCACATCTGCATCTGTCACATTTTTGTTTCCAAGTGTATAATGATGGATAATGACTACTGTATCTGTTCATCGGCACAACGTTTAATGAGCATCTTGACTGGTAACAACATCAACGAACCTTGCTCTACAGTGAATGTTAGAAGCTGGGAGCCAGTAATGATTGCCTGTAATATCATCTTACACTACAGCCTGTTCACCTTGACACTGGCTACATTCTTATATGGAGTGACATCGTGGTGCCTCATCAGGAAGTTTCGCAATTTCAACAACTACGTGTATCTCAGTGCAACCCTTGTGAATATAATGCGTTTAATAATTTTGTCGACTATTGTTAAAGATTGTGACATAGTTTTATCGACTGTTCAATTTGTTATCATTTCTTTTTATATTTTTATGTTCTTAACGACGGTGTATAACTATTGGTTGGTGGTAATGTGTTATGTGTTTTATGTTAAAATTGTAAAAGTTTTTCATGGAGATATGAAAAGGAAGTATCTTTTAAGCAATCTCTTTGCCTGGGGCTTGCCTTTTGTTGTAACACTCATTTGTAAATTAATTTTACTAATTATTGAATCAGCAGAACGTGAGCATTTTCAAATCGTACGCAAAATGTATATCTATTTTTGCATTATAGTCATATGCAACGTTATACCTAGTGTTGTTAATTTGATTATTTTTATAAGATATTTGTATTCTCTGTTTCTCTATAAAGAAACAAACGCAAGTGCGGTTTCTAAAAAAAAACGACGAATAGAAAAATTGCGTCGTTTTTGTACTGTGACGCCTATATTCTTTTTAAGCAACATATTCGTATTACATTTTGTTATTTGGGATTTTTTTAATTTGTCTTTTCATGTACGTATTGTAACAACGCACATACAAGTACTGCCTGTCACGTTATTTGTTCCTTTAGTAAAGAGTAACCGGGCATTATGGCACGAATATTTTAAGAATCGATTGTCAAGGAGAATGTAGTGATTATTTTGTAGTAGACAGCACTCTTCGTTCTGTCTGCTAACATACAGAATTTTAAATACATTAAAATTTTCGGTCTCATATCTAGTGCAAGATAGACAAACGTGAAACACGTATTTGTACATCGGCAGATAGAATTATTTTTTGCAATAACATAAATAAGTCATGCACTACATGTGATTTCGGTTTCATCATAGGCTTTTTTTGACTACCAGTGCCATACCTGATTAGACAAGGGAAACAACAGATTAGTATTACCTACAATAAAAACGGAAAATCTGGTCGAATCACATTAGGTCGTGTCTGTTGCTGTTGTAGTAATGCACTGAAAAAAGTAATTTCTTATTACACCACATTATAGCGATTTTAATAAGACTTACTGAGTTTATAGTTAGAAGAAATGTTTGTAAAACAGTAAAAGACAAAACAGTAACTTTTAATGATTGACCATATTATTTACTGAAAAAAAACAACAAAAAAAAGCAAAACTACCATTACTGTAATGTAAGTAGGTAAATTTCAGTGGTTGGACGATATCACCAAATTAATAAAACAGTTAATTTTGTGACCGTTTAGCTAGATAAAACGTTAAAGTTTACTGTCATGACGGTAACATTTTGCCTCAAGCTTTAACTGCTTTCGGATCACTAAAAAATACTGTTTTGAACGTTAGGCTCATATGGAACTGTTTAAATATCAACGTTTTTTCATTTGTATTTACTGCTTATTTCTTTCAGTGTGTTCAATCTGAAAGTTTTATTGCATTGACTGTATAATTAGTCACGTCTGGATCCATTTACATTATAGTTGTCAAGTGTGCTGTAATGGGAAATTACTACAGTATCTTTATCTGTGCATTTTCGCAACGTTTGATGGCTATCATGGCTGATAACGACACCGTCATACCTTGCTCTGCAGCGAATGTCTATAACCGGGTGCCATCAATGGTTCCCTGACATCCTTGCACTACACTCTGTTCACCATGACACTGGTTGCGTTCTTAGACGGAGTGACATTGTGGTGCATCATCAGAAAGTTTCGCAATTTTAAACAACTACGTGTATCTCAGTGTAACCCTTGTGAATATAATCCGTTTATTCATTGTGTCGCTTGTTTTAAGAGACTGCGACCAAATTATATCGATCGTTCAGTTTATTAGTATTTACTTTTATATTTTTATTTTTTAATTCGACAATCTGTAACTATTGGTTAGTAGTTATGTGTTACATGTTAAAATTGTAAAAGTGTTCCATCGAGATATTAAAAGAAAGTATCTTAGAAGTATTCTCTTTGCCTATATAGCTAACAATATCTAGTGAATTTAAGTATTTTTTTTTTATATTTAAAAATATAATTATATTTTATGTTCGTAATCCAGTTAGTATCAATTTAGTTTTAAAGATGACGTACACGCGTTCATGGTGTATTTTCTTTTTTGTTACCTATGTATTTTCTCGTGTACAATCTATAATATTCTATACTAATATTAAAGCTGCAGAGTTTGTTTGTTTGTTTGTTTGTTTGAACGCGCTAATCTCTGGAACTACTGGTCCGATTTGAATGATTCGTTTAGTGTTAGGTAGTCCATTTATCGAGGAAGGCTATAGGCTATATTTTTTTTTCAAAATTAGGGATCCGTAATAAAATTGCTATTTTGTAACACAAGGTGTAAAATCGAAAACCTATTTTTGCGTGCGCTGCAAAAACTATTGACAATAGAACAAAATGATGTACTACGGGTTTGTAGAGCCCATTAAGACCTACAAAAAAGTCTGCGAGAACATATATCTAGCTATCATGGTTTAATCACAATAACCGATTTTGTGTTCAAAATAATTATTAAATCGTCTGAAGAAAAAAAAACTACGTTAAATATGTATCGTAATATTAATCTTTATCGAAATTAAGCATTATGTTATCAAGAGTATTTATGAAGAAGTAAAATACTTTTTGTTTCATCTCAATCGGATATTTCGTTTAAAAGTTATCACGTGTGTAAGATGTTAAGAGTTGGTACCTATTAAGGAGTTATGGGCCATAGAGTTTTTTATCAACATAAAATCCTGTAATAATCTTTTTCGAAATATATTTGTTGATGATTGTAAGTATAAGATCTTTGAAGAGTATAATAAAAACATTTCTAAAATAACTCTGCTAAGGAAATCCACGCGCGCTTGATGCAAGCAAGACAAGACGCTGGCGGCTGGCTGAAGAGTTTGTTTGTTTGAACGCGATAATCTCTGGAACTACTGGTCAGATTTGAAAAAATCTTTTTGCATTTGATAGCCCAATTCTTGAGGAAGGCTATAGGCTATTTAATATCACGCTATGACCCTTAGGAGCCGAGCAAAAAGAAAAAAGTTAGAATGAAATTTTAAAAAGAAAAAAAAAAAGACCCCTAAGCGAATACGAAGTGTTGCGACGGGGTGGGGGTACAAGAAATTTCACGCGGACGAAGTCGCGGGCAGAAGCTAGTAAATTATAAACAAAGAAATGACGCTAACATAAATGTATATTTTTTTAAAATATGTATATAATATTATTTGAGACCACCAGATTTGTTTTAATTTTTCTGCGTGATGTTCTAAGCTAATTCTTATGCATTCCCCATCTGTCACTCACGCTCTGAATGATCGAAACATGAAATGAAATTAACAGATGAACGTTCATTCCTAGATATATATATTTTTTTTATTCGGGCCTTTAGACCGACTTCAGAGATTCAGCGAGACAGCAACACGGAGGAGTACTTAGAAGCTTAAAGTGTCCTTCTGTTTTTGTATAGTTAGTTCGTAAGTCTTATAAAGTATACTATTTAAAAAGAGACTAACAGTCATATATGACTATGTCACGTACATAGGGTGACTGGTAATTAGTGACCGATACTTAAACACGTGATTTTACTCATCATTATGAACAACTTTTACTATGGGACCAAACCTGAAATCGTGAAAAAATAAAAAACTGTTCTCTACATTTTGACGAGTTAGACGAACATAAATGTAGGGAACAGCTGATTGTTTTCGCGATTTCAGGTTTGGTCCCATAGTAAAAGTTGTTCATAATGATGAGTAAAATCACGTGTTTAAGTATCGGTCACTAATTACCAGTCACCCTATATATCGATAGACATTTTTTTTGCGATATAAACTTTATCAAGGGCTTTTATTAGCTAGGTACTAATGCTATTACGGCTGATTAGACAAGGAAAACAGAATAGATTAGCACACTAAGTGCCGAACATCAGATGGCTGAACCGCATAACTTAGTTTCGGTTCCAGTTAACAGTCACTGTGTCCTGTTGTAACAAGTGTTGTTAGTCACATCTTTATTGATTTTTGATTTATTTGTAACGGACAACCCTTGTCCATAAGTCTGCTAAAATAAACAATTTATAGTCTAAATCTAAATTTATTTTCATCAAAATTTTCGGTCTAAATATATCTAGTGCAAAATGGACACATGTGAAACACGTATCAACAGATAGAATTACTTTTAGCAATAACTTAATTAAGACAAGCTTTGAATATGATATCTGCTTTATTATCTACCAGTGTCATTACTACTGATAAGACAAGCAAAACAGAACCGATTAGTACTAAGTGCCGAAAATCTCGTCGGATCACATTAGTTTTGTTTCTGTTCCCGATAACAACCGCTGTGTCCTATTGCAACTAGTTTGTCATTAGTCACATCTGCATCTGTCACATTTTTGTTTCCAAGTGTATAATGATGGATAATGACTACTGTTCATCGGCACAAAGTTTAATGAGCATCTTGACTGTTAATAACATCAACGAAACTTGCTCTACAGTGAATGTTCGAAGCTGGGAGCCAGTAATTCTTGCCTGTAATATCATCTTACACTATAGTCTGTTCGCCATGACCCTGACTACGTTCATATACGGAGTGACATCGTGGTGCCTCATCAGGAAGTTTCGCAATTTCAACAACTACGTGTATCTCAGTGCAACCCTTGTGAATTTAATGCGTTTAATAATTTTTTCGATTACTTTTAAAGATTGTGACAGAATTTTATCGCATGTTCAATTTATTATGGTTTATTTTTATATTTTTATGTTCTTAACGACGGTGTATAACTATTGGTTGGTGGTAGTGTGTTATGTGTTTTATGTTAAAATTGTAAAAGTTTTTCATGGAGATATGAAAAGGAAGTATCTTAAAAGCAATCTCTTTGCCTGGGGCTTGCCTTTTGTTGTAACACTTATTTGTAAATTAATTTTACTAATTGTTGAAGCATCAGTAGAAAGTGAAAATTTACAATTCATACGCAAAATGTATATCTATATCTGCATTATAGTCATATGCAACGTTATACCTACTGTTGTTAATTTGATTATTTTTATAAAATATTTGTATACTCTGTTTCTCTATAAAGAAATAACCGCTAGTGCGGTTTCCAAAAAAGAACGACGAAAAGAAAAATGGCGTCGTTTTTATATAGTGACGCCTATATTCTTTTTAAGCAACATATTCGTATTACATTTAGTTATTTGGGATTTTGTTGAATTGTCTTTCTATGTACGTATTGTAACAACGCACATACAAGTACTGCCTGTTACGTTATTTGTTCCTTTAGTAAAGAGTAACCGGGCATTATGGCACGAATATTTTAAGAATCGATTGTCAAGGAGAATGTCGTGATTATTTTGTAATGGATAGCACTCTTCCTTCTGTTTGCTAACATACAGAATTACATAACATTTTCGATCACATATCTAGTGCAAGATGGACAAATGTGAAACACGTACCTATTCACACATCGGCAGATAGAATTATTTTTTGCAATAACATAATTAAATCATGCCTTAAATGCAATTTGGTTTTATCATAGGCTATTTTTGACTACCAGTGGTATAACCTGATTAGACACGGGAAACAACAGATTAGTATTACCTACACTAAATGCGGAAAATCTGGTCGGATCACATTAAGTCGTGTTTGTTGCTGTTGTAGTAAAGTTCAATCTGAAAGTTTTATTGCATTGACTATATTATTATTAGTCACATCTACATCCACTTACATTGTAGTTGTCAAGTGTGCAGTAATGGGAAATTACTACAGTTTGATGGCTATCATGGCTGATAGCGACACAGTCGCATACCATGCCCTGCAGAGAACTTCTATAACCGGGTGCCATCAATGGTTCCCTGTTATCCTCGCAGTACACTCTGTTCGTTATGACCCTGACTACGTTCATATACGGAGTGACATCGTGGTGCCTCATCAGGAAGTTTCGAAATTTCAACAACTACGTGTATCTCAGTGTAACTCTTCTGAATATAATGCGTTTAGTCATTGTGTAGCTTGTTTTAAGAGACTGCGACCAAATTATATCGATCGTTCAGTTTATTAGTATTTACTTTTATATTTTTATTTTTTAATTCGACAATCTGTAACTATTGGTTAATAGTCATGCGTTATATGCTATATGTTAAAATTGTAAAAGTGTTCCATCGAGATATTAAAAGAAAGTATCTTAGAAGTATTCTCTTTGCCTTGGGCCTGCCTTTTGTCATAGTGCTCATTTGTGGATTTATCTATCGAACTATTAGATGTAAGATGTAACTATGATAATATAAAAACGATACGATGGTTTTTATCTCTATGTGTGCATTATATAACCTATTGTAGTGTGTGTGTATATAACCTATTTATGTATTTGTGTACCTAGTTTTAATAGTTTTTTTAATTTTTATCATTGTTCCTCTCAACCAAGCCCCAATCTCTTCACCACTCTTGGTTGACTGGTAGAGAATGCCTAAGGCATTAAGTCCGCCTTTGTACCTTTTTGTGCGAAAAGTTTAAATAAATAATAAATATTTACATGTAACATTATTCTTATGATTTTGAACTTGATTATTTTTATTAAATTTTTGAATTTTTTATTTTTTTGT
Source organism: Oligia latruncula (assembly GCA_948474745.1). Classification (NCBI taxonomy): domain Eukaryota; kingdom Metazoa; phylum Arthropoda; class Insecta; order Lepidoptera; family Noctuidae; genus Oligia; species Oligia latruncula. The sequence goes on from OX419708.1 coordinate 12,185,285, forward strand.
AAAGACACGAATGCGATTGTGCTTACTTACGATAGAAGGAAAGAAAAAATGGCGTCGTTTTTGTTTAGCGACATCTATATATTTTTTTGTTTTGTCTTTAAATGCTGTATGGGATTTTTTACAACTTTTTGTTTTAATACGAGCTGTTACAATAAACTTTCAAATATTAGTTTTAACGATATTTATTCCTTTAGTAAAGAGTAACCCTGCATTAGGGTACGAGTATAATTATAAGAATCGAATGAGAAAGAGTACGTCGTGATTATTTATATTTAAAAATATAATTATATTTTAAATTCGCAATCCAGTTAGTATCCCTTTAGTTTTATAGATGATGACGTACACGCGTTCATGCGTACATGGTGTATTTTTCTTTTTTATTACTGTATTTTCTCATGTACAACAAATTATAACAAAGAAATGACGCTAACTTAAATGTATATTTTTTTTAATATATAGGTAATATTATTTGAGACTACCAGATTTGTTTTAATTTTTCTGCGTGATGTTCTAAGCTAATTCTTATGCATTACATAAACTGCGAATTTAGGAAGTTATAGCTCATGACCCAGTCTGGTCTGGCAAACAGCAGGGTAATTGCGTAACACACTATCAGTAGCAATGAGTTTCATTTTGACAGTTCAACAACATTCATTGCGTTATTTTCGTTGTTAGGCCGAGTCATTTTTCGAATATATGGAGCAATGGATTAGAAATATGCTTGAAAATGACTCAAATTGAGAGTAAATAGGTACTATTATAGTAGGCAGTATGCCAATATGAAATACATAGCGTAAAATAATTAAATAGAAAAAGCATTTCTAGATACCTATTGCAAAAGTCCCTTGCATGGTAGACCGTGCAAGGAACTTTTGTAATTTTTTTTTGTTGTTTATTTATTTGAGATCTCTAACAGAGGGTACACATAAATATATACAACTAGCTGCGCCCCGCGGTTTCACCCGCATAAGTATCGATCCCGTGGGAATATCGGGATAAAAAAGTAGGCTATATGTTAATCCAAGGTGTCAGCTACCTCAATATTTTTTTCAAATTTGGTCCAGCCATTTGAGCGTGAAGAAGTAACAAACATAATTACACACACATACACACTCACAAACTTTCGCCTTTATAATATTAGTGTGATATTATAAATGACAATGTTAAAATAGGTTCTTCTACGTGTGCTCCTTCAATTACAGAAGACCACAGCATGAATGATGATTTAAACTGGTCGATATACTAGGTAATCATTATGAAAAATGTTTAATAAATGGCCAATCCTGAAATAGCGAAAAAATCAGCTGTTCCCTACGAGTATGCGAACATAAATAAATAAAGCAGGCGATTTTCTTTGCAGCTTCACCTGAAACTATTTATTTTTCATCATGACGAGTACAATTGCCAGATTGTTTTAAATCTGGACTATGAAAGGTTTTCAGTTATTTCAATGAAATCTTGTACCTATAGATGGGATTCAACAATCTGGAGAAAAAACCTTAAAAACTCTGCGATTATTTAAATGTTGAAATTCCCTCTTAGAAAAAAAATGCAGGTCTTTTCAATCATTTCTGATTCGAAATAAGGGGAGTCCTCACGTTTGGCCAATTATATATATAGGTAGTACAGTACCAAAATACATTGTTCTGCAACTATTTTGTTTATGAGCTCGTAATTGCCCAAACCGTTTCCTAGGACGAGTAAAAGTCAGACAATTATTATTAACTCTTTGAAAACCATTCTACGAAGTTGTAAAGTTTCAGGTTTTCAGTACTGCAGTAAAAGCTAGGTTTGTGTGGCCTTTCAGTTTTATCAGGGCGAATAGTTTGTAGAAATACTTTTGTGTGTTATAACATACATACATACATCTTTTTCCACATGAGGGTAGGCAGAAACTACAGAACGCCACCTGCTACAATCCTTCAATACGTTGTCTTATTACTTGACCTTTCTGTTAAATATTTATCAGCAACATTGTAAATTATTGTAAAGACGCCAGCACATACAGCTACCCGAAACTGTAAAATTTTCCCAATTGACTTTGAACCTTATGCTTTAGCGATAAAGTTGAAAATCTATTAAAGAAATTTGACATATTGTAGTAACTTAATGTGCTGGCGTCTGTACCTTGAAATTCCTAAATCATTGCTTCAGAAGTTTAAAAAAATCGTCTGGTCAACAACGATAGTAACGCAATGAACGTTAGCTGAACTGTCAAAATGAAGGGCATTGCGATCAATTGGCATATTGTGTGTGTTACTTAAGCAATTACCCTGCAGATCTAAAATCAGAGCCATTGCACAAAAGATGGCGAAAACTACTTAAGAGCGTTACCCCGTACGGCATTTCATACAAACTCTCAAGCCCTTATTTTTCGAAATTAATGAACCGGTTTTAATGAAACTTCATACGCACAAGCAGGATACAAAGGCCTAAAAAGTTAGTACAGAACATTTTCGAAATTTCTTATTTAAAAAAAGATACCTGGAAATCTCTGTTTCTGTGGAAATTTAAAATCGGTCTAATTTTGGCTGTAACACTATTTTTCGAAAATGTTCTCTACTAACTTTCTAGACCTTTGTATCCTGCTTATGGGTATGAAGTTTCATTAAAATCGGTTCATTCGTTCCGGAAAATAAGGGCTTGAAAGTTTGTAAGAAAGGCCGTATGACGTAAACGCTCTTAGGCAACAATCAAAATGTAACCAAACAAAAAAATAAAAGACTCACTTCTCTTTAAGTATTGATAGACTTAAATCATAATGTCAATTACATTGTCCCCCTCTGATTGGATAGATTAGGTTATGAAGGGCTTCCAAACGTCGGCTCGATTGTGATAAATGACCACCCCTAGGGAGAAGAGGGTGGAACCTCGGTAACACTTCTTTTTTAAACGAGGTTATTTGTTGGTATCTGTGGTAGGAAGGGAATTGTAATAATTTTTGCCTTTGTGAATTTATGGTGATGATGTGCTAAGAAGCTCGTGGCTAAATGATAACAGCCGTTTCGTTCCTTGAAAAGAACGTTAAGCCGTTGGTTCCGGCTGACAATCGTAGATCTTCGGCAGTCGCTACGAGCCGTCAGAACCCCGAAAGTCTGACAGCCAGTCTCAGACTAAAATATAATATTTCTTTATTTGCACAGAAAGTACAAGTTATAGATGTTATGTTTAAAATGTCTGACTACCTTTACTAAGGCATGCAAACTAGGTAACAAAGGGAAAAAAACAAAAGCAGATGCAAAGCAAAGGCAAAAGCAAAGGCAAAAGGCAAAGACAAAGGGTAAAGGGCAAAGGGTATCATGTTACCCAGTAACTGGGTTGTGAAGGTAAGATAGACAGTCGAAGCCAACCCCCTAGGCAGATTGATTGATTGATGAGCTGTGAATCTGGCTTCTAATAATGAGAAGTGGATCATGAAGATCGAGTTTTTGTGTAAGGTTATAAAAATGGGATCTTGGTTCTAGTAGGTACTTATTAAAAAAATAACAATAGAATGTGATGTTTTAATTACCAACAAAATAAAAATAATAATCAATAATCTATTTTAGTGAAGAATTTGAGTTTTGAGTGACCATTTTGTAACAAAAAGGTCCTAATAAGATTTGGTTGCATTGGAATTTGAAATTTGTTACGTATGAAAATTTGTTCAGTTTGTTGTTCCCTAACTTGAAAATTATCTCAAATTCTTAATTCAAATATTGTGCCGTTTTTTCGCAAACGTACACCTTCTGTGATTGGTTGAATGATTCATCAACAGCCAGTCGCACTCGCAGCAGTTGTAGCGCACTTGACAATTTGTCATATTTATTTTGATAATTAATTTAATAATAAAACTCGTTTACATATCACATATCAGCCGCACAGGTTGATCGATCAGGTTAAGCTCCGCTTGCCGCGGTTGGCCTGTGGATGGGTGACCATGTTTACATACCGTGACCTCTCCGTGCCTCGGAAAGCACGTTAAGCCGTTTTGCCCGGCTGTCATTCGTGGATCTTTGACAGTCGTTACGGGTAGTCAGAAGCCCGAAAATCTGACAACCAGTCTTACCAAGGGGTATCGAATTACCCAGGTACTGGATTGTGGAGGTCAGATAGGCAGTCGCTCCATGTAAAACACTGGTATTCATCTACATCCGGTTAGACTGGAAGCCGACCCCAACATAGTTGGGAAAAGGCTAGGCAGATGATGACTCGTATACATATAATTTTCGTTCGAGAAATGAGCCCCATATCTAACTAACCATACACGTTAAATTAAAGGTTTCAAATAGGTAAACAGACATCAAGAGAAAATTCAATCATCTTTCGGCCATAGTTTAAATGAGATAGTATTAAAAAGAAAGAAGTAAAAGACTTTTATTAAAAACAAAATAGTATTAACATATTAATTTTCAAATACTATAGGTACTTAACCAGACGTAACCGACAACGCCGTGGAGGTGGCAAAGTTTTGGGAAAACAAGATTTAAAATACAGTCGTGCCAGCGACACGAAGAAGAAGACCAGACGTAGTAGAACATTCAGCAGTAGGTATGAACCAAGATCAAACAATTTGGTGATCTTTCAATCACCTGTATATTCTGTAAAAGATCTCACCTTGAAAACTTAGGTGAAGTGAGCTGTCAATCCCTAGCTAGCATCAGGTAGAAAAAAAAATCAGGCTAATAATTATTTGGAAATGACAGCTCATTTCAACAAAATTTTCACAGTGAGATTTCTACAGAATAGTTCAGCTGTACCAAACGTGAAAATGTGAAAAAATTTTGGGATGCATGAAGAACTCGAAGAGGAACACGAGAAGGCCCTCGTGTAGCGCAGTTTGTTCTGCCAGTTACTCAGCTGAACGCTCGCGCTCAGCGCATCCTGGACAGTCACACCCAACACCTTATTTGACTGGCCAATTCTTCCCTTGCGGTGGTAGGGTTATCGCCCGCCTGGTTTGCGACTACCCTCCCACCGGAGTCCGGCGTCAAGCAGCCTGCTGTGTTTCGTCGATGCGTGGGAGTTCCAGTGCCTGCGTCTTCTGGGCACGCTCGTTCCATCATAGACCTCATCCATCGCTTTCCATTAGGCATGATCGAGGTCAAGAGCGGGCCCATTCTACAATTTCTTTTTTTTAATGATAACTAATCCATCCATGCATTATTTTTTTTGATGATGATGATGATAGCATAATAATCCTATTCCAATTCCTTACAATCTAAATTCCCATGACCACTACACATCGCCAGTATTATTCGACATTAGATTAAATAAACTACGTGACCGTCTGACCATTGTAATCACTTACCTCGTCAAGCTGTCAGATAGTTAACAGGTCATAGATCTTAAGGCAAAACTATCGGGTAGCACGATCAGATAATGGTGTCTCCATGGCGGGTGGGTCGATGGTGCCAGCCTGTTTTTGAATATATAACTAGTGATGTTATTAAAAGTTTTATATTTATTATGTGAAGCTAAGATACACTTCAACCATAGCGAGGACTTAAAAAAAAAAACTTGCAGGTTCGGGGTAACCTTGACCATAGAAACTATTTAGATTAGGCATCTTCTGGGCACGCTCGTTCCATCATAGACCTCATCCATCGCTTTCCATCAGGCGTGATCGAGGTAAAGAGCGGGTCCATTCAGCAAAAAAAAAAAAAACAAAAAGGTTCTGAGAAGCATGGCCATATACAAGAGATGTTACTTATAAATATCAGTGCAAAGGCCCATTTCGCCAGCATGCAAGTTATAGTAGGTAGGTACAGACAGCACATAAGCTACTATAATCTGTCAAATTTTTTTAATAGATTTTCAACTTATAAGGTTATATAAGGTTCAAAGTTCATTGGGAAAATTTCCAAGTTTCGGGTAGCTTGATGTACTGGCGTCTGTACAGTGCGGCCGACGAGAAAATGCGTTCTTGAGATCTGTCAGTTTTATACAAACGAATATGTTTTTTGCGAATTTGGTCTTTATTAGCAACTAAAATAATAGTTGTCGCACTGACAGGTGTCACTCCTATGAGAATTAATTATTTTGTAATTACTGATACTGATTTCACTAGTCACAGTCAAAAACCACACACACTCACACACGATAACTTCTGTAACAACCAAAACATCGAGTTTACAAGCAAAACCGCGACAATAAGCGACTCCGCATTACGTGTCGTCTGCCACAGACAATCCAATATGGCGCTTGTCATCTGTCACTTGCAGTCGACCCGTCATAGTAAGCGGACGTCTAACGTAACTGTATCTTACAATTAATAAATAGAACATAATTTTGTACCCTATCTCAAGGAAATAGGGTACAATGTAAAAGTATTACGTAATTAATGTTTTGATGAATGAAATGGGAAAATTGTTTCGTAATCACTTTTGGGGTAGTTGTTACATGCTTGTTGAAATTTAGTTGCGATTGTGACATTTTAGGAGTTTCCTTGTTATGGTTTGAGTTTTTCTATTGAAAGCAATTGAAAGGATTTTGTTATGTAATGGTCAATGGTAGGCTTTTCGCATTTCATAACCATTGATTAAGGGGTTTATTTATAAACAATTAGTAAAGCTAAGTGACGTTTAAACATCAAACTTGTATGGTTAAACAGTCGCTCATCACTATCTAAATTTTAAGTAACGTTTATGAATAAAGAGATTTAATGTAGGTGCACCATACTCCTCTACTCTGCCTTTCGTAGAAAACTGGCGTGAAAATATTATGTAGGTACATAAAAAAAACATTAAGTATGTTTTATTAATTTGGAACTATCAAATTATTAGGTATTATTATAATTATTTTTTAGTTTTTCGTATAATTAACTACTTTACAATTTAACACTAAAATATACATATTGTAGTCTATACAAGTTTAAATAAAAAAAAAATTGATAAAAAATTCAGAATTCTTCTATTCGATAGCCAGCCTCAAAAAGGTTTACATCGATAAGAATTTATTTGATGGTCTACGATTTGTGTTCCTTATTATTGTATCAATGTAGGTATAACTACGATAAAATTATCCAATGTGTAATATGTTTCGTGGCAAAACGTCGTGTATCAAACGAAATAGGGAGATAAATAAAGAAGGTAATTTCCAACGCTTTTAAAGTAAGAATTTTTTTTTTGTAACGCTTCAAAATTTAAAAAAAAAAATTAATTGCTCTCGAAATTTGGTCCCCACAGCCGCAATTGAACTTTTGTAGTGCTGATACATTATCTAGTTTAGTTTTTATTTCCTTTCATAGTTTTGATTAATTTCCCTACATTCTTAACTCCTTTGTTCACTGTACCTACTAGTATTGACACAGAAAGCTTCGTAATAAGGTAATCAGGTTACTAGGGTACCGGCAGCGTCCTACGCTACACGACCAAGTTGTAACTTCCTTTATGCACTGGTTGTTACTTTTGTGCGAGGAACCGGATATTTCTATTCTGTGGCTTTTTAATGGTGATGGAATATAGAATGAATGACTATATTCTCTGAAAGGGTGAACATAAGGTGTGTAGTTGTTTCAATTGTATAGTTAGAGAATGCTTTGGAAATGGGGTGACTAAAATGTTGAAAGAGAAATGTTCGGTAATAGTCTTGCAATAAATAAAGGTTTCCCCAAAAGAAAAACCTGTGGAGGCAGAAGGTCAATTCCAGTCATTTAAACCGTTCAAAATCTAGTCGCAATCTCATATCAGCGAAAATCAATGTCAAAAACTTGTCAAAAATGTAGAGAAATTAGAGGAAATTTTGACAGATTGAGACTGAGATCAGAGGGGCGTCTGATCTGTCTCAGAGGGTCCCGTGGCTAAATAATAACAGCCGCCCAGGTCGATTGATCAGGGTAAGTTACGCTTGCCGAGGTTGGTCTGTGGATGGGTGACCATCTTTACATACCGGGACTTCTCCGTGCCTCGGAAAGCACGTTAAGCCGTTGGTCCCGGCTGTCATTCGTGAATCTTTGACAGTCGTTACGGGTAGTCAGAAGCCCGAAAGTCTGATAACCAGTCTTACCAAGGGGTTTCGTATTACTCAGTAACTGGGTTGTGGAGGTCAGATGGGCAGTCGCTCCATGTAAAATACTGGTATTCAGCTGCATCCGGTTAGATTGGAAGCCGACGACCCCAACTTAGTTGGGAAAAGGCTAAGAAAATGATGATATTAGCTAAATCGATGGACTTTGTACTGTTCAAATAACCCCTAAAAAATCACTTGAAATTTTCCCCGAATTTTCCAATTTTCCGGGTAACTTTACCAATTCTTATTTTCCCACAATAAAAGCATTGTTATGTACTGCAATTTATGTGAATGTGTGAGTATGGCTGCATATCGCAGCGGTTTATGCAACAATGGACCTTAATGATAAATGATAACAGCTGATAAATGATTTTATTTTTGTAAGTAGGTTTGCCTTTGCACAAACACTTTTACACGTTAATCATATTTTTTTTAAACTAGATGTGGTCAGCGTTTCTTATCTGACTACTCTGAGAAGAAAGGCCGAAACTAACTCAGAGGTCACAGTCTCTTTTAAAGTCCAGACATAATCTTGGTCAGGTTATATGAAGACCATGAAGATCGATGTATGAGATGGTATTTTGAGGAAAGAACCACACAGATTGAGAGAACCTGTCCAGTCAGTGCACGCATTTGTCAGAAATCATGCAGCTCAACTCAAAACTGAAATGATTATTACGAAGAAAATAAATCAGTTTTTCTAAGCAGCCCACCTAATCAAATAAGCCTCCATCACACCCCTTTTTACCCGAATAAAGAAAGAAAGTTACCACGAGTCTCGGAGAGTCAAAATTCAATTGGCAGGTCGAATAACGCCCAAGATAAGTACACAAAGGCCCGACTTTGGCGCGGCCCAATAACTTGTACAATACTATAGCTATTGTGTTCCGTACACTGGCGTGTAAGGAAAAGGGTCTACATTTTATTAAGTTTAACTTAATTTTCCGCCGGTCCATTCTGTGAAAATCTCATGGTGAAAACTGTGAAGTGTGCTTGAAGTGAACTGTCAATCCACATCAAATGGAAAGACAGCACACTTCAAGGTCACTTCACCTACGTTTTCACGAACATAAATGGCTATAAGAGTAGGGGAAGACCAAAGAAACGATGGATGGAATGTGTGAATGATGATATGGGTAGAAAGGGGGTGACTACCGAGATGACGACTAATAGAGAAGTATGGAAGAAAAAGACATGTTGCGCTGACCCCAAATAAATTGGGATAAGGCAGACCTGTGCCGATCTCATCATTCAAAGATTCAGAGAGGATGATGAATGATGAGAGGCTTCTAGTCGTCGACTATTTCGCTAAATAGTCAATGCGTCAAGTCTATATTCCGTTTCCACAGACAAACCGTGAAAACGGTTTTGCGCATAGTTCTTAAGTCAAGATTGGTTTTAAAAATGAAAATAAAATCTTTCGATGTGAAAAAGGCAATCTATACCTATTTATTTATTTAATCTTTTCGCACACAAAAAGGTACAAAGGCGGACTTAATGCCTTAGGCATTCTTTAATATTCGGTATCTCGAAATACTAACTGAATAGATGTAATTATGCAGCTCTGATAAATAATAATAACCTACCTCAACTAAAACACTTGTTAAGTAGAAAGACAGGTCATTATTTTGTCATGCTATTTAAACTATTCATCTAGTAACTATTCCAATGCGCCTTATTTAAAGGGAAATATTTAACTGAATATCTAAAACATTCTTGCGCTTCTAATGACTTTATTAAATGAATGAAAAGCAAAATGGGTTTTAGAATCCATTTTCCTTTTCAAATGATACACACTTTTTTAGGGTTCCGTACCCAAAGGGTAAAAACGGGACCCTATTACTAAGGCTCCACTGTCTGTCTGTCCGTTTGTCACCAGGTTGTATCTCATAAACCGTGATAGCTAGACAGTTGAAATTTTCACAGATGATGTATTTCTGTTGCCGCCGCGTTTTTTAAATAATTGAGCCTCTTTTTAACTTTCTTGCCTTTCTCACAGTTGATCGCAGTTACTTGGCTTTTTAGTATTTTAGGACCACAAAATAGGAATTATTTGAGGATCACAAAAATAATGGCAAGCATTCATTTAATTTTTTTTTTCATTCATTTTTCTGTTCTATTCTATTCTATTCTATTCTATTCTATTCTATTCTATTCTATTCTATTCTATTCTATTCTATTCTATTCTATTCTATTCTATTCTATTCTATTCTATTCTATTCTATTCTATTCTATTCTATTCTATTCTATTCTATTCTATTCTATCATTTTATACACCGTGTTCTTCACGTTATCCATTAACTTTGTCAAACGCTTCTATAGCTTTTACAAATTAAATCTACTTATCAAAGGAAGGCACTTAAAAAGGCTTAGTTAAAAAGATACCTATTGTAATAATTTCATTTAATGAAATTGAGCTATTTATGACAAGTTTGAGCCGTCGATCCTATGAATGAAAATACGTCGTTGCCAATTCGTATAAAGAGGCATATCGGGTGATTTACCATACCATAATCAGCCTATAATGTTCCCACTGCTGGGACACAGGCCTCCTCTCAATGAGGGAGTGGGCTGTAATCCACCACGCGGGCCCAGTGCGGGTTGGTGGATGTCACATGTCTTCGAAGTTTTTGGTTCTAGGACATGCCGGTTTCCTCACGATGTTTTCCTTCACCGTTTTGAGAGCAGAGGTGATGAAATAACTTACACAAAGTGTCTAAAGCGCCTGTCTGGGTTCGGACCTACGACCTACAACTCGTAAGTCGTGTCCGTGACCACTGGGCCACCACTGCTCTCGGGTCAGGTGACTCACGTCAGGGATCGGGTGATTTACGTCAAGTTATTTAAGTTTGTATGAAAATTAACCAAAAAAAAAGAATTTATAATGTTTCCATAATGAAAAATGCTTATTTCCATGGTCTGAACATCTGGTCGAAGTTTATGTATATCATCCGGAACACGGTGTATTAGAGTGTTGAATATAATACCTAATATTTTTAGGAGCGCAAAATGGGAATTATCCGAGGTTAAACTAACTATACAAACAAAATATTATTATTAACAACATCCTACAGAATATTTAAATACTGAACAGTTTGTATCTAAAATCAGGTGGGCAAGTTTAGAAACATCCTGAATAAATTTCCTCCGAAAACTTTGTCGTGTCTGCATCGAAAGTTAGCAGTAGGAACTGCCCAAAACTTTGGCCAACAATTTTCATCGAACAACGTCCCAACCTCCGGCTGGCTAAAATTAACGGAGTACTAAAAGGATTCATTTAGACAAGACCACACATTCCGTTTAATTAGTTTTATTTTCTTGAAATTCGTGGCGCATTTTATAACTAAAATAAGTTTTTATTTTTTTACTTTTAAGTTGTACAAAAATACGTATTAATGAAGCTAACTCAAAAACTACCCAAGAAAAGTTAATACATTTTTTATGGAACCACCCCTGAGGCATACCCTCTCCATTAGAAAAATAATTTTTAAAATCAATTTACAATTGCCGGAGATATCGCGTAACAAACATACAACAACAAAAAAACAGTCGAATTGAGAACCTGCTCCTTCTTGAAGTCGGTTTAAAAAATGTTTACTTTTGATCGTAGCAGGCTTTCTGTAGTTTCTGGGTCCATAGAACGAAGGGGTGAGTTTATATATGTTTTTTTTGCTGAATGGACCCGCTCTTCACCTCGATCACGCCTGATAGAAAGAAATAGATGAGGTCTATGATGGAACGAGCGTGTGCCTGTTCATTCTTGATTTGAAGGCAGACGGGTTAAATGTGGAATCGACACAGACGGCAAAGAGTTCCACACTTTAGCTGTGCGCATAATAAACGTGGAAAAGAAGCGCTGAGTACTTACGACTTTTACTATTTTATACGAAAATAAGTGATTTAGTTGTTACTTGAAACATCATTCGTTTTTATTTATTTTAATTGCTCACAATGATTAATAATTATTGATTATATTTAATTATAATTAATACAATTAATGATAATTATTAATTTATTTACATTTTAAAGACATTTATTTTTTAAATAAAAAGTCCGATCCCAAAAAAGCAACCCTTTAATCATTTAAAACAGTAGTAAGTTAAAGGTGAACTTAATGCCACAAGGTATACTCTGACAGTCAAACCCTTTCAACGATGTATGTTAGAAACGTTTAGGTACATATCTCATCTCAGCGACAACCAATGTCAAAAACTTGTCAAAAATGTAGGGTAATTATAGGTATTTTTGACAGATTGCGACTGAGATCAGACTGTGGACGTTCTTAAAACTACGAGAATTGCCCCCCCCCTCACAAACATATTTTTGTTATAATATAATGCAACCAAAAACATTTTCACCAAGTAGTGAAAATCCAGCCAGTAGTTTCACGGATTAGCCTACATCGCAGAAGTGTGGTAGAAATAATCTTCCTAGAACGTAATCTCAACCTATTGCAGAACTTTACTCTGGAAGTTCTATTAGATACTGCGTTCAAACTGTTTTTCAAGGAGGTTTTTATTAAAAAACGATTTCAAACTGCTTCAAAAATACGTTCTCAAAGCAATGTATATTTTTTTAGTAATCGGTTTGAGATTTTTTTTTAAAGATAGATCGTTTTACCAGAAATCTGTGTCATCATCATTTCAGCCGAAAGACGCACTGCTGGCAGTGCCGGATTGAGGCTACTTGATGCCTTAAGCAATCCACGCCTGTAGGCACTCCTATCCACTAGTCACCTCGTATTTTTTCAAAATAACGACGAGCGATTTGTAAAGATTGGCGCACATCTCTAGCTAGAGTGACTTTTGGGTCTTGTAATACAAGGGCGCGTCTCTAGGCATAAGTATGACGAGTATATATAAAATATTACACGAACATTTAGCTGTAAAAAAAATTTGTTCACGTTGGATTCCGCACGACTTGAGAATTGACCAAAAACGGGCTCGTGTCGATTGGTGTAAAAAAATGTTACAAAAGTACAATCAGGGTGCGTCAAAAGCTGTCTATAATATCTACACAGGTGATGCATCTTGGATATATGCGTATGATCCAGAAACTAAACAACAATCAACTGTTTGGGTGTTCCAAGATGAGCCGAACCCAACAAAAGTCATTCGTTCAAAAAGCACTTTGAAGCAATTGGTCGCTTGTTTTTTTGGTATAAATGGACATGTGGCTACAGTACCACTAGAGGATCGTAAAACGGTTCATTCTGAATGGTACACGAGCATTTGTTCACCAGAAGTCTTTAAAGAAATAAGAAAGAACAACCGACAACGCAGAATCCTTCTTCATCATGACAATGCTAGCTGCCACACATCGGCCGAAACAACTCGGTATTTGGAAGGCCAAAAGATCAAATTAACGGGTCATCCGCCATACATCGCCGACTTGGCCCCCAACGACTTCTATTTATTCCCAATCGTGAAGAATAACTTACGTGGTCAACGTTTTTCGAGCCGTGAAGAGGCCGTTGATGCATTCAAAATGCACGTTTTGGAGATACCTCAATCCGAATGCAAAAAGTGCTACGAAAATTGGTTCCAACTTCCAACGTATGCAAAAGTGCATCGATCATCATGGCGAATATTTTGAAAAGCAATAAAACCATAATAAATGCTGTTTGTTTGTTTCACTTTGTTATTCCGGATACATAAATAGCAGCCCTCGTATCTCGCTGATAAACAGCCTTCCCTTTCATGTGCTAGCAAATACTGTTTCGGTGCTGTTTCTGCCTTATGGTACCCCCCGAGATGTGATGCTAAGAAATTGCTTAATTTGCTTATGGGCTAATACCGCACTGACTTCTGGGCATAGGTCTCCCCCATGCATTGTCACTTCGATTGGTTTTGTGCTTCTCGCATCCAGCGGATTCTTGCAGCCTTCACCAGGTCATCGGTCTACCATGTGGGAGGCCTTCAAACGCTACACTACATCTTCCGGATATCTAAGTACATTAAGGTTTTTAGAGATTCTTAATACAGTGCGAAGGGCTAGACTTTCACTAACCATTTTAAAACATGTTTGAGAATAAAATTGCCCAGCAATCAAAGTAAAGTTCTTTTATTGCTGGGCAAATTTTTGGTTTTAAGTAAAAACTGGAATATTTTTTTGTAATAAGTAGGTACCTAATAGTTTTTACTGACTACAAAAAAAAAGGAGGTTATCAATTCGACACGTATGTGTGTAATTATTGGAATTGCATTATATTCAAATATGACAATCTATTAGGGCTTCCAAACATAATGGAGAATGTGGTTGATTTCACATTATTTTATATCATTTCTGTATCCTACCTTTTTTGTAATTCTTAATGTGTAATTGTTTGTTTTCCCGAATAAATAAAATAAAATTAAACGTTAATAGACGTATGTATGTTTGTCCACACATTTCTCCACAACTATTAATCGGACCGTGACCATTTTTTTTATTGCCTTACATTTACTTCAACTTAGGGAACAGTGCAAGTTTCATCAAAATCGATTCAGTAATTTTCAAGATATGGACTAATACGTGTAAGTGTGACGACCTGGCTTATTGATACGAGCTACGAGTGTAGTGTCAAAGGGAAAACATCTCAAAACCTTGGTCAAATTCTAGTAGAATATTTACAACATAAGTATTTGAAGTCGGCAAAAATAAATAAATTAATAAAAAAGTTTCGATAATAAACGCTTTGGTTTCTTTACCCAAAAACAAAACGGTCCCAAATATTGTTGCCTCCTTATTCAGTCCTACAGTGTAGGGGTAAAAGTAGAAAAACTCTCCCTCCCAATGAATACAGCTCATTCATTGTTATTTGTAGCAGTTACTAGTTGTCGCCCCTCCTTAGGGCTGATTGAGTTCTATTAAACTCAAACTCAAACTCAAACTCTTTATTGCATTCATGTGTTCACATAGTTGTTACAATAGGTATACTTAATTAAGTTCCAACATGAAACCCGGTTAGGGCACGGCAACATAATAATAATAATTTTAAACATACTTAATCTATCTATCTACCTATAAATATTTATGATTTTAATTTAGTTTTCTAATTTGATTTTAATTTATATTATTTTATTAATTATTTTTATATGTATTTATTATGATTACAATTTCAATTTTATTATAAATGTACCTAAAACATATGATCTTATGGATTGAAATAAATGATTTTGAATTTGAATAAATATAAAAATGAATTTACGTTTGTTAGTTTTTGGCAATAAAAGTAGTAACGACAACTTTAATTGGCGGTACGAAGTTTCACTAAAATCTACACTATGGGCTATGGGTCCGAAAATTTTTAATTTATTACATAGGTATTTTTATTTTATTTTTATATTATTGTTTTGATTATAATTTGATTTGATTTTATTCGAGTTATTTTGATTTAAGTTAATTTATTTTGTTTATATTAATTTGATTTATATTGATTTCATTTTATTTGATTTGATGTAAGTAGGTACTTACTCTAATTTGTTTTATATCTTTTTTAATTTAATTTACTTATTATGTTTTCTATATATATATATATATTTTTATTTATTTTTTGCCATACAACGTGGCAATGCTGCCAGTCTTTTGGGCACGTTTCCTGTTGACAGCGATGCGGATGAATTTTTTGATTCCCTTTGATTATTTCCTCTCCTTTTTATATACTTGTACATATTATTATTTTTATCCATACCTACAGTTTGAAAATGTTTTCTATTAATTTGTGTCATGTGGTAATTAATGGGTGTTCTTTACCTGAAATAAAATGAATTTATTATTATTTAATCATAGCTACTAATTATTTTGTTCTAGGTATTCTGCGACCGAGTAAAAGCATTTTTGTGTTAGATATTCTTTTAATTTTCTGTTAAATTGATTAAATTTGGTTTCTTCTTTTATTTGCTCCGGTAATTTGTTGAAAATTTTTATTGCCATGTAATATGGGCTATGGTAAAGCATTTTGATCCGAGAGGGAGGAAGATGCAATTTGTTTTTATGGCGTGTGTTAACGTTATGAATATCTTTTGTTTTTGGAAAAATGTTGCTATTTTTAAATACAAATATGCAAAGGTCATGTATATATATAGAAGGCAAAGTTAGGAGTTTTAATTTAACAAAATATGGCCTACAGCTTTGGGTATTGTCGATATGGGCTAGTATCCTGACACATTTTTTTTGGATTATGAACACTTCGCATGCGTTGACGCTGTTTCCCCATAACATCACTCCATATCTTAGCCACGAGTTTGCGTAGGCGTAGTATGCCGATAGCGCTGTTTCTGTATTTGTGCTGTACTTAATTTGAAATAAGGCATATGTAAATTTAGATAATTTAGATTTAACTGTTTCTATGTGCTTTTTCCAATTGAGATGTGTGTCTATGTTTATACCGAGTAAGTTAAATGTAGTTACTGTTTCTATAGGGATGTCATTAAAAATTACATTTGAACTAAGGGGGGGGCTTTTATACGATTTGAATTGCATCATCTTAGTTTTGTTCCAGTTTATTTCTAAGTTGTGATCTTGTAGCCAAAGTGTTACTGTCTGGAGAGTATTTTGTAAGATTGTATTTGGGTCGCAGTTTTTGTCACATTTAATAAGTATGGAGATATCATCAGCAAAGAGTATAGGTAATGTGGTTTGTTTGTTTAGAATTTTTGGGAGGTCATTTACATAAATTAAAAATAGTATGCAGCCTACAACGCTGCCTTGAGGGATGGAGCATGTGAGATTACGCATCTGGGATCGAACTGCTATTGTTTCCCTATTTTTAATATTGTGGTCTTCAACCTGGACTATTTGTTTTCTCTCGCTTAAATAAGATTTAAACCAATTGTAAGCAGGGCCACGTATACCTGAACCGTATAGTTTTTTTAGTAATATGGTATATGATACTTTATCATAGGCTTTTGACATATCAAGTAGCAGGCCTAACGCATACTTTTTATCATTTATTTGTTGGAGAGCTGTTTGGACATATTTATAAACTGCACATGTTGTGGATCTTGTCTTTCTGAAACCATTTTGACAGTCGTCAAGAATATTGTATTTTTCTAAGAAAAAGGTTAGTCTATTACACATTGCCTTTTCAAAAATCTTTGAAAAGGTCGGTAACAACGCTATGGGTCTGTAATTATTAGGGGTATGAATATCATCTTTTTTGTGTATGGGTTTTACTAGGGAAATCTTTAGTAAATCAGGAAATTCCCCAAACTCGAAGCTCTGATTTATTAAGAATGTGAGCGGAGCTGACAATTCTTCTGCACATTGTTTTACTAATATAGGGGGTATGTCATCTATTCCACAGCTATGCTTATTTTTAATTGCTTTAATTATATTTAGTATTTCTTTTTGATTTGCTGGGCGGAGATACAATGATGTAGTTGGTGAGTTCATTACTGGACGTCCAGTTTTTAAGGGAATGTTTGTATTTGCATCAACTTCTGTTTCACCTACTGTAGCAAAAAAGTCGTTAAATATATTTGATATCTTTTTAGGGCATGAAATAGTTTTATTGTTTACTTTTAGTGAAATATTTTCACAATGTCTTGCCTTACTTTTGCCAGTTTTGTTATTTATAATATTCCACATAGTTTTAGTTTTATTATCTGACTTATTCATTTGTCTGGTATATTCTATTTTCTTTGAAAGTTTTATGCTACGTTTTAATGTTTTGCTAAATTTGTTATGATATGTTTTTATAATATTGCTTTTAGATTCATTTAGTATAATTCTTAGTACTCTTTTGTGTTTGCATGATATTTTTAACCCTGTTGTCATCCATCCTTTAGCTTTTTTAAATTTTACTTTCACTCTTTGTTTTGGTATTATTTTATTTAAGAGCTGTGTTATAGTTGTGATGAATGTATAGTAGTTTTCGTTAACGTTATTATTTGTATTTATAATTATTTCCCAATCAATTTCTCTTAATGCATTTTTAAAGTTTGTTATGTTTTTATCTGTAAATAGTCTTTTTTGTTTATACCATATTTTGTTGTTGTTTATATATAGGCAATTTGTATTCAATTTTAAGTTGATAGATTTGTGATCAGAGAGTCCGTAATCTTCGACATATTCTTTCTTTATTAGGGATTTATAATTGGTGAAAAGTAAATCAATGCAAGTGGAAGTAGTTTTTGTTATCCGTGTGGGTTCGCGAATTATTTGTTTGAGGTTGTGTGAGCGCATTAAGGTAAGAAGGTTCTGTGTTTGTTTGTTTTTGTCGAGTATATTAATATTGAAATCTCCACCAAATATGATATATTTATTTTTATCTCTGGTATTCAGTCTATTTAAAAGTTTTTCCATTTGTTCATAAAATATATTTATATGGCGATCTGGTCTATATAACCCTATGAATATACAGTTTAATTCAGGGACTTCAATTGCACAGATTTCTATTATAAATTCTTTGGAATAATTTACTATATCTATTCTTTCTATAAATTTTACATTATCTCGTATAATTAGGCAAACACCTCCACCTTCTCTAGCTTTTCTACAGAATTGGGATGCAATTTTATATCCTTGAAGCGATACAGAGTTACAAAAATGCTCATCTCTCCATACTTCTGATAAGCATAGTATATAAATATTTTTTTCTAGTAATAAATGTTCAATTAAATCTATCTTATTTCCTAGACTTTGTATGTTTTGAAAGGTTATCGTAATATCTTCAGCGAAATGTCTTATTTATTATTTATTACAGCCATACTTTCAGATATCTTTACGAATATGAGGGTATTCAGGTGGATTTATTTATTGTTAGGGACATTTTTGTTTTGGGAAGGCATTTGAATTAGAAAGGAAATTATTATGTGCTGAATATGGTAAGTGAAAGTGCCAGACGGATTGTTATTATTTTTTGCATTAATTTATAGTCCAATTTTTGAGGAAGGCTATTTAACGTCACGATAGCTCCCTTAGGAGCCGAGCAAAAATAAAAAGAAGCCAGAACGAAAGCGAAAATAAAGTAACAGCATGGGTCAGCGGGATTGTCCGAAAGGGTTACCGCCACCCCGAAACATAAAGGGCTAAGGAAGGAACACGGGTGGGTTTTAGTCAGTAAGAGTCTGACACTCCCTTCCGCTCCACCCAGAGCGCGAGGGGTCATCTGATGATTTCCCATCCACAAAAAAAAAACAGCGTGGGTAGGCGATGCGATGCGACGGGGTGTGTCGGGAGAGAAAAAAAATCACGCGGACGAAGTCCCGGGCAGTACCTAGTATAGATTGCATTTGTTAATCACCAAGCTTGGTAAACAAATGGTGATAGTAGTTCTAATTATGCTATACTAACTGCGCCCCGCGGTTTCAACCGCATAAGTGTCGATCCCGTGAGAATATCGGGATAAAAAGTAGCCTATATGTTAATCCAAGGTGTCAGCTACCTCTACATAAAATTTTATCAAAATTGGTCCAGCCGTTTGAGCGTGAAGAAGTAACACACACACACTCACAAACCTTTCACCTTTATAATATTAGTGTGATATCCACTCTTCTATATTCAAAGCTTATGACCTACTTAATTACTTTTTAAGCGAGCAAAGTCAGCTAGTTTAACATAATATGCAGCATGCGAAAAATTCTTTTGGGAAATCAAGTCACGCCATAGCACTTAGCAAAAAATTCCCGACATTTTTATTCAGTTTGGTCTAGAGACCAAACTGAATAAAAATGTCGGGAATTTTTTGTTGTTTATTGTGAATAAATGTTGGAATGTGCTAGTTATTTCATTTAATATTTAAACTTCCTGCTCCACTTTATCTGCTTAGAATGGAGTGGGGTCATAAAAGGCATTAAAAATCCTCACAGGAACTAAATTCACATGTTTTGTGCATTTTCAGTTGAATAAGTATATTTATAAGAAGGCTAAAAGTGACCCAAAGGGCAATGGAGAGGGCTATGCTTGGAGTTTCCCTGCGTGATCGAATCACGAATGGGGAGATCCGCAGGAGGACCAAGGTAACCGACATAGCCCGAAGAATTGCCAAACTTAAGTGGCAGTGGGCAGGGCACATTGCTTGCAGAACAGATGGCCGATGGGGTCGAAAGGTTCTGGAGTAGCGACCGAGTACCGGCAGACGTAGCGTTGGAAGGCCTCCCACAAGGTGGTCCGACGACCTTGTGAAGGGCACAGGAACCCGTTGGATGCGAGAAGCGCAGAACCGGTCGAAGTGGAGGTGCTTGGGGGAGGCCTATGTCCAGCAGTGGACGTCTTTCGGCTGAAATGATGATGATGATGATCCTCATAGATTCCAAAATCACCAATAGATTTGCTTTGTTCGGCATTGCTGACCTTCCTTGAGGAGCTGGGGTGGATCGAATAATCGATTTTCACACCCGTACGAAAAATACGTTTTAAACGTGAACTTGCGGACACCAACCCGTCCCACCAATACCAATAGATTTGCCAAGCTTGGTGATCTTAGCAATACCTTCAAATACTATTATGATGAGGCAGTAAAAGCTTAAGACCTGATTTCATCTAGCAAAACTGTCATCCACCAGAACGTTGACTATTAATTTCGTTCTTATTGCCGATTCCATCCACATTTCTAATACCTTAAAAGGCAAATGAACTTTAATACCTTCGTAGCGAACAATAAAACCAAGTCAGTGAACATTGCAATGATGCATTCCCTTCCCTTTAGCTGACATTCACAGCTGCGTGGGAAGACGTCGTAATGGACACACAATCCTGTATCATGGCATAATGTATTCGTAATTATAAATGGTAGATACCTATTTGCTTTTAAGAACTGGCATTCATACTAGACATGATTATATTAATATTTTCTTTGAATAAAACATTTTGGTCCTTCCCTAGAAATATTTGTGTCTACCAGAAGACCGATATTTCTTCCGAAACTTTCTGCGTTGTTCATCAATAAATTTATCGGGCCTAAGGGTGTTCTGTGTCTGTGAAACATCTAGATTTATTATCTTTACTGTTCCGAAGTCTGCGCGATATACACACATCAAAAGTGTCTAGGGATCAAGCATTTTTATGCGGATTTCTTGAGATTGAGATGTGGCTTTGTAATAAATTTATGATTTTATAAATTTATATGGATCCTTTTTGGTGCATTTCATAATTTGAATCAGGAACTGTGAATCAAATTCGAGTAAAAGATGAAAATCAGCTGTCAATATTTTCCCTATAAAAACATACAACGCATTGAAGACATTATTAGTGCTACTGTTTCCCTACTACTGATTAAAACCAACGTTATTATGGAGCGGCGACGTCATTTAAGCAGGGAAGAAATGCTCAGAGCCGTGGGAATGATAGAAGCTGGTTCCCGGCAACGTACTGTGGCTTTAGCTCTGAATACAAGTCAGAGTGTTATCAGTCGACTTTGGACACGTTACCGAAGCACTGGTACCGTGGCTGAGCGCCATGGAGGACGGTATCGCTGCACCACACGGAGACAAGACCGATACATTCAAATCTTAACTCGAAGAGCTCCAACAATAACCGCCATGATGTTAGCCGTGAGGCTTCATCACTCTTCAGGGAACTTAATTAGCGACCAAACAGTCAGAAACCGCTTGCATGAAGTGAACCTTCATTCCCGAAGACCGCTACGGGTACCACCTATAGCAATGCACAATCGTAGGATTCGATTTCAATGGGCTCTTGAACACAGAAATTGGGCAGAAGAACAATGGCGTTTCGTGTGCTTTTCTGATGAGTCTCGTTTTGGTATGAGACCGGATACAAGACGTATACGACACTGGAGTACCCCTGGACGCCAACAGCGATTAAAATCCTGCCAGGAAGTCCATCCTTATAGTGGTGGAACCATCATGGTATGGGCGGGTATTTGGATCGGCGGAAGAACTGAGTTGATTTGGATCAGAGGCAACCTCAACGCTCAAATTTATGCTGAGACGATTGTATCAGACGTCATCGTTCCTCTACAAGTGCAAATCGGTCCCTTATTTCAGTTAATGCATGATAATGCACGACCGCACACCGCAAGAGTTGTAAGACAGACTCTCGCCGCAGCTAACATCAATGTCCTGCCCTGGCCTGCTCAGTCGCCAGACTTGAACCCGATTGAGCATGCATGGGATATGCTACAGAGAAGAGCTCTGCCGAATATGGAGGGTATCCAGTCGCAAGAAGACCTTTTTTTGTTGTTGCAACGAACATGGGCGGCCATTCCACAGCGTGATTTGGATGAACTCATTTTGAGTATGCCAAACCGATGTTCTTGTGTTGTTAGTGTTCGCGGTAGAAACACGGATTATTAATTGTTTAAGTTACCCAATAAAATTTTAAAGAAAACTGTTATTTCAGTCTTTTTTTCGAACTTTTGTGTTAGTGGTTCAAATGTCAAAAATCCCTTTATTAGGAAAATGGCAAATTTCTTTATTAATGCAAAGGTGACTTGGTTTATCGTTACTGTGACAAACGAAAACACTTTATTTGATGAATCCTTAAAGAAAATTTTAATTAATATCAATCAGGAGAAAAGTTATTGCAAAAATATATGTTGATCCCTAGACACTTTTGATGTGTGTAGTTGGTGCTCATTCGGATTTGGTAACTTTCTTCATATTTTCTGCAATCAATTCCAAATAATTATAATATGATTTTTAGAAACCCTATGACCTATGTTTAATATTCTTATTTATTGTGCTATATTGGGTTTTACTTCAAAAATACGCAGAGCAAAAAGAAATAATAATGTAGTTTACAGACCCTTATAAGGCCACTTTGGCAGAATCATAATTATAAGGATAACATTATGAATCATAATATGGCGAAGACAGTCCGTGTATTTCTTTTTTCACTACGTAGGCGTTGGTATAATCAAAGAGATTGGGATTGGGTTTGGATTGGATTGATTGGTATTTTAGGACAAACAAAAAAAAAATACTGAAAAATCCTTCACCAATTGGGTTTGATACGATTAACTTAACAGTTAACTGCCCATTATGATTCATAATGTTATCCTTTTATGATTCTGCAAAGTGGCCTTTTTAGGCCACAAGAAGCTCGCAAAAAATGTCGCTGCTTTACAACATGCCCGATAGAATTGCAATACCCAGTCCACTCACTACACTCAGATAACTTGCCACTTTACACGCCCAAAACTTCCATCGACACATGAACTCATAAAAACAAAGAAAAAAGAACATCGAAAAAATGTACCAAAGCAAGAACGCACTTATTACGTTTGACAGAAGAAAGCGCGGGAAAGCGGCCATCTTAAATCGATACCCATTGTGAGCCATCGTCGTGTTCAATCGAGCGGGAAAAAAGTTTTACTACGATATTACTGTTACAAGTTTTTTTACGTATTGTTGGAAGTTTTTTATCATCTAAATGTTGCGATTTAGGACGAAGATTTGTACTTTTAGGGTGTGATGATAAGCAAACCTTCGAGGATTAGGTATGTGGAAAATGTTATGTTTTGTTGGTAGTGTTATTTAATCAGATTCGTGTTTATCTTGTGTTACTATTGTTTGTAGAAAACTTTATTGATGGCTAGGTATTTTCGACATTATCAGGTAGGTACCTAATCGAAAACCTCTTTGGGTATCTAGGCATTTACGACATTGATTCCCATTCTGTGATTATTTTAACTCGCAAGCTGACTTATTACTTGTTAAAATTTATAAGAAAATCATCTATCTACTTTTACAATGTTTATAAATATGTGAACATCATGAATATCTTCTATTACATCATTAATTTATCTGTCACGGCTTAATTTTTAATTCTTTAATCTATTGTGATATAGTAATTTTATTCTAGGTGCATCGTCTTCATAATATAATTATATAATTAATGTATACAAAATACTGTTGTTTAGAAGAGTGACAGTGGCGTTGCTTGTCCATTCTTCTCCATACGAAAGTACCTTTTGGAAGGGGCGACTAGAATCAATTCTATTTTATTGTAAACTAGTAGTAGTAACGAGTAGTCATTAATTATGGTAGTTTTAAAAGTAGAAAATAAAATGAACCACACTAATATTATAAAGGCGAAAGTTTGTGTGTGTATGTTTATATGTTCGTTACTTCTTCACGCTCAAACGGCTAGACCAATTTTGATAAAAGTTGGTATGGAGGTATCTGACACCCTGGATTAACATATAGGCTACTTTTATCCCGATATTCCCACGGGATCGAAACTTATGCGGGTGAAACCGTGGGGCGCAGCTAGTTTGAAATAAATGCTTTAGACTTTCGACTTATAGTACTCATATACAACCAAAGTATTGTCGACTTTGTCTCTGTCACCTCTGACCTAGACTAGAGTCAAGAGCAAACCCATTTCAAAAAAAAATAAAAATTAATGTATCTAGTCTGGTTGAGCAACTCCTTGAACACTTTCCTTTCCAGCCGGTCGATTCTGTAAAAATCTCAACGTGAAAACTTAGGTGAAGTGAGTTCGTTTTTTGCTAGGAATTGACACTATTGACAGCTCACTCCACGCTCACTTCACCTAAGTTTTCACGGTGAGATTTTTACAGAATAGCACCGCTGCTACTGCTACTTTTTACTAAGTTTGCCTATGCATAAAAGTTCTATCCTTCACCGTTTTATGAGCAGTTGTAATGAAACAATTTACACAAAGTAAAACTCCTGACAGGAAAACATCGTGAGGAAACCGGCATGTCCTAGAACTAAATATTCGAAGACATGTGACATTTACCAACCTGCACTGGGCCCGCGTGGTGGATTACGGCCCACTCCCTCTCATAGAGAGGAGGCCTGTTTCCCAGCAGTGGGAACATTATAAGCTGATTATAAACGTTCTATAGCTTATGAGATGTGTATACACTTCAAAACCACGGAGTTGTCACTGTATACAACAATGAAAAGGGGAAAATTCCCAAACATAACATGGCTTCCAAAAGTTATAATTAATTACTTATAAATTATTTCCCAATGTTTACGAAATCGTAGAAGAGACGGAGTCTTGCGTCATTTCGGGTTAGGTAAGCCAACAACGAAGGGTTCAATTCGGGGAAATTGCAAGAAGTGAGGCTCTCTAAAGCATTCAAATACTCGTTTTCAATTGATGTCATTTCGACTCAAACATATATTATCAACTTTATGCAAATATAAATTAAGTTGATTTCATTATGGCTAGTACTATTGAAAAACTCATAAAAATGGTTGAAATTGTAGTGCAAACCGAACTTTATGTTTGAGTATTACCTAAAATTGTTTTTCTATAAAAAAATATTTGTTTACTCGTTTGGAAAGTAAATCGTGAATGCAGTTTACATACCATACAAATAAAAGTTTAATTCCTAAAGTCTGGCTTTATTCATGGCTGGTGTATTCTTGAACGGTGCTCGTTCTGAATTTGAAATCGATATCAAACTAGATTTCGGTTGAGTTTGCTTCCAAATCTGACAGTTTTAACTTGAGATTCATGACAATGTTCTAGGATCTAAAATACTAGCCTCATTCCACAAATCTTCTCGTCTTTCTCAAAGAAGAAGCTCAAACAGTAACTCAAAGGAAACTTTAGACTATCTAAACTAATATTATAAAAATATTTTTTTTGTTTGTTTTATGTATGTTTGTGCACATACAATCATTCTGGGCCTCTAGTCTGCTATTACAATAGTGTCAGAATGGTCTATCATTGATTTCATAATTGTTGATTTTGACAAATTTGGTAATCTACTAATATAATGGCGTCATTATGACTTTCCAATGGTCAACCAATGACACTCCATTGAAAGAAATGGCATAGAATGGTAATCTCGTGCCTAATGACAAAATTAAATGAATAACTGACTTAGGCGTTAGTCTGCTAAAATTTTGACAGTTCCTTTGATCAGTAACGTCATTGTGCAGTCATTGCTTTTAATTCGTTACGAGTATTGTATATGTTCTGTGCCATTGACCGACTAATGATCGACCAATATGAATTTAGCAGATTACGAACTTTTAGCAAAATGACAATGAGATCGTGTTGGAATGACGAATTTATAAAAATAGCAGACTTGGGCCCCAGATTTCTTGTCAGATTATTCTACGAGCAACATACTAAAACACTAGTGTTTTAATTTTTTTCGTCCAATCAATAGATTTTATGTAATTTTAAATAATTGCTTCATAATTTGCAATAAATTACCAGCGTTGTGTCTTCGCGCTTCTCTTTCTTTTCTATGCAGTCCGACAGTGACGGCGCTTTAGGTCATGTAAGCCCCTTAAAGGTACCTACTGACAGTCGTCAAGAGAACGTTGCTGGTCATCCGCTTCACTTAAGATAAAAGGCTACTTTGGCAGAAATATAAAAAGATAACATTATGAATCATAATGGACAGTTAGGTACCCGTTAAGTTAATCGTATCAAATCCCATTGGTGAAGGATTTTTCAGTGATTTTTTTTGTCTGTGCTAAAATAAAAATCAATCCAATCCAAATCCAATCCCAATCTCTTTGATTATACCTACATACTACGTAGTGTAGCGAAAAAAAGGAAAACACGGACTGCCTTCGCCATATTATGATTCATAATGTTATCCTTTTATGATTCTGCCAAAGTGGCCTTTTTAGGCCCCTGAGTTTCCTTTGAGAAAAATCAAAATCGAGGAGGAACTGTATTATTCACAGCATCTCTCTATTGAATAAAATTTTACAGGCACGTCTTGCCCATTAACCAGTAACCAGAACGATGATCCCAATTTTTCAACTAAGGAAAGATTAGGACCAGTATATCATTTTTCGATTTTATGTCGTTACGTAAACGTCAAACCTGAGTTACGAACGTCATGTGGCATTAAAATTATATTCCAGTAAATCATGGCTGCTTTTTACGGGTCTCGGTTTTATGGTTCAAGTAATATGCGATAAGCGGGAGCATAATCAGCCTATAACGTTCCCACTGCTGGGACACAGGCCTCCTCTCTGTGAGAAGGAGTGGGCCGTAATCCACCACGTGGGCCCAGTGCGGGTTGGTAGATGTCACGTGTCTTTGAATTTTTGGTCCTAGGACATGCCATGACATGGTTTCCTCACGATGTTTTCCTTCACCGTTTTGAGAGCAGTGGTGATGACATTAAATAGGTACACCAAGTAAAGCACTCGTAAGTTGGAGCCGATAACACGCGTTCCCGAGATAAAGGGTCTTGACAGACAGACGGACGGACGGACGGACTGACAGCAAAGTGATCTTAAAAGGGTTCCGTTTTTTCCTTTTCGGGTACAGAACCCTGAAAAAGAAGAAAAACATGATAAAAAGAAATTCATATTATAATTACATGGGACTTGATTAATCTTATTCTAACCTTGGCTGTATTTTGATTTGAATGTGTATTTGTGTTGTATTTTTTATTTTTATTGTCGTACTCATGTGTGGCTAAGTGTTACATACTAACATAGTTTTTAAGTTTGTACTGATTACTAACACGCTATGGGCCGTTGACGCCTGAAAATAAACGATTTTTATTTTTATTTATTTATTTTATTTTATAATTCAGTATAGCTTTTTATTTGACAACGAAAGCCTTATTTTTATAATAATTTTTCATCTATCTACATGTTTACGCCGCTTCCTCTTGACACTTGCACCTGTTTTAAAAATAATCCTGTCAATGACTTTCCGTATGATATACGACAAACATCACTATTCCAATTATATATCATCTTTTTCTATGGTTTCCGGCAATGTTGATTCTATGAAAGTCGTTACTCATAATCCGTGAAAAAGAGTTAAGTAATCCTTAGACCGTGCTTATTGTAATTTACATGTAGGTATTTTGATATTTGATAGTCGTTACGGGTCGTCAGAAGTCCGAAAGTCTAACCACCAGTCTTGCCAAGGGGTTTCGTAATACCCAGTAACTGGGTTGTGGAGGTCAGATAGGCAGTCGCTCCATGTAAAATACTGGTATTCAGCTGAATCCGGTTAGACTGCTAGCCGGCTCCACGGAACCCTAAAAAGGACACTAGCGCACAGAATTGATAAGACTTAAATATTAAAATCGTTTTCTTTTTTCTTAACTTCACTGCAAGTCGTTTTTATTCATAGGAACCGAGCATTAATAGTCAACCAAGGACATCCTTAAAAGTCTACGGACCAAGCATGAATAGGTAAAGACCACTGCAGCGTCAATCAAGCTAACCATTTCCTGAGACATAATTTCGACAGTCTCATAGTTTACAAAACATTCCAAGATTTATTCGTACATCTTTTCATTCGTTGGTAGCAATCCAAGATTGAAGTTTATGAGTCCATCGACTCAAAGGTTAGCCGAATAAGTTTTTTAAAACGTTTCCCAGAAATATTTCATGTAAACTGTTTGCAGAATGGAATCTAGGTTTATTTATTCTGCATTAAAACGGCATTTAGAAATACCTATGAAGTGGTGTGATGTCCGTTTCGGCATCAAATTAACATTAAACTGAGATTTAACTAGCTACATTAACCATTTTCATAACTCCGTTAACAATAAAAGTGGTACCTAATAGCCCAGAGCATTGGACTTACGAGCGCCAGGTCGTGAGTTCGTTCCTCATCATATGCAGTATTGCCGCAAACTCATTCCTAGTAAAAGCAATTTTCGCTCAGCTGGAGGCGATAACAGGAATTCTGGTAGTTACCGCAAAGGTACAGGTTTTAAAGATATAAAGATAAAGTTCTCAGTCTGGTCCAGCCCTTTCAGAAAGTTAGAATGTCATCACACACACACACATAATCAGCTTATAATGTTCCCACAGCTGGGACACAGGCCTCCTCTCGGTGAGAGGATGTGGGTCGTAGTCCATCACGTGGGTCCAGTGCGGTTTGGTAGATGTGACATGTCTTCTTCATGGTTCTAGGACTTGCAGGATTCCAGGACCAAGATGATGTCGTTTAGACTTTATACCTAGTAAATTCAGCAAGGTATTTCCTTCCATGTTGGATCAAATACGATGCCTCAGTGAAAAATTCCGTAACCTCCAAAACTAAAGTGGACAGGCACCTTCTGGATACGCTTGCAGCGGTATCTACAACGCCACTGCGAACAACGCGTCATACTGACGTCACGCAGATCCTGCATCGCGCAAGCAGAGTTTACCGCGCAACTAGCATAGATACAACGGCCCGACATGAATCATCGGGCAGTTGCCCGCCAGACACAACACCCGTCTGGTCGGAGGATCCTCCCTTTACTATAGAGTATGAGTGAACTTTACACCCTGTTCCTCTTACCTTTATACTGGTGCTTGCGCGATGCAGGATCTGCGTGACGTCAGTAAGACGCGTTGTTCGCATGTGGCGTTGTAGATACCGCTACACACTCGTTCCATCGTAGACCTCGTCCATAGCTTTCTATTAGGCAACATCGAAGTCAAGAGCAGCGGGGTAATTGCGTAACACACCAACAGTAACAATGGCTTTCAATCTGACAGTTCAACAACATTCATTGCGTTATTTACGTTGTTAAGCTCACAAACTTTTCGCACATGTGAAGCAATGGATTAGCAATATCCTTTAAAATGATTCAGATTTTGATTGATTGTCTGTTACGAAATTTAGGGTGCTGGCCAAACCATTTAATAGTAATTTAAATTTCAGACATCAATCTGTAGCGGTATCTACAACGCTACATGCGAACAACACGTCACCACAGAATAAATAGGACAACGTCACGCAAAATCCTGCATCTCGCAAGCAGAGTTTACCGCGTAACTAGCATAGATACAACGGCCGACATAAATCATCGGGCAGTTGCCCGCCAGACACGACACCCGTCTGGTCGCAGGATCCTCTCTTTTCTATAGAGGTTGAGTGAACTTTACACCAATAGGGTGTAAAGTTCACTCAACCTCATACCTATATACATCTACATGGTCTTCACATGTTCTGAACAAGATTATATCTGGACTTTAAAAGAGACCGTGACCTCGAGTTTGTTTCGGCCTTTCTTCTCAGAGTAGTAAAAAAAATTTAGGCCAATAACATAATCCTATAAAGAATATAAACTCAAACTCAAACTTACACATACTATATCTATAGCATGTCATTACAATTTCCAGTAACATATGCGAAGGATTTCCTTCAGTAGCGGCGCGAACACCGGACGGTAAGGAAGGAACTGAACAGTTGATTGTAGCCAGGATAATGAGGAAGCCGACGACACACGTACGTTAGCTTAGATCGCGCTGCAGGGAAGTAAACTGGTAATATCCCGAATACAACGAATATTACATTGGTAGCATAGCTATAACCGTTATATGCGGAGACGACGGCCCCCGCCACTGCTGGTCGTATCATCAGCCAGGACCAACGTACTGGACAAAACCCCCCCTTTTTTTTGTGGATAGGAATGACCCCTCCCGCTCTGGTTGGAGCGGAAGGGAGTGTCATACTCTTACTGAAACCCACCCAGGTGTTCCTTCCTTAGCCCTTTATGTTCCGGGCCAGCGGTAACCCTTTCGGACAATCCCGCTGACCCGGCAGGCTTTGGCCCTAAGGGCCCTTCCTCGATGCTGTACACGAACACGTACGCGCCGACGTGAACCCCCTCTGACTCGAGGAATTCGCACCATCAATCATAATTCAGGTCGATATGTATTTACATACATGTCATTGGGGTGAATTCGCAAAAGTACTATTGTTCACAATAAGTTACAAACCTTTGTTTTTAATTTTGTGTGTGTGACTTGGCTATCGCTTTAGGTTTAGATCTGTACCTAATTATTATTATTTATTTATTATTAATTATAGTTTGAATTATAGTTCGAAGGCATTTAAATGTATAAATCAATATTTATTTATACCCTAGACCTTTTAAAAATAGGTTCATTTGATAGCCATTCCAAAGCGTTGTACGCGTACCTAAAGAATGGGCAAGAAACTCCACGGACACTATTTTAAATCACAAAAATATTACAAAATATTCGTAAAATATCGACAGAAATCTGCTTGTAATAATAAGATTCATTTAGAAAAGCTATTCGAGGTAAACGTGCAGTTTTTCGTAATTTTTTCATATAACATCATAAATGGCTTAGGTACACAAATTAAGTCGCACTGCTGGGCAAAGCCTCCAAGCCTTTCCAGCAACTATTTTCCTGCACCACCTCGAGTCGATATTCGAGTTACTGGGAGTGGATTATATAATTTTGGTTTTGAATTTTAAATTGGCGTATTCCCTAAACACATACTTAAGCATTGGGGAAGTGATATTTAATTTACTCCAGCAGCACTAAAAACCACAAAATATTATACCACCTTAATCCAAAATTTCACAATTACCAATACTAATCTCCCGTCAAAGTATAGTAACGTGACATCCACAATGGTTCATGACGTTTATTCAAATGTTCTGCGAACCGTCCTCGTCCCGCATAATATATTCAATTAACTGAATAATAGATCAAATGTATTCGTTCATTATTAATGCCTTAATACTTGGCGATTATTGCCTTTACTGTTTTTGCCAGTTAGAAATTAGGTTAATGTTTGAGACTGGTAACTAATGGTAACAAAAGTTTTAATGTTTATTTCGCTACCTTTTATGTTTTAGCATCTATTTTCGGCCTTAAGGTCATAGCACACGCATTAAATCGGAAAGGGATCGGCACCGCATCAACTCTAGCCGTTTAGTATTCTTTGTATGAAACTCCCTACTGCAACGCACATTAATCGGCATCGTAACTTAATCGGCTCGCCTCGGGACAAGCTTACGTCTCTCCGTACCCGAGCTTACGTCTCTCCGTACCCGAGCTTACGTCTCTCCGTACCCGAGCTTACGTCTCTCCGTACCCGAGCTTACGTCTCTCCGTACCCGAGCTTACGTCTCTCCGTACCCGAGCTTACGTCTCTCCGTACCCGACCTTACGTCTCTTCGTCCACCCTTGCCCCGCTCACCGCTACGGCCTGCCTGCTGCACCACCAACCGGCGGTCGGCGAGCCGTAAGCGCGGCGTCACCTAGCCGTAGCCGAGTCGACGTATCGGAGCTTCTGATCCGCTTTGGTTATGTGCTTACGTTAGCTTGACGCCTGTTTGACGGCGAGGCGAAAGGTTCGAAGTTATCCTTTAATGCCACTCTTTCATTGTACTCAATAGATCTACTGAACAATTTGATTGCAACTACAACTGTCATAACCCTAAAATCCGTATTGTTGCCAACCGGCAACGAATTTCTTCTATTTTCTCGACTTTTAATAGGAGAGCTTTTACCCTTTAAGAAGGGTTTACATGAAATTGCTTTCTGAAAGTTTTGTAAGTACCATTAGGGTGTAACAAATTGTCGCGATTGGTTATGATCACGGCACAGTTCTGATAAGAATGCTATTGATTAAGTAATCAGTGAACCATTCTGTTTACTTACTCTATACGTTAAGGGGTATATTTATAAACGATGCTTACAGGGACTGCAGGACCTAAACGCAAAAAACTAAAGTTTTAGAAGCAATAAAAGTATATGATCGACTACAGTAAACAAAATCAGAAAATAGCCTATAATGTTCCCACTGCTGGGAGACAGGCCTCCTCCCAATGAGAGGGAGTGGGCCGTAATCCACCACGCGGGCCCAGTGCGACTTGGTAGATGTCACATATCTTCGAATTTTTGGTTCTAGGACATGCCGGTTTCCTCACGATGTTTCCTTCACCGTTTTTGAGAGCAGTGGTGATGAATTAGTTTACACAAAGTAAAGCGCCTGTCTGGGTTCAAACCTACGCGCTACGATGGGACGATAACAAACTGCTATAATTGCTACCTAAACAAAGAAACCAATGACGACGTAAGAATCAATTGAGGGGACAACTGATTGAAATGGCTTACATAACTTACTATAATAGATACAAAATCTGTTGTCTGCGATCGTTAATATACTACGTCAGAGCTCTATCTGACCTCGGGAAAAGCTGACGCATCTCTGCCTTAAAGCTTGTTTCAAGCCACTTGTGAAAATGTAATATTATTTTCTTATTATAATATTTTATCCCGCTGTTTCACCCACATAAGTGTCGATCCCGTGGGAATATCGGGATAAAAGTATCCTCATACATCATCATTGCAGCCGAAAGACGTCCACTGCTGGACATAGGCCTCCCCCAAGAACTTCCACTTCGACCGGTTCTGTGCTTCTCGCATCCAACGGGTTCCTGCGGTCTTCACAAGGTCGTCGAACCACCTTGTGGGGGGCCTTCCAACGCTACGTCTTCCGGTACCCGGTCGCCACTCTAGAACCTTTCTGCCCCATCGGCCATCTGTTCTGCGTGTAATGTGCCCTGCCCACTGCCACTTAAGTTTGGCAATTCTTCGGGCTATGTCGGTTACCTTGGTTCTCCTGCGGATCTCCTCATTTCTGATTCGATCACGCAGGAAAACTCCAAGCATAGCCCTCTCCATTGCCCTTTGGGTGACTTTTAGCCTTCTTATAAGGCCCATTGTGAGCGACCACGTTTCAGTGCCATATAAGTCGTCACTGACAACATGCACTGGTCAAAGACTTTCGTCTTGAGACATTGCGGTATGTGGGACGAGAAGATATTGCGTAGCTTCCCGAACGCTACCCAGCCGAGTCGGTTCGACGATTGACCTCTTTCTCGAAGTTAGACCTACCTAACTGGACAGCTATAAGCTATATTACTGTAAAAATATTATCTACTAACTTTTTAGACCTTTGTATCCTGCTGATGCGTGTGTTTAATTAAAATCGGTGCAGCCATTTCGAAAAATAAGTGCTTGAAAGTTTGTATGAAATGCCGTACGGCGTAAACGCTCTTATATCAAGGACAAGTAATAACAACACTAGGTCCATGGGGCCCGAGTGCCCACTTAGTATTTCGAGACATCGCGAAGCGGTTGGTAGACTCTTCACGTGACCAGAGGGCTGGCCTATTTTTCGGCTAAAGAATCAGCATTGCCATACAACGTGGCAATGCTTCCAGCCTTTTGGGTACGTTTCCTGTTGACAGCGACGCGGAAGAATTTTTGATGTCCTTTGATTATTCCCCCTACTTTTTTAAAACTTGTACATATTATTATTATTATTTGGATGGTATTTAAAAGTACTTCAATTTATTCCCATTTCATTTACCTAATTTTGCCTGTGTTCCACCAAATATACTGAATGTGCACCAAAATATGTTCATTAAAATATGTCATAACGAGCATCTATTTAACAACTGTTGCAAATTTGTAAAAATAGTAATACACCTAATTTTAAAAACAAGCATTTATTTTTTTAGTTTTACTTCAGATAATGCACTGCAAAATGTATTTGAATCAAACACCAATTAATGTCCAAATTCGGTTCTCGATAGCCTGCTAAAAATAATCTCTTTTTTCCATATTTTTTTTCTATATAATCTAGTCGTTTCTGTCACTCGCCGGCCGCTGCCGCGGCACCGCTCGCTTCGCTCGCTCGGCTCCTGCGTAGGAGGTCACAGTTTTAACCTAACCTAACCTAAGCATTTTTTTAAAATAATTAACCTCGTCTAACTAATTCGGTTCTCGATAGCCTGTTAAAAATAATCTCTTTTTCCATATTTTTTTTCTTTAAAATTTAGTCGTTTCTGGCACTCGCCGGCCGCAGCCGCGGCACCGCTCGCTTCGCTCGCTCGGCTCGTGCGTAGGAGGTCACAGTTTTAACCTAACCTAACCTAAGCATTTTTTTTTAAATAATTAACCTCGTAACTGATTCGGTTCTCGATAATGTCCATTTCAAAAAAATTAAAATAGTAAGTTACAAATATTTTGTAATATTTGGTGCACGATCAGTATTTTTCGGGGAAGAATAAAATAGTTATTGTTACAATAGAATATTTGCAGCGCACTACAATAAAAAAGTGTTATATCTTGGTGTTAATTTGGAATTTGTTTGATGTAACATATTTTGTTGGCCGAGTAGTTTAATTATAGTAAAACAATTAAACGGGTTTAAGATCAATATTTTAGAAATGCATACATAGATGTACCTTTAGATTTTTGGTGAACACAAAAATATTATCCTTATTATTTTATAAGACTGTTAGCTTTTTAAATTATGTAAACACTGAAGATTTAATTAGGACAAGCTACATTTGGCACGAGAGTTGAAGGACCCAACTAAGGGTCAGTTCACACCGAGACGCGACGCGACGCGCAGTTTTCAAGATAGAAATGCAATTACAGACCTTATCTACTACACTAAAAGGTACACAATTCAGTGTCTACTACTTCGAGCTACGCTTAGGCCTTGCTCACTGAATCGTGTACCTTTTTGTGTAGTTCTTGAAAACTGCGCGTCGCGTCGCGTCTCGGTGTGAAAAAAAAAAAAAAAAAAATTAACGCAAAAAATTTACGCTTTACTACTTTTCTTGCGCCTCTCGAGTAATCCGCATTTTCACTACAGGACCCTACGAGACATGCTCGACCTAGTCTGGAGTTCATAAGCCAAATGCTTCCTTTAGGTCTTATATTTTTGTTTTTTTGGGTTCCGTACCTCAAAAGGAAAAAACCGAATCCTTATAGGATCACTTTGTTGTCCGTCCGTCCGTCCGTCTGTCTGTCAAGATCCTTTATCTCGGGAACGCGTGGAGGTATCGAGTTGAAATTAAAACCATATACCTACTCAAGTCTACAGTCCCTTGAAGCTGTAAAAAAACAAAACGTGTAAGTTAACGTAAAAAAAAGATACGGCCGTTTATGCCGCAAAAAACGTATATTTCGACACTAGGGAATCAAAATTTATAGGGTACTTCCCGTTGACCTAGAATCATGAAATTTAGCAAGAAGCAAGATCATGTAGCACAAGTAAAGGAAAAAATCCGAAAACCGTAAATTTGTAAGTTCCTTTTTTTTTTTAATCCCGTGATAAACTATTTACATACCTACGAAGCGAAGTGCGGAACTCTCGGTGCGGGAGTCCGACTCGCACTTGACCAGTTTTTTTTGTAAACCTAGCTATTAATGTAGATTATGGAATCGTAAACACTGTTCTTGGAAAATAAACATTATTTATTATTACAATAGGTACCTATTATAATAATAAATAATGTTTATTTACAAATAACAACAAAAACAACTACAACAACAACCAACAACAACTAACAACAACAACTCCTACAACAACAACAACTCCTAATCATTATTTGCTTATAGGTAATATTAGTCGTTAGGTAATTCTCATTTTATTGATTTAAAAAAAGATAATAAAATAGGTAAAAGATTTACCTAATGGCTAAGCTTAGTAATACATATTTTATTAATATTATCTTAAGGAAAATCCGTTGGATTTAACGTGAAGAGCCTTTGTAGATTATGTTTCTTATAAAATTCATCTTATATATTATGATTTCCTTGAAGATACTTTAATAGACCTTGTTTCCTGTACCTATCGGATTCGAAGGATCTACAAAATTTTAATATACCTATAATTGTTGTACATCATCTGCCTAGCCTTTTCCCAACTATGTTGGGGTCGTCTTCCAGTCTAATCGGATGCAGCTGCATACCAGTATTTTACATGGAGTGACTGCCTATCTCACCTCCACAACCCAGTTACTGGATAATACGATACCCCTTAGTATGACTGGTTGTCAGACTTTCGGGCTTCTGACTACCCGTAACGACTGTCAAAGATCCACGAATGACAGCCGGGACCAACGGCTTTACGTGATTTCCGAGTCACGGTATGTAAAGATGGTCACCCATCCACAGACCAACCGCGGCAAGCGTAGCTTATCCTGATTGATCGACCTGTGCGGCTGTTATTATTTTAGCCACGGGTCCATCATAATTGTTGGGGCCCGTGGCTATTGTTGTACCAACATAAGAATATATTTTTGTTACTAGAAGTATACAGGAATAATGATTAAACCTAGTGCTCTAAGCCACAAAAGCCAATATATATTTTAGATGCCGCTTCCCAACTGGCCAAAGATTCCATTTACATATTTTGTAAGAGCTTAAAAGGCATGGAAATGTATTTCAGTAACCTTGAACGCTTGGAAAATTCAGTTGATAATAATTTATCGAAACAGGATTCAGGTTTCGAAAATACTACTAATTCTACGGATTCAGTTTGTATATAAGGACGAAAAGCCATAACTCAGCAACTATATTAATACCAGACACACTGTGATACAGACGTTATGGATTTATCATCTTCAAGATCAAGAATGTGGTTCCGGTCTGTGAGATAAAACAGAGTATTATCTACAGCTACTCTTTCCAGACACGTCATTCAACCTACCGAGATTGTACGAGTCCACAGCTCACAAATTAATAGATAAGTAATAGAAAGACCCCAAGTAAAACAAAACAAAACAATTTTAAAATCAAATCACAAGAAACCTTTAAACAAAACCTCACACAACCTGCACGCGAATCCCGTATTTATGACGTGCCACTGCTATACAAACTTGCGTAGCAAAAGCCATTTCTAACGCCGCGCCGGAAGGGCAGATAAGACAATTCTAATCGATTCGCGGAAAACTTAACAGAGCTAGTAACGTGATTCTACGCAATAAACCCTTATAGCTTCGTAGTATTCCATAACACTCCTGAAAATTGATTACATAGGTAGTGCATTTTTCCAGTGGCGGAAGCAAGGCGCGGTCGCGGGGGGGAGGGGCGCGGCTGGGGACGCGGGGCAACATGGCGCCGGCATTACGTCACTTTCACAGTCGTACGTTTGGAAATTAGATCAGTATATTGCAAGCCGCCCTCCGCGCGGTCGTATAGACACGCACCCATTTTTTTTTTATCTCGAAAACGCGTTTGGACGTATACCGTTTAGTGCCTTTTTAGTTATGTGAACGACTTTTTTGTTTTTTTTTTTCATTGCACTTTTGCGGAAGGAACCCGGATCGGAACGTAAGTTTTTTCTCTAGTAGTACAGTGATCGATTAAAAGCTCTCAAGCTTTTTGCGGCTGACAGGCGGGAAGTTTTCGTTTAGGATTTTTTTACGCGAGCGTCGAATTACGCCGATATTGAGTTTTTTTTTTTTCGTTGATGTAAATGATATGGTTGTATCTGGAGCAATAGCTGTCGCATAGGCGCTAGCATGAGATTTATAGTGTTGCACTTTTTATTATAACATCTAAGATTTTTTGTAAGTTATGGTATAGAAGAAATTTTATTGCGCTTTGTGCTTGCGGTTGCGTGAATTTAATGGTGATTTTATTTGCGCTGTGGGAATCTAGTTATGTAGTTGATTTGTTCGAACGAAGTCGCCCATTTGGAGTCTGAATTTATTGTTTCAATAGAATTTCGTATTATAGATTTAACGTTGGTAATATTTTAAAACCTGTACCTACTCTTGAAAGGTTTTAATTATCATTTGAGATGTTCCTTAAATTAGAAAAAAAAAGCTTTTATAGAATAGACAACGCCAATTATACGCACCGTAATTTTTTATACTTAAAGAGAAATTGTTCAAGCATCCTTTTCTTTTCCTGCAGAAGAAAAACATTCAGAATGATTCTGAATGGGGTGGTCGCATTCTAAAAATTGCGGCAAATTACTTCTGCCGCGGGGACCATTTTTCATAGCACGAAGAATGTCTCTTTAGACTTTTATTTTGTAGCGATTTCATTTGACAGATACTATGATTTTATCGCCATTGTTACATTTCTTTCGTTGAAAGAAAATCCATTATTGGGGCCTCTTGTATTGTAAAGCCACATCGTATAAGATAAGCTGACGGATTTATTTTAATCTTCTTATGAACTAGGCTCTATGGTTTTCATTTTTGGTCTTTTTGTTCGCTTTTTTTTTAGTTCGATTACAATTGTCTGGTATAAAGTTCAAGGCATGGGAATATAAAGACGAAGGTAAAGAAAAAATTGGATTCCAATTATAAGCTTTTAATATATTCGGAAAATATTAATTATCTTTCGTCCCAGAGATACCTATCTTTAAAATATAATAATAGTCTACCTACTAAATTCATTTACCGAAAAATTATAAAATATCTCATTAACCTCCAACTTCAAATTACTCCATTCCCCACATATTTAACGACCCAAACTTTTCACACGCGAACTGGAAAATACCCCAAATTCCGAAATTAAATTTCAAACTTCCAAATTGAAATCGAATTTCAAGTTTTAACCGTCATTTATCATCAACGTTCACGTCTGGAACGCATTTTGAATTGAATAAAGAACAACAGAAGAGCGGTCGACGAGGTCATAAACGTCCAGTTTGCGCTGAACCTCGCCGTGTGCTGTACTTGTCTGACATTTGATTGTTAGTGGGAGGTGGGGTGGGTCAAGATAGGCTGGTGGTTTGTACAACGTTGGTCATTGTGGGTGTTCAAGCGACCTACATAGTTTAATTATTGCTGGGATGCGACCAGCAGGCGCCGTGGAGGCCTCCAAGTGGGCGAGAGGTACTATCGAGCAGACACGAACGTACGCTTAATTGTAATTATCGTGGAAGGCTGTTGATCCTTGCGAAGATCCTTAAACCCAAACTTACGAAGACGTACTTACAGATGGAGCACTCGATAATTTTAACTACACGTTCTTAGAAACAATTCGAATTCGAGATTTCTGGGAACTGATATTGGTTATTAATAGGTACTTCTAAAACACATTCCAATGTCGATTTCGGGAACGCCAGCAATTAATATTTTAAAGGCCTGCTTATCTGGCCGATCAAATATCCAGAACTTTATGACTTCGAACTGAGATTTACTTTTAAAAAGAACTCGAGCAGTAAATGAAAGCGAATTTTTAAATATAATAAGGACCCCATTCATCATGCATGTAAATACAAGCCAGAACTTAATTATAAATAATGCTGAAAAATTCACGAATTATAAAGATTCACGATTTATAAAGATTTACGATTTAA
Organism: Oligia latruncula; assembly: GCA_948474745.1. Lineage (NCBI taxonomy): Eukaryota > Metazoa > Arthropoda > Insecta > Lepidoptera > Noctuidae > Oligia > Oligia latruncula. The sequence continues at coordinate 12,225,023 of OX419708.1, forward strand.
TAATCGTAAATCTTTAACATTTTAACTCAGCGAAGAGAGCTGAGCCTAAAATTAAATAAGGGAACAATAATATTTCGGAATCTTCCATTTTTGTGCTGACTTGAAAAAAACTGCGATCGTCCAAGAGACAGGAAAAGAACAAATCCATACTAATATTATAAATTCGAAAGTCTGTATGTCTGTCTGTATGTTACCTTTTCATGCCTAAACCAGTGAACGGATTTCGACAAAATTTGGCAGAGAGATAGATTGCATCCCGGGGAAGGACATAGGATAGTTTTTATCGACATACCTTGCGGGCGAAGCCGCGGGCGGAAGCTAGTGTTATATAAAAGACGGTTTTTATTCAATTATAAATGTAATAGAAAAAGCAAAAGCTGATATTGCTTCCCTAACAAACAATAAGAAAATCTATAAAGCTATAGTTTTGTATAGCGGGAAGAAAACATTTGGAGACAATAATTATTATATTACCTACAATAAAGATGATCACACAAATTGTCAACTAGAGTTTATTCCACGTAACGTTTGTATTTCTCTATGCGTTCACTACGGCAGCTGTTCTTTCTCAATTCTCATTAAACCTTGAAGCAGTCTTTACATTTAGATAACTTCAATTTGCACTAGCTATTGTCTAAACCTCTTTGTAATCCCCGCTTATGAAAGGATTGGACTACAATTTTCATTATTTACGTCTTCTGAATATCTTTCATTTATTTGTGACATAAGTATCAGTGCATTATTATCTCTTTTTGCATCTTAAAACTGTTTATAGAAGTTCAACTTCTGAAATAGACTTGTCATTTTGACCTACATAATTTCTCGGGCTTTTCGGTCAAGGTCAAATTCTTAAGCCGCCCTACAATTCTTTATGTTTTAAAACATAAATTTCCTCCTTAAAATTAAGTGTTTCATTTGTATTGTTGGTTATTTCTTCCCTAACTTATTTTTTCTCAAAATTCTCTTTGTAGATTTTAGCACAAAATTTAAATAAAGTCACCAGCCGAACCCTAGCGATGGAAGAAGAGGTAGGTAATCAATCGTGAGCTCGTGTGGCGAATGGCACTCGATCTGTCCATGTCGATATAGTTAATGTTCTGAGTAACAGGTGGCTCCATCTATTGGTATTCCATTTAAGTAGAGGACCCTACTTTTTCGACTCGAGGTGCCAGGATGAATTTGATAGCTTTGGGTTGATAAAGATGACTTTGTTTGGAGGCATTGTTTTTGATGAAGAACTAGCAGCGCCCCGCGGTTTCACCTGCATAAGTGTCGATCCCGTAAGAATATCGGGATAAAAAGTAGCCTATATATTATTCTAGGGTGTCAGCTACCTCCATACAAAATTTTATTAAAATTGGTCCAGCCGTTTGAGCGTGAAGAAGTAACAAACATATAAACACACCCCCACTCACAAACTTTCGCCTTTATAATATTAGTGTGATAGTTAGAATTTTTTCTTGATCAGCTTTAAATAAGGTGCCACAGTAGGTACTATGCTATCTATTTCTGTAGATATTATAGTCATTAACTATGAAACACTTTGCAACCCAAGCCCACACTATCCATATCAAAGTAGAGACAGTAAATTAGTAGGCCGACATAACTTACGTAAACCACATATATATATTTAGGATACAGTGTACCTTTCCTTTGCTGGGGAAGCTTAAGCTAAGCTTCTGGGTCTACTGATATCAACAAACTATGTAAGGATATCATACTAATATTATAAAGGCGAATGTTTGTGAGGGGGTGTGTTTATATGTTTGTTACATCTTCACACGCAAACGGCTGGACCAATTTTTATAAAAGAAAGTTATGCGAGTGAAACCGTGGGGCGCAGCTAGTAGTAAATATACTCTGGACCTTGAAAATTAATTTTATCGAACCAAGGACGATTAGAATGACTAATGGTGGTTGGTAGATATAGATATATTAAATTATAATTGAATGATAATCTATTGACTGATGACCTACTAAACGATAGACAATCAATGACGTAATGAAGTTAGGTACACTATATTTTTAGACAATGATATAATAAATAATCAAGACTACTAAGACTGCATTATAGTGTCCAATGTTAAGATACTATACATAGTAGAGAATAAGCTATTAATCTAAAAGAGCTATCCCACGAGAGTCGTAAAGGAAGATTAAAGGAATTAACATCAAGAGGATACCCACTAGTTTATCCTAAAGATAGAAGCGAGCATGGTTTTACACTGTACTTCCATATAAATACTATGTCTTAGTCGATTTAAACCTGTGCATAATAATAAAATTTATGACAGTCATATTGACAATGATACTCCATCAAAGCATGATATAGAAGATGTTAATCTTCATCAGTAAATGTCACATAAACGAAGCAACAGAAAAACAAAAGACACTAATGCAGGAATTATTACCACTAACACTGACAACAAAGAAAATGTTCTGAACACAAAACAGGAAAATCGAAAAACAACTAAAACTGTATTCTTTATTGGAGCTGAACAAGTGGGTCAGTAATTAGCATTAGTCGCCATTTTAGGTGTCCACAAAGGTGGGGCGAAGTAGGTTAACTATAAAACGCCATGACAAAACGAAGATTTATAAGCCGCAGTCTATATTCTGAGACAAAAGCAATTTTGTTCAAGGTTTACTCGAAAAAGTTTCAATATTACTTTTGGTTTTGTGTTTGAGTTAGTTTAATAGAACAGTGTCAATTTATTTGGATTGTCAGGCAGTTTCTTATTGATTTATGGGGCGGATTAAATTTCAGATTGGGAAAAGTTTGGGTGAGGCTTCTAGTTTAGTTGCGTCACTTTGTTTTACTATTATAATGTCATCCTAAAATGTCGCAGTGCAGTGTATTGTATATAGCTCTCTTTTACAAAAAACAACACACCGATGTGGCTATGTTCTTAATTGTTATAGAATAGAATTGGAAACTTTTATTCCAGACAAAGTTCATAGGGTTAGCAACAATTTTACTTAATTCCTAGTGTGTTAGCAGGGTGTTAAGAGTAGGGGAAGACCAAAGAAACGATGAATGGACTGTGTGAATGATGATATGATTAGAAAGGGGGGGACTACCAAGATGACGACTATTAGAGAATATTTAAGGAAGAAAAAGACATGGTGCGCCGACCCCAAATAAATTGGGATAAGGGCATGGGAATGATGATGATGATCTAGTGTTAGTAAGTACAGACGCCAGCACATCAAATTTGAACCTTATGCTTAAGCCATAAAGTTAAAACAGATTGTAGTAGCGAAGTCAAAAAATCTAAAAATTCAGTCGCTAACCGGGCAAGCCAGTCAGCTGTTATATTCATGACTTTAGTAACCTCAGTCAATACATTTTGGTTTTATAGTCATTTTATTTTATTTAGATGGTTATCCCGCATCTGCCGCAGTGCATGTTTCGTTTTCAGTAATGGGATGGGTTAAATTTGAAAGGGGGTTGAAATTTTTGCACCTTGCCAGGCCATGTGGCTTTGTGGTGCCACCTTTTATAAAATAAATGGAGTCATTCACATCTGGTGTATTGCGAATATTAGTGGGAGTTGTTTTTGAGGAACGTTTTCATGTTGTTCTTTCATAATTATTTTTAAAATTTTATGATTGGCTGAAAAAAAACAATTTTTTTTTGGCTTTCATGATTTTGTAAGCTTACCTCATATTTTGTTAGTAGGTAATATTGAATATTTTTAACCGACATCAAATAAAGTAAGGAAGCTATCGAAAAATATTTTTAATAATCTACTTAAATATTTTACACAAGCCGTCATTTTTAAAACTTACAAGAACACATAAACTTGAAAAAATGAACTATTTAAAACTACCACAATATAAAAAATATTACCACACACAATTACCAAACGCTTGTGCAACCGCCTGTACTTGCGCGGACGCAGGCGTGAGTCAGCGCGCGCGTGTCCTGTTTATCTTGCACATCTGCTGCGATCGCCGGGTTCCGTCGGCTACGAGTCGTACATATTGATACGGATAGTCGGATCGATGAGCCGTTTTAAATCGATGTTTGAAGCAATAATTGACGTTGATTTTGGGGTTTGTATCAAAATATTTGGACTTTACAGTCAGCATGTTGTAAACAAGTTATTAGACGTACGTAGCTATCGCCTTAATTGGCATTTTGAATGAGGCGTTTCCAAGTTGCTATTGCATCAACTTCAAAACGCTTCTGGCACCAATTTGTCTGTTGAACTTATTAATTATATTTGTTACTTCAATCTCTTAATTAGAAGTTGTCTTGTTTGATTTGTGTGCACAAAACTTATTTTTCTTGATTATTTTCTGTTGAAATTTCGAGTGTATTGAATTTAACCATTGAATTTTATTAGTCTCGGTTATCAAACGAATATCTGAGACATTCGTCTCACATAGCTCTAAGTCCAAAGTTTGGCTTACCGGTCAAGTCTCGAGATACTTATTCCTGGTCGGGTTGCAAATTAATATCGAATCATCAAATAGGCCCTTTAATTTAGAGGAAAAAGTGTTTTAGGCATCTCGACTCATGATAGTATTTGTAATGAATAATTGACAATGGATTGTAAGTCAACGATAAAGGTGACCATACTAAATCGATACAAGTAGAGAAGAATTGACCCTGGACATCAATTTGACAAAGAAGTTTAATATTGTAATGAAACTGTTGCTGATGGTGAAGTAAATGAAAAACCGGAGAAGTCAAAATTGATACGAGTAGTTGGCAAAACAAAAACAATGATGAATAAAAATGAAGTAATGAATTGGCAATCTATTATGTAATTAACAGAATTTAGTGAAATAATAGTCATGACATGTACAGCAATAATTGAGCAAGATGATAATTTGTAATACAGCGATTAACGATTTAATTGGTAACGATTGTAATTGAGCTTGAGCAATCGATTTACTATGGAACGATGAGGCTCCGTGTGATAGTAATGTGTAATTATGGGTTATTGTTAGACGATTATTGAAATAGAAATATGTATAGGCTTTTAAATATTTCCGAACAGTTACAGCATTTGTTTCGCTATATAAAAAATTATAAAAGAATTTGTATGTTTGGAAATGGCTGCCGAAAAGCGACATCTAATATGTAGAATTGGTGAATAGGTTGGTACGTTAAATTTTTGAAGTATTTCTTAATAATGGTAAACCTATCTACGTAATGACAGAGAAAGGCATTTATGCAAAGTCGAGTGGACTTAAATTGAAGAGGTTGGTTTTATTTCGTTTTGAAATCGTTAAAATATCTTCATCGAATATATCAAAAAGATTTTGTCTACCAAATTGATCTGATTTATCAATTGGTTTGTTACTTTCTAGAGAAACTTTTAGCTTATATAAACATAACAAACAAAACTAACAATATCTGTTACAATAGTCAAATCAATTTCAAGCTTGACATTTACAATTTGTATTCAAAAGCTGACACTACGATTTCAGACGATCAAATCATATAGGTATTATGCGATCAAACAGCTTTCTAGTTCGACCGTTTTTAGCTAGCGCGAGCGGCAGTCATAACAAATTCTCCTTGTTGTCGTTAGAACATTTTTTTTTTGTCAAAACAATTTTTTTCTTTACATTTGAGACAGCCTTGGTAATATGACTATAATGGTTGCAAATGAAAGAACTATCAATGTTTTCATAGAGCGCTAGTCTGACATTGTTGACTCAAGTTTGCGCACAGCCGTAGTTACGTAGACGTCAAACTATATCTATACTAATATTTTAAAAAGGTATTTTTTTTTTTTTTTTATTATTATTATTATCCATTTATTTCAGGCATCAAGGCCCATATAAAACACATACAATACAATATGAATGTAACTTAAAAAAACATAAATACATACAACTTTATAATTACACAAAAAAAATAAAAATTAACAAACTAAAGCACACGAAGTGTCTGCGTCGTGTTTCGCTGACTGGTGTCATGTAGCCGGCCACGAAACCGGCGGTACACAACACCTTTCGGCCAGAACTCTTCCTTGAGGAACTTGTCGAAGAAGAAGAACGAGTACGAGTACGAGTTCTTCTCTTCTCTTTTATTGGAAATGGTTTTGCTCTTGACTCTAGTCTAGATCAGATGTGACAGAGACAAAGTCGACGATGGAGTGAGCTTACCCAGAAGAAGCCTGTTGACTCTTACTTTAAAGAGAGTTTGTTTGTATGTTGGGGATATTATCCGGAACTACCAGTCGGATTTGAGAAAATATTTTTGCATTTGATAGCCCAATTTTTGTCGAAGGCTATAGGCTAATAAACATCACGCTATTACTCTTAGGAGCCGAGCAAAAATAAAAGAAGTTAGAAAGAACGCGTAATAAAAACGAAGGCCGAGCAGGTGATGCGATGCGACGGGGGTCGGGGGAATAAGAAATTCAGTAATATTGTTTGCCTAACATCTTTAACCCTCTCTTGTCCATCCTTCTTCATCGTCTTGACCTTACCCCGATTTCTTCGGGGTCGGCGCAGCACTTCTTGTTCTTTTAAACATCTCGGAGCCGTCATTTCAAAATTCATTTCCTTCCCAACCATATCATCTTCACATACCAACCATGTTTTCTCCCCTCATTTTCATACAAATAACCCCAAAAATCAACTTAACAAGCCAGAAACAACTACAACTAATGACACATCGTTCTAATCATGCACTTATGCGGGCTCGCTCAATAAAGGGGGTGGTGGCGGCTGGGGGGAGGGGGGTAGGGGGGGAGGCCTTATCACTCAGCTGATAATCATAGGCCCCTAAACCAGACACTTCATGTGTTGACGCAAGCGTAGGGTGGCGTTGTGCTCATACACTCTTGATTAGAAAAATGGTGGTGATTGTATGGCTTTTGATCTGTTGGTGGTTGGCAATCGGTGGTAAATGTCACTTGGCTTTAGACGAAGATTTAAGGGCTTACAGGACCTAAACACAAAAACCCCAAGTTTTAGAAACAATAAAAGTATAAGATCTGACAGGACTAAACTAAAATTCCTAATTATCTTACAATTTAACTCTAAAATATACATATTATATAGTATATACAAGTATATAAAAAAAAGAAGGGAAAAGAAAAAGAGAGGAGCTCATTGGGCATCAAAAAATTCGTCCGCATCGCTGTCAATGGCATAAGTGCCCAAAAGGCTGGTAGCATTGCCACGTTGGATGGCAATGCTTATTCTTTGGGCTAAAAATAGGCCAGCCCTCTGGTCACGTGATGAGTCAACCAACCGCTTGGCGATGTCCCGATATATTTGATGAGCACTCGGACCCCAAGGCCCTAGTGTTTCAACCCCAAACGGCTCAAACATATAGCTCCCAATAAGGTTGTTATATTTGCGCCGTTTGAGGTTTTCTGCTCCTGCAGCAGCCGCCCCAGCACAGCCCACCGTGCTAGGAAGATGGGATAACTAAAATTTATGTTTTCAACACACTATCTACCTAGCAGATATCCTGAAGAATATCAAATATTTTTCTGATTTTGTTTACTGTAGTCGATCATAAACTTTTATTGTTTCTAAAACTTGCGTTTTTTGTGTTTAGGACCTGTAAGCCCAATCAATTTCAGTTAACAAAATCAAAGCAAAAAATTCATTGTCCATCAACTTTCAAAAGCATGGTGACAATAAAAGCTGTAATTGTATACCATCGCCTGTAAGAGGCGAGTGATTGCCGTACGTACAGACGCCAGCAAATCAAGCTACCCGAAACTGTCAAATTTTCCCAATCGACTTTGAACCTTATGCTTTAGTGATAAAGTTGAAAATCTATTAAAGAAATTTGACAGATTGTAGTAACTTGATGTGATGGCGTCTGTACATAAACGTAACATTGTATGTATAGTGATACTGTATTGATTTATTGCAAGCCTTGAAATGAACTCACAGTACCTACTCGGGCAATAATCTATAATTCTGTAGTAATAATAAAGCTGAAGAGTTTGTTTTTGAAGGTTCCGTCCCCAAAGGGTAAAAACGGGACCCTATTACTAAGACTCCACTGTCCGTCTGTCTGTCTGTCTGTTTGTCACCAGGCTGTATCTCATGAACCGTGATAGCTACACAGTTGAAATTTTCACAGATGATGTATTTATGTTGCCGCTATGACAACAAATACTAAAAACAGAATAAAATAAATATTTGGACTCCCATACAACAAATGTGTTTTTTTCAGCGTTTTTGCCTTGTGGCACGGAACCCTTCGTGTGCGAGTCCGACTCGCATTTGGCCAGTTTTTTTTCTTTGTTTGAACTCGCTAATCTCTAGAAATACCAGTCGGATTTGAAACATTCTTTGTGCAATTGATAGCCCAATTCTTGGGATAGGCTATTTAACATCATGCTAGGGCCCTAAGGAGGCAAGCAAAATGAAAAAAATTGGCCAAGTGCGAGTCGGACTCGCACACGAAGGGTTCCGTACCACAAGGCATAAAACGCCGAAAAAAAACACGTTTGTTGTATGGGAGCCCCCCTTAAATATTTATTTTATTCAGTTTTTAGTATTTGTTGTTATAGCGGCAACAGAAATACATCATCTTTGAAAATTTCAACTGTCTAGCTATTACGGTTCATGAGATACAGCTTGGTGACAGACAGACAGTGGAGTCTTATGTAGAAGATTTATGTAGAAAAGGTAGGATTTATACATACATTTTTAAAAAGACATTTTGTTTTGGCTCGTGGATCAACGCCGCACGGGTCGTTGCGCTTGCCAAGGTCGTTCGAAAATCTTTGGCAGTTGTTACAGTCAGAAGCCAGAAAGTCTGAAAGGAATATCGTGTTATTCAGTACCTAAACTGGGTTGTGGATGTCAGATAGGCAGTAACTACATGTAAAATTTATAAATGTATATACAATTCAAAGTCCTGATTGACTGATATATCAACGCACAGCCTAAACCGCTGGTCCTGAAATTTGGAGGGCGTGTTCTTTGTGAAAAGGAAGAAAGGGTTTTTTGAAATTCCACCCCTAAGAGGGTGAAACGGGCAGAAGCTAGTAGGTACCTACTAGTATACAGCTGCATCCAGATAACTACTGCAATATGTTTAGTTAAGTTTTCTTTCCACAATTTATTTGCATTGACTGAAAAAAGAACTAGAAATACTTAATAATAATAATAATAATGATTGTCGATGTTACCATTCCACATGACGGGAACCTCGTGAAAGCTGAGAAAGAGAAACAAATTAAATATCTCGACTTAGCACACGAGGTTGTTGTCATGTGGAATGTGTCGATTGACTGTCGTTGTGATTGATTGATTGTCGTATCAGACAATGGACTGATGGCCGAAAGCCTCGATCAACATCTATCGAGGATCTCGTTAGGCGGTTGGATCAAGGGCCTGATTCAGAAGGCAGTACTCCTCGATACGGCTCGCATTGTGAGGATGTTCCTGTCTCTGGAGCCCTAACCACCGGTAGCTTGGACCCTGCTCCCGTTACCGGCGGATAACAATTTTTTTATATTTTTAAATGTTTTTTTTTTATCCTTATTTTTTTAAGAAATATTTAAAAATGTAATAGAATAAGGCATGTAAATTAATAAAGGAGATAATAATAATAATAATTTATTTAAATCAGACACAGAGATCCATATTTATGTTAGTAATAAGTACACTAGTAGTACTTAAGGCAGAAATAAACTGAAATAAAAAAAAATAATAAATTCTCAGTACACAGCCAATAACCATATTGTTCTTACATAATTAAATTAATTATTGGTTCCCATGCCAACAAATTGATTAAGAGTCGAGTAGAGACCATCGATAATGCACAGGGTTATCGGTTATGTAAAAATAATAGGCAGGTTCACATCCTGGAGGTAATTAGGTACATTATTAACCTACATTTAATGTAAGACTTTTTTTCTATACTAGCTTCTGCCCGCGATTTCGTCCGCGTGAAAGGAGATCAGCCATATTGGGCCCGAAATCCAAAATGCCTAAGCATAAGGAGTAAGTACTTCCCCAGCCCGGCTAATATTATTTTTTCTCGCGGCACTTTGGGTTTTGGGCCCAACTTTGTATGAAACGTGTCTCGTCTGGTCTCTTTTATTGTTTTAACATAAAATATATTCTAGCTGCGCCCCGCGGCTTCAACCACATAAATCTCGATCCCGTGGGGATATCGAGATAAAATGTATCCTATGCTCTAATCCATGTGCCAAATTTCATCAAAATCCGTTCAGCCGTTTTAGCGTGAAAGCGTAACAAACGAACACAAAAATTAAAAACTTTTCTCTTTATAATACTAGTTTAAATGACACTTGGCAATACTGTAGCTTCCCATTAGAGAAATAATTTTTGGAATCGGATCAGTACCTAGTTCTAAAGATTATTCCCGACATTTTTTTTTTTTTTTTCGGATGGGAAATCATCAAATGAAGGGGTCATTTGATGATTTCCCATCCGAAAAAAAAAAAAAAAAACTCGGAACCGAGAATAAAATAATACAGAAAGAACGCCAAGCGAAAACGAAGCAATAGCACTGGCAAGCGATGCTATATTTTTTTTTTTTTTTGGCGGATGGGAAATCATCAAATGACCCCTCCCGCTCTGGGTGGAGCGGAAGGGAGTGTCAGACTCTTACTGACTAAAACCCACCCGTGTTCCTTCCTTAGCCCTTTATGTTCCGGGCCAGCGAGCGGTAACCCTTTCGGACAATCCCGCCGACTCCCTACATACTTACTTTTGAATTCAAAAGTACCTTACCTTTGAGTTTTGAGTGATAGGCACATGAGATTTCCACATCATTGTTTCAGTGATCTGCAACGACTAGTTTTTAGTGTTCAAACTAGATAAAACCAAATTAAATACTGACTCTCGGCCATGTTTAAAATTCAACTAGCTTCTACCCAGACTTCATCCACGTGAAATTTCATGTTCCCCCGACCCACCCATCGCATCGCATCACCTGCCCGTGTTTTCTTACTTTTTTTCTTTTTGTTCGGTCCCTAAGGGTCCTGGCGTGATGTTAAATATCCTATAGCCTTCCCCAAGAATCGGGCTATCAAGCAAGAAGATTTATTCAAATCCGACCGGTAGCTCCAGAGATTAGCGCGAACAAACAAAGAAATAAGCAAACTTTTCAGCTATATTATTAGTATATTAGTATTAGCTGCGCCCCGCGGTTTCACCCGCGTAAGTTTCGATCCCGTGGGAATATCGGGATAAAAAGTAGTCTATATGTTAATACAGGGTGTCAGCAATTTTATCGAAATTGGTCCAGCCGTATGAGCCTGAAGAAGTAACAAACATATAAACACACACTCACAAACTTTCGCCTTTATAATATTAGTGTGATTTATTTAATACTTCAAAAATTTTTATTAAAATATTTAAAATTTTGTAATTAAAATTATAAAATTTTGTATGGAGGTATCCATACAAAATTTTATCAAAATTGGTCCAGCCGTTTGAGCGTGAAGAAGTAACAAACATATAAACACACATACACACACACATTCACAAACTTTCGCCTTAAGTACCTATAGATTACATAAAGAAAAATAATTACATATCCTTTTTATCGCAGAACTATGTCGTAAATTAGCCGCTAAAGAGTAAACGATTTAATTTCAGCATGAAACCAGTTGGATACATAATTAGGTGTCGGAGCCCCGGGCATTTAGATAAGTTTGTTTATATATGATATGGGGACAAAAACCAACATATTTTCATTATGATAGCGACGCGAGCGTCAGCATAATGAGTTAGTGAGAGTTGGTAGTGAAATGGTTAATTGTAAGACTTTTATGCAGAAAAAAGGGGGCGCTCGTGGCTAAGTAATAACAGCTGTATGTGTCGTTCACTTGCCGAGGTAATTCGTAGATCTTTGACAGTTGTTATGGGTGCCAGAATGTCTGACCACCAGTCTTACCAAGGGGTATCGTGCCCAACGTACGTTCGTAGTACGTACGTTGGTTCGTACGTAGTAGGTAGGTACCCAACTGGGTCGTGCTGGTGGATGTCAGATAGGCAGTCGTTCTATGTAAAATACTGGTAGGTATTCAGCTGCATTCGGTTAGACTGGAAGCCGACCACAACGTAGAAGAGAAAAGGCTAAGCAGATGAAGATGATCGAAGATTTGGTTATGTTAGAAGAAACCTTAAGAGAAAAAAAAAGTTTTACACTTTTACATCGTCTTTTCTCACCAAACCCAAAAGCTTGCGTTTTCCTTAATTCCCTGAATATTAAACAAATGAATCACAGAACTAAATTCGGTGAAAAGCTAAATATATTCCGGACGAGAATACATTTTTGTCAAGTAAAAATAGTTTCTGAAAGTTTCACCGAAATACCGCGAACGAACCCACTTCCGTCCGTTTATTGTTATTTTTAGTTGACTCACTAAGTATATACCCGATTATTTTATGACTGTTTTATACGACGCGGATGGTTTTGAAATATTAATGAAAAACTTAAAACCGACATCCGACTTCCTAAAGAAAACAGTACAAACGGAAAAAAAAAATATTTTCCGTCTTTGGTTTTGCCTTGTTGTTGTTGCCACCGACTTCCGAAAGCAAGGTAACTCGCCGAATGCAGAATCTCCTTCTTGAAATCCGTAAAAAAACCACGCCCAGTTTCTGTAACAATGTAGGTAAGGTTCTTCTTCGAGTGACGATATTTATTTACATATTATAAGTATATAAATCTGGTGAATCTTGGGTGGTCAACCAAGACCAATTATGCCGACTAAGTGAAATAATTCTGATTTAAGGGGCTTACAGGACCTATACGCAAAAAAAGTAGATAGAAACAATAAAAGTAGATCGACTACTGTAAACAAAATCAGAAAAAATATATGATATTCTTCAGGATATATGCTAGCTAGATTCTGTGTTGAAAACTAATTGGACACGATAGAAAAAAATGATGAAGATACCTCTAAAAACTTTATTTTTACAATAAAAAACCATACTAATATTAATACATACAATCACTCTGATTTTTTGTCTGATTATTCTACAAGCAACATACTAAAACACTACTGTTTTAATTTTTTAGTCCAAACAATAGATTTTTTGTAATTAAATAATTGCTTCATATTTTGCAATAAATTACCAGCGTTGTGTCATCGCGCTTCTCTTTCTTTTCTATGCAGTCCGACAGTGACCGCGCTTTAGGTCATGTAAGCCCCTTAAATAAGCACCAACGCATGAGCTATATCGGAAAGTGATAAAGATTACTATTGTGTTACGCAATAAGTGCGCAAGCTTTGGTGCTTTTCGAAGTACGTAGAGGTCTCATCGTGTAGTCATTTATACTGTGAAGAGCAGCCGAAGCTCGATCGATCAATCTAACTAAGCGGTTGTTATCTCCTGTTTTTCTATCCGTAGCTGAGGATCGCAATCTTCTTAATTATCTGTCCAAGAAGAGTCCTTTGCCATAACATAGGCAAGTACAAACTAATCATTCATTCATATCTTTCACGACAACTATTACAACAAGCTGCAGTTCCATTAGCAAATCATTAAATACACAATGATGACTGTCACGCACACCGTGTACACATATGTATATGCAAACATACATACATACGTCATTTTGAATAATGAAGTCTTCATTCATGATGTTCCTAGTTAGACAATGTTAATGTGCGTTGCGAGATTTTCCCACGACTGGGCAGTATAGCTGGTGACCAAGTTGCGAGATTGGCGTAGACCACCCACATTGAAGAGCAAAGGCAATGATAGTTCTATATAAATACTGTGCACAGGTATAGTACTGGTATTAATATGACGCATCGTGGCTTGGTGGCCCAGTAGATAAAGCCGCCCCTTACGAGTTGTAGGTCGTAGGCTCGAACCCGAGCAGGCACTTTACTTTGTGTAAATTATTTCATCACCACTGCTCTCAAAACGGCGAAGGAAAACATCGTGGGGAAACTGACATGTCCAAGAACAATAAAATTCGGAGACATGTGACATCTACCAACCCGTACTGGGCTCGCGTGGTGGATTGCGGCCCACTCCCTCTCACAGAGACAAGGCCTGTGTCCCAGCAGTGGGAAGATTATAGGCTGATTATGCTTATGCTATAGACCACCCATATTGTAGAGCAAAGTCGGTAAAGATAGTTCTGTACTAGATACAGAACTATCTTTACCGACTTTGCTCTTTTTGACTCTTTTTGACTTTGTATTAGAAACTGTGCAACGATATAGGTAGTTCTCGTAAAATGTGATACCACAGAAGAAGCAGAAAGATGAATCGATAGAAAGAGACTGTCAAAAAGGTACGAGTGACAGAGAGGACGATCTACAAAGCTGACCTTTTTCCAAAATTTTACCACCAACACAATCCCATCATTACATATGGCACATCGAATTTTAGGAAATGAACATAGATAGTACCGCTTCACCTATCACGAAATTAAACACGCTGGGCATACTCGATCCCTCATAGACCTCATCCAACATTTTCCATCATGAGTGATCGAGGTCAAGAGCAGGCCTTTCAGCAATAAAAAAAAGAATTGTAGTAGGTACGCACCTACCTGGATGTGTACTTACTACACAAATTCGGTGTTTGTAAAACACTGTATCGTGTTCTATCAATTTGAGAGCCTACCTTGATGGAACGGCAGTAGGGTATCTCCTATCCTGCCCTCTGTGTCCCAAAATATGCAGTCAAGTGACCTCTGCGCTGCCACCGACAACGCCGTGGATGTGGCAAAGTTTTGGGAAAACAAGATTTAATATACAATCGTGCCAGCTACACGAAGAAGAAAAAGAAATTTAGAGCCAGCCAATTAGATTATCTTAACAAAGACAATATATGATAGTACGCACAGCGATATATCAAGCTATACATTTACCAGTATAAGCTGACTTTTCATTGTACAAAAAGCATATGCAACGCGAGGTCAGTTCAAATTGGAAATTTATAGCTTGATATATGTAATCGTGTGTACTACTGGCAATGTTCTCTTGGGACCATCGCGAGATGCAAGCTTGACACTATGGTTGATATTTTCATTTCTAGTCGCTCCATGTAAAATACTGATATTCAACTGAATCCAGTTAGACTAGAAGCCGACCCCAATACAGGAAAAAAATTTAACCAGTGCCATTACCATGAATTCAGATTATTATGATTCTAAACCCCTTGGTGTAGAAATTTTTCGTCAGTTATTTAAAAAAAATTGCTGTTCCACATTTTGACCGCGTATATACAGGGTTATTTGTAAAACACCAGCAACCTCTTAAGAGGTCATTGTACTCATCATTATGAACAACTTTTACTATGGGACCAAACCTGAAATCGCGAAAATAAAATCAGCTGTTCCCTACATTTATGTTCGTATAACTCGTCAAAACGTAGGGAACAGCTGATTTTTTTTTCGCGATTTCAGGTTTGGTCCCATAGTAAAAGTAGTTCATAATGATGAGTACAATGACCTCTTAAGAGGTTGCTGGTGTTTTACAAATAACCCTGTATTGCACTTTTGGTTGAAACAGTTGTTTTTTTTTTTGCTAACTGCCTTAAATTTTCTATAATCATCAAGCTCTGGAATCATATATTGTATTGATCGTTACAGTTTGCGCACTGGTTACAATTTTTCCTGTATAATTGGGAAAAGGCTAGACAGATGATGATGATCAGTGATAGGTCAGTTTGCTATACAACTTTGTCTACTATGTTTTCGAGATTACCATGGAGTACCCTAACTAACTATGATTGTGCAAATGTCTCCAATGAAAAAACCATCAGCAGCGATTCTGTCAATAACTTTAAAGTTTTAAACCTTTCCCATTGGCACTTCTACTAGATATTTCACCTTGATTAATAAAAAGTGTATTTACCAAACTGCTGACGCATTGGCTTTCAAATAGGCTAAATAAATAACACTGAACGATACTGCGCCAATAGGCGCGCCTGCCTTCCTGTCTGGCTAATACAGGCGTGAACTAGATTCAACTAGATTTATCCAGATTTCAGATAAGCACGTGCCACGTAGAGTAATCTGCGCGATTTTTCAGTGTTAGGCGAAATTTAGAGTAGAGTGAAATGGGGCTAAGGGAATTTAGGTTTCGATTTTGAAAGGGGAGAGTGGGGATAAAACTGAAAAGTATTTTTTGGAATAACTAGTATTATTTTATTAAACAAAACTCTATTTCGTTATTTAAATTTTCATGTAGCCCTAATTGTCGATTCTCTTTACGATATTGTTAAAATCAATTTAGTAGAGGCTGGTTGAAAATGTTAACGGAGTTAATTCGATGACCCAGTTGACGTAGCGGTGAATGATTAAACGCTGTCTTTTGCACGAACAATATCGAACCGTCCCAGAGGACGAACAGATTCGATTCCCCCAAGGCACAATTAGACAACACTGGTATTATGGGCTTCATAGCAACATGTTGTATCAGCAATAGTTTTCTCAGCGCACTCCAAATAATGAATGTTATAGGCAAAATTTTGCTACTTTGTGTTACATTATTGCAATTTTCTTAAAGATCTCTATTTTTTTTTAAATAAATTAGCCTATGTTACTTCCTGATAATTTAACTTTCCATTGGAGAAAATATTGGTAAAATCAGTCTAGTAGCTTCGGAGCTTATTCGGTACTTACAAACAAACAAACAAAAAAAAACTTGCCAAGTGCGAGTCGGACTCCCACATGAAGGGTTCCGTATCACAAGGCAAAAACGCCGAAAAAACACGATTGTTGTATGGGACAAAATAAAATAAATATTTAAATATTTATTTTATTTGGTTTTTAGTATTTGTTGTTATAGCGGCAACAGAAATACATAATTTGTGAAAATTTCAACTGTCTAGCTATCGTGGTTCCTGAGATACAGCCTGGTGGCAGACAAACGGACAGACAGACAGCGAAGTTTTAGTAATAGGGTCCCATTTTTACCCTTTGGGTAGGGAGCCCTAAAAAAAGTCTTTCCTCTTTATAATATAGTAAGTCTAAATATCATCGTGCTTTTATTCCCCGAAGGGTAAAGGCTCCTTCAAACAGGCGCGACACGCGACGCGAATCGCGAGGCGGTGCGTACAACGTATTTAATTTAAATTGCAATTAAACTTAGCGTGGTTTCTTATCCAATTAATTAGTATTACATTAAGTAAGTATATTACTATTTGAGTCCGTGTGTACTGACCCTAATATCTCCCGCGCCGAAGGCTAGTCTCCGTTGAGATTTGCCGCCGCGGCCGAAATACGGTCCGGAGGACTTTTTTTTATACAATGTTTAAATTTTGAATTATTTATTTGATACTAATGATTGTAATTCATTGTTACAGATTGTTCCACTAAAGCAGAAAGCGGTTTAATGCTGTAAGTATCTTCTACATTATTGTGTTATTATTAGGATCATTATTGTGGATAGAAATTAAATCTAATTATAACGGACCGTCTTACTTAATCAGATACGATATTTTTGGATTTACCTCAATAATTTCAAGACAGGATAAATCTATCTCTTTGTTAAGAGCTCAACTGTCACTAATGAGACACAATTACTTTTTCTATTGTTACCGATCTTTAGGAGATTTCGGGACATCGGAGCGGATCCTGATCTACAGTGAAATAACTGACAAACCGCTACTCTTAGGTATATTTCTATCGTGGCAATGTTATTGTAGACATCCACGTCTTAGCCCATAAAATGTATGGAAATACGTGCACGTTAAAGTGTTATCGTGGACGGAAATTTAAAAGCGTCTTTATATATTACCAGCTGACCCGACAGAAGTTGTTCTGTTTTTAATTCGAAAGACACGTGGCGCCATCTATCATCAAACATCACTTTTTTCGGGATGAAAGGTCTATGTCCGTTTCTGTACACCTGACAACGTATATGCAAAATTTCAGGATGATCGGTTCAGTGGTTTAGGCGTGAAAAGCTAATAAACAAACTTACTTTCACGTTTATAATATTAGTTAGGATTTCCATACATTTTAATTCCCTGTGTTGTGTGATACCGTGACGTGGTCGTGGACGTCACGATAATATCGTCACTTTAGAAATTTTAAAAGCGCATATTGTTTTCGATCGCAACATATTACAATTTCTAGTTTGGAAGACTTTTTATTGTGCAGCGGTATACAAGGTGGAGAGTGGAGACGACAATAAATTAAACTGCGTTTAACTAATAACGATCCTAGTCTGCATACAAGAATAGGCTATTTGACAATGTAAAAAATAAGGTCATAATTATTGACACTCGTATAGATTATCGCTTTTAAAATCGATTTGCATTAATTTTACTACAAAACAATGTATTATTTATAAAAAAAATCCCGAAAAAACTTCATCTTTTTAAATCTGGCGCCACGTAATCGAAAACGGTCTGGATTGGCTGAACTTAACATAACGTCATGATTTAGTAAATTTCTGTCTATCGTTGACAGAACAGATGAGTTTTGTCTATTATCTCGACCGTTTCAACGTTTGTTTACGTGAATCGTGACGTCACGACGCCATATTGTTAAAGATAGCGTTTTGGCGGTTTATTTAAACAGTACATTTTTATTTACTATTTTTTAAAAGAAATACATTATGCAATTTGAAGTATTAAGTTTTTGTGGGCTCGTTAGACACCATTAAATAATCTGAGATGTTTATCAGAAACCAGTCAAATAGCCTATTCAAACAAAATATATAGCTAATAGTTTAATCTTTAGAGCTTGTTGTCAAAACTCATAGTCGACCCATCACTACTACATATTTAATTATTTGTAAAAATCACTTTTTTTATGTCGATGCTAGGATTTATTTGATGGCTCCCAAATACTCTTATTACATCAGTATTACCAGTGTTTTCATTTATTGTCGTATTGTCATCATTGTATACCTATTTTACGTTGCAAATTTCATGCTTAGGTGGTGCATTGACTGTCAGTTAATCAGTTTGTTAGTCACGAAACAGTTCTATGATTGGCTGAAATATTTCAAATATGCTAGCACCAGGAGCTTTATCATAATTCATAAGCCGTCAATATACCGGATCTGGCTCCACGACTTCTCGATCACCATCAGCTATAACCTTTAGGTCATTGTCTCTCTTAGCCCCAGCTCTGCTATACTTTCTAATTTATTACATTCGTGAAATATCCCGCTCTAGTGTTTCAACCGTAGTGTATCAATATCGGAAAGACAATCCTTAGAGCGCTGATTTGGTTGGTAGTTGGTGTGTTAAGCAATTTGTTGTCACGAAGTGTTCACTAATAATTTATAGCCTCACTTACGAATACTTGTTTTGTAACAATATCAAAAGTCATTTATTCAAACTAGGCCCTCAGCACTTTTGAAGGTCAAAATTACATGAGAAAGTCCCCCAAACCTTCACCTCTCACAGTCAAATGATGGACATAGGAATCTTCCAATCCCCTCCATAGAACGCTGTTCTTGGTCTACCTTATCCATCTTTAGTCTTCATAATGTAAGCAGTTATTTTTAAATAATTGCCAAACTCGTTACATCATCACCATTATGCTTTCCGTCCATGCCATCTCAATTTACTTGGAGTCAGCCAAACATGTTTTTTTTTGCATGACGCAAAAGGCGTAGCATTTCGAAAAAAAAATTTTGCATATACAGAACCTACTTAATTTATATACCATTGTATTGTTGATAATTTAATGGAATTCTTTACTTTTCAAAAATTTATATAATGCAGTAGAATAGAAAATACATCTAATATTAAAAAAAAAACCCGTTAATCTTGTGTGAAACCTGATAACATTGTAGCTTGCGAAAAAACCAATTAATTGAGTAATTTTTTTTAATTAAATTTGTTTCACCCTTAGGAGGAACCCTATTCAAAATGGCTCTTTTATTCAAAGTAGCTTAATTATAATTAATAAAAAAACTAACTAATATAATATCTATGGTTGGTTTTATACACGATCAAATGGGCATTATGAGTCGTGCACTTTTGGATTTTCCAAATTTTTCTTCCATACTTCTCTATTAGGCGTCATCTCGGTAGACTCATTACGTACATATTAACTACTAAACATGCATACAAATAATCTACAAAAATTCAATATCTTGTATCACTACGTATTTTTGTATGCTGACTTTGTTTTTCTACGCAACTTAGGTACACAAAGACCAAAAAGTAAACCAACCGTCAAAAATAATAATGAAATTCACCATTTCTTGCAATACTTGAAATTCAAACGCATGTAGCGTTTGCAGCATACCATATACAAGCAGAACAAATCCATTGTTCGAACCAGCGCTTTCGATACGCTAGTACATTTCCTTTGTCTATTTCATAGTTCTAACGTTTTCCTCTTCACCTTGCTATATACCTTCTTCTACCTCCTCCAAGGCCTCGTGTTTTCCTGTATGATGTCGTTACGATACATCCTCTTTATCCTACTAATCCTGCTGATAAATCTAGCAGGTATTTACGACGTCACATCACGTGCCCTGTTTGTCCTCCTTATCATGTTCAAACATTATGTGTCTATGTAAAATTTTGTGGAGCATTAAACTGAAGAATTACGATCTTTTGGAGTTGAATGTCCTTTATGATGCTTGATTATCGTCCGTGCGTGTGTGATTTTGGTTTGTAAAGAATTGGGTCGATTAGAGTTTTTGGTGGATGCAAGATGATAGTACTTGTCTCTGGCAAATCTAATGCGATTCACAAAAGTAACAAACAGACAGAATAGATACCTAGATGTTCCTTAAAAAATACATTAACAACAACAAGAGGTCGTCCAAATATTTACTTTACTACTTCAAAAGGTAGCAGTGTTACAAAGTCATTTTTAACCCCTTAAATAAATAAATTTCTAGTACAAAACCGCAGGAAAAGCTATATCAACCGAATATCCTCCAAGAATTAGTCCGTCCCCAATTAAATATCATTATGACATCAGCATGGTGGCTCCCTTGTCAAGAAAAGGCCTACTGTTCAAAGCAAAATTAAATTTTCCTTTCAAAACAACTTCTATAAATTCTTAATAGTACAGCCATAAGGCCTAAATTTAAATTTGTAATGACTACTTGGACCGTAAAAGAATTTTGGTGCTTAGATGTAGGCCACGCAGGGACCAATTTTGGTTGGTCTCTAAAACTTCTTTGTGTAACCTCATTTTTAATGCATGTACGTGCACGGTGAGCGGTGGGGCGGGTCATATTAGGTTGGACATCTACTGATTTATTTTTTCTTTGTTTGCTGTGGACAATGTTGACATGTCTTTTTTTTTTAATTTCTGTCTGGTGTTAGAATAATTTCTGTCTGGCCAGTGACTTATAGCTTTTGTTATGTTATGGACCAACACGTGTTGCCTGACATGTAATGAATGTGTTTTTTTGTTTCCTATGTTTCACTATTCATTAGTTTTGAGCGTGATTTTGTAAGTTCCTGTCGTCATCGTGTGGAATTTAAGATGGCGAGATACATAGATTGCATTGTCATTAAATGGCAGTGTCTGTTGATTGTGGTAGGCATTAATTATCTATGATTCATGATGTGAGTTATGACAATTGTTTTGTCTAGAAACTATTAACAATTATTCGGTTTCAAGCTTCAGAATGAGTAATGTACCTAAGTACCAGTTAGTTACTTTAATGGAATGAATTGTAGCTTACAGTTTTCTGTCATAATTAAATAATGCCTGTGAACGTTTTCTATTTAACAAAGTTTTTATATTTTATTAGTTATTAATGTCCCACTGCTGGGTAAACGTCTCCCTACTCTCCTTCCACCTCTCTCTATCCAGAGCTGCTCTTGAGGTGCCACTAGTCGAAATTTTTTCCATATAAATTTCGGGAGAGTATTACTCTACTATTTGATATTGTGCATCGAAAGTTAAACGTGAAAGTGATATCATTTTGTCTTATTATTAATGTTGTCTGTAGGGAAACAGAATAGTAAAATAAAAAGCCATTAAAAAAAGTTATGAGCTAACAAAGATTCGTTTTTCTTGCTATTTTTAACGTAAATTTGGGTGTAAAGAAGTAATAAAAGAACTGTAAAATCTTCAAAACCAAGTCCGTACCGACAAAGCTCAGTTATCGAGGAGTTCAATAAACTTTATTTGTAATTGATTTATGCAGTGGTTTTTTCATAAAACTCGATGTCCCGAAGCACTTTTCGATTTTTTTTACGCGCCTTTCAGTTTGGAGCGGTGTTTCTGTGCATGAGAACTAGACGTTGTTCGTGTAGACTAGCGTCTTACTGCTCATCACTCATACTAGCTCTGTCGGAAACGAAGCCAGGTGAAACAGCGTGCTGTTTGTTTGGTCATGATCACCAGTGAGTTCGAGCTCGCGACTAGTTTACTCTTAATGAACAAATTGCAATACTAATTATGATTATAATTACGTGAAAAACATTATTGCTTTTCAGTAATGTGTTATCAGAAAAAATCAACAGTATTTATGTAACGCTACAAACTAAAAATCCATTAAGTAGTTTCACACAGAAATACCTTAAGAAACTACAAGCACTCAATAAAATTCCTACATTAAGTATTTCTCTCATTCCTTTAATTTCCTACGACGAACACGTTTCACTTCGCACAGGTGGAAATGAGAAATTCCATTTGTTTTATCTTAACGAAATCTGTATTAAACGGATCAGCGGAACGCGAGCAAAATTTTTATTCGAAT
The DNA here is from genome assembly GCA_948474745.1 of Oligia latruncula. NCBI lineage: Eukaryota > Metazoa > Arthropoda > Insecta > Lepidoptera > Noctuidae > Oligia > Oligia latruncula. The sequence goes on from OX419708.1 coordinate 12,247,612, forward strand.
AAAATGGAATAAATAATTATTTTTTGCGGTTGGTTCAATTTATTCGCGTTCACTCTAAGTTAGTGAAATTGTTTTATTATTCTGTACAGGAGTTACGTAAATAAAGATATATAGGTACTTATGACAGATTGGTTTGTAAAGGAAGGCAGTAAGATACACTCACTTATTTTGCTGTGCCCGACAGGGGTCCATCCGGTCCATATGATCTAAGTATAAGTTTACCACCTAAGAATACGTACATGTGGAATGCAATAAAAGTATTGAGTATTAAAGATGTGATTGCTGTGGAAGACTTTTTGGAAAAATCTGTAACCCTTTGCGTAACTGCAGAACAGCAATAAAGGAAAGCTTGTGTGTCAAAATGGAATGTTGTAAAAAACCAAATAGCGCTTGAGAAAAAAAAAAGAAAAATCAAAAGAAAGAGAGAATAATAAGTATTCTATTCTTGAGAGTAGGTAAACTTATTTGGAACCTGCTACACTCAAGTCAAAAAAATCGTAAATAATTAACTGTGAGAGCAATGATTTCTAGTGCTGACTCATGATGACATTGCATTTTATATGCTAAGTCATCAAGAGTCAGCATAATTTATGATTTAACAGCTGTTTTAAGATTGATTAACTGTTAAAGCAGAATTAGCTTTTTTATTAGAGCCTTCTAGAGCCTACAGTTTTTAATACGACAAACAAACATGTTTTTAGAATGATTCTGTTAGATTAATACCGATGTAATGATAGATATTTATGAGGGTCACACACACATATTAATTATGAGGATCTCACATTGGTAAGATATTAAGAGGAAATGCGGTTGGAGAGTCTTTTGAAAAAGTCTAAGTAAAAAGTCATAATTCGAGGTTTGGCTCTCGCTTATTTCCTCCTCCAATATTGGACCAATTTAAAAGATATTTCATAAACTGAATAAGAAGGATATATACTGTGTCCCTGTTTTTATTTTTTTATGAATAGTTGTCAAATTTGTACACTAGGCCTCTGTTGACAGCGGTTTAAATCGGCAATTTGAATGTTCTAGTGCTTACAAAAATAATGTATCATCAAAAAGGAAAACATAGGCATATACAAGTAGTTAATATTTACTATTCTGTAAAAAATCATTGCTTTATGGTCATTAACCAGAAAGGAAACAGGCGATAGCGTTTCTATGGACAAAAGACCACCCGCAGTTCCTCTTAAGCTTGAAGTTTTTAGTTATATTGGTCCGGATGGTTAGTAGTAGTCTAACCAAGGGGTATCGTGTTACCCAGTAATTGGGTTGTGGAGGTCACATAGGAAGTCTCTCCATGTAAAATACTGGTATTCAGCTGCATCCGGTTAGACTGGAAGACGACCCCAACATAGTTGGGAAAACCTAGGCATTGATTGATTGGGTAGGATGGTCAAAAATAACGTGACAGGTCAACAGGAAGTGATTTTGACTTTTTTTTATTTGGTTTGTAATAAAACACAGAGCTAAAGTAAAACTATAGATTTCACTTGTATTTAAATAAAAAGAAAAAAGAATTATCAAAATCGGACTACTCTGTAACAAGTTATGCGTGGTTATACATATAAATATATATACAACATTAGTTTTTGTTTATATACATTTTGTCGATTTAAGTGAACACAAATGTATGGAACAGCTGATTTTTTTTTTCGCGATTTCAAGGTTGGTCCCATACAAAAAGTTGTTGAAAATGATGAGTACAATGAACCCTTTTCAAGTTTAGTATAAACAAAAAAAAAACTAATGTTGTTTATACGCGTCGATTTTAGAACCTCCTCCGTTTTTTCGTCGGTTAAAAAAACGGCGACAAATTTATGTTAATTTTGTTCGTTTTAAATGTCTCTTGTTTACTGTTTGGGTGTCCCAAATAGTAAACACTCTAGATTTTTACAATAACATGTTTAAAAAAATATATTTGATTAAATTGAACCCAAAGCTTCAACTTTTAGGCTTATCTACCGAAAGCTGTAAGCAAAAATAGATGTCTTCCGATTTTCCTGTTTTTTTCACATTGCAATGTCTTAGTGTCTAAACACATGTTGCAACAAAACAACTATGCCGAAGTTACGCGACCGAAGTTCGTCATGATTACGCCTGCAACGCTATTTAACGCAACGTAACTTCGGCATAATGTGTCGTCAGTAATTCAAATAGCATTGTAGGCGTAATCATGCCGAACTTCGGTCGCGTAACTTCGGCATAGTGTGTTTAGATACTTAGAGTGGACGTCACTGCTGATAGTGATAATTATCTCGTCCTCTACAACATAGATCGCGAAATGTGTAAGTATACGATACACCTTAGACACCTCTGTTTACTCGTTCAAGGAATACATGCGTGATGTGATACTATGTTATAACACAAGTATTATAACATAGTATAGTATTATTACTACGTGATTCATACTAAAGGTACACAACGCATATACTCATCCAACGGCCTCATACTTCATTTGTACCTCTACATCTATATAATGTTCATTTTGTACCTTTAAAGACTCCATTCACGACAAACAGCCCATTCTTCAACTCTTCTTCAATCTACTTACACTCCAAAAACGTTAACACCACCTTTATTCCTCACACTTAAAGTCTACATTCAAATACGTTATAACTTCACGAGCAGCAAACGTAATTTTGTTAAGACGCAAATCGATTTGCGATCGGAAAATTGTTAAATAAATCGTATGTGTTCGGGATAAGGTTGAGTTTCGAATGTGTTTGAGCTCATGGGGTGCATAATGGGTTATTGAAAGGACACGTGCAGCTCGGCCCAGATGCGTTGAGATACATATGCAAATACCCTTTGTTGTATACATCATTGCGTCACCATAACGGTACATGATTATAGCCTCGACTTTATAATTTGGTACCAAATTTGGAGCTATTTCCATACCTTTCGGGCTATTCTGGGTAGAATGGGGAAGGGCGGATGAATTTGTTAATTTAAGCTGATATTATAATAATGAGCATAACATTTGGGCTGTGGTTCTTGATTACCTATGTTTAGAACGGTGTTGGAACATATATAAAAAAGTAAATTTCAAGATGCCGCACTCACAGATGTCAACTAATCATACTTCACTTAATGAACCGTTACCTAATGATAACTTAAGAAATGCCAGCATACTTAACAATCTTGTGTTGGTAATAAAAACGAGAATTAGTGTAGCTTTTGACGTCTATTTATTTCGACTTTGATAAATAACCCAGAAACAATACTTAAAATTTCACCAAACTTTTACACTTAAATTAAGTCTTATCCTGAGAACAAATTTTAAATATTTGTCGTCAAATTTATTCCACGGATAAAAGATATCTGACTGGTAAAAATCAGCCTAATGTAGGAAAAAAAATGCTCGACCCAAGAATTGAACCCTCACTCAACCCCACTTCATTAAATCACTAAACTAATAACTCTATCCAAAAGAAAAAGCACTGATTTTATGCTTTACCACTCCACAAACGAACTCAAAACACATTCTTCCGTCTGACTACATTTTTTGAAGCACTTCAAACGCTCGCTTTTTATTTTAAAATAAACATTTATGTTACGAAACTGAAACAATGAAACATTTGGTGCGAAACACTTCACAATTGTAACATTCGTTACAGAAATGTATTACAATTTATTTTTGGATATACTCCATCGTTTAAATTGTTTTAAAATACGTGGAAACAGGCTGGAGCCATGTGTTTTAACAATTAAAATATGAGTTAAAGTCAGAATATTTTTGGACTAAGTAATAGAATCTATTTTTGATCCAAGGATATGAAAGAACAGGAGGGGCTCGTGGCTAAATGATAACAGCCGCACAGGTCGATTGCCGAGGTCAGTCCGTGGATGGGAGACCATCAACCCTCCGTAGCTCGCAAACTACGTTAAGCCTTTAGTCGTTACGGGTAGTCTGAAGCCCAAAAGTCTAACAACCAGTCTTACCAAGGGTTATCGACTTTCCCAGTAACTGGGTTGTGGAGATCAAATAGGCAGTCGTTCCATGTTAAATACTAATTATTTAACTGCATCTGGTTAGACTGGAAGCGGACCCCAACATTGTTTATTCTGTAAGTTGGATATCAGAATCACTTCTACACATCATATTCTAAAAAAATCGAAAATAAATAAGCTAGATGAGGGCAGCGTTTCCTATCTGACTACTCTGAGAAGAAAGACCGAAACAAACTCAGAGGTCACAGTCTCTTTTAAAGTCCAGATATAATCTTGGTCAGTTCATGTGAATACCATGTAGATTGATGTCTGAAGTGTTATTTTGTGGAAAGTACCACACAGATTTGAGTCGACCATAGATCGTGGAGTCGACCTTTCCAGTCAGTGCAAGCTTTGACATTTACCGTGTAACTCAAAATCGAACACTCTATCAGCCACAATAGATTTAATAACTAAAATTAAAACATCAATTGACAAGAAACTTATAGGCCTGGGAATCTTCATCGATTTGAAGAAGGCATTCGATACAGTTTCTCATTCTCTTTTGCTTAAAAAACTCAGTAACGTGGGAATAACGGGATCGGCATACAGAGTCATGGAATCATACCTTACAAACAGGTTTCAAATAGTCAAAATAAACAATTATGAGAGTACACCAGCTAGATTAAATTGCGGAATACCACAGGGATCAATTTTAGGACCTCTACTTTTTCTTGTGTACGTAAATAACATAAAAAACGTTAATGTTACTGGCGACATCACTCTGTACGCTGACGACACTTGTCTCTTCTATTTTGGACATGATGTTCAAGAGATTGGCAGGAAAGCGCAGGCTGACCTATCATCACTTAATGAATGGTTCAAATACAATTTGCTGACCATCAACCCGAAAAAAACGTCGTATATGGTTTTTGCAGCAAAAAATAAAAAAGTACCTAGCAATATTAAACTATCCATAGATAATGAATCCCTACAGAAGTCAACAAACGAAAAGTATTTAGGCTTAACTCTGGACCCAAGACTATCATGGTGTAACCACATCGAAAACATCCGTAACAAAATATCTTCACTCACTGGGGCATTACGTAGACTTTCTGGTTGTATCCCACATAAAATCAAACCCATGATATACAATGCACTCGTGAAACCTCACCTGGAGTATTTAGTAGAAATCTGGGGATGTGCTGCTAAAACCTACATAAATGACATTCAAGTAATACAAAACAAACTTATTAAAACTCTGTACAATTACCACTACCTAACATCAACTAAACAAATATACAACGACACTAAGATATTCAACATACAACAACAATATATATTCAAAACATGCATTTTAATAAAAAAAATTATATCACAGGAAACCCACTCTCAACTTACTTTCAAAAAAGGAAATCACGGATACCACACCCGAAATCGCAACAAGTTAGAACTCAGGCCACCCAGAACCAATTACGGGAGGAAAAACATTTTGTATGAAGGAGCAGTGCTATTTAATAAATTGCCAGATGATATGATTAATGTAAAAAGTACAAATATCTTTAAAAAAATGTTAAAAACTTATGTATTTAAAATTTTGTAATTAACCATGTGTAATTTCTCTAGAACCCTTTAAATATATTTTGTTATCGCTTCCAGTTTATATATCTTCGACCCACGGAGTCATGATGTAATAGTATAAGTGAATGATCTTTTTATAATCTCATATTTTAAGTGAACTATTTGTGTTCTTTGTGAGAATAAATATCTTTAAACCGATATTCTAAAAAAATCGAAAATAAATAAGCTAGATGAGGGCAGCGTTTCCTATCTGACTACTCTGAGAAGAAAGACCGAAACAAACGCAGAGGTCACAGTCTCTTTTAAAGTCCAGATATAATCTTGGTCAGTTCATGTGAATACCATGTAGATTGATGTCTGAAGTGTTATTTTGTGGAAAGTACCACACAGATTTGAGTCGACCATAGATCGTGGAGTCGACCTTTCCAGTCAGTGCAAGCTTTGACATTTACCGTGTAACTCAAAACTTGAGGAGGCCAACGACTTGAAGAACAATACCAAAGACTGGCAGACAGTAGGTACAGTAGAATCTACAGTGTAGACAACTTACTAATAGAAAAATTAAAAGGTTAATAACTGGGGTCCCGGTAGAATAGAATTATGGACTCGCCTTGTTAGCACATTCTTTAGACGATAACAAGCAAGAATCAAGCATAATTTATTTTCTCATAGAGACAGCATCATTGGAACTTATGCGATCTTATTACAAAACATTATTAGAACTTTAGAACTCAACTTTTATCACAAGAATGTAAATATAGGTATCACTTTCGATAAAAAAAAAATAGGGCATCAATCAAATTATGCTCCATCGTTGACCACATCATTGGAAATTTTACAAGTTTCTTTCATAAAAAAATAAGTACCTACACTATAAAATAAACACCTATAATAATAATTACAACCAGTACAAGTTTCTTTCATAAATTTCTACTTGACTAAACAGCAACTGTCTCTAAATGAGGCAACTTTGACAAACATGACGCATTGTCAGTCACTAAATAGTGTGAGATAACGGTTAAATACGAACCCACATAGAAAATCAAAAGTGAGGCAACCTCACCCCGATCCCTCCATTGAACTTGGACCAAGTGGTGGCCAATGGAAACACCGACCCATCAGCCGCCCAAATCCCCAAAGGACAGTAAACTGTCTTAGAAAGTTAGACCCGCAACGAACTTAATCCGAAAATACGAGGAGTATAGGGAAAAAGAAGGAACTGTTTATGTAAAGGGATGTAACATGCGTAAAGTCTTGGTCTCAGGAGGGTTGACAAGAGAAGTATTGATGTAACACACCAATAAATTGATGCTGGCCGACATTTGATAGAATTCTGGCATTTCAGAACCTGGAGAAGGTGATTGGGATCGAGTGGTGGCTGAAGGCGGAGGACAGGGTATTGTGGCACAGCCTGGGAGAGACATATGACCAGCTGTGGACTGCGATTGATTGATTTCAGATCAAAATGTCCACTGCAAAACACGGAAGTTCTTAAAATCGAAATTCTTTACGGCCAAGCGGAATCACCAAGATTGGCAGATAGCTGGGTGATTGCCAGATTAGTTGACAGGATGACACTACAGCTAACCATCTTCTAAGGCCGTAGTTTGACATACAAGACATATGGTTATGGAGAGAATGAAATGAAATGATTTGAAATGATTTTATTTTTTGTAAGTAGGTTTGTACAAACACTTTTACACGTCAATCATGGTTTTTTTTTTAAACTAGATGAAGTCGGCGTTTCCTATCTGACTACTCTGAGAAGAAAGGCCGAAACAAACTCAGAGGTCACAGTCAATTTTAAAGTCCAGACATAATCTTGGTCAGGTTATATGAAGACCATGTAGATCGATGTCTGAGGTGGTCTTTTGAGGAAAGAACCACACAGATTGAGAGGACCTGTCCAGTCAGTGCACGCATTTGTCAAAAATCGTGCAGCTTAACTCAAGACTTAAGGAGCTCAACGACGACGAATGATTGCTTTTGTTTCTCTTTCCTTATAGACTATTATGTTCCCACTGCTGGGACACAGGCTTCCTTTTTATGAGAGGGAGTAGGCCATAATCCACCAAGCGGGCCCAGTGCGGTTTGGTGGATGTCACATGTCTTCGAATGTTCTGATTTCCTCACGATGTTTTCCTTCACCGTTTTGAGAGCAATGATGATGAAATAATTTACAACTAAGTAAAGTGCCTGTCTGGGATCGAACCTACGACCTTACTGTACCCTCCTTTTTAACACTTCTTTCTACCCTCGTATATACAGTTCGTTTTTACTTTTTATTTCCATTTATCAATTCAGAAAGTACGTAGGTACGTACCGTACTCACGTATGCCATTTGAAAGGTTTCCTTTCTTTACGCATGCAACATTTGAATATCAATGTAAGACACGTGTCAAGTTTTTTTATGTGTAAAAGGTCCTTAAACTCCGTAGTACTGTTGGGTTGGTTCTAAAAAGAATTGGTGTGTTCTTTAGTAGGGTAGGGTCCGGTGACCTGGTTTAGGAAAATGTCGTGATGGTAATTGGACTTACCTATAAACTGTTAATAGATGAGAGTTACTGTTTAATGCAAGGGATTTTATTAAGATGGTATGCAGTAGTGTCTTCCTGTCAGATAATCAAACAAGTTGCGTTCATTTTTTACAATTTCTTTTTAGGGTTCCGTACTCAAATGGTGATAACGGGACCCTGGTCTGTCCGTCCGTCTGTCAGCCAGCGAACTGCATCTCATGCACCGTAATAAAATTTTTAACTGTCTACCTGACAGTTAAAATTTTCAGTGCGTATTTCTATTGCCGCTATATCAACAAATAATAAAAATAAAATACAGTTAAAAAAGTTAAAATACAGTTAAAAAAGTTAAAATACAGTTTAAAAAGTTAAAATACACGTAAAAAAGGTAAAATTTAAAGGGAAAATATTTTGTGTGTGCGGTTTTTTTTAGACTGCCAGCTGATTATGTAAGAATTTGACGATTTAGTGAGTGATATTATGATATTTGATTTAATGAAAGTGCTAAGCTTGATAAATTGAATCTTAATATTATAGGTAGTCTTTACCGCAATAGGTTGTAAAGAAATAATTTTCATTCAATAAAAAATGAGATAGATAGAGTAACTTCGTTTAATACTTTTAAACAGATCTGCTTACCCCATTTCGCAAAATGAATATATCAAAAGTATACACTCATTTCATGCGTAACAATATTATAAAGGCTTATTGCAACGCAATATTACAGATTAGGCCTACAGAACCTTTTGGGGCCACGAAACGGACGGACAAAGCATTCATATTTTAGGGGGAAAAATAATTGGAATATTCCTTTGCCAATGATGGCTTTCCGCATCCTGTTACTAGAACCTCATTTGCCACGTTTGGTACTTACAAATTAATTTGTCCAATGCTAAGCTTCTCAAAGAGGATTGTCCCGGAACCTATAACCGAAAATGTTTTCTTTTTTTCCAGATTTACCCCGCGTCTTACCCAAAATAATCGTCGCGTTCATATGTCACTTGCTCGGCAAACTGGAAGGCACCCTCTATCGGTGCGACCACGGGTTCGTGTTCGCCGAACAAAATGAACGCGACGTTCGCGTGTTCGCGCAAAAATCACTTTATTTGCTAAGGTTACGGGCTGGAACATTCGATCAGGATACTTATCGGATTTTGAGCCCAGTATTTACCAATAACCTATTAGTTCAGCTGCCAAAATCGCATTCATCATCCGCTATTTCAGCCGAATGACGTCCACTGCTGGACATACCTAGGCTGCTGCTTTCAACACATCTTGAGGAAACCGGCATGTCCTAAAACCATAAATTCGAAGACATGTGACATCTACCAATCCGCACTAGGCTCGCTTGGTGGTTAACGGCCCACTCCACTTCCCACCGAGAGGTGGCCAGTGTCCCAGCAGTGGGAACATAATAGGCTGATTATGCTGGACATAAGCGTCTTCCAAGCGTCGCCGCATTGACCGGTCCTGTGCTTCTCGCATCGAGCATTGCACTGAACGGTTACCCGTGGCTTTCAAAAGGATATTAAGGCACTGGATTTTTTGTCCATAAATTTTTGGGCATTCTCCTTTTTTACGTACCACAAAATGAATCTCAGGCTGTTATGTATTTCGTTGTTATTATATCATTATTTAGACCCAAAGAAGTGTTTATTCATTTTCTTAAAATTGCCCATTTCTTGGCCACATAGTACGGGTTTATAATATCCGTTCCAACCTATCTTGTGGGGATTAGTTATAATATAAAATTTACATAGACCTACATTATAAAACGGTTTATAATAGATTTGTATTATGTATGAAATTAAAGATCATATCGCCCTGTGGCGCCAGAGGTTTTGAAGTATTTTGTCATATCGCTGATTGAAAGTATAGCGTTTCGTGAAAAGTTCTTCTGTGCAAGTACCTACTTCCGTTTGCGCTTTTTCTTAAGGGGCTTACAGGACCTAAACACAAAAAACGCAAGTTTTAGAACTTGCTTAAGCAAGTTCAAAAATATGGATGTCACGTAATCCAACTTTGAACGTTAATATCTTGGAAACGTGACACTTCACGGGGTTCGGTAATATTATGTTATTGTTTACATTGATGACAGCTATCGATTTAAACAGGGTTATTGGTAAAACATTAACAACCTCTTAAGAGGACTTTGTACTCATGATTATGAACAATTTTTACTATGGGAGCAAACCTGAAATCGCGAAAAAAAATCAGCTGTTCCCTACATTTATCCTTTACCTACATTTATAAATCGTCAAAATGTAGGGAACAGCTGATTTTTTTTCGCGATTTCAGGTTTGGTCCCATAGTAAAAGTTGTTCATAATGATGAGTACAATGACCTCTTAAGAAGTTATCTATTAATTTCCGGACACCCTGTATATCAGGTGTCATGCGCGGCCGCCATTTTGAAAGCAAACACATTTAAATATACTTAAATCTCTTTTCTGAGAACTGACGTTGCTAAAATCAGCTCTAAGAAAGATATTTAATATATTGATAGGTTTAGTCACAGTGCAACAGCGCCAACCGTGCTATCACATCCAAGAAATAAATAACGACTACAGTTTCCTTACTGATAAAACGATCTAGTATTAATTTAGTCGGTCCTCTGAACCAAACCCTTCATTAGTGAGCCTTACCGTTAGTTGCTCCTACATCCACATCCCTTCACTTTCCGTAGAACATCTTGATAAGGAATCATTATGCACCAAATATTTCGTAAGTTGTAGCAGCTTTTAGCTTTAGTCTTAATTAATATAAATGAATGACCACCATTTATTTATGGTATTGCAATTTGGAATGTTTAAGAGGAAATGCGGTCGGAGAGACATTTGAAAAAGCCTAAGTAAAAAGTCATAATTCGAGGTTTGGCTCTCGCCTATTTCCTCCTCCAATATTGGACCAATTTGAAAGATATTTCATAAACTGAATAAGAAGGATATATGTAACCCTATGTTTTTCATTAATAGTAGTCAAATTTATACACTAGGCCTCTGTTGACAGCGACCATTTTGAGCATTTTTAAGGGTTCTAGTGCTTATAACAATAATGTATCATCAAAAAGGAAAACACAGGGACATAAAAGTAGAAAATATTTATTATTCTGTAAAAAATCATTGCTTTATGGTCAATAACCAGAAATAAAACAGGCGAGAGCGTTTCTATGAAGAAAAGACCACCCGCATTCCCTCTTAAGGGGCTTACAGGACCTAAACACAAAAAAACCCAAGTTTTAGAAACAACAAAAGTATATGATCGACTACAGTAAACAAAATTGGAAAACATAATTATATGATATTCTTTAGGATATACGCTAGGTAGATAGTGTGTTAAAAACATAATATAACAAATTTTCTCTTTTTTTAGGGTTCCGTACCCAAAGGGTAAAAACGGGACCTTATTACTAAGACTTCGCTGTCTGTCCGTCCGTCCGTCTGTCTGTCACCAGGCCGTATCTCAAGAACCCCAAAAGCTAGACAGTTGAAATTTTCCCAGATGATGTAGGTATTTCTGTTGCCGCTACAACAACAAATACTAAAAACAGAATAAAATAAATATTTAAAGGGGGCTCCCATACAACAAACGTGTTTTTTTTCGGCGTTTTTGCCTTGTGGTATGGAACCCTTCGTGTGCGAGTCCGACTCGCTCCTGCCCGTTTTTTTTTTATAATATTAGTTTAGAAGAAGCATTCGAAATATTTCCATTGCTACTTTTAAAATAAGTACTAGTCAAGTACACAGTAGTAATATGATATTGCCCTAAGCGGTGTTTGGTTTGCCAGCCCGATAAATTGCTATAATCAAAATAATTGCAGCAACCACAGCCGCGGAGCACACACGTGTGAAATATAGCAACATTAACTTATTGGGATAAAATGAATCCATTAGCGTAATGAATGGTAATGGTAAAGAGATACTTTAGATCATTTTTGTATCTGTGTGTTATTCAACGTTTGCCTCTAATGTTATAAGTGTTTATCTTTTAATAAAAGCGAAAACCTGGGGGTCTACTCCGAAGCGGTTAACCACTGTATCGGCCGACTGTTCGGTCATTTTCTACTACCATTAATTCCCTATATTGACTATTGGTCCCGACCAAACTGTGCCAATCCGAACCTTTTTAGAACCCTTAACCCTTTTTTACCTTTTTTTTTTAAATTCGTAGTAGGACAACAATATTCGAATCAGAAAATGACCGAACATTCGGCCGATACAGTGGTTAACCGCTTCGGAGTAGACCCCCTGTATAGTTGGAGATTCATAGACGACTCCGCCTTGGAGTGTAAATGTGGTGCTGTTCCACAAACGATAGGACCACTGATATAGATAGACCTAGATTACCTAGATAAGGCAAGTATCACGATCAGGGGGCCTAAAAAGGCTACTTTGGCAGAATCATAAAAGGATAACATTATGAATTATAAGGGACGGTTAACTGTTGAGTTAATCGTATCTAATCCCATTGGTGAAGGATTTTTCGGTTATTTTTTTTTTGTCTGTGCTAAAATGCCAATCAATCCAATCCAAATCCAATCCCAATCTACAATCACAATCGCAATTACAATCGCAATCTTCGCTGCACTACGTAGGTACAATCAAAGGATTATACCTACGTAGTGCAGCGAAAAAAAGAAAAACACGGACTGTCTTTCGGTTCTGTGTCTAATTTTATCGGTTTATGATTCTGCCAAAGTGGCCTTTTTAGGCCTCCTGTATGAAAACCAAGCGTGCCATTCTTTGACTACCTACTATGACGTCACAAGCACTATTTAGTGATGGAAAAATCAAATCGATTCAAAAACGCCGCCGCGTGCAGCACCCGTCTCGCCCCACCCCCGGGGCCTAGCGCCAGCGCTCACGCTCACCCAGCCAGCAGTACACAGGACTGAGCGCGAAAGTGGCGGCTTACGATTTTTGTACGTAAGCTGGTGCGATTTTTGGCACGCGAAGTAGTTTCTCTTGCGATAACTAGGTGGATCTATATCTGTGGTACCTATATAGCGGGCTACCTTAGCGCTTCCCCCTAAGTCAACAGCGATCCACAACAGCTGTGTCTTTGAACTTGAAAGACAGTAACCTCAACCATCTTTTACGGCACCCACAATAAAAAATGCTTGTATTCAGTTTCGGGTATAAATGGTAACAAATACACACTTCGTTACCCAATCATGAATTTGCCAAAAACAATTACAGCAAAGTCGGTTATATCGAATGCTTGGCTCCTGAATCGACAATTCAGGTTCGAAATGAATCAGCCAATACAATACAGATAGGTATTAATTAATTTTATTAATTAATTGATTAACGGGTCCGTTCAGTGTATAAGTGTTAATTTACTGCAACTACAGTTTGGTGTTTTCACAGTTCGATAACATTGTGAAACTAAATTTGAGCTTAATTTGGTACGTTCGTTTTTCAAGACAATTTTTTTTTTCATTTCATCACCATCATCATCTGCCTAGCCTTTTCCCAACTATGTTGGGGTCGGTTTCCAGTCTAACCGGATGCAGCTGAATATCAGTATTTTACATGGAGCGACTGGCTATCTGACCTCCACAACCCAGTTACTGGGTAATACGATACCCCTTGGTAAGACTGGTTGTTTTTTCGTTTAATTTATCTAATGTTTCCTTATGTCAACTTATCATCTGCTTAGTCTTTTCTCAACTATCTAGGGTGAGGTTTAATCTAGGTAATTTCTTCGTAATAAATGTTTAAAAATCAATAAACAATAAAAATAAATCTGTTAATTATTTTTATTTTCTGCAAGCTCAGGCCAGAGAGAGGTGGAAAAAGAGTAGGGAGGCCTTGCCTAGCATTAATGGCTAATAAAAATTTTTTTTTTTTTTTTTTTATAGTTTTCTAAGCGACTGTCGACATTTAAGTACCCCTGCTCAGAAGTAACATACAGAATATATTTCAAAACTTTTCATAACGTAATACTTTGGTAGGTAGTCTTTTACTCAAGACCCAAGGGCAGAAAAAGGGTGTTTAATTCTTATCAATTCTATTTTATTGTAATTTCTGACCTTCAAAGTGCCTTTTGCGCGCTTATTTAAAATAAATAATTTGTCTTTGACTTTATCAAAAACTACACCCAACAATACGCGAAAACTAAATTTATCCGCATACTTCCTCCTTACTCATACAAAGCTCCGAAAGCTCATGTATGAGTTTCCAATTCATAACTACGGACCTATTTTGAGCCGTGACGTACCGTTTGACGTGCTACAATGGAAACTTATAACTACTGGCGCTGCTCGTGAGTCAGCGCCTAATATTGGCGGGTTATTGAGCTTAAGATTATAAGCGATAGCGGTTTGGGACTTCCGGTGATCCGTTGGTTTGAGAAAACTTATTTTTAGTTTGAGAAAATCGTTCCAACCACGGGTATATATGCCAATACTATGAGTTGACTTTGATATGGAAACGAAGCTCTAGTACAGTATACCAAAATACTCTCTGATATCACCTAGTTGACATTATTGAGTACGCCTGTATTGAAGACTTATGACTTCTAAACCCTTTACACCAGTAGGTACCTTTGTGATAATTAGTCAAGAGACAAATATAGCTCAATGGTTTTCTCGTATTTTGGAGCAAAAAGTCGTGATCTCGATACCAACTCATTGCATTTTCGACAAAAACTTACGTAACGTAAAAAAAAAAGAAAACTTAGATGAACTCAGGCACACTACATCTGTCTACCCTCCCAGAGACTCAGAGGTCAGGCGTGAATTTCATTCCAGAGAAATGTAATGAACCCGAATTTAATATCGTAGAAAATTAAGCAGCAAATTGAAAATGACATAAAGTCAATACTCGGTTTACACATAATTGAATACACGTTCCGTTCTCCGGAAATTTTAAGCGCAAAAACGTGAGTAACGTGACGCAGTGGAATATCAAATTCATAATTATGCGAACGAAAATTGTATATTTATTTTGTTATTTTATTAATTAAGCCTGTGGCTTGAGGGTGGTAGTTGGTAGTGAATAAAACCCTACTTTGCAAGCTATGCTAGCATTTACGCTGTACGGCATTTAATATAAACTTTCAAGCCCTTGTTTTTCGAAATGATGAACCGATTTTAATGAAACTTCATAAGCATAAGCAGGATACAAAGTTCTAAAAAGTTACTTAAGAACACTTACGAAAACTTAAATAGTGTTACAGCCAAATTAGACCGATTTTAAATTTTCCATAGAAACATAGATTTCCAGTTATCTTTTTTTAAATCGGACATTTCGAAAATGTCTATAACTTTTTAGACCTTTGTATCCTGCTTACGCAAACGAAGTTTAATTAAAATTGGTTCATTCATTTCAAAAAACAAGGGCTTTGAAAGTTTGTATGAAATGCCGTACGGCGTAAACGCTCTTAGGTTTGGTCTTTCTTGTGTCGAAAAGCATTCGACACAAGAAAGCAATTTTGTAGTACTTATCTCGAAAAAATACATACTTACACCAGTCTTCTTAGCGTGTCGATGACAATCTAAATGGACTCGACCCAGAATTCGGCTACTTGCTTGACGCCATCACTAGCGTCCATCAGTTCTTGTAACGTGCAGCTGACAGGACACGTAGGATATGATATTAAGTT
Organism: Oligia latruncula; assembly: GCA_948474745.1. NCBI lineage: Eukaryota > Metazoa > Arthropoda > Insecta > Lepidoptera > Noctuidae > Oligia > Oligia latruncula. The sequence continues at coordinate 12,263,249 of OX419708.1, forward strand.
TCCCATCGTTTGTGGAACAGCACCATATTTACTCCAAGGCAGAGTCGTCTTTTAATCTCCACCTGAACAGGTTTTCCTTGCTTCGGCCAACCTGGGTCCGGAGTCTGTAGTGCAATTCTGTAACCATCTCACCGTGAAAACTTAGGTGAAGTGAGCGTGAAGTGAGCTGTCAATAGTGTCAATTACTAGCACAAAAAAACTCACTTCACCTAAGATTCACGGTGAGATTTTTACAGAATCGACCGGCTGTACACCAGAGTTAAAAACCATTCAAAAATTAATATTTCGTGAACTAGCAGAAGTAGATTTTTGGAGCACATATTTCGAATCGACTAATAAGCCCTTTAAAGACCTCACTCTAATATCTCGTAACTTAAACCGCCAACCAACCAAAGTTATTTTAACAAGAGCTGATTGTTTTACTAGTAGCGCACGGTCCGTGGTTCGAGTCCCGGCCGAGAATGGAATTATTGTTCGTTTTCCAGTCGTTGAAACAATTATGGGTCTCTTTTTAATCACGGTTGTAACCATTGATGCTGAGTTATGGGTTAGAGTACAGTACAGTTCCTATTGTTAGTCAAATGTAATTTAATATTTGTATAGATTGTTTGTAACAGAATTTCTCAGTAGCAGTTTGGAGTCTGAATCTGTGCCCGGTTAATGGCAATAGGCTCGCCCCTTCTATTTGGTACAGACGCCAGCATATCAAGCTACCCGAAACTGTAAAATTTTGCCAATCAACTTTGAACCTTATGCTTTAGCGATAAAGTTGAAAATCTATTAAAGAAATTTGACAGATTGTAGTAGCTTAATGTGCTGGCGTGTGTACATAACTTGTGAAATGTGGGTGAACTATAGATACACCTCTACCTAACCCTTTGAGGATTACAGGCGTGATGTTACGTTATATTTGAAATAGAGTTAGTGTAGATTGGATGGAAGTTGGTCCAGTGCAGTTTCAAGTAGTGCAGTGTAGCGGTATTTACAATGCCACATGCGGACAACGCGTCATACTGACGTCACGCAAAATCCTGCATCTCGCAAGCAGAGTTTACCACGCAACTAGATACAACGGCCCGACATGAATCATCGGGCAGTTGCCCGCCAGACACAATACCCGTCTGGTCGGAGAATCCTCCCTCTTCTATAGAGGATGAGTGAACTTTACACCCTGTTCCTCATTCCTCTATACCAACCAGATCACGGAACAATTTTGATAGTAGAATGAATTCATGAATGATTGATTTTTTTGTTTGGTAGAATATAGGTTTTTGCATGTGATGCGGTGGAATAAGGAAAATGTCGTGATAGTTTTGAGTATGAATGTGATAGGTATAAGAGTAGGGGCGGACCAAAGAAACGATGGGTGAGCTGTGTGAAAGATGATATATTATGGATAGAAAGGGGGTGACTCCCGAGATGACGACTAATAGAGAAGTATGGAATACTAGCTGCGCCCCGCGTTTTCACCCGCATAAATGTCGATCCAGTGGGAATATCGGGATAAAAAGTAGCCTATATGTTAATCCAGGGTGTCAGCTACCTCCATACGATTTTATCAAAATTGGTCGAGCCGTTTGAGCGTGAAGAAGTAACAAACATATAAACACACACACACCCCCACACACACACTCACAAACTTTCGCTTTTATAATATTAGTGGATAAAGATATGTTGCGCCAAACGAGAACTCAATAAAGTGGGATAGGGGAGGAGAATTAAAATGAAGGTTTGAGAACAAAGTATGGAGAATGTATTTAAAGTTACATTTTAATCTACATAATGAACAGTTTAGTTCCGAGTTCGACTGTATCAATCAGTTTTTGTCAATTGTTCAATGACCCCTTTTCAGGCTTTGAGTAATTCCAAATCCGTTCTATATGAAAGGAGTGGCCCATTTTTTGGCAACAACCACAGGATTACTCAATTAAAATACAAAGGTACTAAAATCTTCAAAAAGCCAGAACCACCGAAAGCTTGCCAGGAATTTAATTTGATTCCAATAAAATTTCCATTTAAGTAATTAATCGAGCTAGCTTAGTCAGTAAAGTGGTTTTTAAGTTATTCTCTTGGCGGACAAAAACTGTCAAAAATTCAGCGAAGTTCGGGTTTTTACGTAATTAATTCAATTTTTTTTGCTTTTTTTCTTTCTCTCTCGTAAAATTTGTGTGAAAATCTGTGTAACGAGGGTTCCAAAATGTCGTTGTACGAATATTTTAAGTTCAGTGCAGTTAAATTATATTTTTATTTTTATAAAAAACGTTGCCCCACACTAGGAATTTCTCCTGTATTGTGGGTGCGTTTACAAACATTTAAACTCACATACACAAACAGCCAGACCCGGAACAACTACTTGTAGGTCATACAAATATTTGTATATGTTTCTGCAGTATTGGTATCGGTATTGGTATCGTTTTTTTTGGTTCAGGGGGTACGGATTCGGTACCGATTTTTTTCGGTTCAGTATAGGTTTTCATCATTATCATCATCCTCATGACAGCCAATGGGCGTCTAGTGCTGGTCCTATGACCAGTACTAGATGTCTACAACGAATTTCAGCCAAATTCACCGAACATTATACATTTTGCATAAATTCGAGTTAAAAATATTGTTTCCAATTCGCAACAAGGCCCGAGCCGAAACTCACGAGTTTTCGGGATGACCTTTTTAGGCCGGGTTCACGAAAACGTGAAACCGGCCTAAAAAGGTTTCAGGAAAACCCCTCGATGAAATGTCAAAGTTTCATTTTCAACAAATCCCTTATTTTCGGAATGATGGCGGGTTATTCCTTTATTTTCTATTACTTTTTATTTAGAAATCAAATTTTTCGGAGAACTTCCTTTAATTTTTAGGAAAAAAAACGGTACGGTAAATGTGAAATATTTCTGTTGTTTTATTCGTTAATTTGAATCGTATGGTTTCCCTGAAATGTGACTATTTATTTTAAGAGATACTAAGTGCTGGTGATTGACCGTATTAGTTGACACCTTAGCAACATTGATGTTTGTTATGGATTATCATTTTCAATAAAAATCTTGTCAAAATATCCTGCAATTGGCAGAGGGAACTAATGTTTTTTTTTTTGTTACTACATAACTTTAGACACTCCGGTCCATCCTTTCGCTGAACGTCATAGCAAGTCTCTAACCCCCTCACTAATAAACGTTGTATAGCGCCTGTACAGTTACACAACGCTTTGTCTTCTTCTTTCGAAAGTCAAATTACTGATGACTGAAAGAGAGAAATCTGTGTGCAACTATTCATCATTCACGCTTGGGTAAATTTAGATCCCATGGTACATCTCTGCTTAAACATTCGGGGATTACAGGCGTGATGTTACGTTATGAGTAAATAATTTCTAAGTCTGTCAATAAATGGTCAGCGGGATTGTCCGAAAGGTTTCCCGCTGGCCTGGAACATAAAGGGCTAAGGAAGGAACACGGGTGGGTTTTAGTCAGTAAGAGTCTGACACTCCCTTCCGCTCTAATTCGACGATTTCCCATCCGAAAAAAAAAGGGTGTAAATTTGGACTATCAAGCAGTCGACTAACTGTACGCTTTTAATTTCAGCTGTGTTAGAGGAAAATGACTGAAAAAAGTCCTGAAAATATTGGAACACTAGATTTGGTTACTGTAGTATAAATCTAAATATATAAAACTCAAAGGTGACTGACTGACTGACTGACATAGTGATTTATCAACGCACAGCCCAAACCACTGGAGGGATCGGGCTGAAATTTGGCATGCAGGTAGATGTTATGACGTAGGCATCCGCTAAGGATTTTTCGAAATTCCACCCCTAAGAGGGTGAATGGTGGGAGGGTGAAATTTCACGCGGACGAAGTCGCGGGCGGAAGTTAGTAAAAAATAAAATGAGTGCATTTAATAAAGTATTCACTTAACAAATTGGTAAATAAAACCAATCTATTTACGTAAAAGGTGAAAAACTGTCACTGCCGCATCCCATATTTAAAACGGGGTACAGATTGATGCGGTCGCGATAAAAACGCGGTGTAAAAATAAAATGGGGCGACTCCAATTTGTGAGGTCTAATTTTTTTCTGCCCATTTTCTACCTACCTTGATAAATCAGGGCGTATCGCGATTGCAACCCCGCCCGGCCGCACCCCTGACCGACGATAAACAATTCCGACATCTACCTATTTTCTTCGACATTTGTTTAACGGGGCGCGCCACCCATATAACTGAATTGCGCACTATAATCGGTCAATCTGTCGCATTATTACCCTGCCCGAACTGCCCTTAGCCTGCCCAAATAAGTTACAAAAGCTATAAAGACAAGAAATGACCTTAAAATAAACAGATGATCGCCAAACGAGGTGCGGTGTCCACCTGCAATAAACCAGTGTGTACATAGCCGACGCGCCCTTTCTCTAATGAGGACACTTTATGGGGCGAGCTAGCATTTAGTTTTTATTATGTGTGCGCGCGCAACCCCTTGTCGCTGGTTTATAAAGAGGGACGTTGGGCGAACACGCTCAGTTGTCCACGTGACGACGTCGCGCGCGGTCGTCTTCGTACACTTCGTTAATTAATATGTGTTAATTTGTTTCGATCGTGTTATGTTAAATGAGTGACTCAGTTCTGAGTCGGACTCGCCCACACCCGATAATTGGACGCCAGCCTAGAACACGAATTAACGAGTTTTTTTTTGTAAACATTTGATCTGAGTGAAATTTTTTGAAGCAATTAGTAAGTTAGGTGCGATCTATAAACAAAGTATTTCCGGTCTAATTAAAAAAAAAATCTTAAAAATCAGTTCATCGTTAAAAGCAACCTTCATAAAAATCAAGAAGAAAAGTTTTCATTTACGTTTAAAACTTTGTCGAATAAATCTAAAGAACAGTTCTCTTCATAAAATATTATTCCAACTAACTTAAACTCTGAAGTTTATTCGAATAGTACTGAAGTAAGCGATTCCAAAGTTTAACTTGGAGAAGAATCGGCGTATTCAAAACAGCTCTTAAACTTGAAGACAACTTCAGGAATAAACGTTTAAGCGCAATTTATCAGACAGAATTCTAATTTCAGGATGATTTATAGTACTGAAAATCTGGAATATTCTGGGTAAAGGTGCATACACTCGGAAGAGGTAAAATTTGTGAGTTTGCCTATGTACTGGTACCTAATCGCAATTACTAATCCGATCACGAAATATATTTCACCAGTGGGAACCTACAGTGCTTGCCGAGTGTATTAGGATAATTTATGCTAAAACAAGAACACACGGGCGAAGTCGCGGGTAGAACCCAGTCAGTAAATACCACTGTTTTTCTCTGCATCACCCAAAATTGACTGCTAGAAAATGCCTATGGCAATAAGTCCGCATCTGTACATTTATGTGCTTTAAGTATTAAATAAATAAATACAGAAAATTGCTCTATTCAAAATTAGTATCTGTAATTTCTGTATCAACTAAAGTCAAAATTAAAACGTAAAATGACAAAATAATTGGTGTTTGGTACTGGTACCAAGACTTTACTTCAGTTAAAATACTAATCTAATCATTTTACGACTAAAATGATTTAATTTAACAGTTTTGATTCCATAGATTAACTTATTGCAACCGTTAGTCGGAACTGGAAACCACATTTCGCCTACACCCTATTATTTTTACCCCGCTTAGGGTCCAAACCAAGGACCTCATAGTGTGTAGCATTGTTACTACTTACGTAGATCTGTACTAGTTGTTTCATATTTTTAATACAGATATTCAGGATTAAAAGAAGCCCATGTACTTCTCCAGGTTCCAGGCAGTTTATACAGTATTTAAAAGACTGACTGACAGTGTTACTTTCGCATTTATACTATTAAGTATGGATTAGGTATTTTGGGATGCATGAAGAAGCCTCCTCGTGTAGCGCAGTTTGTTCCGCTAGTTAATCGAGCGCTCGGCGCGTCCGGACAGTCACACCCAAAATCTTATTTGACTGGTCAATTCTTCCCTTGCGGTGATAGGGCTAAAACCAGGCAGGCCCTGGTTTGTGACCACCTTCCCACCCCGGAGTCAAGTATCCTGCTATGTTTCGTCAATAGGAGATCCAGTGCCTTAAGCATCTTCTGGGCACGCTCGTTCCATCATAGACCTCATCCATCGCTTTCCATCAGGCGTGATTGAGGTCAAGAGCGGGCCCATTAAACAATAAAAAAAGGTGGGTAGTGGCGGATATGGATAAAATCGAAGACGCATTGCAAAAATCTGGATTTATTATTTGCAGTCCAGATTGTTTTTGCTAAATCGCAAGAGGAATTACGGACTAAAGCTGCAGTAACTAAATTTAAAATCTTTCTAAAACATCCATGCTGCGTCTATAACTGGCCGGATTGACAGTTTTTCTAACACCATTCGTAATATTTTTTTAACGAAACCCTTAATCAGTTTCATCTTTTCTCAGTAATTTATTGTGACATCATGTGTGATGTGCATGAGAGCAAATAAATAAATGAATAATTTCCGTATCCAAAGGTGAGAATTTCTCGGTAATAGGGCTTTGATCAGTTTTTCAAGGAAGTAAATCAAACTCTAGCGATCGGATGAACTGTGTATCTAGCAGGAGGTAGAGGTCTTCTAGAGAACTACTACATACTATAGCCATTTCCGCCACCAAGAAGCGCTGTTGTGTTCCAGGTTATAGGGTCCCTCATGTGCCTCTATTATACTGGTATCTATTACCGGTATAATACAGGCACATGACACATTTTCAGTTTGGTCTCTGGGATGGCAACGCATCTACGTTGTCTCTGGTATTGCAGATCTAGGCTATCGTGACCACTGACCATTAGGTGAACTGTCTCCTTTCTTGACACCAAATAACATAAAAAAGCGGCCAAGTGCGAGTCGGACTCGCTCATGAAGGGTTCCGTAGCAGCAAGTAACATTTGAGTTGATTGAATGAAAGGTAAATGGTGGTTTACGATTTATGACGTCTATAAAAGAACTACTTACTAGATCTCGTTCAAATCAATTTTCGGTGGAAGTTTACATGGTAATGGCTTACATCATATATTTTTTTTAGTTTTATCATTCTCTTATTTTAAAGTTACCATAGTATCTATCCATAGATACCCCACACGTATAGGTTTGACGAAAAAAAATTGTTGAGTCTAAGTATGGAGAACCCCCAAAATGTATTGTTTTTTTTCTATTTTTGTGTGAAAATCTTAATGCGAGAATACATCTACTTACTAAGTTTCAACAGTATAGTTCTTATAGTTTCGGAAAAAAGTGGCTGTGACATACGGACGGACAGACAGACAGACATGACGAATCCATAAGGGTTCCGTTTTTTGCCATTTGGCTACGGAACCCTAAAAAGTTAGTCAAAATTAGGATTTCTTTTTTTTGTAATTGAAATATTCGGCGAACTAATAAGGATATTTTTGCCTCTGGCCATGGTTTTTGAAGTGGGAAAAACTCGAACAATTTTCTGACGTAAATGGAGTCACGACAAACAAGATAAAAAAGGTTTTTTTAACTTTTATCGTTAACCTACTTTCAATAATATGTTAATTTTTTTCCTTCCTGGTAGAAGAAACTTTAAATTAGGAATTGTTTTGCTTGTTATATTTTAATATTACGTACGCCTTCGCCCCAGGATCTTCAGCAATAACATGACTGCCATCTACAGGTTGAAATTGAAAACTTGCGACAAACCGAAATGGGAGATTGTACAACTTTTACGAAGAGACCAAAGCTGCAATCGCGAAAAAAAAATCAGCTGTTCCCTACATTTTGACGAGTTATGCGAACATAAATGTAGGGAACAGCTGATTTTGTTTTCACGATTTCAGGTTTGGTCCCATAGTAAATGTTGTTTAAAATGATGAGTACAATCTCCCATTTCGATTTGACGCATGTTTTCAATCTCAAACTCAAACTCAAAGCATTTATTTCAGTTAAACCTTGTACAGGCACTTTTGAATTGTGAAAATTAAATAGTCTGTCAGTTAGTCAACAAGTTGAAACTAGTTTCAATTTCACCCTATATACTTACTAATATTATAAACAGGTATATTGTTTCAAATTGTGTGAGTTTATATGTAGGGTTAATCTTCGGAACTACTCATACGATTTCAAAAATTATTTCACAGATAGTAAGCTACACTATTGTCGAGTATCTTATGTTTTATGGTAGGTTTGTATCTAGCCTATAATGTTCCCACTGCTGGGACACAGGCCTCCTCTCTGTGAGAGCTAGTGGGTTGTAATCCACCACCAGTGTCCATGGCGGGCGGGTCCAGTGTGAGTTGGTAGATGTCACATGTCTTCGATTTTTTGTTCTAGGACATGCCGGTTTCCTCACGATACTTTCCTTCACCGTTTTGAGAGCAGTGGTGATGAAAAAATTTACACAAAGTAAAGTAACTGTCTGGATTCGAACTCACGACTCACAACTCGTAAGTCGCGCTCTTAAAATAGTTATTTCTATTTCTAGACTTGTTCTCTCAAAAGTTTTCCTTGTTTTATAGAGTTGTTCGTTATTAATTAAAACAACGATTTCTACGCTACACGACAATAGATTCAAGATAATATAATATCGGTTTCCTTATGAGTTTTCCTTCCTTTTAATTATTATATCAATGACTTCATTCATTTTTATTTTTACACGTTGTAACACGTGCCTCGTAGAATCCTTTGAGATATTTATGTAAAAGATTATGTAAGGGACTGAGTGTTATCTTTTCAATGCTTTAATCTGTATCTTTAACCATACTTACATCTTCTATACAAATAAATAAAATTTAAGTCTGTCAAAATAACAGCTTTTTACCAAATGCATCATCATCTGCCTAGCCTTTTCCCAACTATGTTAGTTTCGGCTTCCAGTCTAACCGGATGCAGCTGAATACCAGTATTTTACATGGAGCGACTGCCTATCTGACCTCCACAACCCAGTTGCTGGGTAATACGATACCCAATGGTAAGACTGGTTGTCAGATTTTCGGACTCCTGACTACCCGTAACGACTGTCGAAGATCCATGAATGACAGCCGGGACCAACAACGGCTTCACGTGCTTTCCGAGGCACGGAGGGGTCACGGTATGTAAAGATCCACAGACCAACCGCAGCAAGCGTAGCTTAACCTGATCGATTGACCTGTGCGGATGTTATCATTTAGCCATACACGGGCCCCTCTCCTCTTGCAAAGCTTTTTATCAAATGCATTTTTACAAAAAAAAAAAAAAACTTTGTTCCAGCTAATCTCCAAAACGGCTGAACCGATTTTGACGAGACTTTCACTGGCAGATAGCTGATGTTATAAGGAGTATATAGGCTACTTTTATTTTAGAAAAAGAACTAGTAAAGAGACAGATTATTGTTTTCCAACATCCACGCGAACGAAGCCGCGGACTCAGCTAGTATACAATAATAATTTTTCATACCTAGTTATCTACCCTAAACGGTGAAGGAAAACGTCGTAAGGAAACGGCATGTCCTTGGACCAAAAATGCTAAAATATTGGAGATCCAGCAACCCGCACTGGGCCCGGGGTGGATTACGGCCCACTCCCACTCACAGAGAGGAGGCCGGATTCCCAGCAGTGGGGACGATATTGGCTGATTAAGCATACCTATGCTTGTCTCGAGGTTTTTCTTTTTTCTTTATCTTTGGTTACGGAACCTAACGAACATTCAGCACAATTTTCAGTAGAGTTTCCAAAGAAAATATAGGATGTTCTTTTAATATGAAATATGTGTTTTACATTTAAAATGCTTCCGTATTTTTTGGCAATCAAGCCGGCTTCCAAGTTTAGCTAAGTTTTGATTAGGAAACCTTGGAAAAAACGTCCATTTTATTCGTATTATAACGAGGAAGAACAAAAATATGTTTGAAGTTCAAAAATTTCACGAACTTTCCTTGATACGCGTACCTACCTACTTCTAAAATATGGATGTTTTTGGTTAAAATGCAAAATTGTTTGTCAAGAAAGTCCTAACCTAACTTGGAAACGGTGCATCGTAGGGCCATGCTTCTTAGAACCTTAATCCATACTAATATTAAAAATTCGAAAGTAACTCTGTCTGTATGTTACCTTTTCACGGCTAAACCACTGAACGGATATCGATAAAATTTGGCAGAGAGATAGATTGCATCCTGGGCAGATGTCCTTCACATAGGATAGGTTTTATCAACATACCTCGCGGGCAAAGCCGCGGGCGGAAGCTAGTGGTTTATATGCTCCAGGCTAACCCGGTACTGCAATAAAATTGGGAGATTTCCGAAAAAAAAAAGAAAAATTAAATATCCCAAAACTTTTTTTTCAAAATTAGACCAGCATTTAGATTGTATGCGTATTTGTACATAACGCATTATTCTGAAAACATCAATTCCTACAAAAATTATGCAAAAAAAAGAACACGTATTTTTGCATAACTTTTTTGTGAAAGCACTTTTTGTTTGTCCACATGCCCAGCAGTGTCCCCACTAAGATAAACTGCTGATAAAATAAAATAGTAAATAAACTATTCTTTGCATAAATAACGTCCAATTATAACAGCTAAAACCTACGCAAATGTAAATTTGGACACTCATTATCACTCGAGTGACGAAATGAGCAAAAATTTTAAATATCATCATGTGTCATTTTGTTCGTGACGACATCATTTTGGATACCGCAGACAATAAAGGTATTTGTTTAACTTTTTTATATGTTTAGCACATATCTGGGGGCCTAAAAAGACCATTTTGGCAGAATCATAAAAGGATAACATAATGGACAGTTAACCGTTAAGTTAATCGTATCAAATCCCATTGGTGAAGGATTTTTCAGTTATTTTTTTTTGTCTGTGCTAAAATACCAATCAATCCGATCCAAATCCAATCCCAATCTCTTTGATTATACCTACGTAGTGCAGCGAAAAAAGAAAAACACGGACTGTCTTCGCCATATTACGATTCATAATGTTATCCTTTTATGATTCTTCAAAGTGTCCTTTTAGGTTGAATATTGGGGAGGTCTATGATGGTTGTGACAAGCAGTTGACAAAGAGGGATGTTCTTACCTAATACATCGTTTTAATTGGGTATACTTTTCACTCCGCACGTACCACTTCTTCACAACACCGATATTCGTGTATTTATCTCGTCTGTTCGACGTCCTTATGACACTGCAGGGATCATTAGAATCCTACGCTTCTACTGCTCTATATTGTTCATATGGGTAACAATATGTTTCATCATCTGCCTAGCCTTTTCCCAACTACATTGGGGTCGGATCCCAGTTTATCCTGATGCAGCTGAATACCAGTATTTTACATGGAGCGACTGCCTATCTGACCTCCACAACCAAGTTACTGGGTAATACGATACCCCTTGGTAAGACTGTCAAAGATCCACGAATGACAGCCGGGACCAACGGCGTAACGTGCTTTCCGAGGCACGGAGGGGTCTCGGTATGTAAAGATGGTCACCCATCCACATACCAACCGCGGCAAGCGTAGCTTAACCTGATCGATCGACCTGTGCGGCTGTTATTATTTACCCACGGGCCCCTCAATAGGTTAGGTAGCAATATGCTTCAAATAGTTTAAAAGTATATAATAGGAGCATTGACCCCAAAAGACCTATTTTTAATTGAGTTCATTAAACTGCTCATAATTTAATTACTCTGGTCTCTGGTGGGTTAGTCACTTTTTCGTGCCCATTTTTCTTACTTTGTATCTCCATAATGCTTCTTGCAAAACAGCATTCATAATATGCATTTTCTATTAAGTGGAAATTCCTTCACCATCGTAATATTTATTAATCCTTCCTGTTTCTATTAGAATTTTACCGATTTATTTTGGTCTTTCTCAGTGTGAAGTCAGGGAAATTAATTGTTTATCAAAATGACTACCGACTTCAATTCCCCTTATATTCAAATCCCAACTGTCATTCTTTGACAGTTATATGAAATGACTAAAACTTTGACAGTTATATGAAATGACTAAAACTTTGACAGTTATATGAAATGACTAAAACTCAACAGATTTTTCCGGGCTTTGAAAGTGACTTTGACCCCTTTTTTTTTTGAGGGTGGGTAATCATCAAATAACCCCTCCCGCTCTGGGTGGAGTGGAAGGGAGTGTCAGACTCTTACTGACAAAAACCCACCCGTTTTCTTTCCTTAGCCCTTTATGTTCCGGGGCAGCGGTAACCCTTTCGGACAATCCCGCTGACCCGGCGGCAGACTTCGGCCCTAACGGATCCCTTCACTGATGCTGACATCTCTTTGAGGCGCGCGTGGAACACCGTGCCGTCCGGCACGGGCCTGGTCCTGATCGGACGGTGAGCTACCCATTACTCTCCGTCCGCAGGCCTGCGCCGACCGGGAGTCGTCCCGTGGCTCCCGACGCCCGGAGCGTCTCCCGCGGCGGCTGGGACGTGAGGCTCTGTCTCTCAGCCATCCCGCCACCTCCTTTGCTAGCATGACTGCTTCGCAGAAGGAGGTAACTGCCTCCCACTCCCTCTCGCTCCGGTCCATGGCTTGCACCAGGGCCTAATGCGAGAGGTTACTTTTACCCCTGAATTTGATTTCTTCTCAGGTGTAGTCAGATAGGAAAAGTCAACACCATGTAGCTTATTTTTTTTTATATGCCGACTAAAAGTGATTCCGATATCCTATTTTATAAACAACTAGCTGACCCGGCAAACGTTGTTTTGCTCCTACACTACTCCTACCCAACTCCTACCCTACTCCCACACTACTCCTACCCTACTCCTACCCTACTCCCACACTACTCCTACCCTACTCCTACACTACTCCTACCCTACTTCTACCCTACTCCTACCCTAGTCCTACCCTACTCCTACCCTACTCCTACACTACTCCTACCCTACTCCTACACTACTCCTACCCTACTTCTACACTACCCCTACCCTACCCTACTCCTACCCTACTCCTACACTACTCCTACCCTACTCCTACACTACTCCTACCCTACTCCTACACTACTCCTACACTACTCCTACCCTACTTCTACCCTACTCCTACCCTACTCCTACTATAAAAAAAAAAAAAAAAAGTATCCTATGTCCGTCTCCTGGTCCTAAGCTACCTCCCCACCAATTTTCAGCCAAATCGGTTCAGCCGTTCTCGAGTTATAAGTGGTGTAACTAACAGACTTTCTTTTATATATATAGATTCCATTTAATTTCGTTTCAAACAATTTCATTAACGTAGTGTGTCAATTTTGCAAGACAATTAATTTTCCTCACTGTACATCATTCTGATGTCCTAAATTTTGCAAGACAATTAATTTTCCTCACTGTACATCTTTCTGATGTCCTATCCTAAAAGAGTAAAAATCACGAGGGTATCCCGAAATCTTTAAACGTTTTTTTCGCCCTAAAAATCCCGGAAGTCGGATCTCTCACATGAAAAAAGAAGTAGGCGCTGTAAGTGGCTGTTAAACACGGGTGGCCGAGTCGGAATTACGGGACGTTTAAATTGATTTTAGCTATTTAATTGAGCGAAAAGATTCTGGAACCTTCCACCCCGTAGTTTCGGTAATATTTCCTGTAAGTGATACGCTCATGATATAATTTAGGGAAGGTGTTTTTGCCAGCTCTTCATTAACGTTTGAACTTAGATAAATCTATTACAACATATTAATTGATTACCTGAAAAAAAGGTGGTCCTAGTAGGTACTAGGACCACCTATAAGTTTTATTTCAATTAATATCATTAAGACAATAAAGAAACTAACACTCAACTTTATACAAAGTGTTAAAAAATTAACCTGACAAACTTTAAGAGGTGATTAACACCCATATTCTAAGAAGTAACTTCGAAAGTTCCTCCACCTCCACTCATTCGAGGTTACCTTAAGGACTACCTCAAGGAATCCTCGAAATCGGTATTCTTAGTTAAAACTCGGTCTTGTCAGGAGGTAATCTTGAGGATCCTCCAGTGAGGTTGAGTCGAGGTCGAGTCGAGGTAAAACGTCATTGAATACGTCATTGAATCATAGAATACAGTATACATTTTGTTTTTTTTTTGTCTATGGTCACTCAAAAGTTGTCAGATTGCGGTTTTTTTATCTGTGTGATCGCGTCGTCAGCCTGTGTTGTTATCACAGACTACTTAGAGATACTACGTATGTTGTTATGCACAGACTACTTAGGAGATACTACGTTGTTATGTTTACGTTGAAATGAAACTTTAATAATTTAATTGTGTTGTGACTTGAAAGTTTTACTCCGTTTTTATTTTTATTGTTTCACGAAATATGTCTGGGAGACAAATATTCAGTGAGTCAGAGAAGGCGTGTGTCCAAGAATTAATTATTAAATATAGATTACATTTAGCATCAGGTATAGCCGCCGGTAATCCTGCTATAAAAAAAGAGGTATAGCTCTGATATTGAACACAAGCGGTAACAACATATTCAGCACTGTTTCTTTCCTAAAACTATAGCGTCTTTGGAAATTCTTCATTGTCATAAAATTCTATGGGGTTTTCTGCATCCCGCAAATAACGGCGTGCAGGGTAATCGTACGGATTATCATACAGATAATTCAGAAACTGTTGGAAATCCATTGAAAACACTATTAGAAAAACTATTTGAATAAATTAATCAGTTCTGTTTACAAGCGTGAGCGAAATAGTGGATTAAAAACGTAAAGAATGGCGTAAAACTTCCTTGAGTGTTCCTTAAGGTACGTCGCGATGTACCTTGAGTTTGACAGTTGTTTCCTCACCTCGACTGAGGAAAAATGTCGAGGGACGCCAAGTGGAGGTGATTTTTTACAACTGTGAATACCGATTTCCTTAAGTGAGGTTGAGTGGAGTCGAGGAAGTTTCGAGGAAACGTCTTGGAATATGGGTGTTAGACCATCGAACTGTACAACTTTCCCTATGGGACCAACTCTGAAATCGCGAAATAAAATCAGCTGTTTCATATATTTTGTCAATTAAGTACTACACTACTACTACTGGACTGTACTAGTACTACTGGTACTTTTGTATTAAACCGCTGTTTTTTTTTTCATGTTTTCATGAGTTGTTCAGTTCGATGGTTTAAAGTGCCTCTTAAAATTTGTCAGGTAAATTCCTCAAGAATTGGGCTATCAAATGCAAAAAGATTTTTTCAAATCTGACCAGTAGTCCTAGAGATTATCGCGTTCAAACAAACAAACTCTTCAGCTTTATTATTAGTATAGATGTACAAATTTATAAAAAAAGGCAAGAGCTGATTGGGCATAAAAAATTCGTGCGCATCGCTGTCAATGGGAAAAGTGCCCAACAAGCTGGTAATTACCACGTTAGATGACAATTCCATTTTCGGTTTTGGTGATGCATCTAGTATGTATTTATCGATGAAATCTTAAGGAAAGATGCGATACGGTAGGATCTCTTTAAACCTTAGATATTAGTCAGCATATTGAAAGAAGAAGGAAATGATAACGCAATTAATGCTAATTCTCACTTAAAAACACTTAAAAAATTACCAAGCGTGTATGTGATGATCAAATAAACACTGAATGAGTACATTTTTTATACTTGAGATCATATTAAAAGCTTTAGTCAGTGCTGGATTAGCCCATAAGAAAATTAAGCAATTGCTTAGGGCATCACGTCTCGGCGGGCACCATAAGGCAGAAACAGCACCGAAACAGTATTTGCTAGCACATGAAGGGCAAGGCTGTTTATCAGCAAGATATTGCAAGACCCAAAAGTCACTCTAGAGATGTGCGCCAATCTTTACAAATCGCTCGTCGATGTTTTCGAAAAATACGAGGCGACTAGTGGATAGAGGGCCTACAGGCGTGGATTGCTTAGGGCATCAAGTAGTCTTAACCCGGAACTGGCTTTAGAAGCGCTAAATGTCTAATTATGTACTTAATAAGGAAAATGTATGTTATGACGTAAATTGGTTTTCATTAAGCTATATTTAAACTTATAGAAATCTCTTGAGAACGATTCGCGTGTAAGATAGGACAGTTGTGAGAAAAATTTGTAATTTATTGAAATATATTCAAGTATTAGAGAAAAAACTTATCAATTCCCTTAGATACTCGTAGATATAACATTCTCAATATAACGTTGTTAAAACTTGAACCAGATTTCTAGAACAAAACGAAGATTACTATACCTACAAGTTACCAAACATTAAATACATTTACCCCCTTACTAATAAACGTTTTAAAGCGTCTGTATAGTTACACAACGCTTTATCTTCTTCTTTCGAAAGTCAAATTACTGACGACTGAAAAAGAGAAATCGGTGTGTACCTAACTATTCATCTGATATAATACGTTTATCAGTAAAAGGATAGTGTATAGTAAAGGCAGTAGGTATACCAGAAACGAAACCCATTCACACGAGACATATAATAAAAAACTGTTTTCAAACACCGCGAACGAGACGAGAGCAAAAACCGAAAGAGACTATCAAAATCACTGTGTACACACGGCGTCACATCAAAATATATATTTAAAGGATAAGCAGACCGTGCATTATATAGGCTTTCCCTACAATAAAAGGTCTGCTAAAACTGGGATGTTCACATTGTTCACCTTGCTGTGACGTCATGTGTACCTATTTTCGAGGCTGAATGACGTGAGCTCCCTCGGGAATCCATCGCGGCTTAGAGTGGAATCCAAATGGAATCCTATAGACTTTTACTGGTGTATTATCTACCGCCTCTAGGGACTGTGGTATGTTAAATCTAAAATTGGTAAAGGATGTGGGAAATGGCTTATTTTTCGTCCTGTGGCTGTGCGAAATGTTTTTGGGAATTTCTTGGTTTGGAACTGTGTTTGAGCTTTAGATTTTTTGGTGATCGAATTTGTTTTGTCTTGTTTTTTTTTTTAAAGTCCCATAATCATTAGATTTTTTCACTGTACAGAAAATATAATGGTTCGTTTAATTCATGCACCCCTGGAATGTTGTACCTATTAATTCAATGATCAATAAACTTAGAACAATAAACAAAGATATTATTTCCAAATATCGAGAATACTATTTCATTCCGATTCCGGTTTCAGACCCATAAAACGAAAACTCAACAAAACATCTCAATCATTTTCTTTATAAACCCGATACGCTTGCATAACAGAAAAGCTGACTCACTGCTCGCATTTCATGTCTCTAAACTTGACTTTATTGCACCTTCAAATCCTTTGCAAGATAAACAACAGCGCTCTCAAAATGATCTAGAATTTTACTCTCCTTGCCTTTCGGTACTTGTCTTAAATTTATTTTTAAAGCAGAGCCAGAAAGTAATGGTTATGATTGCAGGAGAGTTCAGGGTAGTAAGTATGAATGTTTTCGTGTAGCGTTGAAAATTCTGCTTTAGTTTTGATAAAAGTGGAATTTAAATATTCATTTGTACAACATTGTTGGTGTAGAGAGAAGATTTTCAAGAACTCCTGAACCATGCTAAAAGAGCATGGTTCAGGAGTTCTTGAAAATCTTTCCCTATACCCCTGGCAGAAGTGTACAGTCACGAGCACATGTATACACTTGGCTTTATTCAAAGGCGATTTTCTCTTTTATTTTTAAATTAAATTTTATATTATTAGGAACATATTATTTTCGGACTCATAGGTTTATGTAAACTGTCGTATTTCAACGTTGCATTCCGTGAAAAAATCTCAATTTAAAGTTTCCAAGTGTTGACATATAAGTGCTCGTGACTGTACTTAAAGTACACTCACATTTCGCCAGTTATGTTTATGTCTTACATAACAGGGACGAGTCTATTAACATTAACTGGGCATGGTAGGAATAGCAGATTGTTTGCCAAGGGAGCAAACAACTATTTTGAAGGCAAGAGTGTTTTTTGAATCCAGAGCGCAGCGAGGGATTCAAAGTACGTCACTCGAGCTTAAAATAGTGTTGCTCCCGAGGTGGACACTCTACTTTTTATCACCCTCTATGAAAAAATAAGTAAGTGCAACTTATGAAAAACCGGTCAAGAGCGAGTCGGACTCGCGCACTGAGGGGAGAATGTGCAAACTGCGCTCTTTCATATGAAACCCCATATGTAGCCCCTCTTCGAACTTTTCAGAACCCCTTTCGGTCACTGTAGCAAAAAAAAAAAAAAAATATTTCTTTATTATTTGCAAAATAGTTGGGCAAACGTCATCCATAACTATTCCAAATTTCAAGTTGATAGCATTAGTAGATCTTGAGATATCCAGCTGTGACAGACAGACAGACTGAGTCGCACCATAAGGGTTCCTTTTTACCATTTCCATACCATCCAATAGTACGTTTATTTATTTACATACAATTACTCGAGGCAGACATACTCATTTTTTATTTACAAAACTAAAGTAAAATCCTAATTTGAGTAAACAATTGGTGCGATTTTCATTTTTTCACAAACTTTTTCTTTATTTGGCTCGCGCGCGTTTTTCTTTATCATGCTTACAGCCAGTTACTTGTTCATACAATGTTCGTGATTGATCTCTTTGGTGATTGGAACTTTTACTAACAATATCCACATTCCAAATTCAAATCAATTTTAGTCCCCAGGGAATAAAGAGCTATTTTAGCCCCTGTTTACGAATACTCTAGCTCATTTTAAATAGATATGATAAAAAAAATTGTACAAAGTACATATATGCATAGTTTGAACTTTTGAAGTAACATCTATCTATATGTTCTAGTCGAAAACCGGTCAAGTTGATTGCAACACATCCCTGGACAATCCCAGAGGTGTCAGGGAGCGTTACCGCCGAACTAGCCAGAACTACTCCTAACGGAGACCCAATCTCCTTAGCCGTCCCGAGAGAGCAATCGCGATTAATTTGCGGACACCACCACTATCGGGACCGTCTGGTCGATGTTACAATTCTAAGTTATTGTCATTTCGATTACTATCATTAGTAAGTTCGACCTTAGCTTCATTATGTGCTTTAGCTGGATGTCTAGCAACTATATTATTATACACGTGTCATATTATTTCCCAGAGTGACATTTGTGTCATTTATGCATGTTTTCAACGCATGTTTTTGTTCTTATCGCTCTCGTTATGATAGTATAAAAATGTTCGAGTGTGCTATCCTCTACTATTCAAATGCTGAACAATTCTAGAACAGTGAGCTAACAATATTTATTGCTACCATATTATTACTCTTATTCATTTGCCATTTATTTTTGATGCCTGGAACAATTGGTCTCAGTTTCTAGTTTTACGTCACCTACCTACCTATAACAATATCAAGGTCTATAGCATAATAATATATCACACTAATATTATAAAGGCGAAAGTTTGTGTGTGTGTGTATGTTTATATGTTTGTTACTTCTTCACGCTCAAACGGCTGGACCAATTTTGATAAAAAAAATTATGGAGGTAGCAGACACCCTGGATTAGCACATAGGCTACTTTTTATCCCGATATTCCTACGGGATGGACACTTACGCGGGTGAAACCACGGGGTGCATCTAGTTAAATCAATAAAATTGAACGCTGCTTCAAAATAAATTTCAGAATCTAAACCTACAATATATTTTGTATTCAAACTCGCTCTTTTGTGCCATATATTCCGTATTCTCCCGTATATTTCCTACATTGCTATTCGTTCAAACCCCATTTTATTGTTCCATTCTACTCTTCCATTGTTTTAGAAGCTTTTTTTAAAATGAGGTCACGTGCCTCCGGGATTACAATTATTTAAAGATTTGTGGTTCAAGATGATTGTAATCAACAGGGGAGTACGTTGTTTTATTGTGAGGTAATGAAAAATAAATGAGTAGTATTTTACCAAGGGGAATTGATGGCAAGTTATAGACTCGTTATTTCTTTTGTTCCCACTGCTGGGACATAGGCCTCCTATTTGTGAGGGGAGTGAGCCTTAATCTACCACGTGGGGGCCAGAACGGGTTAGTGGATGTCACATGGTTACGAATTCTCAACGATTAATCATAGTTAATCAAATATTTTACTATATGTTTATACAGAGTAATCAAAAAACTAGCTCATTCCTAAAATATGTGTTCTTAGCTGGGCCTAAAATACGTGTCATTATAAATATACAGTGTGAGTCTTCATAATGTGCATATAACGAAATGAGGGAAACATAGCTTAATTTTGTCGACGGAAAAAATATTTGAAAAATAAAAAATATTTAAAAGGATCTATACCTGCTAAAGTATGGTGATTGCAAGGCCTTTCTTTAACAGTTGATAGGGTTGTGATTGAATTATAAACATGGTATTTTTACGTTTAGAAATCTGATACGATGGAGAATAATTTAAAGTAATCAAAAACGGTAGGTAGTCGGGCTTTTATTGAGTAATTTTACAATTATTGTAAAAATTGATAAAAAAATATCAGATTTTTGTTAAAAAGAAAAAACCATAATTCTCAATTGAGGGGCGATTGTTTACACAAGGGTCACAGCAGCGAAAAAAAAAAATTAAAAATGCTACAAAAATTTTTTTTTTTAGATTTTTTAAAATATTTTTTCCATCGATAAAATTAAGCTTAGTTTCCCTCATTTCGTTATGTGCACATTATGAAGACTCACACTGTATAAGGTGTTAAAAAATTTACCTTACAAACTTCAAGAGGTGCTATAAACAATTGAACTGAATAACTTTCACTATGGGACCAACTCTGAAATCACGCGAAAAAAAATCCGCTGTTACATACATTTTGATCAAGAATATCATATTGAACTTTTGTATTATCAGCCGATTTTTTTTTTCGTGATTAAATTACAGATTTGGTCCCATAGTGAAAGTTATTCAGTTCGATTGTTTATAGCACCTCTTAAAGTTTGTAAGGTTAATTTTATAACACCCTATAAAGTACTGTATCTTGATAATAACTTAATTGCCTTTTCATCCGTTTAAAAGAACCTTAATCCTATTACTCATAAGCCAGATAATCCTGCTAACAGTAGATCCACTGTAACAATTCGAACTACTTAGAATTTGGTCTTACGAACTTTTAATTACCTTCGAATATCAACGTCTTTTGGATACTCTTTCTTTAGTACTTCATTACTTTCTGTTTTGACATCATCACCATTCCCTTCAATGAACTTCAAAGTTAGTGTAGGCCTGATTTCTTAGTCTTCGTATTATTAAACTATCAGACGGTTGTTTTTCTCTTCTATTTCACCATTTTGTTTGTTGGTTAAACCTCGAATCGTAATGATTGAATCATGACTTGCACAGTTTCCGATCCGGCCGATACCTTAGTGCTCTAACAATGTACCCTGAATATTACTAACAAAGTTACTTTGTTCATATAATTATATCAATTCCCTGACAGTCACGTGTCAATTTACAACGCGTCTTGCTAACACAGTTACGTTATAATATTGTTAACTAAAATGGATTCAAGTGAGTCACTTCAAAGAATTTGGAGTATTTCCGCCATTTTAACATTCGGTCATTAAGTTCATTAGGTCTGTACTAGATGAGTCGAATAAGGGTGGTCGAGCTGTTCGGTTCGAAAGGTCAACGACATTGTATAATGGGGCTCTAAAAGGTCGACAATGTTTAGAAGGGCTCGCAAATTTTTTGTAAACGATATTCGACAAATATTTGTAACAGTCATTCTCTTAAATTTTGGTAGTTACTCTTCGAATTTTCATCATCATTAATTTAAACCTTGGTACTATTTATTTGTTCAAGTTTATCGTCTACCTCACCCTATTCTTAAAAGCGACATCTGCCGACATTACCCATGGCCTACGCATCAGCCAACAAGATAACAAATTCAACTGACGTTACATTTACAGCCGTTCATACTCTCATGTAAAAGATTACTGGTCAGAAACATTAAGCTATTCTAGTTAGTATAAACACATCTATTTTAAAAGACGTCTGTGTTTGATCACAGTCGATATCAAAGGATTTGGAGCAACTGCTGTCTGCCAGCATAGCGTGTCAATTAAAAGAGATTTTTTTAGCTGGCAAGGTTGTCTGGAAGATTAAGTGTTGCTAGTAACATTCCAGGTGAATTTTGGTGTGGTTGGTATCTAGAATTTGCGAGAGGAAATGGCTGGTCATGCTACCGGAAATTACAGACTTAGATTTAGATGGTGTTACAAATGTTAATTTAATTGTCCAATGTTGCAGAGTCATCTCGATACGAACTTCTTACTAGAACAATAATGGAAAAAAAACCGGCCAAGTGCGAGTCGGAGTCGCACACGAAGGGTTCCGTACCAAAAGGCATAAATTTCGAAAAAAAAAAACGTTTCTTTTATACCCCTTTATTCATTTTTATTATTTGTTGGTAAAGCGGCAACAGAAATACATCATCTGTGAAAATTTCAACTGTCTAGTTCATGAGATACAGCCTGGTGACAGACAGACAGACGGGCAGTGAAGTCTTAGTAATAGGGTTCCGTTTTTACCCTTTCTTTGGGTACGGAAGCCTAAAAAGCTTCTTTCACAGGCATGAATCGGCAAACTATAAAAGTGAACAAATTAACACATTACTTAAACAACGTTTTGCAAGCAGCTTCGCCCGTGGAAGACGAAAACTATGCCACGGTATCCCGGTATCCCGATAACCCGGTCATGTCCTAACCCAGGTCATGGTGTAAATGTGTGCCAAACATCGAAATCCGTTCAGCCGATAAGACGTGAAAGGATAACAAACAGACAGGGTCACTTTCGCATTTATAATAATACTAGCTGACCCGGCGAACTTCGTTCCGCCTCAGAATCAATAAATAAAAAAAGCCGTTCTATACAAAATGTGTGAGAAAATGGATTACTTTCAATATATTTGTCCCATGTTTTTATAGTTATTCGGGTCGGAGACAAATCCAACTAATCAAAGATCATAAAAATCGGTCCAGTCGTTATTTTTAGTATATGCGAAACCTGAATATAGTTTGTTCAGAATAAGTAACTGAATCGATTCCAATAATTTTTAAGTACCCCATGTTATATTTTGTCCCTAAAATATTTTAAAAAGGTTAAAAGTTGGAGACCGAGCGACACTAAGTAGGTTATCCAATCTGCGCGCCGAACGGTTAGGTACCTAGGTACTATCAACGAGCGCAAGACGGCGCGGTGCGGTGTTTTAGTACGGACAAACAGGTACCCTATCAAGCTTATAACTTTGTGATTTTTCATGATACAGTTTTGAAATTTTGTAGATACATAGATTCTTTACATAAAAATATTAGACAAGTGTTTCGGGTTTCGCGTATACTAAAAATAATGTTGTATAAGCCATTACTTCTGCGTATTACGAAATATTGTGAAACACCACACATTTACCTCGTGGTAACCATTTAACCTATTTAACTGTATGCGGGTCAATTTATGAATGAAGTTCCTGACTCAACTCTGACTATAGTATATAGACTTATATATAAAGAGGCCGCACGTCAGGGGAAAAAAAAAAACAGTTTAAAGTGGCCTTTTAATCTGTTTAAACTTCATACTACGCTAGATAGGAGCAGTGCTGGCCCAGTGGTAACCGGCGGCCGCGACTTACAAGTTGTATGTCGTAGGTTCGAACCCAGAAAGGCGGTTTACTTGGTGTAAATTATTTCATCACCACTTTATTTTGGGATGCATGAAGAAGCCTCTTCGTGTAGCGCAGTTTGTTCCGCCAGTTACTCAACTGAACCAAGCGCTCGGCGCATTCTGGACAGTCACACCCAACACCTTATTTGACTGGTCAATTCTTCCCTTGCGGTGGTAGGGCTAACGCCCGCCTGGTTTGCGACCACCCTCTCACCGGAGTCCGGCGTCAAGCAGCCTGCTGTGTTTCGTCGATGCGTGGGAGTTCCAGTGCCTTAAGCATCTTCTGGGAACACTCGTTCCATCACAGACCTCATCCATCGCTTTCCATCAGGCGTGATGGAGGGCCCATTCTGCAATAAAATCGGCCTAGCCTTTTCCCAACTGCAGCGTGTCCAGCTGTCTACACGCTACAGGAGCTAATGGACACTACTGAAGGTGACAAGCTCGTAACCCATTCTGGGCTGGCTATATATACATAAAATATAGATTGCTATCGACACGCTAAGAAGAAAGTCACTGCAAATATAAATAGAAAATGGGGAGTAGCAATTACAACTGGGAGAGGACGCCTGAGTCCCAGCAATGGGAACATTATAGGATCATGCATAAGCTAATCACAACTGCTTATTAATTTGATAGTCATTCTAAAAATGAGATACCACATTAATAACTTAAAAAAAAAGAGAAGCAGTAGATTTGGGGATTTACAAAATAATATTCACCAGATATCCATAGATTCCATTTCCCTTTCTCACTAATGCATTTATATAAACAGGCCTTGATATAATTATCTAGTTGGCATTTGATAATGACATCATATTGTACATACCATACATAATCTTTATGATATGATGCGTCACAAGCAGAGAGGCACGTCTTCGGCGTCCTTGAACAGCTGATTCATCTAATCTTATGCTCCAGAATTTTCCACAGCGTATCTATCTTCGAGCTCTCTCGTATGTGAATAGGTCATGCCGTGGTAAAAATATTAGCCAGAGTAAAAGTCAAGTAAAATTTTATATTTCAATTAGACTCAATCAGTATTGGCATACAACGTGGCAACGCTACCAGCCTTTTCGGCCTTTGCCTGTTTTTTTATATACTTATACATACAGTGTGAGTCTTCATAATGTGCACATATCGAAATGAGGGAAACTAAGCTTAATTTTATAGACGGAAAAAATATAAAAAAAAAAAATTGTAGCATTTTTAAAATTCTTTTTCGCTGCTGTGACCCCTGTGTAAAAAATCGCCCCTCAATTGAGAATTATGGTTTTTTTTTAACAAAAATCTGTTTTTTTTTCATGAATTTTTACAATAATTGTAAAATTACTCAATAAAAGCCTGATTACCTACCCTTTTTGATTACTTTAAATTATTCTCCATCGTATCAGATTTCTAAACGTAAAAATACCATGTTTATAATTCAATCACAACATTTCCTATCAAATCACCATACTTTAGCTTTTTTTTTTTTTTTTTTGAAAATGGCATCTCGCAGTTCAACCATAGGGGTTGTCGACTGCTCAACCGGACTTTCCTGTGGATGCCACAATGAATTGGGCCTCCAGCCAGGGCATAAAAACTTAAAAACTAAGCGACTACACGCTAAGGGCACCCCCCCGGGGGGTTCGGACCTCGGCTTAGGGCGTCGCTGGGAGAGGACAGCAAGGGACAGGCTGGATCGGAATTATTATTTAATGGGGACGAATTTAAAGCTACAGGCTCAGCGGCGCGGGCTGGCTCGAGCAAGGGTCGGGGTGGACATGGTACGGGGTGTCGCGACGGGCCTCGACGGCGAGGACGGAACGACGGATGTCGGGACTTGTACTTCTTGAGAGTACTGGTAGATTTACTACTCTCCTGGAGGAGAGTAGTGGCGTCGTCGGGGGTGGTGAGGGTATGCCTTGGTCGGCGAATCCTACTTATACGGGAGGGAGTGTAACGGGAGGCCGCCGCAATCAGGGGATTGGGATGCTTTATAGCAGAATCGAAGTAGCGCTTGGAGAGGCGCTTCATGAACTGCTGGACGGTGGGGAGTTTGAGATCGACGTGGAGATTCACGTTTCGGACATAGAAGGGGGCACCCGTGACCTTTCTGAGGAAACGGTTTTGGAGGGTCTGCATTTTATGCAGGAAGCGAGGGTTGGCGTGCGCGAAGATTACGCAAGCGTACGTCATGATGGGACGGATGACCGCGGTGTAGAGGCGCAATTTGCACCTGAGGGACAATTTGCTGCGGGCGGTCAATAAGGAGTGGAGCCTACCGAGAGCGAAAGCAGCGCGCGAACGCGCCGTCCATACTTTAGCAGGTAAAGATCCTTTTAAATACACACATCAAAAGTGTCTAGGGATCAACATATATTTTTACCGACTTTACAAAAAGGAGGAGGTACTATGTTCGGGTGTTTGTATGTTTTTTTTTTTTTTGTATGTTTGTTCATCGAATACGCCGCCAATTGTCGACGGATTTTCAAAATTCTTTTTTTGTTCGAAAGTAGGTAGTTCTGAGGTGGTCCCATTGTCACCAAGTTAGGATCTGATGATGGGATCTTAGAGAAATCGAGGGCAACCCTCAAATTTTATAGGCTCACTTATTGTTTTTCGCATATTTTATGAAGTATCTTGTGTATTTGTGTATGGTTGTCACCATCTCAGGTAGCTGGGCTGATGATGGAAGGTACAACTCCTTAACAGTAAGAATACTCGAACAGGCAAGGACTGTTTTAGTAAATTGTTTTGATGTTTGATAGGGCATTTGCCACATTTGGTCTCATGATCATCAAGTCATGACCTGATGCTGCAGTCAGGATAGTCTGCAGAGTACCTAACTCTTCGACAACTAACAGCAGATATATCGTGTTAGGCTCATTGAAAAGGGCTCGATGTGTGGATAAACGTACTGTTACTGAGGAACACCGAAGACCTGATGCTGAAGCCAGGAGCATCAGAAAAAGTACAAAACTTTAAATTACAGCACCGTAGTCGTGTTTGGGCTCATTTTAAACAGGACTAATTTTAAGTTCAATGCAATGTTGACATAAGTCTGGCCTGATGCTGCAGCCAGAATTATCAGCATCTAATCTAAAAACTAATAAAAGGAGAACTCCTCAACAATTAACGTCCCTGCATCGAGAAAAGGAATATTTTATAAAAAGGCGATGGGCAAGTTGACATTAGGCTATTGTAACTTAGATAAATTATAAATAGACCCACTAAAAAGCGAGAAATAAAAACTTTTTAACAAAAAAAAAACCGACTTCCAAAAAAAACACTACAAACTGAAAAATAACTTTAATTTCGGAAGTCGGTGGCAAAAACTAAAATACTGATCCCTAAGACACCGACTTCCGAAATTAAAGTTATTTTTCAGTTTGTAGTGTTTTTTTTGGAAGTCGGTTTTTTTTTTGTTAAAAAGTTTTTGCAATAACTTTTCTCCTGATTGATATTAATTAAAATTTTCTTTAAGGATTCATCAAATAAAGTGTTTTCGTTTGTCACAGTAACGATAAACCAAGTCACCTTTGCATTAATAAAGAAATTTGCCATTTTCCTAATAAAGGGATTTTTGACATTTGAACCACTAACACAAAAGTTCGAAAAAAAGACTGAAATAACAGTTTTCTTTAAAATTTTATTGGGTAACTTAAACAATTAATAATCCGTGTTTCTACCGCGAACACTAACAACACAAGAACATCGGTTTGGCATACTCAAAATGAGTTCATCCAAATCACGCTGTGGAATGGCCGCCCATGTTCGTTGCAACAACAAAAAAAGGTCTTCTTGCGACTGGATACCCTCCATATTCGGCAGAGCTCTTCTCTGTAGCATATCCCATGCATGCTCAATCGGGTTCAAGTCTGGCGACTGAGCAGGCCAGGGCAGGACATTGATGTTAGCTGCGGCGAGAGTCTGTCTTACAACTCTTGCGGTGTGCGGTCGTGCATTATCATGCATTAACTGAAATAAGGGACCGATTTGCACTTGTAGAGGAACGATGACGTCTGATACAATCGTCTCAGCATAAATTTGAGCGTTGAGGTTGCCTCTGATCCAAATCAACTCAGTTCTTCCGCCGATCCAAATACCCGCCCATACCATGATGGTTCCACCACTATAAGGATGGACTTCCTGGCAGGATTTTAATCGCTGTTGGCGTCCAGGGGTTCTCCAGTGTCGTATACGTCTTGTATCCGGTCTCATACCAAAACGAGACTCATCAGAAAAGCACACGAAACGCCATTGTTCTTCTGCCCAATTTCTGTGTTCAAGAGCCCATTGATATCGAATCCTACGATTGTGCATTGCTATAGGTGGTACCCGTAGCGGTCTTCGGGAATGAAGGTTCACTTCATGCAAGCGGTTTCTGACTGTTTGGTCGCTAATTAAGTTCCCTGAAGAGTGATGAAGCCTCACGGCTAACATCATGGCGGTTATTGTTGGAGCTCTTCGAGTTAAGATTTGAATGTATCGGTCTTGTCTCCGTGTGGTGCAGCGATACCGTCCTCCATGGCGCTCAGCCACGGTACCAGTGCTTCGGTAACGTGTCCAAAGTCGACTGATAACACTCTGACTTGTATTCAGAGCTAAAGCCACAGTACGTTGCCGGGAACCAGCTTCTATCATTCCCACGGCTCTGAGCATTTCTTCCCTGCTTAAATGACGTCGCCGCTCCATAATAACGTTGGTTTTAATCAGTAGTAGGGAAACAGTAGCACTAATAATGTCTTCAATGCGTTGTATGTTTTTATAGGGAAAATATTGACAGCTGATTTTCATCTTTTACTCGAATTTGATTCACAGTTCCTGATTCAAATTATGAAATGCACCAAAAAGGATCCATATAAATTTATAAAATCATAAATTTATTACAAAGCCACATCTCAATCTCAAGAAATCCGCATAAAAATGCTTGATCCCTAGACACTTTTGATGTGTGTATATTTAATTTTTTCAAATATTTTTTCCGTCGATAAAATTAAGCTATGTTTCCCTCATTTCGTTATGTGCACATTATGTAGACTCACACTGTATTATTATTTTAAGACTGTTTGAATAACTAGCTGACCCGGCGAACTTCGTACCGCCCCGGCAGCCACTCTGCCTCCGCTTTTTAAATCTCTTATATCTTCTAAGATATTCATTTTATTGATATGCTGTATAGGGCAATTTTGATATCCATGAAATGAACAACGTGTAATTCCATAAGGAATATTACTGTATTGTTTAAAATAGCTTGGTAAATAGCCCATCATTTTTTTGTAATATGTAAAAGATAAAAATGTTTACTGTGGGTTATCCTTAGGAGATAAACATATACCATCGCGGACTTTTTTATTGATATTTTTAAGATATACAATTCTGTAGTACATTAATTTGCTCTATCTCGTAAGGTTTAGCCAGCGTTTGCAATGTAAGCGCACAAAAATATGTTTGTTACGTCATCACATTACAAATCTTTGAATTTCTCGGCTTTTCTCTCCTATAATATGCATGTATTATACATACAAACCTTCCTCTTGAATCACTCTATCTATTGCTGAAAACTGCATTAAAATCCGTTGCGTAGTTTAAAAGATCTAAGTTATCAGGGAGCGGCAGCGACTTTGTTGTAAAGATTGAATCTATATTTGCCCTTAGGGAAACGTAATTTCGTATGGAGAAGAATGGGCAGGAAAATCAATAGGTCCTTTTTTAAATGGTTTCAGATACTTACAATTTAGTATTTTAGAAGCCTACCTAACCTTTTCAAAACTAAGTTAGGGTCGTATTCCAGTGTAACCAAATACAGCTGAATACCAGCATTGTATATGGAGCGACGGCCTCTGATCTCTGCAACCCAGTTACTGGGTAACACAATACCTACCCCCTTTTGGTGGAGGCTATTACTCAATTGCTATTTTGTTTTTTCATGTTTTGATGTAGGTATCGATTTACTGATGAAATATTTTCTTTTTTTGCAGGTATAATGATACAATAATGGGATTAAGTACCTAACTCGATTGAAGATTTGGTAAGATTTTCCTTATAAGCAAATGCGTGTGAAGTAACTGTTCACCTTTTCTGCTTCATCATCATGATTTACATTTATGAGCAATTTTTAACAGAATAGTTTCATGGGTGTTGTTTTTTATTGTGTACGTGTGATTTATCTGTGTAAGGGACTATAATAATAATAATTTATTTATTTATAAAAAGATGTGTACAAACAAAGTGAAGCCCTGACTCCTGCGCTAGTAACAACACCTGTGTTACAGGAGCCGTGTCTCCTCCCAATCAGTAGGTTCTGGATTTTATGCATTATAATTATACATCGTTTGTATTTACGACAAACAAAATTAAAATAGCTAAATAGTAGTTACATTATTAAAGATAATTATTAAATTAAATTATTAAGGACTAACCACACTTATTTAGCTCTGTTCAATTTTGTATGAGATGCGTACGCATCCGTTCAGCCGCGGAAAGCTATACGGACTCCATACAAAATCGTTGTTGTCTATGCACAAAAGCTGAACAGAACTGAATAAGTTTGGTTAGTCCCTAACCCATGGCTGTGATAACCTCATTATAATACTTAATAGGATTCAAGTGATATTTTTAGGATTCCGTACCTCAAAAGGAGAAAACGAAACCCTTATGGGATCACTTTGTTGTCCGTCTGTCTGTCTGTCAAGACCCTTTATCTCGGGAACGCGTGGAGGTACCGAGTTGAATAAAACCATATCGCTCATTTGGAGAAACATCGACGTAACTTCTTTCTTTTTTTACGACTTTGTTTTCCGAACATAAATACGATTCTAAGTGCTTTGTCATATTAACTCATTTTTGGGGAAAAATACGTCACGTCGATGTTTCTCCAAATGTGCGATATACTCAGGTCTACAGTCCCTTGAAGCTGTGAAAAAATCAAACTTCTAAGTTAACGTAAAAAAAAAGATACGGCCGTTTATGCCGCAAAAAAGTAGGTAGGTATATGTCGACACTCTCAAGGGAATCAAAATTTATAGGGTACTTCCCGTTGAGAAGCAATGTCATGTAGCACTAGTAAAAGCAAAAATCGAAAACCGTAAATTTGTAGTTACATACCTACAAGTACGGAACCCACGGTACGCGAGCCCGACTCGCACTTGTTGGTTTTTTACCGACTTTACAAAAAGGAGGAGGTACTATGTTCGGGTGTTTGTATGTTTTTTTTTTTTTTTGTTGTATATGTAGTAACTGATTTATCCCCATAATCTATTGACACATCTTACTCATTTCAATTTGCTTTCGTTTTTATTATAATTATCATTATTAACGTTGTAAGTACAAAAGGAGGCTTGAATCAACGAAATTAATGATAATATTAACACAATTCTACGTATTTTCAGCCCCCCTTAAATATTTATTTTGTTTTGTTTTTAGTATTTATTGTTATAGCGGCAACAGAAATACATAATTTGTGAAAATTTCAACTGTCTAGCTACCGCGGTTCTTGAGATACAGCCTGGTGACAGACAGACGAACGGACGGACGGACAGACAGCGAAGTCTTAGTAATAGGGTTCCGTTTTTACCCTTTGGGTACGGAACCCTAAAAAGGGCAAAAGTGGGATCAGGTCGTGGAGCTACTGAACTGTGATAATGTGGCTACACATTAGTGATTTGATTTTGTAACTGGTTTCTATCGAGAAGCCTCGTAGAAGATGGGCATTAATAGATCCTGCTAACATAAA
This sequence comes from Oligia latruncula, assembly GCA_948474745.1. Taxonomy (NCBI): domain Eukaryota; kingdom Metazoa; phylum Arthropoda; class Insecta; order Lepidoptera; family Noctuidae; genus Oligia; species Oligia latruncula. Next base: position 12,294,429 of record OX419708.1, read on the forward strand.
CCAGAGCCTTTAATACATTCACAGTCTGTAATACTAATAAAATATTTTAAAAAAAAACTAAATAACAACACGATAGCCGTCTGCGTAGCATCACTCGACGGATGGAAACTTTGAGTTTATGCCAAAAAATATTAATCTCACGTTCCCGAAATATACTTTAATGTGAGATCGATCTTACTGGTTACTGCCACAAGTGAATTAAACGTATAGAATGATGTTACTGGGTGGTTTTTTATAAGACTCTGTGGTTTATTATGGCACTGGTTTAGACGTTAAAATAACTTAAAAGCCAGTGGCAATTCCAAATGATTTAGCACTTAAAATTTTATGATAATGGATCCAGATATAAATATTTGAAAGGGCTCTGAACCGGTTTAAAAAGAGCGGTTAATTTCGATTAAGTACCGGTAAATATATCGTTCCTTCATTAACCGGTTAAACAAGTGAACTGTTCTTATGGAACCCAAATGATAAAGGTTACCGGTTACTTAAGCACAAACGGTTTTGACACCCAAATTAACCGGTTAATTCCGTAATAAAATTTTGTAACTAAATGATATCGCAACGTCCAGACCGTGCTTGCGAGAGTAACGGGGGCCGGGGGTGTTCAAACTTGGTTTTAACCGGTTAATTTCCACTATCAAAACCAAAATTCTTGAAAAACCGGTTTCCCGCATAAACCGGTAAAGTGCAAAACTTAACCTAAATCGATTTCGGTTTGGGGTCAATGACCGTAACCGGTTAAGAATTTCAACCGGTTTCCGAGCCCTGTTTGAAACATCCCGAATTTTTTTAGAGAACTCTTCCTAATCCTTTTTTAGGGTTCCGTACCCAAAGGGTAAAAACGGGACCCTATTACTAATACTTCGCTGTCTGTCCGTCTGTCCGTCCGTCCGTCTGTTTGTCACTGGCTATATCTCAAGAACCGCGATAGCTAGACAGTTGAAATTTTCACAAATTATGTATTTCTTCTGTTGCCGCTCTAACAACAAATACTAAAAACAAAATAAAATAAATATTTATTTTCTCTCATACACCAAACGTGTTTTTTTTTTCGGTGTTTTTGTTTGTGGTACGGAACCCTTCGTGTGCGAGTCCGGCCAGTTTTTTTTTATATGTGGTATTTACTCTTCATGTAAATCCTCTGCCCTGGGCGGATGGAGGGGCCTGTCAGACTATTACTGACAAAATCCAAACATCGTTCTTCCATTACCTCTTGCCAAGCAAAATTATCTCAAAGGTATATGAGACTCCAGAAAAATTGAGAATCATTCAAAAACCTGTGAAATACATCAAAAACTCTGTTTCAAGTCAAGGACTTAACCTTGTGAAGCCAATGTAATGTTACCCGTTCTTCATGCTCTACGTAATCTAATGAGTAATAAGGAAAATCACAAAAGCGCTCTTCCTCTCTCCTACTTATTTAAAACTAGCTTCTGCCCGCGACTTCGTCCGCGTGAAATTTCACCCTCTCCCCCTTAGGGGTTGAATTTCGAAAAAGCCTTCCTTATTCCTTGTCTGAAGACAGGGCGCTATGGCGCTCATTAGGGGAGGCCTATGTCCAGCAGTGGACTGCTATAGGCTGATGATGATGATGATGATTCCTTGTCTACACTATAAAGGGAACCTCTGTGCAAAATTTCAGCTTTCTAGGTCCAAGGGTTTGGGCTGGGCGTTGATGAGTCAGTCAATCAGTCAGTCAGGACTTTTCTTTTTATTTATTTATTAATAATATATATAGAAGATTTTGCTGTGCCCGACAGGGTCCATCACTGTTTCGTCACTGGAAAGGAGTTAAAGCGCCATTTGGGCCAAAATTAGTTATATAATCATATAGTTGGATTCGATTTTTTTCAATCAATTTCAATCAAGTTTTTTTTTTTTTTTTATGCTTTGCCCCACACTATGTATTTCTCCTGTATCGTGGGTGCGTTTACAAACATTTAATCTCACATACACAAACAGCCAGACACGGAACAACTACTTGTAGGTCATACAAATATTTGTTCCGTGCGGGAATCGAAACCGCGACACGCAGTGCAGCAGTCAATCGCTTAACCACTGCGCCAACCGTGCCGTCAAGATTGATTCTCTAGTGAGTCTTAAAAACTAAACAGATCGTCGCAGAAAAAAAAAATATATACCAACGATAACTCATTTTGGCCCAAATGGCGCTTAAGCATTAATTTTCTCTTTTCCAGTGACAGTTTCTATTTATTAATACTTACCACCTTTAAGTGTACATTATGGATAAAGATTAATTGAATTGAATTGAACTGAATCTACAAAAAAAAATAACTCCCCCTTATTTTGCCACGTTTCTCGAGTGAATCCCCATTTCGTAATTAAACTACGAGGCTAACCAAATTAGTAGTAGGTAGGTACAGTCAACGACATGTCCATAGTAATTAATAATGTTACTTTGACAGCTGGCGAGTTTGTTGCGCCATCTCTTCTTCCTAGGAAAAATATTTTTTCCTATATAATAATAATAATAATATTCCACAACGATCACACAACGCCGTCTAGTCTCAAGCTAAGCAGAGCTTGTGTTATGAGTACTAGACAACTGATAAACATACTTATATATTTCTAAATACATACATATATAGATAAATTACACCCAGACACAGAACAAATGATCATGCTCATCACACAAACATTTGTGCTGGGTGGGAATCGAACCCACGACCTCCGGCATAGCAGTCATAGTCACTGACCACTAGACCAACAGGCCAGCCTATATTTATATAGGGTGACTGGTAATTAGTGACCGATACTTAAACACGTGATTTTACTCATCATTATGAACAACTTTTACTATGGGACCAAACCTGAAATCGCGAAAAAAAAATCAGCTGTTCCCTACATTTATGTTCGTCTAACTCGTCAAAATGTAGGGAACAGCTGATTTTTTTTTCGCGATTTCAGGTTTGGTCCCATAGTAAAAGTTGTTCATAATGATGAGCAAAATCACGTGTTTAAGTATCGGTCACTAATTACCAGTCACCCTATATATGTACAAGTAGAAGTTGGAATTGGTGTGGTGTGAGCATTTTGAGGGAGAGTCTTATGTAATTTGGACGTGTAAAAACCACTGATTCTGAGCCTAATTTGATATTTGAGTTTCTTATCTAAATAATAATTATGGAGCAGTGTTGGCCCAGTGGTAACGGCCGCAACTTACTAGTTGCAAGTCGTAGGTTCGAACCCAGTTAGGCGCTTTACTTTATGTAAATTATTCCATCACCACTGCTCTCAAAACGGTGAAGGAAAACATCGTGAAGAAATGGGCACGTCCTAGAACCAAAAATTCGAAGATACATGTCTTTGAATATTTGGTTCTAGGACGTGCCTATGGGACGAAACCTGTAATCGCGAAAAAAAAATCAGCTGTTCCCTACATTTTAACGAGTTATACGAACATAAATGTATGGAACAGAAGATTTTTTTTTCGCGATTTCAGGTTTGGTCCCATTGTAAAAGTTGTTCATAATGATAAGTACAACGACCTCTTAAGAGGTTGTTAGTGTTTTTCCCATAACCCTGTATATAGATAGTAAGTATCCCTTGGATGAGGGTCTATGATATTAAATAATAAAACTCCTGAAAAGATAATCAACTTTAGTCGCTAACTGTTCCCACATGCATAAATCGTGCACCTTGTGCAGTACAAAGAGCGCCGACACAGCTCAACATATGGCACGTATCCGTCAGACGACCGTGTACGCGATGCGCGTGCGCTGGTTTATGCACATCACACATGGCGACGGTTATTACATGTAGTTGATTCAGTTTTTTTATTGGTGTTGTTCACTCTTAGGTTGAATGTAGTTTTTTTTTGTTTGGGTGTAAATGTTGAGGTGAGAAGTGGTACGCATGCGTCTAGCAGCACCACCATAAACGGAAGTAATGAAAGACAAAATTACAGATTTTAGAAAGCTCTGGCGCAATTTCTAAAAAGTAGCCAAACCTAACTAATACAAGATGAATAAAATTCTTGTTAAAATAAATCCACAAGAAAGCAGGATTTCGATATTAAGATTGCTCGTCTTGGCGGGGGCACTCCCGAGCCCCCAGATTACCTCAGTAGTGCAAACTGCAGGCCAAACTTTTAAAAACTGCAACTATATTTATGTCGTTAAAAGAATTTAAGTTATTGTAAGAAAACTACTTCATTTTGCAGTCATTTCTTTTCTCCTAAAACTAGTCAGGTAAAAACATGTTAATCCATTCACAGTGTGCCAAGAACCTACCTGGAGTTTTACCATAAATCGTGATACCACTGCAATGCATAATTGCTACTTAAAATAATTCTGCTTACTACAAGTTTGACTTGGAACAAATTTGCAAAAGTAAGTAGGTTGAAATGTTGGCAACACGCCAGTAATTGGTTGTGTTAGTCCATTTTTTTTTAAACTTTCAAGGTATCAGAATAGCAGATTTTATAACCGAAGAAGGCCAAAATTGGCTGGCATCCAGAATATTGATTACGATATTATAATAAACTGTGCTCTATAGATTTTTTAGGGTTCCGTAAAAGAAAATACGTGACGCAGAGAACACAAAAAAAGAAAAATTACCCTAAAGGTGTCAACAGGACTCTATTACTAAGGATTACCTGCTCCACTGTTTGACCGTCCGTCTGTCCGTCTGTCACTTGAAATTTACATCGTGTACTACTATGGACTCTATAACAAGAAATAATGTAAAAAAATTAAGGGTTGAGGGGGGACCCTATACAAGAAACGTATTTTTTTAAGAATTTAAAAAAAGTATGTAAAAATAAAAGAAATAAAAATTACGGTGTTTTCGGTAAACATGACGCGTAAAAAGACACAAACACAAAAAAAACAGTTGGGGGAAAATATACGTCACATCCACGCAAAACGGCCATCGCTCAGCATAATGCTAAGACTCTATGCGAGACAGAGCCCCAGCGCTGGTAGTGTTAAATATTGTGCGGTAGTGCGGAACCCTTAGTCGTTACGGGTAGTCAGAAGCCCGAAAGTCTGACAAGCTACGCTTGCCGCGGTTGGTATGTGGATGGGTGACCATCTTTACATACCGAGACCCCTCCGTGCCTCGGAAAGCACGTTAAGCCGTCGGTCCCGGCTGTCATTTGTGGATCTTTGACAGTCGTTACGGGTAGTCAGAAGCCCGAAAGTCTGACAACCAGTCTAACCAAGGAGTATATCGTATTACCCAGTAACTGGGTTATGGAGGTCAGATAGGCAGTCGCTCCATGTAAAATACTGGTATTCAGCTGCATCCGGTTAGACTGGAAGCCGATTCCAACATAGTTGGGAAAAGGCTAGGCAGATGATGATGAGTACAGAACCCTTCGTGTGCGAGTCCGACTCGCACTTGGCCGCTTTTTTACGAAAGATGTTTTTGTACGGTTCAGTGGAAATACTAAAATATAATGGGTGGGGATGAAATATTGAGGAGGATTTGGGTTGTATCCGATATCCTTGTTAAAGGAAGTATTTTTTTCTACAAAGAGATGTAGATAAATGGGAAGATAGAGTTCCTATTTCTCGACTTATTTCCTTTGTTCTCTTCCGTTTCTTATTTCAAAGAAGATTGTAAATGTTATCCTTTGAATCCTATGAGGTTATTATTATCAATGAGTATTTTTATTATGGTTGGCGAAAACCTTATAGCTAACACAGATCTCCAAGGAAATTCGGTAACTAGATACTGGTTGGTATTATGGAAAAAATACATATTTGTCTTTGCTAGTTTTTGAGCGTACCTACTAGTATAGATATTGAGAGAAGATTATTCAAAAACTCTTTATTTTTATAATAAACTAGCTGCGCCCCGCGGTTTCACCCGCGTAAATGTCGATCCCGTATATTGGGATAAAAAGTAGCCTTTATGTTAAACAAACATATATACACACACACGCACCCCCCCCCATACACACACTCACAAACTTTCGCCTTTATAATATTAGTGAAATTAGTGAAAAGTGAAATGAGGATAATTTATTTGCGTTCAAAACCTAAAATAGTGCCCTAGAGCAAAATCTGTAATTCTATAAAAATATTACATTTAAATATATTACCATGTCTTAAAATAAACTTAATAGGGAGCTCTTCCCAATACAGGGGGTTTAAAAGGACGTAGAAAACTTAAAAAAAAAACACAAAAACTCATATCACATCATACTCCACAAATTCAAACGAACAGCACAAATTATAACAATCTACGAGCAGTAACATGACTCACTGTCTAGTTCAGACAACTCGTAAATTGTCTATTAACCTAATTTTTACCATTGACCGTAACACGTAATGGAAGCGCTAAACGAAGCTATAAAGATATATTAACTACTGCTGTGTTTCTGAGTACCCTGCTGAGTTTGGTGAAATATAATGGAAATAGACCACTCCCCATATAGTCTATATGAAAGACTTGATGTCTTCAAGACACAATCAACGGACAAACAAAACTATGTTACTAGGGAGTTCCGCCACTTCTTGTCCCCAGCGAAAGCACTAGGAAGTGGTGAAGGGCGGGCGTTTTGGGGGCCTGTCTTATGTAATTTTGAAGTTCGAAAAGTGCTGATTCTTTGATTAAAAAAAAAATATTGGAGAACAGAATACAGATATCCGAAAAAAGTTTGCGCTTCGGGAATCATCGCCTATCTTCGGAAATACGAACGCGATTTGATGAGTTTCAATATACAGCTGACATTGAAGTACTTGCATATTTTGTATTGTTATGATTGCAAGTTATAGATAAATAACTCTATGCAATTTGCAAAAAACTTTTCAAAAACTTTGTGTGTGACAGATGAGTAGATGAGACAATCTGGAATCTGAAATACTAAAGTAGGTAACTCAACAGAGAGAAAACTTTAAGCAAATGTACAATGACAGGTGCACAATTACAAAGCGAGGAGTTAAAAAACTTAAAGCTTTGCCTCTGGGGAGATCTATACTCTGAGGTACGGCGTTCGCATCAATTCTAAGACACGAAGTTTACCGAAGCGCATACGTTCTCTAGTTTGCTTGTACCTAAGATGCCTAGAGGTAGTCGTGCAATTATAATAGCAGGTATAGGCCGACCGCTTAACTGAGACGTTGCCTGAGGCAGCAGCGCGGTGCAGGAGGGGGGTGTGGTGACGTGATGCGAGGGTTCAGTGATTCGCCAACTTGTGACACCCCTCCCGCACCGCGCAGCTACCTCAGGCAACGTCTCAGTAAGGTAAGTATCGTATACAAGATTGCTTAGAAGCTTTCTTGTATCAGCTTGTCTATTCTATATGTAGGTATCTCATCGTGAAAATATTGGTAAAGTGAGCTTGAAGTGAGCTGTCATTCCACCTGGCGCTAGGGATTGACACTATTGACAGCTCAATTCAAGTTCACTTCACCTAAGTTTTCAGGGTGAGGTTTTTACAGAATATATCTGCTGGTGTTCTTACTTAATCAGCCTATAATGTACCCACTGCTGGGACACAGCCTCCTCTCTTCGAGGCGGAGTGGGCTATAATCTACCATGAAGGCCCAGTGCGGGTTTGTAGATGTCACATGCTCGAATTTTTGTCCCTCGGATCATGCCGGTTTCCTTCGCTGTTTTGAGAGCATGAAATTATTTACACAAGTAAAGCGGCTGACTGGGTTCAAACCCGCGACCTACGACTCGTAAGTCGGAGCCGTTACCACTGAGCCACCACTGCTCACTTCTCAATGGTGTTCGTATGGCAACTGAATGGACCTCGTTTTCCCGCAACTTCACCCGCATAAGTGTCGATTCCGTTCGAAAGACACGTGGCGCCATCTATTATCATAATAACGTTGTTGTTTTCACTTTATTTCGGGATGGTAGGTACCCTATGTCCGTTTCTGTACACCTGACAACGTATATGCAAAATTTCAGGATGATCGGTTCAGTAGTTTAGGCGTGAAAAGGTGACAAACAAACGAACTTACTTTCGCATTTATAATATTAAGTTAGGATTTAGGCAGCAAAAAGCGTCTTCATACGAGGGTAGTAATAATAAAACCAATTAAATTACTAAGGAACATACCAATTAAGTAAACGAAGAAATATGAATGTTAGTAATAAGTGCTAAAATTGCAAAGATCCAGGCCAAAGTAATTAATATAGAAAAGTGGGCCATTTTTTATTTGCCAGACACTGTAATAGTAGCTAATTACTAGGCAGTTCATTTACAAGTTATTTCTATTAACTTTGCAAAGTTCAAAGCTTTTTACGCATTGCTTGTACTATATAAATCTCCCTGAAGTTGAAATTATGCAGTAGGAATCGTAAAATTTAAAAAATGTATATATATATTTAGAAAAATTTGACAAACTGCAAATAAAAATGGAGAAGAGAAAACATTCCAATGTTTAATCATTCTAAATGAGCTTTTGTGCTTTGAATTTTTCCTCTGGTCGTTCTGAAACTCAATCTTGCTTATTCTGAAACTTTCTAGTCAAGTTTGAAGACAATAGAGAAAATAATAATGTCTCCAAACCGTCTTTTACAAGTATTATAATGTCCACTCAAAATCTACTTCAACACAAAACACTAAAATACAAAAACAACACTGCCACATAGATCCACCATTTAAAAAAATCGACACTCCGCATATCAACACCAAACCATCAATTATAACTATTATCAACAAATTAAAGATAGAAAACGGCTGCACATTTTGCGATAACCATCAGCCGAATGGATAGCTTTAAGTGAACGTGGGGATACTGGCTAATTCAATTATGTGTAGTGCCACCACTTTGTCTGTGGTCACGCGAGCCGCGGGTGTGGTGGTATTAACCTAAATGAACCATAGAGTAGACATAGTTACGTATAGTAATGGTATTTATACTGTCTTTGGGATGGTAATGGAAAGTTCCACCGAAATTCGCGTGTTTTGTCCATACGCGAGTTGTTTTATGGGGTAGTTCGGTTAATGGTATATTTTTTGGTTAGTTTCTGTTTACATAGTGGTCATTTATATTCTAGGAAATTATAATAATAATGTTCTAGGTTAATAGGTGGTTACTATACAGTAGCATAGCTTTGGAAATTATACGCGGAAATGAAATTGACTAGAAATTTTCAGACACAAAAGCATTCCACACTTCAGCACTGCGACTTATTCAGGTTTCCTCACGATAATTATAATTTTGAAGTACCTAGGTGTAGGAAAAACCACAGTTAATGCACAGGTACTATGGTTAATATCTCAAAGAGCCAGAGAGGCTACGCGGATTGCCTCTCTGGTTCTTTTTAAGAACGTTCGAATTCAAATCTCAGTTTCAATCCGTCAAAAAACCTCTAATTTTCCTAATTTTTTTATAAGTTTTTACACTGATAGATAGATACTACCTCGATCTTTATTATGTACACTATAAAAATTGCAGATTAACGTCGGTAAACTGATGGAAAATACGTCGGGCGTAACTGCGATTGCGTCTATTTATTCGCTCGACTCCCTCTCACCGAGAGGAGGCCTGTGTCCCAGCAGTGGGAACATTATAGGCTGATTATGTATGTATGTTATGTATTCGCTCGACGCACTAACGCATCATCGATTGAGTATGAAATGTTGAATGTTTTGTCTTATGATTGTCTGTACTGGCGTTATGCGACCGATAATACGCGACGCATTTTCCGTCAGATGTGTACCGACCGCTTTTTTTTTTTTTGAGGTTGGGAAATCATCAAAGGGCGCTCTGAGTGGAGTGGAAGGGAGTGTCAGACTCTTACTGACTAAAACCCACCCGTGTTCCTTCCTTAGACCTTTATGTTGGTAGAGGTAACTCTTTCGGACAATCCCGCTAAAACCGACATTTTAAAGGACACAGTACAAATAACACAATGGGCGCTGGTGTCGATTGTCGCTGAGATGTGATTACGAGCAATTTTTGAACGTTTTCAATTTCGGAAATCGTTCCCTTTAACTCAGGATCATCACAGCTCACGAAAATGTAATGCAAAATTTAAAATGAATCAAAGATTTTACCTAATATTCATTCACCCTTAGTACGGTTTTATTCCAATAAAGTCAGTCTCCAATTCCAATAAAATATTGTAATAAGACTTCTATTTTACTTAAAAGCCAATAAAACCGTCTTAAAACAGGAACATAATCATTATTACTTTTCAAATTATAAAATAAAAAACTTAGCTATCAAACTTCGCGTCAGTTCCGAAGTTTCTCCCTACTCAATTTCAAGTTGTCCTCGCTACAGCAAAGTGCCATATTTCCCATGTTTGGTGAAATATTCCTGTTTCCAGCAACAGGTTGGGAGGTAGAAAATTTTCCCGTAAAGTCGACCGTCCACGGCAACATAGTAGGTGCGGAGAGGTTTGCTACGATAGGGGTGCAACATACGTGTTTGGCTCGGCATGATTCGGCACAGTCTAGATCTCATCATCATCTGCCTAGCCTTTTCCCAACTATGTTGGGGTCGGCTTCCAGTTTAACCGGATGCAGCTGAATACCAGTATTTTACATGGAGCCACTGCCTATCTGACCTCCACAACCCAGTTACTGGGTAATACGATACCCCTTGGTAAGACTGGTTGTCAGACTTTCGGGCTTCTGACTACCCGTAACGACTGTCAAAGATCCACGAATGACAGCCGGTACCAACAGCTTAACGTGCTTTCCGAGGCACGGAGGGGTCACGGTATGTAAAGATGGTCACCCATCCACAGACCAACCGCGGCAAGCGTAGCTTAACCTGATCGATCGACCTGTGCGGCTGTTATTATTTAGCCACGGGCCCCTCTATATCTATTTCTCTATATTAATAATAAATTTGGATTTGATAGCCCAATTCTTGAGAAGGCTACAGGCTATTTAACATCACGCTAAGACCCTTAGGAGCTGGACAAAAAGAAAAATAGAAAGAACAATAAGCGAAAACGAAGTAATAGCGACGGGGAGTTTTATAAAAATGAGGCTGTTATTGTAGTATAGGCATTGTGTATCTTACGACTTCCACGTGAAAGAAGTCGCGAGCAGAAGCTTTAGGCCGATCGCTTACCTGAGGTAGCTGCGCGGTGCGGGAGGGGTCATAGCTGTCACAAGTTGACGAATCAAAGTCAAAGTATACGTTAGTATAAGTTATTTTTCAGTTTATAGTGTTTTTTTTGGAAGTCCGTTTTTTTTTTGTTAAAAAGTTTTTATTGGGTCTATTTATAATTTATCTAAGTTACAATAGCCTAATGTCAACTTGCCCATCGCCTTTTTATAAAATATTCCTTTTCTCGATGCAGGGACGTTAATTGTTGAGGAGTTCTCCTTTTATTAGTTTTTAGATTAGATGCTGATAATCATGGCTGCAGCATCAGGTCAGACTTATGTCAACATTGCATTGAACATAAAATTAGTCCTGTTTAAAATGAGCCCAAACACGACTACGGTGCTGTAATTTCAAGGTTTGTACTTTTTCTGATGCTCCTGGCTTCAGCATCAGGTCTTCGGTGTTCCTCAGTAACAGTACGTTTATCCACACATCGAGCCCTTTTCAATGAGCCTAAACACGATATATCTGCTGTTAGTTGTCGACGAGTTAGGTACTCTGCAGACTATCCTGACTGCAGCATCAGGTCATGACTTGATGATCATGAGACCAAATGTGGGAAATGCCCTATCAAACATCAAAACAATTTACTAAAACAGTCCTTGCCTGTTCGAGTAACTTCTTACTGTTAAGGAGTTGTACCTTCCATCATCAGCCCAGCTACCTGAGATGGTGACAACCATACACAAATACACAAGATACTTCATAAAATATGCGAAAAACAATAAGTGAGCCTATAAAATTTGAGTGTTGCCCTCGATTTCTCTAAGATCCCATCATCAGATCCTAACTTGGTGACAATGGGACCACTTCATAACTATCTACTTTCGAACAAAAGAAAAATTTTGAAAATCCGTCGACAATTGGCGGAGTATTCGATGAACAAAAATACAAAAAAAAAAAAAAACATACAAACACCCGAACATAGTACCTCCTCCTTTTTGTGAAGTCGGTAAAAACAGCCTACCGCCGACTACCCAAATACGAGCATGCCTCTGTACATAAAACTTGAAGAAAAAAAAAATTGTGCCGAGTCGACCCAAGCATGATCCAATGAGGTTTATACCGGACGAAGTTTGCCGATCGGTACGAGTCGAATAAAAGCCGATTAAGTGTAGAACCAACAAGGTGGTAATTGGTAGCACTCCTTAGCTGCGCGGTTCATTTGTGTCCCAATCACGCATCAGTGCGTAGAGTGACCGAGGGTCGTAATGGACGATCCCGCCTACATTTTCACACAAAGCGACGCTAAGCTTCAGTAGCTTAGCAGTAGGCTGCTATGGAGCGACCCCTTGGTCATATTCCTTTGATAAATGATGTGTCAGTGCAACGTACAACGGTTCGTGTTTTTTATTGTTCATTTTTGCCTGTAAATTGTGTTGTTTCGGTATGTTTTATGTTTTTTGAGTGTTTCTGGTGATTGTGTAATGTAATGTTACTATTTTTTTATGTGTATTTCTCTCGACTGAAAGCTCAACTGTTACTAATGAGACACAATTACCTACTGTTTCCATTGTTACCAACCTTAATAAGGCTTCGAAACGGACGATAAGTAGTGTCTGAAATGAAAAGCAGAGTCCTCCTGATCTCCTAGCACCGATCTATTTGATTAAGCGTACCTAGTTCTTTGTAAGTAGGGTAGGAGTCTATTATTCACCATACCAATGTGGGTAGTACAAGGGAACAAATTATTCGCTGTCTGAAATTAATGCTACGTAAAGGAAATTTATTTATGACCTTTTGGGTACTTATTTCTAGCAGGATCTGTGTTTAATCTTTTGAGGATTAAGGCTTTGTGGCTACAGATAGGTACTTACCTAAATTACCATGTTTCCCAAAAGACTGGTATACTTTTCTTAGTACCTCTACAAGCTTTTCGTTTTATTTCAGTTTGAATAATATAGCCTTGCTACGTTTTTCATAAAAACTACCCTATGTCCTTCCCCGGGATGCAATCTATATCTCTGCCAAATTTTATCGAAATCCGTTCAGTGGTTTAGACGTGAAAAGGTTAACATACAGACAGACAGAGTTACTTTCGAATTTTATAATATTAGTATGGATACTTAATTAATGAATAAAAATAACAAAATTAAATCCTATCTTAACTAAAACAATACAGAAACTAAAAAATAGCGTCGATAAATTCATCCGCGTCGCTGTCGACTGGTAATGTACCCAAGAGACTGGCGGCATTACCACATTGTATGGCAATGCTTAGCGTCTGGTCAAGGTAAAAGCCAACCCTTGGGTCACGGGAAGTGGCAACCAGCCGTTTCGAAATTTCTTTAAAAAGACCTTGAGTTTTAACCCCAAACGGCTCGAAAATATAATTTCCGCAGTGCGACTCATCCCACCGTATCTAGGAAGATGGATTGTCGAGTGAATCCGTATTCGGGCAAGCGAGTCTCCAGGCATCCATAGCCTCGTCGAAGCACGGCACATCAGAATTAATCAGTGTGGAGGCTTTTCCTGATTGATTTATCAGTGCCGTGGACCGAGGATATAAAAGCCGGTAAACTAATACTTACTAGAAATTTTGCGGTAGTTATTGAACTCTAACCAATAAAACAAAAACAATACATTACCAAGTTCTCTAGAAATTCACATTAAACACAGACAGTAACGCTTTCCTCATAAAAAATTTACAAAGGAGGATAAAATATGATTTAAAATAAACGTCTTTGCCTGTTTACGACTGAATTTTGGCAGATATAGATATTTATGTTGGCAACACTACGGACTGATCTCGATCTCATTATTGGTTTGGGCAACCCTGGTTATTTGTGGCGGGGAATTTACTACTTATTGTATTTGAGCTACGGCTTATAATAAAACTAGCTGACCCGGCGAACTTCGTATCGCCCCGCCAGCCGCTCTGCCCCCGCTTTTTAAATCTCTGATATCTTCATCATCATCATCATCATTTCAGTCAAAAGACGTCCACTGCTGGACATAGGCCTCCCCCAAGCACTTCCACTTCGACCGGTTCTGTGCTTCTCGCATCCAACGGGTTCCTGCGGCCTTCACAAGGTCGTCGGTCCACCTTGTGGGAGGCCTTCCAACTCTACGTCTTCCGGTACGTGGTCGCCACTCCAGAACCTCTGATATCTTATATGATATTAATTCTGTAAAGGGCAATTTTTATCTTCATAAAATGCACAACGTATTTATTGCATTTAATTAGATGAGGAATAATACTGTATTGTTTAAAATAGCTTGGTAAATAACCCATAATTTTTTGTAATATGTAAAAGATAAAAATGGTTACTGTGGGTTATCCTTAGGAGATAAACATATACCAACGCGGACTTTTTTATTGATATTTTTAAGATATACAATTCCGTAGTACATTAATTTGATCTACCTCGTAAGGTTTAGCCAGCTTTTGCAATGTAAACGCACAAAAATATGTTTGTTACGACATCACATCACAAATCTTTGAATTTTTCGGCTTTTCTTTACTATAATATGCATGTATGTTTTATACATATAAACCTTCCTCTTGAATCACTCTATCTGTTAAATAAAAAAACCGCATCAAAATCCGTTGCGTAGTTTTAAAGGTCTAAGTTTACCTATCGCATCAAAATCCGTAGTTTTAAAGATCTAAGCATACATAGGGACAGACGGAAGCGACTTTGTTTTTACCGACTTTACAAAAAGGAGGAGGTACTATGTTCGGGTGTTTGTACGTTTTTTTTTTTTTTTTTTTTTGTATGTTTGTTCATCGAATACTCCGCCAATTGTCGACAGATTTTCAAAATTCTTTTTTTGTTCGAAAGTAGATAGTTCTGAGGTGGTCCCATTGTCACCAAGTTAGGATCTGATGATGGGATCTTAGAGAAATCGAGGGCAACCCTCAAATTTTATAGGCTCACTTATTGTTTTTCGCATATTTTATGAAGTATCTTGTGTATTTGTGTATGGTTGTCACCATCTCAGGTAGCTGGGCTGATGATGGAAGGTACAACTCCTTAACAGTAAGAAGTTACTCGAACAGGCAAGGACTGTTTTAGTAAATTGTTTTGATGTTTGATAGGGCATTTGCCACATTTGGTCTCATGATCATCAAGTCATGACCTGATGCTACCTAACTCCTCGACAACTAACAGCAGATATATTGTCGTGTTTAGGCTCATTGAAAAGGGCTCGATGTGTGGATAAACGTACTGTTACTGAGGAACACCGAAGACCTGATGCTGAAGCCAGGAGCATCAGAAAAAGTTCAAACCTTGAAATTACAGCACCGTAGTCGTGTTTGGGCTCATTTTAAACAGGACTAATTTTAAGTTCAATGCAATGTTGACATAAGTCTGGCCTGATGCTGCAGCCAGGATTATCAGCATCTAATCTAAAAACTAATAAAAGGAGAACTCCTCAACAATTAACGTCCCTGCATCGAGAAAAGGAATATTTTATAAAAAGGCGATGGGCAAGTTGACATTAGGCTATTGTAACTTAGATAAATTATAAACAGACCCACTAAAAAGCGAGAAATAAAAACTTTTTAACAAAAAAAAAACCGACTTCCAAAAAAAACACTACAAACTGAAAAATAACTTTAATTTCGGAAGTCGGTGGCAAAAACTAAAATACTGATCCCTAAGACACCGACTTCCGAAATTAAAGTTATTTTTCAGTTTGTAGTGTTTTTTTTATACTATGTAGTGATAGTGATTGGGTGGACTGGGTAGTAGGTATTTGGGTTTTCTGTTTGATGAAAGCTCCCGCCATTTATAACCTCCAATAATTATGATTTATGTTTGCTAAAATATACTGTGGTTACACTAGTTACCAAAATCAATAGGTAGGACTTACGAGGCTTTACGAAACAACGCATAATATGGTACAGTCAACAAAAGAGATAAGTATGCAGGATCGACGGTAGTTGAACTTTAGTAAGATACCGATGGATGTTCTCGAATAAAATTTAATTTCCTATTAGTGTGGTTTCGATAATACTATATTCGTAACCCCATAAAATATCTATCAATATTTTAGGACCAAATCGCTTTTGAATTTTGCATGTGTGTATTTACTCTGCAATTTATTTGCCAAAAATGTAAACAAATATGAATTATTAGAAATTAATTTTAATTCCTACACAATAAAGTTTAGTTTAAGCTACAACTACAACTTCCAACATTTTTATAACTTTTTCAATAGTGCTTGTCACTCTGAAATCAACTTAATTGTCATTGAAATAAAGTCACTATTAGTACTCACTACTACTCATCAGTACAATGGGGTCGTTGTCCTCATCATGAAAAAAAATTAAGCCTTAAGAGTTACGTTCAGTTATCTCAATTACACCTTGATACAAGTAGATAGAATAGAAGTCTGAAACAATAAATTCCATGAAAAACATAAAAAAATTTCATCATCTTTACAGCATGTACAGACCATCAATTTGAACACGTGTCTGAACCAACCAAACCTTAAAATAAGACCACACGTCTGACACACAGTATACCTATGACACGAAAATTTACAGTAACGAAGTTTTAAGACAATATTCTGAACCAAAAACTACTCTTCTTCGTAATAATTATATTTTCCGTAAAAGTTATCAGAACTGCATTACCTTTTTAAACACAAAGATTGATCGGTAACCAATATCCATTAGTAGATGTATTACATTACAATACTTATATATATAATTATATATATAATTAGGTAGGTTATGGGATATCCAATTACATTTTTAGGGTAAACGCGGGGCCACCAAAAGGCCATCGATTTGTTCATACACGCGTAAGCTATGATGTTATACTTTCATGACGCATGTTATCTATACTAATATTATAAAGCTGCAGAGTTTGTTTGTTTGTTTGAACGCGCTAATCTCTGGAACTACTGGTCCGATTTGAATGATTCTTTTAGTGTTGGGTAGTCCATTTATCGAGGAAGGCTATAGGCTATATAACATCACGCTACGACCCTTAGGAGCCGCGCAGCGTGTGACACCGCGGGGAACAGCTAGTCTATACTAATATTATAAAGCTGCAGAGTTTGTTTGTTTGTTTGAACGCGCTAATCTCTGGAACTACTGGTCCGATTTGAATGATTCTTTTAGTGTTGGGTAGTCCATTTATCGAGGAAGGCTATAGGCTATATATAACATCACGCTACGACCCTTAGGAGCCGCGCAGTGTGTGACACCGCGGGGAACAGCTAGTACTTTGTAAATTGAGAGGTTTAACCTGATATTTAGGGATTTTTCTACAGGTAACTTGGTACGTAGCTTCCTATAGGATTGATTTTCAAGACGGGGCTTTAAAAGCAGGTACTTTAACCTTTGTAGCTACGGAAAAACGTTCATAAGAGAAAATCTTTATTTTTTTGAGTAGGTAGTTGCTTACTGCATTTGTTTTGTAAAAATGTTACAGTCACTCACTCTTCAAAACCCTAATTGGGTGATAAGTGATATCAGTTTACGTCAATCTTGATAACAAAAAGTGATTTTCCAGACGAAATGATTAGGTTTTCCGTTTTCACTTCAACACCTGTTTCGTTGAGCTCATTTAACACACAGCCTAAAAACTATTTGTAATAAGTAATTCAAGTAATTCTTTATCTTTCTGCCATGGCCACCGTATCAAACCCAAACATAATAACACACAAACTAACCTAAATGTACATGTCGCTGTAGGCGCCCCACGCAACTGGTGTCAACGTTTATAACCGGGCAGCCATTATTTTGAAACTAACACAAATACTACAACCATTCTAACTAAGCCAATCTACATATCAGCGATTGTTTGTTCGCAATAAACTTGTGTTAGTTCGTGTCGCGTTTCCGAACGCGCGTAATTGACAGCTGTCAAAAGTATTTTTCGCGCCATTTTTGCTGTCAGTGTAATAATGATGTAGATTTTTTTGTTGATAGTGTCGTGTTTGATGTGTTTAGTTTCTGTTTGTTTTGTGACTATTCAGGTAGAAGATACTTATTGTTTTTATTCGTTTTGGTTTATAATTTAGAAAGATATTGGAAACTCAATTATTTCTACAGGAGTTTGGATTGGTTAGTAGGTAAGTACCAAGTAGATGTTTTAAACCTGGGAATTTAATGTTGTCGATCCATTCGGTAAAAATCTCACCTTGAAAACTAAGGTGAGGTGAGCTGTCAACAGTGTCAATCCCTAGCATCACGTGGAATGGTAGCTCACTTCACGTAAGGGGAAAGCGCTAAGGTAGCCCGGGAAATTCAAACTTTCTTACGATTGTTGCAATTTGCAGCTTTGTGTCTGGGTGTACCTAGGTACGTTGATTAAAATATGATTCGCGACTATAACAAATATGTATTTACAGAACTATAATAATTAGAATCAGTAATACAACTTGTTAGCTTAGTATAATCCTAATTGTCAAGATTTCGTGAAATAGTTATTCAATAGAATTACTTTTGGTCTTAGAGATTTGTGTTGATGACTTTAATGATTATAATTCTGTAAACACATATTTGTTTCGGTCGCGAATCATATTCTAATCAACGTACAAGTTACAACTTAATACTGACAAGCAAATTGCAAAAAACGTAAGAAAATTTGAATTTCGGGGACTACCCTGGCACTCGCCCTAAGTTTTCACAGTGATGTTTTTACAGAATAGATCGGAAGTTGCTTAAAATTACTTTGGTCACACTTTATCAAAGAACACTTTTGTCTAAAACTTTTTTTTTTTACAAATTGCCTTTCACTATTCATATAAAACAACTAAGAAATGAATGTTACATGCCATATTAAAATTTATTTGACTATCAATTACATAAGAAACATAATACACAAGACAACCTTAGCGCCCAGACTAGTCTACCTTCAAATCGAAATGACTCACACGCAGAACGAAAACTGGATCCATTACAATATCTTATCAAATCAATCATTTGTTATTGAATGATTGGCGCCTAGACGGATTTATTATTAATAATAAAAAGTAGTAATTAATCTTGCATAAAGTATAATTATTTTTTTATGTGGTATCATTTTGTCGTCGTGGGAGATTTAATTTTGAAGGCGCGTCTGCTAATATTTTAGATTTTAAATCTAGATTCTTGGTTTTATTTATTTACAAGCGGCGCCCCGCAGTTTCACCCGCATAAGTTTCGATCCCGTGGGAATATGGGGATTAACAGTAGCCTATATGTTAATCCAGGGTGACAGCTATCTCCATACCAAATTTTATCAAAATTGGTCCAGCCGTTTGAGCGTGAAGAATTAACAAACATATAAACACCCCCCCACAAACTTTCGCCTTCATAATATTAGTGTGATATTGATGATATCGTCTGCTTACTGGTAAAACAAGATAAATGCATTTTGTTACTAAATCGAGTTGAAAATGCAGTCACATGTATTTTTTTACGCGCTATCTACTGGTAAAACCGAATAAATGCAATATCCAATGGCTGCAGAGATAATGAGTTTGTAAAAGTGATATCTTCTCACATTTTGAAAAAAATATACTGGTCTAACATAATAAATAATCTTATGGCATAAATCCGTTTCAGTTTATATAGTTAAAAAACAATAAATACGGTTACAGCTTTTTACATTTTATAATTTAAATATTAAAATGGCAAGAATTATTCTGAGAAAAGGTCATAAACGCATTTATTATTATGAACCTTATAATTTTAACACCATAAATATGTTAAAGTTATTTGTTCCATTTTACTAGTTAAAAACTTCCACTTGGTTTGCTAATTTATCTACAGCAAAAACGAGATAAATGTCATTTATGCTTTTTTACCAGTAAGAACGAGAGCGATCGAACGCAGTTGTCATATTGCGTGCGCGCGTGATCCACGTGCTCCGCGCAGAAATAAACATTTTAATTATTCAATAGTTGTAGTTGAGTGTTTTGTGATAACTTACTATGGAATCCAGAGGAAAAAGATTAGTGTCCATGATCAATAAACCTAAAATACTTGAAGGTGAGTGATTTTAACTGCATTATTTGTAAATTTTAAGGTTATGTTGGTAGCTTTTGTTTTGTTCAACGATTTACCTGTGGAATATTTGCTTGTACGGTGATTTTAGTACCTATGTACATAGCTTATTCACAATTTATATAGGTTCGTACAGTTACTATGATACTTAACTCCATTTTTAAGGCTACGATGTTGCTAGATTTTGGTTTATTTCAAAAATTTACGTAAGGAATTATTGTTTTTAATAATTACTTGGGTGTGTATATGGCTCTGTAACACTTATGTCGGTACCTACAAAGTTTCTATGATACTCACTTTTCTCGATTGTTAACATTTAATGTCGAGTTATTGTCAAGGTCAAGCGCGCGATTCGTTATTTACATTAAAATCTTATAATCTTCTAACTTTTGTTTGTCTTTTTAATTTTTTACAGATGATTTTGATGAAGAGCCTGGTCCTTCGCATCAAAGGTTTTGTAGCCCGGTTTCAAACTGCACTTCGGCTTTGAGCGACTCTAGGGAGAAAATAGTGGCAGAAATGGAGCGTATGTTTGACAGCGATGACTCTGATAAAGACCCTACTTACAACCCGGATCCAGGCTCTTTAATACAACCAGAGGATTTATTTGGAGAACAATGGACGAATAACAAGGATGAGAACTTAGAAAATGTTGTGCGATTCTATGGAGACGATCATGACGAAGCAGTTCAACCTAACAACGGCGACGTTATAATCGCGCAGGTGTTGCCGAGAACTGATGCACATGAAGTCGTAATATCTCTTTGGGGGCTCTTATTGAAAGGTGTATTTGATGCTACTCGGAAAAGGAAACGTTGGATGAAACCAGAACCTGAAAATTGGAATGTAAATATTGCGAAGAAAAGACGATCTGAAGGTTTACCTTATTCTACAAGAAAAAAGGAAAGGAGTGCTAAAACACCCAAAGAGATTGACTGTGAGAAATGTTTCTATAAATGTAATGTTATCTCTCCTGAAGAAAGAAATAATTTATGTCGTCACTACTGGAGTTTGAGGTATACCGAGCAAAAGAATTTCATTCTCACTAATGTGGAAGTAGATACTCCGAAGAGAGTTCTTGCTATTCGTGGACCAAAGAAACAGCGTCAATTCACCAAAAAATGTTTCTTTTTTCACAACGGAGAGAAGAAGCAGGTATGTCAGAAGTTTTTTTGTTACACGCTAGCTATTTCTCCGACTGTTGTGAATGATGCTATTCGAAAGCGAAATGATATGGGGCTATACAAAGATAGTGACAAGAGAGGTAAACATGAACCCCCCAATAAGACTAATGACGCTGATGTGAACTTTGTGAAAAAACACATAGAGTCCTTCCCTGTCATGGAACCACACTACATAAGGCAAACTTCGAAGCGTCTATATCTGGATGCTTCGTTATCCATCACGAAAATGCATCAACTTTATAAAGAAAAATGCACTGAAAATAATGTGATTCCGGTATCTGAAATAACGTACAGGAGAATATTTTGTAACCATTACAATTTTAGTTTTTTTGTACCAAAAAAAGATCAATGTTTAACATGCTCTAATTTCAACAAAGCTAGCAATGACGAAAAAGTAGTATTGAAAGGGGAATACGAGAATCATTTAGCAAGGAAAGAGTCCTGTAACTCGGAAAAAGCGAAGGACAAAGAAAAAGCAGAGAAGGATAAAGAGTTTTGCTGTGTAACATTCGACTTACAAGCTGTGTTACAGATACCTTGTGGACTGGTGGGACAGCTTTATTACTGTCGAAAACTATGTGTTTACAATCTCTGTATATACGAAGCAGCGCTGCCAAACGACGCATATTGCTTTGCATGGTCTGAAATTAATGGAAAACGAGGCAGTTCTGAAATTGGGAGTATCCTGTATCACTACCTGTCCACGTGCGTTCCTTCTCATGTAACCGAAGTTTGTCTGTATTCTGATACTTGTGGAGGACAAAACCGCAATCAATATGTTGCTGCATTACTTTTATTTGCTGTCCAAAATATTTCCAACTTACGAAAAATTGAACACAAGTTTCTTGAATCAGGACACAGCTACATGGAGGTGGACAGCATGCACAGCAGTATTGAGTCAGCAAAGAAAAATTCCGAGGTTTACTGCATGCCTGATTATTTATCAATATTCAAACGAGCAAGATCGAAAAAAACAAAAACTGTTGAAGGTAAATCTTTCATGAAAACGCCCTACAAAACAAAAGAATTCAAATTTAACGAGTTTTATGATTTAAAAAAATTAGCTGATGAAACAGTTTTCAATCGCTCAAAGGATAGTAATGGAAATCAAGTGAAGTGGCTGAAAATAAAGAGGATACGGTATCTTAAGGAAGAAAGTTCCAAAATTTATTTCAATTATGACATGTCTGAAACGTTCTTATACATCGATGTCTCAAAAAATACGGAACCTTCTCAACGTCTCAGTACTAGAGCTAAAAAACGCATAGACAACACTATGCCTCAGACTATTGTCTTAAAACCACTTTACCTGAACCCTTTACCCATAAGTGAAGCTAAAAAGAGAGATCTTCTCAGTTTATGTACTAAAAAGATTATTCCTGAGGAATACCATGGTTGGTACTCTTCTTTACCAACTGCAACCAATCAAGCAGATCGTTTACCTGAACCTTCGGTTGACGAAGAGTCATCGGAAGATTAAGATACTTAATTGAATTAAAAGCCGTTTACCCAATAGGATTCGTCTTAATTAATAGACTTTGATTGTTTTTCATTCGTGATCGAAGTATGATTGCCATAATTATGTGATAAGGAATAAAATTGTTTGATTATTAACTAATCGTTTCATTTATTATCGTTCATAGATTACTTATGCAAAAAATAATTTATTTTTATTTAATTGATCACTTTTGTATGAAGGTTATAATAGTACCTACCTAATAAGTGACGTACTTACACTAAAACTCTACAGGCAAAACAGGTTAAATTTATTAAAAATATCATTATTTTAATGAATTTTGTCAAAAAAAGCTTTTCAGTCCAAGTAATTAGTGTTAAATACAATAAGCCGTTATACAAAACTGAAATGAGCTTTTGAAATAATTGAATTCAGAAGATATATCACGTTTGTTAATTACAGGTAAAACATATTAAATGCCGACCCCTTTCGATCTAAATTTAATTATACACAGTTTTTACTAATAACAAATATTATATAAGAGTATATCTGAAAAGAAAGGTAGTTAGTGCAATATTTTGCTTTTACAGTTTTTTAATTAATGACTTTTAAATAGTTCTAATTAAAACTTAAACTTTGAAAATTCATTTACTCGAATTGACACTAACTGCATTTATTACTTTTTACCCGTAAGCAGACGATATATTGATTATAAATTGCAATAATTTTATTAATAGTTACTCTAATATCTCACCGCTAGAAGTGTCAGTTCCAGACAAACCATACAAAGTTAAAGTTTTTCTAAAAACTAGAAGAGCCGCGTGACTCTACTAGTATGTTTATTGAAAGAAGAATGACATAAAAGTCACAGAACAGAAGAGAACAGTCTTACAAAAAATGAAGAAGATTAAGAAAAGAGTACGGTAAGCACAGAAGAGAAGAATCTTACAGCAGATTAAGAAGAGAGTACGGTAAGCACAGAAGAGAAGAGAAGAATCTTACAGCAGATTAAGAAGAGAGTACGGTACACTGATGGGCCTGAATTGTTGCTCGAACCTGTGTTTTAATCAAGGTGAGCAAACTTTCAGGTGTGTTAGTGCCTACTTTTCTGCGAGAGAAGAGAAGAGAAGATAACAGAAGATGTTGTTTATTGTGTATTTATGAAGTATGTTTATTTTTTATTCTTTTATTTACACACGCATAAAACACAGACACACAAGATAAGAGGAAAAGACCAGAAAAATACTTACACACGCCAGCACATCAAGCTACTACAATCTGTCAAATTTATTTAATAGATTTTCAACTTTATCGCAAAAGCATAAGGTTCAAAATTGATTGGGAAAGTTTGACAGTTTTGGGTAGCTCGATGTGCTGGCGTCTGTATGTACATACAAAGGTGATTCTTACTTTTAAAGAAATCTCTTCCAGCATACCTGCGATAGGAAAATAGATAAAAACTGATGTAGGCTAAAAATGTGTGTTTATTTTTCTTTACAGGCATTTTAATTTACTCATTGTAATTTTATAACATGTTATATTAATCGATGTTGACCTAATAATTATTTTTATTTAAAGTTGTGTGTAATCCATTAAATATTATAAAACTATCTTGACCTTCGTACCATATCAAAATTTTTTTTGTTATTTTTTCCCAAGTTTTAATAATTGTTCTGCTATTCAGGACGAAGAAAAATCCAACAAATTAAAGATCATTAAAATCAGTACAGCCGTTCTTGAGTTATAAATGGTGTAACTAACCCGACTTTGTTTTATTTATTAGAAACGTTTAAAAATAACATAAATAAAGTAAGATAAACAATAAAGTCAAGCCACACAAAATGCAAAATTGTATGCAAAAAAATTACACACAAGTCCAGAAAAATTTAACAAAACTAGAAAAGTCCTGTGATTCCAGTGCGAAAAAGGGACAGTGCTGTCGGTCATGTATAACGCCGTCTCTCTCTTACACAGGAATCACGATGGCATTAAACCGTCTTAATACTACACCAGTATTTCCTTCACAACAAAAAAAAAACTATTACAATTTCTTCACAGTTTTCCAGAACAAACTGATTAAAACTTTAATGCATAACTTAATCCCAAGCTGAACGTACTTCTCACAGAGAACAACTAAGCCCTCGTACCAACACGAACGGGCGATTTTTAAACGCAGCGATTTTTTATCGCGAGCTGGATTTTCCACACGATTAGAGTTGAAAACCAAGCAGTGTATATTTTTGACGCTCTGGGATGTAATCTGTTGAATACTTAAAAGGGGCTTACAGGACCTAAACACAAAAAAACGCAAGTTTTAGAAACAATAAAGTATATGATCGACTACAGTAAACCAAATCAGAAAAATATATGATATTCTGCAGGATTATGCTAGGTATTGAAAACATAATTCAACTAATACGATAATATTGATACGATAGAAGAAAAGATACCTCTAAAAACATTAAATATACATAATAATCATTCTGATTTTTTGTCAGATTATTCTACAAGCAAGCATACTAAAATACGAGTGTTTTAATTTTTTAGTCCAAACAATAGATTTTTTGTAATTAAATAATTGCTTCATATTTTGCAATAAATTACCAGCGTTGTGTCATCGCGCTTCTCTTTCTTTTCTATGCAGTCCGACAGTGACCGCGCTTTAGGTCATGTAAACTCCGAATTTCAAATCCAGTGCGCGTTAAATAATCATTGCTTTAAAAAGTTGCCCGTGGGGACCTGGGCTTACTTCTTCCCCTCCAAAGCTTCGTTGATTAAACCCCTAGAGGGCTTGTTAGAAGTTTAAATTATACACTAGAAGTAGTCTTGTTCCTGTTAACGTTAAGAGGAATTAGTGGGTAGGTTTATTTTTGCTTGACCTGTAGACCTACTCGTAAATTAAGTGTGTGTGGGTGGATCTTTCTGTAACTATCTCACCGTGAAAACTTAGGTGAAGTGAGCGTGGAGTGACTGAGCTGTCCGTAGACAGAGTAAACTATAGACTGCTGCATATCTTCTTTTCATTCGCACAAGAAAAGGAGAAATATATAAACGTCACTAGCAAAGAAAAGAGACAGAGTAAGAATATTTCTGTCCCTTACTGCGTGTCGGCTAAGCACATCAATGTGCACAACAAGTTTGACGTTTATGAATGAAATAATAAAAATTATGAATGAACTATTAAAAACTACACCGCGATTAAACGGAAAATAAGATCTTTTTCGTGCATAATTCAATAATAGTACATTTGCGCAACTGTGAAAATAGTAAAGTGTAGTGTAATAAGCTGTAAAAATGATAGTATGATGAAGATTGCCGGAATTTGTTGTCCCTTTCGGTGACACGGATACCATGAGTCTATAGATTACTCTGTCTACGGAGCTGTCAGTGTCATCCCACCTGATACTAGGGATTGACCAAGCATACACTTACAATCATAATCGAGATTTTATTAATATTTTTTATACTAATTCTATTGATAATTTTATATAATTTCAAAGCAACTATTTTAGATGTCCAAACATTACTATTTTATGGGGTTTTTAAATAAAATAAAACATTGACGTTTAAGACTACAAGAATTAACATAAAAAATATTATTAAAATCTCGATTATGATTGTAAATGTTTGCTTGGTCAATCCCTAGCATCAGTGAGATGACACTGACAGCTCACTCCACGCAAGTTTGCACGATGAGATTTTTACAGAATCGATCGGCTATATAGATATTGCGTCATCTGAAGGCCAATTCCCGTAATTAAAAACGTTCACAATCTATTTGCAATCTCATCTCAATGACAATCAGTGTCAAAAATTTAGGTAAATTAGAGGTGTTTTTGACAGATTGAGACCGAAATTCTTAAAAATACAAGAGTTTGCCCTTGGGACCCGTGTTCTTAGTATCTCCCATGCCATAAGATTACATTTTTGTTTACCTGCTAACTTCGATCAATAATAGTTATTGATCGAAGCCTGCTAATGAGCGTTTACGACATACTGTATTTCATACAAACTTTCAAGCCCTTGTTTTTCGAAATGAACGAACCGATTTTAGTGAAACTTCATACGCATAAGCAGGACAAAGGGGCCAAAAAATTACTTAAGAACATTTTCGAAATATCATAATTAAAAAAACTGACCAAGTGCGAGTCGGACTCGCACACGAAGGGTTCCGTAACACAAGGCAAAAACTCCGGAAAAGTTGAATGCAAAAGTTTTGAGGACCCTGCGTTATTTAAGGATACAATTGATTTTTCAAGAACATTATTAGAAACTCACCACACTTATGAATATTATGAACATGGAACCACATTTATGAACATGGAAAAGGCTTCTTTTCCATGTTCATAAGTGTGAAAATCCCTTGCCAAGTTTGCAACAAATAGGGTTAAAAATAGTTAGAGCGATGGATGTTAGTTGAATCGATTTACCACCAAAATATAAGTAATTTTGCAGTTTTAATTGAATACGCGGCTCAGTGAAATACGTTTAAAGTATTTCTTTAGTGGATTGAATTTCCTATATTAACATTACATATAATATGATAGTTTACCCTCAAGAAATGAGTATTATCGACGAAAAAGGAGCCTTGTTTTATCGTGATACAATTTTATTTAAATAAAATATTTTGAAATAAGTCTAAACATTTGACAACACACAAATTTTTGTCTGGCTTATACCCAATATGTACAGGCACATCAAGCTACTACAATCTGTCAAATTTATTTAATAGTTTTTCAACTTTATCGCTAAAGTATAAGGTTCAAAGTTGATTGGGAAAATTTGACAGTTTCTGGTAGCTTGATTTGCTGGCGTCTATACTAATCTTAGAGTAAGAAAGCTATAGAGCATCGGGTAGCGTGGCCACACATGAGACAAAAAACTAACTTAAATAACATTGGCTACTTATGTAGCTGCCTTGAAAAAACGGGCACGCACTGAGAGACGGAAATAGTATAGCTTTATCCTTTTCTGTTAGTTATAATAACTCAATACTTTATCCCTTTCTTGTGGAAATGAAATGGCGCTACCCGCCGTCTATACTTTTCTTTGTCTAAGATACTAATACACCTAACTGTGCGACACAAAACTGCGTGTGCGTTTTACGGTGTCCTACGTTTGACCATTCATTCATTGTTCAAAGCAACTCGTGTAATAAATTCGTCTGCTCCAGATTTCTTGCTAACAGAGCTCTTTATATAATTTATTATGTAAAACAAACAACAGATCTTTGTTGTTCTGACTTCAATACACAGACGTTTCTGGTCCGCGCTCCAATATCCTAGATATGCTGCTTATACAAAATACTTCAATATACAATACGCATTTGTTATTTTGCAATGGAATAAATAAGAGTTTGAATTCTCTAGTACGGTTCATAGTTGCTCGATAAATTATTATGCAACGACAATAATCACACTAATATTTTAAAAGCGAAAGTTTGTGAGTGTGTGTGTTTGTTACGTCTTCACGCTCAAACGGCTGGACCAATTTTGATAAAATTTGGTATGGAGGTAGCTGATACCCTGAACTAAGATATAGGCTACTTTTTATCCTGATATTCCCAAGTAATCGACCCTTATGCGGGTGAAACCACGGGGCGCAGCTGGACGGAAGGCAGCGCCAATAGTTTACGTATTTGCTTTTTACGGTGAAAATATTGGTAATTTAAAAAAAAAAAAATAATATAACACCTGCTTTATAGTTAGTTCAGTTAGTATGCAAAGTTTCATGATCTAATTTGAAGTATTTTTTTAATACCAGCTGTTTATTGTTCGGTTTGGAGGTAACTTTGATTTTTTTTTCTATCGAGAAAATTTTATGGAATCGTGTTTTCGTCAAACATAGTACTTAACATTAATCCTCAACTTTACCATATATTTATTTCAAAATTATTGGTTGGCTGCGGTATTTTCGACATAACGGAGGATGATGCTAAGCCATTTGAGGTGGTATAGGCTCTTAATAGCAGCATCAATGGTGTTCATTAGATCCTCACAGGTGCAGGTGTATGCACACTTGTGATATTCCAGCAAATGCGTTATATTCTAGACAGCATCGCACTCACATTGGGTGCTGGATTAATTCTAAAATACCCCTTTTTGCCAAGATGTATTTGCACTGCCCTATCTGCGTTCCCAACCTCATCATCTGCCTAGCCTTTTCCCAACTATGTTGGGGTCGGCTTCCAGTCTAACCGGATTCAGCTGAATACCAGTATTTTACATGGAGCGACTGCCAATCTGACCTCCACAACCCAGTTACTGAGTAATACGATACCCCTTGGTAAGACTGGTTGTCAGACTTACGGGCTTCTGACTACCCGTAACGACTGTCAAAGATCCACGAATGACAGCCGGGACCAACGGCTTAACGTGCTTTCCGAGGCACGGAGGGGTCTCGGTATGTAAATATGGTCACCCATCCACAGACCAACCGCGGCAAGCGTAGCTTAACCTGATCGACCGACCTGTGCGGCTGTTATTATTTAGCTACGGGCCCCTCTGCGTTCCCAACCTATTGAGTGTTTCCAAACAAGCCACATCAATTCACGTAGGTAGTATTTGAATAACAACTGATACTGTAGTTAAAATCCAACTTAGGATTGTGGGATACCCTTAGGTTTCCTAGAAAGTAATTGATAGTCGACAATCAGTAGCTGCCGAACTGGTCAAAGGCCACTTCCTGTAAAAATAAGAAACGAGCATAGATGACCATACTAATTTTATGTGTGTTTACAATTTTAGAGTGAACGACTGGTTTTTCGCAGGATGCCTTCTTTCTTCATTTGAACCAAGTTTCTAAGACTTACTAAAAAAAATGCCTGCATTATTAAACATGTAAAATTGGTTATTAGAAAAACACCAACAACCCGAAAAAAAATCAGCTGTTCCCTACATTTATGTTCCTATTCCTATTTACCTCGTCAAAATGTAGGGAACAGCAGTTTTTTTTTTCGCGATTTCTGGTTTGGTCCCATAGTAAAAGTTGTTCATAATGATGAGTACAATGACCTCTTAAGAAGTTACTCACAAAAAAAACTCTTCTATTTTTTTTTCTAAATGGGCTCGCTCTTAACCCCGATCACGCCTGATGAAAAGCGATGGATGAGGTCTATGATGGGACGAACGTGCCCAGAAGATACCTGTTCACTCTTGATTCTCAGAAACCATGAGGCGCAACAGTGCATCCATTATAATAACCAAATCAGCTTTCATCCATACAGAGACAGTATGACCTATGGACCACACACATGCATCTCAAAAATATATTACCAAGCCAAGTATTTTGCCTACAAACCATAGTAATATCACCAAGATTAATGTCCAATAATTTCATACCGCCATACGAAACAAGGCGGGTGTTGTTCGTAAATGGATAGTTATAAAGATTATTATTCTGTGCGATGCTTTACGATGGCAGTTAAAATGGCAGAGATTAAATGGTTTAGAAGATGCGATGTTTCGTTTAGAACTTTAGATGGTCTCTAAGAGGCAGTATTAAACAAAAGACAAATCAATCTGCCGAGACTTCCAGGCTAACAGGATGCAGCTGGATACCAGTATTTTACATGGACCGACTGCCTATCTGACCTACTCACCGTCCTTCTTTCTGTATATTTGTTGGACCCACATAA
Organism: Oligia latruncula; assembly: GCA_948474745.1. Lineage (NCBI taxonomy): Eukaryota > Metazoa > Arthropoda > Insecta > Lepidoptera > Noctuidae > Oligia > Oligia latruncula. Next base: position 12,324,718 of record OX419708.1, read on the forward strand.
TGAGAGAGAGGGATCCAAGGCCAAATCAGTACCGAAGAAGGACATTGTTGAAGCTGTCGCGGATGAAGTCGAGCAGTATTTCATCTTAGAGGTGAATCTGGTATTTTGAGAATCTGATATTCTGAGATCGAGGCCTGCAAAAGGCGGTCGCCCCTAGCCCAAAATTTTTCCGGCAGGATTTGCGTGTAGATGTTACAGGGAAGCATGCCCAAACCCAAGTGTGGTGTGATAATAATTATGTTTTTGTGGTTTATACTTGAACTTGCTGTGTTGACTGTACATTTAATCCAAGTGTCGTTAATTGTAAACGACACTACTGGTAGTGCGGCTGGTAGTGTCCTTGCCAAAACATGGAAAATATCTGATGGCAAAAAGCAGGAGCATCTCTGCTTAAAAACGCAGGAGCATCTATGCTTAAAAAAGCAGGAGCATCTATGCTTAAAAAAGCAAGAGCATCTATGCTTAAAAAATCTTGCCATTGCCGAATATAGGGCAATTTTCTTTTATGATACTAAAAGATGATATTGTAGTGACAAAAATGTAAAAGAATATGCTTGTTTGGTACTGTTATGAAGATGAATGAAAGACCACTAACAAAAGGTACTTACAAGGCTGTTGTGAGTGGAAACGCCGGGAAGTCACTATTTATTTCAAGGGCCCTTGAAGGACACAAATAGTGAGTTATTGGGGATGTTCTTCAGAATAGTCAGTCAAGTGCTTATTACTCTCAACCGGCGCGCGTGTGTGACCAGGGGGCCTAAAAAGGCCACTTTGGCAAAATCATAGAAGGTTGACATTATGAACCATAATGGACAGTTAACTGTTAAGTTAATCGTATCAAATCCCATTGGTGAAGGACTTTTCAGTTATTTTTATTGTCTCTGCTAAAATACCAATCAATCTAATCCAAATCCAATCCTAATCTCTTTGATTATACCTACGTATTGCAGCGAAAAAATTAAAAACACGGACTGTCTTCGCCATATTATGACCAGCGGACGGTCAAGATGCTTCAAACGATACCTTTTGCCAAATTATTATAAGTAATTTTAAAGTTATGAGGGAACAGATGAACATACATACATACATACATACATACGGGTCGAATACAGATCCTCCTTTTTTGAAGTCGGTTAAAAATGAGTATGTACGAATCGTAGCAGGAGGAATTCTGTAGTTTCTGCCAACCCCTTTGGGAAGGTGTGAGCGTAAGTATGTATGCTTATTGCTTAAAATTATTTTGCCCCAGTGAGGTTTGCAAAGAATACCCGCTTCTTTTGACGTTTCATATGCCCCGAGAACTCTGGGTGTGGACCTTATATGAGCGAGTGTCAGCCAGAAATATGACATACCTAACAAACAACAATATTCATCCAATTCAACCCCAGAAATATTTCCACGGCGAATGAAGGATAGGATTATTAACGAATCCTTTTGTACAAATGAGATCCTTCCACCTATTTTTGTTATTTTCCTTGTCTTATTAAAAAAGCACACCCCAGGGGGACATTCGACAAAGAAATAAAGATGGTTTAACCATTTAAACTCTCGATTTGAAAGGAAGTTGGGCTGTTTTATGGTCTTCCGAAATTGTACCTACTACTTAGGGGTCCTCAATGGCATTGGTGCATGCAGCTAAAAAACTCTTTTTTATTTTTATTGCTGAATGGACCTACCCTACCCTTGACCTCGATCACGCCTGATGAAAAGCGATGGATGAGGTCTATTAAGGAACGAGCGTGCCCAGAAAATGCCTGTTCACTCTTGCTTTGAAGACAGACGGGTTAAATTATACAACGTTATTTTTAGTATATGCGAAACCTGAACATAGTTTGTTCAGAATAAGTAACTGAAGCGATTCCAATCATTTTAACCCCATGTTATATTTTGTCCCAAAAGTATTTTAAAAAGGTTAAAAGTTGGACACCGAGCGACACTAAGTAGGTTATCCAATCTCCGCGCCGAACGGTTAGGTACCTAGGTACTATTTATCAATGAGCGCAAGATGGCATATGCGCCAAAGGAACATTTCTAAACTCCAAACTACCCCATAGGTAACCCGTTCCAAATTGTCGTCCCCAACCCCCAATTTGACGACAATCCCCCAAATTGCCTTATTAGCCCAACCCTTCTACCTGGTGACATAAAAATCAACAACGTGAGTATAGACACCCCCATGCAATCATCTAACAACTGGCAATCTACGAAATAATATGACCTCTCTGGTTTATAGTCTTTGGCATTTTATGGTACTTTTGGAAGATATTTTTTTACCCTTTCAAACTCGTAAAGGGGTTGGAATGGCCCCATGAAATGCCTAGCTTTTTAATAACAGCCAGTTAGGGGCGGTTTCGAGGGTAGTTCTAGTTTAATAGCTTTGCATCTTGACGGGGCTATTGTATGACTTTCTTATGGCTTGGTGGAGGAGAAAACGTGCATGTTTTGTTGCCGATAGCTGATTTGAAATTCCTTGAACTTGTGTTTACTGCATGGATTTTATTCTTGCGGAAAAAACATAATGTTTAAGAGCGTTTACGCCGTACCTTCGGCATTTCATACACAAACTTTCAAGCCCTTGTTTTTCGAAATAAATGAACCGATTTTAATGAAACTTCATACGCATATGCAGGATACAAAGGTCTAAAAAGTTACTGATGAACATTTTCAATTAATTATCTGATTAAAAAAAAAAATATAACTGGAAATCTCTGTTTCTATGGAAAATTTAAAATCGGTCCAATTTTAGCTGTAACACTATTTTTCGAAAATGTTCTTAAGTAGACCAAATATCCGGCTTATGTGTATGAAGTTTCATTAAAATCGATTCATTTATTTCGAAAAACAGGGGCTTGAAACTTTGTATGAAGTGCCGTACGTCGTAAACGCTCTTAAAATACATTTCTTTAATTAATTAAAAAAAGGTAACCCGCTACTAAAGACTCATATCATTGTCATAATCATTTCACAAAAATACAGAAGAATAACAATCAATACGAAACCAGCCTTTTTAGGTTGGTTAATAAAAACTTCCACGAGTATTTATGAACGTGAGACTCATCCTGAACAGTTAAGACTACCACGGAATCATGTCACCAGCATAACAAATATCAATTTGCCTAGCCTTTACCCAACTATATTAGGGTCGGCTTGCAGTCTAACCGGACGCAGCAGAATACCAGTATTTTACATGGAGCGACTGCCTATCTGACCTTCACAACCAAGTCACTGGGTACACGATACCCCTTGCTAAGACTACTCGTAGGTAACAACGACCGGCATGACCATATTAATTTTTTATTAAAATCTTAAAAAATACACCACGGTACTCAGAACCATCAAATTTCAAGCAATACTTTAATTAATTCATTCGTATCCATCTTGCAGCAAAAATAAAATGAAAACTCGATTGAAAATCCTTCGGAAATAACGCTTCAATTAAAATTCATTTCTCTTACATTCCGTTTTCATTTGCTTCCAACATTTTTCAGCACTGAAGATATTTTTTTAGTTAAAAGTTTTAGTGGTAGTGACATACATAGTTTTCAGAGGTAATTATCACTTTGCTTCAGCATTTTGAGTTTGTATTGTTACGGCAATTAATAAGATTTGTTTTTTGTACTTATGATTGGCAATCTAGGGGCCCATGACTAAATAATAACAGCCGCACAGGTCGATCGATCAGGTTAAGCTACGCTTGTCGCGGTTGGTCTGTGGATGGGTGACCATCTTTGCATACCGTGACCCTTCCGTGCCTCGGAAAGCACGTTAAGCCGTTGGTCCCGGCTGTCATTCGTGGATCTTTGACAGTCGTTACGGGTAGTCAGAAGCCCGAAAGTCTGACAACCAGTCATCAAGGGGTATCGTATTACCCAGTAATTGGGTTGTGGAGGTCAGATAGGCAGTCGCTCCATGTAAAATACTGGTATTCAGCTGCATCCGGTTAGACTGGAAGCCGACCCCAACATGGTTGGGAAAAGATACCCCTTGGTAAGACTGGTTGTCAGACTTTCGGGCTTCTGACGACCCGTAACGACTACCAAAGATCCACGAATGACAACCGGGACCAACGGCTTAACGTGCTTTCCGAGGCACGGAGGGGTCTTGGTGTATGAAGATGGTCACCCATCCACAGACCAACCGCGGCAAGCGTAGCTTAACCTGATCGATCGACCCGTGCGACTGTCATCACTTAGCCACAAGCCTCTCAATAACTTTTCAAAGGTACCTACTATTATAGAAGCAAGTTTCTCTAACTGAACAGACAGCTGTGCTGCTGTGGACTTTGTTGCGCCTCTTCTTCTTCCCAGCGAAAGCACTAGCAAGTGGTGAATTGCGGGCGATTTGGGGCCTGTCTTATGTAATTTTGACGTTCGAAAAGTGTCGAGACCTTACATTTGCCGATTCGCTGTCTCTATATAAGAACACGACTACCCAAACGGTCATCGGTAGATTTCCATATTAACCGTTAACTAATATTGTAATCCTAGTAAAGCATACTTTGCAAACTAGTTACATAATCAGTTTGTCCGTCCGTCCCATTCAGATCACGCTCGCCGTCAGTGCGGTGATGTCATAGCATTGTTAGCGACCTACCTACGTCGTACATGCATATGTATGTTGTAGGATGGTGGATTTGTGTGAATATTTGGGAAATGACTAATTGGATTATGTAACGGAATACTTTAATAGGCCTTTAGACATTGCCTCTTCCGGTAATATCATTTCAGCCGAAAGACGTCCACTGCTGGACATAGGCCTCCCCCAAGCACCTCCACTTTGACCGGTTCTGTGCTTCTCGCATCCAACGGATTCCTGCGGCTTTCACAAGGTCGTCGGACCACATTGTGGGAGGCCTTCCAACGCTTTCTTCCGGTACGCGGTCGCCACTCCAGAACCTTTCGTCCCCATCGGCCATCTGTTCTGCGAGCAATGTGCCCTGCCCTTTTAATTTTCAATAGCCACGTCTAAATCCACAACACACAACGGACTGTCTAAAATTCTACAGTCCTCTAGAGTACACTAGGTACTTGAGAGAGGACTTTTCTTCTCCCAAATCTAATATTAAGGCCTTTCAGGTTCACGTGTGAGCACTATGTACCTACTATAGAGCTACCATTTACTGGGTACGTCTTTCATTGACTTGAATGTGCCCTGGCGGCTGAGAGTATGTCATGCTCACTTAAATGTCTTGAAGGTGGTGGCGCGTGTGTTGGATTCAAAATAGCTGAATAGTGCTAAGCAGCTGACCCATACGTCATGTTCGTGAATAATTTTTAAATTGTTTTTTTTTTTATCTTTTTTATTACGGACGCTTTTAACGTGCACGTCTTTCTACATCGTTCTCACATGTATAATTTCAACGAATGATGTAACCAATATTTTTTAACATTTTTATGATTTAAAAGAGTGTCCATGGAGCTTTCTGCCCGTTCTTCTCCATTGGTTTTCAAAAGGGCTTGTTATTGGTTTATTTGAAACAAATTCTTTGAGTTTGAGTTTAACTCAAGCTCTTTTTACAAACCATAATTTTATTTACAAAAGTCTAGAGAGACAGAAACCACAATTTTTCTTTTGGACAAGCAACGCTTAAATAAACACCAAGATCTATATATTTTTATTTTTTTTCAAGATCTTTACATAAAGGACTTTGTTCAACAAGTAACCATTTACAAAAACCACGAGAAGATATTATGTATATTATGATACGTCATAGCGGAAAATTGGTTGTCCAGCTCCCAAGGACATAATGTCCCAATCAGACATTTCGCAAAACATCCTATTTTCGACTTAAACTGCAATATTCATCGCTTAAACAATGAAACTAGAGTTAATAGTTTCTCTTTTACTGTCTGGCGGTCTTTTGTTCAACTATAGTCATAACGTAGTTTAGCATAATGTATACCTACTGCAAAACGTACGATAATTTGTGGTTTTAAATATTAGATGGAGTCATATGACTGGAAAAAAAAACTGTAATGTGTTGCCGCTTTTCAAGTATAGATGGCGCTGTTGGGTAAAAAGGAGTTTTAAATGGCAGCGTTTTCATTTTTGATCATTATTGAAATGAAATTGTTATTTTTGTAAAAATACATCACTTTTACAGGTCAAATTATAAAAAAAAAAAAAAAAAAAATAAGCTAGATATCATCAAATGACCCCTCCCACTCTGGGCGGAGCGGAAGGGAGTGTCAGACTCTTACTGACTAAAACCCACCCGTGTTCCTTCCTTAGCCCTTTATGTTCCGGGCCAGCGGTAACCCTTTCGGACAATCCCGCCGACCCGGACAATCCCGCTGACCCGGATGTGCCATGCCTTCAGGCAATTCTTCGGGCTATGTCAGTTACCTTGGTTCTCCTACCAATCCCTTCATTTCTGATTCGATCACGTAGGGAAACTCCAAGCGTAACCCATTCCTAGCTATATAATTCGTTCAGATCAGCTCATTTTAAAACTGTCGATTTTGCTTGCATGGATAAGAAGTTACGATGTTATACGACGAGTACAGATTTACTGTTGCAGCCATAAGAGTTAATGGAGCATTTAATGGTTTACCATCACCTCTGTCTGAAATACCTATTAACTAGATCTACATTTTAAATAGGTATACATCTGTGTCATCACCACCAGAGGGTCTGCACAAAGACCTCTGGGTCCTCTGGGTCTTTCCTGTCACAGTTATTTTATCTGTGACAGAGGTAACCCAACATTTTCTCATTTTCTTCATTTTCTTAATTTTCCTCAAGTTCTGATTTGAGCTGCACGATTTTTGACAAATGCGTGCACTGATTGGTTCTTCCCTCAAAAGACCATTTCAGACACCAATCTACATGGTCTTCACACGATCTGACCAAGATTTTTGTCTGGACTTTAAAAGAGACTGTGACTTCTGAGTTTGTTTCGGCCTTTCTTCTCAGAATAGTCGATAGGAAACGCCGACCTCATCTAGTTTAAAAAAATATGATTGACGTGTAAAAGTGTTTGTACAAACCTACTTACAGAACCACTCACGCGTACGCCGTCATAAACTAACGCAACCTAAAATACGCCTCAATGACATCTGGATAAAACTCACATATCATAAAACTGTGACAGCAAGCCCTCAGTATTTATTTTTTTGTAATTTTGTCTATGGGAGTATTGCTTGCGTTCCATTTTCTTTAGTCGAGTGGTTAGATGTAGTACATGTGTGCCAAAAACCGTGAGTTCGTAGCAGCATTACGAAATTAGTTATCTGTAGTTGAAAATCATAAAAAAAAACAAATGACGGCGATGACGTTTGCGTAATAGGATACTCGCGTGATATAAATGTTATTGTTTATATAAACTTTGAAACTACAATGGTATGTATTATATGTCATTCGATTCGGTATGAATGGGGCTATTTTTTAGGTAAATAAAAAAATAGGGTCATCGCTTTCGATTTTGAATGAAAATTACTTTAATTTTTAATTTTCGTAATGTAAACAAACATTAAAAATAAGCAATTATTAAAAAAAATCAAAGTCTCTTAAAGTTACGAAACAAGTTTTGTAATCTACCCTGGTCTATCCACTTGAAGAAACAGCCATTAGTTTAACAGCGGTCCATAGATTTTTTTTCTGTACGAGTCGTGTATAAGTGGCGCGGCCCAAAATAAAAAATGTATGGGCATAACAATGCCCCTCGCGCGGGAAATGTTTATGTGAGTGGAGAAATAAAATCATTTATCATTTAACACCAACTTTATTTAACGAGAATAAAGTTCATTGTGATTTTGATAAATGTGTCAGTAGCAGGCGCAGCAACCTTATTGTGACGAGAATAAAGATCACTGTGACTGAGACAGAGTGATGCAAAATCAGAGGTACTTAAAATAATGGTGAAAGGACTATATCAGCGACAACTATGATGGATATGTGATCAGCGAGAAAAGTCAAAAATCTTTACCCGGCGGCGGCGCGTGAGTCGTTGCCCGGAATGTCACAACTTGATATATTTCATGTTCATACCATCTTTTTGTATTGCATATTTTATTTCTTATTTTGATTGTTATTTTTAACCGACTTCAAAAAAAGGAGGAGGTTTCTCAATTCGACCGTATATTTTTTTTTTTTTTTTTTTTTTATGTGTGTTCGCGGATAACTTCGTCGTTTATGAACCAATTTTGATTATTCTTTTTTTGTTGGAAAGGAGATATGCCAAGGGTGGTACCATGATAAGGAAACCAGGATCTGATGATGGCATCCCAGTGAAACCGAGGGGAACATTCGAAAATCGTAGGAGCGACTAGTGCGTTTGTTAATTTTTTCGTTAAGTATTTTAAAGCACTACAATTTAATGAAGGCCTGGAGTCGATCTGATGATGGAGCCGAAAGACAGTCGAGGGGACTCCTCAACGATTTACAGCAGTTACCTTGTGTTTGGCCTTGATTAATTTGTATTGATGTGAACTTTACACCTAGATGGGTTGTGACTGTCATTAGGGGTCTGATGATGAAGACGAAGGACAGTTAAGGGAACTCCTCAACAGTTTACAGTAGCTACCTTGTGTTTGGAATTAATTAATTTATATTTATGAGAACTGTAATGGCAAAGGAAAAACTTTGCACCCATATGGGTTATAAGTGCCATTACAGGTCTGATGATGGAGACCATAGACAGTCGAGGGAATTCCTCAACGATTTACAGCAGTTACCTTTTGTTGGGCTTACTTCATACGGTTCAATACGCCAAAATGTTCAGGTCGTACAAAAATAATACCTACCTAATTAAGATTGTAGTTTTACATAGGACGACCACTACCTACTAGTCATGCTGATGCGTCAATTTGAAACCGAATTTAAGTTGCGTAATCGCGTCATTTTTCGTCGTGTGGCCTACTCAATAATTAAAGTAACTTGAGCATTTGCTCTCGGAAATCAACATTTGGTAAAGTGGAGCTGATGATGAAGACCACAGATGGCCATCGGAACTACTCAATGACAAATATTTCACTGGTTGCGATTCGATTTTGCTCTCGGAAATCAACATTTGGTAAAGTGGAGCTGATGATGAAGACCACAGATGGCCATCGGAACTACTCAATGACAAATATTTCACTGGTTGCGATTCGATTACTTTAATATGGTTGCTAAGCAATTTATGCTCGTTACAATGCGTATGGTGAAGTGGAGCTGATGGTGACTTCTCAATCAGCTCCAGTTCTCCTGGTTCTTACTAGGAGAACTCCTCAACAATTAACGTCCCTGCATCGGGAAAAGCAATATTTTGTAAAAGGTGATGATCCGTTGATATTAGGCTATTGTAACTTAAATAAATTACAAACTGACCCACTAAAAAGTGAAAAATAAAAACTTTTACAAAAAAAAACAACCGACTTCCAAAAAACACTATAAAGTTAAAAATAACTTTAATTTCGGAAGTCGGTGGCAAAAAAACTAAAATACAAATCCAAAGACACCGACTTCCGAAATTAAAGTTATTTTTTAACCGACTTCAAAAAGGAGGAGGTTCTCAATTCGTCGGAACCTTTTTTTTTTTTTTTTTTTTATTTTTTTTATTTTTTTTTTTTATGTATGTTCCCCGATTACTCGGAGACGGCTCGACCGATTTCAAAAATTATTTTTTTGTTTGAAAGGGTATACTTTCCAGGTGGTCCCATTGTCAGCAGGTCAGGATCTGATGATGGGATCCTGGAGAAATCGAAGGAACTCTTCAAGTATTATAGGCACACCTATAGCGATTTGGGTATTTTTTGTAGTAACTCGTGCATTTGCTCTCGGAAAGCATCATTTGGTGAAGTGGAACTGATGATGAAGACCACAGATGGCAACCGGAACTACTCAATAATAAGTATTTCCCGGTTTGCGATTCGATTACTTACTTTAATATGGTTGCTAAGCAAGTTATGCTCGTCACAATGCGAATGGTGAAATGGAGCTGATGGTGGAATACCAGGAGAACTCCTCAACAAATAACGTCCCTGCATCGGGAAAAGCAATATTTTGTAAAAGGCGATGAGCAAGTTGGCATTAGGCTATTGTAACTTAGATACATTATAAACAGACACACTAAAAAGCGAGAAATAAAAACTTTTTAACAAAAAAAAAACCGACTTCCAAAAAAAACACTACAAAGTGAAAAATAACTTTTATTTCGGAAGTCGGTGGCAAAAAACTAAAATACAGATCCAAAGACACCGACTTCCGAAATAAAAGTTATTTTTCACTTTGTAGTGTTTTTTTTGGAAGTCGGTTTTTTTTTTGTTAAAAAGTTTTTAACTTTATAGTGTTTTTTGGAAGTCGGTTGTTTTTTTTGTAAAAGTTTTTTTATTTATTTATACTAATCGTATGCTGCACTAGCTGACGTCATCACGTCAACGCCGGCTGTCGCTGAAAACCAGGGCTGGGGCTCTGTCTCGTATAGGGTCTTAGCATTATGCTGAGCGATGGCCGTTTTGCGTAGATGTGATGCATACTTTCCCCCAGATTGTTATTTTGTTTATTTTTGTTTTTTTTTTTTTTATGCGTCATGTTTGCCGCTAATAAACATATTTTCTTTCTTTCTTTCTTATGGAAATGTAGTTGAAAGTTATTATAGAAAGAGAAAACGCTTTGAAAGCGATTGCCACTTGTCCAGGCTCTCCTGGGGTAATAGCGTAACACACATAAAATGGCAATCGATCGCAAAGCCTTTCATTTTGACAGTTCAGCCATTCATTCTGTCATTGCTTTGTCTGCGTTGTTGAGCAGAGGAACTTTTCAAACCTATGAAGCAATGTATTAGAAATTTCCTTCAGAACCCTCGGACTGAAAGTGTGTTACGAAATTAGAGTGCTGGTCAGCTTAAAGCATCGGATGATAGTGCACTAAACCTAAACCTCTGCGTTTCTGGGCGGTCCACGCGTCATTACGCGTAATCAACCAATCAACTCAGCCTATCTGCTCACTGCTGGGAATATGTATACAGTAAGAGAAGAAGATCTAGCAATTTTGGTACTGCCCTATGGTAGGCCCACATAAAATAACAGTACCACACAGTACCAAATAAGGCTAGTCTTGTGACCGTGAACCACTGCCGGCCTAAAGGTACCGTGTGCATTGACATTCATCTCAAATCTTACTCGCCATATTTATAGCTACCACAGACTATGTCATGCTCCTACGCAGCATGATCAAACAGCCTTATTTGGTACATCACGACGCAAGCATGACGTATAAACTTGATCTTATGTTAGTAGTTTTAGTCTACGTCTTTGCTTGCGTGGGATTCGGGACTACAAAATAAACGAATAGCCGGACTGATGCAGTAGAGGTCGTGAGTTTGATCCCCATCCATTGTACAGACATGGAAATTAATTGTTAAAACAAATTGATACCATAAGTCAATTTGCTGTGTTATAGCCATTTCATTCAACTAACAAAGAATGTCATTAGTGATTTGATTATACGGACAATTTAAGTTTGTAGTAACTTTGCTTAACAATTAATTTCACTGACTTTACGTTAAACTAAGTAGAAGTTCTTGTCCGGAAGAATATAGGTACAGACGCCAGCACATCAAGCTACTACAATCTGTCAAATTTCTTTAATAGATTTTCAACTTTATTGCTAAAGCATAAGGTTCAAAGTCGATTGGGAAAATTTGACAGTTTCGGGTAGCCTGATGTGCTAACACTGGAAACAGGACTACAAGTTTAAGAACTCAATACGAAGACAAGTTACGCATAGGTGGATATAAAATTGCATTATTGAAAAAGAGTGTTAAGTGCGTGGCAACCATGTACCATCATCTGCCTAGCCTTTTCCCAACTATGTTGGGGTCAGCTTCCAGTCTAACCGGACTCTGCTGAATACCAGTATTTTACATGGAGCGACTGAATCTGACCTCCACAACCCAGTTACTGGGTAATACGATACCCCTTGTTAAGACAGGTCGAGGTTGTCAGACTTTCGGGCTTCTGACTACCCATAACGACTGTCAAAGATCCACAAATGACAGCCGGGACCAACGGCTTAACGTGCTTTCCGAGGCACGGAGGGGTGTCGTTATGTAAAGATGGTCACCCATCCACAGACCAACCGCGGCAAGCGTAGCTTAACCTGATCGATCGATCTGTGCGGCTGTTATTATTTAGCCACGGGCCCCTCCGGCAACCATGTACCAATAATGATTAAAGAGCAACCTTTAAGAAGATTTATAAAGTACCTTCAAAAATTACCAGTTCAAAAATGCTATTACACTGTATCAGATTCTTTTTATGACAAGACTATTATTTTAATTTACAATGTTCAATGTAATAAGTAATTAAATAACTTTAAGTAAATATAATAATGGTTTTGCATGCCTTGAGGCAGAATGTGGATTCAAAAATATTGTAACACCTAATATTGTATGAAAATAAATAAATCTATCTAACACACCTATAAAATAATGTAAGTATCCCAATTTCTTTCCCAACAAAACACGTCTAGGGAATACCAAATCGGTTACCAACTTTTTAACAATTCCAGACAGACTTGCTGCTGCATTCTTAATATTATTGTTAGTAGAGAATTGCTGCACGTGTAAACTCAAATATACTCCGTATTTGAGTTTACACGTGCAGCAATTATCTCATTCTATATGTACCAACTCATTCTATATTATGTAGTTGGTTGTCGTCACACACCTATATAGGTACATACAAGCAAGAAATTATAATAATTATTAGCAATAAAGTGATATAATACCTACAGTTATAGCACCGCACTGATATCATCATCATCTTCATTTCAGCCGAAAGAAGTCCACTACTGGACATAGGGTTCCCCCAAGCACCTCCACTTCGACCGGTTCTGTGCTTCTCGCATCCAACGGGTTCCTGCGGCCTTCGCAAGGTCGTCGGTCCACCTTGTGGGAGGCCTTCCTTCCTTCCTAGCCTTCCTACGATATCATAATCAGGCTATAATGGCCCAACAACTGGGACATAGGCCAACTCTCTGTGACACGGAGTGGGCCACAATGCACTACGCGGGCACAGTGCGGGTTCGTGCATGTATGACTATCACATGTCTACGATTTTTTTGGTTCTAGGACATGCCGGTTTTCATCCAATGTTTTTCGTCACCGTTTTGAGAGGTATGGGTGATGAAATTAAATAAACAAAGTATAGTGCCTGGCTGGGTTCGATCACCTACAGCTCGTAAGTTGGGGCCAATACCATAGGGCTCGTATTTATAAGCACTAAAAGTCCTTTTACCTCTTCTCTTTACACAGAGGGTGGTACAACACCACGTTCAGTTCTTCAATTAACCTTCAGTTTTTGTTTGACCTATAAAAAACTGGCGCCTGCGTATGCGTACAATTTGCGAACTGGCGGCTCATTATACAGCAAAAGTATTTACAACTTGACCATTCATTTATTTTAAGTAGGAGTAATATTTACATATTCGTGATCTCGACGATCGATAGAATTAGATCCGATTAATTTATGTTAGAAGATCCGAATTTTTGCAGAATGACTTGCTTCTGTACCACATGGGAATTGGGAAGGCCACTGCTGATCAGACCCGTTGAGTTTTAAAAACAAGCGCAAGCTGGAGGTACCCCGCAAAAACTAAAATTAAAGGGCTTACATGACCTAAAGCACGCTCACTGTCGGACTGCATAGAAAAGAAAGAGAAGCGCGAAGACACAACGCTGGTAATTTATTGCAAAATATGAAGCAATTATCTATTTACAAAAAATCTATTGTTTGGACTAAAAAATTAAAACACTAGTGCTTTAGTATGTTGCTTGTAGAATAATCTGACAAAAAATCAGAATGATTATAAGTATATTAGTATGGTTTTTATTGTAAAAAGAAAGTTTTTAGAGGTATCTTCATGATTTTTTTCTATCGTATTAATTAGTTGTATTAAGTTTTCAACACACTATCTACCTAGCATATATCCTGAAGAATATCATATAAAAATCTGATTTTGTTTACAGTAGTCGATCTTATGCTTTTATTGCTTCTAACACTTGCGTTTTTTGCGTTTACGTCGAGTAGTTCCCTTCAGTGTTTACCGTATAGCATCCTGCACCCTAAAACACACTATCAATCGGAATCTGAATCATTTTGAAGCAAATTGGTAATCCATTGCTTCTAACTTTCGAAAATTTTGTCTGCTCAGCACCTAAATAACGCAATGAATGTTGTTGAACTGTCAAAATGAAACCGATTCCGATTGATAATGTGTTACGCAATTAGAGTGCTGTTGTTGTTTTGACAGATTGTCCTGTCTCTGTGTCGAATGTTGATTTAGCCATGGTTATTCTCTGTTAACTCCCCACTTCATTCTTTAGAAGTTCCAATAATGAGCTTAGTAGGTACATCATCCATTTTCCACCAGTATTTTACTTGGAGCGATTGCCTATCTGACCTCCACAACCCAGTTACTGGATAATACGATACCCATTGGTAAAATTGGTTGTCAAATTTTCAGGCTTCTAAGGACCCGTAACGACTGTCAAAAATCCACGAATGACAGCCGGGACCAATAAAATCCACCAACCAACCAACAGCTAAAAGTGCTTTCCGAGGCACGGAGTGCGCTGTCATGGGATGATGTACTATGCTCATTCTTGGAATTTATAAAGAAAGATGTGGAGATTAAACAGAGAATAACCATGGCTAAATCAACATTCGACACAGAGACAGGTCAATCTCTCAAAACAACAGCAGAATGCTTTATGGTAACCACTGAACCAACTCGAATAGAGTGAATTGATAGAAATCGCATCTGGTGTGAAAATGGAAGTGGTGGTTTTTAGGGTGCCATACCCAAAGGGTAAAAACGGGACCCTATTACTAAGACTTCGCTGTCTGTCCGTCCGTCTATCTGTCACTAGGCTATATCTCAAGAACCGCGATAGCAAGACAGTTGTAATTTTCACAAATTATTTATTTCTGTTGCCGCTTCAACAGCAAATACTAAAAACAAAATAAAAATATTTAAGGAGGGCTCTCATACAACAATCATGTGTTTTTTCGGTGTTTTTGCCTTGTGGTACGGAACCCTTCGTGTGCGAGTCTGACTCGCACTTGGCCAGTTTTTCATTTCGTCCTCATACAAGATTAAGTTTAATTTTAGAGGTATCATAGATCTATGTAACAAAATATTATTCAATACATGAGCAGGTCGTCCACAATCTACTGTTAAATTCCGGTTACACTGGAAGCCGACCCGAACATAATTGTAATAATCACCGTTTAAAACCCTTAATTTTGATATTTCACTCGATGGTAGATATTAGAAGAAAAAAAAAATTCGAACTCCACAATATGGCACCCTAAATCCGCCATTTTACTTTGTTTTTGATTTTAATGTAGCCAGTGACTAAAGACGAATAATTTATCCAAATCCGTTCATTCGTTTAGAAGTTACGAGGGAACAAAGAAACGGACATACATACATACATACATACAGGTCAAACACATAACCCTCCTTTTGGGCTTCGCCGCAGTCGGGTAAAAAGGCCAGGCAGATGCTGACAATATTGACGATTTTGACAGCTCATGTCAACTTAGTTTTCACGGTGTCGGTGTGATTTTACGGAAAAGACCGTCTGTAGTATGCTCATAACATTTGAGGACAAAATGTGACAAAAGACAAAACTGAAAAAAAACCTAAGTAATACTCAAAAGACATGTCATTGTGACTGCCTGACAATATTAATAATGATTTCTTAGTATAATCAGCCTAAAGTAGAGGACGGCAGAAAAAACAGCTGTTCAACAAACGTTCGTACAATGAACTCCACTTTAAAGTCAACTGATCGACCGTTTGAGAGCGCGCGGGTCCGTTGTTACACGGTACGGTTTTAATATGGATACGTCTTTGTGTTGTTGGTGTCATTTGATGAGGGTGAACCCTAATAACGTAGACAGAGTAATCTATAGACTCATGGTATCCGTGTCACCGAAAGGGACAAAAAATTCCGGCAATCTTCATCATACTTACTATTATTTTACAGCTTATTAGGTACACTGCACCTTACCATTTTTATAGATGCGCAAATGTACTATTATTGAATTATGTACGAAAACGATCTTAATTATTAATCGCGGTGTATTTTTTATTATTTCATTCATAAACGTCAAACTTGTTGTGCACATTGATGTGCTTAGCCGACACGCAGTAAGGGACAGAAATATTCTTACTCTGTCTCTTTTCTTTCCTAGTGACATTAATATATTTATCTTTTTCTTGTGCGAATGAAAAAGAAGATATGCAGCAGTCTATAGTTTACTCTGTCTACGCCTACTATGGTACATCTCTGCCTAACCATTCGGGGATTACAGGCGTGATGTTATGTTATGAGTAAATAATTTCTAAGTCTGTCAATGAAGTAACTTTCACATAGAAAACAATATGTATTTCATATAATTTAATTTATTTTTACACAATTATAATTATGACAAGGTAACATGCATCTATATTATATATTTTTAATCTATAATAAATAATGAATTGTGTACTTTATTAAAATAAATGTTTTACAATGTTTTTACTCTTCAATTATTATATTTTTGAAGTGAAAACTTCTTTACTGTTACCGTAATGGTCTTATAAACAAAACACGCGCGGTGTCGCGCGTGTTTTGTTTATAAGACCATTCAAAAAATACCCGCTTCGGATGTGTTCGGCTGTCCTCAGGATGTACTCGGTTTTAATGTATCAGATATGTCAGTGAGTGATAGCAAAGTATTCTGTTTGTGTTTTGTTTTCACTTCTGTCGGAACTACCGGAGTGCCACTGTTTTTTTTTTTAAGTTTAAGCTTCGATGTAGGTACATTTTGATTTGTGGTAGAACAAAAGTTTTGTTATGTCTGGTGGCATAAAAAATTTAATCAAAGATATGTATTGTGTAATACTGTAGCTAATAAAATCATGTACCACGGCTGTAAGAATTTAGTCTCTGATATTCAAGTATTGCTAGTATTTATTTACTCTTTTCCAGTGCCATGCCACCTCGAATTGACCCTCGCGGTACGCATTTGGGCCGCTCTTCGCCTATTTCTGGGTCAGTTTCGACAGAAAGCCATTGTGTGGAGATTACAAAAAACAAAAAACAAGACCGGGGATGTCTCTGACCTGGCAAACTACAGACCCATCTCGCTGGCTACTGTGATAGCAAAAGTGCTGGACAGTCTGCTTGACAAACACCTGGATAGGCACATAGAACTTCATGATGCTCAATTTGGATTTAGACCTGGCCTCTCGACTGAGAGTGCCATCCTGTGCCTCAAGCAGACTGTGCAGTATTATACGGCCAGGAAAACGCCAGTCTATGCCTGTTACCTGGACTTGTCCAGGGCATTCGATTTGGTATCATATGATGTGTTGTGGCAAAAGATGAAAAATGAAACAGATGTGCCACGTGATGTTGTTGCAATGTTGAGATATTGGTACTCGAGTCAAAGGAATATTGTGCGGTGGGCAGGCTCACACTCGGACATGTATGGGTTGGAGTGCGGGGTGAGGCAGGGGGGGTTAACCTCTCCTCGTCTCTTTAACTTATACATGAACGAGCTGATCGGCGAGCTCAGCAGAACAAGCATAGGGTGCCATATAGATGGTCAGTGCGTCAATAATATCAGCTATGCGGACGATATGGTGCTGCTGAGCCCGTCGATCAGTGCCATGCGCAGGCTGCTAGGTATTTGTGAAAATTATGCACGAACCCATGGACTCAGATATAATGTGAAGAAGAGTGAAGTGATGGTGTTTAAGGCTGGTAATAAATCATTAGCTAATGTGCCTCCCTTGTATCTTTGCGGTGCCAGCTTAAACAAAGTGTCAAATTTTAAATATCTGGGTCACTGGGTCTCAGAGGATCTAAGTGACAATATTGATTTGGAGAGGGAGCGCAGGGCGCTGTCTGTGCGCTGTAACATGCTGACCCGCAGGTTTGCACGGTGTACCGAGCAAGTCAAAGTGACATTATTTAGGGCCTTCTGTCAATCTTTTTACACCTGCAGCCTGTGGACTAAGTACACGCAGCGTACATACAGTGCTCTGCGAGTACAGTATAATAACGCGTTCAGGGTGCTGTTCGGGCTGCCGCGCCACTGCAGCGCTTCAGCAATGTTTGCGGTGAAAAGCGTGGATGGTTTTCATGCCATCATGCGGAAGCGTTCTGCGTCTCTTATGAAGCGGATGCGGGCCAGCTCGAACAGCCTTCTGAGCGTGTTCGTGGGTCGATGGGACTCGCCGATGTGGCGGCACTGGATGCGACTACACACTATGGGTGGTCGCGTCCAGGGCCTGGCATAAACTGGCACTCCTGTGCGGTGCCACTTTGTGTTTTTTATTTTTTTTTCTATGGCTTTGTTTTTTGTATGTACTAACAGTAGTTTTATAAGGTTTTTGTGTTACTAACAGTATATGGACTACGTCTGAAATAAATGTCTTATTATTATTATTATTATTAATACCGGACATCATCATCTGCCTAGCCTTTGCCCAACTATGTTGGGGTCGGCTTCCAGTCTAACCGGATGCAGCTAAACACCATTATTTTACAAGGAGCGACTGCCTATCTGACCTCCACAACCCAATTACTGGGTACTACGATACCTCTTGATAAGACTGGTTGTCAGACTTTCGAGCTTCTGACTGTCAAAGATCCACGAATCACAGCCGGAACCAAAGGCTTAACGTGCTTTCCGAGGCACAGAGGGGTCACGGTATGTAAAGATGGTCACCCATCCAGAGACCAATCGCAGCAAGCGTAGCTTAATCTGATCTATCGACCTGCGCGGCTGTTAGTATTTAGCCACGGGACCCTCTCTGTTAGTTTAAAATATCGTGAGACAGTGGAGCTAGTGACTGTCAAGTCACGCCCGGGCAAGTCACCTTGATCAAGTGAACGCGGCACATCCGTAATGCTGCCACGAAATAGAGCAAACGATCCTCATTAACTAAGTGGTTATTTTGTGAGCCAAAGCATCCTTTGCAAACCGATGCCTTTAATGGACGGATAGAGGGATAAGTGGTGTTAATTCCTCCCCTAATCTTCTTCTTAGCGTGAAAAAAAAATTAACATAGTTTTTAGGGTTCCGTAGGTACAAAAAGGGTAAATTTATTTATTTATTTCATTAACAATTTTTACATGCATTGTGTCGAGATTAGCATATTTAAATCTAAAATAACATAAAAAGCAGATCCTACATGAGTGACCAGTTTTAAAACAATCTTCGTAAAACATGCAAAAGCCAGTGAGTAGTTAAATAAAAAATAAAATAAAAATTCTATTCAATTTACCAATACAAATGTCAAAAGAGAAAATAAAAAAATAAAATAAAAACGGGACCCTATTACTAAGACTCCACTGTCCGTCTGTCACCAGGCTGTATCTCATGAACCGTGATAGCTACACAGTTGAAGTTTGTTAAAATCCCCTTGTCAACAAAAGCTAAGTGGGGATTTACACTTGTCGATTTTCGCCGTGTTGCTGGTCGCTTATCAAAGCACCTTACAAGGCGAATCGCCACCACATTTACACAGGTCCATAAAAATCGCAGATGACTAGTTCATTCTTTAGGGCTCCGTACCCAAAGGGTAAAAACGGGACCCTATTACTAAGACTCCACTGTCCGTCTGTCACATGCTGTATCTCATGAACCGTGACAGCTAGACAGTTGAAACTTTCACAGATGATGTATTTCTGTTGCCGCTATAACAACAAATACTGAAAACCGAATAAAATGAATATTTAAGGGGGCTTCCATACAACAAACGTGTTTTTTTCGGCGTTTTTGCCGTGTGGTACGGAACCCTTCGTGTGCGAGTCCGACTCGCACTTGGCCAGTTTTTTGCAATTTGCAGGTCATTGTCATGTTGATTGTTGATTAAAATAATTATGATTGGCGAGCGTAACTACTATGACTTTACAGAATCCTCTAAACAGGGCGGTAAAAAAATAGGGCATTTTTTGTAATTTTTAGAGGCTCATATTTTTGTTACTAATTAGTTGCTGAAATAAAGAAAATGACGCGGACGTGGTTACAGCAGAACTTGATTTTATG
Source organism: Oligia latruncula (assembly GCA_948474745.1). Lineage (NCBI taxonomy): Eukaryota > Metazoa > Arthropoda > Insecta > Lepidoptera > Noctuidae > Oligia > Oligia latruncula. The sequence goes on from OX419708.1 coordinate 12,344,754, forward strand.
AAATAAAAAAAAATTGCTCTAGAGGCTCATTATTCAGGAAGAAAAAAGGGGAATACATTTGTATGGAGAATCGCACGCCCTGTTCCCTCTGAAATAAAACGATTTCAAAGTGATAAAACATCCACAAAGTGAAAAAATCAACCCAAATCAGAGTGCCTACCAAAAGTCACGTAAATGGCTTTTTGAATCGTCCACCGGCAATCATCGTGCATGTTTCATGTAGTGGGTATCCCACGTAGGTAAAACAGCGGCCATCGAATGAAATAACAGGTGCTACTGTTCACAAGGACAGACGTTCATAATTTATCATTAGGTCTGTACTAATTCTCACGGCTCTTTCATTTATCGAGCTGTTTGGCATGTTGGAAATTATCTTTACATTATTAATTACGTTTGAAAAGTTTGGTTTTTGTTACGTATATTTTTTTAAAGGTATCTGCCTTCCATTGATATGGTAAGGGACGTAAGAGATAATATTATAATGTAACTCGCCCCGCGGTTTCACCCGCGTAAGTGTCGATCCCGTGGGAATATCGGGATAAAAAGTGGCCTATATGTTGAACCAGGGTGTCAGCTACCTCCATACAAAATTGGTCCAGGCGTTTGAGCGTGAAGAAGTAACAAACATATAAATACACAAACACACACTCACAAACTTTCGCCTTTATAATATTAGTGTGATAGTATTTCACTTCACTAGCTTATTCTTGTGCTGTTCTGTGGTACTTGTCCGCGGAAGCGACGGAACACCACGTCCTGCGGTCAGAAGTCTTGTTGTTTGGAGAGGCCTATATCCAGCAGTGGACTGCTGTACGCTGATGATAATGATGTTAATCCATAGACTGCCAACATATGTTCAAAATTTTATCCAAATCCATTAAACATTCTTCACCGTATCTCGCAACAGCGACCCAGACGAATGATATTTTTTTTTTTTTTACATTTTCCCACACTAGGAATTTCTCAAAATACAAAAACAGTCAGACCCAGAACAACTACTTGTAGGTCATGGCATACAAATATTTGTTCCGTGCGGGAGTCGAATCCGCGACACGTGCTCTCTGATGACTTGCAAAACCATTTTTTTTTTAAAACCCTTTCACATCGTGTATAAAAGAGCTGATCAGCCCGTATCTTCGAATGACAGCTGGGTATGTAATGGATGGTCACCCATCCACAAACCTCCCTCAGCAAGTGTTGCTTAACCTTGAAGATCGATCCGTGCGGCTGTTATTATTTAGCCAAGAGCTATCCGTCCAAACGTAGGTACACATTTATAATATCAGTAGGATTACATTCAATAACCAAAGAATTACTGCATAAATCTCAACTCTATCGTCGCCTGTACAACTAGCCAGTATCTCAGTATCTAAGGTATAATATTATTGCCAGTATCTCAGTATCTAAGGTATAATATTAAGGGGATTACATGACCTAAAGCGCGGTCACTGTCGGACTGCATAGAAAAGAAAGAGAAGCGCGATGACACAACGCTGGTAATTTATTGCAAAAAATACGAAGCAATTATTTAATTACTAAAAAACTAAAACACGAGTATTTTAGTATGTTGCTTGTAGAATAATCTGACAAAAAATCAGAATGATTGTATGTATATTAGTATGCTTTTTATTGTAAAAAGAAAGTTTTTAGAGGTATCTTCATGATTTTTTTCTATCGTATCAAATTTGTTGTGTGTGTTTAATTATGTTTTCAACGCACTATCTACCTAGCATAAATCCTGAAGAATATCATATATTTTTCTGATTGTGTTTACTGTAGTCGATCATAATAGGTACTTTTATTGTTGCTAAAACTTGCGTTTTTTGTGTTTAGATCCTGTAAGCCCCTTAATGCCAGTATCTCCGTATCTAGGGTATGTAACACCGATATTAGCACACTGATAACCAATCGCTGGTACAGTACAACACAAAGTGACATAACGACATTATCATGCCTCGCACGGCGGTCGCAGTGACAGTCGGTGAATGCGTGTTTACCTTGAGCTAGTACAGTTGGGTGCATTGGTATTGAGCCAGTATTCAAATATTTCAAAATATTTTATATTCTAACAAAAACCGATTCACATTTTTTTTTTTTAATAGCATCACATATTTTTTTGTGTTCGTTAACAGCTACATTAGTTTAAAAAAAAACTGTGCTGTAGCCATTAGCGCGTACCTCCAAGAGGGGAGACGTCTCGTATTTAATTTATTATTAACGGTGGATTGGTTTTCATGGTTTTCAAAATAAAAACCCAAGATAGCAGCTGCCAACATTTTAAAATTGTTCGTCATGAGTGTCGTTTTCTTGGTTTTCGAGGAGGTTGAAGCCATAGTGAGGTCAGAATGAAAATCCAAGATGGCGACTACTTTATGAGAGTGGTACTAAAAGCTACGCGTTTTTAATATAGGTAAAGTCATCTAGTATAAATTTGGCTTTATATTAAAAACGCGTATTAATTTTACTGTCTCTCTCTGTCTGTTTTTATTATATACGAGTGTGTGTGTGCGAGCATCGCGTAAGGGACTTCGTTCCTGTCGCGGGTCCCCTAACCTGGAACCAGATCTTAAACTTACCATAAGCTTTTCCAGCTGACAGTCACTTGCACGAGGATAATTTTCTTACTTGAAGAGGCAAAGTTCACCTACAAGTAAAACGCGCTTTAAGGCGCTGACCAGGCGGCACGGCGCGGCACGGCATTGCAAAAGATTTTCGTAAGCAGAAATGATTTTGAATCTTATTTTCATAGCCTTATTACTCACATTTAGTTGATATCGTCACAAGGGGACTTGGGCATACCGCGGTAAGCTGCGGTGTGCAGCAGAAGGCTTTGGCCAACTATAGTTAGGCCGTTTTGAACTGAGTCGTCGGGTCATAAACTTCAGTAACAAAACAATCGCTGCATCACTAGCGCGCTCCGTAAGCCAAATGCGTGTGAGTGAGAAACATGACAAAAAACATTTATGGCCCGACGACTCAGTTCAAAAGGGCTTAACTATACAAATATTATGCCGCCGCGCCATGCCGGTGCCCCCTAGTGAGTCTTTCCTATACTAAAACACAAGACTACCAGCCATCGGCTTCGATTCGAGAGTGTGCATCGTTAATTTGACAGCCAGTATATTCGTAGTAAGTAATTTGACAGCTGACATATTTGAGTCTCAGGAGTGTTCATTGTGAAAATGTGTTTATGTATATAATTTATAATTCAGCGCAGAATATTATGCAAAGAGGAGTATACAGGGTGGTGGGGACAACGACGTGCAAATTGTAACCATGAATTCAGTACATCAGCATCTGCCAACAGTCTAATTATTAATTCACTGGAGTAAACTGACAGATGCTAAGCCATGCGTTGATGCGATGCGATGTTTGTTGATGCGTTGTGATTCAGTTCATTCACACAAAGTCAATAGAAACAGTTACTGGGTAATACGATACCCCTTGGTAAGACTGATGGTTGTCAGACTTTCGGCTTCTGACTGGAACTGGGTTGTAGAGGTCAGATAGGCAGTCGCTCCATGTAAAATACTGGTATTCAGCTGTATCCGGTTAGACTGGAAGCCGACCCCAACATAGTTGGGAAAAGGCAGGCAGATGATGAAAGAGAGTCTGGTATTGACGTGTAAAAGTGTTTGTACAAACTTAGTTACAGAAATAAAATCATTTATCATTTGGTAAGTAGAGCAGCATTATGAATCGAAAAATTTTAATCAATGTAACTTAGCGTAATTTGAGTAGCTAAAATTAAGTTGCATCCCGTTTTGTTCAATGCGGTCATTTGACGCAAAATGTGTCCTCACAAAAAAAAAACAGTATTCGTTCGTTAATTATGTCCTCGACTGTACCACACATCCGTATTTGGTATCAGGATTCAGGATGTGAATGAATTAAACACTAACAATCTTTAATTCATTTTTAGATAGTCTAGCATACAGTTTACATGCTAATTTGACAATACTTTAATTTAATAGACATAGATTTGTGACATGGTATGCATCGTAAAGAGTCCGCCTGAATTTCCCAATACATACATAGTTTGGTTGGCCGATTGAAGGCTCCCGCAGACAGGCGCGTCGTGACACTAAGTGCTTGGCCAGACTGGCAGTGCGGGGCGGGGAGCGGGGTGGGGAACGGCGCGGGTTTCGTTCTGCCTGACCGCAGTCGAGCCCGGCTGCGTTCTGTGTGTTGTCGTGTCTAGTGTTTGTCAAAATATAATATGGATGAAGAAGACTTATTTTAACTAGAAAAAACCTCGAACTAGTTTGAGAACCCCAGTCCCCGCCGCAGTCCAGCCGCCCGCGCATCCACTGCGGCCACTTGTATGAACGAGCTATGGCGTGAGTTGCCCACGCGCTCCCCGCGCCGCGCCGAGCAGCCCTTGCCGCTCACCGCGGCCGCGTGCCCACTATGGACACTCAAATGAAGTTCTTATGTTTGAGTACGCCGCGCCACGCCCGCCCCGCGCCCGCGCGCCAATCTGGCCAAGCACTTTAGTAGAACAATTTCTGTTTGCGAAAGACTTGATTTGGATTTGTACACATAAAAGTAGGTTTTCTTCTTGTTATTCTTATGCAAAAACTCCTTCAAAGTTTTTTTTTGTTGTTTGGTATTACATGGTTTGTCGTTCAGCTTTATTACAACCGAAACTTATTGTTGATGTTTTATGAGTTAACTTTAGAGTTATTATCACCCGCTTAATTTAGAAGTAAAAATTCTACTACGCCTGTCAAAATATTTTTTTTACCACCTAACCTTTAAATGGGTGGTGTACAATACAACATTGATTACATTATTTTTTTAAATGTACTCATTAAAATTTGGCTTACCCTGCGTCCTAACCGAAAGTGACTATCGCGGGAATACGCGATTACGCAATCGTTTAAGGGGTACATGACCTAAAGCACGGTCACTGTCGGACCGCGATGACACAACGCTGGTAATTTATTGCAAAATATGAAGCAATTATTTTATTACAAAAAATCTATTGTTTGGCCTTTAAAACTAAAACACTAGTATTTTAGTATGTTGCTTGTAGAATAATCTGACAAAAAACAGAATGATTGTATGTATATTAGTATGGTTTTTATTGCAAAAAGAAAGTTTTTAGAGGTATCTTCATGATTTTTTTGTATCGTATCAAATTAGTAGTATTATGATTTCAACACACTATCTACCTAGCATATATCCTGAAGAATATCATATATTTTTCTGATTTTGTTTACAGTAGTCGATCATATAATTTTTATTGTTTCAAAAACTTGCGTTTTTTGCGTTTAGGTCCTGTAAGACCCTTAATTTTATTGAATAATAACGTTCCGACCTGACTTGATTAATCGCACGGGTATTTCATACTTATATAAAAACAGTCGCTTTTGGTTAGGACACGTTCATAGGTAAAGGACACAATATTAGCTCCACTGCCAAACAATACAGCCTATTGCAGCTAATCTAAGGCCCCCAAAACCCCCTTGTCTTACTAAAAAGTAAAATTTCAATAAAATCTCAGTCCAAAGTCTACCAGGCCAGGCCCTCACCAACGGCCACGATAATATATTGCCTCCGTACAACACCGTAATAAAGTAAATCACGTTTACGGTTCGCGTTAATACTTTATTTGTTAATTTGCTTTCAGATTGTAATGAATAGGGCGGGCCGTATAAAAAGGGAGATCTTCTACCCCGGGTAGAAGATTTCCCTTCTTACAAAAAGGTCAAACAGGCGCGACACGCGATATAATCGCGCGCGACGCAAAGGCACCGCCAGTCGCGCAACGAGCGGTGCCTTTGTGTCGCGCGAGATATTATAAAGGCGAAAGTTTGTGAGTGTGTGTGTTTATATGTTTGTTACTTCTTCACGCTCAAACGGCTGGACTAATTTTGATAAAATTTTGTATGGAGGTAGCTGACACCCTGGATTAACATGTAGGCTACTTTTATCCCGATATTCCCACGTGATCGACATTTACGCGGGTAAAACCGTGGGTCACCAAGACAAGAGTCTTGGGATCTGTATTTTAGTTTTAGTTTTTTGCCACCGACTTCCGAAATTAAAGTTATTTTATAATTTTGAGTTCATTTTTTTGAAGTCGGTTTTATTTTATTTTTTTCGTAATTTTTAGTTTTAAGTAAAAACTGGAATAAGTATTTTTTTGTAATAGGTAGGTAATAGTTTTGTTGTAAATAGGTATTCCACTAGAATTTGATCAAGGTTTTGAGATGTTTTCCCTTTGACACTACACCCGTAGCTCGTATCAATAAGCCAGGCCGTCACACTTACACATATTAGTCTACATTTATCTTGAAAGTTACTGAATCGATTTTGATGAAACTTGCACTGTTCCCTAAGTTGAAGTAAATGTAAGCCAATAAAAAAAAAAACACGATCTCATTAATAGTTGCGGAGAAATGCGTGGACAAACATACATACAATAATTTTGTATATTTGTTTGGAAACCCTAATAGATTGTCGTAGGTGAATAATGCAATTCCATTAATATTACATACTTAAGTCTCGAATTGAATTGATAACCTCCTTTTTTTTGAAGTCGGTAAAAGAAAGACGGCACGGTTGGTGCAGTGGTTAAGCGATTGACTGCTGCGCTGCGTGTCGCGGGTTCGATTCCCGCACGGAACCAATATTTGTATGACCTACAACCTACAAGTAGTTGTTCCGGGTCTGGCTGTTTGTGTATGTGAGTTCAAATGTTTGTAAACGCACCCACAATACAGGAGAAATTCCTAGTGTAAGGCAAAGTTTAAAAAAAAAAAAAAATGTTGATTCCTACGATATAGGTAACTATCAATGACCACAATAAATCATACACTTCCATTACCGACAAAAAATAAAATCGTCATAATCACCGCACCTTTCAAACACATTAGTGATGGCAGCATGGGGTTCGCTACCCCTCGATAATATGCCTTAGTCACCTTTTACAATACATAATAAAGTTAAAGAGAAAATGATGAGCTGTGTAGTTTTGACGTAACGGTTGGCAAACACCTCACCGATTGACTTCGGGGCTAAGCCGCAAGGATTCGATTCCTGCATGTAAAAAAATATTTGTACAACCAAGACTGGCTGACTTTTTTTTACCGTCTGGACAAAAACAGGGTATAAAAGGTGAAAATAATAACAGCCGCACAGGTCGATCGATCAGGTTAAGCTACGCTTGCCGCGGTTGTTCTGTGGATAGGTGACCATCTTTACATATCGTGACCCCTCCGTGCCTCGGAAAGCACGTTAAGTCGTTGGTCCCGGCTGTCATTCGTGGATCTTTGACAGTCGTTACGGGTAGTCAGAAGCCCGAAAGTCTGACAACCAGTCTTACCAAGGGGTATCGTATTACCCAGTAACTGGGTTGTGGAGGTCAGATAGGCAGTCGCTCCATGTAAAATACTGGTATTCAGCTGCATCCGGAAAGACTGGAAGCCGACCCCAACATAGTTGAGAAAAGGCTAGGCAGATGATAATGAAAAGGTGAACGGAATAGAAGCCTATGGCACAGAAATCTATATGTTTTTTGGAAAACCTAAAATTAAATTAACCTATCAAAAAATACTATTACATATTTGAAGTAAACTTTTCATACTAAAAACACAAATAAATCGAAAAATAATATAAAAATTAAATTAGTCTACGCGCGGAAATTATCAATGAATTTGTAGTGACATTCAATCCCATTGATAGAAACCATCCAACCGGCTATTCAATCGAAGGATTGAAAGAAAAAAAAAGAGATTTTTTTTTGTGGATAAATTAGAGATTTCTGGGCTTCTATTCTACTCCGTTCACCTTTTAAGTATACCTAATACCTACCCTGTTTTTATCCAGACAGTAAAAATGTCAGCCGGTATTATGGGTATCCAGAACAACTTTTTTTTTTTTTGTAAGCCTAGTTTGTGTCCCACTGCTGGGCAAAGGCCTCCCCTTTTTCCTTCCAAACCTCCCTGTCTTGTGCGATCTCTGGCCATGTTGGCCCTGCCCAGAACAACTACTCGTAAATTAAACACTCATGTGTTTGAGTATTGTATAATATGAAGGGTCCACTGCAATAGTGATAAATGTTAAATAATCCTTCTTAAGTAACATTAAATATAAAAAAAAAACATTATTGCCGTATTATAATGTAGTCTTTGCGTGAACACCTGTGACGTCGAGCGCTCTAACCGTGTAGCCAAATATTAAAAACTCAATTATCTCGAGACAGGAAGCGATATTGCTAAGTTTGTAAATGTGATCATAAACTGCATATATCACATAACCGAATTACGGTATTAGTTTGAATTTTAACATTTTTAGACATTTATCACTATTGCAGTGGACCCTTCAGACATGTAGACAGAACTAAACTAATAAATATATATAAAAAAAACCCTATTGCCGTATTATAATGTAGTCTTTGCGTGAACCTGTGACGTCGATCGCTCTAACCGTGTAGCCAAATATTAAAAACTCAATTATCTCGAGACAGGAAGCGATATTGCTAAGTTTGTAAATGTGATCATAAACTGCATATATCAAGTAACCGAATTACGGTATTAGTTTGAATTTTAACATTTTTAGACATTTATCACTATTGCAGTGGACCCTTCAGACATGTAGACAGAACTAAACTAATATTTATCTTCTGTCCTTTTCTTAATGAAATAGAAAGAAAAAGATGTACTGAACTTAAATTTAGTTTAGTTTGTGAACAAGAGTATCGGCTTCAATATAGTCGATATCGCTCGAAAGCGGACCGCGCCGGAACTCGCCACGCTAAAGTCTAATCGTGGAAAAGCAGGTACATTTCGCGGCTAAAATAGACGCGCTTCCGCTGGCGGGTGGTGCAAGGTGTGATAGAAGGCGATTTGGGGGACTGTGATTATTTTAGAGATAGTGAACTAAGATAACCGTGTGGTTCCGCGGGATTGTCCGAAAGGGTTACCGCTGGCCCGGAACATAAAGGGCTAAGGAAGGAACATGGGTGGGTTTTAGTCAGTAAGTGACACTCCCTTCCGCACCACCCAAAGCGGGAGGGGTCAGTTGATGATTTCACATCCAAAAAAAAAAACCATTAGGTAACCAGCATAGTTATTTTTATGAAACTCCTGACATAAAAATAACAATTTGATTCCAAGTTATTAAGAATTACTTCATAAAACGACATAAAAAGCAAAAAATTATCCGAAAAATATTATTATTTTTATTGTTTTGCTGTTAATCTTACTTTGCTTTACGAACAAATTAATCCACGTTAAATTAATAATTTTCGACGCATAATAATCCGTAAACAAAGACACCTTTCTTTCCAACAAACAACCACACTTTTGTACAAAAATAACGGCTAAACGTACCATTCCACTACAGTGTACGAAAACAAACACATCAAAGCCGCCGCCTCTCCCATTTGGTACCACCACGGCTGCACCCACCAGACTAGGTGCGCCACACACTGTAATGTAATTGATTAGCTCTAGGGTTCTCTTATTGTTAGCCTAGTAATAAGGGTAGAGAGGATACTCGGTTAAAAATGTGGTTTTATTTTATTAGCAATAAAATGTAGGTAATTTTTCTTCCGTTGCTCCCATCAATTTTATAATCCCAGTGGGTTTTAATTTTAATATAAAAAGCGCGGTTTACGACCAGTGGGGTAATTGCGTAACACACATGAAATGACAATAAAATTGATCGCAACTCCTTTCATGTTGACAGTTCAGCCACGTTCATTGCGTCATTTACGTTGTTGAGCAGACGAATTCGTAAAACCTGCGAAGCTATGGATTTTGAAGGATATCCCCCATTTTTTTTTGCGAAAAATAAAATTAAAATGATTATGTTAATTTAAAATGTGTGAATTATTATTATCAGACTAGAATTATTTTTTTCATGCTTTTTAATAATTATTTATTTTCTGTAGTCGGGTTTCGGTTTTATGGAATAAATATTATCAAAGGAGGCCATACAACCAGAGTTCTACTTATATCTTATAATCAGAAGAAATAGATGTGCGTTTTATTTGTGCTGAAAAAACATTTTTTTTTACTTTTTCTCGTTCTTTAGATCGCGGAGGACTCTTAAAAGTACTGTCAGCACTATTCAAGTCAATAGAGTAAAACATCGATAAATCATTTAGAAAATGTCAACTATAAAGTATGCCAGACATTTCGACCACGTAGCAAATTCCTTATTAAAGAGTTATTTCAATTTCCAAGATAATATTTACATATTAATTTAAACACTAACAGTCCTAAAATATACAAGTACAGACGCCAGCACATCAAGCTACCCCAAACTGTCAAATTTTACCAATCAACTTTGAACCTTATGCTTGAGCTATAAAGTTGAAAATCTATTAAAGAAATTTGACAGATTGTAGTAGCTTGATGTGCTGGTCTGTACAATTATACAAAAAAAAAGAGAGGGGAAAAATCATAAAGTAACAAAAAAAATCTTAAGAAAAGTAATCTTTTCTACATACAAGCAGCCTTGTGATAAAAATAAATAGTTCCATTACCCGCTATACATCGACTCCATCTTTACCCGCTACCGCTTATCACTGACGCCACACCCCAGCTCCACCCAGCAGTCGCGGTAAGGTGCGGCATGCATACACTGTTACTAATGGATTGCCTTTTGTGTTGTTTATCATTGTTAGGTACCTACCTACTGGTCATGACGTCATCGAAAAGAAAGTACGCATCATGGTGTTTCAGCTGAACGTTTTGGAGTATGTGGATGAAGAAAATAGAACAAAAAAAATAATTGAGTAGCTGTGGTGGTTCACTAGCAACGGCCGCGACTTACGAGTTGTAGGTCGTAGGTTCGAACCCAGACAGGTGCTTTACTTTGTAAAAATTATTTCATCACCCACTGCTCTCAAAACGGTGAAGGAAAACATCGTGAGGAAACCGGCATGTCTTAGAACCAAAAATTCGAAGACATGACTGTGACATCTGCCAACCCGCACTGGGCCCGCGTGGTGGATTACCACCCAGTCCCTCTCTCCCTCTCACCGAGAGGAGGCCTGTGTCCAGCAGTGGGAACATTTTAGGCTGATTATGATGAGGATCATCATAATCAGCCTATCGTCTGTGGATGGGTGACCATCTTTACATACCGAGACCCCTCCGTGCCTCGGAAAGCACGTTAAGCCGTTGGCCCCGGCTGTCATTCGTGGATCTTTGACAGTCGTTACGGGTAGTCAGAAGCAGGAAAGTCTGACAACCAGTCTTACCAAGGGTTATCGTATTACCCAGTAACTGGGTTGTTATACATGATAGGCAGTCGCTCCATGTAAAATACTGGTATTCAGCTGCATCCGGTTAGACTGGAAGCCGACCCCAACATAGTTAGGAAAAGGCTAGGCAGATAAATAAATAAAGTCCTCCAGACCGTATTTCGGCCACGGCGGCCAATCTCAACGGAGACTAGCCTTCGGCGCGGGACATATTATAGTGCACAAGTGTGCGCGCAGACACATGTGCACGCCCTCTTCCCTCACTCTCATAGTCCGATGGGACGGCAATCCGACACGACCGGAGAGAGATCAGGCGCAGGACCAACGGCTTAACGTGCTTTCCGAGGCACGGGGATATCACACCGCCAACTTCCAAATTCCGGGCTGTTACTAAGAAATTCCCAATGGAAAAACTCAATAACACTTTGCCCGACCCGGGAATCGAACCCGGCTAGGCAGATGATGAGTATGTGGATGACCATACTTTTCTGTTTTTGTTGGTTATACTTCCTCATATACTCGTAATTAAATGGTAATGGAGACTGCGGCAAGCGTAGCTTAACCTGATCGATCGACCTGTGCGGCTGTTATTATTTAGCCACGGACCCTTGGGTAGGTAGGTATTCCAATTACCAATAACTAATTTCGTAATAATGCTACGCACACACGGTTTTTGGCACAGATGTACTCTATTTAGTAACTCGACTAAAGAACATGGAACGCAAGCAATACTCCCATAGACAAAATTACGAAAAATAAAATACTGACCCGTGGAACGTGCTTGCTGTCACAATTTTTTCCGGGTCTAGTTCAGGACGGGCTCAAAAAGCGGATGTGCACACGAGGCAGAATCGTGGACGCTCTCACCTAAGCGGGTATTATAATGATCTTATCGGTGATGTTCTCCAGGAAGGTCGGGTGCGTGGTAATCGCAACCGGCGTGCGTGTATATGATCCAAGGGGCAATTCTCCCTGCCGGGTCAGCGGGATTGTCCGAAAGGGTTACCGCTGGCCCGGAACATAAAGGGCTAAGGAAGGAACACGGGTGGGTTTTAGTCAGTAAGAGTCTGACACTCCCTTCCGCTCCACCCAGAGCGGGAGGGGTCATTTGACGACTTCCAATCCACAAAAAAAAAAAAAAAAAAAAAAAAAAAAAAAAAAAAAAAAAAAAAAAAAAGGGCTATTCTCGTAATTTTAAGAGGGAAGAGGGCGTGCGATTCTCCATACAATGTATTCCCCTTTTTTCTTCCTGAATAATGGCCTGTAAAGCAATTTTTTTTTGTTTTCATAAAATCAAGGTCTGCTGTAACACGTCCCTGTCATTTTCTTCAGTAAATTAGTAAAGAAAATGTGACCCTCTAAAAATTACAAAAAAAATGCCCTATTTTTACCGCCGCCCAAATTAGAAAAGTTTTTAACATAAAAAAAAAATATAAGAACCTAAACATACTCTTTCTTAAAATGTTAATGTAAAAAAAATAATTGAATTGACCTCTTTCTCGAAGTTAGACCTACCTAACTGGACAGTTTGTCCTAGGTAAACATACTCGTCCACGACTTCAAGTGTAGCGTCTCCGATCTTTATGAGAGTGGGTGTTACATGGGCATTTGACATGACCTTCGTTTTGTCCATGTTCATTTTAAGACCCACTCTTTCGGTGGCTCTACTGAGGTCATCGAGCATTGTACTGAGGTCCTCCATAGTCTCAGCCATGACTACGATATCGTCGGCAAACTGAAGGTGAATTATGTACTCGCCATTGATGTTAATGCCAGCCCCTTTCCGCGGAAAGGGGCTGGGACAGTATTACTAAATAAAAATTATATATACGTTATTGCATACTATAAAAATAGGTACATAACATAAAAAATGCATAATAACCAAGCCATTAAGTCAACTGTAACAATGTGAAAAGAAGTCATTAATTTTTTGCCAAAATCTACCCCCATAAACTAGTTTCAAACTATCTTTATGTCCCAGATCAATTCTGGGCCATAAAGATAGCTATAATCGGAAAATCTTAACCTATAACTTCACACTTCGACCATGTTGGATGACGTCAGATCATTTTTTAACCGGCATTCACATGCAACGGTTGCCTAGTAACCGGATAACAAGTCTTCATAACCGTGAAATAAATATCAGTGGAACAAAACATCTCCATCGGAAAACACGCGTTTTAAAAAAAGAATCGGATTTCCAAAATAAGGAACAAATATTTTGGAATTAAAATCGGTATTGTTAATCGAGTTTGTATATCGATTCTAAGAATCAGTTCGAAAGTGAAAGCTAAGTAAGCGTTTTGTTCATGACCTTCCGATGTATTGATTAAAGTTCTGCACTAACCCAGGTAAGTTTCTAGGCTTTAGTGTGATTATTGGCTTGTTATGTAAGCTAGAACTACTGTTCCAAAAATCTGGAAATGTTTCTGAATTCATGTTACCGCTTTCAGTATTTCCTAAAGCACCTGTATTCTAGAAAATGATAGAAACAAAATAAAATTAAAAAATATTATTCTACTTTATAAAATTCTTAATTAGTCACTAAATGAATGGAAGAAAAAAATATGAAAATGATAAATAAATGACGCATTACAATAAAAACATAACCCGGTCTTTGCTGTCGCACCGTCGGGTAAAAAGTGGTAAACATAAAAAAAAAAATAGAGAATATTAAAACTATAATAACTTCAGAAATTAAAAATCTAATTTATTTGAAAGTCAGTTTAATTAAACTCAATTTTAAAACAGTAGGCCGGTTTTAAAATTGTGGTTAAACTGACAAAGACTGCTGAAACAGCATTCAGTGTTTTGTTCCGCCCTGTGGTGCCGCCATTGAACTTCCCAGTTTCGTGCTCGGAGTCTCGGACCATGACATGTGCTGACTTTGAAAGTCAAAGCCACGGCCAATGCTCGCACGTGAGCTGTAAATAGGAATTTATTACTCTTTTGGATCCAAATATCGGCATTTTGGGGCAGATGAGGAACAAGGCAGGCTTCAGGTGCCACTAGTCGATATTTTTTCCATAGAAATTTCGGGAGGGTATTAGGTACTGTGTAAAGTAAATCCTAACTTATAATATTATAAATGCGAAAGTAAGTTTGTTTGTTACCTTTTCACGCCTAAACCACTGAACCGATCATCCTGAAATTTTGCATATACGTTGTAAGGTGTACAGAAACGGACATAGGGTACCTTTCATTCCGAAAAAAAGTGCTGTTCCCGAGGAAAACAACAAGAACGTTATTATGATAATAGATGGCGCCACGTGTCTTTCGAATCATGATTGAATTATATTAGAAACATACTTTTTATTCACGGGATCGACGGGTGAAACCGCGGGGCGGAGCTAGTATACACTAAATACAAACCTATGGCCTATTCAAACATAGATCTACCATATTCAAACACATGAATGTTCGAAACACGAGTAGTTGTTGTTGCACAGAACAACTCCAAACAGTTTGCACAAAAACAGGGTATAAAAAGTGAACGGAGTAGAAACCTATGGCACAGATTACTTTTTTTTCACAAAAAATTTAATAAAAAAAATTGCAAGCCTATACTGTCCCACTGCTGGGCAAAGGCCTCGCCCAAATCCTTCCAGGAACTCTTTTCCCGCGCCACCTCAAACAAGTCCTCGCGGTACGCGTCCAGGTCATCTCGCCATCTCTTTCTGGGCCGGCCTCGGCGACGCCGTTCACTTCAGGCACCCATTGTATGGAGATTTTTGCCCAGCGGTCATCGTGCTTACGGCTGATGTGACCCGCCCAAACCCATTTGAGCCTGGCAGCCTTCTTTCCTACATCCAATATGCCCGTTTTGGAATGCAGCGTGGTGTTCCGAATTTTGTCCTGTCTTTTAACACCCAGAATGCTGCATTCCATCGCTTTTGGCAAACTCCAAGGCGGAACTTTTGCGACTCGGTGAGCGACCAGGTCTGAGCACCGTAGGTTAGGACGGGCAGGATACACATGTCGATGAGTTGGCGCTTCAGGGAGATAAAATAATAGGGAAATAAAAAATCTCTTCCAACCCGATTGAAGCCAGTTGGATGGTTTCAATCAAAATATTGAAAGTCGCTACGAATTTATTGCACGATCGATTTAGTCGATCCCAACATATTTGGAAAAAGCCTAGGCAGATGATGACATTCGGTAGATAGTGTAAAAATGTTCTATAAATATGCTTAGTAACTGAACAAAATTAACAGAACACAGTAAATCTCTGTGTCCTATAATATGATAAGAATGAGTAGTTTTTGATGGCTTCCCAGAGATACATAATGACACAGTGATAAAGTATTATAATGAAACTTTGATTACACGCCCATGACTCATTTGTGACAACGGGATTATATGGTTTAAGATAAAAATTGTGAGCGTGAATACAGACGTATTAATAACGGTACGGTTTTAATAAATGATGATGTCCTTCTTGACGGTAATGTTGAACCTAAATCAGCCGTAATTATGATACTAAACAAAAGAATACTGTAACCCCTGTATGTGCGGCTACTAATAAAATAAAAAAGAGAGCCAGCGGGATTATTGCCTAAGACACTAACAGTAGAAATGGCTTTAAATTTGACAGTTCGACAACATTCATTGCGTTGTTGAGCAGATTTTTCGAACTTAAACGTATGAACGTTTAACGTATGAAGCAATGGAAAAACTATATCCTCCAAAATTATTCAGATTGGGATTGATAGTGTGTAACGCAATTAAGGTGCTGATCCTCCTGGCTGTTAAATTCTAGGCTTAAAATCTAATCAATTGCTAGGGCTGTCTTATCTTTTTCCTAATAACTACATCAACAATAGCAAGGGTTCATTTCAGCACCCATATACCTAATTCTAGACCCTCTAGGGTAGAAATTTTACGAACAAAAAAATTTTTTTGTATAACCGACGAAAAATTTCTACGGTGTCTAGAATTATATATGCTAAATTTATGGGTACAGTTTGCACAACGGTTTTTTTCCTGCATAAAGAGCTTTTAAAGGCACGGAAAGAACTTTTAGTGGATATTTCCAATGATCCCCGAACTGCTCATAACAAGGACCAAACAAGACATACGGTAGCTACACACATTAACTTATAACTATTACCACAAAACATTACCATATTCTTGTATCTTTCAAACGCGAAACATAATAATATGTTCAAAAACCCAATAAAAATCAAACGCACCACATGAGAAGTAATACAGGAAATGAACACCGCAAAATACTAATTTGAAACTCGTAAAATAATTATGACTTTCTGTCGACCGACGGTTTACGAGGACCGTTCGTCTAAATCTGGTTATTGGTTTTAAATGATATTTTTAGGGTCCGAAAATTATGGAAATTACCAACCACTGTCTGCAATAAAATCGGATCTGACTAAAAAAAATCGGGACAAAGTGACGATAGTGCATAATTATGCCTTCTAAACGATAATCATCTTCGCTCTTGTAAGATTCTTGGGATTAAATTAAAACTAGTACTGAATTGATATATGCAATAAATGCTACTAAAGTTTTTATTAATCGGTTGAAAGACACTGAAAGTGACACAATAGAAGTTTTATTATTATTACGCCTATGGGCGTTTAATGTCCCTCAAGTTCCATTTCTTCTTTATTAAAGCAATTTACTTTTCATTCGTATTTCTATGTATTATTACGTTAAAACCCTTTGCTTTTACCTAAAGATAAACAGTATCATGCAACAAAACGCATGCATGCAAAAAAACTACACGAAAATAATAAAACCAAAGTCCAGTTCACCCATTACACGACTAACTTCAGGAAACTGGACATAAAACATAAAACTATACTTTGTTTTATTTACCACTATGTGCGGGGAACATCTTCACGCTTGATCGGGTTTACGAGGGAGACAGAAATACAAGCGGACACCATCGCATTCGGGACGGTATGTCATGACTTACATTGATGTCTTGTGTTCTGACGATGGTTTAAATATATAGTGTATCTTATATCAGAAACATGAAAAATTTAAGATGGTAACAGACTTATCGAGGACCCAGAGGAAAATAGACCAGTAGATGAAAATGGGATTGAAGAAAAAGAAGATGAACCATGTATTTTATTCGTAAATCATGATCTTGAAATTATCCGGGAAAAAACCGGAGTTATCGACGTAGCTTGCAGAGTAAGCAAACCGAAGTGGCATTGGGCTGGCCATGTTTGTCGAAGGACCGATGGCTAGTGGAGCAGACGAGTCCTGGAATGGAGACCGTGGCAGGCGTAGTGTGGGACGCCCCCCAGCTAGATGGACCGGCAACTTAAAGAAGGTGGCTGTTAAAGACTGGATGTGGAAAACGGAGGACAGGGTGTTATGGTGCAGCCCGGGAAATGAACTGAATGGATAAGAAGAGACCAAAGCATAAGTAGAGGTCTGCCGAGGATAAGGTAGGAAGACATATTATTTTGGGAGACGGGAGGACCAGGATGCTTGACTAAAGCTAAGGATAAGAATGAGTGGAAGGACCCGACGCCAAAGAGGCAACTACTCCTTATAGCTCTACTTCATTAGTGCGTTGCGTCGTCGCAGCGTCGCCGTCGACTCCATACCGACTAATGATTAATTAAATTATGACAATTTAATTATTATTTCAATATAATTAGTCAATAATGTCTAATTTATTAGTCATTATTATATTGATAATGACTCAACGCAGGTGTGGCATACAATGCGTTGATAAGTTGCAACGACGCAACGCAACGCACTAATGAGGCATCGCCCATAAAGGTTTGAGCCACACTATATATACTCCAAAGTTGAAAAGGAGGTAGACTTGACTAAACTTGAGAGAGAGAAAGATAGGACTAATGCTACAAGAGCTTATAATTATTGAATACTGCTTGTATTAATTTCAATTGATCCCCATGACTAACCAGTCATTAGATTAAAATAGTGCCTGACCATGCTAAGGTTATCAACTGATCAATAATGGCTTGCACATCAATGGCCACCGATATCAATAAAGATAAGTTATCACTAACTGAATTAAACTGCCTGCGTGGGTAGAAAAGCTTTATCTTTTTATTTATCTTTATAAAATATAAAGGACGGACATGATGACTCAGGAATAATGGTACTAAGCTAAATAATATAATAGTAATAATAACGAGAACAACAGCTTCGATGAAACAAACAAAATAGTAGTAGTATTTATAGTGATTCAGGAGTCTGAGCAACTGGAAGAGCGCTTGAACATGGCACTCCATCAAGCCAAAAACCATAAAAGTGCCAAAATGAAGAATCTCTATCCACAGCGTTATGAGAACAAGTCACAATCGAGGACAATGAGGGGCCTATTCTAAAGGAGGAGGAATAACACTTAGTCAATAGAAGTAATACTAACACTGTTTTTAGTATTGGAACAATGTCTTTGGGTATTGTTTGTCGAAGGACCGATGGTCGGTGGAGCAGACGAGTCGTGGAGTGTCCGCGTATTGGGTCATGCTGCACCCCAGCCAGATGGACCGACGACCTAAAGAAGGTGGCTGGGACAGACTGGATGCGGATGGCTGAGGACAGGGTGTTGTGGCGCAGCCTGGGAGAGGCCTATGTCCAGCAGTGGACTGCGATAGGCTGAGTTCATTTAATTGAAACTATGCAAGAACGCGTGGTGTCCTCGTAGTTGAGAGATTTACCACCTAACATCAAGTGGGCTAGCAAAAGGACATAAATATGAATTTGCATTTAGAAATCTTTGGTTAGAAACTCCTCAAATGATTCATCTACCTACAACACCTAAACTAAGAACTCTAAGATTCGGGCTACAACTAGAAAATGTAAAATCAATACATAACTTCTACAATTTTGTATCATGTACAGCTACTAGCTACAACAAACTTCACCGACACTTGTTCGTGTGTCCGTAAACCCTATATCCATGGGGATGACCCCATTCGTATTCCATTAGAACTATGCAAATCTCCCCCTTTGAAGATGACATCACGACTTTAGTAAACATGGGGTGTATTACGAAAGATAACTTGTTTGTGTGAGTGAGGCATCCTTTATTATTGCGTACTTAAATGAAAGAAATGGGTAGAATTTATTACTGTGTATTAATCAAACTGATACCAGTCGTGGCCTAGTTTCGAACGCAGTCAGGTGCTTTACTTTGTGTAAATTATTTCACCACTACTACTCTCAAAACGGTGAAGGAAAGCATCGTGAGGAAACTGGCATGTCCTAGAACCAAAAATTCGAAGACATGTGACATCTACCAACCCGCACTGGGCCCACGTGGTGGGTTACGGCCCACTCCATCTCACAGAGAGGAGGCCTGTGTCCCAGCAGAGGGAACGTTATAGGCAGATTATTTGGGACACACTGCGTGTGTATGTTTTCTGTAACCTGATTCTGTAAACCTCTGCTTGTTAATATCATCATCAGCATCAGCATCATCTGCATCATCAGCATCATCATCAGCATCCATCAACTGCTGAGTATATGCCTCCTCCCTTTGGTGCCATGCTTCCTTGAACATCATTATTTTACTGTAAATACTATTTTTCTAATATAGCCCGAAGAATTGCCAAACTTAAGTGGCAGTAGGCAGGGCACATTACTCGCAGAACAGATGGCCTATGGGGCATTGGGGCCGAAAGGTTCTGGAGTGGCGACCGCGTACCGGAAGACGTAGCATTGGAAGACCTCCCACAAGGTGGACCGACGACCTTGTGAAGTCCAGAGGAACCCGTTGGATGCGAGAAGCACAAAACAGGTCGAAGTAGAGGTGCTTGGGGGAGGCCTATATGTCCAGCAGTGGACGTCTTTCGGCTGAAATGATGACTATATTTCTCATTAAGTGAATTTTAAAGATTCTTTGACCATACATAGGTCAATTGTTTTTGGAAGCAACCACAAATTATTGGAAAACGATTATAACTTGAAAATTTCCCTATAAATTATATAGGTTGTTTATTGAATTGCTGCTAAAGACTATAAGTGGGTGTGTCTTTTATTTCTTCGGATCACGAACTATGAAGAACAATATTAGCAGTATCTTACAATAAATTAAAAATATCGTGCTGTAAAGGGAGGTATGCAGTTTCATAATTTCGGGTTTTTCTATAACTTTTGCGACAGTCGTTGTAAAAACGTCACAGATTCCGGTCGCATCCATTTTGAATTAAAAACATGGGTATTAATATAAATTAATGTGAGATTACAGATCACAAAAACATAGGTATTAATGTCAGATTATCGGAGTTTACAGACGAAACTATTGTGTGTGTGTAACATCAGTCTTCGGTTTCAGTATATTTTAACCTCTGTGTTTTAGTTTTTGTGAAACTTAGCAAAATAGAAACTTGGAAAAGAAGATAGGATCATTTTCTTCCTGAAAAATGAATAGAAACATTACCAAAAAACAAAAATAAAACTCGCCTATTTTTCTCGCAGGATAAGGCAGAGGCACAGAGTATTGTGTAGTCCGTTTTCCTCAGTTATGTTAAAGTGCAAAAAATTAACAAAATATCTTATTTTATTGATTCAGATACCAGCTCCACGTGAACCATGGATGACCGCACGGTGGACCTGATCTTCGGCGGCTCCCTGAAGCTGCTGCCGCCGGTCAGCTCCAAGATCGTCAGGATCTTCACCAGCTCTACCTTCACAGGTGAGAAGAATCTTATAATTATTATACATGCGAAAGTGTGTCTGTCTGTCTGTTACCTCTTCACGCTTAAGCCGCTGAACCAATTTAGCTGAAATTTGCTATTGAGATAGTTTGAGTCCCGGGAAAGGACATAGGATTGGTTTTATCTCGATATTCCCACGGGATAGACACTTATGCGGCTGAAACCGCGGGGCGTTGCTAGTATGGAATAAATTAATATAATAATTATATAGAAATCACTGTACGAATGTTTTTTTTAGTATATATTTTTGCAACATCGTGCAATGTGTTTCCATACCTTAGGCGGATCACACACTACAACGCGCCACGCGACGACGACGTGGGGTTTCCGCCTTAGTGATGTGTTGGAACCCGTAGTCTTGGTCTTAATATTCACGAGGCTAACTTCGTGAATATTAAGACCAAGACTAACACTGCACTCCATAAATACAATCCCATCCTCGATACCCGGAATAACTAACTCAACACAAAATTTGCGGTTGCACAAACCTTTGAACAAAAGTCTAGGAACATACTAGAGTTCGACCAAATCTCTTTTTGGTTTTCGGCAATTTTCGGCTGAAATAGGTATACATTTAATTTTTCCGCCGAAAAAAACATTTTGTATGTGAAAAAAAATTAAGAAGCAATTTTCCAACTTTTTGATGTTGTGAATTAATTTCTAATATAAATTCAGCTTAGTGATTTAAAGATGGACACTGCGTTTCTTTTACTTTTACAAAAAAAAGACAAACCTATCATCAAACAAACCTATTCTGCCGGAAAAAAATCAGGCCGAATTTCGCTCCCGTTTTCAGCAAAAACAAAACCATTTTCGGCCAGACGAAACTTATCCAAACCCGACATTGCTTTTATAAATAAATATCTGTTCTTCGTTACGAGTTTCCAGTAAGAAGTTATTGCTCCGTCGCCTGAAACTATTTCAGGCATTTAGAGCAACTGCGGTACATTTCAGGCACATTTAGAGCAACTAGTAAAGGATGCCTCTTAAATCGTAAGAGTTCGCTTTATGGGCACTTTGTAATTTTGTCGCTTTAAATGTTTAAATACAAGCAATATCCCATAATTAGAGAGCCTAATACCGTTCGTCCACGACGATACTCGAAAGTAACCAGTTACAAACTCAATCAGCAATGAATAACTTTAATTGCGAACACACTATCAATCATCTCTTTATTAGTGGTTGTAATGGGAATCATATCACTAGGTTTTATTAGGTTTTTATTTTTTATTTTATCCTTTTGATAGATTCTTATTTTGTAAATGTGAGGACTTTGTAGGCCTTGTAGACTTTAGATCTGTAGACCATTTTTTATCTTATCAAGTACCTGATACTTGTTGACAGGCCTACGCTATCCTCCCATACCTACTGTAATTTGAAAATATTGTAAAAGCCAATTATTTTTAAAAAGAGTAACCGTGGAGTTTCTTGCCGGTTCTTCTCCATAGGAAACGACCAATTGGAACCGTGCACGTAGCTTCTGACGTTTCATAAGTGCCCATGTAGGCTTATGTGAAATAAAATATTTTGATTTTGATTTTGATTTTGAATCTCAATCTGATTCATTTTGAAGGATATTGCTTATCCATTGCTTCATATGTTATGAAAAATGTATCTGCTCAACAACGTAAATAACGCAATGAATGTTGTTGAACTGTCAAAGGGAAAGCCATTGCTACTGATAGTGTGTTAGCACAAACGCGCTGTGGACTAGTTTGTTGCAACGATAGGGTCGATAGGCCTGTAGGTCGTAGGTTCAAACCTAGAGAGGCACCTTAATTGTTTAAATTATATCTTCACCAGTGCTCTCAAAATGGTAAAGGAAAACATGTGAGAAAACAATATCCTGTTACCGAAAATTCGGAGACATGACATCCGCACCAACCCGCACTGGGCCCGCGTGGTGGATTACGGCACTCCCTTTCAGACAAAGAAGGCCTGTGTCCCAGCAGTGGGAAATATTACAGCCTGATTCTGATTATGCCAGCACGCTGCGAAGTCCTAAATATACCTAGGCTTATGTTGGAAAACCATAGGAAATCCTTACCTTGTTCAATAAGACATTTACCTATGGAATACAACACTGTAGTTGCTCGCATAGCTAAAATAGACAAGATTTGATATAGCCTTACCTACACCTGCGTGAGTAAGTGCAATTTGATACAACACCCGCAGTAGGGGAGCGGTGACGTGAATGACGCAGTGGACAGTCGAGTTTCTTTGTTTAGCCTGCGTTCAAACGGACGTAAAGATATCGCGCACTGGATTTTCAACCCTCCGTGTTGAGCTAAGCATTGAGAATCCAACAGAGCGCATCCCAGCGCGTCAAAAACACACTGTTGGATTTTCAACTTTCGGCGCTTAGCAGTGCGATGAAAATACAGTGCGCGAAAATAATCGCCGCGAGAAAAACGCGACCGTGCGTACCTGTGCTTAAAGTAGGTTATATTCCTGTACTAGCTGCGCTCTGCGGTTTCACCCGCGTAAATGTCGATCCCGTGGCAATATCGGGATAAAAATTAGCCTATATGTCAATCCAGGGTGTCAGCTACCTCCATACAAAATTTTATCAAAATTGGTCCAGCCGTTTGAGCGTGAAGAAGTAACAAACATAAACACACACACACACAAACTTTCGCCTTTATAATATTAGTGTGATGAAGATGAGGAGGTGTATTTGTCTTCTTCTTCTTCTTCGTAGCACTCCTTGAGAGCGGTCGTGGTCCTCATGTAGTTTCTTGTCTAGGGGCTGATGTGATTCGCCTTACGATTTCTCGCCACCTACTCCGATTTCTGGTATTTTTGTGCACTCATACAAGGGATCGCCCACTGCGGATTTAAGTTGGTCAGTCCATCTCATGAGTGAGCGTCCGCGTGGTCTAGTGCCCTCCACTCTACCCTGCACGACAAGGCGCATTTTGTCTTACTTGTCTTTAAGGGAACTACATGACCTAAAGCGCGGTCACTGTCGGACTGCATAGAAAAGAAAGAGAAGCGCGATGACACAACGCTGGTAATTTATTGCAAAATATGAAGCAATTATTTATTTACAAAAACTCTATTGTTTGGACTAAAAATTAAAACAGTGCTTTAGTATGTTGCTTGTAGAATAATCTGACAAATAATCAGAATGATTGCATGTATGTATATTAGTATAGTTTTGATTTTATTGTAAAAATAAAGTTTTTAGAGGTGTCTTTATGACTTTTTTATTATCAATTATACTCTGAAGAATATCATATATTTTTCTGATTTTGTACTGTAGTCGATCAAACTTTTATTGCTTCTAAAACTGCGTTTTTTGCGCTTAGGTCCTGTAATCCCCTTAGTAACTACTTATTTCTATTTTGGGATGGTCCATGTCAGGTTGCCAATCAAACTGGAAAAGTATAGTCTTGCATCACTTATTATACTGTAAGATTAACATAGCATAATAATGTTATAGCAGCCTATAATGTTCCCAATGCTGGGACACAGGCCTCTTCTCGGTGAGTAAGAGTAGGCCGTAATCCACCACGCAGGCCCAGTGCGGGTTGGTAGATGTCACATGTCTTCATCACACCGTAGGATTCAATATCATCATCCTTTCAGCCGAAAGACGTCCACTGCTGGACATAGGCCTCTCCCAAGCACCTCCACTTCGACCGGTTCTGTGCTTCTCGCATCCAACGGATTCCTACGGTCTTCACAAGGTCGTCGGTCCACCTTCTGGGAGGCCTTCGCAAAGCTACGTCTTCCTATGTACTATCTTCTTCCTATGTATTATCTACACGAGAAATGTCTCTAGTCTATTTCCTATCCACTTCGCAAAACTAATACAAAATCTATATCTTTTATCGAACCAAGTTGGTATCCTCGCTTCAATTCGTGATCAAATGCAATTTTAAACACACTCCCTCTCGGTGAGGTAGAGGGGGAGAGGGGTCCAAATGAACAACTTTTAATTAACGCCATATTATCAGATAGCAGTTAGTGATCGGTTTTGGAAAATTTAATTTAACTTGACCTACTTTCGACGAGTTTTAGAACGGTTTAATATTGCAGTGAGGATTTTGTTGCAGTGTTTTGGAGATTAGAAGTTTGTATTTCGTTTGCTGTGGTCGTGGATTAAATTTTGGGTGAAACCAAAAACATGACCGAGTTTCTAAATAACATTTACCAGTAACATGTTATTTATAATCCTCGTACTTATTTCATAAGTACCTAATCGTGGTAATAACATAAATCTTGTGAAAGAATATTTCTATCCAGAAGAGATATTGAAAACTGGTTGTAGATGCCAATTTCTGGAGCTCATTTTACCCTTCTGAAACAAGGGTTTTTCACACATTTCTTTCCCAGTTAACATATTATTCTTTCGAGAGACTATTTATTTACAATTTATACACTACTAGCAGCGGCCCGGGTTTCACCCGCAAAAGTGTCGATCCCGTGGGAATATCGGGATAAAAACTATCCAATGTCCTTTCCCAGGACTCAAACTATCTCTATACCAAATTTCATCTAAATCGGTTCAGCGGTTTAAGCGTGAAGAGGTAACAAACAGCCAGACACACTTTCGCATTTATAATATTAGTATGGATTACACGTAGCAAACATATCCGCTCCGAATGTCGCGAAATCTCCTAAAGATCGGTAACAATAGAAAAAGTAATTGTATCTCATTAGTGACAGTTGAGCTAATAATATGTCTAAGCGTCCCGTTTCTTTTTTTTTCCGGAAGGGATATCATCAAATGACCCCTCCCGCTCTGGGTGGAGCGGAAGGGAGTGTCAGACTCTTACTGACAACCCACCCGTGTTCCTTCCTTAGCCTGGGGATGTACTCGGGCAGCGGTAACCCTTTCGGACAATCCCGCTGACCCAGCAGGCGACCCACCCCCACCCCCTTTCTAACCATTTCATCATTCACACATTCCATCCATTGTTTCCTTCCAGATTTAATTTTCAAGGTATAAAACACTTTACCGTGCTACAATTTTGACCTACACCAGTAACCTGTCATCAACTTCATCTAGAAAAGCTGCTTAACTGTACAAATACCCCTCCTGCTATGAAGTAGGTGTACAATAGCGGATCTAACGCAGGTAGGCACAATACAAAGTGTACTGCATTACCCTAGCCGGCTTGTAACCGCCACTCGACTGCCGTGCGAATACTCAAAAGTTACACGAAGCAGGAGTACTGTGTGAATTGATTTATATCCGCTGAATTTAAATGAGATGATGTTTATTTCTGTTAAAGACACTTTTAAACTTTAAAAGTATCTTAAACAGAGAAGACAGAGGGAAATACCTAAATTATTGCTACAATAGGCTATTTGACAATGTAAAAAATAAGGTCATAATTATTGACACTCGCATAGATTATCGCTTTTAAAATCGATTTGCATTAATTTTACTACAAAACAATGTATTATTTATTAAAAAAATCCAGAAAAAACTTCATCTTTTTAAATCTGGCGCCACGTAATCGAAAACGGTCTGGATTGGCTGAACTTATGATGACGTCATGATATAGTCAATTTCTGTCTATCGTTGACAGAACAGATGACTTTTGTCTAGTATCTCGACCGTTTCAACGTTTGTTTACGTGTATTTTGACGTCACGACGCCATATTGTTAAAGATAGCGTTTTGGCGGCTTATTTAAACAGTACATTTTTATTTACTATTTTCTAAAAGAAATACATTATGCAATTTGAAGTAATAAGTTTTTGTGGGCTCGTTAGACACCATTAAATAATCTGAGATGTTTATCAGAAACCAGTCAAATAGCCTAAGCGTAGAAGCAGAGAGAGCTTTTTCTAACGCGGGTTACTTTTGCAATAAAATTAGGTGCTCTCTGTCTGAATCCACATTAAACGCCCTTTGTTTCTTACCTGCCCACTACAAAAATGAAAAAAAACTTCCTTATTTTTTTATTTGTGTTTGTTTAATAAAGTACTTGATTAAAATATCTTGTTTTGACTGCCTAATTGCATAGCCTATAAGTAAGAAACCTAGTTTTGAAATAGTCTCAAAAGTCTCGTTTTCCTCGAGAATTTCGAGACCACATCGAGTCTCCTTTTTTTTCCCGGGTCTCAGTAATGCATCGAGACTGAAAACCCTATTTTAATATTTTAAAACTATAGATATGGCTCCTAGCTGACTGACCCTGAGCAGAAATGCCGAAACAAATTCGGAGGTCTCTTTTAAAATTCTGTCGCTTTTAAATGCCGTTTTTTGTTTTCAAACTGATTCAAGCGATTTCTACTGTCGAATACGGCTTTTAAATATTTTAGATTTTCTTATAACAAGTTACTGCAAAATGTTCTATTTATTGATTCAACTAATAAAACAAGTGCAAAATACAAATGTGCAACTAAGGGTCAGTTCACACCGAGACGCGACGCGACGCGACGCGCAGTTTGAAAACTGCGCGTCGCGTCGCGTCTCGGTGTGAACTGACCCTAACAGCGTTATCCACAGCATACCTACAAGGTAGAATGTCAGATTTGAGAAAAACAAGTAAAAGACATCATCATCTGCCTGCCTTTTCCCAACTATGTTTGGGTCGGCTTCCAGTCTAACCGGATGCAGTTGAATACCAGTATTTTACATGGAGCGACTGCTTATCTGACCTCCACAACCAGTTACTGGGTAATACGATACCCCTTGGTAAGACTGGTTGTCAGACTTTTGGGCTTCTGACTACCCGTAACGACTGTCAAAGATCCACGAATGACAGCCGGAACCAACGGCTTAACGTGCTTTCCGAGGCACGGAGGGGTCACGGTATGTAAAGATGGTCGGTCACCCATCCACAGACCAACCGCGGCCAGCGTAGCTTAACCTGATCGATCGACCTGTGCGGCTGATATTATTTAGCCACGGGCCCTTAAAAAAAAGACATTTGTTTGGTAAATTAATTAAACTTAAATGTATTTATAAGCTTTTAATGGTTTTGATGAGGCACCGGGAACTTCTGAAGTCTACAAGTCTTATACTGAGATACGTTGTTAACGTACACAGTTTTAATTGTAATCAATAACTTTCAAAGTAGTATCTTATATCCTTCCTTCGTCTTTAGTCGAGTGTATTTTCAGACTAGCTGTGCCCGTGACTTCGTTCGCGTGCTTCTCGGAACATGGGCTTTTTTTTGCGTGGAACCCTAATTCTTTTTCTAAAATAAAAGTATAACATCAGCTATCTGTCAGTATAAGTCCCGTCAAAATTCGTTCAGCCGTTTCGGAGATTAGCCGGAACAAACAGACTGACATTTTTTTTTATATTACTTTTCTTTTATGTACCGTACCGTAGGTATATACTTTCATATGCATTTTGTAAAAGCTGTTATTTTGAAATTACAAACAGACACTTCAATTTTATTTATTTGTATAAATAAACTGAATAGAAGTAGGTAGTTTTCTCTAAGCCTTGTCTCGTATGTACATAATAAAGAGTATTCTATTCTATTCTATTCTATTCTATATTTCTACGAAGTCCTATGATCTCGCAGATCATTATCGAAATTGATGTCACGACAATTCTAACAAATTCCTACGGCTTTCATCATCTCCACACAAATTCCTACGGCTTTCATCATCTCCACACAAATTCCTACGGCTTTCATCATCTCCACAGAAATTCCTACGGCTTTCATCATCTCCACACAAATTCCTACGGCTTTCATCATCTCCACACAAATTCCTACGGCTTTCATCATCTCCACACAAATTCCTACGGCTTTCATCATCTCCACACAAATTCCTACGGCTTTCATCATCTCCACACAAATTCCTACGGCTTTCATCATCTCCACACAAATTCCTACGGCTTTCATCATCTCCACACAAAAATTCCACAAACCCATCTTTCCCAGTTCCCAGAACAATTAACCGTACGTAGATATATATAAATTCCGTCACAGTACCACCTCATCGTTTGCGTGGAACCGACCTAATTCTGTAACGGACTGCGTCAACTGGCTGCATAGCACATAGCGAGCACACTACAGTGAAACGAGGTGTTATTGTTACCAGCAGTGTTCTTACTACGACTAGTGGGGAAGCAAGTTTAGTTAGCGTTTTGTTGTTTTTGAACTCAGAACTTTTTGGAGATTTAAAATGGGCATTGGTGGCCCTGTTGCACTGATGGCATTTCATTTTGACAACATACTAAAACTCTACTGTTTTATTTTTTTAGTCCAAATAATAGATTTTTTGTAATTAAATAATTTCTTCATATTTTGCAATAAATTACCAGCGTTGTGTCATCGCGCTTCTCTTTCTTTTCTATGCAGTCCGACAGTGAGCGTGCTTTAGGTCATGTAAGCCCTTAGAACATTAAAATCCATATCTTTGGTTAAGAAGTGTATTTTAACTAAAAAAATATCTATAAAAGAATTTGAAAACTGACGAAGATAATAATTATAAAATACTTGACTCCACAATTATCGAGAACATAGTTAATATCGCTACTCTGCACTATTCGTTGAATTGCCACTAACCTATCGCCAACACGTTACATCCGGAACTTTATCCAAACGGATTGAGATTTTCCCCGAATTATTAATCATACTGTAAAACGTTTTGATTATTTCGTGAATTTGATTCTGTGAATATAATTATCATATCATCAGCCTGTATTACAAGAACAATGATGGTTCGGTGGTAACGGCCCCAATTTACGAGTTGTAGGTCGTGGGTTCGAACCCAGACAGACGCTTTACTTTGTGTAAATAATTTCATTACCACTGCTCTCAAAACGGTGAAGGAAAACATCATTAGGATACTAATATGTTGAAGTAACCAAAAATCCTAAAATATGTGACATCTAACAACATGGGGTCGGCGTTAGCGTGGTAGATTACGGCCCATTCCTTCTCGGAGAGAGGAGGCCTGTGTCCCAGCAGTGGGACTGACAGACAGACAGCAGTGACATCTAGGGGCCTAAAAAGGCCACTTTAGCAGAATCATAAAAGGGTAACATTATGAATCATAATATGGCGAAGACAGTCCTGACAGTGTTTTTCTTTTTTTCGCTGCACTACGTAGGTATAATCAAAGAGATTGGGATTGGATTGCTTGGTATTTTAGCACAGACAAAAAAAAATAACTGAAAAATCCTTCACCAATGGGATTTGATACGATTAACTTAACTTACGCTTAACTTAAGTTACGATTAACTTACGATTAACATAAGTTACCTGTCCATTATGATTCATAATGTTATCCTTTTATGATTCTGCCCAAGTG
Source organism: Oligia latruncula (assembly GCA_948474745.1). NCBI lineage: Eukaryota > Metazoa > Arthropoda > Insecta > Lepidoptera > Noctuidae > Oligia > Oligia latruncula. The sequence goes on from OX419708.1 coordinate 12,374,882, forward strand.
GCCTTTTTAGGCCCCCTGATATTTTCCTAACTTCCTAAAATAATTTTTATACCTCTAAAAATGTTCTAACCTGGATTTTCATGGCTTCCAGATACCACAATGGAAAGGAATACACTGATGGCCAAATGCTATCCTCGAATCAAAGACTACTGCCGAGAGAAACATGGCTTGGAGTTTCAGGTAAGGACGAGTGTTTATAATATTATCTCATCTTGTAGGTAAATCACGTCATTCCTAAGGTGATCCACCTAGACCCCAAGACCCCTTGCACCTTCAAATTTTCCCCTGTGCAAGGGGTCCTTCGTTGTGAAAAATTACTTTGGAGTTGCATGAGAGGTAAATCAGCTACAAGAATAGCCTCCCGTAAAACTTTCGTTCGGTTTCGTAAAAAATACTCACCATAAAGAAAAGTCAAAAAAACTGGCCAAGTGCGAGTCGGACTCGCACACGAAGGGTTCCGTACCACAAGGCAAAAACGCAGAAAAAAACACGTTTGTTGTATGGGAGCCCCCCTTAAATATTTATTTTATTTTGTTTTTAGTATTTGTTGTTATAGCGGCAACAGAAATACATCATCTGTGAAAATTTCAACTGTCTAGCTATCACGGTACATGAGATACAGCCTGGTGACAGACAGACGGACGGACGGACGGACAGCGAAGTCTTAGTAATAGGGTTCCGTTTTTACCCTTTGGGTACGGAACCCTAAAAAAGGAGGTGGTTTCGAAAGTTATCAACGAAGTTCATCGACCCCGGAAACCACAGTTTTTTCTAGACCTTAATTGCGTAACTCACTATCAATTTCAATCTGAATAATTTTGAAGGATATTGCTAAACCATTGGTTCAATTATGTTCAAAAACAATGTCTGCTCATGAATTAATTAAATTGTTAAATAACACAATGAATGTTGAACTATCAAAATGAAAACCATTGAATAATTTGATACTTACTGATATTTTTTTTTTTATTCTTTATTGTCAAAGGAGTTTTTATCCACACGGATATGCCAGCCCCATCGTACCTTATTTAACTGTTTAACTTTAATTGAAATAACTACAAACTATTTAAAAGAAATTAAATGTTTGACTTCACCAGACCACACAACCTCTTTGCAATCCGGATCCAGGATCCATGTTCAATTCGAATTCTCTAATCAATGGTTCCCTTTCATTCTTGCTCTTAACACATGCCATCAACACATGTTGCACTGATAGTGTATTACGCAATTACTTCGCAGGTTTTTGTATGGTCTCGAAATCTAAATGAACTACGCAAAGCCTCATAGATTAATTTATATTTAGGTCCAGTTTCGTGATTGATATTTCATTAATTTTCCAAGAATGTATGTTGTATTTCTATAGAGGTATGGGGAACAGGGTGTAAAGTTCACTCATAATCTATAGAAAATTGAGGATCCTCCGACCAGACGGGTGTTGTGTCTGGCGGGCAACTGCCCAATGATTCATGTCGGTCGGTTATATCTATGCTAGTTGCGCGGTACACTCTGCTTGCGAGATGCAGGGATTTGCGTGACGTCAGTATGACGAGTTGTTCTCATGTGGCGTTGTAGATACCGCTACATGTCTTTAATCCACACAAAGTATACTTCACAGGAAATACATAATTCTTCTTTCCGATAAATATAACTTATAATGGGAAATATAGATTTTCCACGAATATCATATCAAGCGCTTATTTTCTTAAGAAACTATAAAAACTGATGTCTTCCGTCGCAACTTCGTTCAAATCTTCGTGTTGGATTAAGGGCAAGCTTTACATAATAAAACTCTGAAAGTTCTTTAATAACTTTTTGAGAGCTCTCAGCTGGTTCATGAAAGTCTTTTTCAATTTCGACAAAGTTCGTGGTTTGTCTGTTTATTTATTTATTCATCTTTGATTCAGGCATTACTATGCCTGAATCAAAGATGAATAAATAAAAAAACCTACCCATAATTTTGTTAGTATTCTGCTAGCCTTTTCCATATGCATTTAGTAAAAAGCGGTTATTTTAATATTACAAACATACACTCCAATTTTATTTATTTGTATGTATAGAAGATGTATAGATATTTTCATTCAGGGATTAAGCAGAGATGCCCAAGGTAAAATTCTCCAAAATACTACCCCAAATTGCAGGTTTTAATCCAACATAATATTTCTGGATGTTATTACTATCGATATTGGGTGAGTCCGTTTTTTTATGTAAATATAAGGCATTGGGGTGGATCCCAAGGTATCGGGAGTGAGGTCAAGCCTTCTTGTGCAAATTGAAAGGGTATAAGGTACCTTTCCTTATTTTTCATACAGCTTTTTTTCTGTTGGGAAAATGTGGATCATAAATGGGTACAAGGTTTATATTTTAATCATTGGTTTTTACTGACTTTATGGGCTACTTTTATAGGAAGCAGTTACATATTTACATAATCAGTAAATCCACAAGGAATACATTGTTTACAATTAGTTAGTGATCCATACTAATATTATAAATGCGAAAGTGTGTCTGTTACCTCTTCACGCTTAAGCTGCTCAACCGATTTTGATGACATTTGGTATAGAGATAGTTTGAATCCCGGGAAAGGGCATATGATACTTTTTATGCCGATATTCCCAAGGGATCGACACTTAGCGGGTGAAACCGCGGGGCGCTGCTTGTATTAGGATATATCAAGTTAGTCGTTGTTCTCGTGGTTGCAAGCACGACTGCTGAGCGTGGGGGTCCTGGGTTCCATTGCCAGGTCGGACAAAGTGTTATTGGGTTTTCCATTATGAAATTCTTAGTAACAGTTCGGAGTTTGGAAGTTGGCGGTTTAATATCCCCGTGCCTCGGAAAGCTCGTAAAGCCGTTTGTCCTGCGCCTGATCTCTCCCCGGTCGTGTCGGATTGCCGTCCCATCGGACTAGGAGAATAAAGGAACAGAGAGTGCACCTGTGTTTACCCACATACTTGTGCACTATAAATCTCCTGCGTAGGTACCTAGCTGATCTCCGATGAGATTGATTGGCCACCGTGACCGAAATCGGTCGGGAGGCTATTATTATTATTAAAAGGGCTTTTATCGCATTGGGGTTATCCTGTAACGGTAGATGTAAGTAGATAAATAAATAACAATAAAATTATAAAGGCGTATTATATACTTTATTAGCATTTTCCTAATTATGTAAGGGTCGGCTTCCAGTCTCAACGAATGCATCTGAATACCAGTATTTTACATGGAGATGACTGCCTATCTGACCTCCACAACCCAATTACTAGATACCCCTTGGTAAGACTGGTTTTCAGACTTTTGGGCTTCTGACTACCCGTAACGACTGTCAAAGATCTACAAAAGATAGCCGGGGGAACAACGGCATAACGTGCTTACAGAGGCACGGAGGGGTTTCTATATACATATATTGGATGGTCACCCCCACCTTTAACCGAAACGTTCGGCTGTTATCTTTTAGCCATGAGCCCCTCAAAACTTTTCTCTATACCAAACGACAATTTTAGTTTAATATTCTGTGGACTACACCTACTTATTAGCTAGAGAACCACCAGTTATATTGATCGATACCTCTACATCTATAGTGTTCAATTGCAAGTCAATGCCATCGGCGCTACGACTACGGCATCCTGGGGGAAATCACTTTTACGAAGGATATTATTATTGTCATAGCACAAGTGGATTGTGTTGTTTACCTTATTGGTAATAATATATTTATTTAGTCTTCTCTTGGCCTGGTAGAAGGTTTTGTTAATCCAGCCGATTTAAGGCTCCTACAAACAAGCGCGACACGCGATATAATCGCGCGCGACACAAAGGCACCGCTCGTTGCGCGACTTGCGGTGCCTTTGTGTCGCGCCGATTTTATCGCGTGTCGCGCCTGTTTGAAGGAGCTTTTAACCTCCTGGTTAAATCACCTTCTACCTTCCTACCTTCTCCTTCTTCTTTGTAGACCGTCAGTTGTCTTCTCCATAAAAGGCAACTGGCTCGGTGTAGAAAACTCACGCCTATTTATTTTGAACTCGTACAGGATCGAAAGTACTGAGATGTTTGATATGTTTGGAAGATAATTATGCTCCTCCAAAGGGGAAAGGGGCACTAAGGATTTTCTAAAAGTCTAGCCCTCAAGGAAAACATCTTGAAGAAATCCGCAAGTCCTAGGACCAAAAATTCGAAGATATAATAATAATAATATAATAATAATCTTTTATTACTCCCAGAAATGCACTAACATTACATTGAATAGGAAACAAATAAAAAATGGCTTAAGCTAAGTGATACAAAGTAATAAAGACCCTGACCTCTAAACTAGGTAAAAACCTGTATCTTAGAAGTCAGTGTTCCTTCAAAATTATGCATGGATATACTAAGCCTTATAACTTATACCTAGATAGGACACAATGATATACAAAGTAAAATAGTAAAATAAAACAAACAAAGATACAATACAAAATTTGGTGTATAGTTTAGGTTTATAGGGGAATATAAAAAAAAAAGGCAGTAACATAATAAAAGAGATTTTGATTAACTAATTGGTGAAGTGTGTGTTTGATATTGAGTGAGTGAGAGTATTTGTGAGTAAGTGTGTGTATGGTGTGTGTGAGTATGTGTTTGTAAAAGAGGTTGTGAGCGAGATGTATGTAGGTATATTAAATTCAACTATGGATGGATATGTGACGTCTACCAACCCGCACTGGGCCCGCGTGGTTGATTACGGGCTACGGCCCACTCCCTCTCACAGAGAGGAGGCGTGTGTCCCAGCAGTGGGAACGTTAAAAGCTGATTATACTATCCCTCAGTGATTAGCAGCACAGAGGTTGTTACAGATGTTTTTTCTATGAAGAACTTTGTATACGAACGAAGTCACGAACCACGACTAGTGAATGTCTTGATCATCCTTTTCAGTAGTCGGGTTTTAGTTTTTAAACTTTTTTTTTATTTAAGTAATTATTTTGGGTTTTATTTCAGTAATATTTATGTTTTTGAAAGTGCTAATTAAGCCCTTTCATTTGATACCCCACAAGGCACCATCCCAAAATATTTATTTTGAAATTTATTACTTTATGTCCTCTAGAGGGCGCCATATTGAATTTAGTGTGACGTCACATAGCCTATAACCAGCGGACGGCCGAGACGCTTCCAACGATATCAGATTTGTCAAATTATTATAAGTCTTTTGAAGTTATGAGGGAACAGATGAACATACATACATACATACCGCTAAAAAAAAAGAACTCGGTTTAAAATTAAAATAAACACGATAAAACTTCAACACTTTATATTTTTCACAACCAACATATATTTCCTTTTACCTGAAATGTAATTAAACAACATAATATTATTAAATTGCCACTCAATTTAAGAGATTCTCGTGCTACCGATAAAATATTCATAATTGGTTTTAATCGATTATAAAATCGGCTTCCAATAAATCGAGTGGCGTATCGATTTGGGAAATAATCGAGTCGGTCACCGTCGCTCGGCTCATACATAATTCATAGTTTCCATGTATATTTAATGCATTTTCAGGGTTTTCCTGGCTGAGGTGTGAAACGACTGGTGGGGTTATATTTTTTAAAAATGACATAGCTTTTAATAATATTTTGATAAAAAGTGGACACTCGTTAATAAAATATGAGTTTTAATTTAATGAATCAAGAAAGGACCTAAATTAAATTATAAATGAATTATAAATCCATGCTTATAATGCGAAAGTGTGTCTGTCTGTTACCTCTTCACGCTTAAACCGCTGAACCGATTTAGATGAAATTTGGTATAGAGATAGTTTGAGTTCCGCGAAAAGATATAGAATAGTTTTGTGGTGAAACCGCGGGGCGCTGCTAGTAAGCTATATTACTGGAAAGTTTCGTCAAAATCCGTTCAGTAGTTTTTGCGTGAAATAGTAACAAACATCCATCCATCCATCCTCACTTTCGCGTTTATAATATTAATTAATAAATAATTAATGCTGTGATCTCCATTAACTGAAGGAGTACACCTACTTAACACCTGATACTGTATAAGTAAGCTCACGCCATCTTCCCATGGTGATAGGCAGAAACTACAGAGCGCCAGCTCCTACGATCCTTAAGGTGGAACTAGTCGCGAGCTCGAACTCACTGTTGAGCATGACCAAAAAGCACGCTATCTCACCTGGCATCGTGTCAGACAGAGATAGTATCAGTGATGAGCAGTTAGACGCTAGTCTACACGCACAACGTCTAGTTCTCACGCACACAAAGACCGTTCCGAACTGATAGGCGCGTAAAAAAATTCGAAAAGTCGTTTGAAAAATCGATAAAAACCACTACCTACTTAAATCAATTACAAATAAAGTTTATTGAACTGCGCTTTGTCGGTATCGACTTTGTTTTGAAGATTTTACAGTTGTTTTATTACTTATTTACATCTAAAGTTACGTTAAAAATAGCAAGAAAATCGAATCTTTGTTGGCTCGTAACTTTTTAATGGCTTTTTATTATGTTACTATTCTGTCTCCGTACAGACAAAATTAATAATAAGCTTTGGATACACAATGTGAAACAGTGGAGTAATACCCTCCCGAAATTTGTATGGAAAAAAATATCGAGCAGTACCGCCTTAAATACTCCTTTGGCTTCTTAATGTTGTCCATTGTGTGTCATATTTATCATAATTATGTGTCATATTTTGTGTACCTATATCTTTTGTTGGAGATTCTAAACAAATAATATACATAAACCGTTCAGGAAAATATGTTTACCTACCTATTTTAAAATACATAAGTTTCATCGACTAACCTATATCTAGTGTTGCGTCAAGCTTCTATGCTTCCACTGACACAAAGAACCACTTTCTATCGATCGTCTCAAGCTGAAGCCGATACTATTCACTTCAAGGCCACTGCTAAGTGTTCTGTGTTGCCATTATTTTGTATTGTGAAGTTTCTAACTTGTATTCGTAGCATTTTGCTCTTTTTCTTTTGATATGAGTATGTTGAGACCCCTTAACTTTTGAGTTGAGCTGGGTTTGTTGAGTTGTTGGATGACTGACTGACTGGACTGATCCATTCAATCTGTGTACTTCTTTCCTCAAAAGACATCAATCTACATGGTCTTCACATGATCTGCCCAAGATTATGTCTGGACTTTAAAAGAGACTGTTGCGTTGGAAGGCCTCCCACAAGGTGGTCTGAAGACCTTGTGAAGGCCGCAGGGAACCGTTGGATGCGAGAAGCGCAGAACCGGTTGAAGTGGAGGTGCTTGGGGGAGGCCTATGTCCAGCAGTGGACGTCTTTCGGCTGAAATGATGACCTATTCTGTACCAAAAACATCACTTTCACCAAAGTTTTATACCCAGCTCATTTGACAGTTTTTCCATACTAGAACTGTCAGATGTCAATTTTATTCCACGGATAAAATATATTATCTTGACTGGTGAAATCAGCCCTTAGTAGCAAAGTAGGTAGACTATAATTACAACTTTAAATAAAATAACAATGCAAGTTCAAAGTGCTAAGCTCGTAATAAACGGAATGCTTAAGATCGAACTTAATTACCGACGATTTTAGAATCATGCGTAAATGTAAATGCACATACGTAAAATTAGCAAAATGTCAATCACTCCACGACTCAAGCAACAAAAAAAATTTCTAATGAAAACCATGGGCGCCTCCGCGCTGCAACCTAGTGCTGATTTTTCAAAAACAGAAAACACACTGTCGCCACACCGTCGACGAGTGTTAGTGCTCATTCACACGAGCGACACGCTTCAACGACGGAGATAACTGCAACCGTCGACGAGTGTCGACCGTTGCCGTTGACAACATGCCACTCGTGTATTTGAGCACCATACTCAAATACACGAGCGCCACATTGTCGTGTCGACGGCGGGCGTCGACGGGTCTCGACAGCAGCCATTGACACTCGTCGATGGTTTCAGTTGCCTCTGTAATTGCCGCGTGTCGCTCATGTGTTTACATTACACGGAACGCGCGTATAAAGACCTTAAATCGCAATTTCTTTCTCCATGCGACTATTACCAGATCTTATAACATCTTATCGTTACCACACAAGGGCTTACCAATTATGACGATCAACTACCTAGAAACTGTTCAAGCTCAGTAAATCACCCATAAAGCCGGTTATAGCTCCACCACGCACGCGAGTTGCCTTCCGTCACCCGAAATAACCCAGAGGGTGCCTAGCTCACTTTTTGTAAATGTTTACAATTCCTATGCCCTGTGTTTGTGATGGCTATTTCGGGATTGTTGAACTAGAGGCCATAGATTATGGAGTAATGTTGGAGAATGGTATGTTGATACATGAGTCGAAAGAGCTTTGAGCGTGGGTATTGATTTTGCCATGTTTTGAAGTTGTTTCTTCATATATCACAAAGTAAAGCGATCACATACACGCACACAAAATATTTTCAGAGATTCTAGATGATTCAAATACCTAAAAAAGTAATTGTCAGTCATGATAGCCGGGAAAAAACTTAAGTAGGATAGTTGAAAAAAAAACAATTATATATTTTCCAAATCCTCGACATGGACTTAATTTTAACTACAAACTAACAAAGAAACCTTCTCCTCAGGTGGTAGACATGCGCTGGGGCGTCCGAGACGAAGCTACAGACGATCACATGACCACAGAGCTCTGCATGAGAGAGATCAAGAACTGCCAGCGTCTCTCCATGGGACCAAACTTCGTGGTGTTCCTCGGACAGAAATATGGATACAGGTATGTCTATGTTATCATGATCTAAGTATTTTTCCGACTATGATAAGGCTGCGAATAATATTCTTCGGTACTCAAATTTTAGTTTTCATAAAAAATGGAATAAATGAAGATAAATCATCAAGCAAGATAATTAGCCTTCAGATTAGAATAGAATAGAATAATTTATTTGTAAAACATAGGTAATTTCATACATAGATCTTAAAAATTGGTAGTGCGCTATGCTTTGCCAATATTGACATACAAATGATTGATGCGAATAAAAAACAATTAAATGAATAATCTACTATTAAATTACAATGATAATCAATGTATTACAATATTATAACATTATAAGTTTTCATCAGATTAAAAATGTGAGAACTATATAGTCCGCGCGGAACTAGTTGGCCGCGCCTTAGGTATGTGAGCGGTAGGGCGGAGGGGCAGGGGCGCTTTGTCATTACTCAGTACGTGCGTTGCGGACAATAGGCCACCCCGCCGCCCTTACCCCCGTCCCCACCCAAGGCGCGGCCAACTAGTTCCGCGCGAACTATAGGAAATTGTGACATGCGAGCGTTTTGGGGAACTATCTTATATAATTTTGACGTTCAAAAAGTGCTGATTCTCAGTCAAATTTGAATAATTTTTTTTATCGATTTAAAAAAATATAAATCAAATCAATCAAATCAAAATATTTATTTGCTAGAATATGGTACATAGGGTGTTACAATGAATTTGTTTCAGCATATCCTGCCATAACATGGCGTGCAAATGTCACAATCAGCGATGTCAATTACTCTAGCTTACAAATTACAGGTTCTATTGACTTGTCTTCTAAATAGTCCTTAATGGTAATATACATTCGTTTTTTCACTAAAATATTTAGTGAACGATCGTTTTATTTTCCAAAGATATTTATGAAGTACATTTTTAATTTCTGAATACCGTCCGGTTGCCTACTGAAGCTTTTTTTTTCCCAGGCCAATCCCAACATATGTGTTATCATCAGAACTGCAGATGTTGAAGGAAGAGCTGGTGGCAGGAGGAGTGGACGTTATCCTTATGGACACCTGGTATAAGAAGGACTCGAACGCAGTACCCCCAGTGTCTGTGCTGCAGCCAATTTCGTCTATATTGATAAATTTTAACAATAAGGTAACTTATTTTTACCAGTAGAAGAACAGTCTATAATTCAGTGTAGATTGGCATACAAAATCTATACTTATACGATCTGATCGAAAATGATTTCTGACGTCAAATATTATCGCTAAACTAAGGAGATGGATGAAAATGAGCTTCCTCTCCACCGTCAGACAAACTTGAAGTAGGTTCACTTAACTTGACGATTTATTCTGCATTTGATAGCCCAATTCTTGAGGAAAGCTACTTAAACGTGACGGTAAGACCCTTAGGAGCCGAGCAAAAACAAAAGAAAAGTCAGAAAGAACGGTGAGCGAAAACAAAGTAATTGCGCGGGCAGGCGATGCGATGTGACTGGGTGGATCGGATCCCTAAATTTTACGCGAACGAAGTTACGGGAAGAAGCTAATTCATTAATATACTCGGAATTACTATATCGTGATATATAAACCTGTCATATTCAGGAGATTCTCAAGATTCATTAGATGATAGCGTAGAAGAAATTATTTTTAGCTATTTGACCGCCGTTTGTACCAAATATTTCCATAACATTCCAGAGGGTTCCAAAACTCCAAGCCGAGGATCAAGCCGTGTGGTGGGACACGCTCGGTAAAATGCAGAAACTGTTCCGAAAGGCTTCCTTGCAGCTATACAATGCTGGAAAGATTGATAAAGACTGTATGCACAATTACTTTATGTCTGGTAAGTTTCTGAACGAGGGAATCTTCATTATTTTTAGAGCTTTCCTCTGCAAAACATGAACCTTTAATAAATACTTTACTCTTTCTCTGTTTTTTGAAAACTTAAATTTATTCAATTGTGAGTTTTATGTATATAATTAACATTCATCATCAGTCTCGTGCACATATCCCAATTTATTTGGGATCGACGCAACATGTCTTTTTCTTCCATACTTCTCTATTAGGCGTCGTCTCGGTAATCACCCTCTTTCTAACCATTTATCATCATTCACACAGTCCTTCCGTCATTTCTTTGGTCTCCCCCTACTCTTCAGCCATCAACATTCATATTCAAAACTTTCCTCATGACATTTCCTTATTCCTCCTTATCACATGGCCATGCCATGTCAACCGATTTCCACGCGACTTTTCAGTTACCGGTGCCTCGTTTCTTATTACATCCATTCGTGTAACATCGTATACCCCTTTTAGCATTCTCATCTCAGTTGCATGCTGTAACTAACAATAACATTTTATTATGATCAGTGATTGGTATTACGACTTTGACAGCATTGCTCATGTAGGAAACCAATATTATTATTAGTATTATGATTTATTTGTATTTCTCATGTTAAGAATTGTATTCTTTTGAGAAATAAATGTCTTAAACCATATTATTAAAACTAACCAAGAATTGCTCCTACATGAAGAAGTAAGTTTTTTCTTCCCAAATCCAAATAATAATGGCCTTGCCCATTTGTTTGCAAATATCCATAGGATACTTGTAACACGATACTTTTGCTAGTTGGTTACCCTTAGGTATCTGAAACCAAATTCTCAAATTCCAGTAACGGAACGCGAAGTAATAAACGGCGTCCTAAACGTGAAGAACACGAAGAACCACTGTTTAGCGTACGTTAGGTACATCAACAACATCAACCTTCAGAACTTGAAGAAAGCCAGCAACTTCGTGGACATCATCAACAGGAGTTTGGATGCTGAGGCCTCAAAGCTGTTGGCTGATCTAAGAGATGTCAGGCTCCCGGATAAGATTGAGACTACTAATATACAGAAGTAAGTAGTTGTTCGAAATAAAAGACTGACGGTTTTCTTTATTATAGTGCACATGGATATAAAGTTAGAATACAGACCAAGTTGAAATGTCTCATGTGACTACAAAACATGTTATAGGACACAAGCAGGTTAGGTGGAGCGACGTCCTTCGTAGGGTGGCTGATAGTAGCTGGATTAGAGCCGCCAAGGCTTCAGTTACCTAAATATCGTGTTATTGGAGAAGCCTATATCCAGTAGTGGACTGCGACTATAGGCTGAAGATGATTCCCACCTACCTGAAATCTGATCGTGATAATTACACCGGCACCCTTCAAACTGGAATACAGAAAATTTTATTTATCGATATAATTAGGTTAGGTTATCCTGGATATATTACTCCTAGAATAGCTCTTTCACTACCACAACTTAAGTGGCAGTGGGCAGCCCGCACATTGCTCGCAGGACAGAAGGCCGATGAAGTCGAAAGGTTAGGAAGACGTAGCGTTCGAAGGCCTCCCACAAGGTGATCTGACGACCTTGTGAAGGCCGCAGGAACCCGTTGGATACGAGAAGCACGGAACCGGTCGAAGTGGAGGAGTTTGGTCGAGGCCTGTGTCCAGGAGTGGACGTCTTTCAGCTGAAAAGATGATGAAGATGAGCTCTTTCACAAACTATACTTATTCTAATTCCAGATACACAGTAGAGTGGATCGGCCGTGAAGGTCTGGACACAGAGACACACGGCGAATATCTGAGCCATTTCATCGCGCACTTCTACAAGAACATTATCAAATTGGTGGACAGGTCAGTACAGTTCGAGAAATTACAAAACAATTGTAGCTGTAACGACGATAGAAGATAGCGTGACAAGCTGGACAAAATAAACGACCAGTGATCCACATTAAACCTGGATCGAAAGAGCTTCAGTCATGGGGGTGACCTTAACCCAGCAGTGCGATGAAACATGCTGACAGTATCCAGTCATGACGATACAACAGTTGAAACCTCCTCCTTTTTAAACTTGGTTAAAAAGTTAACTATCAACTACATCCACCATATAATTTTTGCATAGAATTCAGAATAGGAAGTAATTTACATGTAAATGAATCAAAGAGAGTTCAAAACTAATCTAGTAATTTGCATTGCATACGTTTAGTTGCAAACTATGTAATTTCAGATAACCAGAAGTGGATTGAAGTGGAATTAATTTGCAAATCAATTTCACTTCACTCCACTTGTAGATAGTTTCTAGTATGCAATTTTGCTGCTAACTCTTGGCGATTATTTTTTACCAGGATTTAATTTCGATCGTCAACTGGGCGACAGCCCAGTGCACTAATACAGGTTAAATTTAGTTTAGATTTTTGGCTAATCTTGGAACAAAAATCTGTAAATGTAGTTTTTAGTCTTTACTACTTGCTTTATTTATCAGAACCCTGCTAGTGTCGTGGTGCAAGTGCGACTGCTGAGCGTAGAGTCCTGGGTTCGATTCCCTGGTCAGGCGAAATGTTATTTTTAGATTTTGGTTCAGATTGGCTGCCATGGCCGACATACGATCTGGAATATTTATCATAATGTAGGTAGTTTCAGTTCGCCACCTAAAAATCAAAAAACCAACCTGTATTCTTAGTACAGACGCCAGCACACCAGGCTACTACAATCTGTCAACTTTCTTTAATAGATTTTCAACTTTATCGCTAAAGCTTAAGGTTCAAAGTTGGTTGGGAAAATTTGACAGTTTAGCTTGATGTGCTGGCGTCTGTACACTCAACTCGCCGTAAGTCTCACCACACTAATTATAAACAAGAAGAGACGAAATTGTTAATCATCATCGTTCAGATGAAAGACTGGATACTGCTGGACTTAAGCCTCCCCCCCTCCTCCCCTCTCACCCGGCCCAGGAATCATAGTCTAAACGAGAGGAGGTCTTTACTTAGCAGTGGTTGGAACAAGGTTGCCAATGATGATGATGTTGATGATGATAAGCCTCCCCTAAGCATTGAAAAAATAACATAAAACAAACTACCGCACTTCAGGCACACCGCGGAAATCTTGTAATCATATTCCTTGGTTCCAGAGCAATGCGTAAAGAAGACAGCAGTGCCCAGGGCGTGATAGTGACAGAAATCCTGCAGCATCTTCACGCCTGTAACAATTCCGTAAAGGTGTTCCACGGCAGAGAACCAGATCTGAACTTCATTGAAGACTACATGAAGAACTCGTCTGATAAACCACTGGTGTTGTATGGAGAAGGTAAGAATTTATCGTTAAAAAAAACTCTTACACCAGCGGTTGGTAGACTTTGACATACTTGGAGCAGATACTGGTGTAGCGGCATCTACACCGCATCATACTGATGTCACGCAAAATCCTGCATAGCGCAAACAGAGTTTACCGCACGACTAGCATATACAATAGCCCGACATGAATTACCAGACACGACACCTGTCTGGTCGGAGGATCCTCCCTTTTCTATGGAGGTTGAGTGAAGTTTATACGCTGTTCCTCATACCTGTATACTGGTGATCCGGAACATGGACGTCAGGCAGTCTTCGAGCAGCTACTTCAGCGTGAAGTCATCATCATTCACTTTTGTGTCGCAGGATACAACCTAACGTACAGTCCTTTCACAGTTATTATTAGCCCTGATTTAGCTTTACTGTCAATATAACAGTGATCTATAATCTCGTAACAATAAGGTTGATTTTGGGTTGCTGCTCCTGCCAAGACTGTCAAAATCACAGTGATCTTTATTTTGAGTTTGAGTTGAATTCTGCTAAGGGCCACTAGTTTGTATGAATAAGTCTTATTCAATAAACATGATATTATATCAAGTTTAAACACTATAATTGGTGAATGAAGTAAGAAGGCAGGTCAGTTGATAAGTTTACCCACACTCCTTGAAACAAAAGTGAATGTTATAATTATCCCAACTTTGACATATTTCACCACTGTAAAATATCACTTGGTATTGATGAAAAAACATATAGATACCAAAAACGACATCTAAATATTGTGCTCTTTCCTCGTCTAGGTGGTTGTGGAAAAACGAGTCTTCTATCAAAAAGTGCAGCCATGTCCCTGGATACCTGGTTCGCCGAAGTGCGACCCACAAACATCATCAGGTTCCTCGGGACAACTCCTGACTCCAGCGCTCTCACACCTACTCTCATCTCAATTTGTCAACAGGTATACCTATGTTATGCAGCGGTCGCCCAGTGATAACGGCCGCGACTTACCAGCTTTAGGTGATAGGTTCGAACCCAGTCAGGCGCTTTACTTTGTGTAAATTACTTTATCACCACTGCTCTCCAAACGGTGAAGGAAAACACCGTGAGGAAACCGGCATGTCTTAGAACCAAAAATTCGAAGACAAGTGACATCTACCAACCCGAACTGGGCCCGCGTGGTGGATTAGGTACGGCCTGTCTCCCAAATGGGAGAACATTATAGGCTGATTATAATTATCGGTACATATGTTGTGTTATGGGCGAACGATATAGTTGCCATCACGGGTAGAACTGGATGAGACTGGCCCATGAACGTGGACATTGGCACCAGCAGAGAGAGGTATATGACCAGCAGAGGGCGGAGTAGGTCTGTGGATGATATTGATGAAGATGATAATAATGTTATGTCGCTGCTATATTTAGACATTTTGTAAAAGGTCTCCCATAAGAACATACTTTACTAAAAATAAGTCAACGCCCCGTGAGGTACTCTACTCGAAAGTTATTATGGCTTTCATTTTAGTTTTAATATTTTATTTTGTGCGTTGTTATTGTGTGGTGTTGGTTGTTGTTATGGTAACTACATCGCCACATGCGAACTACGCTTAACACTGACGCAAAATCCTGCATCGCGCAAGCAGAGTTTACCGCGCAACTAGGATACGCAACGTCCCGACATTAATCATCGGGCAGTTGCCCACCAGATACAAACACCCATCTTGGAGTAGAATCCCCCCCTTTTCTATGGAGAATGAGTGAACTTTACGCCCTCTTCCTCATACCTCTACAATGGCATCCTATTTTTGAAGGAGTGCAATAGAACAGCCTGTCTTTGTTATTAGTGTACTACGTGAAACATTTGACAGAGCCTAACCATAAAAATGAAACATTTCAGATATCCTACAACTTCGCCCTTCCCTTCGAGGGCATTCCAGATGACCTGGTGCCCCTCACAGCACACTTCAAGCACTTGCTTACGATGGCCAATCAGCAGCAACCACTGCTCCTATTCCTGGATTCAGTGGACCAGCTCACTGGGATAGGAACTGAGAATAATAAGGTGTCCTGGCTTCCGACTAGGTTGCCGGAGCATTGTAAGGTAATTATCTCTTAAATTATAATGAATAAACTAGCGTCAGGGAACATCTGTCTGACATTAATGCTGAACTGGTTCTTTTTGGCGTAGCCGTGAAGCACAAAATGCTTTTGAAGCATTTCACTTTTTTTTATGTACTTCATGTTTTATGAAATGCATGTTCTCGAACCTAAAATTTTAAGACATATGGCATCTACCAACACGCACTGTGGCCACGTGGTGGACGTGGATTCCAGCCCACTCCCTCTCACAGAGAGAGGCCTGTGTCCCAGCAGTGGGAACATTATAGGCTGATTATGATGATGATGAAACGTTCTTACTAAAATTACTAGACCAGACTCACATTTTACATTATTTATTTTGTGTTCATTTTAAATGGAGAGTTGAAGATCGTATCGTAGCTTCATTAATCTTCGAAAAACGAAAGACCATAACAGCTTTTAATAAGGTTGAAAGTTCAATAGCACTCAAATGGTAAAAAAAAATACATTTAGAATTTAGATTGAATCTGAGCGTAACTAACTGTGCGAACATCATGATGATGATCAAGAAAATAGCAAAGATAAAACAATAGAAAAGTAATATCTTCTGATTTTCAGATTATCGTAACTTGTGCATGTGAGGAAGCTAACCCAGAGGTATCCAAAGAATATGACGTGCTGAGACGCATGATTGATTCTGAAGAAAACTTTTTGGAAGTCAAAGCTCTTGGGGAGGAACTGGCGATGCAAGTTTTAAAGTACGTAAGCTAACTGCAGGGGTAGCCCAGTCAGCGGGATTGTCCGAAAGGGTTACCGCTGGCCCGGAACATAAAGGGCTAAGGAAGGAACACGGGTGGGTTTTAATCAGTAAGAGTCTGACACTCCCTTCCGCTCCACCCAGAGCGGGAGGGGTCGTTTGATGATTTCCCTTCCGCAAAAAAAAAAAAAAAAGGGGTAGCCCAGTGGTAACAGCCGCGACTTACATGTTGTAGGTCGTGGGTATGAACCCAGGCAGGCGCTTTACCTTGTGTAAATAACTTCAGCACCACTACTGTCAAAACGGTGAAGGAAAACATCGTGAGGAAACCAGCATGTCCTAGAACCAAAAATTCGGTGACATTTGACATCTACCAACCCGCACTGGGCCCGCGTGGTAGATTACGGCCCACTCCTTATCGAAGAGAGGAGGCCTGTGTGCCAGCAGTGGAAACATTATAGGCTGCAGTACATAGGTTTTATAAAATAAAGTGTTCCGGTAAATCATTTAAATAATAAAATCCATACTTAATATTATAAATGCGAAAGTGTGTCTGTCTGTTACCTCTTCACGCTTAAACCGCTGAACCGATTTAGATGAATTTTGGTATAGAGATTGTTTGAGTCCCGGGAAAGGACATAGGATATTTTTTATTTTTTTAAGCGAATGTAACCGCTGGGCGCTGATAGTAAATAAATAAATGCTTATTATGAAAAGATGAATATGAAAGCCAATACCTTCAAACCCTGCATTACGTAAGGGAAACTTGTACTAAAATCACTACGAAATATTTTAAAGTTATTTATTTAGTTTTGTCTGATGTTCAGGGGCCCGTGGCTAAATAATAACAGCCGCACAGGTCGATCGATCAGGTTAAGCTACGCTTGCCGCGGTTGGTCTGTGAAAGGGGGACCATCTTTACATACCGTGACCCCTCCGTGCCTCGGAAAGCACGTTAAGCCGTTGGTCCCGGCTGTCATTCGTGGATCTTTGACAGTCGTTACAGGTAGTCAGAAGCCCGAAAGTCTGACAACCAGTCTTACCAAAGGGTATCGTATTACCCAGTAACTGGGTTGTGGAGGTCAGATAGGCAGTAGCTCCGTGTAAAATACTGGTATTCAGCTGCATCCGGTTAGACTGGAAGCCGACCCCAACATAGTTGGGAAAAGGCTAGGCAGATGATGATGTCTGATGTTCACGTGTGTTTTATTCTAGGCTGTGGATGGCTTCAGCAGCTCGTGATCTGTCAAACTATCAATGGCGTTTAGTATCCAATGCCATCTCGTCCTGCTCTCTACCTATATTCGTTAAACTCGTCTTTGCTGAGGTAAGACTTTATTTTATCATCATTTGATCATCTTTTAGGTCTTTTTTCTGCTATCGTATTCTTCGATTTTGTTTTATGTTAAATGATTTAATTTCTGTAAGTAGTTTTGTAAAAACAGTTTTACACGGCCACGTACCGGAAGACGTAGCGTTGGAAGGCCTCCCACAAGGCGTTCCGACGACCTTGTGAAGGCCGCAGGAACCAGTCGAAGTGGAGGTGCTTGGGGGAAGCCTATGTCCAGCAGTGGATGTCTTTCGGCTGAAATGATGATGATGATGAATAACATTGCAGTAATTTTTTCATTTATAATTCATTTTGATTGTGGTTTTTGATTTTAATTTTGATTGTAATTTTGGTTTTGATTTTAATATTTATTTTAACTTTGTTTTAATACTGATGATTTTAATTTTATTTTAATTCTAATTTAATTTTTGTTTTATTTTTAATTTATTTTAGATATAATACGTGTACTACATAGTTTTAGAATATTGGTATCTACTAACAAAATATGGATTATTATTATTGTCCGAAATAAACGTTTTGAATTTGAATTGAATAACTCAATCATCTTCATTCTCTTTCTAGGTGTGCAGATGGAGAAGTTACACAAAGCCTCAGGATACCCACTTGGCATCAACTGTCATGGATTCTATAATGATGTTGTTTGAAAGGATTGAGAAACAGGTAAGTACATCTAATTATTAATAATTCCCAATACTATTATTACTTGCCAGAAGTGATATATCTCTTAGACCTTGTCCAGAAGGGACGAATTCGCCGCGAAACGTTTCGCGCGAATCCATTCGCGCGTTAACGAGATACTAGGCGCCAATACAAATTCATCGCGTCCACAAGCATCGCGCGATTTCAAAATACGCGCGTAAATCGCGTGCAGTTCGCCAGACTCTCGACTCGCGCTTGATTCGCGCGTATTGCGCGCGAGTCGAGATACTAGAGACTCCTTGTTGCGTCCACTTGACGCGCGAACTCCAGAGCGTTCAACTCCATGTTTTCTACTGTCAAATGAAATTCGAACCCAAATGCTCGCGCGTTGGTACGCTCCTTCTGGACGCAACGGTCGCGCGTAATACGCACGAGAGAATCGCGGCGAATTCGCCCTTTCTGGACAAGCTCTAAGGTCGTTTGTCCACCGCCACCGTCAACGGGATGTCAACGAGGAACGAAATTAGTTCGAGTTCGAACCGAACGTGCCGTCCCGACGGTAGTGGTGTGCCGCCATAGCTTATAAATCATAAAGTCCTGTTGACGGGGCTGGTGGACAAACGGCCTTAGCGGAAGTTCAGAAATCATTTTTAAATGAACAGGACTAGACTAGAAAGGATGTCAGATGCATGGAAGAAGAAGATATAGGCCCGGCGCCCACTATCGGCATCGGCACGGCTGAGGATTTTTATGCGACGAATAAAAATGTAACTTAATTGTATGATTATAAAATTGAAATTTCAATGATAACAATCATCGTAGGTGCAAAAATAAAGATAGGGTATCCGACATACCGTGTCATTGAAATATAAATTTTATTGTCATACTATTAAGTTATATCGCATAAAAATCCTCAGCCGTGCCGATGTCGATAGTGGGCGCCGGGCCATACTGTTCCGACCCCAAGTTAAGGTATAAGTTGGGGTTAGGTTGTCTATCGTCTTCTGTGTCTATCTTCATTGTCGGTTATTAAAAAAGAACTAGCTTCTGCCCGCGACTTCGTCCGCGTAAAATTTCACCCTCCCCCATTCACCCTCTTAGGGATGGAATTTCGAAAAACCCTTTCTTAGTCTATACCTACTCTTCACAAAGAACGCACCCTCCAAATTTCATGTCTTTAAGACCAGCGGTTTAAGCTGTGCGTTGATATATCAGTCAGTCAGGACTTTGAATTTTATAATTATAGAAATACTTACACATAACACAATTCGCCAGATGTATCTATAAATCGAGAACAGAGGTGGCCCAGTGGTAACGGCCGCGTCATAAGAGTCGGACCCAGACAACTTTTCTTTTTTTTTAATTGTGTAAATTATTTTCATCACTAGTTACTGCTCTCAAAACTGTGACGGAAAACATTGTGATGAAACTGGCATGTTCTAAAACCAAAAAATCGAAGACGTGTGATATGTACCAACACTGTGCACGCGTGGTGGAATACGGCCCACTCACAGAGAGGAGGCCTGAGTCCCAGCAGTGGGAACATTATGGGCTGATTATGCTATGTATTAATAGAATATTCTTTTGTTACTCGAGTTTTAAAAAATTGCTTATGTTTTTAAAATTATTGAAGTTCCTTTTCTAACCTACAGCACGGTCGCCTACTGGTCTTCCACGCACTCGCCTACATCACAGCCGCTCGCAGTGGTCTCTCAGAGACAGAACTAGAGGATCTGATCTCTCTGGATGACAAGGTGCTAGATGATGTGTACCAGTACCATTTACCACCTACGAGACGAATACCACCCCTGTTGTGGACTAGGTAAGTACGTTAGATTGTTAACGAGGCAAATTTTATTTTTACCTGTTGTGATAGACTATTGTTTTATTCTAGGTGCATCGTCTTCACATATAATAACATAATGAACTAGCTTCTGCCTGCGACTTCGTTCGCGTGAAGTTTCTCGTTTTAACATAAAACAGAGCCACACTCCGGGATAATGTAGCTTCACATTGCCAAGTGAAGGAATTTTCGGGATCGAATCAGCAGTTTCGAAGATTACCTACCCCCTAAAACCTCGCAAACTTTACCCCTTTATATTATTAGTATCTGATTTATACAAAACCTTGTAAAACATTTAAAAAAGTACTTAAAGGTGGAGTTTCTTGCCCATTCTTCTCAATACGAACACTACCTTTTGGGAAGGGGCGACTAGAATCAATTAATTTTTTTTGTAATTTTTGACGTTCCAAAGGTGCCTTTAATGTGCCTATATGAAATTAATGATTTTGTGTGTTGTCGAAGTATGTTCTGTCGGACTAATGCTAGTCGAATATGTTCTGTCGACGCAATGAGTAGTCGAACTATTGTTTTTCGAAATTGGGACCGTGTCAAAATAATTAACTGCCGAAATTCAGTACAACAGTCTTGACTTTGACTTTGAAATTCTACCTTAGCAGGTCACGCTACCCGTATTTTATTAGCCATTAATGTTCCACTGCTGGGCAAAGGCGTCCCTACTGTATTTCCATCTCTTTCTGTCCAGAGCTACGAAGGATCCATCATTATTAAAGGAGACCAGCTCATCCCGCCATTTCGTGTCGATCGATGTCGTTTGCCATTAAGCGGGTCCCACAGGGTCGTAAGTTAGGCCCATTGATCGTCTGACATGCGGCAGATGTCCGTTACTCCCTTTTTATTTATGACCGGTCCTCACAAAATCGTTCCATCTTTTCTTTCCACCTCTCCCTCTCAATCCATCAAATAAACGAAGGATTAATGAAAATCAAGTCGTCGGGGAAATTGCGTAATGACTTTCATTTTGACAGTTCAACAACATTCATTGCGTTATCTACGTTGTTGAGCAGACGAATTTTTCGCACACTATAAAGCAATGGATCAGTTGAATGTATAATTTTTTTTATCAACGTCTTTTTCAGGCATCAAAATATGAATGCCCCATTTTAATTCATTAACACTTTCTAAGATTTTATATAAGGGAAACCTTTCAGGATCCGCAACGATCTTCCAAACTACCTGTCAGAGCGCGAGGCTGACGGCGTCTCCGTGATGAACTGGTACCACAGGCAGTTCCGAGACACTGCGCGGGAGAGGTACTTCAAGAACATGAACATGGCCATGTACTTCCACTCCATGATCGCTGATTATTATTTGGGTAGGTAATAAGTTCTGATTTTTAGGGTTCTGTACCCAAAGGGTAGAAACGAGACCCTATTACTAAGACTCCACTGTCCGTCTGTCTGTCACCAGGCTGTATCTCATGAACCGTGATAGCTAGACAGTTGAAAATTTCACAGATGATCTATTTCTGTTGCCGCTATAACAACAAATAATAAAAATAAAATAATGTTAAAATTTAAAGGGGTATAAAAGAAACGTTTTTTCGGCGTTTTATGCCTTGTGGTACGGAACCTTTCGTGTGCGAGTCCGACTCGCATTTGGCCGGTTTTTTACCATGTTATGTTCTTAGTAGGTGGAGGCATATATCCAGCAATGGACTGCGATAGACTGAATTTATTGAGGTTCTTATATATTTTTCTCTTAACTCTAGACCGATTGTAGTTGGGTGAGTCATGAATAGCTAGGTTTCTAGATTTTTCTCGCCTAGAAACTATACAGTCGGAATATTAAGATTTTTTTTTTTAAAACGTTGCCCCACACTAGGAATTTCTCCTGTATTGTGTATATTATAATAATAATAATAATAATAATAATCTGACGGGACTGAAATCAGCCCTCGAGAATACATGTCCCGTGTCACAGAGCGCATCGACTTCCTGAAGCAGAAAGTTTGTGCATGGGCGAGCCGAATTCGGCGGTATAAGCGGCGGGTTGATCGATACACGCAGAATCGCATGTTCCAGAGCGATGAAAGGTGGGTGTATAGAGCTTGGGAGCGACCTGAACAAAATGTGACAGATGTATGCCGCCCGGATGATGCCGCCACAAGTGCATTCTGGTGCAGCATCTGGTCGGTGCCCGTCTGTCATACTGAGGCTGACTGGATGCAGGATGTCGAGCGAGTGTGTGAGTCTGTACCAGAAATGGAAACAGTCCTAATTACGCCATCAGACGTTGCCAGAGCGGTCCGTCCGTTACCGAATTGGAAATCACCGGGACCGGACGGACTGCACAATTTTTGGCTGAAATGGCTAATTAGTTCACACACTTGCCTGGCATCTCAGTTCCAGTCATCCTTAGAGTCTGGGTCGCTACCGCAGTTTCTAACAACAGGCGTTACCCACCTGCTCCATAAATCAGGTAGTCCCGCGGAACCCAAGAATTATAGACCGATCACGTGTTTGTCGACGGTTTATAAACTTCTTACATCTATTTTGAGAGCGAAAATTAATACACACATTGAGAGTAACTCGGTTATGTCTGCCTCTCAAAATGCATGTAGGAATGGGTCCCGCGGTACTAAGGAGCTACTCCTCATAGACATGGCCATTAGCCAACAGGTTCGTCGATCCCGCAAGGATCTGTCGACATGTTGGATAGATTACAAGAAGGCCTACGACTCGGTGCCACATACATGGCTCATGAGGGTGCTGGAGTTGTACAAGATAGATGCAACTCTACGCACCTTCCTTGAGTCGTGTATGGGGCAATGGAAGACGGTCCTTCGTTATCCAGGATGTCGACAGATCCAGGGGAATGATGAGCCTGTATGGATTAAACGGGGAATATTTCAGGGCGACAGTTTGAGTCCACTTTGGTTTTGCTTAGCCCTGAATCCTCTAAGTACACTACTGGAGGATTCAGGTCTAGGCTATCGGTTAAAGAGAGGTGGTCAGGTCATATCTCACCTCCTTTACATGGATGATTTAAAACTCTTTGCCCCCAACAAATTGCGTCTGATGGAACTACTGAAGGTAACTGAAACTTTCAGTAGCGCCATCAGGGTGGAATTTGGTGTGGATAAATGTGCAGTCATGCATGTAAAGCGAGGGGAGATTATGGAATCCGAGGGAATTCAACTCTCCGATTCCATAAGCCTCAGATCCCTCTCCTCATCCGAAAGCTATAAGTATTTGGGTATGTCGGAAGCGTTAGGCATCAACGACGCTGACATGAAGCAATCGTTGAAGGAGCGCTTCTTTTGTCGCCTGAAGAAGGTATTAAATAGTCTTCTTTCGGGCGGAAATAAGGTGCGCGCCTTCAATGGTTGGGTCATGCCGGTTTTGATGTACTCTTTCGGCATACTCAAATGGACTCAGACCGAACTCGACGCCCTGGATAGAAGAGTCCGTACACTACTGACGGCAAACCGGATGCATCACCCACGATCATCGGTGATGAGACTGTATATCCCGCGGAAGTGCGGGGGTCGAGGCTTTTTAAATGCGAAGACCCTCCACAACCGCGAGGTGTGCAGTCTCAGGGAATATTTTTTAAAAGCCGAAGTGGGTATGCACCGTGATGTTGTCGCAGTGGACAAGGGGCTCACCCCGCTCTCCATGGCTAAAGAGAACTGGCGCAAACCTGTAGTACTTTCTACTGATGACCGCAAGAAGGTATGGCAAAGCAAGGAGCTTCACGGGCGCTTCTATCGGGCTCTTCATGAGCCCGGTGTAGACTTCTTAGCGTCCGTATCCTGGCTACGTTTTGGTGACCTTTTCGGGGAAACTGAAGGTTTTGTCTGTGCAATTATGGACGAAGTTATCTTAACGAATAACTACCGGAGACATATTATGAAGGACGGGACGGTTGACGTGTGTCGGGCATGCCACCGTCCGGGTGAGTCTATCAGACATATTATCTCTGGTTGTTCTCGTCTGGCTAACGGCGAGTACTTGCACAGGCATAACCAAGTAGCTAGGATTATTCACCAGCAACTTGCTTTGAAATATAAACTTGTAGATTCTGAGGTACCGTACTACAAGTATGTGCCCGACCCAGTTCTTGAAAATGACCATGTCACATTGTACTGGGATCGGTCTATCATTACTGACAGGACTATTGTTGCCAATAAGCCTGATATAGTGGTGATAGACCGATTAGCGCGCCGCACAATGATTATCGATGTTACCATTCCACATGACGGGAACCTCGTGAAAGCTGAGAAAGAGAAACAAATTAAATATCTCGACTTAGCTCACGAGGTTGTTGACATGTGGAATGTGAGCTCGGCTATCATTGTGCCGATTGTCGTATCAGCCAATGGACTGATGGCCGAAAGCCTCGATCAACATCTATCGAGGCTCTCGTTAGGCGGTTGGATCAAGGGCCTGATTCAGAAGGCAGTACTCCTCGATACGGCTCGCATTGTGAGGAGGTTCCTGTCTCTGGAGCCCTAACCACCGGTAGCTTGGACCCTGCTCCCGACACCGGCGGATCGCTATTTTTTTATATTTTTAAATGTTTTTTATACTTACTTTTATTTATTAAGAAATATTTAAAAATGTAATTAGATAAAAAAAAAAAAAGACGAATAAACGAAATAATAATAATAATTTATTGAATATTACAAACCAATGTTACATGTATTGTCTTAAAATTAATTAACTTAACGGTGGTCTGTATTACATAATAATCATACTGAAACGGGTCTATAATTTGATAATTCCAGGTATTTGGGGCGGCGGAACACCTAAACCCTTCAAATACACAGAGATCCAGCGACACCGCTTCAACCTGGCTGACAGAGAGGGAGTGGCAGACAGGAAGGTGCCTCTTCAGCCGCTGGTCTTCATGTCAGCTGATGGGGCTAATAGGAGATACAATTTGAGGAAGGTAAAGAGATAGAGAAAGAACAAAAAGAGGTAGAGGTGGAGCAGGGATTGCAAATATTATTATATGATTGCAGAACATATAATATTAACTAGCTTCTGCCCGCGATCTCGTCCGCATGAAATGTCACCCTCCCCCCATTCTTCCTCTTAGGGGTGGAAATTCGAAAAACCCTTTCTTCGTGGAAACCTACTCTTCACAAAGAACACCCTCCAAATTTCATGTCAGGACCAGCGGCTTAGGCAGGTGTGCGTTGATATATCAGTCAGTCAGGACTTTGAAATTTATATATATAATGATAGAACATTGAAATATAAAATTAGTTTTCGGGTTTTTATTGCTGAATGGGCCCGCTCTTGATCTCGATCACGCCTGATGGAAAGCGATGGATGAGGTCTATGATGGAACGAGCGTGCCCCGAGGATGCCTGTTCACTCTTCCTCTGAAAGTAGGAGTAGTTGTTCTCCTCTGCCATATAAAAAATCAAGGAAAGGAACTTCACCTAATACATAGCATGATCACTATGTTCTTTCCAGTTTGGTGAGCTACCATTTCACCTGGTTCGCTCCAAGCGGTTCACAGACCTGTATGCTGAAGTGCTGTTCAACTACGAGTGGCTCCACGCTAAGCTGAACTGCTGCCCGCTGCAAGCTGTGCTGGCTGACTTTGAAGATGCTAAGCTGCACGTTAAAAAGGATGCTGTCAGGTTATATCTTAATTACCTACACCAACTACATCTTCTAACTCTACCTTCGTTGCGTTCAGGATTCAAAATAGCGCCCGCGACATTAAGACACTGCTTTATCCCCTTGGTGAATAATCTACTATTAAAATTTGATCCGGCATTTGTTTTCTTCATTTTTGACATCGTTCCATAGAAGTCTTTCATTTTGTTTTTTGATTCTTCTGTTTCTACGGTAACCATACACGCGTGCACGAAAAAGTTTCTAATACATTCATACTTTCTCGTTATTACAACAAACGTTGCTCCGGCATCACGTTTCAGAAAAAAAAAATTACAACCACGAAAACATTTAATCTGCTGCTGTGACTCAATTCAATTTCTAAGCTTCTACAGCTATGTGAAAAACTGGCTAAGTGCGAGTCGGACTCCCACACGAAGGGTTCCGTACCACAAGGCAAAAACGCCGAAAAAAACACGTTTGTTGTATGGGAGCCCCCCTTAAATATTTATTTCATTCTGGTTTTAGTATTTGTTGTTATAGAGTGGCAACAGAAATACATCGTCTGTGAAAATTTCAACTGTCTAGCTATCACGGTTCATAAGATACAGCCTGGTGACAGACGGACAGTAGAGTCTTAGTAATGGGGTCCCGATTTTACCTATGGGTACGGAATCCTCAAAATTAAACTTGAACCGTAATTTCTATAATCTATGCTTAAAACTGATTATCAAAAATGTAAAATATTGAATAATGTTGTTGTCTTGTTCTTGTTGTTGTTGTTAATGTTGTTGAATGTTTGTTTTAACGATTCCAGAGAGCTCATGCTGGTAGCGGACGCGCTGCGGCTGGGCGGCGCCATCCTGGGGACGCACTCCGACATGCTGGCGCCGCAGCTGGTGGGGCGCCTGCTGCCCGAGGCGCCGCACAACCCCGCCATCTCGTCGCTACTGAAGCAGTGCGTCAGCCACGGGAAGTCGCACTGCGCGCTGCTGCCCTCACATCATTGTTTGCATACTCCTGGTGGACCGCTGAAGGTAAGCAATACTTGGTACTTACTTTATTTATCTTGTCGGAGGGAAATCCAACAAGTGACCCACGGACATATTCCGTAATTACCGGAGGGGAGAGAGGGGTAATTCTCGTACGTTTAAGAACGGTCACAGTCTGATCGAAGTCTCAATCTGTCAAAAATACCTCTAATTTCCCAACATTTTGACAAGTTTTTGACATTTGTTTGTCGCCGAGATGAGACTGCGACTAGATTTTTAACGTTTTAAATTACGAGAATTGGTCTTCAGAGGTATCGCAGCTGAGTATACCATACTAGAAACAAAGCTAAAATGACTTACGTAACTATTATTCTATTGTATTTAAGTTATTACATCGACACAAAACCATCAAAAGGTAAAAATTGAAAAAGATTTTCAGATAATTTAAATGCACAGTATTCTCAACTACTGAGTGTGGGGTCCTGGGTTCGATTCCCAGGTCGAGTTTTTCCATTTGGAATTTCTTAGTAACAGCCCGGAGTTTGGAAGTTAGCGGCGTGATATTCTCGTGCCTCGCGCGCACGTGTCGCTTGCTCCTGCGCGTGATCTCTCTCCAGTCGTGTTGGATTGCCGTCCCATCGGACCTTCAGAGTGAGGGAAGAAAGAGTGCACCTGTGTCTGCGCACACACGCCTGCACTATAATATCACCCGCGCCGAAGACAGAACTACTTACAGAAGGGAAAACTGTGAGAAAATGATTATTGTGAAAGAGACTTGTAAAGAATTAGGTATACCAAGTCCTGGTCAAGTTAATGACCATGGTTATAAACATTCTAACAACAAAATAATGTTTTAGTCGTAAACTAAGTTTTATTCTTTTCTTAAATGAAGAAGGAATCCACTGTCTGCCACATCACAACCCTTATCTCGAAACTAAACTTTTTAACTTTTCTCTTCCAGTACTCCTTAGAAGGTCATCAGTTTGCAGTTTTCGCGTTCCGTTTAAGCTCTGACAAACGCTATGTCGTCTCCATCTCCAGTCGAGTCATATCCTGGGATCTGTCCACTTCAGACCTGGCCAGAGACCTCTGTCCCCAACTCGAGGGAATCATGCAGAACTTAGAGCTTTCTCCGGATAACAAATGGGCTGCTGCGTCCACTAATAATTCTGTTGTGAGTTGGTTGTTGTTTTCTACCTTGTTCTTAATGTTTTTTTTCCTTAACTGTGGTTAATAAGAGGTGTTTGTAATTTTTCAGTCGATGCTCCTGAACATGCTGACTAGTGAATACGTTACAATTGAAAATCCTCTTGATGAAGGTAAGATCTTGATAATGGCATTCATTATTATCAGCTCAGTACTTACCTTATCACTTAACCACCACTTACCAACCCTCTTTGGAGCTGCAAGTCAACCAACTTTGTTTAAAAAATCCGTTTCCATTCCTGCAGTAACTTCCCGTTTATTTTTGTTATCAGCTAATTTCGACCAGGTTATAAATGTTGTAATGTATCGTCTCGTTTCTAGACCTACACATATCCACAAAGTTATTAGTCAACATTGGAAAGTAGAACTGTAATTACATTCAAAAGCTTTCAGAAGTAAAAACTCTTGGAAACTTTTGGACGCTTCAATTTGGGGTCAAACTTCTCGGTCCATTTCAGTATTCTAATACTCTTTTCCACCAAAAGGTGAAACAGTCCGTGGCGTGTACGTCCTGAACCACCACATGTTCATTTACGGCCCCCACTCCTGGGTGCAGTATAGCATGCGTGGAGAGCACGAGCAGACCTTACCTGCGCCAGACACTGCACCCTATGACGACGTCAGCTGGGAGATACTTTGTGAGTATGACCATCAAAATCATCATTACCGAACGACCGAAAGAAGCCTACTGCTGGACATAGGCCATCGCGACAACGAGCGGTCGTGATCTTCTTGCATCTAGCAGATTTCCACAAATTTCTCCAGGTCATCGGTCTACCTTGAGTGTGATACGTGACTTAGAAAAGTGTAACACCGAATAACACGTCCCCGTAAGTTTACGAATACGAAACACTTAACAACGAATGCACGCTACCACCTTAACAGAACAGAACATAACTTTATAACCTCATCGGCCAACCGTTCTGCGAGTAAAATAATCCGCCCAAAGCCCCCTAGTTTTAACTGTCACCATCGCACTTGCAATCTTTTGCCATTAACTACTGAAGTCCTTCGGTCCATCCGTGGCTTGGCAATCCACATTTTACCTTTTTTTGCAGCAATGGAATTCCGTGACTTAGAGAACTTCCTGCTTGTGATGTGGAGTGGAGACCTGGATGAGGACCGGCTTCTGGTGCAGTTCTGCAAGAATGGAGAGTGGATGAAGCCATTGAGGTGCCGCGGAGCTCTGGCCATGAACAAGCATTGGACCAAGATTTATACCAGTGATCCTGAGAGGGGGTATCAGGTCAGATTGTTAGCCGTAATTCATAAATCCCGAAAAAGGGGAAAGCGCTAAGGTAGCCCGCGAAATTCAAATTTTCTTACGTTTTTTGCACTTTGCTGGTCAGTATTAAGTTGTACGTTGATTAAAATATGATTCGCGGTCGTAACAAATATGTATTTACAGAATTATAATCATTACAATCAGAAATACAACTTGTTCAGTTACAATCCCCAAATGTCAAGATTTCATGAAATAGTCATTCTTGGGGATTACTTGGTCTTAGAGAGTCGTGTCGATGACTTTAATTATTATAATTCTGTAAATACATATTTGTTACGGCCGCAAATCATATTTTAATCAACGTACAACTTAATATTTACCAGCAAATTGCAAAAAACGTAAAAAAAATTGAATTTCGCGGTGTATTCGTTGTTTTCAATGTCCTCTAACATTTTAGAACAGAAGATTTGTTATCGAAGTGTTCATAAATAATAGATTATTCGTTTTCTCATTAAAAATTATTAAGGGTTTCCAAGCCAGCAGAAAGAATTTTATATAAGATTGGAAGCTGGATACGAAGCCTCAGTGAGGTGATAGTTGACATCATTTGGAGCATTTTGAGCCATACATGTCTTAGACGACACTTCGTCTTTTTTCGGTTTTTTTATTTTTTCGCAGTTCGTATGTTATTTTTGAATAAAAGTTTGCAGTTAAAAAAAAACCCTGTATAATACTTAGCTAATAGATCACAAATTACCATGTCCCCTTATACACAGTCACGTGACCTCTGTCATTCACCCACCACCATAGTCTGCCGAATCACTGGATATGACGGCAGTGGCCCAGCGGTAACGGCTCCGACTTACGAGTTGTAGGTCGTGGGTTCGAAGCCAGGCAGGCCCTTTACTTTGTGTAAACAATTTATCACCACTGCTCTCAAAACGGTGAAGGAAAACATAGTGAGGAAATCCGGCATGTCTTAGAACCAAAATTCAAAGACATATGACATCTACCAACCCGCACTGGGCCCGCGTGGTGGATTATAGCCCACTCCCTCTCAAAAGCTTGTGTCCCAACAGCGTGAAAATTAAAGGCTGATTATGTGTTTATGTGGATATGAATGGCGCTAAGTTTATTATTAACTAGCTTCTGCCCGCGACTTCGTCCGCGTGAAATTTCTTGTTCCCCCGACCCACCCCGTCGGATCTCATCGCCTGCCCACGCTATTACTTCGTTTTTGCTTACCGTTCTTTCTGACATTTTTTCATTTTGCTCGGCTTCTAAGGGTCATAGCGTAATGTTAAATAGCCTATAGCCTTCCTCAAGAACTGGGCTATTAAATAAAAAAAGATTTTTTCAAATCCGACTGGTAGTTCCAGTGCTTACCCCCTACATACAAACTTGCAAACTCTACCTCTTTATAATATTAAGTATAGATGAAGTACTTACCAATAACAACTTACTATAAGGTGATTGCTTTAGATTTCAATCTTCGAGCTGGATGTGGAAGAGAAATGCTGGAACAAGGTGGAAGAGATCTTCCATAAAGAGACTGACACTGCTGAGGCGATGCTGCAACTCAAACGTGGCAAGAAAGATCGCATGTTGTTTGGTAAGTATTCATTATTCTAGTTTCTCTACATAAGGTCCATAAAATGGATCTTGGACTTAGAACCCTCACAATTACTGCCGATGATATGACCTTGCTGACTGGTCACCATTTACCTTATACGCATGTTGTGGCTCAACTTGGGAAAGGCTTATGTCCAGCAGAGACTAATGCTGCGGCTCATTATAGAGCTATTCCTCAAAAGTTGTGGTGGTACGAGATAGAGATGACAGTTCTCGAGAGTTATTAATAACACTCTAAATTAAAGATAACCGAAACGTCAACTTTTTAAAGGTTGTAGGTAAGGCTAAAAAGTAGCCTCTAAATGGGCGTGTCAGTGCTAGTTTTAACGTGGTAATACAAAGTCTTTCTATTAATATATTCTGCTGAAATCCTATCGCTGTTTATTAACATTGAGGGGCTCTCTGAGTCCCTATAGTAAGCCAAACGCCAGCAATTTTGTATTCCATCCGAAAAAAAACATTTTCACGTAACAAAATATTGAAATTATGTATTTTCAGCTACAACAACTTACAGTTTCGTCGTGTGGGACTTTGATCACACGATACCGAGAGTCAAACCTGAGCCAGAAGTTAAAAAAGACGACAACAAATTCAGTTTTAAACCACCTGCAGTTGAAGAAGAAGTAAGTTATCTTCTTTCATTCTAGCCTTTTAAATGCTTCTGAAGTTAGAATACCTTTTTCATTATATTGTAAGTAGAATTTCTTCCTTTGCTGCGATTTGCAGAAGTAAACCGCAGTTTTCCTAATAAAAAAAAACAATTTCAAACTACGAAGGGGATGGGATGCATGAAGAAGCCTCCTCGTGTAGCGCAGTTTGTTCCGCCAGTTACTCAACTGAAACGAGCGCTCGGCGTATCCTGGACAGTCACACCCAACCTTATTTGACTGACCAATTCTTCCCTTGCGGTGGTAGGGCTAACGCCCGCCTGGTTTGCGACCACCCTCCCACCGGAGTCCGGCGTCAAGCAGCCTACTGTGTTTCGTCGATGCGTGGGAGTTCCAGTGCCTTAGGCATCTTCTGGGCACGCTCGTTCCATCATAGACCTCATCTGTCGCTTTCCATCACGCGTGATCGAGGTCAAGAACGGGCCCATCCAGCAGTAAAAAAAAAATAGAGAGGGTGGAGGGACGAACTTGACTCCTACCGAAGAGCCGTCCATTCTCCCGCATAGCCGAAGACAGATGTTGTATGGGCGTGGAGTGGAAAAGGGAAAGAGAAACCTTTGCCCAATAGTGGGAGATAACGGGCTAAAAATATAGGTAGATAGGAGCTAAGATTTCTTTAACTGAAGTTTAAGTCCTCTGCTTCCAGGAAGAGACGCCAGAAGAGCCAGAGATAGACCATCGTCTTCACGGCATAGTCCTGAAGCTGCCTCACACGATCCGTAACATCTCCACTAAGATGACGCTCTCCAACTCCTTCATGATCAGCAATAACAATACTTATGCTGTTGCTGGTGTTAGGTAAGTTTTCCTCAATACCAGATTTGATATTTTATCTTCTCACAAGATTCAAGCAGAATTTTTGACAGTTTCAGACTGTAATTGCATGCTTTTTTTCTGTGTTTGTGCATTTGAGGTTTTTGTGATGAAAGGAAAAAACAAGATGAATTGGCATTGGACCAGTCATATTAGCTCTAGAATAGTTGTTGGGCCTGTTAGGGAGTTGTAATGAATGGAGACCATGGATTGACACAAAAATATTTAACGTGTAATATGCATATTAAACTCTTTCTCACAGACTAATCAATTTATTCCCAGAAAGAATCTATACGTCTGGAGTTTGGAGACTACGAAACTAATCAAGGTCTTAGATGCCCACTTCGGAAGGATAGTCCAGTTAGAGCCCTTGACCGTAGGATCATGGAACAACGTCATAACATCCTCTATTGATAGGACAGTGAAGATATGGAATATTGACAATATATTTGAGCAAGTCCATAAGATTGATCGACAGGAACTTCCAATCGAATGTATCAGGTAAATTGGCAAATGCATATTTTTTTCTAAGTTTTGTTCTGATTAATCAGAAGCCCGAAAGTCTGACAGCCAGGCAGCCTTACCAAGGGATATTAACCCAGGAACTGGGTTGTGGAAGTCAGATACGCGGTTGTGGCATGTAAAATACTGGTATTCAGCTGTATTTGGTTAGACTGGAAGCCGAACCCAACTTAGTTGGAAAAGGGCTAAGCAGATGATGAAGATGATACTGAGCATTGACGAAATTTTACAGAGCTACCTCAGTATTGCCGCGTTAGATAAAACTAATAAACTTTACCTATATCACGGAAGGTAGTATACATTTTATAGGGCAGCTGTCGTTATTTTTACAACGTCTTAAACTTATATTATTTGAATAAGACCTTGGGCTGTAGTTCCGGCACCTTAGTTTGCCATTTCAGTGTAAAATAAATAAATTTAACTGTCAACTTTTTCTTGACTACGATTTTTTTTCTTCCAGTCTAGCGCGAGACAAATGCCTAGCGGTAACCGTGACCCGCAGCTGCTGGGGCCTGTGGGATACTGCCACGGGCAAACTGCTCGCCCAGCTCGCCGAGGCGCCGCTAGGAGCCATCGTGACCCACGCTGTCATCACTCCCACTGGAGACAATGTGGTGACCGCTGAATCGGGTAATGTGGTGATTTGGGATACGCCGGAAAAACAGGTGATTAATTTTAGAACGAGCGAAGCGAGCTTGAAAATTTTAGCACCCTGTCACGGATAGGTTGAAATTTTCTATTGACTATTCATAGAGAATTAGGAGTTACTTTGCCGACTTATGCAAACAAAATCTCAATGAAAAAACTTAGCAGGAGCAAGCAAAGCGAACTTCAAAATTTGGCCCCCCTGCCTACTACGGCCTTGATCAAGGGCACGGTACTATATGCAAGACTTTTTTTTTCAGGCCATTTTCAAAGAAGAACAAAAAGGCATCAAGCAAGTGCTCCTTCTAGAAGATGGCACCAAGTTCATCACGATCTCCATGCAGGCGGCTTCGGAGAACGTAGACAATGTTGGTGTCGCTAATATCGTAGCGAGGACGATTCCAGGTAGGTATCGATAGTTTAATTCCTTTTGCTTTACTAGATTTTTTGGGAGAACTGTCATAGCCCAGTTGTAACGGCCCCGACATACGAGTTGAAGGTCGTGGGTTCGAACCCAGGCTGGCAGTTTAAGTACTTTGTGCAAGTTATTTCATCATCACTGCTGTCAAAACGCTGAAGGAAAACATCGTGAGGAAACCGGCATGTCCTAGAACAAAAAATTCGAAGACATGTGACATTTACCAACTCGCACTGGACCCGCGTGGTAGATTTATAGCCTACTCGATGAGAGGAGGCCTGAGTCCCAACAGTGGGAACATTATAGGCTGATTATACCCCATACCTACCTACTGTAATTTGAAAACATTGTAAAAGCCAATTTTTTAAAAAAAGAGTAACCGTGGAGTTTCTTGCCGGCTCTCCTCCATAGGAAACGACCAATTGGAACCGAGCACCTAGCTTTTGACGTTTCATAAGTGCCCATGTAGGTTTATGTGAAATAGAATATTTTGATTTTGACTTCGACCGCGTTAAATTTCTTGTTCTCCCGACCCACCCCGTCGCATCGCATCACCTGCTCGCGCAGTTCCTTCGTTACTTCGTTTTCGGTGACTTTTTTCTTTTTTCTCAGCTCCTAAAGGTCCAAGCGTGAAGTCCTTCCTCAAGAATTGGGCTATCAAATGCAAAAATATTTTTTCAAATATGACTGATAATTCTAGAGATTAGCGCGTTTAAATAAACAAACAAACGCTTCAGCTTTGTTATTAGTTTAGATCTTAGGTTTGTTTCCATTAATTTTCTTCCCACAAACATTTTGGTAGCTCATAAATAATTCATAACCCATAATGCCTCTTTAAAACTTCGAACTTTATTTCAGAGGGGGAAAGAATATATACAGCTGAGTATGAACTCCGTGGCACAGGATACAAATCTGCCGTGGTATCAGCAGATGAGCACCACATCGTGGCTCCAGGAGTCGACAAGTCTTCCAGGGATTGTCTTCATGTGTTTCATGCTAGAACTGGCGCGAGGCTGCACAGGTATCAATAAATAATCACCATAAAAAAGTTCTTAAATAACCCTCCTTCTGACGCAGTCGGGTAAAAATGGTAGGTAAGTGTAACTACAGTGAATGGGAGTGAGTGAGTTAGAGATTGAAAGTGACTGTGATTGAAAGAAAGGATGAGTAGAGAAATTTTGTGTGGTATTGACTATCAAATAAAAATTCATTTACATGATGAGTATATAATAGTTCAGCTCCAACCAGCTCAGAATTTGATAAACATGAACCCTGAAAACTTAACACTCCTTTTTTTGGGCAGTCGTGTAAAAAATAAACCTATTTGTGATATTCCTCAAAATCACACCTCATTCCCCGGTCCTCCACATTTTAAAGAAAAACAATGACTCCTGTATGGCCTCAATTATTTACAATATATATATTACCAAGTGGTTGGGAAGACTTGACAAAAGTGCTTTTTAGGAGTAGAATACGTAAATTTTTAATGGATAAAACGTACTACAGTGTGATTAATTTTTAACGAGAAAAGAATTGCTTGAATTACTCTGTATTGATGCCGAATGGTTTTTTTGGTGGTGATTAGTCTTATAGGCTAGATTGTAATTAATTATTAAGAACCTGGTTCTTTTTAATAAAGGATAAAAAAAAATGCCGAATGGTGAAATATGGCTTTAATGTATTACAACAGCGATTATGTATTACCCATATTTGTAACATAAATGTATATTCTATTCTATTATGGGCTGATTTTTTCAATGCCAGTTAATTTTATCGGAGGAATAATTTTGAATTTTTGACAGTACTTCCATAAATAATCTGTCAGAACGAATAAATAATATCCGCCGATTGAAAAATCAGCCCTGCCGGTCGATTCTGTAAAAATCTCACCGTGAACACTTAGGTGATGTGAGTTTGTTTTTGCTAGGAATTGACACTATTGACAGCTCACTCCACGTTCACTTCACCTAAGTTTTCACGGGTGAGATGGTTACAGAATCGCACTGCAGTATCTTCATACAAATGAAAGACAGTCAAGCGTAGTGTAATTAAATCTCCTTTCAGGATTCCAATAAAAAACAGTGGCGTCAAGGACATGCAGTCGATAGTGGCGCTCCCACACAAACCTTTATGGGTGGCTGTGGTAGGCAACGACAAGGCAGGCATACTGGACATAAAAACTAAGAGGCATGTAAGGTGAGCATCGCAACTATACCCGTTGTTTCCCGAATTTCAGACCTGAATTTCCGACAGATGAGCCTTGGTCCCATAACATCTGTAGTAGATACATAGCACCGAGGTACTTGCGCTGGACCCTATTTCATACGTAATTTTGGTAGAAGGAGTTTCAGATAGGGACCGCATATTCTAGCTGGGAGCGAATGAGCGTCTTATTTAAACATGACAAAACAACATGGTTTTTTCTTTAGGAGTCAACGACTGCTCTTATATTCCAGATTCGTCCCCCGTTGGAACGGTGCTTGCACCCGCGATGGCAAAATCGGCCTCTGTGCCCCCTCCCGGGGAGGCCTGGACCTCATAGAGTTGAAGAAAGGTGCCTCGGTCCAGCAGCTGATCTACAGAGCTGCTGAGGGCGTCTTCTCCATCATCACCATGTTTAGCTCCACGGACCAGTATGTTTTCTATTATCATAGTGGGAGGAAGACTTTGAGGGTTTTCAGGTAAGTGAATTAATAAACACGTTTTTTTTTTACTTAAAAAAATATCCTTTTTATACTTAACCGTTTTGTTTATCAGTGGTTCGCGGATGTCAGATATTAATTTCGATTTTTTGGCTTTTGAAATCGGTCTGGGTTTTGGCTTTTCTTAAAGCAATAAGTAAAATTATCAATAATGAATAACGCGAGAATGCTAATTAAAATAATTAATGCGAGAATGATAATTTTACTTGACGTTGACGAGGCGATTGACGAGACGTTGCATGGTATTAAGCATGGTATTTGTCATGGTATTTTGATATTGAGCAGGTGCACGAATTCATAGCTATCTATAATAATAAGCAGGCAAAGAGAATCCTCTGTTAAATTAGAAACTGTGTAACTGTTCATTTATTAAGTCGGCTTTATGGGCTGTGTAAGGACACGCAGGGCTTAGATAAGAGCCTTGCGGGACCCCTCCAATGTTCTCGTTTATTTACGGTGACGGATCCATTTAGAAGTTTAATCTTTCATCATCTTTAATCTATAATGATATGGTTCAAAGGGGTCTAAACCGCTTGTTTAATTTGCCTAAGGAATTAATCCTCCTCTTCACACATTTTTTTCTGCAGCACTATAACCATTAGTATCACGTTCTCTGATTTTAGTTATATCTTCTTTACTTGAGAGCTGTGGTGACCCAGTAGTAATTGCATGTGACATCCACTAACCCGCACTGGGTGGTAGATTACGGCCCACGCCCTCTCACAGAATGGAGGCCTGTGTCCCAGCAGTGGGCACGTTATAGGCTGTATGCTTCTTTACCATCCAAAAATCTTTGTAGATTATTTAAAGAAACCCTTTACTCCATTACAGGGTTGACGGTCGCGCCATAGCAGAATACCGGGCACCGGCAGAAGTGACAGGTGTCGCCAGCGCACACGGGGGGAAGGCAGTGGCAATAGCGTCCCAGGACGGGTGTCTTACTGTATTGGATATAGTGGATCCGTATGAGTAAGGAAGAGGCTGTGATTAGCTTGGTGTGTGGTTTGGTGGTAGCCCGTGGTTTGATAGATAAAAGAAGAAGCCAAGATTTTTAGACTGATCTCATGGTCTTGATTGCAAACTGCAAGCATGCTTTCAAATATAGGCCGGCTGCGTAACGGAGACGTTGCCTGAGGTAGCAGCGCGGTGCGGGCGGGGTGTGGTGACGTGATGCGAGGGCTCAGTGATTCGTCAACTTGTGACAGCTATCACCCCTCCCGCACCGCGCAGCTACCTCAGGCAACGTCTCAGTTATGCGGTCGGCCTATAAATAATGACCGATTGATTGTAATAAGAAGACCGAATGATTGTAATACGTTGGACTACAAGTCTGTTGAAATGCCTAAACAATATGATTTTCCTTATGGTGTGAGTGATGTGATGTGACTATCTAAGCAACCCATACCATCAAATTCGTCTGGGGCTTTCTGTAAAATTTAGGGCAATTTGCAAAGATTTAAATGGGTGAGCATAAATTCAAAGACCTCAAATTCCGTTTTTTTTACCCGGACTAGATACGTCAGTTTTTAGGCATCAAGGGATAGAGTTACGGGAAAATGCGGATCCACAAAGAGGTCTGGCTTAGTCCTAAGGGGTTATATTTTTCATAAGTAGTCTGTTGAATCACGGGTGAAAACCAACCACCCACGTCGAGTTGTTTGCTCTGTGATAAGTAGAGATGTGAAACAAGAAAGTTATTGGTATGGATCTCAGAAAGAGTTGTGGTAGTATGTTAACACAGTGCCCTGCTGTTAATATGACAGATCGAGTTTCTGAAAACAAATCAGCTTTGTAAGTCGTTGTTGTCCCAGTTACTAATTGCACTGCTCAAGGATCTTAAAGGTCATAAGCACATAAATGTCAACTCGGAAAGGGATCGTCACTGTATCGCCTTTCGCCTCGACGTAAAACAGGCGCCAACCTAACGTAAGCACGTAACCAAAGCGGATCAGAAGCTCCGATTCGTCGACTCGGCTACGGATAGGTGCTAAAAAACCTTGTATTCTTTTAGCGCTATATTGCCTAGCCTTTTCCCAACTATGTTGGGGTCGGCTTCCAGTCTAACCGGATGCAACTGAATACCAGTATTTTACATGGAGCAACTGCCTATCTGGCCTCCACAACCCAGTTACTGGGTAATAAGACACCCCTTGGTAAGACTGGTTGTCAGACTTTCGGACTACTAACGACCCGTAACGACTGTCAAAGATCCACGAATGACAGCCAGGACCAACAGCTTAACGTGCTTTCCGAGGCACGGAGGAAAAAGATGGTCACCTATCTATGGACCAACCGCGGCAAGCGTAGCTTAACCTGATCAATTGACCCGTGCGGCTGTTATTACTTAGCCAAAAGTCCCTCGCTATATTATGTGACAGTCTCTGTTTAAAACTCGATTTGTCTATTAATGCCCGGATACTGCTCTTTTCATTAGAGCACATAAGGTAGTGCGTAGGATATCACTATTAGTGGAATTTAGATTTTTTGTGATAGAACTAAATCTAGTCAATTTTTATGTAAGGGCGTTTGTCTACATTTCTGAAGTCGGGTTTCATTAAAAAATGGTTTTGTCTCTTGTAATTCAAGATCTATACGGATAGTGCCTTGTTGGAAGTGTCATTAGTGGCTAACTATGACCTGACAATTAATGACTAAGGATAATTAATATTACTATGAAGCTATTTTGGAACAGACGCCGTACCTATTGTCAATTCTATTGTATTTAATCCACATTGTCCCAATCTTGATAGGTTTTTGCTCCGATTCTGCTCTTACATTTTCAACGCTCGGCATTCCACCGAATGTCGAAATCGCAACAGCGTGCTTAGACTTAAACATTCATTTAGGCGTCGCCGTGTTAATGAAAACAGGCATTAGGCTTAGATAGAATCTTTAAAAATTTTGTTTTTATACAACGTTATTTTTAGTATATGCGAAACCTGAATATAGTTTGTTCAGAATAAGTAACTGAATCGATTCCAATAGTTTTTACCCCATGTTATATTTTGTCCTAAAAATAATATTTAAAAAAGTTTAAAAAGTTGGACACCGAGCGACACTAAGTAGGTTATCCAATCTCCGCGCCGAACGGTTGGGTACCTAGGTACTATTACCATACTATTATCAATGAGCGCAAGACGGCGTGGCGCGGGTGAGCATGTTTTGTACGGACAAATAGGTAACTTAACAAGCTTATAACTTTGTGAATTTTCATGATACAGTTTAGAAATTTTGTACATAGATTCTTTACATAAAAATACTAGACACGTGTTTCAGGTTTCGCATATACTAAAAATAATGTTGTAGATGTTATAATTTGTATCACATTTAGTTAGAACTTGCAACAAAAAAATTGTTTCGCTTAACATTGGATTGGAGAGAAAACTTATCGATATATTTTGACAAATTCTTTGTAGGTATAATTCTAGTCAAATAAAAAAAAATGCTTTTTTATCATGCTTAGATGTAGCTAGTAGATGAATTTTCAACATCCCATCATCAGCTGTAGGCAAGTGTTGAAACTATAAACAAAATAATCTACCAAAAAAAGTTTATTTTTTTAAATCATTCTAAGGAAATAGTATTACTGTAAGTGCATTCAAATATGAATATTTCGTTGTATCATAGAGCATGGAATTGTGGCGCCACTTAGAGATGGCAGTAGGTACTAATAAAACTATTGGCGCCAAAAGTGCGTTGAGCTCACAACTCAGTAGTTGTGAGCTGGACACCTTCAGAGCCGTTTCCAACATTATTTGTGTCGTAGTACGAGCAGGGCTTGAAATACCGGTATTTTTGGGAACCGGTATTTGGCGGCCTTGGTTGGTGTGATACCTACAAGTACCGGTAACTCATCATCTGCCTAGCCTTTTCCCGACTATGTTGGGGTCGGCTTCCAGTCTAGTCGGATGCAGCTGAGTACCAGTATTTTACATGGAGCGACTGCCTATCTGACCTCCACAACCCAGTTGGGTAATACGAAACCCTTTGTTAAGACTGTCTGTTAGATTTTCGGACTTCTGATGCCCCGTAACAACTGTCAATATTATTTTTTTTTAAATACTGTTGCTGCAACATCTATTTGTGTGGTGCTAGTAACACTGGATACAGTGGGCATGTGTCTAAAACCTATTACTAGAAACACAAAATCATGTTGCGGCAACAATCTAACGCAACGCGACTTTGCTTACTATGCAACGCGTTGCAATACAGTGTTACAGCGATGCAACAGATACAACCAAATGTTCATATATCTTTACACACATTTACATTAAGTAGGTTCCTAAGTAGTAAATCTTCCTTCATGAAACCTCCGTCAGTAGCTGCTCTAACAAGATACCTCTTCATAACTTCCATATTTTTTTAATATGTAGTCTTTATCTAGTCTGTTGAAATAAAGATAAGGTATGCAATCAAAATAGAATAGGACTAGCCTTTGACTGGGACTTTTCTCGCTTCGTAGAACAAGCACATTGACATGAGGATGGAAGTCCAAACCTTTGGTTGGGCTTAACCCTGGCTTTGAAGATCCGTGGAGTACTAGCACCTGACCTTTCTGAAGGAAATGACCAATAAGGTCACTGTAATGTTCTACTAAGGCATCCCCGGCGTTTCCACTCACATTTGCCTTAAAAACACCTTTTGTTAGCCTTCTTTCATTTATCCTCTCAATGTGACCAAATCTTGTAATCATACTCCTTTACATTTTTGTCACTTAATTTTTGCTAAACTGTGACTTTTTAGCAAGAAACTCGTAGTACCTACCTGGTGTAGTAGGATACGAAATCCAAAATTTTTGTTGGCCTACCTTCCTCTCATCTTCTCTCCCCTTCCCCTTTTTCCGTTCTCCCTTTCTTTTTTCTGTGGTTTTTCGTCTTTTAACTTCTTTTCACTAAATCTGATAGTTTCGGTTCTTGCTCTGTGTGACTAAATTGGCGAGATATTGTTATTTTGATTGCACGGCTTTCGAATAATAATTACCAGAAGGCCAATTCTCGTAATTCATCATCATCATCATCATTTCAGCCAAAAGACGTCCACTGCTGGACATAGGCCTCCCCCAAGCACTTCCACTTCGACCGGTTCTGTGCTTCTCGCATCCAACGGGTTCCTGCGGCCTTCACAAGGTCGTCGGTCCACCTTGTGGGAGGCCTTCCAACGCTACGTCTTCCGGTACGTGGTCACCACTCCAGAACCTTTCGGCCCCATCGGCCATCTGTTCTGCGAGCAATGTGCCCTGCCCACTGCCACTTAAGTTTGGCAATTCTGCGGGCTATGTCGGTTACCTTGGTTCTCCTGCGGATCTCCTCATTCCTGATTCGATCACGCAGGGAAACTCCAAGCATAGCCCTCTCCATTGCCCTTTGGGTGACTTTTAGCCTTCTTATAATATATATTCTCGTAATTAAAAACGTTTAAAATCTAGTCGCAATCTCATTTCAGCGACAATCAATGTGAAAAACTTGTTAAAAATTTAGGGAAGCTAGAGGTATTTTTGACAGATTGACACTGAGATCTGGGGGCCTAAAAAGACCACTTTGGAGAATCATAAAATGATAACATTATAAATTATAATATATGGCGAAGACGGTCGGTGTTTTTCTTTTTTTCGCTGCACTAATTAGGTACAATCAAACGATTGGGATTTTATTTGGATTGGATTGATTGGTATATTAGCACAAACAAAAAAAAAATAACTGAAAAATGCTTCACCAATGGGATTTGATACGATTAACTTAATAGTTAACTGTCCATTATGTTATCCTTTCAGGATTCTGCCAAAGTGGCCTTTTTAGGCCCCCAGTCTGTGAACGTTCTTAAAATTACGAGAATAGCCTCCAGAAATCTGTCAAGATAAGAAATAAAACAAGAACTAAAATGTACTTAATCATACTTTATTATAAGTCTATACAATAATAAATACTACGTGATATACCTATTGTTTTATTTATAGTAGGTACATTAAAGTTCATTTCAGATTAACTGCAGTAGAAATAACTTCCTTATTGTAACTTTTTAGGTTTCATCCAAAATGGGAGTGATCATCCGTACAAGTCATGCTAGAAAAGTGACTGATCTTTCATCTATAGGTGCTTCATTTTCAAAGGGCTTTGAAGATCCGTGGCATAACTGCTGTGGCGCCATTTTGTTTTTTTTTTTTTCAAAATGGCGTCCACTCTTGTAACGTAAATAAATCGATAGCTAACATCAATGCAAACAGAAAACATAAGAAGACCAGAGGCCGTAGTGTCATGTTTTCGAGATATTAAAGTTCAAAGTTGATCGCGTGAATAAAGTGTCATTTCGAGGAGGTTGGTGGTTGAAAATAAATAAAAAAAAGTTGTTGGAAATAAATCAAATTTAAAGTAAAACACTATCCGGATTTGCTACAACTAAAGTATCTATTGCAGCGAATCTGAAATAAAATCCCAAACCTCTAAAAATATCTTATGGAAATTCTATACTTACAAATAAGCACCTCATTTCATTCAAAATAATTATCATAAAATTGTAAATATTATGACGTTGGGTAAAAGTATGGCTACAAAAATAAAATTACGTCCTTAATATTTATTTAAAACAAAACAATACTGAATTCACAGAATGCAGTTAAAAAATACATTGTTGGTATGATATACGAGGCAAGCAATTAACGTCATTCCGTCTTAATTACAAAACGAGTTCTAACTAGACGTAGCCTAAATCTTCGAGCCAGTTACTGTATTTTGAACTCTATTCCGACAAACGTAAAGCTATTAATCCAAAATTGACAACTCAGACTCGGGCTTAACGTCAGTTTTTGTAATAAGAACTCTGTCGGAATACAGTTCGAAATTTAAAAAATGGCTCGACGGTAAACCTGGGTCTAAAGATAAACCTTGTTTTGTAATAAGGCCGATTAGGTTTTCCGATTGATAAGTCCTTAGAACATATTCTGTTCTAATGTTGGTCAAGTTCAATAATTATTCTTGTAGTATTTTAGAAACAGATATTTCTCAAACTATTATAGGTGGTAATTAGTGAACAAATACAGCGAATCCACGACGTCTATCTACGTATCCATCGCTTAAAATCCGCAAAATTGCAAAGAATAAAAAAATCAAGTTTGTCCATAAAGTTCATCTAACAATAAAATACTGTGTTGCTCGCCTCTTCAGCTCTCCTTAAAACTCGTATTCAGACACGTAAATGAAAAGCTTCGCGACAGCTGTTCCCCCGAATTGCTCGTGAGTGTACAGTTCCATAGACATCTCCAGCTCTATGCTCTGTGGTCCTTCAAGCGGTCGCACTAACGAGGTTAGGCCTTCGTTGTTGTTTTGTGTTAATCTGAAAAAAGAAAGGAGGACTCCTCTTAAC
Organism: Oligia latruncula; assembly: GCA_948474745.1. Lineage (NCBI taxonomy): Eukaryota > Metazoa > Arthropoda > Insecta > Lepidoptera > Noctuidae > Oligia > Oligia latruncula. Next base: position 12,419,108 of record OX419708.1, read on the forward strand.
ATGACGTATTTAGATATTACCAAACTAATTTTCATGGTTTTTCTTACTAACCCAGATGTTACTGAAACTATGTTTTCAGGAAAGCCAGGAAAAGGTGGCCTTTTAAAAGGCCCGTCGAAATATAGGGGTCAAATACATGTCGTACATATCCGTTTTTGGGGGCTTTTAAAAGACCCGTCGCAGTATGTCGGTTAATTTCATTTATCCAAAACCCATAGGCCGAAAAATTATCCCGACCAAAAATGCATATTGCATACTTTAGAATGATTATCGAGACTTTACGTCGAGAGACAATAGGAGCAGTGTTGGCAAACCAAAAATTAGATGGGTCGACGACCTACAAAGGACCGCAGGTAGAAACTGGATAAGATTAACACAGACCAAGCAAGGAACAAAAATGCCAAGGTCTTATTCAGGAGTGAGTGGAGGAGGCTGTCAATAACAATGAAGATGAATCGGCACTTATCTTCAAACCTTATAGAATGTGATATTTTGGAATACTTACAAGAAGTCAGTGATGTCAGCCTTCCGATTGATACTGGGCGGTGCGTTCACATTCACCAGTTTGAGCTCAAACCTCATCTTAACGTACGGCCAAACGGGTCCACGCATTGTGAACAGTTTTAACTGAAAATATATTTCCAAATTATTTCAGTCGCATATAGTTCTAATTGCAATATGTTAAATTGCTGGCACATTTAATTCGTATGGGCAGTTAATTCACTCATAGGCTTGCAAGCGCCGTCAACAAGCTTCCATAGTGATCCATACAACTCTGATACCATACAACTGTGCATTCGTACAAAAAGCCTAAGGCTAAATGACTAAAACCTAGTAAAGAGGTCCTGTTGGCACGGCAACCTAAAATCTTAATAAAGTACTAACCTTAGTATCAGGGATATACAAGTTAGACACGAAGGTGATGAAGTTGTAAGAGATGGTGGTCGGCTGGTGAGCGCAGGTCCAGTCGCCCGGCTGGCACACGCGCTCCGCCTTGTTGCAGCGGCTGTAAGATAATGTACACGTTATATAATAGCTGAGAACCAGTTCTTTCACCGTTATTTTTCGTCAACCCAACACCAACCTTATTGAAAGGAGAATAAAAATCACTGTGGTTCTGACAGTGATGCAGTGCAAAATAATTGTTGCCCCAATATTTGCTAAACTTAAGAGACAGTCATGGGTGAACCATTTTGCTAGCTTTCTGCTGAGTTTCTTGCCCTTTCTTCTCCATAGAGATTTACGTTTTGAAAGGGGCAACTTTCTGACTAACTTACTGACTCTTTGACAATTCAAAAATGCCTTTAAATGGTTTAATTGAAATAAATGCTTTGAGTAAGTGTAATGTTCAACAGTGGACGACTTTCCGCTTAATTATGAGATATAATGGACTTAGTATCTACTCACTGTTTGTTCTCCAGCTGGTAACCAACGGGACAGGAGATGCGCTGGCAGCGGTAGCTACCTCGCGTGTTCACACACACGTCACTCGACGTTATAGATGATCCTGCACTCTTGGAGCAAGGAGCTTCACCAGTTTCGCACTCATCAATGTCTGCAAGAAAGATTCGGGTGAGAAGCTGTTCTGTGACTCTTCAGCGTTAGTAAATCTTTGAGAATACTAATAATTAATTTTCAAACATAACCCTTAAGTTTCACCTTGTTGAAAGTTCATAGCATACGTTATTACGGCGACATTCGCATTAGGCATTCGCCTATGCACAAGTAAGCCTTTTTATTCTTAGCCATTGTTGTCATGCATACAGCAGGGCAAAATATTTTGTTCTTTTTGGCTGGTCTCTTAAAGCTTCCACATATGATCAGGTCCACCTTACCACTAAGCCTCCTTGAAGATCTGACGCAGCCCCATGTATTCAGATGGTCTCTCCTGTCTGTAAGCTTTAAGGTCGTCCTTTTTTCTGCCCTCCTTATCATCCTATCTTCCCCCAGGATATTCGAGGCCATTGAACAATAAAAAACCACTCACCAATACAGCTCCTCTTATCCTCAGAGAGCCTGTATCCCGTGGGACAGGCACATCTGTAGCTGCCCGGCTCGTTGAGACAGCGCCCCACGCACGGGATCTTAGACTTGAACTCTGTGCATTCGTCTACGTCTGAACATGTGCTGCAACAAACGATACGGGTCTAGTTAGTCAAGTTTGTTGTAGGTGCTCAGTTTTTGAAACTCAAGAAAATAAACGGCTTCGGGCTGAATATAAAGTTTCTATTTGCTCTTAAAACTGGACTGACCCAGAATCAACCAAAAAAATATGAATTCAAAAACATAACACACCTGTACATCTTGAGCTAGGCAAGGGTGTGTGCACATGCACCTCGCCACATGCTAACTACGCATCACACTGACTGATCAGATTTGACTCTGCTGTATACAATATCCAGACATTATTAATCGTCGGACAATAGCCCATCAGACACAACACCTGTCTGGTCGGAGGATCTTCCCTTTTTTACAGAGGATGAGTGTAGGATGGGAAATCATAAAATGACCCCTCCCGCTCTGGGTGGAGCGGAAGGGAGTGTCAGACTCTTACCGACTAAAACCCACCCGTATTCCTTCCTTAGCCCTTTATGTTCTGGGCCAGCGGTAACCCTTTCGGACAATCCCGCTGACCCGGCAGGCTTCGGCCCTGACGGGCCCCTTCTTTGTTGCTGACATCTCTTTGAGGCGCGCGTGGAACACGTACGCGCCGTCCGGCACGGGCCTGGTCCTGATTGGACGGTGAGCTACCCATTACGAACTAGACACCCTGTTCCTCATACCACTATAGGTGAAAGAGTCAAGGAACATTTCGTCAGGTATGTTTATTTTGTTTAATTTCCTTGAAGGGAGCGATTCAATTACCATCAACTGGGACCCCAAGCTCAGCACTTGCGAAACTTCCACTTAACCAAGGCAGTTTTTTATTTATGTTTTATTCCATATTCTCACCTATTATCTGGATTAAGCCTGTATCCTCTGTGACAGGCACAGCGGTACGATCCCCACACGTTGTTACATCGGTGTTCGCAGAGCGAGCCGGGGCGAGACTCCATACATTCATCCACGTCGACGCATACCTGGATTACATAAGATTCAAAACCATTTTGTAAAGACGATAATATTGTGGGCGGCATCTACACCGCCACATGCGAATTACAAAACATTGACGTCACGCAAATCCTGCATTACGCAAGCAGAGTTTACCGTGCAATTTGCATTAGACAACGTGCCGACATCACCTGTCTGGTCGGAGGATTCTCTCTCTTCTATGAAGGATGAGTTAGCTTTACACCTTTTTTACATACCTATAAAATATCATTGTAAGGAATAAAGATTTGTTTGGTCAGAAAAACCAGTTACTCCTTCTGGAAAATTCTGAAAAGTTGACTCTTCTTCTTTTGCTGCCTCTCTAATTACATCATCTTCAAATATTTCTCCTCGTGCATTGCGAGGTGAATAGAATAACAATGTTAATAAGCGCAGAACACACGACCAGCACGCGTGAACGGCAGAGGTCCGCCGTCGACAACGTGCCGCTCGTTTATTTGAATCATCATCATCATTTCAGCCGAAAGACGTCCACTGCTGGACCTAGGTCTCCCCCAAGCACCTCCACTTCGACCGGTTCTGCGCTTCTCGCATCCAACGGGTTCCTGCGGCCTTCACAAGGTCGTCGGACCACCTTGTGGGAGGCCTTCTTGTTTATTTGAATACGGTGCTCAAATACAGGAGCAGCATGTTGTCGTGTAAGGGCACAAATGTCTTACCTTATCATTAACAGGCGCAGATCTAAACCCAATGTTACATTTACATTGATAAGATCCGATAGTATTCAAACAGTCCGCGTTTTGAGAACAGATGGGCTGTAATCAGAAGAAATAAAAAAATAAAATAATTGCAGAACGCATATAAAAAAGTATAATTCAGCCAAAAGACGATCACTGATAGACGTCGGGTTCTCCCAAGCGGGAAGTACAAGACCAAAACGAGTGATCCTGTGTTTCTTACATTCACCGGGTTCCTGCGATTATTAACAGCACCCTAATTTCGTACGACACTTTCGATCACATTCTGAAAAATTTTAAAGGCGGTTCCATTGCTTCATATGTTCGGAAAAGTCTCCTCGTCGCAAATAACGCAATGAATGTTGTTAAACTGTCAAAATGAAAGCCATTGCTATTGTTATTGTGTTACGCAACTACCCCGCAGGTTTCGTTCGAGCCATTCCTTTTTTTTTCAATAAACTTAGTTGTTTAGTTCATAGTTCATAGACATGGTACTTTTACGATTTCTCCACAAATGCATATGGCTTCACGATACGGAGAAAAGCACGGCACTGCTAAGGAGACAAATTAACTACCCTTTAACTTCACTTTTATTGTCATAAGGTTCTCGAAACTTACCATGCTTCCACCTAACGCACACTCATCCACATCCTCACACTCATGGTCCTTGACCAGGCGATGTCCGCTGGGACAGTTGCAGGAGTACCCTCCCGGCAGGTTGGAACAGATTTGTTGGGGGCCGCACTTCGCTTCTCCGGTTAGGCATTCGTTTACATCTGCAAGGGATAAGGTTTTTGTAGTTTTCTTTTTATATGTTTACCCAGGAATGTTGCGCCAACCCCAAATAAATTGATGAATGATGATGATGTTTACCCAACATCACACCAAGAGGCAGACCAGCTGACATGTATAATACCCCACAAATACACACATGCTTGATGTCCCATGTAGCAGGGGAATAGTCACATTCCATGCCATTGACCTGGCTACAAAGACTCCGGGCTATTACTAAAAAATTGCTGATCGAAACAGCCAAAAACACTTTTCCCGATCTGAGAATCGAACCCAGAACTCAGTGTTAATCAGTTGTGCTAACAACCACTAAACCAACAACAGTTACTGCGGTGTCTCCTGATTTTTTTGCAAAATAATAGAATAAAGATAATTTAGGCTATCGGGGAAACTACGGGCCAGTGTGACATTTAGTTTATCGTAAAACGCATCAGTGTGGATAAAATACTAGTACTTGGGCATTACAGACTTGATGTCAAAAAGCTCCATACTACTATTTACCGAGATCTCCAAGCCTGTACTCTGCGGGACACCTGAACACAGATCCTTGGTCGTGGTACTACGTGATCTCAGTGTCCATGTACTTGCTACCTCACTGAACTGCATCTATACTACTTACTAACACAAGTATTATCATCTCCGAGCCTGTACCCTGGGGGACACCTGAACACAGACCCTTGATCGTGGTACTGCGTGATCTCAGAGTCCATGTACTTGCTACTTTACTGAACAGCATATAAACTACTCACCAACACAAGTGTTATCATCTCCGAGCCTGTACCCTGCGGGACACCTGAACACAGAACCTCGGTCGTGGTACTGTGTGATCTCGGGCTCCACGTATTTGGTGCCTGTCGTGTGCACCACATCTTTTGGAGGCAAGGACGGGTAGACTGAAACAAGATTACAGAATTAGAATATACAGATTTTTTGTTAAAGCCATTAAACGAGATCTAACGATACGAAATAAAATCGCATCTTGAGGTTAAATTTTTTTGAGTACCTTTTAGAAAGGTGCAATATATTAAATTCTCTTTTTTTCTTGTAATTTATACATTCAAATGTTCCTTTTATTTAATGGTCTTATGATAACGATTTGACTTTGACTGAGGTTTACATTATCTAATCTCTCACTATTTTTAGCGAACATTTAATTTGCTGGTACAACAGCTGAAGACCAAATTCAATAAATTAATTTAAACAGCGGTATAATCGAATAGCATCAAATCTCTCCCTCTTAAGATTTAGCTGCAAAAAATCCTGTATCAATATACTTACTAGGCTCATTCCCGTATCCCGTGGGGAATTGTCCGTTGTTCCTGAGAGGTACACAGCGATGGCGCACCTGGTCCAGTCTCCAGTTAGGAGGACACTCACAACGGTACCCGCCGGGAGTGTTGATACAGATCTCTACGGCCGCACAGTTCGCTTGGCCATTTGTGCATTCGTTTATGTCTGGAGAACAGTGAGGTTAAATCGATTAGAAGGATATTAGGATTACCTTGAAATTGTCCCACTGCTGGTCAAAAGACCATTAATAATATTTTTTTTTTTATTAAAAACAGTCACACAATTTTATAATTTTTTTATAGATTTCAAGCAATACTCCCATAGACAAAATTACAAAAAATAAAATACTGCGGGTTGGAACATGCTTGCTGTCACGTCTATTTTATCCAAATGGTCGTTTTAGGGTTTTAAGGGCGCGTTTATTTTTAGCAATTGGCGCGTGAGTGGATAAGTGAAGGAGTACTTAATACCTGATATCCCTTTATTTTACGTGTCATATATTTTGTACATCTTTTGTTGGAGATCCTAAATAAATAAACTTAATTCAAGGTTGCCATGAGATTTCTTTAACAAAATCTGCTACATTGACTATCTCAATGGCGTTGAATGGCAAATAAGTGGACGGCCCACCTGGTGGTCACCGCCACCTATGGACATACCAAGGGTATCGTCACAGCGTGGCTATCCAAGGGACAAAGCTGAAATGTCTCATGTGCCTGTACTTACACCCTCCAAACGGAAACACATCATCGCTGCTTGGCGACAGAAACAGGTAAGGTAATACTTCCCCAGACGAACTGCTTCTCAAAGACCCTCTTACAGTAGGGTACTGTAGAAAACTCACCTTCACACTCTCCGGTCTTAGCAATATGATGGAACCCAGCGTCGCACAGGTTTCGTGATCGGAAGGGTCGCGCTGTCACTCCGGTATATTCCGGATAGCCCCAGAAGAATGCCTTTTCTGTTAGAGACAATATAATTATTTAATATACAGATCCAGTTATTAATAAACATTTTCGTTGACGTAAGGTTAGACGCCCTCGAATTGTATGGCGGGTGATGGGAGAGGCCTATGTCCAGCAACGGACTGCTTGCTGCGTGAAAATGATGATAACGACACAAAAGATGAAAAAGAATCTTGTATTTTAATATTTTTATTATACAGCAGCTATATCTGGGCTATCTAGTTTGATCAAAAAATTCGTCACGCCTTTAAAAGGTACCTCAAGAAGCATTACCCCAGAAAGAAGAAGAAGCTTCTTGATGAAAAGAAAACAAAATTCGGTTTATCAAGAAGGTTTAAAGGAACAAAATTCTAGTCATTGAAGACTTACTAGTAGAAGTAGGCAACGGCGGCGCCTCTGTAGTCGTGGAAGTGGTAGAAGAAGTCGTGGTGATGAACACGCAGGACTTGGTGACCAGGTCTCTTCGGAACCCAGGCGCACAGTTACAGGTGTAGCCTCCTATCGTGTTCCGACAGACCTCGGTGAGACCGGAGCAGCTGTGGCGGTTTGTGACGCATTCGTCTACGTCTGGGAATGACGGTAAAGGATTTGTGAAAAGGAAATATTTAATTGACCCTATAAAAATTTATTGGCCAAAGTTGTACGCTTTTTTTATATACAAATTTTTTTTTTATTTTTATCTCATTTGATGCTGCACCGGTTGACGTCATCACGTGAATGCTAGCTGTCACTAAAAACCAGCTCTGGGGCTTTTTCTCGCATAGGATTGTAGCATAATGCTGAGCGATGGCCGTTCTTTTTGTGTTTGTCGTCTTTATCTGCGCCATGTTTAGCGCATATAAACGTATTTTCTTTATTTTTACCTATTACCTAAACTAAAAAGTTTAGTCAATGCCAGTGTCAGTGACAGTGCCTGGTCTTAATTATGACAAATTAAGTTTTAGATCTTTATCTAAAACTTATTCTTTACTTATTGATGACAATAAGTTCGAAGTTTTGAAAGCCCTGGTCGAATTTTATAATTAGATACAGTGATAGTTTGCACAAAATACCACCATGCAATCACAGCTCAGCTTGAATAAGTCTTAGTAAAACACAAAGAGAAAATGCAAAAGCAAAAACACATTAATTTATCATAGATTTTGGTTGGTACAAGAGAACTAAGAGAAGAAGAAGAATCATCATTATGGTCGCAGAGGAGTCCAAAAATTCCACATGATGGAAGACTTTAATAATCAGCTGTTCCCACTACTAGAACCCTCCTCTCTTCGAGGGAGACTGCTGCGGCTGTAATCTACCACGCGGGCTAGTGCGGGTTGGTAGATATCACATGCCTTCGAATGTTTGGTTCTACTTGATGATTTCCTTCACTGTTTTGAGAGCAATGGTGATGAAATTAACAACACAAAGTAAAGCGCCTACTTGGGTTCCAACCCACGACCTACAACTCGTCGGCCGGAGCCGTTACCACTGGGCCACCACTGTAGGTATCTACTTATTGCAACTTAAAGGTCAAGTTAGCACAGTAAAGTTGTACGCACATCAAGCTACTAAAATCTGTCAAATTTCTTTAATAGATTTTCAACTTTATAGCTGAAGTATAAGGTTCAAAGTTGATTGAGCTGGGTTCGCACTCACGACCTACAACTCATAAATCGGCTCCATTACCATTGGTCTACCACTGCTCTCGCAAGACTTTAATTCCGTACCAAAATGAGCACGGTTATATTACAGAAAAAATCTTACCAAAGCAAGATCCATACTCGTCAGCTTCGAATCCCATCGGACATTCTTTTGGTTTCACATTAGGCCACGTATTCTTCGGAGGCTGCTGGGTAGCGAAAAGTACCGACCCATCCTCTGTCCCCTCCCCCGCAATAGTCGCTGTCCTCCCAACATTTCCTACATTCACGTTAACTAGGTACGGAGGATAAGGTTTTGGTTCCTCTGTAGGTCTATACGTAGTTTCTCGTTCTTGCGGTTCTACTTCAGGCGGTATAGACTCGTTTGTTTGTTCTTCTCCATTCGGAGAGTATGTTGATTCGGGTTGTTGTTCGGGCTGCTTCGGTAACTCGTCTTCGGGAATGTATGCCGGTGGTGCGGGACGTCTGTAGGTTACTTCTGGTTGCTTCGGCGAGTATGTAGGCTCGGTTACTGTTATATATTCTTGTTGTTCGGTTGGTATGAGATGCGTTTGTTCCTCTGGTTCTGCAGTCGTAGGTGGTTCATATTTTGGTTTCGAATAAGGATCGTTTGCTTCGTTTTTGTATACATGTGGTATGTTGTTGTATGTAGGAGGTGGTTCCACGTTATTGTCTTCGATTCTTGGTTCGGGTTCTTGAGGTTTTTCAGTGGTTGTGCTAGAAGTGGTTGGTGGTGCAGGTTTTGGTGTTGAAGTTGTGGTTGTAGACGGTTCCTTTGGTTGGTTGGCTGCGGGTGCTGTACGGTTGGCTTCTGTTTCTTCTCTGGAAATTGAAAGGATTTTTTAGTTCTGAGTCTATGGTACCTGTTTTGTAGCCTGTTGTATATGCAATCTGCTTCGTCTTCTGACTCGTGCCAACTTACTAAAATATCCAAAACTACTTTAACATAACATACCATCACGCCTCTTATCCCTGAAGGGTTAAGCAGAGGTGTAACTAAAGTACGCACACATGTCGCCAGTTATGTTTAAGTCCCATGTAATAGGGGGCGAGCCTATTGCCGTCAACCGGGCACAAATACAGACTCCGCGTTGCTACTAAGAAATTCCACATGGAAAAACCCAATAACACTTGGCCCGGCCAGGGAATCGAACCCAGGAACCTCGTGTTCAGCAGTAGAGCTAGCGACCACACAAACAACGAGGCAATCCCGTAGTTGTACTTGTATTCACTCCTGGCAAACAAATTGTAAACGTTCAAGTACAGATTACGATTGTGTGAAACATACTAAAGAAGCCTTTTTACTACCGGACTACCAGACGTACTGCAAGCGTACACATCCTGACCAGTCGTATACAGCGCTTCCCCTTCACGTTTATGCACACAGCCAAAATGTGGAATTCTCTACCGGCGTCTGTATTCCTTTCCACATTTAACATTTCAAAGCAAGAGTGACCGCCTCTTCTGGGCACGCTCGTTCCATCATAGACCTCATCCATCGCTTTCCATCAACCCTGATCGAGGTCAAGAGCAGGCCCATTCAGCAATAAAAAAAGAAAAAAGATGATACTCACTCAGAATCATAATACTCGTACTCATACTCTGGCTGTGGTGTAGTGGATGTAGTACTGGTGCGTTTGCGCACACAACGGAACGAGCCGCGGAGGTTGAAGCAATTGTACTCTGGACCGCAGTTGTCGAGGCCTAGACCGCATTCATCGATGTCTGGGAGAACACAATCAAATACATCATGAAGAAATTTTAATATCAAGCGTGAATTCATTGAAGAACATAAAAAAAAATCAACTTGTCTTAGACTTTACTACATATATAGAATCTCGATGAACTTAAAAATGACGCTTATGCATTGAAAACTTGACACCAAAACGACCTGATTATCGATAGCCATCTTTAGACATTCAGTTTCTTAAAAAAAAAACACTACAAAGTGAAAAATAACTTTAATATCGAAAGTCATCATCTTCCTAGCCTTTTCCCAACCATGTTGGGGTCGGCTTCCAGTCTAACCGGATGCAGCTGAATACCATTATTTTACATGGCGCGACTGCCTATCTGACTTCCACAATTCAGTTACTGGGTAATACGATACCCCTTGGTAAGACTGGTTGTCAGACTTTGGAGCTTCTGACAACCCGTCACGACTGTCAAAGATCCACGAATGATATCCGGGACCAACGGCTTGTGCTTTCCGAGGCACGGAGGGGTCTCGGTATGTAAAGATGGTCACCCATCCGCAGACCAACTTTAATATCGGAAGTCGGTGGCAAAAATCAAAAACAATAATCCAAAGACAGGTATCGGTTTTCGGCTATCGGTATCTCAACGGTAAAGCCTTTCAACTGGAATAATGATAATGAAGAATGGGTAGGTTATCCTTACCTTCGCACTTGCCAGTAGAATGATGCAGCACATATCCGGTACCACACGAGGTGATCCTGATGCACAAGTAAGAACCGACCGTGTTGTCACAACGTTGAGCTTCAGGGATGCAGTCGTGTTGACGAGTTGCGCACTCGTTTATGTCTGACGAGAAAGAGAAAAAATACAGAATTTTTATGTTACTAAGCGACGACGCTCGCTTTACTTGTGGTTGTGCCAATTGTGTAAACACGCTGTCGTGTGTGTAAGCGCAGGATCTCTCGGTACCGTACGAGACAATAGGGAAGTCAGAAGACTGTGCGTGTGTGATATGTGATGACTCTACTCGTCTTCACGTACCTAAGTAATCACACTAATATTATAAAGACGAAAGTTTGTGAGTGTGTGTGTGTGTATGAGGGTATGTTTATATATTTGTTATTTCTTAACGCTCAAACGGCTGGACCAATTTTGATAAAATTTGGTATGGAGGTAGCTGACACCCTGGATTAATATAGAGGCTACTTTTTATCCCGATATTCCCACGGGATCGAAACATATGCGGGTGAAACCGCGGGGCGCAGCTAGTAACTTAATAAATGAAAGATCAAGTAGTTTCTATAAATGAAAGGGCAGTAAAAATGTTGGAATTGGTGGTTAGATAATAGTTCGGCAGTTTTAAGGTTAGGTCGGAACTGTGATGAACAACGTGCGAGCCGAGCGAGCGAAACGAGCGGTGTTGCGGCAGCAGCCGACGGTCGTTACTACCAAGTTGGATTTCTTACCGACTTAAGGCTCCTTCAAACAGGCGCGACACGCGATAATATCGCGCGCGACACAAAGGCACCGCAAGTCGCGCAACGAGCTTTTGTGTCGCGCGCGATTCGCGTCGCGCGTCGCGCCTGTTTGCAGGAGCCTTTGATCTAATTTGTAAACTACCCACACGTAACTGCCCGTCCAGTCATTTTACTGCTTAATTATAAAATGAATTACTCATTTAAATGTTTGTTATGACTTATATTTTTATTCAGTTTACTGCTGTTTTTACTGCCGAACTTGCATGCATTTTGTATTTTTTATTTACCAAAACTAAAATAAACTACTGCCGTTTTAAATCAGTGCTTAAAAATTATGCTAAGACTGAGTTTGGCCAGGTAAAAGTAAATCCACACAATAACAGAAATCATTAAATTACTTAAACATAAAGGGTATTTCAGTAGCAGCCTGGACCGGGTCAGCGGGATTGTTCCGGGTCAGCGGGATTGACCGAAAGGGTTACCGCTGGCCCGGAACATAAAGGGCTAAGGAAGGAACATGGGTGGGTTTTAGTCAGTAAGAGTCTGACACTTCCTTCCGCTCCACCCAGAGCGCGACCGGTCATTTGGTAATTTCCGATGCGAAAAAAAAAAAGGAGCAGCCTGGAGTTCCAGTTCAGTCATTGACAATAGGCTAGCCCCCAATTACATTATGGGTCTTAAAAATAACTAAACTTAATAAAGCAGTTCTGTCCTGCTAGGTAATTGCGTAACACACTATAAGTAGCAGTGGCTTAGATTTTGACAGTTCAACAACATTCATTGAGTTATTTACGAAGTTGAGCAGACAAATTTTTCAAACATATGAAGCAACTAGCTGCGCCCCGCGGTTCCACCCGCATAAGTGTCGATCCCGTGGGAATATCGGAATAAAAAGTAGCCTATATGTTAATCCAGGGTGTCGGCTACCTCCATCCAAAATTGTATTAAAATTGGTCCAGCCGTTTGAGCGTTAAGAAGTAACAAACATATAAATACACACACACACACCCCCACACACACCCCCTCATGAACTTTCGCCTTTATAATATTAGTGTGATGAATTAGCAATATCCTACAAAATTATTTAAATTGAGACTGACAGCAGTGTGTTACGCAATTAGGGTGCTGCACACCGCTGCTACCGCTATCGTTTTGAGGGATAAAGGCGTGATGTTTCTGTGTACTTACCAGTACAAGCTCCAGTAATGGTGTCCAGTTCGTACCCCAGCTTGCAGTTGCACTCATAACTACCATTTGTGTTCAGACAGTTCTGGTACTGGTCACAAAGGTGAGTTCCCTCCACGCATTCATCGATATCTGTAAAGCCAACATAAAAAGAAAATTATCTTCCTCTAAGAGGGGCTCATGGCTAAGTAATAATAGCGGCATGGAGCGGCATTGGGAAAAGGTTAGGCAGATGATAAATAATTGTCTTCGATTTGGGTACATGTTCCAACCCCCAACTATGTAGTGAAGAAGTCATTATCGTTCCAGTGCGAGAAAGAGATGGAGATATACATGTCCACTGACCTGTTAATAGGGGTCAGTGTACATGACGGATAGCGCCCTCCCTTTTTCGCATTGACTTTGACACTTCTTTTGAAACAACTTACCTTCACAATAGAGACTTCCAGCCTTCTTCCGCATACCATCAGGGCACTGCTCTTTGCTGCAATACAAAATAAAAAAGTTTAATGCAAATTCATATTCTACTAATTAAGTACTTATCTATTATTTTATAAAAAACAAACAAAACTATTTATTATTATATTTGAAAAAAAAATGTCTAACATAAAAATTGTGAGCAGACGCGGCTTTAGAAGAAACCATATGGTTGATTCATTTGGCTTCTATCTACTTATAGAGGTATGAGGAACAGGGTGTAAAGTTCACTCATAGGTACTCTATAGAAAAGAGAGGATCCTCCGACCAGACGGGTGTTGTGTCTGGCGGGCAACTGCCCGATGATTCATGTCGGGCCGTTGTATCTATGCTAGTTGCGCGGTAAATGATAAATGATTTATTTTCTGTAAGTAGGTTTGTACAAACACTTATACACGTCAATTATATTTTTTTAACTAGATGAGGTCGGCAAATATTATTTAGTGATGGGAAAATCAAATCGATTCAAAGACACCGCCGCGTGCGGCACCCATCTCGCCCCACCCCCGGGGCCTAGCGCCAGCGCGATCGCTCACCCTGCCAGCAGTACTCAGCAGTGCGATTCTGTAGCCATCTCACCGTGAAAACTTAGGTGAAGTGAGCTGTCAATAGTGTCAATTCCTAGCAAAAACAAACTCACTTCACCTAAGTTTTCTCGGTGAGATTTTTACAGAATCGACCGGCTGGACTGAGCGCGAAAGTGGCGGCTTACGATTTTTATACGTAAGCGATTTTTGGCACGCGAAGTAGTTGCTGTTGCGTTATCTAGGTGTATCTATATCTGTGTATGAGACTGACATAATTTACCGAAATGCTTAGGTATATTATGACAATTCTGTAGAAAGTCGTTGTAGAAAGACGAAACGCTTTGAAAGCGATTGCCACTTCTCTAGGTCATAAGGACGTTATAATTACCTGTGATCAACTTTAGGCTTGCAGTCATACTGTCCTAGCTGGTTGATGCAGTCCTGGTCCGGCCGACAAATGCCCTCTTCGCATTCATTTATGTCTGTAAATTATCAAAATGATTTATCTGTTTAATATTGCTCTTAAATTCAAAATGTTCTTTACTAACTTTTTAGACCTTTGTGTCCTGCTTATGCGTAATATGAAGTTTCATTAAAATCGGTTCATTCTATTCGAAAAAGAAGGGTATAAAATGCCGTACGTTGTAAACGCTCTTAAAATAACACAACGTAAAGTTTACATCAACGCTCGATAGATGGCAGCACATGTTGTTACACAATTACAAAAATTAGATTCGCAATGGTTTCGTTACCGCGATCTGTATACTTAATTGCTTTATAAGTTCTGAATATTTTTGTATACCAAGTTCTTTTGTAATTCATTATAAGAATTCTATTGCTTTTGTTTTTAATTTTAATTTTCACTTAATTAGTTATTTTGTACCTATGTAATGGTGCCCAAGACACAGGCCGTGCCTAGTTTGGGACCAACGATACCTCCAAATGTAACTTCTAATTAAGAAATAAACGATTTATTATTTATTATTATTATTTATTTATTATTTAATTAGACTAATAAAACAAACGATGTTGTATTATGACTAGATAACATATCAGCAGCAATTAATTTTTTTCCAAAAATTTTGAAGCGTTACCAAAAATGATTTCCCACTAAAATCGTTGGAATTAACCTTGTTTATCTCCCTATTTCGCTGGATTCCCGACTTTTTGACCACCCTGAATTAGTAAGCCTGAAAACAGTCGGTTTTTGTCCCCGACCCTTACTCGAGCCAGCCCGCGCCGCTGAGCCTGTAGTTTTAAATTCGTCCGTAGATAATTCCCATCCAGCCTGTCCCTTGCTGCCCTCTCCCAGTGACGCCCTAAACCGAGGTCCGTTCCCCACAGGGGGTGCCCTTAGCGTGTAGTCGCTTAGTTTTTAAGTTTTTAGAGCCCTGGCTGGAGGCCTTAATTTATTGGGGCATCCACAGGCAAGCCCGGTTAAGCAGACGACAAAAAAAATCCCAGACTTCCTATTTGTAAGGTTCCGTACCCAAAGAGTAAAAACGGGACCCTATTACTAAGACTTCGCTGTCTGTCCGTCCGTCCGTC
Source organism: Oligia latruncula (assembly GCA_948474745.1). Lineage (NCBI taxonomy): Eukaryota > Metazoa > Arthropoda > Insecta > Lepidoptera > Noctuidae > Oligia > Oligia latruncula. Next base: position 12,434,499 of record OX419708.1, read on the forward strand.
TGTTTGTCACCAGGCTGTATCTCAAGAACCGCGATAGCTAGACAGTAGAAATTTTCACAAATTATGTATTTCTGTTGCCGCTATAACAACAAATACTAAAAACCAAATAAATTAAATATATAAGGGGCTCCCATACAACAAACGCGATTTTTTTGCCCTATTTTGCTCGATATCAATAATGGCAACAGGTAGGCACTTAAAATATTCACAAAATACTCAGTTGTATTTTTACTTTAATAATAAATAATAAAATTAAAATAAAATAAAAATTTAAGGGGGCTCCCATACAACAAACGTATTTTTTTTCCGCGTTTTTGCCTTGTGGTACGGAACCCTTCGTGCGAGTCCGACTCGCACTTGGCCAGTTTTTTTTTCTTTTTCTTTCAATATCTCTCTTACCTTCGCACTTGTTAGTGTTGGAGTCTATCTTGAACCCTGGGGGGCAGTACTTGGACTCCTTGTCCTGGCAGTAGAAGGAACTGTGTGTGTTGATACAGAACTGGGAGAGAGGGTTGCAGTCATGTTTGTGGATCGCACATTCGTCTACATCTGGAATAAGAGGATAAGATAATGTTTATTTGCCAAAAAAACAGTGCTCTTACCTTAATTAATTATTAATGTAGTTAAAGTCTACATTAATAGCTAGATTTACATTTTTTTTTAATAAGATGCATTTTGCTTATAAAATCCACACTAGGTCGAGCCGGTCTCGTGGACTTTTTGGATGGATTATTGATTCACAGAAAAATGTGAATGTTAAAGGTTGTATATCTCCGAACGAACAGCGAACTGAGACTATCCAACGACTATTGTTCTACATAATTAGAGCTTTACAACTATATATAAATTATTTTTATTGGTTGCCATGTTATTCGTCTACCAGCTTCCATACATTTTTGCCCATCCTCCTTTGCTGTTTGCGGTAGTGCGAAATGTAACACACATAAAACATTGTGCATGCAATGATATAGGGATGGTGGGGGTATTTAAAGCAGTGTTATAACATTAAAAACTAATTTTCGTAAAAAAAAAACGGCAGTAAAAATAGGAACTTTGACAGGTATGGTCCAGTACAAAAAAATTATTACCACGGGTTTCTTACACACCCTTTATTCGATTGTTAACGGGGGAGAGAAAGAAAAACAAGAGCATATAATATAATGAATCACGTCTTTTATACCTGAAGCAGCAAAAAGCAACTTACCTTCGCACTCCTCATGCACCCCGATCTTGAACCCCGGCGGACACCTGTCCTCAACGTGCGCGCGCGGCGATGTGATGAGGTTGATGGGGTTGCCGGTGACGCCGCCGCAGCTGTAGCCACCCACCGTGTTCTCGCACACGAAGGTGGGACAAGGAGGATTCGGCAGGAGGCACTCGTTTATGTCTGGAAAAAATTTCGAGAGAAAATTATAAAAGAAAGAAAATATGTTTATTTGCAGTTAACATGACGCAGACACTAAGAACTTAAGTGACAGCGGACAGGGCACATTGCTTGCAGAACAGATGGCCGATGGGGCTGAAAGGTTCTGGAATGGCGACCACGCACTGGAAGACGTAGCGTTGCATTGGAAGGCCTCCTACAAGGTGGACCGACGACCTTGTGAAGGCCGCAGGAACCCGTTGGATGCGAGAAGTACAGAACCGGTCGAAGTGGAGATGCTTGGGGGAGGCCTATATCCAGTAGAGGATGTCTTTCGGCTGAAATGATGATGATAATGATGATGACGCAGAGAAAGAACACAAAAAAAGATTAAGTTGGGGGAAAATATGCAGCACATCCAAGAAATTCAAATGATAAAAACTCTTGCGAAGAAATGGCGTGGAAAGTGTCTCCATCAGGCCATTAATTGAAATGTTTTCTGTTACCTACAATAAAGTTTTTACTACCGCATCACTATTTAACTTTGACTTGGTCGAGAAAAAATATATTGGGTTTTGCACCAGGAATTCCTTGGTAGCAGCCCGGAGAGCTTGCCACCTATTACATGGGACTTATACAAACTGGTGAAATGTGGTTGCACCTCTGCATAACCCTTCGGCGAAATACATGCATGTAGTTATGTTATGATACTATAGAGGAATGAGGAACAGGGTGTAAAGTTCACTCAACCTCCATAGAAAAGGGAGGATCCTCCGACCAGACGGGTATTGTGTCTGGCGGGCACCTGCCCGATGATTCATGTCAAACCGTTGTATCTATGCTAGTTGCGCGGTAAACTCTGCTTGCGAGAAGCAGGATTTTGCGTGACGTCAGTATAACGCGTAGTTTGCATGTGGCGTTGTAGATACCGCTACAATACTTACCATCACAAACATGATTGTTAAGGTTCCTGGCGAACCCTGGAGGGCACTGTCCCTTCTGTATGTTGTTCTTCTTGACTGCAATGCACCGGTATGAGCCCTGCAGGTTGTGGCACTGAGTGCCCGCCAGGCATACGTGCACGTCGAGCTGGCATTCGTCTATGTCTGCGAAAGAAGACGTTTGGCTGTTAGATTTCTTTGTAATAAGCATGCCCCTTTTCACTAACTCGAAATTAATACCTAGATAAAAGAACGCTGTTGGATTTTTAGATGTCCGTGCTGAGAAATGGAGAGGGATATGAAGGCAGAAAAGATGGATGGATTGTGTGAGGAATGATTATGAAAGAGAAGAAAGTGAATAATAGCATGACGGTTGACGGGAGAGAATGGAAGAAGGGACCGTGTGACAAGGGCAGGAAGATGATGATGATCATGATGATGATCACGATGACGCTGAGCCGAGCGTTGAAATCAAACAGCTGTCCCATACAAAACTTATATACGTATGGGACAGCTGAAAATTTTTTCACACTGTCCCAATCACCATCTTACAACTGTTGACATAAGTATTTTCTGCAAATATATCCTTAATTCCTGCTGCTGTTTAGAAGGACCCTTACCATGGAGATCCTCAAAGACGAATTAAATACGAAGAATAATTTTAACATACCCTGGCAAGAAGTTCCGTCAGGCATCAACTCGTATCCTCGTCTGCATGAGCACTTGACTTCCACGCCGTTGTCGTTGCACTTGTGCTGGCAAGGATTGCGCGGCTTACACCTGTTCTTACCCACCTGGGGATAAGATGAGCGCAAGAAAATTAAAAATGAGTTAATTAAAGAAATAGGTACCATTCATGGTGCCAATCACAGTAGCATTTTATACAGGGTGCAGGGAGGATACATCGACGCGCAAACTGAAACCATGAATTCAGCACATGATTGTAGACCCCTCAGTGCAAGTGTTGAAATATTTCGTCGGTTATTAAAAAAAAAAAATTGTTCTGCCGTAAATTTTGATGGCGCTGATTTTATTTATGATAACCGACGAAAAAAAGGGTCCCAGCCACCCTGCATATACCGAATGAATGAACCACTGTTCACTGAACCAGCTGTATTACTTGGAGGCTGCCATATCTGCTACCACAAGTACGGTGTCATAACAATATCCCCTTTCTGTTAATCACACAGCAAGTTTAGGCGCATTTGAACAGCAGAGGCACAGAGGCACGCTATCAAAATGGAACTTTAAATCGAACAATATATTTAACTACCCACCTCTTTACAATTTCGTCCATCAGCCATCAGCATAAAGCCAGGGTTACACTCGCACTTGTAAGACCCTGGCACAGGTATGCAATGATGTGCACACAACTCATTTGGAGCGTAGTCTTCACACACAGATGGTAATGCTAGAGACAAAGGTTTAAAGATAAAGAACATGTACAGACCGAAGACACAATGCAGTTTGCCTATAATAATTCCACTGCTGGGACATTGCTTCATATATGTTCGAAAAAAAAATCTGCGCAACAACGTTATTAACGCAATGAATGTTAGTGAACTGTGCAAAATGAAAGTCATTGCTCGTATTGCTATAGAGAGCAATTCTGGCCAAGTGGTAACGGCCGCGATTTACGAGGTGTAGGTCGTAGGTTCGAACCCAGACAGGCGCTTTACATTGTGTAAATTATTTCATCACCACTGCTCTCAAAACGGTGAAGGAAAACATCGTGAGGAAACCGGCATGTCCTAGAACCAAAAGTTCGAAGACATGTGACATCTGTCAACCCACACTGGGCCTGCGTGGTGGATTACGGCCCACTCCCTCTCACCGAGAGGAGGCCTGTGTCCCAGCAGTGGGAACATTATAGGCTGATTATGCTAGTATTGCTACCCCGCAGGACTGCCACGAGTTTCGGCGCTTAGTACCAATTTATGAAGAGTATTAAAATCTTTAGCATTGTAATACTTCGATGTGGACATTATTATAAGAATACCAGCCCAAAATTACTTATTTACGTCATTGTTTGTTGAGCAAACATCTTTAAGAGATAATATTTCTCTCATGTTTGTTGTAACAATAGGTACTATTGCTTATCTTTTCGCGAATACATTATGTATTGTAAGAACATAGAGAGTACTTACTAGATAACGTTATGGAGTTTGAACTTCTTGAAGTTGAGTCGCCTTTCCAGTCTTTAGCTGCTTTCTGTACAAAAGAAAATGGTCGTTATCTCAGAGCACGGCGGAATCGACACGCCACAATCCCAAATATGATTTGCATGCCCATGTAGCGGTAGAAAATGGTGGACTATTATAAAAAATATATAATAATTGGCAAACATGGGCACTTACCCATGTTTGCCAATTAATATATTTTTTTTAAGCGCCCAACTCTGTCAGCGGTCGCCAAGGGCGTGTCCGTGTCCCGTGGTCGTTACAAAGATCATTGAAACAAGACCTACTTTTGGTCATAACTCAGATTTCTAAGGCTCATATGTACTAGAGAGCCTTTTTGGCTGCAGCTTATAAATATGTTATTTACTACCTATAACGAAACAAAGATAAACCCAAGGACAACGGGGCGTCTGGACTGATCACAAGGCCACGGTTCGATTTCCGTATCAGGACAAATATTGGTTGTACAAATATTAGTAAGTCTTGCTGATAATAATATTCGTTCGGACTGGTGAGTATAATGTAGGGACCGTAATATTCCTGCGGGTGTATCTTTAAATGATGATTAAAGTTAAGTGTCGTACAAACGTCAAAAATGTATATGTGGCAGTATCTACAACGCCACATGCGGGTAACGCATAATTCTGCATCTCGCAAGCAGAGTTTACCGCGCAACTAGCATATATACAACGGACCGACATGAATCATCGGGCAGTTGCCCGCCAGACACAACACCCGACGATCCTCCCTTTTCATGGAGGTTGAGTGAAGTTTACACGCTGTTCCTCATACCTCTATTTAAGGTTAAACAGTCGCTAATCACTACTAACTTTAAGCAATGTTTATGAATAGGAGTACATGTGAAACCAGGTTCAGATCTTCCTCCATTTTTTCTCCTTACACCTTACCTGACAACAGGTGATAAACGCGTCATCAGCTAGCAGTTCCTCCGCGCTCACGCCATGCTTTCTCTTCACACAAGCATCTGGACCCTTGGACGTTCCAGCTGTTGTACCACGAGAGCAGTCGTTGCAGCATACCTGTGGACAACATCGTCATAGATTGTAGTAATGCGTTAAAAAGTAAATTCATGCATCAAATTGCGTTCTTCTACGCAGTTTTTGTAGAAAAGCTCTTTGGGAATTTCGAAGGACTAGTTACAGAGAACTTAATGGATGACATAGTGTGGAGTGAAAACCGCAAATGGGCGGAAAAATAGAAAACCATTTTTCTAAATAAATGTAGTAGCAATGTGCGAAAGGTAGCTGGGAATACATGGATGAAAGTGGGGTACATAGATCGAGTAATTTTACAGTCAGTGCAAATTCTTGCACTGACTGGACAGGTCCACTCAATTCTGTGTAGTAATTTTCTCAAATGACCATTTTATACAGCAATCTACATGGTCTTCACATGATCTGACCAAGAGTATGTCTCATCATCATCATCATTTCAGCCGAAAGACGTCCACTGCTGGACATATGCCTCCCCCAAGCACCTCCACTTCGACCTGTTCTATGCTTCTCGCATCTAACGGGTTCCTGCGGCCTTCACAAGGTCGTAGGACCACCTTGTGGGAGGCCTTCCAACGCTACGTCTTCCGGTACGCGGTCGCCACTCCAGAACCTTTCGGCCCCATTGGCCAAGATTATGTCTAGTAGACTTTAAAAGAGACTGTGACCTCTGAGATGGTTTCGACCTTTTTCTTAGATTAGTCAGGTAGGAAACGGCGACCTCATCTAGACGTGTAAAAGTGATTCGGATATCCTATTTACAGAATAAAAATATTTTTCATTTCACTAAGAGACGCCCAAAAAGGCTATTTGGAGGAAGTGTGATCAACAACCAGAGATAGACAAAGCGACATTCTAACCGCGATAACGATGATGGGAAAGTCAAAAATGTGCTGATTGAATCCTCCTCATTTATATGTGCAGAAAATCATCTAAGTGCTTGATAAATAAATAAATAAAAACTACCAAGATTTCTGCATACCAACGCAGGAAACGAGCATAAAGATACCTCAGTTTTGAACAAACAAGGAAGGTTTATTATTACTCAGTCACGTAAACCGAACAAACACGGATAACATCTGCACGTTATCAGTTAGCGTGGTGATAATGGATACCCAATTACCTAGTTACTGTGTGTTTGGATTGGGGCTGTGTTGCAGGTAAAGATGTGCTGTAGCGACTGGAAAGCTTGCAGACATAAAGCCCCTAATAGTCACATGATTTAAACCATTACAGACACCAATCTACATGGTCTTCACACGATCTGACCGGTTTTGTCTGGACTTTAAGGACTGTGACCTCGGAGTTTGTTTCGGCCTTTCTTCTCAGAATAGTCAGATAGGAAACGCCGACCTCATCTAGTTTAAAAAAATATGATTGACGTGTAAAAGTGTTTGTACAAACCTACTTACAGAAAATAAATCATTTATCATTTAACTCAGGCCTCGGCAATCAATTCGAAATGAGATGCCTACAAGTGACAATCAGAAATGGAACCAGTTTTAGATAGGTAGGTACATACCGGCTGACTTTTTTTGCCGTCTGGTCAAAAACAGGGTATAAAAGGTGGACGGAGTAGAATCCTATGGCACAGGAATCTCTTTTTTTTTTACTTTCAAACTTTTGATTGAAACTAGCCGATGGCCTCAATCAAAGGATTGAATGTCGCTATGAATTCATTGATAATATCCGCGCGTGCAGTAGAGTATATAAGTTGAATTTTTATATTATTTGTCGATTTATGTTTTTTATTTTTTTGTTTTAGTATGAAAAGTTTACTTCAAATAAGTAATAGTATTTATTGATAGGTTAATTTCAATATAAGGATAAAAAAGAGAAATTTCTTTTTTTGTTCCATAGGTTTTTTTACTGTCTGCTGCCTACGTACTTTTTATGGGAAAATGATCATTGAGTTACGTAGCTCCTTGTCGCGTAGCCAATCTGCATAGGACAGGTTTTCTATCTTCTGAGCAAAGGAAATATCACACCTTAAGCACGTCCAACCCAAACAACAATACATCGTCACACGTGCGGTAAATAGCTTACAAATTGCAATCGCTTTGCTTCTTATATGATATGATCTTAACTAAAACTATGCAACTGCTTAGGTGTTCTAATAATAATGATGTTATAAAGTGGTTACGTACTTTAATTCTGTTAAGCACGGATCAATTTTAATTACCTACTAGAATTTGTTTTACTATTAATATTACTATAGCACGTAGGCCGCTCCCGCGGCACCGCTCGCTTTGCTCGCTCGGCTCGCGCGCAGTTGGTCACAGTTCTAACTCAATCTAACCATTTGGTCGGGATAAGTCCGCTTCGTAACGTGTCTTCGAAATATGGTACGCCGAATAATGCAGCGCCGAAAGTTTGCAATAACGAATTATCTAATGACGAAAGCACGAAGCAACGATACTTATCGTGAGCGCTACTTCCAAGTTAGGTTTCTCGCTTACATGACCTAAAGCATGTAAAAAAGGTCTTATTATTATTATTAAAGCGCGGTCACTGTCGGACTGCATAGAAAAGAAAGAGAAGCGCGATGACACAACGCTGGTCATTTATTGCAAAATATGAAGCAATAAAATTATCTATTTACAAAATATCTATTGTTTGGACTAAAAAATTAAAAGACCAGTCCTTTAGCGTGTTGCTTGTAAGAATAATCTGACAAAAAATCAGAATGATTGTATGTATATTAATATGATTTTTATTGTTAAAAGAAAGTTTTTAGAGGTATCTTCATGATTTTTTTCTATCGTATCAAATTAGTAATTGTACTATATTTTCAACACACTATCTAACTAGCATATAAATAAAGTCCTCCAGACCGTATTTCGGCCACGGCGGCCAATCTCAACGGAGACTAGCCTTCGGCGCGGGAGATATTATAGTGCACAAGTGTGCGCGCAGACACAGGTGCACTCCCTCTTCCCTCACTCTCATAGTCCGATGGGACGGCAATCCGACACGACCGGAGACAGATCAGGCGCAGGACCAACGGCTTAACGTGCTTTCCGAGACACGGGGGTATCACACCGCCAACTTCCAAACTCCGGGCTATATTATCCTGAAGAATAACATATATATTTTTCTGATTTTGTTTACTGTAATCGATCATATACTTTTAGGCATTATATAACTTAGTACGTTTTTTGCGTTTAGGTCCTGTAGTCCCCTTAACTGCCCGTTCAATCATTTTATTGCTTAATTTTATTATTTATTTAATTATCCATTTAAGTATTTGATAAGACTCATTTTTAATTAGTTTATTGCTCAGTTTACATGCATTTTGTAATATTATAATTTACCAAAACTACAATAAACAACTGCCGCTTTAAATCAGTGCAGTTTTTAGATATAGACTTTCTATTAAGTACTAAATAAAGAAAGTTACTAACCTTACTTGTAGATGTGGTAGATTCACAGCTGTAGGTACTCGTTGCTATGTCTATGCCCGTCTCACAGTCACTTTGCTTTCTGAAACAATAGAACATCATGTATAATGAAAATGGCGGAGAAACCGTCAACTTTATATTTGACTAGCTGCGCCCCGCGGTTTCACCCGCGTAAGTTTCGAAATAAAAAGTAGCCTTTATGTTAATCCAGGGTGTCAGCTACCTCCATACAAAATTTTATCAAAATTGGTCCAGCCGTTTGAGCGTGAAGAAGTAATAAACATATAAACACACACACATACAAACTTTCGCCTTTATAATACTAGTGTGATTGCACTGAGGTCACTTGCAGTTGACTTTTTGAACGTTTTATAACTTGCAGCAATGATAGATATTTGTATAAGTAGGTATTACTGATTAGAACTGAACATTCCAAGGCGTTGTACCTATAACAATTTATTTACAAACAAAAGTCTACCTATCATAAATGTAACATACAGGCTACGTGCTTCAGTAAGTTGTTATAATTTATAAAGTATATAATACAATAAAAAAAGTATTTAGGTAAACAAAAGAAAATAGCAAAATTAACAAAAAAAAATAACACTAGTTCTAAAACAAAATACAATCAAGTGCACAAAATTACATTATTTACAGAATAGTCTATTCACGACAATCGTGACACTTTAAATGTGGAAAAAATTAAAACTAACAAAATAATAAAATCATACGTAACGTTGGACCGGCAATCCCCTCGTCTGCTAAGCACAAAGAGTATAATAATATTAACTATACAATGTTAGGGAAGCTTAAAGTTCGGTAACAATAGAATAAGTACCCAATTGTGTCTCATTTGTGACAGTGGAGCTCTTATTTCCCGCCAGGAAAATAAAAGTTATTTTCTTTATACAACGTTATTTTTAGTAGCGAAACCTGAATATAGTTTGTTCAGAATAAGTAACTGAATCGATTCCAATAATTTTTACCCTATGTTATATTTTGTCCCAAAAATATTTAAAAAAGGCTAAAAGTTGGACACCGAGCGACACTAAGTTGGTTATTCAACCTCGCACCGAACGGTTAGGTACCTAGGTACTATATTATCAATGAGCGCAAGACGGCGCGGGTGAGCATGTTTTTGTACGGACAAACAGGTAACTTACCAAGCTTCTAACTTTGTGATTTTTCATGATACAGTTTTGAAATTTTGTACATAGATTCTTTACATAAAAATACTAGACACGTGTTTCGGGTTTCGCATATACTAAAAATAATGTTGTATACAGGTGGGTAAAAAATCGTGGATCTGTTTGATCCACGATTTCTCAAAAAGGGCGATAGTTGGGGTTATTTGCAGCACATTTTTTTTTTTAATAAAAGTATCATCACTACAAAAGTTCTTTTATGACTGTTTCGTTTGATTCACGATTTTTTGCCCTGCCTGTACAGTAACGCTGTATTTAATGGTAAGTCATATTGTAATACCTGGTGGTAAATCCTTTAGCCTTTTGCCAACAATATTGCGCTCGGCTTCCAGTCCAACCGGATGCAGCTGAATACCATTATTTTACATGGAGAGACTGCCTATCTGACCTCCACAAACAGGTACTGAATAACACTATGCCCCTTGCTAAGACAGGTTGTCAGACTTTTGGGCTACTGACTACCCGTAACGACTGCTAAAGATCTACGAATGACAGCCGGGACCAACAGAGGCACGGAGGGGTCTCGATATGTAATGGATGGGTACCCCTCCACGAACCGACCGCGACAAGCCTCGCGTTGACCCGTACGGCTGCTATTATTTAGCCACGAGCAGAGCAGAGAGAATTCAGAAAACTGTGCGTGAAACCTCTTTGCTATAATTTTTTTGTATTTTTTTTTCTAATTTACTAATTAAACTTACTTACACATTATTATTACTACATAATCAAAAACAACAAGTTTTCCTCATTTATTATTGGCATATTTTACCATTATTATCATTAACACACATTCGATCATTAGGTAAGTATGTAAAACATAGTAACATGTTTTCCTTAAAATATAGGTCAAAATAATTAAAGGTTTTGCAAACATGACATTGACACTAAAAACCTTGTGCCTATTTCAGTGATAAGAATGAGAGGACTTTGTTAGCCGCTGACAAAACAATACTAAAAACATAGTTATATTTGAGCTGAACATTAATCATTCAGTACCTGGGTGTGCTCTTGACTGCCGACCGGGGGTCCTGAATTGAATTCGATTCCCAGGTCGGACAAAACAGGCAGACCGGAGTTTGGAAGTTGCCGGTTTAATACCGCCGTGCCTCGAAAAGCAAGTAAAATCGTTGGTTCTGCGCCTGATCTCTCCCCGGTCGTGTCGGATTGCCGTCCCACCGGATATTGAGAGTGAGGGAAGAGAGAGTGCACCTGTGTTTGCGCACACACTTGTGCTCTATAATATCTCCCGCGCCGATGGTTAGTCTCCGCTGAGATCGGTCGCCATGGCCGAAATTCAGTCTGGAGGATTTTATTTATTTATGCACGTGGACCAGCGACTAACTTGGAAAACCCACATCTGCCGGCGCTGCACATGGGCCTTGCCCATTGGTTCAGACTTGGCACCACATCCAATGTTGAGCAAAATCAGTAAAATCCTGTCCAATATCTGTCCAGCACACTAATTGCGTAACACACTCAATCGGAATCTGAATCATTTTGAAGCTAATTGCTAATACATTGCTTCATAAGTTCTCTAAACTCTCACTCGAGAACAAGTTACTATTTTACGAAGCCTTGATCAATCCAATATGATGGACCTACGGGATACAGCTATGGGGTAGTCGGATTCAAACATCAGCATACCGTGCGTGCCAGCGTTACCGTGTTTGAGTCATAGAAATTAAGCCCAACCTTACCTAAAATATTCATTACAGCATTGCGCCTTAGCTAGCAGACACATAGACCCCAAGGCAGCTGGCACTTCAGGCGGCACCGACAGCGTACCCTGGCAGTCAGTCTGTGTATGGTTCCAGGCAAACCCTGCTCCTTCGTTGCAGCACAGTTGGATGGTCTCCGCCATGTCATCGCCGAGGTAGCCTGAAAATAATGAAAAATAAGATATAGTTAAAGGTTCGAACCCAGACAGGCGCTTTACTTTGTGTCACCACTGCTCCCAAAACGGTGAAGGAAAACATCGTAAGGAAACTGGCGTATCCTAGAACCAAAAATTCGATCGAAGACATGTGACAACCAGCACTGGGCCCGCGTGGTGGATTAATTATTAATTATATATATTAATTATTATTATTTACGTGGTCCACTGCCTCTCACCGAGAGGAGGCCTGTGTCCCAGCAGTGGGAACATTGTAGGCTGATTATGCTATGATATAGAATCTGTATCTGTCGTAGCAGATGGCGTTATGTAGTTTCTGCCTGCCACTATGGGAAGAGCGTGAGTTATGTTAGTAGGATTTGTTTTTTTTTCCATTTTATGTACAATCGGCTGTTTAGCCATAATTAATTGTGTTCTACTAGGGTGGAATTGTTTTGATGGCCATTCCAATTAATAGTCTCAAATCTACTCCAAAGTTCCACTAATGCCATTTTTTATGGCGTTTTATATGGTCTTTTTTATGGCGTTTTATATGGTCTTTGTCTCTTTCTAGAATATTAAATATGGTAACAAAATCATAAACAGAATGACGCTTGTATTCTCCTGACCATAGTAGCATCGGTAGGCCAGTTGAACCGACGACCACATTAATAATAACATGCCAGAGTTGGGTACAAGAGGCCAAGGAACGGGTAAAGTGACGTGCAATGGAAGAGATCTACAGCCAGAATTGGGTGGATCCGGGTTGTAAAACCGAAATTTTCTTCAACCCCTATCCACCCTTGCTTCCTTCCTCCCCCTTCCTGGGTTTTGAGTTTCCCCTCTTCCTGTGTCATCAATTTTAGCTATAGATTTATACAGGTTTTATGCCTGGCAGCTATTTAAAAAAAAAAAACAAAATGGTGCAACAGTAAGTATGCTAGACTCCATATCTTCAATTCCCTTGCATCATAAGTCATCAAATAATTGTTATGTATTGACAAAAGCTTACCACAAACAATAAAAATAGACCCATATTATACCCGACCTCGTAACACATTGACGATGCCTACGCGCATAAGGGTCATAAATTATAATAAAATACATGAAACCTTATAAAATTAATTTATTGTCATCGCCGCCATATTTGACGCATCGCATTCATCGTAAATCAATGTTGTGAAGGATGATCGTTAATATTCTTGATTGCAATTTTAATGAGTTTTCATCACGGGAAAATATACTTTAGATCGATTCTACTGCGGCCGCGACGTCGTCGGCGCAATATGTCACATATATTATTGTATTTTTTTTAATTTGAAATGGGTTTGCTCTTGACTCTAGTCTAGGTCAGAGGTGACAGAGACAAAGTCGACGATGGAGTGAGATTACCCAGAAGAAGCCTGTTCACTCTTACTTTGCAGAGATTCTGGTTGTATGCGCTCGGAAACACAGACGCTGGCGCTGGTAGAGTTCCAATCTTTTGCTCTGCGTATTATTATTTTTCATGAATGAACGTTATTATTATTTTATAAATAAGTATACATACATATATAGGGTCAATTTTCAAGTTTAATAGGTAGATAACGTAAGAAAAATAAAAAAAGTATTTTGTTAAAAATGAGCTCTTTTCTTTAGTTTCCCGTATGTCTTCCCAGAATTCAATCCTCATCAGCGACACTATCGAATGGTGTAATGTAATACGCGCGCATCTACAGTACCCCTAGCGATAGTCGCGGTGCTCTCAGTCACGGGTGCCGCTTAGGGGTACCGTAGATGCGCGCGTCTGTGTGAGTGTGCCGTTTCGAACGTTAGTACGTAGTTTCCGTACTGTTCATATCTTTACTGTGCTTATACTAACAACATTTCATTATCATAAGACCTTCATCTTTATAGTAATATCTAACATCAGAACTACCGAACAAATTCCGACCCTAATCTGGCAACAGAAGAGGCGCCTAATTACTTCGTTATTCTTATGACATTGCTTAATCACCTAATGACTTAGATGAAGCTCTTGTCACACAATCTCAACAGATTTATAACGATTAAGATGGGCATACGCTCATAAACTAACTTCACTTTCTTTCGGTTTATGCGTTTGAACGCAAAAAACGCAAGTTTTAGAAACAATAAAAGTTTAAGATCGACTACAGTAAACCAAATCAGAAAAATATATGATATTCTTCAGGATTATGCTAGGAACAAAAGTGTTTTGAAAACATAATAAAACTAATTTGATACGATAGGAAAAAATCATGAAGATACTTCTAAAAACTTTGTTTTTACAATAAAAACCATACTAGTATACATACAATCATTCTGATTTTTGTCAGATTATTCTACAAGCAACATACTAAAATACTAGTGTTTTAATTTTTTAGTCCAAGCAATAGATTTTTTGTAATAAAACAGTTAACTGTCCATTATGATTCATAATGCTATCCTTTTATGATTCTGCCAAAGTGGCCTTTTTAGGCCCCCTGATCTCTGATGACGATTATTGCCGAAAGCTGATGACCAAAACACGGTTTTTGTGGTAGGTACTCAATATCCGTCAAACTATCGATGAAGTAAACCGAATTATTGTCACTTGCATTCCAGTTGAAATCGATGCTAATGTTAGTAAACAAACCATAAAGCATTTAGAATTACTGCCACAGATTATAGTTCCGATTGCATTACTGTGTCTATCTGTGGTAACGATTTAAATATTTACGAGGAAGTTACGACAGAACGATAACAAATTTAAATTTCGTGCAAATATATACTTGAATTCAGTGTTAGGCGACTTGTTTAAATAAATACACCAAGAAGTTTATAATGCACAGCGAGCAATTGGTGGCCCAGGCGCTCTACTTTGTGTAAATTATATCATCACCACTGCTCTAAAAATGGTGAAGGAAATCATCGTGAGGAAACCGGCATGTCCTAGAACCAAAAATTTTAAGACATGTGATATCTACCAACCCGCAATGGACACTTGTGTTGGATCAAGGCCTGTTCCCTCTCACTCCCACTCACAACCCAGTTACTGGGTAATACGATAAGTACCCAGTAACTGGGTTTTGTTCCAATTCTCACGCTCTAGTATACGACTCATCCAAGCTTTACCTGAATGGTAACAATGTCGTCCGCCAGCTGTCTCTTATTTTATTTTCTTCTTCTTGTTCGCGTACTTCATTATGGGGCCCGTGGCTAAATAATAACAGCCGCACAGGTCGATCGATCAGGTTAAGCTACGCTACGCTTGCCGCGGTTGGTTTGTGGATGAGTAACCATCTTTACATACCGTGACCCCTCCGTGCCTCGGAAAGCACATTAAGCCGTCGGACCCGCTGTCATTCGTGGATCTTTGACAGTCGTTACGGGTAGTCAGAACCCCGAAAGTCTGACCAAGTGGTATCGTATTACCCAGTAACCGGGTTGTGGAGGTCAGTTAAGCAGTCGCTCCATGTAAAATACGAACCATTCGCCTAATGACCGATTCGCCATTGGACTGTTCGTCGACAGGATCATTCATTTATTTCCGTTTCCCCGGCAGACTCTTTCACCTACGGATACTGGTATTCAGCTGCATCCGGTTAGACTGGATGCCGACCCCAACATAGTTGGGAAAAGGCTAGGCAGATGATGGTTAGTATACTACTAGAACTCTTGAAGACACCAAATATTTCAATAAGTAAAACCAATATTTTATAATCCTAACGACTCATTATTATAACTCTTCATTGCGCACCACACGGCCACCACATGGTGCACCAGAAATTAATTATTCTGGTCAAAATAAACAAATTACGTTCGATGAATCAAATTTAATGTTCCAAATAAGCATGAAAAGTGGGTCATCAGCTTTGGAGCACCGATAAATGTGAAGTATGAGGAAAAATAAATACGGTCAAGTGCGAGACAATGTAAATAAATATTACAGTTTGTATATTTATTTGGGTCAGTGTGTGAACGAAATCAAGTACTTAATACCCACTTACATTTTCGTTCATGTGGTTCCCGCTTTTTTTCGTGGAAATCACTTGTATTGCCACTGACTTATTGGCTTCTCTTGCCTGTTACCAGGGGGCCTAAAAAGGCCACTTTGGCAGAATCATAAAAGGATAATATTATGAATAATAATGGACAGTTAACTGTTAAATTAATCGTATCAAATCCCATTGGTGTAGGATTTCTCAGTTATTTTTATTTGTCTGTGCTAAAATACCAATCAATCCAATCCAAATCCAATCCCAATCTCTTTGATTATACCTACGTAGTGCAGCGAAAAAAGAAAAACAGGGACTGTCTTCGCCATATTATGATTCATAATGTTATCCTTTTTAACCCCCGACGCAAAAACGACGGGGTGTTATAAGTTTCACGTGTCTGTGTGTGTGTGTGTGTGTCTGTCTGTGGCATCGAAGCTCCCGAACGGATGAACCGATTTTAATTTTGTTTTTTTTTTATAATTCTGCGAGCTGCTGCCTTTTAGGAGTTTCTAGGTAACCCCTTGCTAAGACTGGTTGTCAGACTTTCGGGCTTCTGACGACCCATAACGACTGTCAAAGATCCAAGAATGACAACCGCAACCAAATGCTTAACGTGCTTTCCGGGGGATCTTGGTATGTAAAGAAGGTCACGCATCCATAGACCGACCGCGGCAAGGATCGATAATAATAATAATAATATTCCACAACTATCACACAACGCCGTCTAGTCTCAAGCTAAGCAGAGCTTGTGTTATGAGTACTAGACAACTGATAAACATACTTATATATTTCTATATACATACCTACATATATAGATAAATTACACCCAGACACAGAACAAATGATCATGCTCATCACACAAACATTTGTCCTGGGTGGGAATCGAACCCACGACCTCCGGCATAGCAGTCAGAGTCACTGACCACTAGACCAACAGGCCAGTCAAAATCGATCGACCCGTGTGACTGTTTTTACTTAACCACGAGCCCCTCCTGACCTTTCGACAAACACAATGCAGGTGCCAAAGTTGCTCAGAGCTATTGTAGTTAACACCATAACTAGTGAAAATGGAGCAAACTCATTATTCCCGAGTCCTAACAACGAACCAATGAAAATGGGTATAAGTGCTCAAATACTTCAAGCTACTTATTGAAGGAAATTATCAATTTCAGGCCTCTAGCCTTTGGTCAATAACCTGAAGCTATTTGTGATTCTCTCGACCTAATAACGATTTAACTGCCTAATGAGTTTCAGGAATTAGGACAAACACCCGTTGATAGACCCATAAGGAAATGCTGGTCAAATTCAAATTATTTCATTTCACATAAACCTATTATATGAGTACCTTACTTTTGAAACGTCAGAAGCTAGGTGCACGGTTTCAACGCTGACGTGTAATAGTTACTAGACTGAGCAGTGGTGTCCAAGTGGTAACGGCCGCGACTTACGAGTTGTAGGTCGTAGGTTCGAACCCAGACAGGCGCTTCACTTTGTGTAAATTATTTCATCACCACTGCTCTCAAAACGGTGAAGGAAAACATCGTGAGGAAACCGGCATGTCCTAGAACCAAAAAAAATGGTTGCCTGTAAAGTCGGTTTTACGGGCGAAGATTTTACGTGACAACGTCTTTTTCTCGGTAGAATAGTTGAGTGGGAGAGAGACGCAAGGCATTCGGCGGGCCTCTCTCTCGTTCGGTGACTCATCGTAACGTTACCGAGCGTTACACTTTTTCATAAGTGACTCCCAGCCGCAACCTAATTTAAGACGTTGTCACGTCAAAATTCGAAGACATGTGACATCTGCCAACCCGCACTGGGCCCGCGTGGTGGATTACGGCCCACTCCCTCTTACCGAGAGGAGGCCTGGTGTCCCAGCAGTATTTATGTGTAATAGTTCATTCCTATACTCAGATATCCTAGAAAGTAGTGGTACTTATACGAATTTGTGTGGAAAAGGCAAACCTACAAAAAAAAAATGTTTTTCACAAAAAAAAAAACAACCGACTTCCGTTTTTATCTAGTAGGTAGCTATCAATCCAGTAACACTTAAGGGGGAAGCTCTAAGGTGGCCCGCGAAATTTAAATTTTCTTACGTTTTTTGCAATTTACTGGTCAGTATTAAGTTGTACGTTGATTAAAATATGATTCGCGGCCGTAACAAATATGTATTTACAGAATTATAATCATTAAAGTCATCAAAACAACTCTCTAAGACCATGTAATCCCCAAATGTCAAGATTCATGAAATAGTCATTCTTGGGGATTACATGGTCTTAGAGAGTAGTGTTGATGACTTTAATGATTATAATTCTGTAAATACATATTTGTTACGACCGCGAATCATATTTTAATAAACGTACAACTTAATACTGACCAGCAATTTGCAAAAAACGTAAGAAAATTTAAATTTCGCGGGCTACCCTGGCGCTTTCACCTTAAAGAACTCATAAACGTGAAATGAGATCCCCTTTTTATAAACATGTATACGGAACACTGAAAACGTAACATAAACTGTATAGGTACATAACATCCCATACTCTTAATTCATTTAACTGCCAATCAATATTAAACCTTGCCTGAATAAGAATAAAGTGCATTTTCAACTCTTGCGCAGCAGTCGAACGATACCATCGCAATCGAGGAGAAACTTCAGCGACCTGATTTTAATGACACTTATAAAGTGTTACGATCTGTTAAGAGCCTATACTACCTCAGCTAAAATTCACCCTTTATCTCGCTCGCACGATACTGCTCGCGGACTGTGTGAAAGCGAGACAGAGTGCGGTGCTGGGCGGGAGACAGCGCCAATAGTTTAGGTATTTGCTTTTTACGGTGAAAATAAAGGTAATTCAAAAAAACTAACTAACATAAGACCTGCTTTATAGTTAGTTCAGTTATTATGCAAAGTTTCATGATCTAATTTGAAGTATTTTTTGAATACCAGCGGTTTATTGTTCGGTTTGGAGGTAACTTTGGAATTTTTTTCTATCGAGAAAATTATATGGAATCGTGTTTTCGTCTAACATAAGACCTTACATTAATCCTCAACTTTAGCATATATTTATTTCAAAATTAATGCTGCGGAATTTTCGACATAACGGAGGATCATGCTAAGCCATTTGAGGTAGTATAGGCTCTTAAAAGAGAGTATGTTCAAGCTTTATTGGTTACGGTGTAAGCAGAAAATTCCATATCCAAGGCACACTTATATCTGCTAAAAATGATATTCAGAGCCAATTTGCAAATTAGACACCTTTAGACACCTAATAAAAATAAATAAAATAAAAATAAAAAAGCCTTTTATTTCTTACAAACTTAAAAAGAAAAATAAAGAAAAGTACCTAAATAACAGTGAGATGACTCATATTCTGCAAGTATATATAAATTTTTTTTTTTTTTTTTCATTACCAAATTTATACATAATAACGCTATGTTATTGGCTAAATTATAAAAAAATCTTGCTTTCTTTAGACACCTATAATTTTAATATTCCTTCACCGGCAACGGTGCTATTTGAAGCTCGTTAATATTACGATCCTAATGTAATACTTATTATTAAATGATATTTTTTACAAAAATAATAAAAATATTCAAGTACTTCATTTCCTTGAAACATTGCAAGCCCACAGCTAGACAGAGCGGCATCCTATCAGGGATAACTGTGATGGAGAAGTCAAAAGGGTATTGGAATGTCACAAGGTACCGCAAAGCTTATGTCAATCCTGTTGAAAGTCACTGTAGAAATACGATACACTTTGAAAGCGATTGCCACATGGGTACGCCCTCTCTGGATACTTTCATTATTTACGTCACACACACATTCTGTATCAAGTTTATTTATATTTTCAATCTGCGATCTTGGTCCATCGATTAGGTACCTAGCTATTATAGTAGTGTCCAGAACACAAGTATTATTAATGTAAGTACTATCTATTATTTCTATAAGGATCTAACGAGACAGTAATAGCATATGTCGAGGGGTCCGTGGCTAAATAATAACAGCCGCACAGGTCGATCGATCAGGTTAAGTTACGCTTGCCGCGGTTGGACTGTGGATGGGTGACCATCTTTACATACCGAGACCCCTCCGTGCCTCAAAAAGCTCGTTAAGCCGTTGGTCCCGGCTGTCATTCGATCTTTGACAGTCGATACGTCAGAAGCCCGAAAGTCTGACAACCAGTCTTACCAAGGGGTATCGTATTACCCAGTGACTGGATTGTGGAGGTCAGATAGGCAGTCGCTCCATGTAAAATACGAGTATTCAGCTGCATCCGGTTAGACTGGAAGCTGACCCCAACATAGTTGGCTAATCTCCAAAAGGGCTGGACCGATTTTCACGGGCAGCAGCTTAAGTTACTACTTTACCTTTTGACCGCCACACGTCAAAAAATCAAAAACGTGCCCTCGGCGTCAAAGTCTGCCATGTACCTAGTCGAACCGTGGCAAGCTGGGCACATTTTGGTTTGTCCATGACTGTGGCGGTCAAGAGGATAAGCTACTTTTGCTGGTATTCAGCTGCATCATGGTTAGACTGGAAGCCAAACCCAACAAAGTTGGGAAAAACCTAGGCAGAGGATGGTGACTGATAGCAGGAAAGAAGAATGGAAGAGCTTTGTATTTGATACAGTTTATTATACAATATACAGTATTGCAAATAGAAGATGAGCCTGTTACCATTTACTGAGCACGATTCTAATCTCAGAAAATAAATGATGCGACTGTTACTTCAAATGAAGCACAATTATTATTAACTCCTGACTCTATCTCTGACAATATAATTAGTTTTTCTTTTATATTTAAATTACCTGCCAATAGAAATAGAGCACTTTCGTCTGTTCCTATGTTTGAGCTTCATATCAATACTATAATATTATATTATAATCTGTATCCGAATAATCCATCCATACTAATATTATAAAAAAACTAATATTTTATTAAAGTAACTCTGTCTGTCTGTATGTGACGTTTTCACGCCTAAACCACTGAACGGATTTCCATAAAATTTGGCAGAGACATAGATTGCATCCCGGGGAAGGACATATAGTTTTAATAGACATACCTCGCGGGCGAAGCCGCGGTCGGAAGTTAGTAGGTAAAAAATCTGTCCAGTAGGACAGATTTTGACGAAAAACAAATAACTTAGTCTATTCAAGTGTGTTTCAAATTGATGCTATTTCAAGTTAAAATAATATGAACTTTATTTTAATGGAAATTAAGTTGATTTCAGAGTGACTAGCACTATTGAAAAAGTAATAAAAATTATTGGAGTTGTAGCGTAAACTGCACTTTATTGTGTAGGAATTAAAGTTATTTTTCCTTAAACTCATATTTGTTTACATTTTTGGCAAATAAGTCGCGAATGCAGATTATATACCTAACTGTCCTGAAAAAGGACATAAAATACTTTTGTGTGTAAATGTTCATAAGTAACTTTTTAGACCTTTGTATCCTGCTTATGCGATGAAGTGTTAATTCGTTTCGAAAAACAAGGGCTTGAAACTTTGTATGAAATGCCGTACGTCGTAAACGCTCTTAAAGTTCAAGTTAGCATAGTAAAGTTGTACAGACGTCAGCACATCAAGCTATTACAATCTGTCAAATTTATTTAATAGATTTTGAACTTTAACGCTAAAGCATAAGGTCCAAAGTTGATTGGGAAAATTTGACAGTTTCGGGTAGCTACCATGATGTGCTGGCGTTTGCACATTTTAAATGTAACTACAGAAATTCCTACTTTATTTACGGAAAAGTTTGCTTGAATAATTAAGCGATGCAATTATGCTTATCTGCTAGGATTCTAGGATCCTCTTTGCATAAGTAATTAGCTTATGAGCAATGCTTTAATCAACGACATAAATAGATATAGGTACTGCTAATTAATTTGCGTGGGATATAATGATCAAGTTTTGTGACCTTAGGAAAACCAGATAGAGTCCTTTTAAAACCTATGCTTTATAGAACGTGACCTCAGTTGGCTGATCTGTCTTATTCATGATAATAGATTTATAGAGGTATGAGGAACAGGGTGTAAAGTTCACTCAACCTCTATAGAAAAGGGAGGATCCTCCGACCAGACGGGTGTTATGTCTGGCGGGCAACTGCCCAATGATTTAAGTCGGGGCCGTTGTATCTATGCTAATTGCGCGGTAAACTCTGCTTGCGCGATGTAGGATTTGCGTGACGTAGTATGATGCGTTGTTTGCATGTGGCGTTGTAGATACCGCTACAGATTGATAGATAGATATAACGTTTATTCAGTGAAACAAAAAACATCAAAAAAGGTGAAAGACAAAAAAAAAACTAAGATTAAAAAGATGAATTACCCATAGACACCTAGCTCATATACATCTTTATCGGTCGATCACTACGTGCGGTGTGTGTCTCATGGTTGCACCAAATGGGAGTCCAGCTCAGCATATGCCAGGTACAATACCTGACGCTGATATTATAATAATAATAATAATAATAATTTATTGAATATTACAAACCAATGTTACATGTATTGTCTTATAATTAACTTAACTTAACGGCGGTCTGTAATTGTTAGCGATCGTCATTTGGATCTTTACGGCGGTCCCCAAACTAGGCGGCGCCTGTATCTTGGGGGCCAGAGTTGTGACATAATAGTGTTATTTACCACTGCAGTTTATTTAGGAGTAGGTGAGTAATTGCAACCGATTATATAAAACTAGATTAAATATTAAGAAATCTTAAAACGTAAATTATTTAAAACAAATAAAGCTTAAATTGCACTGAGCAAAGCCTAAAACTAAAAATATTAAACAATTAAAATGAAATGTTAAACAATCAAAATTAAAATGATTAAAATGAGAAAAAAGAAAATAAAATGTAGGATAATCAAGATTAGGATGTGTGTGTGTGTTAGTGTGTGCACGTGTGGTGTATAGGTGTTTTAGTGTGTGTACATGTGGTGTGTAGGTGTCAGTGTCTGTGGTGGGAGTAGGATTCCGAGTGTGAGTTGAGTGATGTGAGGATGTTTTCTGATTCATCGTGTGAAAGACCTAATAGCCATTGTTTAACAACATTTTTGCATCTGGAGATGGAGAGTTCTTTTGGATCACAAGGTAAACTACTGGTGACCTTGTTATACACAAAAGTGTGTAGTATTCCGCTGCATCCCGTTAGTGACACAAGAATCACTGAATTGAAACAGATTGAATCAACACTGACAGTTAGCAACACCATTGAGGGGCTTATGGCTAAGTAATAACAGCCGCACGTATCCATAGATCAGGTTAAGCTACGCTTGCCGCGGTTGGTCCGTGGATGGGTGACGATTTTTTCATACCGAGACACCTCCGTGCTTCGGAAAGCACGTTAAGCTGTTGGTCGGCTTTCATTCTTAGATCTTTGACAGTCGTTCCGGTTCGTCAGAAGTCCGAAAGTCTGACAACCAGTCTTACCAAGGGGTATCGTATTACCCAGAAACTGGTTTGTTGAGGTCAGATTGACAGTCGCTCTATGTAAAATACTGGTATTCAGCTACATCCGTTTAGACCGGGAGCCGACCTCAATATAGTTGGGAAAGGCTAGGCAGATGATGAGGAGTAAGCAACACCATAGTTTTTAGGGTTCCGTACCCAAAGGGTAAAAACGGGACCCTATTACTAAGACTCCACTGTCTGTCTGTCTGTCTGTCACTAGGCTGTATCTCATGAACCGTGAAAGCTAGACAGTTTTTTTCGGCGTTTTATGCCTTGTAGTACGGAACCCTTCGTGTGCGAGTCCGACTCGCACTTGGCCGGCTTTCTATAAAACACGTAAGTACCTAAGACAAAATTAATTCATAAAAAATCTTGTTCATAAACTTAAAATTATTTCTTTTAACTAAAATAAACGAAAACAAAATGTTTTCATTTATTTAATTTTAAATTGAATCCATCAATGGTATTTAAAGAGCCGACATTATAAAAAAAATGCGGAAATCCAGTTCCTTTATGGCAAGATCCAAGCTGCCTACTCGAAAATAAAACATTTTTTTCTCAAAATACTTCATCCCACACATCTTAAACTAATCTCAAAGCAATATAATAATGCCTACCTATTATAAAACTCAATCAAAACGTATGCGCATAACAGATTACCATCTCAATCATCTAATCGTTGCAGCATCCCATCTTAAGATACGATGTTTCTATCATCTGCTAAGTACTTGAACCACTTTGTTTTAATAGCGCTTTGTTTTTTGTTTTATAATATATTTCTTAAAGGTTGGTCGGCAGCAAAAGTAGAAAAATACTTTAGATATTTTTTTTTTAACAAATTTAGTTGAATATTTATTTACTGTAGTACTTTTTTATTGGTCTGAGTTTACTGCAGGTAAAATATTTTTATGGGCATAAGTTTTTATACACCCACTCTCATAAAGATCGGAGATGCTACACTCGAAGTCGTGAACGAGTATGTTTACCTAGGACAAACTGTCCAGTTAGGTAGGTCTAACTTCGAGAAAGAGGTCAATCGTCGAATCCGACTCGGCTAGGCAACGTTCGGGAAGCTACGCAATATCTTCTCGTCCCACATACCGCAGTATCTCAAGACGAAAGTCTTTGACCAGTGCGTGTTTCCAGTGATGACTTATGGCACTGAAACGTGGTCGCTCACAATGGGCCTTATAAGAAGGCTAAAAGTCACCCAAAGGGCAATGGAGAGGGCTATGCTTGGAGTTTCCCTGCGTGATCGAATCAGGAATGAGGAGATCCGCAGGAGAACCAAGGTAACTGACATAGCCCGAAGAATTGCCAAACTTAAGTGGCAGTGGGCAGGGCACATTGCTTGCAGAACGGATGGCCGATGGGGCCGAAAAGTTCTGGAGTGGCGACCGCGTACCGGAAGACGTAGAGTTAGAAGGCCTCTTTTTTTTTTTTTGGCCAAAACTACGGCTTTCGTGCTTAGGGAACAAGGAAGTAGAACTCCATGATGTTGCTTCTAAGGGCTGATTTTACCAAAGTCAGATATCTTTTATTCGTGGAATAAAATTGACGTCTGACAGTTTTGGAATGAAAAAACTATCAAAAATTCTAAATTTATTCTCAGGTTATGACATAATCTAGGTATAAAAGTTTAGTGGAATGCGCCCTAATTAATAAAGAATAAACGAAATAGTTTTAAAATTAAACTATTGATTGAAAGCTTCAGAGTGACATACGAGAGGGAGAGGTATTAGGAAGTTTTGTAGCGGTATCTACAACGCCACATGCGAACAACGCGACATACTGACGTCACGCAAATCCTGCATCGCGCAAGCAAAGTTTACCGCGCAACTAGCATAGATACAACGGCCCGACATGAATCATTGGGCAGTTGCCCGCCAGACACAACACCCGTCTGGTCGGAGGATCCTCCCTTTTCTATAGAGTATGAGTGAACTTTACACCCTATTCCTTATACCTCTATAGTTTCATTCTAACCTTTGCACTATTACCACAAACGCACTCTTAAACCACACAAACTTTACACTCAGTAGGAGGTGTTAACAAGTACCTAAGTGGCTACCATTTAACACATTTGAAATTAATACTGTACAGTCATCAGTCATATCACTTAAACACTTATGTTGTTGATTGTACTTATGGGCTCCCATCAACCATTCAATTTAAAAACTGTTATGATGAACTCATAATGTTAGGAATGCAATTGTGGAATAAACTTGATCAATTAATATCGTGCATTTGTTCTGTCTTCTGGCTAATGCTCACCCAAGACGAAGACACCTTTATTTCCGAGAAAAATATGAAAATGCTTTTCGCACTTTCTGTGAGACACATAATTAAAAAATATATATAAACATCCGAATCGAGAACCTCCTCCTTTTTTGAAGTCGGTTAAAAAACTAAAAAACACGTTTTTATCACGCACAAAAAAAATATAAAATAATTAAATTGTTTTAAATTAAGTGCGCAACACGCTTTTTGAATTAAATTTAAGTCGAGTTTACTTTCGGATAAGTAGGTTATGAAACTGTAAAATAACCGGGGAATACGTAGTCATGTGCAGTTGTGCAATATTTTATCTAAACTTTCAGAAACACAATAAATAATATCGTATTAATGACGCCCAAATCTAACATTCTAACGCGGTTCATCCAAATGCAATCCAAAGCGGTTATGATGTGCCAACGCCACTTACCTTCCAACATTTTTTTTTTTTTTTTTTGTTGGGAAATCATCAAATGTCCCCTCTGGGCGGAGCGGAAGGGATGTCAGACTCTTACTGACTAAAACCCACCCATGTTCCTTCCTTAGCCCTTTAAGTTCCGGGCGAGCGGTAACCCTTTCGGACAATCCCGCTGACCCGGCAGACTTCGGCCCTTCAGATGATGCTGACATCTCTTTGAGGCGCTCTCTGCTTGGGCAGAAAACCTCCACGTGTGCCCGGGGACTAGGGTTCCTTTCTGGATACGTCCGGGGGGACCTTCCATCACTTACAATCCAATGCAATCCAAATTGATTATGATTATGATTTAACTGATGTGCCAACGCCATTTACCTACCTACTGGGAGTAAACGCAATATATCATTATTTAGTGATTTGCACATCTTTCCTAAACCAACGTACATATACATTACCTTCCCACCTCATACATAGGGTTGTTGCCTTTTGCTAGAGTTTGCACTGCACAACTTTCTATTAGGCGAAAAATAAGAGTTATTCTGGTCTGATCCCCTGAACCTCCCTCCACCCCCCCTCCTCGATCCCCTGCTAGTTCGTCTTCTGTTTTAATCTCTGTCTTATCCACATTAGACGTACAGTGGTGGACAAATGTAAAGAAATGGTTGAGGGAAGATGACATCTGTTATGTAGGACTGCTAAAATTTGGTGTAAAATAACACAAGCAAAACATTTGATCTAAGTTTCTGAACGTTTTGAAGTTTACAGAAGGAATCTGTTAAAAACATCGTGACAGGCCTTCCAAAAGATTGTAAAACACATCTAGGTCATGTAGCAGACAGCTTAGAAAACCATAAGCAATTATAATGCACAAGTGTGTGCGTAGATACAGTGCAGGTCAGTCTCTCTTCCCTCATTCTCATAGTCCGATGATACGGCAATTTGAAACGATCGGAGAGAGATCAGGCGCAGGACCAACGGCTTAACGTGCTTTCCGAGCCACGGGGGTACCACACCGCCAACTTCCAAACTCCGAGCTGTTGAGACATTCCTAATGGAAAAAACCCAATAACACTTTTCCCGATCTTGGAATCAAACCCACGCTCGAACGTAGCGCTTGCGACGACGAGACCAACAGGGCCCATTCTAATTACAGTATCAGTCAAAAATACGTCTAATAACCCAACATTTTTGTTTAATCATTGATTGTCACTGAGATAAGATTGTGACTAGATTTTAACGTTTTAACGTGCTAGAATTGGCCTTCTGTGCGGTTATGCACTTGAGATATAATACGTGGGTTAATTAGTACCGAAGATACTTCTTCCTATGTAATCATTAAAGATTGCTTAGGTATGCCTGCAGTGATTAGCTCATGCTCACAGCCCACAAATTAATCATGCATTCATTAATAGCCTGCAAGTGCAATTAGTGGGATATATTCCCACACATGATCTGACCAAGATTATGTCTGAACATTAAAAGAGACTTTGACCTCTGAGTTTGTTTAGCCATCTCTTCTCAGGGGTAGTTAAGAAATGTCGACTCCATCTAGCTTATTTTTAGGGTTCCGTACCTCAAAAGGAAAAACGGAACCTTATAGGATCACTTTGTTGTCCGTCTGTCTGTCTGTCAAGACCCTTTATCTCGGGAACGCGTGGAGGTCATCAACATCTGCCTAGCCTTTTCCCAACTATGTTGGGGTCGACTTCCAGTCTAACCGGCTGCAGCTGAACACCAGTATTTTACATTGACCGACTGCCTATCTGGCCTCCACAACCCAGTTACTGGGTAAATACGATACCCCTTGGTAAGACTGGTTGTCAGATTTTCGGACTTCTGACGACCCACAGCGACTGTCAAAGATCCACATAATAATATGATAGCCGGGACCAACGGCTTAACGTGTCGGTCACCCATCCACGGACCAACCGCGGCAAGCGTAGCTTTACCTGATCGATCGACTCGTGAGGCTGTTATTACTTAGCTGCAAGCCCCATAACACTATATTATATTAATGAATGAATTGTAATAAGATAAGATGGATCCTGTTGCAAATATGTGATACCTAACGAAATCTTAGACCATGTTCTTAATTAGGATGTAATTATAAGCTTAATTGTGATTCAAGTAAGAACCTTTGTATATTGAAGGAGGATTTGGGAGTTTTATTTGCTGCTCATTTAAATTTTTTAATGTTGAACTTCTACGAACTTTGTCTACAAAACGCTGCTTCTAACTGCATCGTAAAAAGCTTTAATGGTGTGAACTTTAAAACATTCTACCTATATTGATACATTCAATAATTAAATTGAAATAATTTAATTAATTACTTTTTGCTTCTTATTTCATTTAAGAATTATTTTTTTAATTCTGTTAGCTTATATTATGTAAATTTTATTAATAAGATGAATACAAATAATATTATGCACTTTATTTTATTTTATAAGTCCAAATTGTGGATTTTAAATGGTCAACATAACCATTTAATTAATTTAATCTATTCATGAGCTTTAACTACTAAGTACCTACATAAATATATATTTTTTTATTTAATAATAAGTCAATCGAATTAAAAATCTTCTACCGAAACAAAATAACAGTACCTAAACTCTGCTACCCTTGGCCCAAATCCCAAAAATCTCAATTACAATAAAACCAAAAATTTCATAAATTTTAATGAACTTACCATAAGCATCTGGACACAAGGTCACACAGACGAACAAACACACAGCAAAACACAAGCGCATTTTCACCAAATTATTGACAGAAAAATATATCTAAAATCCTGCACTTTGTCTCAAAAAATCACGGAGGCATGTCAATCTAAATAGTCACTTTAGAATTTCTTTGAAGATTTTCAACGAGAAAGATCCATGGATTGGGATCCTTGTTTTGAACGGCGGGCTGCGCAGGAGTCTGAGCCGTGCGCGTGCACAGCACAATCTATTTCGGTCGCGATCGCACTGCACCCGTCTCTGTCTTGACATAGATTTTTGTTTTATGTGCAGATGCGACAAATAGGTTAATGTTGGGTTAACATTTGTTTTCCTCGTAATGCACTCTATTAAATACTATAATGAAGTGTTTCGGACTAACAAATAGATACTTCAATATTAAGGCCACTGACACATTTTGTTAGTTTAGTGGTATCGGCCGCGATTTACGAGTCGTAGGTCGCAGGTTCGAACCCAGACAGGCGCTTTACATTGTGTAAATTATTTCATCACCACTGCTCTCAAAACGGTGAAGGAAAACATCGTGAGGAAACCGGCATGTCCTAGAACCAAAAATTCGAACACATGTGACATCTGCCAACCTGGACTGGGCCCGCGTGGTGGATTACGGCCCACTCCCTCGCACCGAGAGGAGGCCTGTGTCCTAGCAGTGGGAACATTATAGGCTGATTATGTAATTGTAGCCACCTACATAACATCTTGAATAGTTATCTTAATATGCATCTTCATCATCACCATCATCATTTCAGCCGAAAGACGTCCACTGCTGGACATAGGCCTCTTCAGTAAATAGTTTGTTCAATCATTAAAAGTTACTGTTTTGTCTTTTACGATTTTACAAACATTTCTTCTTACTGTATAAAGTCAGTAAGTCTTAATGAAAGTACTAGTAAGAAATTATTTTTGTCAGTGTAGGCAGTAACGTCATTCATGTCCTCTCTACACACTGATCTTTGTCCTCCCTCCCACCGCGGACATGTCGGCTGACTAAGCGGAATGTCTCAGGACATGTTCCAATGTCCTATTTCAGTCTAAGAACAAGTTTATGAAAACTAGCTCTGGCCTACGAGGTTACGGGGTACCGCGAACACAACGGGATTCGATGTTATGAGGGTGTTGGCTTTCGGCGACTATGCACTTTTAGCTATATTGGCGGTGGAGATTCCAAATATCGATATGTACCTATGCAGATATGTCTGAAGCCTTGAAGGGGTGTAGAATAGCAACTATACAGTATATACTATAATAAACACAAACTCAAACTCAAGTATTTATTTAAGTTAAGGGTCATATTCAAAATAATTGTATATTTACTACTGTCTTAATGTCCAACCCAATTATTTTCATAACGAGATGCAACTGACTAGAATTTCATAAACAAACAGATAAAATATTTATTTGAGCTTAATAAAAAACAACGAAACATTTGGTAAACCTAAACAATTCATTTAAAAAAATTAACCAGACATTGCGTAGGATCCGTTTCATACAAGTATTCTATGTCCACGTCTTTAACGGTAAACTAAAAAAAATAATTTAATTATTAACCATTCAAAAAAGTTAAAAAAAAAAATATATTCAGAGAATATTGTTTAAACTTTCAACACTTTACTAAACAAAATATAAAATACTATTTAGTGTACTCCAAATTTAATTTATTAATGAGTGTCCTGATTTTGCACATATCTGTTATTCTTCTCTGTTATGCTATTTTAACATTATTTCCATGGCAATAAAGAAATTTGAAATACTGGCAAAATTAGTTCACTAGCTGTTACTACACGACGCGTAAGAATAAACGTTTTGCCATTTTGTTCAATATAGTTTTTCAGCTCGTTTCGTGGTCGAAGAAAATTAGACTTCTAAAAGTAAATATTCAATGTGAGTCGTTTACAGTAGCGGTAAGTACTTACTGTTTTATTACTCATACTAGGAAAGGGCTGTATTGTGATATTTGTTATAACTATAAAATATTCGTATAATCATGTGAATTGGTGTGGAAATAAATAGATTTGTAGGATAGACACGTGCAATTAATTCATATACGTTATTTTATCTGTCACTTTTTTCCGTTACGTAACAGATATGAATGATTAGGCGTTATTCACATTGTCTCATGTATGAATTAATGAAAATAAAATATTAATAGGTACTTAGTGCACCGCAGGTTAGCCAAAACATTTTTTTTTACTTACTTAAATTTATTTGAAGTATGTAAAGTTTGCGTATATTGTGCCATGTATTGCATTGCTGTGCCATGTATTGTCTGTGTGTGCATGTATTGTCTGTGTGTGCATGTTTTACTGCGTATCCTCAGTCCTCACTGCTTGAGCCTTTTACCGCGCAGCCTCGCCGAGGCGTACCCAGCCTCTCGTCGGCCGTCTCAGTATCAGTTAAGGGGGATGCGCCAAGGTAGCCCGCGAAATTCAAATTGACTCAGGTTTTTTGCAATTTACAGGTAAGTGTAAAGTTGTATGTTGATTAAAATATGATTCACGACCGTAACAAATATGGCTATACATAATTCTAATCATTAGAATCCTTTTGCCTTAATATTAATATCAAAATTTTAGGCTCGGTAGTTTCGGAGATAAGGCATTATGGCAATGATGATGATGAATTTATGGCAATTATACCAACTAAAATACAATCACCAAAATGTTATTTCATTATGTACCCACCTAGCGACCCACACCGACTTCGCACTCGTAGCCTGTTATAAACGTGTGCTATTTAAACTTGCCCTAATAATTCCTTTCTGTTATTTTTCTGTGACAATCAAATAATATTCATATCTGTTTCCTATCCGTAACTTACAATTATTTTGAATATGACCCTTAAACCATTACAGTGGAGCAGTGGTGGCCCAGTGGTCACGGACACGACTTACGAGTTGTAGGTCGTAGGTTCGAACCTAGACAGGCGCTTTACTTTGTGTAAATTATTTCATCACCACTGCTCTCAAAACGGTGAAAGAAAACATCGTGAGGAAACCGGCATGTCCTAGAACCAAAATTTCGAAAACATGTGACATCCACCAACCCGCACTGGGCCCGCGTGGTGGATTACGGCCCACTCCCTCTTATTGAGAGGAGGCCTGTGTCCCAGCAATGGGAACATTATAGGCTGATGATGTGAAACCATTACAGGCACTTTTGAATTGTCGAAGGGTCTATCAGTCAGAAAGATGAAGCTAGCTCACACAAACAATGGTGGTACTTATAGAGATTTTTTTTTAAACGATACAATCGTAACCGTACCTAAGGGCCCCGAAACAATCAAGTGCGATTGCAATTCATTTGTAATTATTTTAGTAAATATAATCAATCAATTCAATTGCATTTGCTAGACGATCAATTTGCGCAACAATAAGTATTAATCACATAAATATTGGCCATTGCGATTGATCATTTCGTTGCTCATTACGTATAAGAAGCTTAAAACGAAAGGATTCCTTGGATAGAAATAATTGGAACCGTCCATCTGCCCTCAGGCTTCTAAAAAAGGACTACTCCACCTTAATTTTAATATTTTTTAATGAGAGTGCCGTGCTCGCCTCTCTGTGAGGCCTGTGTCCGAGTCTTTGGTCAGCTGGACCCACCGGCCCAGCATTGGGAACATTATAGGATGATTATGCCGTGCTCGCGGTCCGCTTTTGCGATGAGTTTAGTTTTTAGTTAGGTAATCGAGATGAAGTGCATCTGTGTACCTGTACAAAGAAAAATAGGTTTATGTGTCACGGTAACACGTGTATCAACAACTTAATAAGTTAAGTAAGGTAAGTGATCTAAAAAAAAACAGTTTCCTCAATCAGTCATACATTTTTGACGTTTAAACGTATCTTAACTTTAAGCAAGGTTATATAAATATGGGGTTAGGGATTAGTGGTGTAAATCTTTCTTGTTGTACCTAAAGTTATTTTTTGTTATATACTGGATCATAAGCTCCAAAATACCTGTTGATGGATGAACTCAATTAAAAAATATGCCTAGGGAATAGTCCCTACTATGTTGGGATCGCCTTCCAGTCTAACCGGATGCAGCTGAATACCAGTAGGTATTTTACATGGATCAACTGCCTATCGGACCTCCACAACTGGGTAACACAATACCCCTGATAAGACAAGTTGTCAAACTTTTTGGCTTCTGACTACCCGTAACGACTGTCATAATATATCTACAAACGACAGCGGGGACCGAGGCACGGAAGGGTCTCTACATATATGTAATGGATGGGCCCATCCAGGAACCAACCGCAACAAGCGTAGCTTAACCTTCCAAAATACCGATAGCTACCTACTGACAAATGCGTGCACTGACTGGACCGGTCCGCTCAATCTGTGTGGTTCTTTCCTCAAAATACCATTTTAGACACCAATCTACATGGTCTTCACATGATCTGACCGAGATTTTGTCTGCACTTTAAAAGAGACCTCGGAGTTTGTTTCGGCCTTTCTTCTCAGAATAGTCAGATAGGAAACGCCGACCTCATCTAGTTTAAAAAAATATGATTGACGTGTAAGTGTTTGTACAAACCTACTTACAGAAAATAAATTATTTTGGCTACGGCGACGATGATAAGTACATTCAAGGAAACATTAAATGATAAAAATTTTAAACAAATACAAACTATTTACACTAGATACTAAATTAAAATAAAAAATAAATAATTTATCATTTATTTACTTCAACCGTACCCTGGGCAGTTAGCCCAATTACGAAACCTACTATGTAGTCAAAAAGGTGACTAACCATGGCATGAACCATTCACGAATATTTCACGCGTCGACACAAGAGAAGAGCAAACATTACGTAACAGCTTTTAACACCGAAATTGCGTCAAACTCATAACCCTCTGTTTACCTAACAGAGATAGCGTTAGATTACGATAATTTTAACAGTTTTCACTGTAGCAGTTAAAGATAACTAATTGTCTAGGCAAATGTTTGGACTGAGATGACCGGACGCCTCGTATCGGTAAGAGTTTAGGGTTCCGTAGATAAATCGCGACTTGAAAATGTTTGCGATTGGGTTGAATGTTATTTTTTACTTCTTTTGTATGATTTACAGAGTTTTAGAAATATAGAAGAAGAATGAAAAACTGTTAAATTCATATATCAGTTAATTCCAATCGGCATCAAATAATTTTTATTATAATACTCCCCTTTATTTTTATTATTTATTAATAAAGAGGCAATAGAAATACACACTGTGAAAATTTCAACTGTCAACCCACTACGGTTCATGAGATACAGCCCGCTGACAGACAGACGGACGGACAGTGGAGGCTTAGTAATAGAGTCCCGTTGGCACTCTTTAGGGACGAAACCGATCTCAAAGATTGACAAGTAACGAACAATCAATGCATTGACACGTCTGAATCGAAAACAAAAGAGCATCTTCACTTGAAACACAAAATTATTTACATACACATCATAAACAAGAGTTTATCGATCATAAAATGTATCACAATCATGTCAGTGGGTCAAGCAGAAATAATAAAAATTAATAAGGGTCTTTTTTTTGGTATGGCAAAGGAATCTTGCGAAACTGCTTTGGGTTGCCATGTGGAGGTAGCAGGTTCAAAAATGTTATTCAAGATGTTGCCATTATGGGAGAGACCAGCTGTTAACTTTTTTTGTTGACAGCTCTTGAATCGTGTTGGGCTTGAAAATGTCGTTGTTATTTTTGTACTCGACTGCGGTGGGGTCAAAAAGAGGGTAATGTTTTTAAAGGGAAAATGTATATCACACTAATATTATAAAGGCGAAAGTTTGTGAGTGTGTGTTTATATGTTTGTTACTTCTTCACGCTCAAACGGCTAGACCAATTTTGATAAAATTATGTATGGAGGTAGCTGACACCCTGGATTAACATATAGGCTACTTTTTATCCAGATATTCCTACGGGATCGACATTTACGCGGGCGAAGCCATAGGCAGAAGCTAGTACTTAAATAATCCTGAAAAAACTTTTTGCGCTCGTAATGGAGCACACTTTTTTGAAATGAGCCTCTTTTTAACTTGCTGGATTGTTCTCAACTTCAAATAGGGTGCAATCATTATATTAGTCTCAGTAATATTTTTAGGAGCGCAAAATTAAAATTATTACAGGTTCGAAGATACCGTTTCCAAACATTTGAATGTGTATTTTTATTTGTTTGTTAAGTTCCACAATAATGAACATATACATAATGGTACCTTTTTTTTTCTATGGGACACCTTCAAAAGGCACCCGACCTTCGGGGAGGGGGGGAGGTCGGGGAGTGTGGGATTTTTACCTCACTAAAACCACTAGCACATAGGGGTGATCCCGGTTTCTCTCAAAATAACGATTCCGGAACCCTCCCTGTGCAACGCCTGTAAGGCACATCCCTGGGGAGCCTGTAAAGGGGCCTCCCCTGAGCTTCGCTATGCACGGCAGCACGTGACCACTGTGACACTGTCTTCCCTGGGTCATTATGGTACCTACAGACAGCTAAGAAGCTGTAACTAATACCACAACTGTTTCTCCATCAAGAGTTTCTCAGTAGCAGCCTGGAGTTTGTATTTGTGCCCAGTTCTTGCTCCTGTTACATAAGACGTAAGCATAACTGGCGAAATATGGGTGTATTATGGATATGAGACTGCAGGTCATCTCTTAACTGCCAAGCCTTATTTTTAATCTTATGTCTTGAATTGTTTCTTCATTTGTGTCTTTTTTACATTGGTCTCACATATAGAAGCAACAAGAATAATGTACCCAGGATTTTGTAATATCTTGATTTAAAAGAGTGTCCATGGAGTTTCTTGCCCGTTCTTCTCCATAGAGATCTACGTTTTGGAATGGGCAACTAGCTTCAACTTTCTGACTAACTGACAGACTATTTTAATTTTGACAATTCAAAAGTGCCTGTACAAGGTTTAATTGAAATAAATGCTTTAAGTTTGAGTTTGAGTTTGATACACCCTGCCTGTCCTCGGTGAAATCATGCGTGATATTATGATATTTATAAACGTAAACTTTTTGAATAAAATAAAAAGTCATATACAGAACCACACAGCAACACATCACACTTGCCCGTAATATTTTGTTTGTATATTATTATACTTTCGGAGCGTTTCTGAGAAACTCGACACTAACCTACACAATGCTGTTTGTTTAGATCATTTGAGTGACCCACGACCGTATCGGTAGCGGGTTCGATTACTAGTTGATGTTGACACAATGATAGATTTGGAGTGCAATAGGTACATAAATCTACACAACTTTGAATTTCTTCCAGAAACGAACACGTACAGTCAACAAAGGAGTTAAGTATACAGGAGCGTCGGATATTGTTGAAGTTTACTAAGAAACCGATGGATATTCTCGAATAAAATTTTAGTTTATTAATAGAAAACAAACAGCTCCATTTATTAAATTAAATTTCAGTCCAGAACATCCATCGGTTTCTTAGTAAACTTCACCTATATCCGACGCTCCTGTATACTTAACTCCTTTGTTGACTGTACATGTAAAAATTATTACTATGCTATAATAATATAATATTTTAGAGTGGTAAAATTTGTTTGTTTGTAAGTTTGTATGTAAATATTTGAACTGCTATAAAGTTTTTATTGACTAAATCAACTACCTTTGCCCGAAACTGACAAATTTGAACCTTATAATAAAGCGATAAAGTTGAAAACTATTAAAGAAATTTGACAGATTGTAGTAGCTTGATGTGCTAGACTCTGTACCTACTATCTGACTTTTTTTTTTTATTCATAATTTGGATTCACAGCTGAAGTGGAAAAATGTCAACAAATTTTTGGAGGTCAAAGTACATACCTACACCTCTACATCAATACTCTGAAAGCAATGTACAGACGTCAGCACATCAAGCTACTACAATGCGTCAAATTTCTTTAATAGATTTTCAACTTTATCGCTAAAGCATAAGGTTCAAAATTGATTGGGAAAATTTTACAGTTTCGGGTAGCTTGGTGTGCTGGCGTCTGAACCTAATGGAGAATACATAAAAAACAAAAGCCAGACGATTGATACAAGTACATACATACAAATGTATAATACATGAATATTTCAAGCCAAATAAAGTTTTATTTCCGCATCGAAGGTCGCTAGTGACATGAGCTGAATTAATATTGGATAAGGCTTGGTTCTTATTAGGCGTTTTTAACACATTACGGTGGGTAACACGTAGTCAGAGGCCCGAAAGTCTAACAACCAGTCTGACTGGTCAGATAGGGTCACTCTATGTAAACCCTGTATATAGTTACTATACTCTTTGATGTAAACTACTGGTTTTCGGCTGCATCTGTGGGCGTAACACACTAACAGTAGGAATGGCTTTCGTTTCATTTTGACAGTTCAACAACATTCATTGCATCATTTACGTTGGTGAGTAGATACATTTTTCGAACATAATTATAACGCAATGGATTAGCTATCCTTTATAATGATTTACATTGTGATTGATAGTGTGTAAGACTGGAAGCTGACCTCAACGTTATGGCGAAAATTTATGTAGTTAGTAAAGATGATCACTGAAAGCAGCGTTACATCCATTTTGTGTTTAGAAATCCTTGAATTTTGACATTTACAGCATTCCACTTGTTTCCCCCTTCGCGTGTTACACCCAGATCCGTTGCACCAGATTAAATTCATGGCAACTATCTGTTTAAATTATTGCATTCCTTAGATCATTTAGCTGATTTTAAACAAGGTACGTCGAATACTCACTTTCAGAAGTGAGATCATTACAATGTTAATAGTATCTATTGAATGACAAATGATTTATTTATGCAAATGTTTTATCTGTAATATCAATCAGCTGACCTAGACCATCATCATCTGCCTAGCCTTTTCCCAACTATGTTGGGGTCGGCTTCCAGTCTAACCGGATGCAGCTGAACACCAGTATTTTACATGAACGACTGCCTATCTGACCTCCACAACCCAGTTACTAGGTAATACGATACCCCTTGGTAAGACTGGTTATCAGACTACCCGTAACGACTGTCAAAGATCCACGAATGACAGCCGAGACCAACGGCTTAGCGTGCTTTCCGAGGCACGGAAGCTATAAGCAGTAAATAACAGTTCAAAAACCCTCCAAAATGGCGCTAGCGTAGGCAAAGGGGGTATGAATGTAGCAGTTGTTGACGGATTGAAGTATGGGTTAGAAATTTTAATATTTTTAGTGACTAGAATAGTTTGAGTGACAGCCCAAGTATACCAAACCTCAACTAATTTACCTACGTAGTCCAAAATAATTTTGTAAATATTCGCATTCGGTTAGACTGGAAGCCGACCCCAACATAGTTGGGAAAAGGCTAAGCAGATGATGATTTACTGCTTATAGCTGGACACTTTTTCAACTTTCCCCTCATATGAGACGGTTCTCCTAACCTCTACCCTCCATATTTCCATCCTGGATATTTGTTTAAAAATGATGAAATACAAAATACACGAAGATGAAGTCGCGGGTATCAGATAGTATTAAATAAAGCAATTCCGCTGATCCTTAGGTAATTTTGGAACGAGGAACTGTCCTACTACTTATGTTCAACAGCCAAATCTGTCTAAAACCTATAGACAACCAATGTCAGCGGCAGTGCCATAAGGATAAGTTATTCCCTCTCCATACATAATGTTCGTCTGCCTTGCTACACACGTGATTATTGAACGAAATCTTCTTTACTTTCGATTTCACGTTAACGACACCTAAGACTTACCAACTGAATTTCGACAAACCGTAGTACGAAAAGATTTCTTTTCGTCAATATGGAACTCCGACACGTCTTCATTTCGACAATACTTTAGTTTGAAATACCTTAAGTCCGACACTACTGTACTCCGACGAAGCGTTTCTTCGACATGACTTAACTAGGAAACGATGCAATTTCTACGACATACTTCTTCGACAACAATGGTAGTCCGACATGAGAAGTATGTAATTGGAATACATAACACCCACATATTTATCCAGTTTTATCACCTCTAGGCAATAAATAAATCTATTATTTTGTAGCCTAGACACCAAGGCGAGAGCCCACGCGGTTACATCATATTATTGCTTATAAGGAATCGGTCAATTGGCAAGAGTGTGTCAAAAGAAGCTGATGAATTAACCAAATAGTAAGGTTTTAGCATAGTGACATTATTTTGACATCATCATTAAATATTATGGGGTCATCATAATATAATAAATGAGCCTCAAGGCAACTAGCCGATGTCATCATCTGCCTAGCCTTTTCCCAACTATGTTGGGGTCAGCTTCAAGTCTAACCGGATGCAGCAGCTTTATATGGAGTGACTGCCTATCTGACCTCCACAACCCAATTACTGGGTAATATGATACCCCTTGATAAGACTGGTTGTCAGACTTTCGGGCTTTTGATTACCTACCAGAAGATGATTAAACGACTGTCAAAGATCCACGAATGACAGCCGGGACAAACGGCTTAACGTGCTTTCAGAGACATGGAGGGGTCACGGTATGTAAAGATGGTCACCCATCCACATACCAACCGCGGCAACCGATGTATTCTGTAAAAATCTTACCATGAAAACTGAGGTGAGTGAGCTTGAAGTGGGTTGTCAATAGTATCAACATCAGGGGGCTTTTTTTTTTTATTTTTTTTTTCGGATGGGAAATCATCAAATGACCCCTCCCGCTCTGGGTGGAGCGGAAGGGAGTGTCAGACTCTTACTGACTAAAACCTTATTGATCTCTTCCGTGGTCGCGCGGCTCCCGACGCCCGGAGCGTCTCCCGCGGCGGCTGGGACGGGAGGCTCTCTCCCTCATCCGTCCCGCCACCTCCTTCGCTAGCATGACGGCTTCGCAGAAGGAGGTGACTGCCTCCCACTCCCTCTCGCCCCGGACACATCAGGGGGCTTACCATCACCTCATAAAGCAGGGCAGAAGTTGAACTGCACTACTTTTTTGTACTAAGACGTCGTCGTACAAAAAGTAGTGCAGTTCAACTTCTGCCCTGCTTTAAGAGGTGATGGTAAGACCCCAGTTGGAAGTACAGAAGGGCAATTCCC
Source organism: Oligia latruncula (assembly GCA_948474745.1). Classification (NCBI taxonomy): domain Eukaryota; kingdom Metazoa; phylum Arthropoda; class Insecta; order Lepidoptera; family Noctuidae; genus Oligia; species Oligia latruncula. Next base: position 12,474,357 of record OX419708.1, read on the forward strand.
GTAATTTTAAGAGCGTTCACAGTCTGATCTCAGTCTCAATCTGTCAAAAATACAATCAATTTACATACATTTTTGACAAGTTTTTCAAGAAAATATGTCATTTTCACCAATAGGTATTTGACGTTAAGATGTCAAAAAACGCTTTGTATTTGGACAGCCGTTTTTGTGCGACCTTTCACCTCTTTTGTGAGAAACCAAAGCTTCTACTTCTTTCTTTTTTTCGTGTCGTTGGTACCTACTCTTCTTCGATGTTTTATATTGTTAGAGCCCAGTCTTCTTAGCGTGTCGATAGCAACCTAAATGGACTCGGCCCAGAAATCGGCTACTTGTTTGGCGCCATCACCAGCGTCCACCAGTTCTGCGCAGCTGACAAGACACGCGGGACACGATATTAAGTGTCCCATCTTTTGTGGAACAGCACCACATTTAGACTCCAAGGCGGAGTCGTCTATCAATCTCCACCTGAACTGGACTTAACTCTCGGAAACCACCATTTGGTGAAGTGGAACTGATGAAGTAGACCACAGACGGCCACCGGAACTACTCAATAATAAGTATTTCACGGGTTGCGATTCGATTACTTTAATATGGTTGCTAAGCAATTTATGCTCGTCACAATGCGAATGGTTAAATGGAGCTGATGGTGGAATACTAGGAGAACTCCTCAACAATTAACGTCCCTGCATCGGGAAAAGCAATATTTTGTAAAAGGCGATGGGCAAGTTGACATTAGGCTATTGTAACTTGGATACGTTATAAACTGACCCACTAAAATGCGAGAAATAAAACCTTTTTAACAAAAAAATAACGACTTCCAAAAAAAACACTACAAAGTGAAAAATAACTTTAATTTCGGAAGTCGGTGGCAAAAACTAAAATACCAAAGATACCGGCTTCCGAAATTAAAGTTAGTTTTCACTTTGTAGTGTTTTTTTTTGGAAGTCGTTTTTTTTTTGTTATAAGTACCTATTAGAAACTATCACACTAGACATGTAGACGTTGAGCTGCATAAGTTTTGAGTAGAGCTTCATGATTAAGTAAAAAAGCGTTCACTGAGCAGTGGTGGCCCAGTGGTATCGGCCGCGACTTACGAGCTACTAGGTCGTAGGTTCGAACCCAGACAGGCGCTTTACTTTGTGTAAATTATTTCATCACCACTGCTCTCAAAACGGTGAAGGAAAACATCGTGAGAAACCGGCATGTCCTAGAACCAAAAATTCGAAAACATGTGACATCTACTGACATCACTGGGCCCGCGTGGTAGATTACGGTCCACTCCCTCACACAGAGAGGAGGCCAGTGTCCCAGCAGTGGGACCATTATAGGCTGATTGTGATGTGTGCTTTCACTGACTGGTAGTTTTTGCTTTCATTCTGAGTGTGATCTTTCAGTTCGAACAGACAGAACATTCACAGGAAATACATGTACAAAATAACATAACACATATTTTTATCTACTATTTAATTAAATAAATATTTCAACAATGTTAAACTACATTACATAAGTTTCGAAAACGTTTTTTCAAAAATAAAAAATTACATCAGACAATAATGGCCTCAAAATTATATAATTGTATATGGTATAATTATTTCAATCAATTATAATAATCACAAATAAAATAATTATACATAATTATAGTATGATATTTTTGCAGTATAATAATAATAATAGTTAACTATGTTGATTAAAATAACATGTCGGCTCATAGATTACCTATTCTGTATGATAATTATATGCCCTAAGTACTAGATATTTATTATTATATTTATTCATTAATATTTAATAATTATTTAGTAAATGGGCGGTTGACATTAACCTTCTTCAACTTTTGCGTACACAATAATCATGTTATCAACTGTTATTAGTATTTTGTTGATAAATGGAAATCTTTTCAAATAATTTTTGTATGTTAATTATCATTTTTTTGAGTAGTAGTGATTAAATAAGTTTTGTAAAATTTAAAAAGTACACAGTACATCGATTTATTTAAAAATTATATCAATACATTTACTATTCATAATTTTAAAATACATGGAAGCACATTTATCTTAGACAATGCAACATTTTAATAGATATTAGACACTTAATAATAATTTGCAGATACTTAGGTTAGAATAAAATAACCTGATAAAGAAGACATTTATACATTCATGAAACAATTTTTTTTTTTAGTATTCCCTGGAACTTTTCATTATTATTTAGTGTCATTCATTTGTATTTAGCATCTAACACAAAATATTATAAATATAATGAAAATCTACATTTGTAGATTTTCATTATATTACACAACTATTTAGTTGTGTATCATCTCACTCATTTATACAAAATCGGGCTACGAGTATCTTATATTTAAAATATATATTAAATTCACCTAAAATATTATTAAAAATTTCTTCAAATACTACGAAGGTAAACAGTTTTAGTAAAATTATAGGATTAAATATTTTTCTTACAATATTGTCTTATTTTTCTAAATGTATAGGTAAATTTTATAAATGGGCTACAGCTTTTTTGCTACTAAATATCGATATATTAAAAATTGACAGTTTAAATAGACATATATCATTTTGAACATGCTGAGTAATGCATCTATTTTAAAATACTAATATTTTGTGTACAAGATAAGCTAAAAAGTTAACTTCTTTAGAAAATTAATAATTCCCATAGATGTGATCTCCCATTTGGGGCAAATAAAATTAATATACTTCATTACTCGTACTGTATTTCTGGATGAGATATCTATTTAATTATCTTGTACACATAAATAATTACAAACATATTTCAAGATATAATTTATATAAAATCTACAGTATAATATTTTAGAAACTTTTTGGCTAAAATAGACTATACTTTTAGATTCTTTGGTCTCGATTAGAACACAGAGGTTTGAACATCCAATGTTTTAGGTCGCAGTGACTCCGAAACAAATAAATATGAATAATATTACGATTTATGCATACCGCTAAATTAAAAATGAATTTTAAATATTTTATTTTTAAAGCTGATTAACCAAATCGATAAACCCACTGTATGTTATATTAATATAATGACATGAATATCAAAAACAACCATAAACTCCATTTATACAACATAATATTTATACTTAACTAATAGAATAGGCCTTTAAATATAAATAACATTAAATGCATTTAAGAATGATTAACGATTTGAATCTTAAATTTTCGACAAACACCATTTAGATTCAAAAATGACGCGTCCCGAAGCGCTTTTATTATAAATTCTTAAAATCTAAATATCTAACATCAAACTAACACTTAAATCCTTTAAGGATAACAAATATAATTATTATAAAAGATGTATTTTTCTACTTACGTATAATTATAATAAGTGATAAATTAATTTTAGTAATTACGACCAAAACCTTGTTTTAAATGAGGTTTATTTCGTTGTATAATTGTGTTAAAATTTTCAAAACAAGACTATTGTGACACCAGAAAGAGTCAAGCACTGTATTATTAAAATCGTGTAAACTGTTACTTGGTCAATAATATGATTGTTCACTAGACTTTAGTCAGCAATCACAAATAAATATTTAATATAGTAAATATCAATAATAACAGTAAAATCTAAGCGTCAGCTACATGGAAGACCAATAGATAGTTAACTTTTAATAATACTGTTAATTTAACCTAAAAAAATACTTAATAATTATCGTACAATTAAACGTACATGAACGTGTCGACACACGGCAAACGGAAAGTCATCAAATTATTCTAAGAATCTAAAACATAATGCGCTTAAATATTTTTATTAAATACGACTACACGATACATAATTTTTGATTTAATAATTATTACATGTAAATATCATTTTATTTTAATTATATTTTGATAGTATATGGCACAGATATATTTGGCACATAATTATGATATTATATAAAATTGTGCGTGATGTTTTAGAATTTATTTCTTTTACTTTCCCACGATAGTTATTATGTAAGGTTAGTTACAATATTTCAAAAGATACATAGCGATATTTATATTCTCTTTTTCATACATTCATAATTATATAGATTTTCTACAGTATATGTAAAAATATTAGATAGTTATCATCCCCCAGATGTATTGCAACTATCAGCCCTGAAATATACATAATACCTGAATACTATATTGTCATGCAAATATCAACGCTAACCACACAAAACTAAGGTGCTACTTTCCGAATCCCTTTGGTCTGAGATCCTGCTCTTAAGTGGGAATAAGTGGAATTAATTACTGGTTTGTTTAATTACTTGTTATGCTTGGCCAGCTCCTCAGCCTGCATCTTGGTCCTGAGAGTCGGAACGTCCTCTGGGATGCGAACGATTTTGTGGAATTTCTGGAAAATTAAGCATCAAATATAGTATGAGGTTCCAGATTTCTACGCTCTGATATTTACATTGAAAAAAAAACCAAGGGCAGCAATAAATGCTTAAAAGACTAACAATATATACATAATTATATTTATTAGTAACTATTTACTGTTTGAATCAATAAAAAATACAATTTCTTATAAACAAAGATGTCAACTCTAATGACTTTAAAAACTTTAATAACTTGAGCTATTAAAAGTTGGTACCAAGAACCACAGCTCAGGAGTCAGGTGTGACTTCCAGACCAGAAAAAAACAAAAGAATACTTAATAAACCTCACCTCTTGCCAAGTACCAGGAGTCACGCGCCACAGGTAGACCATGTACCCAGGGATGCACATCATAGAAGACAGGGCAGTGAACCAACCAAACGCATGCGACCACCAGGGGTACTCATAGTTCATGTACTTGATGGGCTTCCATTGTACCAAGTTAAAGATGAAGACGCTCTGGAGAGATGAAACAATATAGAAATCAGTCCAATGTAAGACAGCGTACAAATTAAACTTAAATACCTATAAATTTAAGCCTGTAACAGAAACTGGAAGAAAAGTGAGAGAGTCCACATTTCTGAGGTTTGAATAGAACACTTTTTGTTGTTAAAATAATCCTATATCAAAAAATATCACCCTCAAAGCCATCATAAATATCAAATCTAAGCGTTTTGTATATTAGGAATATTTTAAAGTCAATATAAAATCAACTCAAGGTCAGGTCCCATACTCACAATGCAAATAGCAGGCGTAAATCCGACCCAACAGAACTTCCACCAGATCGTAGGGTAGTAGCCAATCATCTCCTTGATGCCGTCGTAGAACCGGTTCACGCCGAAGGCCCAGGAGATGGAGACGCACTCAAAGAAGATCAGGAACAGCAAGCAGAAGCCGGAGACAGCATACGAGTCGAGGATTTGGAAGACGTACATGCCACCCTGGGAAAAGATGGCGATGATGTAGAGTTTTGAGAGAATGGTCTAGTTGAATTAAAAGTGGTTGTTAGCGCGGGGAGCAATAAAATAGTGGACTGTATTTTAGGCAATGGTTTAATGCTGTTCCTATTTACGACGTTCGCTTCCACGGACTCCACCGCGACAGACGATAGTCCTCTCTTAAGTTTAACTTAATGTTTGTCCGGGAAAGTTAAGATTGTAAATAGGAACGGCATTAAACCATTGCCTTAAATATTTTATTGCTCCCCGCGCTAACAGTGGTAGTACTGTCAATCCACTAGAAACGAAGATTAAATCAAAACAATACATTATCATTTTTACAAAGTTCAGTTTAGGCCATACACGAGCGAATGGGAAAAGAGGGGCAATTCTCGTAATTTTAATAACGTTCACAGTCTGGTCTGTCTCAATCTGTCAAAAATACCTCTAATTTCCCTACATTTTTGACATTTATTTGTCGCCGAAATGAAACTACGACTAGATTTTGAACGTTTTTAATTACGAGAATTTAGCCTTCAGATATAGTCCATTCTTTCGTTACTCTATCCATACTAAAATGTCAAGAATATCAAGAAAAGAATGCTCCTGCTCTTGCTTCTATGCTATGTTTGTTTCCTCTGAATTTGGTGTGTTGATATTTTTTTTATTATCACAAATAATTAATTAATAGCTAAGATAAAGACAATATAAGTTCGAGCTAACATAAGATCACTGTAACTGATCGTCTATGCACTTGTTCTTAAAACATCCTCAGATAATTTTGATCACTTTGTTCCACACTTCACCAAAGGATACTTGATATTCATACAATGTTCCAACAAAGACTTAAGTTGAATTTCAATGAGAGTTACTACTCCTTTTCAATGCCATATATGAGTTTATTGTCGGGTTTGTAGACACTGCGAAACCTTGACGTTGACCATGAAATAAATTTTTATTTTTTTCTGGTGCATCAAAATATTCAAGGTTTTTCAAACAAAGACTTAGAAGTAGAATTATTCCTGAATTGTTACAATATAGATATTCTTTGTATGACAGAACATTGGCTTAAAAGTCACCAGTTCATGTTCAATTTTAGTAATCACCAGGTTGGTAGTTCATTCAGCAGAGTAAATGCTATACATGGTGGCTCATTAATTTTAATAAATAACCAGCTTAAGTTTAAAGACCGAAAGGATATTGTGAGCCTCTCTGTTGAACGGACAATTGAAATAGCCTGTATAGAATTGGAGCAGTTCATTATATTAAGTGTGTACAGACCTCCTTCAGGATTGTATGATTGTTTTGAAAAAGTTATGGATGAAGTGTTGCACAAAATCTGTAATACAAACAAGTCCATCATCATTTGTGGTGATTTTAATGTTAATTTGTTAGAAAATTCTGGGTTAAGTACTAAAATTATAAGTTTGTTTCAGTCATACAATCTTGCAAACCAATTTTTGGAGCCCACTAGAATAACTCCTACTAGTGCCACATGCCTAGATAACATTTATACAGATGTTATACCAATCCACAAAGACATTATTAACCTAATAGACTCAGATCATTGTGGACAATTAATCACTATTCCAAATAAAAACAAAAAAATTACTAAAAAAGATATCACTGTTAATCCAAAAACAACTAATCGCTTGGAAACATTTAAAACTAAACTCATGGGTAAATTACCACTTTTGTTCACTAATGATGACCCTAATCAACAATATAATGATTTTTTTAATATGTATTGCTCACAATTTGATAACACATTTATTCCAAAAACATTATCGGTTAATAGTATTGCTTCCTTCAGTGACTGGGCCACCATTGGTATACATAAAAGTAGAAAACGACTTTATGAATTATATGAAGAACGGATTTGTATAAACACTGCTGAATTTAATTTATATGTTAAGAATTATTCTAAAATATTTAAAAAAGTTTGTAGTATTGCCAAGTCACGTTATTTGAGTTCAAAAATTAAAAATAGTAGTAACATTATTAAAACGACTTGGAATGTCATTAATAGCGAAACGGGAAGGTCATGCACCCGAAGTATTGACTACAGCCTTGTTATTGATGACAATATAATTAAATCAGATTGTCAAGTCGCCGCGGCCTTTGAAAATTTCTTTGCAGAGATTCCCGTATCAACTACTAAATCTCTTAACTCATCACCCATTGCTGCAGAGTCTTTACTTAAAGAAAACGTTCCAGTTTGCGATTCTGAATTTCACTTCCAATATGTAACCTGTAAAGATATAATTAAAACTTTTCACACGTTAAATGTTAAAAAGACCGCAGATCTATGGGGTAATTCTGTGGATGTTGCTAAGTCGATTATAGACATTGTAGCACCTACATTAGCTGTTATATTTAATAATTGTATTGACCGTGGTGAGTTTCCTGATCTTATGAAAAACAGTAAAATAATACCGTTGTTTAAATCGGGTAGTACATCAGACCCTACTAATTATAGACCTATTTCAGTACTACCTACCTTTAGTAAAATTTTTGAAAAACTTATTTTAAATCAATTGCAAAGATTTTTTAATAAAAATAAATTACTACATAACAAACAGTTCGGATTTACAAGGGGTCGTTCGACTACCGATGCAGGAGTTGAACTTTTAGGACATATTTATAATGCATGGGAGGACAAGTGCGATGCTTTGGGCATCTTTTGCGATTTGTCCAAGGCATTCGATTGTGTTCTTCATGAAACATTAATCAGGAAACTGCACCACTACGGAATCCGGAACGCCTCTCTGGATCTTCTTACTTCTTACTTAAGTGATAGGATTCAGAGAGTTGATGTTAACGGAAAAAGGTCACCCGGATCTGTAGTAAGAATGGGGGTCCCCCAGGGCTCAATTCTCGGCCCATTTTTATTTATTATTTATATAAATGACTTGCCTTACCTCATAAGGGATGAACATGATATAGTGTTGTTTGCAGATGACACTTCACTTTTATTTAAACTCAAACGTCAGCAGCTGGTTACTGACAATGTAAATAACGCCCTTGCAAAAGTAGTTAACTGGTTTAATGTCAATAACCTACTTCTTAACGGAAAAAAAACGAAATGTATTAAGTTTACCATACCCCACGTTAGACAAGTAGAAACTAGTGTTCTCATTAAGGATGAAGAGTTGAAACCCGAAGATACCACAGTATTCCTAGGCATAACGTTGGATGCCAAGCTTCAATGGGGCCCCCATATAGACAAATTGTCAAAAAAGCTTAGCTCTGCAGCATACGCCGTTAGGAAAATTCGTGATTTAACTGATTTAGAGACAGCCCGTTTAGTATACTTTAGTTATTTTCATAGTGTAATGTCGTACGGTATTCTGTTGTGGGGAAATGCCGCCGATATTCAGACAATTTTTATTTTACAAAAAAGGGCAATTCGTTCCATTTATAAATTAAGTCCCAGACACTCCCTCAGAGACAAATTTAAAGAGATTAATATAATGACTGTGCCTTCTCAGTACATTTATGATAATCTTTTGTATGCACATAAAAATATTAATCTGTTTAAAAAATACAGTGATATCCATAACATAAATACTAGGAACAAACACAAATTTGTTGTTCCAACAACAAGGCTCAAAAAAATAGGTGGCTCGTTTAGATGCCAATGTATACGTTTTTATAATAAACTTCCTAGCCACATTCAAGAACTAAGCCTTAATAAATTCAAATCTTTTATAAAGCGAAAACTATGTCAGAAAGCCTATTATACTGTAAAAGACTATATTGAGGACAAAAAGGCTTGGGATTGAGCTGCTCCAATAGGTTTAGAATGTTGTTTTTATTTTTCTAATTTACACTTTAATAATTTTCTTTTTTTTTTAAGTATCTATTTACTTAAATAATGACATGTACATTTACTGTATAAAGTATTATATGATTTTAATTATTGTGAATGTGAGGACTATGTGGGTAATTTTTTGTTTTTTCTCTCTTCGTTTTAATCATGATCTGGCAGTTTGAGTAGTTTATGCGGCCTACCCAAATGTCCTGTCTTTGGTATTGTTCGTCGAATCGTTGAGCTCCTTAAGTTCTGAGTTGAGCTGCACGGTTACTGACAAATGCGTGCACTGACTGGACAGGTCCGCTCAATCTGTGTGATTCTTTCCTCAAAAGACCATTTCAGACACTAATCTACATGGTCCTCAAAGATTATGTCCGGATTTTTTATATACACATTGACATTGATGAATTTTTATTTAGACAATGACATGAATATTTACTTTGTAAGTAATTTTTATTATTATTATTTTTTTTATTTAATTATTGTGAATGTGAGGACTATGTGGGTCATTTCTTTTTTTTCCTTCCTAGTTTTAATCATGATCTGGCAGTTTGAGTAGTTTATGCGGCCTACCCAAATGTCCTGTCTTTGGTATTGTTCGTCGAATCGTTGAGCTCCTCAAGTTCTGAGTTGAGCTGCACGATTTTTGACAAATGCGTGCACTGATTGGACAGGTCCGCTCAATCTGTGTGGTTCTTTCCTCAAAAGACCATTTCAGACACCAATCTACATGGTCTTCACACGATCTGACCAAGATTTTGTCTGGACTTTAAAAGAGACTGTGACTTCTGAGTTTGTTTCGGCCTTTCTTCTCAGAATAGTCAGTTAGGAAACGCCGACCTCATCTAGTTTTAAAAAAAAAATATGATTGACGTGTAAAAGTGTTTGTACAAACCTACTTACAGAAATAAAAATCATTTATCATTTATCATTTAAGGCAATATATAAATTACGTATAGGTAAGGTACGTTCAAAAATGTTGATTTTAATTAATTGCTATGCGCATACTGTTATTAATGATACAAAAATCTCGCGATTAAAATGTAGAAAACAGATTTCTGGCTCTGCAATCATAGGAGGAAAATATTTTTTTTAATATCAGGTTTTAATTGATTAAGCTTTGCTAAGTTAAAACAATATGATCATTAAAATGGCTTATATGCTCTTACGCACATAGACATTCCGACTTTGGCAGGTACTTCATTCTTGGCCATAATGCACGTTGCTAATTTGATAATGCTTTATCTGGTCATCTGCTTACTTTCATCAATGAGTTCAATAGTAGCAAAAACCACATTTATCAAACTTGAAGTGAAGTTACTCAACTAGTTGTCTCACCAATAATTTAATTAATAAAACAACATCGTCTGTCTAGCCTTTTCCCAGGTATGTTGAAGTCGGCTTCCAGACTAACCGGATGCTGCTGAATACCAGTATTTTACATGGAGCGACTGCCTATATAACCTCCACAACCCAGTGACTGGGTAATACGATAACCCTTGGTAAGACTGCCTAAAAGAGTTTCGGGCTTCTGACCACCCGTAACGACTTCCAAAAATCCACGAATGACAGCCGGAACCAACGGCTTAACGTGCTTTCCAAGCCACGGAGGGTCTTGGATCGAACCGTGCAGCTGTTATTACTTAGCCAGAAGCCCCTAAATAATAAAACAACGTCTTACTCAAATCTAGATCAAATATACACTAACCTCAGAAATACACGACAGCCCAACCAAATACGAGATGACACAGGTTATAGCGATGAAGATCTCCTTTCTCCTCCTGAGGAGTTTCGGCCACTCGTCAATGACAGCAGTAATGAAGCCTTCCATGGTGCAGAACTGACTGTCGAGACCTATGAGGAGCAGCATGAAGAAGAAGAGACAGGACCAGAGTGGAGCCCCTGGTAACTGGAGCACTGCTGATGGATAGGCTAAGAAAGCTAAGCCGGGACCTGGAAAAAAGATGTTTAAATTATGTTTTTGAGTTGTAGCATATGTAAATATCAATCTCAAGGAACGGAAAACAAAAATTAAGATATTAACAATGAGAGAGACGTATTATTTTATTTTTCAAACAACAGCTTACAATTCTATGATTTCTTAATTACTGCTTTTAATTTAAAGGAATCAGTTAGGTACATGTATTGAATCGTTTTATACTTATAGCATCTTTATTAAGAAAACGTGGCTTGATAGTACTGCAATACTATTAGTATCTACCTATTCTGTATTAATATGAGGTTTGCAAATGTTACCTGATGCAGCCACTTCAGCAACCGGCCGTTGTTGCTCATGTGCCATGAACCCGACCACGGAGAAGATCACAAAACCAGCAAACATCGAGGTACTTGAGTTCACAGTACACACTATCAAGGCATCCCTGAAAGAAAACAGTTTGGTTGAACAAAATGTCACAAACTCGAATGTTTTTCAATAAATAAAAGATTTTATTGTGAAGCTAAAATCGATAGTCGCAGATGTCTTTCAGTTAGTCCACCAAAAATTACATCCTACTCAGGCAGTTTCCGGTCGATTCCCGGTTCAACCAGTATTGATGTTAAGTTAGTAATTATAGTCTGAGCAGGATATATGTATCAGAACGAAGATTTAAAGAAAAATAATTCTACTGTATTTTCTAATGAGCATTATTTTCATCATCATCAATTTATTTAGAAAAAAGCAGTGTCATTGTTGTCTTGAATTTATTTGTGTCTCACTGTACTTTCGTAAAGTGTACAAAAAACATAAAATAAATAAATTATCCATCTAAACTCACTTATACACATTGTTAGTAAACTTATTATAGCTTCCCAGAGCAACCAGAGTTCCCAGACCCAGACCGTAAGAGAAGAAGATCTGGGTGACAGCATCAATCCATACTTCAGATTCCATCAGCTTGGACATGTTGGGCATCACGTAGAACTTAATGCCTTGCATGGCACCGGGCAAGGTGATTCCTGGAAAAATAATAAAGTTTATATTGCTGTAGCGAATACTTAGTAATTTTATTTCGAAATCAATTTTGAAATGTCAAGAATACTATAAAATAAAAGCGCTTTAGTCCTAGTGATTTATATAGGGTTATTGGTAAAACATTAACAACCTCTTAAGAGGTCATTGTACAGTCACGAGCATAAGTATGTATACACTTGGCTTTATTCAAAGACGATTTTCTCCTTTAGTTTTGAATGAAATTTTATGTTATTACGAACAAAGTATTTTCGAACCCATAGGTTTGTGTAAAGTGTCGTATTTCAACGTTGCATTCGTTATTTCACGAAAATATCGCAATTAAAAGTTGCCAAGTGTTGACATATTAGTGCTCGTGACTGTACTCATCATTATGAACAACTTTTACTATGGGACCAAACCTAAAATCTCGAAAAAAAATTAGCTCTTCCCATTTAAACTCGTCAAAATGTAGGGAACAGCAGATTTTTTTTTTACTATTTCAGGTTTAATACGATACCCCTTGGTGAGACGGGTTGCAGACTTTCGGACTATAGACGAGCCGTAACGACTGCCAAATACCCATGAATGACAGCCGGGACCAACAGCTAACGTGTTTTCCGAGGCCTTAGGGTCTTTGGCAGTCGTAGTGAGGGGTCTTGAATAGTCTTGATATGTAAAGATGGTCACCCATCCTTAGACCAAGCGCAGCAAGCGTAGGTAAACTAGATCGATCAACCTGTGCGGCTTTTATTACGTAGCCATAAGCCCTTCATTTACATTGACATTTTATTGACAGTTATATATTATCAACTCCAAAAATATCTACAGACGCCAGCACATCAAGCTACCCGAAACTGTCAAATTTTCCCAATCAACCTTGAACCTTATGTTGTAGTGATAAAGTTACAAATCTATTAAATAAATTTGACAGATTGTAGTAGCTTTATGTGCTGGCGTCTGCACAATTCAGTACAAACCTCTGATCAACAGCACAGTCAGCAAGAAGTACGGGAACAGAGCCGTGAAGTAGACCACCTTGCCGGTCCACCTGACGCCCTTCCAGATGCAGAAGTAGCACAGCACCCACACCAGTAGCAGGGTCCCGGCCAGCTCCCAACGGATGTTGCCAATGTGCTCGATGCCGCTCGAGATTTGGAGGGCGCGGCGTCTGGGGGAAGAGGGTTGGGTTTTAGCTAGTACGATATAATCCAGACAATAGTACTGCCGTAAAAAAGGGCACAACTAACATTTTTTCAAAAATTGAGTAAAAAAATTGGCATATGCGCCTTTTTTTTCTGATTCCAAATATGTGTATAACTCAATTTTGGAAAAATGTTAGTTGTGCCCTTTTTCTTTATGACGGCAGAATAACCAAAAAAGGGTAAACTATGGAATGAGAGATATTAAACTGTATTTTGTAATAGATCTTAGAACCTAAAATATACAATTTTTATTGAACTAACAGCGCCCCGCGGTTTCACCCGCATAAGTTTCGATCCCGTGGGAATATCGGGATAAAAAGTATCCTATGTGTTAAACCTAGTTATAAACTTTCCGGTGTGCCAAATTTCATCCAAATCGGTTCAGTCGTTTTTGCGTGAAAGAGTAACAAACATCCATCCATCCATACATACATCCTCACAAACTTTCGCCTTTATAATATTAGTGTGATATATAGGATTTCCTAATAAAACTGGTGTACAATACTATTCAATCGGTACATCATTAAAATAGAACTTCACACCTTTTGAATGAGCTTTGTGTTATTGTGTAAGTATAATAAACTCCGACTTGATCGACGTTTTCATTAGTAGAGTTAGACAGTCATTTAAGTAAATTAACGAAATATTAAGAGTACTTTCAATCGGCTTTGAAATCTTAAATATGTTTTTGACATTGCAATAAAATGTCAGTTAACTTGGGAAGTTGTGCTAGTTAACTAATGAGAAATGTCCAATTTTAATTAGTTTCTAATATTATTTAGTATTATTTCACTACGACCTTAGGAGTTAACTGTGCGAGCATTTTTTAACTAGAAACTAGAGAATTCAATTCTCTTGCAACATGTGACAGAAATCTTGAACTGCACCTATTCTGAGACATCTATTACTTCAACTGTTTGTTTCATAAAACTAGGCAGCAGCTGTTTGTTGGTTTTGTTTTCAAGACTAACAGTAATCTAGTTTTATGGATATAGAGTTCAGAACATTTCCACCACTTACTCCCAGAACTCCTTAACTGGATCGGACAGCACAGCCTTGCTGATGTTCTTCCCGTTGAGCGTGCAGTAGGTAGTCATGTCCATGGTGGACCAGCAGGTCAGGTTCTTGCGGTCATAGGGGTTCACGCAGGTGGCCGTGTTCCAATAGTTGTCGCAGTTCCGCCATGGCACGTCTGGGTAAGAGACAATTTATGTGAGTAGTGAACGAAGAAGTGTAAGAAAAAAAACAGTGGCACCCCGGGAGTGCCGACAGAAGTGAAAACAAAACACAAACAGAATACTTTGCCATCACTTACTGACATATCACTGATATGACATTAAAACCGAGTACATCCCGAGGGCAGCCGAAGACATCCGAAGCGGGTATTTTTTGAATCGTCTTATAAACGAAACACGCGCGGTGTCGCTTACGGTAACAGTTTTTTCCCATCTCAAAAAATGCCCACCGCGCCTAAAGAAGTTTTCACTTCAAAAATATGATAAGTTGTTCGTGGATTATACAGACTACAGAGGACTGTGAAGCCTAGGTTAGTTAATTTAGGGTTGATTTTCCCATCGTCAGATAACTTTTATTCGAGGAATAAAATTGATGTTTGAGAGTTTTTGTATGAATTAACTGTCAAAATATTATTCCTCGAATAAATTTATGATTGGAAAATCAGCCCTTAGAAGATGAAAATATTACACAGGGAGTCATCGCTCCCTTTTGTATTAAGGACGCATTGGGCATAATATTCTATTGTTTTATAGGAGAGCATTATTTTAAATCCCTGAACAAAAAAAAAGTGTTCTAAGTAACAAGCCTTCATCTGACTGTAGTATAGTAGCCCTGAAAAGGGCGAAGATGATCTGTAACTATAGTGTCTTTCTTCATGATGATTAAAATTTGATGCTTGACAAGATAAAATCCCTATATTCTTGTGGTTATTCTCCTTATGATAATGAGTTAAAGCAAAAGAATATGCGAAAAACTAATCACAGCTGAATAAGACATATATTGTGTTATATAAATATATTATGACATATAATTGTCTTTGTATATTGTGATATATTGTGTGTATTTACCTGATCTCATGGACATGAAGAAGTAGAAGATGGCCCATGCAAGGATGACAATGTAGTACACGTTCATCCAGCAAGACATTACAGCAGCCGCGTAACCAATACCTGAATAAAAATTTTGACTGTTTTAGATTCCGAAGAGATTCTAATACAATAACTATCATGAAAGAATTTAATGACGTCGAGAAATCATATGAAAAGCTTAAAAAGACGCCATACATGAAGCGACCTACTTACTAAATCCAATACAAAACAGTGTTAGAAATAAAACCACTGTAACTTGACAAACTCAAATGAAACGTAGCCTAAGAACAGATTGTCAAAATTCAAGCTCAATAAATGTCTTAACTTGTTTAGTTTGTATAAGACCAAAGTTATAAAATAATTCATTGAAGCAATCGTGACTCTCAAAACCAACCAAACAAAGGGTTTAAGAAAGGTTTTCATTAACGGCTATAATTATTCCAGTCGTAACATGAGCTTTTGTCAAAACCAAACTGCTATTTGCTTAGAATCTTGTGTTGCATGAATCATTTCTGAGATTTTGTTATATGTAACTGTGTCATCGAGTAAAACTTGACAAAAATCTTTTGGTTCAACTCAAATCTGATAAAAGATTTTGATTTAAACGCACATAGTTTCCAAATGTCTAAGTAAAAAAGAAATAAAGAAAGACGAAGTAAGTTAATTTCATAAAAAAAAAAAAAATACCGATATCTGGTAAAAGGTAATCTTCATGTCTAAGAATCACAATAATATTATAAAGGCGAAAGTTTGAGAGTGTGTTTGTATGTTTGTTACTTCTTCACGCTCAAACGGCTAAACGGATTTAGGTGAAATTTGGCACACGAATAGTTTATAACTAGGATTAACACATACGATACTTTTTATCCCGATATTCCCACGGGTTCGATACTTATGCGGGTAAAACCGCGGGGCGCAGCTAAGCGTTCTATAAATAACAAAATAAACATTAGCCTTAGCCTTATTACCTTTGAAAATCGGTGCAATCTTAAACACGCCCAAGCCGCCGATGGTAAGCATCTGTCCCATGGCAAGCTCCATGAAGAACATAGGAATACCAGCAAGGAACAAGGTGAGGAAGTAAGGTATGAGGAAGGCACCGCCGCCATTCTTGTAGCAGAGGTAGGGGAACCGCCACACGTTGCCAAGACCGATGGCTAAGCCAATGACGGAGAGGATGAAATCTAGCTTGCTGCCCCAAGTACCTCTTTCGGGTAGGTCGGATTTTGTTTTTTTCTTTACTTCGCTGCAAAGAAAATTAATTATGTTTATGAAAAGATTTAGAAACCTTTTACGGTATTCGTCTTAGGGCTTTCACCAAACCTGTTGTTTCGCATGATTCGCTAAATTGTACTTACCCAGTTTTGTTGCTTGATCCTTGTGCGCTAAGTTCGATGTCATCTGTATGTACGTCGTTTTTCGTTTCCATCTCTGTTTATTATCTTTCTGTCTTTTTCTAATCAAATGTGTTGCCGTTTTTTGTTTCTTTCCCACACTGTTTCTATATTTTAGGGAAACTGTAATAACATTTTCGTTGAAGTACGTAGACTAGATTAGGAATGCCGCTAATTTTGTATCTGTAACAAGAAAAAATATATTTGAAGATTTGTCATGTTTTAAATTACAATGTGTAATTGAATAAATATGCGCATTAAGAAAGTAGTTCGTTTAGTATCGTTTACTAAATCGATTTCTGTCATTTTTAATATAGGTATTTTATTTGTCATTATTAATGAAAACTACGTAAATTACAGTCACACTTCCGATGTAGAGTCAAAACAAACCAAAAATGACAAAGTACCCTACCTACGCTGGCAGTGGCGTGCATTGGTTTTCAGAATAGGTAGGCAGGCACCAGGCCGGGTCTAGACTAGGCAGACGCGGTCACTAACGCAGACGCCATCTTGGATTTTCATTTTGACCACACTATCGGCTTTAGCACCCTCAAAAACCATGAAAATGACACCCATGATGAAAATTTTTTTAAATAATTTTGCAGCCGCCATCTTGGACTTTCATTTTTACCTCACTATCGGCAGCCTCAATATCCATCCCTTTCTTTCTTCACACACGTCCATGTACGGCCAAGTTACGAACGAATTACAAATTACGATTTTAACATTCATACTCGGTTGGATAATTGAATGCCTGCACTTTAGGGTGATGACAATGTGCGAATAATACGGGAGCCGAGTAGGCCGTCTGGCGACTGCCTACTGCCGCGCGTCTTTGTATGAAGATTTTGTTTTTTGTGAAGTATGATAATTTAGTGAGTTTCATAACTGACACACACTAAAATGTAATTGATAGGCTTTTTTTTTTCGGATGGGTAATCATCAAATGTCCCATCCCGCTCTGGGTAGAGCGGAAGGGAGTGGCAGACTCTTACTGACTAAAATCCACCCGTGTTCCTTTCTTAGCCCTTTATGTCCCGGGCCAGCGGTAACCCTTTCGGACAATCCCGCTGACCCAGCAGGCTTCGGCCCTATGGGGCCCCTCCTCGATGCTGACATCTCTTTGAGGCGCGCGTGGTAATTGATAGGCTTATGGTGATTTATCGAGCTAGGCACTGCTTATATGCCTTTATGGACTACACGCCACTGTACGCTGGGCCCTCTACGTGTGCGACTATGTGCGTGCGTAGATTTTTAATGTGACCAAAATTTCTCCCACAGTCGGTATAACTAATTTTATAGATAATATAATTATCCATGTGAGAACGATGTAGAAAGACGTGCACGTTATAAGCATCCGTTATAAAAATCATAAAAACAATTCTGGGTAATACCCTTGGTAAGACTGGATGTCAGACTTTCGGACTTCTGACTACCCGTAACGACTGTCAAAAGTCCACAAATGACAGCTGGAACTAACGGCTCAACGTGCTTTCCGAGGAACGGAGGGGTCTCGTTATGTAAAGATGGTCACCCATCCACAGACCAACCACGGCAAGCGTAGCTTAAAATGATCCATCGACTTGTGCCGCTGTTATTATTTAGCTACGGACCCCTCCTGGTTTTCTCCCGCATAATTGCATAGTAGTCATCTACATGCGCGTCCGCAAACATTCCTGAAGCACTGAAAGAACGCGGGAGCCGCAAAAGATTACCTACATTATGGAGGTAAATATATGTAGGTACACATCTTCACGTCCATTTTACCTGTACCCTCACACCCTCTAAAGCCAGGCTTGTGTTTACGAGGCATCAACGTGAAATATGAACAGACATTTACGTCACATGTTCATTTTATTTACCGAAGAAAATTGGATGGGGACTGGGATTTGTTTACTGTTGTTTAGAAATGTCTGTGGTATGGGCCTTAAATTATGTGGATGCACCCTTATTTCAGGTAGTGTAGAATAAAAAAAATGAAACTTCGAAAAGTAGAATTGTTAAAATGGTGTCCAAGTGTTTTAAAATAGATTGAGGTTTAGTAGAAAAATCTATAACATACTGAATGGTGAGAGGAGGTAAATAATCCCTACCATTTATACTATTCACGTGAACCCAAAACATCTATCTTAACCGACCCTACTGCCTCATCATCATCATTTCGGCCGAAAGACCTCCACTGATGGACATAGGCCTCCCCCAAGTACTGCCACTTCGACCAGTTCAGTGCTTCCCGCATCCAACGGATTCTTGTGGCCGATAAAGATGATGATGACCTCGTGGGATGCTTTCCTACGCAACGTCTTCTGGTGCGCGGTCGTCACTTCAGAACCTTTTCGCCCCATTCGGGTAATATGCCACTTAGGTTTGGCAATATTTATGTTCTGTGTTAGAGGGTTTGGATTCCGACCTTAGTCCTTCAGGTGGACAATTGTACGTGGTAAGTTTGGCAATTCTTCGGGCTATGTCGGTTACCTTAGTTCTCCTACAGATGCTTCATCACACTACCTATGTACAGTCACGAGCAAAAGTATGTATACACTTGGTTTTATTCAAAGTCGATTTTCTCCTTTATTTTTGTAGGAAATTTTATATTAGTAGGAACATAGTATTTTCGAACCCATAGGTATATGTAAAGTGTCGTATTTCAACGTTGCGTTCGTTATTTCGTGAAAAATTCGCAATTTAAAGTTGCTAAGTGTTGACATATTGGTGCTCGTGACTGTACATCAAAGTAATCTTATAAATTTAACCATTTTGTAGAACCCTTCTACTTCAATCTAACGCAACTAAAAGATATAAAATTTGCATGAAACATTCATTTGAATACACAGTTTTCCTGTAGAGCTTAGTGCAATCTGCAATAAAACGACAGAAATAAAACGAGCACCTTTTAAATGGATGGAATAGGTCAAGCTGACAAGAAAGCAAATGTAACTTGTGTTTACCAAGCTTTTAAAAAAAAGGGTTACCGCTGGAACGGAACATAAAGGGCTAAGGAAGGAACACGGGTGGGTTTTAGTCAGTAAGAGTCTGACACTCCCTTCCGCTCCACCCAGAGCGGGAGGGGGGGCCATTTGTTGATTTCCCATCCGAAAAAAAAAAAGTGTATATGTTCAAACTCGCTGTGAATGTGTGTGTAAGCGCAGGAGCTCTCGGTACCGATCGAGACAATATCGCTTTATTAATAATAATATAGGTAATTTCCGACTTCGCAGTCGGAAATATGTGTGTGTTTGTGCGTGTGTGTGTCATAACACTCTTCCGATGCTCCCCGTCTTGAAGCACACATTTACAGTGTGTTTATACACTGAGTTACCAAAAGTAAAGCGCGTCGCGTCGTGAAATAAAAATACTGTAGGTACCTACATAATCTATTGGTAACGGGAAAAGGTTAAAATTATAATTGGTCAAAGATTCAATTAATAATCACAATTTAATTTCTCTACGCCAATTACCAAAATTATAAAACCAGCCTTCAAAAAATTCTCCCGAAAAATTTTAAAAAAAATTAGTAAGTTGATGACTTACATTAGAGTTTCACTCAAACTCACAAAGCACTGCTGACCAAAATATTTTATCACCACAGTTCTGTTAATACCAATCAGAACGAACACTTCATTTAGCCCACCATACATTTCAAAATATAAACTCACTGTCTGCGGGTACCCCAGTGACCTGCCCCACTAGACTGATAGGATAACCACACGACAATTTCTAACGATCCTTTATTAAATAAACTATTATGCTACATATTGCTGCTCCTGACCGTGAAATGGTAGTCTCTTTGTGTGTCTATGTAAATGCCTTTGTAGTTGCAATTGCATCTAGGAATTCATTTTCCCTCTTGAGTCGTGAGTCGCGTCAGTCTGGTTTGTTTAGGTATTAATAAGCAGCAGATCATAGTACATCTATTCTAATTCACACTGATACAGAAGACTCAATGATTAGATTGCTTCATATGTCATCGTGTAACCAAGTAACTGGATTGTGGAGGCCAGATTGGCAGTCATCGTTTCAGCCGAAAGACGTCCACTGCTGGAGATAGGCCTCCCCCAAGCACCTCCACTTCGACCGGTTCTGTGCTTCTCGCATCTAACAGGTTCCTGCGGCCTTCACAAGGTCGTCGGACCACCTTGTGGGAGGCCTTCCAACGCTACGTCTTCCGGTACGCGGTCGCCACTCCAGAACCTTTCGGCCCCATCGGCCATCTGTTCTGCGAGCAATGTGCCCTGCCCACTGCCACTTAAGTTGGGCAATTCTTCGGTCTATGTCGGTTACCTTGGTTCTCCTGCGGATCTCCTCATTCCTGATTCGATCACGCAGGGAAACTCCAAGCATAGCCCATTGGCAGTCGCTCCATGTAAAATACTTGTATTCAACTGCATCCGGTTAGACTGGACGCCGACCTCAACATAGTTAGGAGTAGGCTAGGCAAATTGATGTACCTACAGAAAGAGATACTTCTATTCTTCGTAGAGTAGGTAGAGACAGAAGTAGTCGTGCTACGCGTGCGGCGAGAATCGAACCCCGAACCGCATGCTCAGCCAAACAACGAGATACACAACATCAATAGCAACCAGTCCCAAGACTATAGTTTCGGAAGATTCTTATTAAGGGCTCCCGCAGACAGGCGCGACGTGATACGAAGAACAAATTCCACGAAGTTTTCATAGAAATTGTTCTACTAGTGACGCGTCGCACTGTAGCGTGCCGCCTGTCTGCGGGGGCCTTAATCCTAATCAAAACGACATAAATCCAACGAGCGATGCATTACAGATCACCGCTCAACGGAACAGGGCCCATAACATCAATTTACTTATTAAACTTTGTCATGTTAACGTACACTAACTAATTGAACAATTGGGAGATCCGTGTATTAAATATATCATATACCTAGGTAATATTTTCAAATATATCAGCCGTTATTGGACAAGTTATTTTTATTAGCTCAATATTAAGCTTAGAATAAAGGTAACAAAAACAATACAACAACAACAAGGCAACAATAGTCGTAATTATACTGATACAAAACCTCAAGTCAAATGAAACATTTGAATCTAAGACTGAGAAACATGGTCAGCGGGATTGTCCGAAAGGGTTACCGCTGGCCGGAACATAAAGGGCTAAGAAAGGAACACGGGTGGGTTTTAGTCAGTAAGAGTCTGACACTCCCTTCCGCTCTACCCAGAGCAGGAGGGGTCATTTGATGATTTCTCATCCGTAAAAAAAAAAGACAGAAACATTGATAGGTAATAATAATTTTTACTTAAAACTTCGATCAATATAATCATCAGCACTAAAGGACAGGGGCTTGTGGCCAAGTTAAAATAGATGCACAAGTCGATCAATCAGGTTAAGTCACGCTTGCTGCTTGCTGTGGATGGGTGACCATCCACCGTCACGTATTATCGTTTTTTTTTATTGCTGTATGGGCCCGCTCTTGACCTCGGTCACGCCTGATGGAAAGCGATGGATGACGTCTAAGATGAAACGAGCTCAGAAGATGCCTAAAGCACTGGAACTCCCACGCATCGACAAAACAAAGCAGGCTGCGGTAGGAGGGTGGTCGCAAACCAGGTAGGCGTTAGCCCTACCGCCGCAAGGGAAGAATTGGTGTTGGGTGTGACTGTCCAGGATGCGTGCGAGTGCTCGTTTCAATTAAGTAACTGGCGGAACAAACTGCGCTACACGAGGAGGCTTCTTCATGCATCCAAAAATATCGTACACTATTTTACAGCTCGGTGTAAAAATGGACTACTTAAGTCACAGAAAAGCATGACTTAAGTGCAGGTTTAGGTCACACAGTGCTATAAAATGCATTTTGTCACAACTTCCATCACTTATACAAACAACTCTTTTACAGAAATAGAAATATTAGAATGAGCACCTTTTTGTACCATTGTATTTAACTACCTACCCAAATGGAAACAGGTGCTTATCAGTTAAACACGCGTTCCCTTTACGAAGTAAATCAGAATATGTAATTAAGCATCTGCAATTAATGGATGTGGTTTTAACGCACCAACCTGTATATTATGTGGGTAAACCACGCTGTATACGTATAAATTAAAACCTTTAAGCGTCAAAGTGACAGATGGGGAAATTCTCATGGAACGACATACTACATTTGCAATTTAAATGTGGTTTTATTTTGGTGTTCTGGTTAAAAGATTTTAGCAGTCCGTGCAGAAAGATTTTAATCCAAAGGAATGGATACTAATTATAGTGATGCCACAAAAATGCTACATTTTGAATCGTATGTTGGTAAGTTTATTACAAATAAGAAATAATTATGTAATCTCCAGCAATTTTTAGTAAGATATTTATGGCAATAAAATTATGATCAATTTTCTTTATTAATAAGAACAATTACAATCTTGATTACAATCTAGCCTATAAGACTAAGAAGCAATTTAACACTAACTTAATATTTTACGAGATAGATTATGTTATAACTAAGAATAGTGTTAATTTGCACTTTTACACAATTTCGTAGCACTTTCTTAGGGTCTGATAAAACACTTTGTTCATATGTCACACCGTACCTCGGAAAGCACGTTAAGCCGTTGGCCCCGGCTGTCATTCTTGGATCTTTAGCAGTCGGTACGGGTCGTCAGAAGCCCGAAAGTCTGACAACCAATCTTACCAAGGGGCATCGGCATTTCTATACAAATACCTATAAATTTGAAAGTAACTCTGTCTGTCTGTTACCTTTTCACTCCTTAACGACTAAACGGATTTCGATGTTTGGCACACTGGTAGACCCAGACCTGGGCTAGAGAACGTAGGAGACTTTCTATCCCTGTAGTAAGTCCCCGTGGGATGATTTTCGAACTCTACGCGTGCGACAAGCAAAAACTAGTAAGATCATAAGTCGAAGAGGTCCTTATTCTTCCCAAGTTAAGAGCTGACACATTTCTGTCGTTATAACCTTGATCGATACTTCCAATGTGACCCAGTTTCGAACTCGGGAATAATGAACATCCCTAGTAAGTTACTAAAAGGACGATTATAGCCAGCGATCAACTTTCATTTAACTCGAAATAAAATTTAATTTTATTAATAGAAAACAAACAGCTCATTTATCAAGTTAAGTTTCAGTCGACAACATCCATCGGTTTCTTACTAAACTTCAATTATATCCGACGATCCTGCATAGTTATCTCTTTTGTTGACTGTACATACAAAGCTAATGTCTTGTTTCACGGCCTACAGATATGTTTCAGCTAGTTTTCAGTTAAAAAGACTTCCATTTTTTGTATTTATTCAGACACTGATATTTCAAGCTTATTGAAATATCGGCTGTAGAAAATCCTTTCAACGCAGCAGATACACAGAAAAAGCGCACACGCAAAAGCACAAGATCAACCACCAAAAGCAATACTTACACAAACACACAAGCATCACAACACAGCACAGCACACACACATCACAAAGACTAAAACAGGACCCGAAAATCTAAAATGGCGGCTGTACGTGTAGCCTCAACACATGCTGAGCAGATTGTGAGGTCCCAAACTAACATGGCAGCTACTACATCGTGGGTATACATGCGAATCATGAAGCTGTCAGGTTTAGAAAGAATTTATGAGCACCTATATGTCCCCACCGGAAGGGGGGATCAATGCGCGGGAGTCGATTGGCTATACTGGGGTGGGCCCGACGGCCCGACGCTAGTTCACACTTTGGATGGTGTGTGGCCTATTTATTTCTTCCTTTATTAGCCGTTTTTTGGGTCGTGTAAAGTGGTACAAAATGTGGATAAGGTTTGCGAGGGTTGGTACAGTGTTTAGGTGTCGAGCTGCCTCGTGTCTCGTCGTCAAGCTACGAGTGATGGTTGAGTTTGAAACCTCGGTCAATGAGTATTGTAGCTTGCTGCTTCCCGTAAATTATAAAAGGCTCTTGGACAAAGCGAGGAGAGAGGAGAAAACTTCTTGGAAGACCACCGGAGTCCAGTGTGAAGCAGCCTGCTGTGTTTCGTCGATGCGTGAGGTTCCAGTGCCTCAGGCATCTTCTGGGCACGTTCGTTCCATCATAGACCTCATCCATCGCTTTCCATCAGGCGTGACCGAGGTCAAGAGCGGGCCCTTTCAGCAATTTATCTTTTTTTATCTTTTCCAAGGACTAGTAGGTACGAGTTCGTCCGCGTGAAATTTCTTATTTTAACATAAAATATCCTACAGCGACACTTGGCAATACTGTAGCTTCCCATTAGTGAAAAAAATTTCGGAATCGGATCAGTGGTTCCGAAGATTACCAACCCCTGTAAACAAACTCACAATTTTGACCTTTTAATAATATTATTATAGAAGTTTATAATCAATCAATCAATCAACTCAGCCTATCGCAGTCCACTGCTGGACATAGGCCTTAAGAAGTTTATAATAATGAAGACTAATAAAAGGAAGAAAACTAAAGATCAGTGCGCAATAGAAGGATACATACAGACTTAGGAGATACTAAAGAAAAAGAGCCGAGATGATTAAATATTAGTTCAAGTTAGAGGGATATTGGCGCCGATTCCCTTGTTCACAAACTAAACTAAATTTAAGTTCAGGCATCTTTTTCTTTTTATAGATAAATATTAGTTTAGTCCTGTCAAATTAAGATACTCCATAGCAAGTTTAGACGTGAATAAAAACATGGTTACTAAAAATACGTCAATTTACGTTAGGCGCTGTCTAATTTGACAGGACTAAACTAATATTTATCTTCTGTCCTTTTCATAATGAAATAGAAAGAAAAAGATGTACTGAACTTAAAATTAGTTTAGTTTGTGAACAAGGGAATAGGCGACATTGAGTGCGGTTTTGCGTAATATGTCATCAAATTGATTGCTAATTTAATTGTATAATTACCCAATTTATAATTTTTATGACATTGATTTTACATTCAATTATTACTTTAAAAAAGGAAAATCATCTACTTTTACAATATTTGTTAATTTACCTGTCATTGCTTTATTTTTAATTATTTTTACATTTTGTGATATATTAATTGTATTCTAGATGCATCGTCTTTACATACATAATAATTAATGTAGGTATACAAAATATTGTAAAACAGTTTTAAAGATTAACGGTGGAGTTTCTTGCCCATTCTTCTCCATAACTTTTGGAAGGGGCAATGCAAAAAATCTAGTTGGTTTTCTTGTTTATAACATCGGGGACTGAATCTCTAAGATTTTCCTTAACAAAAGCCTTACAAAGTCACTCCTGAGCTCTGAATGTTATGAGTTTTCGCAAAATAACCGAAGACCTTTACCCAACTTGAATTATCCTACCTGTGGTCATAAAAAGTTAATACATTAGGAATCTACGTAAGTATAGGTACTCACTTGATAGCAAAAGACATTGCTGTAGTAATAAAATATCACTTTGTTCAAACATTTTTAATCAAGAAGTAATTTTACCAATTCTTATGTTTCAACAAAACTAAAGAAAACAGAAAAAAAATACTCAACAAGGTTATGAGGTGTTTTTAAAGCATTACATGATATCTACTTTTTTTCAAACCAAAACACCAAATACCAGCAGTTATTAATAATTACTTAGGTACTCTCTAAGAAAAGCGTAGGTACAGTTCTATTTTCTACTAGCTTCCGCCCGCGACTTCGTCCTCGTGAAATTTCACCTTCGCCCCATCCACCCTCTTAGGGGTGGAATTTAGAAAAACCCTTTCTTAGTGGATACCTACTCTTCACAAAGAACACACCCTCCAAATTTCATTTCTCTAGGACCAGCGGATTAGGCTGTGCGTTGATATATCAGTCAGTCAGGACTTTGAATTTTATATATAAAAAAATAAATTATATATATAAATACAAAAAAA
Organism: Oligia latruncula; assembly: GCA_948474745.1. Lineage (NCBI taxonomy): Eukaryota > Metazoa > Arthropoda > Insecta > Lepidoptera > Noctuidae > Oligia > Oligia latruncula. The sequence continues at coordinate 12,500,961 of OX419708.1, forward strand.
TAAATTATATATATATAAATAATTATATTATATTATTATTATATTTTATATATAAAAGTATCTATAAAGATACTTTTCCGGGATAAAAAGTACCCAGTGTGGTGCCCATGATATTAAAGAATAATTATACCAAGTTTCATCGTAATCGAACCGGTAGTTTTTGCGTGATGCCTGAACAAACAGACAGACAAAAATTTTTTTAATCACATTTTTGGGTTAGGTGTCGCCCTGTCTAGTAACACCCCTGCCATTTATTTTTTTGATATTTTCAATGTACAGAATTTTCACTTCTACAGATTTATTATAAGTATAGATTATGTTTATAAACACAGGCTTTGCTAGTCACCAGAGAGCTCACAAAAGGTAACAAAATTAGTCTTCACTGTCACCGGATAAGTGATAGATATAACATGATCAGCCTATAATGTTCCCACTGCTGGGACACAAGCCTCCTCTCGGTGAGAGGAAGTGGGCCGTAATCCACCACGCGGGCCCAGTGCGGGTTGGCAGATGTCACATGTCTTCGAATTTTTGGTTCTAGGACATGCCGGTTTCCTCACGATGTTTTCCTTCACCGTTTTGAGAGCAGTGGTGATGAAAATAATTTTCACAAAGTAAAGCGCATGTCTGGGTTCGAACCTACGACCTACAACTCGTAAGCAGTAAGTACACTTGGCCACCACTGCTCTCAACTCTCACTCTCTCAAGTGATATAAGACTAAACAAAACTAATCCGGCGAAGAGGGTTGTATACTCACTAAACACTAAAAGTAAATCTAGAAATCTGTCTACACCGATACTCGTGACTGTAAAATGGCAAATGCCGAAGGAAAACTTTCCTTTCACGTGATCCTTTAGTGAGACGAGACTCTCCAACATCAGAACAAATCGCCTCTTTGCTTCAATAATGTGTTATCTTGAAAATTTAAATTGTCGGACTTATTACGTTATTGAAGCAAAGAGGCGAAATGAAATATTGAAAACTGAATTATCAAAATCGGACTACTCTGTAAAAAGTAAGCGTGGTCGCTGTGGTGGTCATAATAAAAAAAATATACGCGGCGACTTGCCTCCTCCGTTTTTTCGTCCGTTAATAAACCTTCGAAGATTCTTAAAAGCAGAAAAATCTTCAAAAAAGCTATCGTACCTACGCCTTATTTTTAAACAAAAACATTTCATTGCTAGAAACAATGGGAAACATAATACAACTCATCAATATTCCTTTAGAAAGATAATAAACGAACCAACACAATCAAAGTTCATCAAACCGTGAGAGAAACAAATCAATCTAACAGTTCATTTACACCAAAAACAAAACACGTATTTTTCCAAAAACAATTGAATTTTCCCGCAAAATAAATATACAAAACAATAGCTAGAAAAACGACCTTTTTTACTATATAAAAAACATCTGTAATTAATTAAAGTTTGTGTGAAAAACTTACAGTTTTTAACTTTGTGTCTTCTGCGAAAGAACTTTCGTGGAGACGATTGCACGTTGGTGTGGATTCCACCCTTATGGATAAAGGAGCATTTTGATACAGCCTCCTGGAACGCGCATGCGTGGTGCAGGTGTCGTCCTGGCACCCCTACTATGGGTGGGTGTTTGCTTATGTTATTAGGGAAGTCGTTTACTTGTTTACCCGAAACTTCATTGTTATCGAAAACACGTAATCCGTTGCCTGTTTTGGGATTGATTTAGTTTAAAATCCTCTAAGGTATCTTTAATTGTTATCTAATTCCAGTTCTCAGGAACATAACTAATAATTTTCTTGTTTCTGCCTTAAGTGGTTCCTAAACTACTAAAATCTGAAAAAGGACAAATCATTTTATAAACACCCCTGCGGATTTAGCAAGAGACCCATTTTTAAATACAAAACTCTAGTAAGGAGCAATGTTGCTCCATATCGCTCGATTTAGTAGGCCGAAAGACGTCCACTGCTTGACATAGGCCTCCCCCAAGCTGCCACTTCAACCGGATCTGTGCTTGCTGCATCCAGCGGATTCTTGCGACAAGGTCATCGGTCCTCCTTGTGGGAGGCCTTCCAACGCTACGTCTTCCGGTACGCGGTCGCCACTCTAGAACCTTTCAGCCCCATCGGCCATCTGTTCTGCTAGCAATGTGCCCTGCCCACTGCCACTTAAATTTTGGCAACTCTTCGGGCTATGTCGGTAACCATGGTTCTCCGCAGCTGATCTCTTAATTTCTGAGTTGATGACGTAGGGAAACTCCAAGCATAGCCCTCTCCATTGTCCTTTGGGTGACTTTTAGCCTTCTAATAAGGCCCATTGTGAGCGACCACGCAGTAAATTAAAGACAGATACTTGCTGAAAAAATTGCCTTTATGACCGCAACTTTAGAATTTTGAAATTTATTCAAATTAATTAATTAGTTACTTACTTAAATTATTTAGCATAATCAGCCTATAATCTTCCCACTGCTGGGACACAGGCCTCTTCTCGATGGGGAGTGGGCCGTAATCCACCACGCTGGCCCAGTGCGGATTCGTAGATGTCACATGTCTTCGATTTTTTAGTTCTAGGACGTTTTCTCACGTTGTTTTCCTTCACCGTTTTTGAAATCAAACGTGATGAATAATTTACACAAAGTAAAGCGCTTGTCTGGGTTCGAACCTATGACCTACAGCTCGTAAGTCACGGCCGTTACCACTGGGCCGCCACTACTCTCTAAATGATTTATTTCAAAGATTGGCTTCGCCACTTCCTAGTATTTTAAACCTGGATACAAAGTATTATAAGGTAGAAGATACTATAGTGCTTGGCCACACTACAAACGCGAGCGCAGGGCGGGCGCGGGGCGGGCGCGGCGCGGCATATTCAAACATAGGAACTTCATTTGAGCGTACATAGGGGGCACGCGGGCGCGGTGAGCGGCGCGGGCTGCTTGGCGCGGGGAGCGCGCGGGCAACTCACGCCATAGCTCGTTCATACAAGTGGCCGCAGCAAAGAGGGCCGCAGTGAGTGAGTGCGAGGGCGGCCCGCGCAGGGACCCGGTTCTCAAACTAGATCGAGCTTTTTTCTAGTAAAAATAAGTCTTCTTCATCCATATTATATTTTGACAAACACTGGACACGACAATATTCAGAACGAAGCCGCGCTCGACTGCGGACAGGCAGATCGCGCGCGTTCCCGCACCCGCGCCGCTCCCCGCCCCGCGCTGCCAGTCTAGCCAAGCACATAGGGTGCTTTACTAAGTTGACACGAGTATAACCCAAATAGAATCTCTACCTATGACCCCAAAACCTCTTATCAAATCATTTATCCTTATGACTTTTAGGCGACATATCTTCATTGCCACCGGGAACATATCGTAAACCCATGGTAATATGGAATAACATCGTACTGTATCAAAACATCCCATATTCACTCTTACACAATTGACTTTGAACCCTATGACAATAAATCTAAGCTTGAAATTCCCGTGTTCATAGTAAATATTAAAAGTTTAACGACACTTTCGTTTTCAAGAACGGAGAGAAGAACCAATTTGGACTTTCGAGTAAAGGTTTTTATAGTTGAATTTCCTTTGAAGTTTATTTTGATGAATTCCGAAATGTTTCCAATGACTGCAATTTGCTGGATGTCTTTGTTGTGTACCCTTTGAATGGCATCATCCATTGCTTTCACAATTTATTCGGAGATAAACGGTTGCTAAGATCTTTTACCTTTCTTTTACTGTAAAGGGTCAAAAATCATGCAATTCAAGGCAAATTTTCTCTTGCCTTGAATTGCATGATTGAGCGTGATTTTCAATCTTAAAATACCTTTATTTCGTAAAAGGTTTTGAAGGAAGAAGAAAGGGTTTGAAGGAGTTTTATCCCTTAAATGTTTGAACTACCCCACCAGTAAACCAACCTACTTAGGTATTTCGTCTGCCAAACCGTTTAGAAATCATCATCATTTCAGCCGAAAGACGTCCACTGCTGGACATAGGCCTCCCCCAAGCACCTCCACTTCGAACAGTTCCGTGCTTCTCACATCCAACGGGTTCCTGCGGCCTTCACAAGTTCGTCGGACCACCTTGTGGGAGGCCTTCCAACGCTACCTACGTCTTCGGTACGCGGTCGCCACTCCAGAACCTTTCGACCCGATCGGCCATCTGTTCCGCGAGCAATAATTTTCCATAAGAGATTTTTTGGTTGGTGGTAGAAATCTAACTTAGAAAGATATATTAATGATTCTGATGAACACAATTCTCTAAATATGTAGGTAGGTAGTAGGTACCTGTTATTGTCGCGAATCATATTTTGATCAGGATACAACCTGACACTGACCTGCAAATTGCAAAAAACGTAAGAAAATTTGAATTTCGCGGTCTACCACTATCACTCTAAAACATTATGTAGGTATTAAAAAAAAAAAAAAAACAAAAAAAAAGAGTTTATGGAAAAATAACTTTAAATCCTACACAATAAAGTTCAGTTTACGCTACAACTTCAAACATTTTTAAAACTTTATCTATAGTGCCAGTCACTCTGAAATCAACTTAACTGCTATTAAAATAAAGTTGATATTTGTTTAACTTGAAATAATATTAATGTGAAACTCAAGTTTGAATAGACTTTAGATAGTTTCAACCTTATGGCGCGTACACATAGAACGTCCGTTTGTACGGGATCCTTTTTAACGGATCTTATCTGATCTGTTTTTCTTTTTACTGGATCCGTAATACTGTATTGTGTGTGAACTCGCTCATACAACTACATACGCCATCAAATAACGGACCTGTACAACGGATCGCTATGTGTACGCGCCCTTAGTTTTTTTTTTTCGTGGGAATTGTCAAAAGTGGTAAAGCAATTACGAGGTTTAGACGTGGTTAGGTATTTTTATATATCATCTTCATTCTCCTCCCCTTACTTATCCCAATCTATTTGCGGTCGGCGCAACATGTCTTTTTCTCCCATACTTCTCTATTAGTCGTCTTCTCGGTAGTCACCCCCCGTTCTAACCATATCATCATTCACACATTCCATCCGTCATTTCTTCGGTTTTCCCCTACTTGTATAGCCATCCACATTCATACTCAAAACATTCCTATTTTCTAAGTTCAGGATCAAATTAAATTCGCTAGCGAAACTCCTCAGACTATAATGTTGAAACAGAAATTTTAAAAAAACTGGCCAAGTGCGAGTCAGGGGGTCTACTCCGAAGCGGTTAACCACCGTATCGGCCGAATGTTCGGTCAATTTCTACTACCTTTCTTTTCCTATATTGACTATAGGTCCCGAACAAACTGTGCCAATCCGAACCTTTTTAGAACCCTTAGGTACCCTTTTTTACCTTTTTTTTTTTAAATAGGACAACAATATTCGAATCAGAAAATGACCGAATATTCGGCCGACACGACAATCAACCACTTCGGAGTAGACCCCCAGACTCGCACACGATGGGTTCCGTACCACAAGGCAAAAACGCCGAAAAAAACACGTTTGTTGTATGGGAGCCCCCTTAAATATTTATTTTATGCTGTTTTTAGTATTTGTTGTTATAGCGGCGACAGAAATACATCATCTGTAAAAATTTCAACTGTCTAGCTATCACGGCTCATGAGATACACCCTGGTGACAGACGGACAGACGGACAGCGGAGTCTTAGTAATATAGGGTCCCGTTTTACCCTTTGGGTACGGAACCCTAAAAAAGAATACTAAAACTACCCAAAACACCTCTACACATCTAAACCTCAATTCTTATTACTTACCTACCGTCACCGAAAAACTCTATATTTTCCACAATGTGTCATAAAAATAGTGAAATAAGTAGGGTTTGTCATTTTCTTATCTACCGAACCGTTACTTGATTGAGGCGGGTCTCAATATGTGTCCGGTACGACCGGACGGCTGTCCGGAGTTAGTTTGTGGAAAAATATATAATAAACCCTTTGCCACTGTTCTGTTAGTGTGTTACGCAATTCCCCGCAGGACCGAATCAGGGACTCAACAAGATTATACCAAACATCAAAGTTTAATCCCGAAACGTGACAATCAAACAGAAATAGCTCCGCGTTACAATAATCTAGTTAATGTACCTATCCGTTATAGATATAGGGTGCCAGGGTCATTGACGTGCAAACTCATCATCTGCCTGCCTTTTCCCAACTATGTTGGGGTCGGCTTCCAGTCTAACCGGATGCGGCTGAATACCAGTATTTTACATGGAGCGACTGCATATCTGACCTCCACAACCCAGTTACTGAGTAATACGATACCCCTTGGTAAGACTGGTTGTCAGACTTTTGGGCTTCTGACTACCCGTAACGACTGTCAAAGATCCACGAATGACAGCCGGGACCAACGGCTTAACGTGCTTTCCGAGGCACGAGGCCGAGGCTTGACTCCGAGGCTTTACTTGGACGATTGATATGTTACAGTCATAGTGATTAAATAGCTATTATATATAATGACTGGTCATTATATTTAAAGTACCCTAACCAAACCGAACCTCGGGGTGCCCTTCGCTCGCTCTTGCTCGACGTAGCCCCGCTTCGGTAATCTGATTAATTCTGTGTCAATTATCACTTCATCTAAATTGAGTAGACATTATAAATAATGGCTAGATAATATATACCGGATTTATTACTTTGGCTGTAACATATATACATAGAAGCGGTGAATGGCAGACGCTGGTAGGGAGTTCCCCACATTGGCTGTACACATAATGAATGTTGCGGCGAATCGTTGAGTGCGATACAGGATATAAACCAATAGTTACCTACCGCTATTTAGCCATGAAACCGTTCCAGTGTAGCCACAAACCAAAATAATATCAGGTAGGTGTTACAATATTTTCCACCAGCCGCTCCTTTAGTATAATCAGCCTTTAATGACACAGGCCTCCTGTCTGGGCGTGGGCTGCATGTAATCCATCACGCGGGCACAGTTTGACCAATATTATAAGACTTCGACCCCTGAGATTGTTTCGCCATTTCTTCTCAGCCATATAGGAATTGTCGACTCTATCTAGCTTATTAAAATAATAAGCGAGATAGAGTCGACATTTCCTCTTTAATTTATATTACGTGTAAAAGCCCATTTTATGTCCAGGAAAATCACTGTCCATTCCAAGATTGCCTGGAAGAGATCGCAGAAAGCGATAAGGCCACCCATTTTAAGTATTTATTTTTAGTGGTCGATCATTTTTTTTTTGTTTACAATAAATTAACCTACTGATATAAATAAATAAAAGTGATTCCGATAACATATTTACAGAATAAACAATTTCATTTCAGTGCGCGTTGGTAGGTATGTCTTCGAATTTTTAGTTCAAGGACATGACAGTTTCCTCACGATGTTTTCCATCAGAGCTTTATTTTATTGAAAAAATGACAAAGGAATATCAATCAACGGCCTAAAGTATAAAGATATTATTAATGAGAATGACAGTTCCCATCAACCCCAGATTGTGATAGCTCGGCCCCTGAAGTTTCAAGTTCGACCTGTATCGATCCTGTGACCCAGTTTCCACAGCATCCCTCCCGGCCATGGGTTAAGGGGAAGCTTATAGTAAAAGTTTATGGTGTCTGTATTTGTTGCTGCCGTATGAAATTATTTTGAGTAAAGTTGGTGGTTCTTCCGAATAATCGTGAACTCGCTCATTGGGTTCGTGTTTTCAATCTTGGGTTCAATCCCCCATAATTGCGTACACTACCAATCACAATCTGAATCATTTTGAAGGATATTGCTAATCCATTGCTTCTTACGTTTGAATAATTTATATGTTCATCAACGTAAATAACGCAATGAATGTTGTTGAACTGTCAAAATGAAAGCCATTTCTACTGTTAGTGTGTTATGCAATTACCTACTTCGCAGGTCGGGCGAAGTTTGATTAGTTTTCTGTTATATTTTCAGTTGGTAGCAACTCAGTAAGAGGCCAGAGTGCCCGGGAGAATTTATCGCCAAGCAATAGGCTCTTTTCAGGTTTCAGGTAATTATCTCTTTGGGGAATATCGACCTGATGTTAGGTTTAAAAATAATTTGTATAGTTTAATCTGCCTTTTTCTGCTTTTATAACTTACTGCATTTGTGTACGAGAGAATAATCCGATTTAAATGTAACTGTTTCTGAAGGGGTGGAGGCCTGAAGGCCAATTCTCGTAATTTAAAACGTTCAAAACTAGTCGCAGTCTCATCTCGGCGACAAACAAACGTCAAAAATTTGTCAAAATGTAGGGAAATTAGAGGTAATTTTGACAGATTGAGACTGAGATCAGACTGTGAACGTTCTTAAAATTACGAGAATTGCCCCTCTGGTGTCGCTCAGTGGGTCGTCTTTGGGGCGGATTTCCTGTAATACAGGCCTTACGCCTAGCTTAGGCACCAGTCTCCCACAGTATATTTAAAACCATTATAGTACCTATCTACATTTCCAAACGATCAAGAACGTATTTGTTCTTGTACTTATACATATATGTTGTGGTGATAAATATCATTATCTCACTTATCTTATATGTCCTCTTCATCTGCCTAGCCTTTTCCCAACTATGTTGAGGTCGGCTTTCAGGCTAACCGGATGAAGCTGAATACCAGTATTTTAAATGGAGCGACTGCCTATCTAACCTCCACAACCCGGTTACTGGGTAATACGATACTCCTTGGTAAAACTGGTTGTCAGACTTTCGGGCTTCTGACAACCCGTAACGACTGTCAAAGATCGAATGACAGCCGGGACCAACGCCTTAAAGCTTTCCGAGGCACGGAGGGGTCACGGACTCACGGTATGTAAAGATAGTCACCCATCCACAGACCAACCGCGGCAAGCGTAGCTTAACCTGATCGACTGACCTGTGCGGCTGATAATATCTAGCCATGGGCCCCTCTATCATAGATGTACAGTCAACAAAAGAGATAAGTATGCAGGATCGTCGGATTTAGTTAAAGTTTAGTAAGAAACCGATGGATGTTGTCGACTAAAATTTAAGTTGATAAATGAGCTGTTTGTTTTCTATTAATTAAATTAAATTTTATTCGAGAACATCCATCGGTTTCTTACTAAACATCAACTATATCCGACGATCCTGCATACTTATATCTTTGGTTGACTGTACCTAGTACTACAAAATAATATATTATATATAACTTTTACTACCTACAAGATGTAGACGAGTCCTTACCTGTGGACGCCCACCCCTTTAACAATTTGCAGAATGTTGTAATTTCGTGAGTTGAGCCGGGTCGCATCTCTGTTACTGATGCTACGGCTATATTGTCGCAATAAAGCGAATTACACTTCGCGCGCTCTCTCGCAAACAGCTCGACGTCTCGCTGTATAACAGAGAGCGTCAGAGCGCGCGAAGTGCAGTTCGCGTTAGGGCGCGTTCCCACTATGACGTGACGACAGATTATCGTGTCGCTTAAAGAGTCGTGGCTTGTGTATTTAAATGGAGGTGTTCACATATAGGACTACACGATTAACTGTGGTCCACAACTTTTTTTTGCAGTGACGACAGATTGTCAAGTCAATGGGAACGGCTAGCACGACAGTCGTAAAACAATAAAAAAACGTCACGACTTATGGTGACGACAAATCATGTGTCGTTATTGAGACTATTATGTCGTAGCGTAGCCACGTATCACACATACGTCACGTTCATACCACTACTGATCTTCAGAAGAACGTAGAGGCGACTAATTTGCAAACGACAAGGCGACTGCTGTGAACAGTAAAAATGTCGTCACGATCCAATGGGAACAGCTAGAGACGACAGTCGTCCAACGATAAATTAATCGTCACGACATATTGGGAACGCGCCCTCATCGCCACAATATAGCCGTAGCATCAGTGAGATGTTGAGCGATTTGCGAGAGGGTCACGCGAAGTGTAGGTATGTATCTTTTTGCGACAATGTGGCCGTAGCACATGGGAAGGTGCGCCATAAAATGGCCACCGTAAGCTGTGTCTCAAATAGTAGGTAGGACTGAGTACTGATGAGAATGTTGCCTTTATAGATCACCACATTATTTTGAGCAAAGTGTTATTCCTTTATAATTAATTTTACTTGTAGGTAGGTACACAGTAGGTACCTACCTTCCTACAATATTAAACACCATAAATATTTTTAAGGTGGATGGAATAAGGTAGTCAAAGACTTTTAATGAATATTTAGAGAACACAAACTCAAGGCCTTCAATTTTCCCTAACTATTTTGCATACATTTTTCTACGTGTTTCCATTACCTACCTAGTACTACCACAGAATAAATAAATAGTACAGTTAATCACGCGACTATAGGTCTACCAGAATCACATGGTATAAAAAAAAATTAAAATAGTGATTTTCATATGGGTTGCCTGTCTTTCATGGTATACCATGCAAGACAATGGGAAAACCCACGTTCTAGTTAACCCAATACTTTATACTTCCTTTTCAAACTGGATCCGGGTAAATCCTACTGGTCCTTACTTTTCAAAAAGATTCCCCCGCGTAATACTTATTCTAAAGTCAAACTCAAAGTCAAATCATTTATTTCAAATAGGCACATTAAAGGCACTTTTGAACGTCAAAAAAAAACTAAATAGAAATGATTCTAGTCGCCCATTCCAAAAGGTAGTTTTCGTATTGAGAAGAATGGGCAAGAAACTCCACCTCTTTTAAAATGTTTTACAAGGTCTTGTATACATAATATAATTATGGGTGAATTTCAACAAGAGATTTTTATGTATCATTTCGGTGGGATTTTTTTATTTCAATGCAATCTATATATTTTTAGTGACAAATAATACTTTAGTCTATTTTATAACATTGTGCGTGAGTGGACATCAAATATTATCAAAACTTACATAAATATTTAAGGATAAAGTTTTAAGAGTCCACTGAAATTAAAAGTGTCCACCGAAATGATAAAAATTACCACCGAAATGATAAATCCACCGAAATGATACAGCTAAGAACAACCGTGCCCCCAGCCAGGGTTCCGTACTTTGTTAGGTTTGATTTCCACAAATTTTAGATAAACACTGAGACAGGACAGTACACAGTTTTTTTAATATCATCATTAATATACAGATATTACAGTTAGTATTATTACATATATCATTCTTTGAGGTTACAATAACCTCAAAGAATGATATTAATGTAATGTAATGTTTATTATGATATGAATGAATAGTTTCTTTACTTTTATAACCTTTGGTAATTTTTGTGGTTGTTGTTGTGTGAAAATGTTGGAAAACTTTATCGTAAATGCTGGTAACCTTAAATAAATATTTTTGCTTGTTTATGTACTAATACTAATTTACTAATACTAATACTATTGCTGTTCAATCGTAAGCTGCGCCGTAAAGTAGGCAAGAAGGAACTGTGACAGGAAGTGCTTAGTCCAGGACCATCACTTTGATCCCCAATTGTCTCATCCAGAGGGTTAGCACGAGCCGCTATAGGAGCTGGAGCTGCTCTATTTTTTTTTCTTTGGTAATAAGCAGCAGCACTTATTTTGTTTTTTCTTCTTAGGATTCTTAATTTTTTAGGGGTCATTAGATGCCTTGAAACAATTAATCCCGCTGCTTTTTTTCTGGCATACCTTTCTCTGTCTTTTCTCAAAAACTCTTCGCGTGAGACTTCATTGCTCTTAATTCTCTCTTTTCTTCTTCTTTCATACAACCTCCTTTTTTCCAACCTTTCTTCTCTAGTCTGTTGCTTAGGCCGCGGCATCCTAAAATCAAAATACACGCTTTTCAATTTTCTTCTTTCTCATATCCACAGACATACATTCATACACACTATACTATGATCCTATAAAATACTATACCTTCAGATACACCACGCGCTCACACACTAGCTCTCTTGCATTGACTCAGACAAACACTCTCACAGGCAATTTCTCATCACATAGGTATATCTCTTTTTTTTTCATATAACGTTTAAATGCTCTTTAACTTATTTGTTATATCTTGTAAAATTAAGAAATTTTGTAATTATATCAAATATTATTTATTATTGTTATTTACTCGTAATAAATGATATAAAAATAAAGGTAAGTGACTTATATTGAAGGTAAACCCTCGAAATAATTATTTTGTTGACAATTAGTAGGTATAATAATCTACACTGTGGTGACCCACACACTCATCACATTTTCGTTGAGCCGAACAAATGTGTATCTAAAGTATAGTAAACATGTACTAACTACATAGATATATGTATATATTATATATCTTAAGCACAAATATTACACAACAAATACACCTAAATAATCTAATCGACACTCTAGGTAAAAGTAGGTACATTACAAAACTATGACTTTGTATTTGACACCAGGATCTCTAAAACTTTATGTTTTTATCATTTCGGAGATACTTTTAATTCCGGTGGACTGTAATTGGTATAACAGTCCACCGAATCCACTGAAATGATAACACTGAGATGATAAAATAGAGGTTAGTTCTACATTTAACTCCGAAAAAAAATTATTTAAAAAATATGAACACTACTCAAACAAAACAGTACTTACTGCGAATTTAATACACAATTTTGAAACAAATTAAACAAATCTAGCACGAGTTATAACAGCCACCGAAATGAAACTATTTTTGTCCCCATATTACTGAAATGATAAACTTACTTTTTTGGCGGGAAACCGCAAGACGTTGGGACCGGTGCGTTCGCGCCGAGAGCTTAAGCCGGACTGATCCGGAGTGAGAAAAGGTGAAAGGGGCGTAACAACGCAATGTTGATGTGGCTATTCTACTAAAACTTACTGTCCTCTGAAATGATAACTTTTTTCCAGACAAAAGTTGACTGCCTGTCAAATCCATGAGAAAGAAGATAAACAAACAAAAATTGTTTTATTTGATCGAATATATTATAATTTAATGATAACAAAATCAATTTAAATCCATATTACGAATGTATTTGCAGGAGAAGGTATGTTATGAGCGGAATTGGGTTCAGGACAGGTCACCGTGATGATAAAATAACACTTTGTAATTTTTTTTTTGGGTATATTAGAGGGTAGATACCAATGATTTTTTTTGCCAAGGTAGAGAAATACTTACGTTGTTGAGAAAAAATATATAAAATTAATAATCAGCACATTGCACTACCGTTCTCAGGTTTGCCGTGTATTTTTTTGCTTGGGCAATTCACCCTTATATGTGATATAGTTAAAAAAATATAGGTAGATATAGTTACCACCTAAGTACACATTATGGTAAAGCAATAGAGATTTTGAGTATTGAGTAGGTACGTATTGTATTCCATTTCAGCTCCAAAGGGGCTGACGCAAATACCTACTTCTCCACCTGACCCTGCAAAAATATTCAAAAATAGATTATTTACACCTTCAAGCCGCGCCCAGCCGTTGAAATGATGCGCTTACCAACGAAAAGCATTTATTTTTTTATTATAATATAAGTAGGTACATAAATACCTACAATATATTTTCATGGGATCAACCACTGCTATTCAGACTCCTCATTTGGAACTATTTCGTACATTATTTCGTACGATTATTTTAGTCACGAATAACCAAACCCTCCCACCTTGCCAAGTTCAGCCGCAAAGGTAACTAGTTGTAATGAGCGCGTATAGATGGCGCTGGTATCGCCACGACTCCCACGGGAGCATCGCGACATCCGGGGGGGAGCCGCGGATGTGACGACATCCGTCTCCGGAACACACGGTCAAACGTGTGGAGATACGTCGGAAGATTTTTTAATCGGAATATATTTTTTTTAATACATGCGAGTACTTGGTTTAACAATCAAAACTAATTATAGGTAGGCAGAAACTTAGCACTTTCATATTCGATTCTAGGTAGAGCATTGGATATGTGCGAAAGCCTACATTTTTGTACGGCCATATTTAGAGGAACCTAATTTTACAAGTAAACAAAAAAATGTAGATTCCAATTAGCATTCTTTTCACTATTTAGCCATCACCTAAATTGGTAGATGCTAATAGCCGTGAGTCTCAGTAAACTTTACTCATAATTATGGATTTTTTGGCTAAGTTCGTTCACGGCATATTATTATGAAACAAGATCCTTTTTTGAAAGTCTTGGCCGAATAGACTAGATTTTTTCACTTTCACAACTTATCTGTGGATGCTGTAGGTATAAATAGAAAAATAGAAGACAGCATAATAATCTAACTTTCCTCCTCTTTTAGTAATTATAAACAACTTGTTGCTATTTAATCTGACTTGGTTTCCGTACCTACATCCTTTTCGGGTGACCACTGAAAATCAGCGCTGTGCTGTGGGTCCCCCTGTAGCACAGCATCATGCTGAGTGGAAGCCTTCTTGTCACAGTCGACGTGCAGCTGTCGACTATTTCTGTTTTGTGCTCGTGAATAAATGTTTGTTTTATTTTTCTTTATAATTAGAGTTCTTCTAATAGACTATTCTATCTTTTTGTATGCACGTGTTTCTGTGGCAAATAAATCTACTTTTCTTTCTATTAGGCAAAGTATGCCATACCTAGGTTGTAGAGTCTGACCAGACCCATTTCATGTTTCTCATAATATAGTAGCATAATTATTATCAGCCTATAACATTCCCACTGCCGGAACAGTGTACAGACTCCAGCACATCAACCTACTACCACAGTATAAATAAAATAGACTGTGCTACTACAATCTGTCAAATTTCTTTAATAGAGTTTCAACTTTATCGCTAAAGCATAAGTTTCAAAGTTGATTGGGAAAATTTGACAGTTTCGGGTAGCTTGATGTGCTGGCGTGTGTACTATAATCTACCACGCGGGCCCATTGCGGATTGGCGAATGTCACATGCCTTCGATTTTTATTCTAGGACATGCCGGTTTCCTCACGATGATTTCCTTCACCATTGAGCAGTGGTGATGAAATTGAATACACAAAATGCGCCTAAGTACCGAAAAGTGTGGTTCGGACTTACCTACCCTGGAGTTTAGGTACCTTCACGTAAAACTCGTATAAGTCGGGGTCGATACCAATGCTCATATTATAGTGTCTGTCAATTGAGCTGACATCCACCCAATCTCCTCCGTAATACTTTTAACTATCATTGCAACATCTCCCATCCAAAAAATCCGTGTCAGTATTCCAAATGTCCCGAGACAGATTGCCACAACGAGTCTGATGTGCAGCAGCATATCATAATACATCTACGTAGCAACATGTTGCCTGTCGCGCTGTAGGAAGTAGTTACTCGCGGTGGAAGCCAGCACTTCCGCCCCCCAGTTCCTACTAGAATTTAGGGCGAAGGAAGAAGGGACAGCCTGAGACTTTTTACTTTTTAGACACCCATAGATAGACTAACCCCTTTTTGTTGTCAGAAGCCCGAAAGTCAGGCCCCTCTTTTCCATTGGGTACTCTGGGCAAGTGCCCAGGGCCCCGCGATCTTCGGTGGCCACGACCTACTCTCATAAAAAATCGGCCCAGTCTCATCATCATCATCATCTAGCCTTTTCCCAACTATGTTGGGGTCGGATTCCAGTCTAACTGGATGCAGCTGAATACCAGAATTTTACATGGAGCGACTGCCTATCTGACCTCCACAACACAGTTACTGGGTAATACGATACCCCTTGGTAAGACTGGTTGTCAGACTTTCGGGCTTCAAACGACCCGTAACGACTGTCAAAGATCCACGAATGACAGCCGGGACCAACGGCATATCGTGCTTTCCGAGGCATGGAGGGGTCACGGTATGTAAAGATGGTCACCCATCCACAGGCCAACCGCGGCAAGCGTAGCTTAACCTGACCGATCGACCTGTGCGTCTGTTATTATTTAGACCAATCAAAAAGTACTCTGTGATTTAGACAAAACAATAAAACCTAAATCGAGCTGCTGCATTTTTTACATAAAATTCTATGCCTTTTAAATGGTCGTGAATTTAAATTCGGAAAAATTAAGACACCAAAATGGTGACCAGTAGGTAGGTATGTTCGCTTCAAAACTGCGTAAAAACTTTTTTTTACTCGTTTTAGGCCTTCATAACTTACATGGAAACGCACGATTTACGAGTCTGGGAGTGTATTTTAGGACATAAATAAGAAACACTTAACTCGATACCGGTAAAATGGGGTTACATTGATTAATTTTGAAATAAAACTGACTGTAACTTCTTCAGTTATTTATAAAAAAATACAAAAAAAATACTGTAATGGCGACTCATGGTTTTTTATTGATAAAATTATTTATTTAATTTTTACGCCCTGTAGGTTCCGAGAAAAAAAACATTAAGTGGCTTATCATCTATAAACTTGATATGGGGTCGCTTTGATTGCCCCCGTTTTTTGTATGTAATAAGAAAGTAGCCCCTAACAGGAAATCATCATCATCTGCCTAGGCTTTTCCCAACCATGTTGGGGTCGGCTTCCAGTCTAACCGGATGCAGCTGAATACCAGTATTTTACATGGAGCGACTGCCTATCTTTCCCCTAACAGGAAATAGAAACAAAAATTAAAAAAATTGTTCACTCATTAGTTTTTGAATTAAAACACTCCATCAGTAATCATCAAAGACACCCCGCTATTCAAATGTCACCCCATTTTACGGTAACTATAATCGAATATTCCCGATCAGTAACACCTTGTCGTCAACGATGACGATCGGGAAAAACTTTATGAAGATGTAGCCCTAATGCCAATGACATTTGGGTAAACGCAGCTACCTATGGCAGGACGAACTCAACTATTTAAGGATTGTCACAAGCAGCAGTAGATTAGTGAAAGGGAGAGTGGAGAATTGATTTATCGTGTCTATTCAAACTTGTGTTTCAATAGTATTTCAAGTTAAACAATTAATATAACCTTTATTGTAATGAATATTAAGTTGATTTCAGAGTGACTAGCACTATTGAAAAAGTTATAAAAATGTTTGAAGTTGTAGCGTAAACTGAACTTTATTGTGTAGGACTTAGTTATTTTTTCATAAACTCATATTTGTTTACCTTTTTTGGCAAATAAATCGCGAATGCAGATTACATGTTTTTTGTAATTACCTATTTAGAATAAAACACAGCAAGTATTTACAAACCATTTATTACAATGTTTCATACCGGACCCGTTAGATCCACCAAGTAATTTTCTACAGACCATTGAATATGAATAAATTCTTTGTACTTATACATTTTCATAACTTGTGCGATTGTATTGAAAAAGAAAATATTTGACTTATTTTGAATGTGTTTTTAAAGTCATGTTTATATTTCGGATAGTTGTTACGTACTCAGGGCGTTTGTCCACCGCCACCGTCAACGGGACGTCAACGAGAACGATATGACGGCACGGCGTTGAAGTAGCGATACATACATTTACTCCGTCCGTCAACAGGACGTCACATTCGATTCGAATAATCTTGTTTCTCGGTGACGTCCCGTTGACGGTGGTGGTTGGACAAACGGTGTCACCTGAACGCGCGATGTAAACGTTGAATAAATTCGAACGAATTTTGAATCCAAAATAAAACTATTCCATAATACTTTGGTTTATTTTACGACCAGCGCAATCAGTATCACCCATAGATATGAATGAAGTTTTTAAAACTAAGTCAAGATTATGTGCAAAACGGGTATTTTCAATATTAAAATCGTTCTAATATACATTTACTCCGCACGTTCTTGCTAGACTCACAGGAAAACAAAACAAGTCGTGAAAAAAATAAATCGTTTGATTGATGTGTAGATGATTTAAGCGGGCCACTCACGATCAAGTTCACTTGTCAAGTTTGCAGCGGACTTGAAGCCGCGTCCAGAAACTTGACGGCGTATGACTACTTATCATGCCATAGCCATCCACGGTAAAGTTTACTGGACGCGGCTTCAAGTCCGCTGCAAACTTGACGGTGAACTTGATCGTGTATGGCCCGCATTAGGTGGAAAATAAATTTTTTTTTTCTTCCTTGCTCGGTATGCGGACCTCGTTATGTGTTTGAAATAACGGCTTTGATCGGATCCGAAACGCGTCGGACTTTCCCGAAAAATGCACGCCAGTAAAACCAACTGTGACACAAATCACGAAAGTAACTGAAAATGTTAATCTTTTATTGCCGTAAGATCTATTTGACCAAGGCCTCCGTCTTTGACCAGCGTAAGGTGTATATGACCTTAGATATTACATCTCTTCTCTTGGCAGGTCTATTTGACCTTAAATCTTTCGTCTTTGGCCAATGTAATGTCTATTTGACCTTTAAACTTTCGTCTTTGGCCAATCTAAGGTCTATTTGACCTTAGCTCTTCCGTATCTGGTAAATGTAAGGTCTATTTGACCTTCGGCCGTCCATCCCTTGTCAGTTTGAGGTGTATGAGTCTGTCGTGGGTGCGAAGTATGCTGGATTGGCTGAAGGATGCTGGGCATTTGCTGCACTGGTATGGACGTTCGCCAGTGTGGGTCCGAATGTGACCTTTTAATATCTGGTTGCGCTGTAACAATGACATAAATAAATATAAATTACTAACTGCGCCCTGCGGTTTCACGCGCGTAAATGTCGATCCCGTGGGAATATCGGGATAAACAATAGCCTATATGATAATCCAGGGTGTCAGTTACCTCCATACAAAATTTTATCAAAATTGGTCCAGCCGTTTGAGCGTGAAGAATACACACACACACACACACACCTTCGCCGTTTTGAGAGCAGTATTAAGATTTACTCACATCGAATACCTTGTCGCACATGGGGCATGGGAACTGTAGCGGCCTCTTATAGCCATCGTGGACCAACCGCTGATGTTCTTTCAAAGACCAGTTGTTCACGTAACTCTGTAACATAGATAAATTTGGTATTACCATCCTGCTACACATAGGGATTTTTTTTAATGAGCCAAATTGCAAAAGACTCTCACGAAAACATTTATCGTATTAATCAGACTGGGGCGGGCGGATTTTGAAAAAGCAAACCACCATTTTAAATTTTTTATCAGATCTTTTTGCAAAATAAATGGTGTATGAATAATTATTTCACTGGCCGATAGTTGCTGTTATGGAAGAAATAATACGTCATCATATGCCTAACCGTTTCCCAACTATATTAGGGTCGGCTTCCATTCTAACCGGATGCAGCTGAATACCAGTGTTTTACATGGAGCGACTGCCTATCTGACCTCCACAACCCAGTTACTGGGTAATACGATACCCCTTGGTAAAACTGGTTGTAAGACTTTCGGGCTTCTTGACTACCCGTAACGACTGTCAAAGATCCACAAATGACAGCCGCGACCAACGGCTTAACGTGCTTTCCGAGGCACGGAAGGGGTCACGGTATGTAAAGATGGTCACCCATCCACAGACCAACCGCTGCAAGCGTAGGTTAACCTGATCGATCGACCTGTGCGGCTGTTATTATTTAGCCATGGGCCTCCCCTCAAGAAATAATACGTGTAAAATTAAAATAAATAACATTCTTACTATTAGCATTTGTGGTACTTTCAACATGACAGGTTTAAGTGCACTGCAGCCTACCCCTTTTGGCGTTTACAAGCGTTATGTTATACTACTATTTACCTTATCACATCTATCACAAATATACGGTTTGATATTTAGATGTACTCTATTGGTGTGACGCTCTAAATCTCGCCGTATCGCGAAACGCTTGTCACAGTGAAGGCAGGGAAATCTGGAAATAAAATATTGTTTCATTTGTATACCTTTAGGCCTCTAAAAAAAAAAAACAATTGTTTAAATCCTACACAATAAAGTTCAGTTTACGCTACAACTTCAAACATTTTTATAATTTATTTTCAATGGTAGTCACTCTGAAATCAACTTAATTACCATTAAAACTTTTTAACAAAAAAGAAAAACCGACTTCCAAAAAAAACACTACAAAGTGAAAAATAACTTTAATTTCGGAAGTCGGTGTCTTTGGATCTGTATTTTAGTTTTTTGCCACCGACTTCCGAAATTAAAGTTATTTTTCACTTTGTAGTGTTTTTTTTGGAAGTCGGTTTTTCTTTTTTGTTAAAAAGTTTTTATTTCCCGCTTTTTAGTGGGTCTGTTTATAATTTATCTAAGTTACAATAGCCTAATGTCAACTTGCTCATCGCCTTTACCAAAATATTGCTTTTCCCGATGCAGGGAAATTCATTGTTGAGAGTTCTCCTGGTATTTCACCATCAGCTCCATTTCACCATTCGCATTGTGATGAGCATAACTTGCTTAGCAACCATAATAAAGTAATCGAATCGCAACCCATGAAATACTTATTATTGAGTAGTTCCGGTGGCCATCTGTGGTTTTCATCATCAGTTCCACTTCACCAAATAGTGCTTTTCGAGAGCAAATGCACGAGTTACTATAAAAAATACCCAAATCGCTATAGGTGTGCCTATAATATTTGAAGAGTTCCTTCGATTTCTCTAGGATCCCATCATCAGATCCTGACCTGATGACAATGGGACCACCTGGAAAGTATACCCTTTCAAACAAAAAAATATTTTTTGAAATCGGTCCAGCCATCTTCGAGTAATCGGGGAACATACATAAAAAAAAAAAAAAAAAAAAGGTTCCGTCGAATTGAGAACCTCCTCCTTTTTGAAGTCGGTTAAAAATAAAGTTTATATTTGTTTAACTTGAAATAATATTAATTTAAAATATAACTATGTCGAATCGTGAAGAAAACCCGATGTTTCGCATCTCGGCCACCCATGATGCATGCGCAATGTATGTGTACGATTGTGTACTTCTTAGCGTGTCGATGGCAAATATAACAATTTTATTTGTTTTACATAATCAGCCAATAATGTTCCCACTACTGGGACACAGGCCTCCTCTCGGTGAGAGGGAGTGGGCAGTAATCCACCACGCGGGCCCAGTGCGGGTTGGTAGATGTCAAATGTCTTCGAATTTTTGGTTCTAGGACATGCCGGTTTCCTCACGATGTTATCCTTCACCGTTTTGAGAGCAGTGGTGATGAAATAATTTACACAATATAAAGCGCCTGACTGGGTTCGAACCTACGACCTACAACTCGTAAGTCGCGGCCGTTACGACTTGGCCACCACTTCTCTATTATTTGTTTTGCGTACTGTAAACTAACTATGAATACTTACGGTAATTCTAAATAACTGACATGGATTGCCGCAGTCTTCAAATGTTTCTTCAATGCGGCATCTGATTTGAAACTCCTGCAAAAATGTGAATTAATTAATTATCCCTGCACAACACAATCATGAGCTATGCTCGGAGTCTCTTTGAAGGATAAAATCAGGAATGAAATTATCCGGAAAAGAACCGGAGTTACCGACATAGCTTGCAGAGTAAGCAAACTGAAGTGGCAGTGGGCTGGCCATGTCTGTCGAAGGACCGATGGCCGGTGGAGCAGACGAGTCCTGGAGTGGAGACCGCGTATCGGCAAGCGTAGTGTGGGACGCCCCTCAGCTAGATGGACGGACGACCTAAAGAAGGTGGCTGGGGTAGACTGCATGCGGAAGGCGGAGGACAGGGTGCTGTGGCGCAGTCTGGGAGAGGCCTATGTCCAGCAGTGGACTGCGATAGGCTGAGTTGATTGATTTATTTTATTTATTTATTTATTAAGGTACACCAACAGCTTCTATGTATAATTTATCTTAAGTACTATAGATCACAAAAGTCTCGGTCTTACACAGTCGCCAATTACAGGTTTACCAGCAATCTCAGAAATAAGTGATCACACATAATAATAACAAAACTAAACTAAAGGCTAGAACTTAAAAAATTTATGGCAAGATACTTCTTAAACTTGATTGATTGATTGCACACAATCAGCCTATAACATTCCCACTGCTGGGACACAGGCCTCCTCTCGGTGAGTGGGAGTGGGCCGCACACTGCACAGTAATTAGTTTATTAGATATCCTGCTGATTACCCAATGCTGACCGATGTTACTCAAGGTGATTTTTAGGGTTCCGTACCCAAATGGTAAAAACGGGACCCTATTACTAAGACTCCACTGTCTGTCTGTCCGTCTGTCACCAGGCTGTATCTCATGAATCGTGATAGCTAGGCAGGTGAAATTTTCACAGATGATGTATTTCTGTTGCCGCGATAACAACAAATACAAAAAATCGAATAAAATAAAAATATTTAAGGGGAGCTCACTCCGTGTTTTTTTCGGCGTTTTTGCCTAGTGATACAGAACCCTTCGTGTGCGAGTCCAACTCGCACTTGGCCAGTTTTTTTATGTTATCAGGACCGATTCGATGTTATTTCCAGGGAGCTTATCACCCACGGGGTAATTCCGTATACACTGACAGTAGCAATAGCTTTCATTTTGACAGTTCAACAACATTCATACGGAACCCTAAAAATGATGTTGTCATACTTATCACACTCCACGCAGTAGTAGTCCCGGCTGTCGGAATGCTTGATGCTGTGGTTCCTCAGCTGAGAAGGTGACTGGAAGGCCTTGGCGCACTCTTGGCACACATGCTTCTTGCTTACCGGAACCGCTGATACTTCTTTGGAATGTTTACTGTGAACAAGTTAAAATGTTACTGGGTTTTCCATCTGGTTATACTGGAACCCGACAATATACTGCTCATACACACTAGCAACACGCTTCTTTAGAATTTTAGTGCTTGGCCAGACTACCAGCGCGGGGTGGGGAGCGGTGCGAGTACGCGCGCGATCTGCCTGTCCGCAGTCGAGCGACGCTGCGTTCTGCGTGTTGTCGTGTCCAGTGTTTGTCAAAATATAAAATGGATGAAGAAGACTTATTTTCACAAGGAAAAAGCTCGAACTAGTTTGAGAACCCCGGTTCCCGCGCGCCCACTGCGGCCACTTGTATGACAGGGAAAGAAAGCCAATACTTTTTAAGAGCCTATACTACCTCAGCTAAAATTCACTCTTTATCTCGCTCGCACGATACTGCTCGCGGACTGTGTGAAAGCGAGACAGAGTGCGGTGCTGGGCGGGAGGCAGCGCCAATAGTTTAGGTATTTGCTTTTTACGGTGAAAATAAAGGTAATTCAAAAAAACTTACTAACATAAGACCTGCTTTATAGTTAGTTTAGTTAGTATGCAAAGTTTCATGATCTAATTTGAAGTATTTTTTGAATACCAGCGGTTTATTGTTCGGTTTGGAGGTAACTTTGGAATTTTTTTCTATCGAGTAAATTTTATGGAATCGTGTTTTCGTCTAACATAAGACCTTACATTAATCCTCAACTTTAGCATATATTTATTTCAAAATTAATGCTGCGGAATTTGAGGTAGTATAGGCTCTTAACGACTACGCTTTTATATTAGGGGGTTGAGACAAAAATAATAACAGACATACTCAGCCTATAATGTTCCCACTGCTGGGACACAGGCCTCCTCTATGTGAGAGGGAGTGGGCCGTAATCCACCACGCCGGCCCAGTGCGGGTTGATAGATGTCACCTGTCTTCGAATTTTTGGTTCTAGGACATGCCGGTTTCCTCACGATGTTTTCCTTCACCGTTTTGAATAATAAGAAAATAACAAATCAAGGGAAAAAAACAAGTTATGTCCAGCTCGGGTACTTACATGATCATGTGAGCGCGCAGTACGCCCTTGTCGGCGTATGTCTTGTGGCAGTACGCGCACTGTACGCGGCCCTTGCGCGAGTGTGCGTAGTGTATGTGCTTGCGTAGTGACGTCTGACGTCTGGAGACAAATTATATTTAGTTTGAAAACATAACAATCTAAAACATCAAAGGCTTGGCTGCGTTATGGTAACTGTTTCATTCGATTCAAGTCATTGTATACCTAACAATAAGGCAGTAAATCGCTAATCACTTTAAATTCTTGCTACAAAATTGAGTCTTTAAAATATTACAAGTCAAATCATTGTAGACCTTATGGTAATAGAAATAAAATACAAACTCACTTGTAATTCTTGCTACAAAAAGGACACAGGGATTGAAAACCGTGATTGTGATATGCATTGTAGTGATCCTGAATCGTTATGCGACAGTTTCTTATTAAACCACATTCTGTACACTTGTAGCGGCTGGAAGAAAAATAAATATTTAAGTAGGTACTTAATTAGTTTTCAATTTTCATTTTTTTCAACATTCATTTCATTTACAAAAGTAGCCAATTCAGTGATGCTGTACGGATGTACAGACTCCAGCACATCAACTTATCCGAAACTGTCAAATTTACCCAATCAATTTTGAACCTTATGCTTTAGTGATAAAGTTGAAAATCTATTAAAGAAATTTGACAGATTGTAGTAGCTTGTGCTGGCGTATGTACATTATTATGATTTTATATTTCATTCATACATCTGAATGTCTGGTAGGTACGATTTCTGGTAGCTTGGTTTAATGCACAAATACAAACCCACACGTTAATTGGTGGTAAAGCTACGGTTATCTACAAAAGCGGTGGCCGCACTTAACTGCAGTCATTAGTGACAGCTGTCAGGAAAATGATGACAGCGACAATATTTACATCGTTAGATTCGCCCTACCGCGTCAAAAGATAGTCACGTTTCTGTTTCGTCTTGACACCTCTGTCACACTATGACGCAGTGACTTGACTTGATTGTCAAGGAAACGCTATTCCTGCCTCCCAAGATACAGGATTTCCAAAGTTTAGGGGGCAGGGTACTGAATTCTTATAGGACTTTGGGGGGGGGGGTGCGAGGGAGGGCCTTGGGCCCGTGGGTTGCGCGTAGACAGCTAATATACATACATGACCTGCTACAATCAGAATTATTTTGGAAAAAAAACATGAACATCATAAAACCTTCTACTCACATTAAATGATATCTCATATGACCAACCAGTCTGTCTTCCGTATCCATTCTTTGCTTACAAATATCACATTCGTAGTCCCCCATGCACTGCAATCATATATAAAACATCAATATAGTCCCCTTTGCAGTGTAATAATCTCTTGCGTGGTGGATTACGGCCCACTCCCTCTCACCGAGAGGAGGCCCAGCGGTGGGAACATTATAGGCTGATGATTATGCATCTCTTGCATAGGAACTAACTTCATGATAATAATTTATTGAAATAACTGAAATGAAATTGTTTATTCTGTAAATAAAATATTGGAATCACTTTAACACGTCATATTATTATTAAAAAAAATAAGCTAGTTGAGGTTGGCGTTTCTATCTGACTACTCTGAGAAGAAAGGCAGAAACAAAGAGGTCATTCTATTTTAAAGTCCAGACATAATCTTGGTCAGCACATGTGAAGACCATGTAAATTGATGTCTGAAATGGTCTTTTGAGGAAAGTACCTCGAATTACTACATAAATATCTACTTTTAACCTATTGAAAATTTACAGTAAAAACAAAAAATGTTAGTCGAGATCATGATCATTTAAATTCTAAGGTGCCAAAATCTTGAAAACAAAAATTTCAGCCGAGAGACGTCCACTGCAGGATAGGCCTCCCCAAAGCACCTCCACTTCGACCGATTCTGTGCTTCTCGCATCCAATGGGTTCCTGCGGCCTTCACAAGGTCGTCGGTCCACCTTGTGGGAGGCCTTCCAACGCTACGTCTTCCGGTACGTGGTCGCCACTCCATAACCTTTCGGCTCCATCGGCCATCAGTTCCGCGAGCAATGTGCCCTGCCCACCGACACTTAAGTTTGGCAATTCTTCGGGCTATGTCGGTTACCTTGGGGGCTGCCTCCACGAGCGAGAGAATCGCGGCGATAGTGTCGCCGCGCCATCAAATTTCCGCGGCGATGAAATCGCCGTGTGGAGACACGTTCTAAGAGAGTGTATAGAAATACGTGGCACGACGATAATATCGCCGCAATTCTCTCGCTCGTGGAGGCAGCCCCTTAATTAAAGACATTTGCAGTAGCTATTTTAATGATAATAAAATGTTATATACCTGATTATGTTTCTCCATATGCTTATCATAGCTGCCTTTAAAGCTGAACCCTTTGATGCAGTTCCCACATTTGTAAGCAAAGTTCAGATATTTCTGGTCCTGCTCCATTCGCACACGTTCTTCCAAGCATTGTTCCCTAGTTATGTATATCGTCTTTATTTTAGGTATATCTGAAATTCATCATTATAAATATTACACTTTACAGTATAAGATAATGGAAAACAACAATTTTCTAATGGTTTGATTATGATATATATAATTATTATTAAAAATTTAGCTTGGTAAGAATATAGTCACGAAAATTAATTGTTAAACAAATTGACACGCCGCGTGAATTTGTCGTGTTAGAGCCATTTCATACCACTGTGAAAGAATTAAGAAAGAAAGAGAAAAATATAGAAAAGAAAGGAAAAAGAAAGAAAATACGCTTATTTGCGATAAACATAACGCAAACAAAGAACACAAACACATAGAAGACCAAATCAAGCCAATGAAAGTTGTTATTTGAATATGGACAATTGAAGTTGGTTACTTAATAATTAATTAAACTACTTGACCGTCACTGGAAGCTTTATTATGAGATGGCATTTCCGTTTCCCGTCGATTTCTTTCCAGTTTTCGTACTTTTATCCCCTCTATACTTCCGGCTCAGTGGCGCCACCTGGTGGTTGCGGGTAGTTTTTGACTTCTTGTAAAAAGTATCACGCCATTTTGTTCATTGGCTTTTTATTCTCCGTCGAAGCAACTTGTGCGCAGTGACTGCGACCGCCACAGTTGCAAAATACGTAAAAGTGAATATTAAGTGAATACATATTTTATAAAATAAGTAAAAAAGTGTAAAGTGTTCTTCAAAGAGGATAAGTCTTGAACCGTAAGTACCCTCTTTTAGAGGTAACACTTTTCGATTAATTCGTACGTGATCAAAGTTTTTTAAACGGGTTTTCCGTTCGGATCACTTGCTGTAATTTTTTACTTTGAATATTTACCAGTAAATCGTAATCAATATTTGAATGGTAACTGTGTAAAGTGTTATAAAACCATTGCATGAGACCTAACGTAATTCGTTTGCAGGGATGGATAATAACCATAACTCTGACACCCAGCCACAGGCTGTGGCTGGTCCGAGTGGACTGAATCGCAAGCGAGACCGAAGTAGCAGCAGCAGCAGTAGTGCTTCAAGTGTTACTTCTTCGAGTACGTCTACTCCGGGCAGCAAAAAAGCGCGGTCCAACCACCGCCGCCGCCGCCATAAGAAAAGGAAACGTGCTCGACGTTCCAGTCATATGATGGACAAGCTTTTTAAGGAAATTGGTGAGCTTCGCAAACAAATTAATACTACAAGTAACATTGATACTGCTTGTTATGATAATGCTTCTGTTTGTTCTGGAATTAGTGGTCAACTTTATGAACAAATTAGTGACGAGGGTTGTTCAAATCAAGATCAAAATACAGAATTAGATTTCACTTTTGATATTGATACTAAGCTTAAGGAACCATTAGTTCCAAAAACCCCCGATAGTTTTTTGAAGAAGTTGGTAGATATCCAGCGCTTTGGTAGTACTTCTTGGTCAGAAGTAAGATACGCCGATACGCAAAAATTGTATAACCATACTCCTGGCTTTATAGACCTGGAAACAAATGAGGAGGTAAAAGCATATGACACCTTACGTCATCTGGCACATGCCGATAAATCCTATGCAGCCTTAACCTACTGCATATTAAAACAAAGACAATCATTGCAGGAAAGTATTCGTAATCTTCTTTCATGGGCAAAAAATACAGAATGTATAAATTTTGATAATTTAAATGGGAAGATTGACGAGTTATTTCAGAAGGGCGAATTTCATAAAATATCCTCAGACCTTTTGCAATTAGCCTGCGGCCATAGAGCCGAATGTATTGAAATGCGTAGAGAAACTATAACGAGTCAAGTTAGAGATCCACTAGTGAAAGCATTCTTGAATAAAATACCTCCTTCAAGTACTTACATATTTAATGCCGAGCCCTTTACCTCTACTCTAGAGAAGGCTGGCGGGGTCCGTAAGGCTTTTTGGCCCCCAAAAACTGAAAGGTCTTCAGTAAAGCCATACCAACCTAGTAACCGCCCCTCGCGGGGGCAAGGCACACGAAAACCGACAGTTCCATCGCGTGGAACTCAATTTAACGAACCAGGATCGCATATGCATACCTGCCATAACCCACCCTCGCGGGGTGAATACCATGGTCAGTGCCACCATACACATCACTCTTTCAGAGGTAACTCCTCGGGGAATCAAGGTGAGCACTTCAATACTAGAAGTTCATTTCGAAACCGAGGCTCGCGGCCCGAACGTGGAAGTACACGAGGACGTGCAAACTCCTCAAAAAGTTCCAGGGGAAAAAGGTATAAACAATGACATGACACCGTTTCGGGCGGGTCGGTTGATACACTACCAAACACAATGGGCGGAAATGGGAGCAACAGAAATAGTTCTAAAATTAATTCAAGGGTATCGCATACCTTTCTTTCAAAAGCCCCCACTTATCTATCCAGATGTAACGAAGGGGTCTTTTCAAACTCCTGTTTCAAAACAGATGTCTTCAATTGTAGACAAAATGAAACAGCAGGGAATTCTAAAGAAAGCGCTACCCTCGCCAAGCTTCATTTCCCCTCTATTTCTGGTTCCAAAATCCGACGGATCTGCCCGTCCCATATTCAATTTAAAATCACTAAACGAATATGTAATGACCGAACCGTTTCATTTAATCAATATGTACCGCATTCCAGACTTTCTACAATCTCAGGACTGGATGTGCAAAATAGAATTGTCCCAAGCATACTTTCATGTAAGCGTAAACAAATCGCACAGACGCTTTCTGCGCCTAATATACAACCAGGAGTTGTTAGAAATGACTTGTCTTCCATTCGGTCTGAGCACTGCTCCAAAAACCTTTTCCATGCTCACGAACTGGGTGGCCCAAACATTGCGGGAAAAATGGAACATGAGGATCCTGGTATACCTGGACGATTATTTGCTAGTACACCAGAATGTTCACACGCTTCGCGAGCATGTCAAAATAACTGTACAAATATTACAAAAACTGGGCTGGCAAATAAATTTCGGAAAATCTGTTCTGTCTCCTCAAAAGAGTATAATTTATTTAGGGATACTATGGAAACCATGGGAAAATCAAAAAATCCTACCGAAAGAAAAGGCTCAGGGCATCATCACAAATATAAATCAGGCTCTCAAACAAGAGCAGTTAACTCTGAAGAAGTTGCAGAAAATAGTAGGACTTT
Source organism: Oligia latruncula (assembly GCA_948474745.1). Taxonomy (NCBI): domain Eukaryota; kingdom Metazoa; phylum Arthropoda; class Insecta; order Lepidoptera; family Noctuidae; genus Oligia; species Oligia latruncula. The sequence continues at coordinate 12,529,993 of OX419708.1, forward strand.
TAAATTTTGCCAGTTTTGTTGTTCCACGGGGTCGACTCAATCATCGGCAGTTAGTAATTTTCATGAATTCACTGCCAGTCCTGCCACCAAAGACCTACCCACTACCACAAGGTGTCTTAGAGGAACTAAATTGGTGGACCCAAAATTGTCAAAGGTCAACACCTCTTCAGTACCCTCCTCCAATAAATTTTCTGGCTTCAGATGCATCGGATCAAGCGTGGGGGGCGCAACTGAACAATTTGGCTTTGTCAGGAACTTGGTCACAAGAAGAGAAAACGCTGCATTGCAATCAAAAAGAAATGCTAGCAATATTATACGCTCTTCAGAACCAAGTTTATTGGCTTCATCAAAGTTCGCTCCTCATTCAAAGCGACAACAGAACTGCAGTCACATACCTACGAAAGGAAGGAGGTACGAGGACATTATCCCTGTTGGAAATAACCTATCGAATTCTGAATTTGTTAGACCAACATCAGATACACTTCAGCATACACTACATTCCGGGCAAATACAACAATTATGCGGACCACTTATCGCGCCTTCGCCAACCTCCAGAATGGCACTTACTACCGACTTGTGTAGAAATAGTGTTTGCAAAATGGGGAACCCCAATAGTAGATCTATTCGCCTCGGCGACTGCTCACGTAGTGTACAATTACGTGTCTCTAGATCTAAAAGATCCTCAAGCTCTGTTCCACGATGCCTTCAGTGTCCCATGGAATTACCAGCTCGCATGGATATTTCCACCACCATTCCTAGTCCCCAAAGTCCTGTCTCACTTAAACCAGTCGACAGGAATATTCCTAATAGTAGTACCTCGATGGGAGAGGGTATTCTGGCGTGCGGATCTCAAAGCCCGAGCGCTGGCGGCTCCATTAACTCTGAGAAACCTACAGAGATACCTAATAGACACATCGACGGGCCTCCCACCACCGAAGGTCGAGAACATCGTCCTCGAAGTTTGGAAATGTGGGGGTGGTCCGACACGATAAAGACATGGAACGCTCAACAACTATCACTGCTTAAAAATTCATGGCGAAAATCGACTCTAAAAACCTATGAGGTAGCCTGGAAACGCTGGGCGTCGTGGTGTCGTAATAAAAACCTTGACTTAATGAATCCCTCTGGTTCACAATTAGCGCAGTTTTTATGTGATTTATATTTAATTGATAAGTTGTCGTATAATTCAATACTTTTACATAAATCAGTAATATCTACACTAGGTAACGCCGAAAATTCAAGTCGGTTAAGTTCACACGTTCTAGTAAGACATGTTTTAAAATCAATTGCCCTAAAAAATCCTAAAGTCACTAAGCCTCCAGTTTGGGATGTTGATAAATTAATTTCATTTTTGACTAATTACACAATTGATTCAAATAACCTATTTCAAACGTCACGTCATACTGCAATTTTACTGTTGCTTTGCTCTGGTAGGCGAATACACGATCTAACTCTGCTTAATATTGATCCTAATCATTGCATAAGATCTGATAACAGCATAATATTATGGCCTCGGTTTGGCTCCAAAACCGACAGCAGTAATTATAGGCAATCTGGCTGGAAATTGCTTTTAAATACCGATAGTTCTACTCTTGACCCTATATTCTGGATAGAAAGAACAATAGCATTATTAAACAGCAGACGTAATGCGGCAAAATCAACTAATTTATTTATTACGGTAAGAGGTGTGGCTAAACCTGCTTCACGTACGGTCATTGCAGGGTGGGTAAAGACCCTGTTTGGGGAAGCTGGCATTGCAGCCACTCCAGGTAGCACCCGGTCTGCTGTAGCCTCCAAAAGCTGGTTTCAAAATCATCCCCTCGATGAAATCTTGGCTCGTGGAAATTGGCGATCAGCCAATACATTCCAGAAGTTTTATAGACGAGAAATAATGAGAAGTACTGATTCACAAAACGTGACACAATTGTTCAATCCAATCGATTAACATTGCTGAATAAATATTTTGTTTACCTAGAACGGATATTCATAAATTGATTGTTAATGATTACAATTTATGATTTTTCATGTGCTAATTATATTTGTAAGCTAAAGTACACTTATCTAGGTACTTTAATTAATTGCTTTACTTATACATTTATTTAAATATTTAAATAAATGCATACATATTAATTACACTTTTGTTTAATTTCATGTTTTATCACATTGGCCTATAGTATAATACTACCTACATACTTCCAAGTACATACATCAAAGTGGCGTCACCAGGCGATAACAAACAGATCTCATAATAAAGCTTCCAGTGACGGTCAAGTAGTTTAATAGCAGCGTTTTACCTGAAATAAAACGCATATTAAAATACTTACCTCACTGGAAGCTTTCACTTTATTTCTGCCTGGTTATATGAGACAATGAACAAAATGGCGTGATACTTTTTACAAGAAGTCAAAAACTACCCGCAACCACCAGGTGGCGCCACTGAGCCGGAAGTATAGAGGGGATAAAAGTACGAAAACTGGAAAGAAATCGACGGGAAACGGAAATGCCATCTCATAATAAAGCTTCCAGTGAGGTAAGTATTTTAATATGCGTTTTATTTCAGGTAAAACGCTGCTATTTACCTGACTTTACATGATTAAATGAATATACTTATGCCTTTTTCTTATATGGGATAGGCCCTATAGACTCCTTTTGTTTTGTCCACAGTTATAATTTTATTTTTACCTCATCATCTGCTTACCCTATTTCCAACTATGTCAAGGTCGGCTTCCAGTGAGGCCAGATACAGCTGAATACCAGCTTTTTTTCATGGAGCGAACGCCTATCTGACCTCCACAACCCAGTTACTGGGTAACCCGATACCCCTTGGTAAAGAACTCTTAACATAAAGTTCTAACCACCTACAGGTAAACCAGGAAAGGTATGCGCTTCGGTAATCCTGATGTTTCCGAATTACTACGAATGACGCGGCCATGTTTAAAGCAAATAAATATATTTTATTCTATTCAGAGTAAACCCCCACTGAGAAAATAGTTCTAAATTTCTTTCGAATTACATAGTTCTTTTGTACAAAATAGGTACAGTATTTTTATCATACGAAGCGACTCGCGTTTTACTTGTGATAACCTAGTGTACACGCTGTGAATGTGTGCGTGAAGGCGAGCTCATAACACGCACACGCACACAAGGCACCGAGAACTTCTGCACTGACACACACATTCACAGCGTGTTTGTACACTTGTTAACCACAAGTAAAGCGCACGTCGATTCGTGACATAAAAATACTATAAGGCAAGTATTATTCATGGTTGTACAACAACAGCTCTATATTAAATCTCATGAATCACTTGGTGGTATTTCTGAAGATAGACGATGATTGCCGAAGCGCAAACTTTAGCTGGGAGATCCGTACCTCTCTTTATCTCTGCCAAGTTTTCCCGTTTGATTTTACTTTTCTTCTTATGTCTGTTCTTTTTGAGTGTCGCACTAAGAGTCATGAGGTCCAGGCTCTCAATGTCCTCTAGTTGCAATTCTTCTTTCAGTAAAGCTTTCAGGGGAAATGCGTCATCTTCGTCTTTTACGTATGACTCGGGGAACTCTGAAAATTATAAAACATCAAACAAAGTGACCCTCTATTCACTTATTTCTGTGAGAAAGTTTGATAAAGACACTGGCACGAAATATTTGTATGTACCTTTTAATTTAAGTTTAATTGGATCTCTGAATACAAATGTGAAATGTACAGACGCCAGTACATCAAGCTACCCGAAACTGTCAAATTTTCCCAATCAACTTTGAACCTTATGCTTTAGCGATAAAGTTGAAAATCTGTTAAAGAAATTTGACAGATTGTAGTAGCTTGATGTGCTGGTGTCTGTACATACATGCCTTACAAAAGTGCTAAGACAAGACTTTCGAAAATTTCCTTTTTCTAGTCTCAACCAATAGTTACACTACCACACTAGAACTTATCCCTACTTGAACTTATCACGTATTTACAACTCAAAACCTTGCACAATCGATTGTAGACTAGAGTTCACTAATGTTATCTATACTAATATTATAAAGCTGCAGAGTTTGTTTGTTTGTTTGTTTGTTTGTTTGTTTGAACGCGCTAATCTCTGGAACTACTGGTCCGATTTGAATGATTATTTTAGTGTTGGGTAGTCCATTTATCGAGGAAGGCTATAGGCTATATTTTTTTTTTTTTCAAAATTAGGGATCCGTAATAAAATTGCTATTTTGTAACACAAGGTGTAAAATCGAAAACCTATTTTTGCGTGCGCTGCAAAAACTATTGACAATAGAACAAAATGATGTACTACGGGTTTGTAGAGCCCATTAAGGCCTACAAAAAAGTCCGCGAGAACATATATCTAGCTTTCATGGTTTAATCACAATAACCGATTTTGTGTTCAAAATAATTATTAAATCGTCTGAAGAAAAAAAAACTACGTTAAATATGTATCGTAATATTAATCTTTATCGAAATTAAGCATTATGTTATCAAGAGTATTTATGAAGAAATAAAATACTTTTTGTTTCATCTCAATCGGATATTTCGTTTAAAAGTTATCACGTGTGTAAGATGTTAAGAGTTGGTACCTATTAAGGAGTTATGGACCATACAGTTTTTTATTTATACTAATAACAAAGCTGAAGAGTTTGTTTGTTTGAACGCGATAATCTCTGGAACTACCGCTCAGATTTGAAAAAATTCCTTTTGCATTTGATAGCCCAATTCTTGAGGAAGGCTATAGGCTATTTAACATCACGCTATGACCCTTAGGAGCCGAGCAAAAAGAAAAAAACTCAGAGTGAACGGTAAGCGAATACGAAGTGTTGCGACGCGACGGGGTGGGGGTACAAGAAATTTCACGCGGACGAAGTCGCGGGCAGAAGCTAGTTTATTATAACTTTATGCTCATGTTAATAGAAAGATTTACAAAGACGGACTTAATGGCATTTCCTACCAGTTTATCTGTAATGTGATGCTGCAGAAACAAAAGTTATCAGTTTCGTGCAAGGTACCAAGTTTTATGTCAACTGTTTCCTTATAATATTCTGGGGAATATTAAGCACTCTTTGTCAGAAAAAATATTCTAAAATTCCATAATAACTACAGTTAATTACCATCACCCCCATTAATAAATTCTCCTTCAAGATGGTCCATGTACTCCTCCTCTTTCATCTCAGTCTTGACCTGGACATCCTTACTCCTACTCCTCGAGCATATGACAGAGAAGGTCTCCTCAGAACTATGGCCGTCTTTCTCTGATAACTCTATCACATCAAATGGCACTTGTGTTAAGTTGACTAGGGGTTGTGTCTGTGTGCATACTGATTTTAACGTCTCATCCATTACCTGGAAAGTGTTAATTTTAATTAAAGCAGTGTTCATAGTCTCAGACAATTACATTCCAACACAACTTAATGAATTATGTAAAGACGCCAGCACATCAAGCTACTACAATCTGTCAAATTTCATTAATAGATTTTCAACTTTATTGCTAAAAAATAAGGTTCAAAGTTGACTGGGAAAATTTGACAGTTTCGGGTAGCTTTATGTGCTGGTCTGTACTTTAGTGAAATGTATTCCAAGTTGATTTTTGATTGACCATTTGTAACAAAAAGATCCTAATAAGTTTTTGGTTGCAATGAAATTTTAACTTTGTTAACATTTACTTACATAACTTTGTTTACATTAGAAAATTATCTCATATTCCTGACTCTGATATAGATATATTATTAAGCGTTCAAGGACTTAGGATAGAAATGGTAAGACAGATATTGGATGATATTCAACATTATTGCCGTTTAAAAAAAAAACATTATTGCCGTATTATATTGTAGTTTTTGTGTGAACACCTGTGACGTTGAGCGCTCTACCCGTGTAGCCAAATATTTAAAACTCGATTATCTCGAGGCTGGAAGCGATATTGCTAAGTTTGTAAACATGATCATAAACTGACGATCATATACAATGACGGTATTAGTTTGAATTTTAAAATTTTTGGACATTTATCACTTTTGCAGTGGACCTTTCGTTTGTAATCCCTGATTTCCCACCAGGGATATCAAAACACTCGAAGATTATGTCTATTTTTTTATTTTTCACTTAACTTCAATCACGCCTGATGGAAAGAGATGGATGAGGTTGATGCCTAATAGTATGGTCTTTTAAAATTGTACACTTACATTATGAAAATTTTCCAATAGTAGTTGATTGCTTTGCACATTTTGTATGAACTGTTCAGTATGTTGCGCCACCCTCTTGCACAGGTAACATAGGAATATGCGGTCCATCTGTAAAAATAATTTATTGGTCTGCAAACATGGATATTTAGCACACAGATATATAGAAATAATAAGTTATTGTGTTGTTAGGTTAGTTGTTTGTTGTCGTTCATGTTTTCCTTATGGATCATGTGGTCAGCAAGCAATAAAGATTTTTATAATGAATGTGGATTTACAGAAGAAACAAAGGCTTTTTCATTGTTTCTGTAATTACGGTGTCCAAACCAGTGAATTTGAATATAAGATTTATAGTTTCAATTAATGGTTTACGGATAGACTGGAAGCCAACCCCAACATAGTTGGGAAAAAGCTAGGCAGATAATGATGAGTTTAAAACGTTTAAATTAATGGTTTAATATAGAAATAGTTCCCTAAAGCTATGGGAAAATTCGTGAAAAAAAAGCCCTTAAGCAATTCTTGTCTAACCGAGTTGTGACAGCATGGAATAGGCTCCCGGAAAAGGTTATGATCGCTCCCACAACTGCTTCCAGAATCGTCTGGACAGACTAAATATCTCCAAGCTATATGATACACACGCACGCAGCAGCAAACTCCGTGCTGCTACTGAGAAAACCCAATAACAATTATCTGACCCGAGAATCAAACCATTGTTGTTTCTTATTTATACCAATACAGGCTGGTGTCCGCAACTCCACGTCAGTGCGCATATTTTGCGTACGGGTGGGAAAATCAATTATTCGATCCATCCCAGCTATTCAAGGAAGTCCAGCAATGGCTTGATGTCTCATGTTTATTTATACTTAATAGTTTGCTGCACTGGCTGTCGCTGAAAACCAGAGTTGGCTCTCTGTCTCGTATAGGGTCTTAGAATTATGCTAAGCGATGGCCATTTTGCATGATGTGACAGATGTTTTCCCTCAACTTATTATTTTTTTTTTTGTTTGTGTACTTTTGTTATGGGTCTTTTTACTGCAAATAAACATATTTTCTTTCTTTCAAACCCAGGACTTCATGCTCAGCAGTAGTGCTTCTTGCAAGCACTACTGCTGAGCATGAAGTCCTGGGCACTAGACCAACAGGGCTGTCCACCAACTAAGTTCTGTTTGTTTCTCTCTGTTATTGGAACAGGTGACACTGACGTCCATTGTCTAAATGCAATATTTTTTGTTAAAAAGCATATTCAACAGATGTATTGTATTTGTGTATCTAGCTGATGATTGAGGTACAATTCAGATATATTGTAAGATACATTTTCTACTGTTAACCTACTGATAAGATGGTGATATTGTGCCAGCCACCACTGCTGTTTCCTACCTAACCCAAGGATCAAGTTTACCTTGGTTTACCTGCTTTAAAAGTATTTCATCACGCAAAATACATGTAAACACGTTACCTGGAATATATTCTTGAGGGGACCACATTGAAATGCATAATTTTGTAAATGTTTCTCTTCATTTACACACAAACACCCGAAACAATACTTCTTTGCCGATTCTGGTTTTTCCTCCACATATCTGTGGTTTCGAGTAGTACTTTCATCCATTTCAGAGTTTACGAGTTTACTATAGCTACACTAATATTCTAATTAATTTCTACTATTTATATTTATTTTACATATTTTCATTTCGTTTTGTTACCTTTTACAAGTTCATAAATCGAATGTCAAAAAGTAAGACAACAAAATTTTAAAGTCGTATCAGTCTAGTCATCGTAACACAGTTCAATCAATAATGAGCTTTCGTGGTAAGACATAAGAACTATTTGTTAAATTTCTGGTCTGAAATACCAACGATTTCATTTAGCCGGTTTATCCCATTGACGTTAGCTATTGTTTCGTTCAGAAATATAAATTCGAATTTTTGTGTTTGATTGTTTATGCCTATAAGAAACACTTTATAATTATTATTTTATACCAACGCTCGCGTTGACTATTTTAGCGACGCGGCCGGCGGCGCGGTGGTCAACGATGATTTTTCTAGATTTAGGTACACCATCCCGCTAGGAGTAATAGTACGGTACCGGCAAATGAAGTCAAATGAGACCTGCTGACTACTAGGCTACTATAAGTGCTAGTAAGTATCCACAGTGGTACTTGAAGAGCAGTGGTGGCCCAGTGGAAACGGCTGTGACTTACGAGTTGTACGTCGTAGGTTCGAACCCTGACAGGCGCTATCATTTTGGGTAGATTATATTCATCAACACTGCTCTCAAAACGGTGAAGGAAAACATCGTAAGGAAACCGGCATTTCCTAGAGACAAAAATTCGAAGACATGACATGTGATATCTACCAACCCGCATTGGGCCCGCGTGGTAGATTACGGCCTACTCCCTCTCATCGAGAGGAGGCCTGTGTCCCAGCAGTGACAACATTATAGGCTGATTATAAATAAACCTATAAGGCTAAAGCTTAGGCTATAGGCTCATGAGTACTCATGACGTGGCAAAAATGATAGCCAGTCAGCAAGATGGTAACTGACGTACTTTTATATCCCCCGCTTGTGGAGTCTATTCTTAGGTATGCTACCAGCCGACCTATTCTGTAAAAAAAACTCACACCATTGACAGTTTTTTTTTTTATGGTGGGAAATCATTAAATGACCTCTCCCGCTCTGGATGGAGCGGAAGGGAGTGTCAGACTCTTACTGACTAAAACCCACCCGTGTTCCTTCCTTAGCCCTGTAAGTTCCGGGGTGGCGGTAACCCTTTCGGACAATTGTTTTCACGGTGAGTTTTTTTACAGAATAGCACTACGGAATTTAGATGCTATCTAAATAGAATCAGCAGGATTTATTGATCGAGATGTTGTAGCCAATTCCGCGACATGCTGTATTGAACTATCGAGGGCCGGTCAAGTGGTTGCGGGAACCGGCTCTGTGACGGAACACCGATGCTGCACGTGAACTGCCGGAGATACTGCTTGAACACGTAGCGCGGCTTCAGATATATTTGCCAAGAGATGATGATACCTATTCTTATACATCGCAAAATGTAAGACTAAGTATTACTTTAGGTTTTTATTTTTTACCACAGCTGCAGCTTAGGTTTTGAAATATAAACCATGTCCAATTATTGCATTAGGTATCTGTAAATTTAATACTGCCAACATCTTGGAATTTGTTTTTAACATTATTATCTCAAAACAGTACCTAAGTAAGGAAAACCGGCATGTCCTAGAACCAAAAATTCGAGGGCATGCGACATCTACCAGCCCGTACTGGGTCTGCGTGGTGTAATACGGCCCACGTACCGAGGAGGCCTGTGTCCTATTTGATTTTGACTCTAGACGCCACAGACGAGGACCATCATTGCCGCTACGCGCGGTTACCCCTTACAAAAGAAAGTATAAGCCCTTTTTTCTTCAGACTAGACTAGAAAGTAATACCAAATGGTATCAACAGCTCTTACTAAGTAGCAAGCAAATACAGTACGAGTAGCGTTTGACCGCATCGTGCTCAAGTGTTGTCGACCGCCCCTCCTGCCCGCCCCCGAACGCCAGCGAATCGTCAGCACTGTATTACGTCATAAGTAGGTATTATCGAATTTTTTTCAATGTAGGAAAAATAAGGGTTGGAAATTATTGATTTCCAGATTCAGGAGATGGCGCGGCGGTTAGAGAAGGGCTGAAGAAGGAATTTAGTATGACTGCTGGTCACCACAGTCACTCACCTTACTTAATTCAACAATGAATAGAGTATTTTTTAAACAAATTATAAATTCGGAATACCTTTGGGTAGGTCCTTAAGATATATTTTGGTACGCCCTACCTCCTCTAAGGTAGGGCGTACCAAAAGATATGCGAGCCATTATAGATACATTGCCCGCTATGCTTATTTTAACGTCAACTTACCGTAGAAAACCAGTAGTGCACGCTGCATAAAGTCCATCAAATATGTAGATATCAATGCGCATGTCACAAACTTTAAAACGCATCCTATGGTCATCGCGTTATTTTTTCCGCGGCTCCGTCATTACGTTTCCCGCGGTTTCGCGACACCTGTCAAAAGTCGCGCGAATTTTATTATCCTAGTGAAAATAAGTTAGAAGTTATTATGTTCTTATAAGTATGCTGGAAAATACAAAAATAAATACGCTGATCTTAATAATTTTATCATAATAGACAGTTATGTATTCGTACATAACTTTTTAAAATCAATGTTTTAATAGACTACAAATTTAAAAAAACATATAAATAATGTAGATACTTAATTAATGCATTTTATTAAATATTAAATCGTTGTTATAATAAGAGTGAAATTATGATATGGTAATTAATTAAAAACAAAACGGTATTTTTTTTAAATATCGCGTTTAAAATGGCGGCTGAAAGACTGCTGTGGCTCACGACTGTGCTTCTTCGACTATGGCTTGGAGCTACAGACCTTTGCTATGCTCAGTAAGTAAACTTATATTTATGCACTTACCTAAGGCTAAATTTTTCAACGCCAGTTAATTAATTCGGAGGAATAATTTTGAATTTTTGACAGTTCTTCCATAGAAAAACTAAAAATTAAAAATTTAAAAAACCCCCGACAAAAATAAAATTAAGGAATCCCTACAAAAAGCATGAAATAAATTTGAAAAAATCTTATGGAAGTCGGGGGACCGTTCTGTGGAACACCTTCTATTCTGAGGTCCCCCGACTTCCATAAGATTTTTTCAAATTTATTTCATGCTTTTTGTAGGGATTCCTTAATTTTATTTTTGTCGGGGGTTTTTTAAATTTTTAATTTAATTTTTTATTTCATGCTTTTTGTAGGGACACCATAATTTTTGTATTTCATTTCTTTTATTTTCTTCTGTTTTAAGATTCTGGTAATTTGGTGTTTAATCAGGTTTTTTATCCGTCAAAAAATATTGATTAATTTATAGTTGAAGAATAATTTTTAAGACTAAACAGATTTTTTTGTTTTATTATATTTTTCAAGTTTTTAGTTTTCATTTCGTTAGGTAGTTAATATTCCTCATTCCCTTTCAATATAGTGTAAATTATTCTACTTGTCAAGCCCTTGCATTTGATACCTATATTGAAGGAGTTGTGATAAAAAATGTAATTCGCCATTTTGTGGTGGCGGCCATCTTGGATTTGAAATTTTTAATAGTGTATAGTATTCTACTAGTCAATCCCTTTCATTTGATACCCATATTGAGGGAGTTGAGAAAAAAAAATGTAATTCGCCACTTTGTTGTGGCGGCCATCTTGGATTTGAAATTTGTTATAGTGTATAGTATTCTACTATTGAAGCCCTTTCATTTGATACCCATATTGAGGGAATTGTGAAAAAATATGTTATCCGCCATTTTGTAGCGGTGGCCATCTTGGACCGATTTTCATCAAACATAGCTAAGAACACTCCCGACTAATACACCTTTCAAACAAAAAAAACTAAATCAAAGTCGGTTCATCCGTTCGGGAGCTACGATGCCACAGACAGACACACACACACACACACACACACACACACACACATGTTTGTACAGACACCCTTACGAGGACCTTGTTAGTCCTAGAACGAACCGAGGACCCTCCAAAAAACTGGTTTAAATACCTCGTTGGCCTTTTAGAATAAGATAGAAAGAGACAGGTGAGTAAATCTATAGTGATGAGCTTATTGGGATAATGCTATCTCAACATTTTTCTGTATGAATTTCGGCTATCATACTGAGGACCTGAAATACACAGCTAAATGTGACCAACGATGCACATACGAGGACTTTGTGTAAGCCAACCGAGGACCTCTTACGTAAGCCCTGCGACGTCCTTCCGAGGACGTATTTTTACACAATATTTCTTATAGCTTGTACAAAGTGCGGACGTTGTGTTAGACTTTATATCACTAAACCGAGGACAGTTTTTCGCGTAGAACTTGTACAAACCGAGGACCTGGAAAATACCTACCTACCTACCTAAAACATTTTACGTGTAAGATAATAATCAATGTTCCGATTTATTTCTTACACACTTTTTCTAAAATGAAGTACCAAGCGAGGACGAGTCAATGTCTTTACGTTTGTCAGCGCTTCTCAAAGGATTATTTATCAAAGAGAGCCGACAGTAACGGCTTTATTTTGTTAAACACTCGTGATTGTTGCTTACAAAAACCCAGAAATCGATCCTTATCAGCGACACTATAGAATGGTGTAATAAATACAGTGTGTTTTTTTTCAAAATCAACGGGTTCGATTCCTGGCTAGAAATATTGATTTTTCAAAAATCCAATGATGCAGTTTTAGTTTTCACCAAAATCGAGGCCGCGACTCTTTTGAGTACTTTTCGCTATTCCTCATAGTTTCGGATTTGGCCATCCACGCTCACTTCGAAAATTCATCCTGTATATATAAAAGGAGAAACTGACTGACAGACTGACATATCAACGCACAGCCGCAACTACTGGGTCTAGGAATGTGATTTTAGACGTTACGGACGCTTTTAACGTTCTACATTGTTCTCACATGCATAATTTTTAACATGAATGTTTTTTTTTTGATGATTTTGTAACCATATTATTTTGATTTAAAAGAGTGTCCATGGAGTTTCTTGCCCGTTCTTCTCCATAGGTACCTGCGCTTTGGAATGGGCAACTAGCTTCATCTTTCTGACTGGCTGACCCCCTTTTTTTTTTTTTTTTTTGCGGATGGGAAATCATCAAATGACCCCTCCCGCTCTGGGTGGAGCGGAAGGGAGTGTCAGACTCTTACTGACTAAAACCCACCCGTGTTCCTTCCTTAGCCCTTTATGTTCCGGGCCATCGGTAACCCTTTCGGACAATCCAGCTGACCCGGCAGGCTTCGGCCCTATGGGGTCCTCGATGCTGACATCTCTTTGAGGTGCGCGTGGAACACGTTCGCGCCGTCCGGCACGGGCCTGGTCCTGATCGGATCGGACGGTGAGCTACCCATTACTCTCCGCCCGCAGGCCCGCGCTTACTGTGGCCGGGAGTCGTCGGGCGGCTCCCGACGCCCGGAGCGTCTCCCGCGGCGGCTGGGACGGGAGGCTCTCTCCCTGAGCTGACCGACCCCTTGACAATTCAAAAGTGCCTGTTGAGTTTGAGTTGAGTTTGAGATTGTGAAATTTTGCACACGGCTTCCTTTTATAATGTAGGGGAGCACTAAGAAGGGGTTTTTGGAAATTCAACCTTTAAGGGGGTGAAAAGGGATCCCCCCTTTTTACCCCCTTGTTTTTTGTTTGTATGAAAAATCTTATTCCTTGAGTTAAAAAACTTGGCACAAATACAAAAAATGCCAAACTTCATAATTTACTTAGATAATAAGTAAATTATGAAGTTTGGCATTTTTTGTTTTTTTAAACTACCCCCTAAAGGGGGATTGTGGGGTGTCAGAATTTGTATGGAAGATTTTTAACTCGCGGTCCGATTAGCTCGAAACTCAGTATTTATACTTAAGACCAAAAATAAAGAATACCGTGTATCAGGGTTTTTCGAAAATCTAGCCCTAACGGGGTGAAAAGGGGTAGTTAATTATACAAGCGAGGATTTTACTGCGTGGCTTGAATAACTCGAAAATTGGTATAAATAAATCTTCGAGTGAAGTAATGAACATAATAATATAACAAACGATTTTTCGGAATTCCACCCCTGTGGGGGTGAAGACCAAGAATACAGTTTATATGAAAAATCTTATTCATATGGTTAATAAACTTGAAACTAAAGGGAGATTGGGGGTGTAAATTTTGTATGGAAGAATTTTAACGCGTGGTCCAATTAATTCGAAACTCAGTATGTAAGACCAAAATAAATAATAAAGTAAGTATAACAGGTTTTTTAGAAAATCTACCCCTAACGGGGTGAAGAGGGATAGTCAATTTCTTAGGGGAGTATTTTATTACGTGGCTTGATATGATAATTGGTCATAATATTTAAGTCAAGCTATAGAAAAATCCCAGACGATTTTTCAAAACTACACCCCTATGGGGATAAAATATTTTTAATAGCCATGTTTTCACGTCTAAACTTGCTATGGAGTATCTTAATTTGACAGGACTAAACTAATATTTATCTTCTGTCCTTTTAAATATAAAGAAAAAGATGCACTGAACTTAAATTTAGTTTAGTTTGTGAACAAGGGAATCGGCGCCATTAAGTTATTAAGTTTGCATGCTTCCCAAATTATTTTGATCTCGCTTGATAATATTTCTTTGTTGTTTTCTAAATAAGCATTGTGTTATGAAATTTTATGTCAAGTTTTTAGCCCAATTTATGTAGATTTCTTTTAATTATGGTTTCTATAAGTCTTTTTGTTTGAGTCGTTTTCTATTAACTGTTATGTAAGTTTTATAATCATGCTTCTCAAAGATGTTATTGCAACTTGATGATTATTTTTATAAGTAGATCGTTGGTAAAAGTTTGTTAAATAATTTGTTCCATTTTAAAATAAACCTACTTACTTTTATTTCAGTAAAGTTTATGACGTGGTTTCCTTTAGTATGTTCATGTTCTGTATTTCTTTGTACTTTATATTTGTTTCAAATCTTGCTGCAGACATTTCACCTAGGAAGGCATTTATTTTCTTTATGAAAAGCACACGTATTTAGCTCCTATGACAATACAATATTTTATGGTGCAAATCATAATGTTGTATAATATAAGCGGGCCTAGGTACTTAGCACATGCTGCAGAAAAAGCCTGATTATTCCTCGTCCACCTAGTAGCTACCAACGATTTGTTTAAGGATTCAGTCTACCTTCGATTTTCTCCTTCATAATTTTATTTAAATGATAGCATATAATTTGTCTTCTACACACAAGGAAAATTGTCGAAACGAGGACTAGAATACACACTGTTCGGAAAATCTAGCAAACCGAGGTCTTAAATACACATTGTCTGGAAAAGCTACCTAACCGAGGTCTTTTGTGTTAAAGTTAACACATAGGTCCTCGGATAATACAACAAACGTGAAATGAGTGTAAAGAGTCTGTGTATGAGGCGACAGTGGCACCATCTGGTGGATACACAATGTCTGTGTAAGATTATGAATAATCTTGATCAAACCGAGGTTCAGACAACTTTTTCGTATTAACTATATAGAAAGACTCAAAATCGCTTGCAGAATACGAATCTTTGGTCAAGTCAAACCGAGGACCCTCGAAAAGGTCCTCGCTTTGAAAAGGTCCTCGGTCGTGCCTTGTGTATTCATACGCACGTCCTCGGATGGTACTTAAAACAAACACACACACACACACACACACACACACACACACAGACACGTCAAACTTATAACACCCCGTCGTTTTTGCGTCGGGGGTTAAAAAACTGTCAGACGTCAATTTTATTTAATTATTTTATTCCACGAATAAAAATTATCTGTACCTACTTACATTGAAAAATTAGCTGTAAAGCTTATTATTATAGCTCTGTCTCGACTTAGTGATTGATTATAGATTCTGTAGGATTGAAAAATAAAAAACAAATCAAATTACGACGAAAAAACAAAATCAATCAATCGAATTGACGTAGTTTTAGTAGCCAATTTTTTAATCACGTCTACACTTGTCTATGGAGTACCTACCTCCTACCTACCTATCTTAATTTGACAGGACTAAACTAATATTTTTCTTCTGTCCTTTTCTTAATGAAATAGAAAGAAAAAGATGCACTGTACCTACTTAAATTTAGTTTAGTTTGTGAACAAGGGAATCGGCGCTGTTTAGTTACCAGCTGTTTATATTATTTTTGTGTGATCTACTCGCATGACTAAAAGTCCTATCTCATTTTTCACATTTTTTAGCTGATCTTAGTCAGGACAACTAACTAGTTACACTCTTCTATTCGTGATTCTTTACATTTTCACTAAGCGTCGTACCTCTATGTTATTTGGATCTCAAAATGTAACCATTTTGAAAGGCAACTAAATGTAAAGAATCACGAATAGAAAAATGTAGCCGTCCCAACCCAAATCAGTTAAAAAATTAGATAGGACTTATAGTCATACGAGCGACGATATATCTATCTATACCTCATCATGTGCCTAGCCTTTTCCCAACTATGTTGGGGTCGGCTTCCAGTCTAACTGAATACCAGATGCAGCTGAATACCAGTATTTTACACGGAGCGACTGCCTATCTGACCTCCACAACCAAGTTACTGGGTAATACGACACCCCTTGGTAAGACTGGTTGTCAGACCTGTAACGACTGTCAAAGATCCACGAATGACAGCCGGGACTAACGGCTTAACGTGCTTTCCGAGGCACGAAGAGGTCTCTTTATGTAAAGATGGTTACCCATCCTCAGACCAACCTCGGCAAGCGTAGCTTAACCTGATCCATCTACCAAGTCCAATCTAATAAGTTCTTGAGCTGTTAACCAATATATTGTTTTGCTAACCTGCGCTTTCCTCCTCAGAACCCAAAGCCTCCCTCCACACCTTCCATCGTGTAATTGTGAGGGTAATTTAAATAATAATTACGTAAAAGTTAATAATTTTAATATTAACCGAGTTTTGTTGCTGACCGTACTATGCAATAAGGGGTAGGTAAACTCGCCAAAAGTCCTTCAAAAACCACATTGCTGAAAATTACAACAACTAGGAACCGAATCACGACCACGCATTTAAAAACAGCCTCCCTAGCTCATTAGTCCCTTTGCACGACCTCTCCCGCTCCCCTTCCACAGCCTCTGCGGCAAATTACAAGCACACTAGATCTGTGAACGTTATCGTCAAGGTTGTCAACGCATCGTTAATCCCTTTGAGTAGCTGTAACCACTTCCTATCATGAGGACGGTCTCCATGTTTGCCGACCCATTTTTAAATAGGGAAAATGAAAATGTATGTAACCTTGACCTACCTCTCTTGAACCATTGTAGAATGTTTTATAAATGATAAATGGTTTTATTTTTGTAAGTAGGTTTGTACAAACACTTTTACACGTCAATCATGTTTTTAAAACTAGATGAAGTCGGCGTTTAATTCCTATCTGACTACTCTGAGAAGAAAGGCCGAAACAAACTCAGAGGTCACAGTCTCTTTTAAAGTCCAGACATAATCTTGGTCAGGTTATATGAAGACCATGTAGATCGATGTCTGAGGTGGTCTTTTGAGGAAAGAACCACACAGATTGAGAGGACCTGTCCAGTCAGTGCACGCATTTGTCAGAAATCGTGCAGCTCTACTCAAGACTTAAGGAGCTCAACGATTCGACGAACAATACCAAAGAAAGGACATTTGGGTAGGCCACATAAATTGCTCAAACTGCCAGACCATGAAAAAAAACTAACATAACAGAGAGTATAATAAAAAAAAAGTAATTTAAAAAAATTAAACCGACTTCAAAAAGAAATTAACTCAAAATTATGAAATAACTTTAATTTCGGAAGTCGGTGTCTTGGGATCTGTATTTTAGTTTTATGCCACCGACTTCCGAAATTAAAGTTATTTCATAATTTTGAGTTAATTTCTTTTTGAAGTCGGTTTAATTTTTTTAAATTACTTTTTATTTCGTAATTTTTAGTTTTTGCACTAGTATTTGACCAAGGTTTTGAGATGTTTTCCCTTTGACACTACACCCGTAGCTCTTATCAATAAGCCAGGCCGTCACACTTACACGTATTAGTCCATATCTTGAAAATTACTGAATCGATCTTGATGAAACTTGCACTGTTCCCTAAGTTGAAGAAAATGTAAGCCAATAGAAAAAAAATGGTCACGATCCGATTAATAGTTCCGGAGATATGCGTGGACAAACATACATACATACATACATACATACATACATACATACATACGTCTATGAAATTTTGTATATTTGTTTGGAAGCCCTAATAGATCATCATATGTGAATATAATGCAATTCCAATAATATTACATACATACGTATCGAATTGATAACCTCCTTTTTTTTGAAGTCGGTAAAAAATATAAAATGACCCACATAATATAGACCTCTACGTCAGGTCTTTGCAGTTTTGTTTATCACAACACCAAGCTTGTATGGTTCAGGCAGCAGGTGACTGAGTTAATTAACAATACCTACATTATCAACAGATAATCTTCAGCAAAACTTATTCGTCATATTTTAGGTTTACAGGGTCAAATTAAATTAGCTAGAAAAACTCCGCAAACGCGACGTGATGGATATCGATGTCATGGTTAGATATCGTTACCCATCACGTCTCGTACCTGCCGGGTTCGAACCTACGACCTAACTTTTAAGTCACGGTCGTTTCCACTGGACCAGCACTGCTCATTTTACTCAGTACAGTGTCGATCAAAAGTCCTTAAGCAAATTCGCAAAGTTATAGTTTGAAGTTTAGTTAGTGACTTACGACCTTCTTTTAATGAGTAATTTGACACACACACCCGCATATTACTCGAATAATTACGCTATTGAATATAGTTCCGTGTCATGTTCGTCTTGTTCACATAGTTCGTAAAACTTTATGATTATACCCACAGAAATCTTAATAAATAAATTAATTATAAGGTGGACAGATGCACCATTCACCGCGAAAGAATGTTGTGGTTCTTTGTTGGTTGATAATAATTTGATATTGTGGGTTAGTGAAGTGTGTTTAATCTATTAGAGGTGTTATTCATTTTGAAACGCAAGCAAATTTAAATATTGAGATGAAAGCGGATATTATCGCGCTGCGTAAAAGTGGACTTAATATTATACCACAAATATTTGATGAAACCGGACTGACTGTGAGTATTATGATTTAATTCTTTTATCGAACATTTATTTAATTAATGTATAACTGCTGATCCTTGTAGTTATTTTATTAAACGTTTTATATTTACCATAGGGTCTAAATAGAAGAAAAAATATATATTTCCAAGAGTTTATTTATTTACTTTTGGAATGATGAATATAAAATTAAGTATAAATTATAATCTTATCTTTTGAACTATTTTCAAAATATTTTTTTTTCAAAATAGTAGTTAATAATATTTTATCATTTTGCTAGTAGCCTTACAATATTCCTTTTTTGTTTTAGAGAAATTACCTACCTACTGTGAGTAGGAAGGTCAAAAGGTCGGAGGGTCCGTGCCAGTCGAACGCGATCGACAGTGGAAGGCCCCAGCTGGTCAGTGAATAAGAAAGAAATGTTGTTTTAACCAACCAGTTACCAGATGAAGTTGCATTGCAAGGAAATATGTTTAAATATTATAGGATCCATACGCCAGCGTTTACTTGATAGCATGGATAATAATGGGGGTTATACAACGTATTAAGTTATAAATTGATTTTAGTAATATTAAAATAATATTGTGTCTTAACCGTATTAAGGATTATTTTGAGGTTTATAGTTTCAATCTTCTTTTCATAATGAAAATGAATACTTAAGCTATAACCGCAATATATATATATAGAACAATATTATTTTATTAAAGATACTTACAATATTTTAAGTCTAATGGTAGTAGTTCACATGCTTTACTTCAATAAATTGTTCTTTATGAGAAAATAAACTGTTTTAAAAGTTTATTTATAAAATTATAACGAATAAAATTTTGGAAATCACTTAAAAATCTTTTTTTTTTATCCCATATTTCAATAAAAATATAATAATACAAATAAAATAAATATTACATTATTATTCTCGTGTATTAATTAATCGAATAATAATAAAAAAAGATAAGAATATTGTTGAAAAGATAAATTAAAGTTTCATCTCGAGATTCGAACCTAGGCCAACTTGTTTAATAATCCAATACGCAACGCTATCCGCTAGCGGTACTTGTTATGAAGATGTGAATTTTAGCAATCGTATGAACCAACCAAGGTCATACGTAATTACGCCGCGCGTGTGAAAAAGCGACGGTATAATTATTTTTTGTTTCGTTCGACGTTAGCCAGTGTACACACACAGATGTAGGTACGGGCCTGCGCGGCGCGGGCGCGTGTTCACAGAAATTTCAACTTTATTGTGCCTATGCAAATTTGTTGGAGACCGTACATTATTTGATGTAAAAATTTCTGCTTTTGCGATTTTTTTTTGTTTATTAGGGCATCATACCTAAAAAGCCAATTAAATTGGCATAAACCACAACAAAAAAAACAGTGGCACTCCGGGAGTGCCGACAGAAGTGAAAACAAAACACAAACAGGATATTTGCCATCCCTCACTGACATAAGCGAAGCGGGTATTTTTTTAATCGTCTTATAAACAAAACACGCGCGGTGTCGCTTACGGTTACAATGGCCTGAATTTAATGGTTTTCCCATCTCAAAAAAATGTCCAACGCGCCTTAAGAAGTGTTCACTTCAAAAAATCTAAATATAGCCCTTGTCAAACCTTCCTAAAAATAAACCCAAAAATACCTTTTATGTGAAAATGCTCCTGTAATTTCAGCAAACAATGATGTCCATCGAACAATCGTCATAATGTCTGCACTCCGTACCTATATATCTGTTATACGCCACATGGCTTGCGAAGCTTTTACTTGTTACTTATTCACGATATTTGGACAATGTCAGAAAAGGGAATGAAAGGGCAAGGGATTAAGGAAGGGATAAAAATACCTTATCTATAGAAACAGATCTACAGAAAATGTCAACAAGACCAAAAGTTTTAACAATTCAACAAAGTATAAAGTCGTGTCAAGTTTTAATGAATTGATATTTCCAGTTTGGTAAACATGCAAGTAGCAAAGCGAACAAAATTATCGGGCCTTGAGTAAATTGGGGAGAGAATATTATCTGTATTGTTCACGTCAATATTCATAGTGGTCATACAAAACGAGGGCATTCGAATGAGGGTTTTATGAGTTTTGTCGTAATTAATTGAAACTGTAAAAGCTGTGTACCGTGTCGACCATCTTGCAAGAGAGGCAAAAGACTTTTTTTTATACTATATTTTTTGTTATTTGTATTTGTGTATTTTAATATTTATCTGTGTTATTATATTAATGCATATGGTATTTAAAAGTGTGTGTCTGTATGGTATGAATGATATTTAATTTAATTTAAATTTAATTGACCTTGGTGCCCATAATTACTGCCGCTGTACGCAATATGGAGGACCGGGGCCGAGGCTGGGGTGAGGGGAGCGTCTGGGGGGAAAAATTAAGAAAAGCCCTACTCAGCAAAAAGGCGCTTCAATTTATCTGCACCTTTTTGTCTAGTACGTAAAGCTTATTTTTCAAGAATTTTCGGCGGCAGATTATTTCAAACAAGATTTGTCTCGGAAAGACTCAGCTGCCCATGTTTTTGACATGATTTTTTGCAGTTTCAGAGAACCCCGTAGAGTCCAAGTTTGATCTTGCCAACGGTTCCTAATTCCAGGTTCTATTGCCACCAGATCCACACTCCTGACGTTTCAAGACCTGCTGCCGGAAGACCCGAGGCTGTACGACAAGATGCGGCCTCCGAAGATCAACGAGCAGCCCACTATTGTCAACTTCCACGTCACTGTCATGGGATTGGACTCTATTGATGAAACTTCCATGGTAACCTCAATATTCTAAATTATGTCAATGAATCAATTTTCTTTCTAGATCAAACCCCAGGCTTTGCCTTTTTAACCGACTTCAAAAAAGGAAGAGGTTTTCAATTTGACTGTATGTTGTTTTTTTTTCTGTATGTTTGTTACGCGATATCTTGGGCAATTGTAAATCGATATCAATCATTTTTTTTTATGGATAGGGTATGCCTCGGGGGTGGTCCCATATAAATTGTATTAACTTTGCTTGGGTAGTTTTTAAGTTAGCTTTAATAATACGTATTCTTGCCTCTTAGTTTATATTGATCACAGAACAGATATCTGTTCTGTGATATTGATGATGTTATAATGTTTGGCGGCACGGTTGGCGCACTGGTTAAGCGATTGACTGCTGCGCTGCGTGTCGCGGGTTCGATTCCCGCACGGAACAAATATTTGTATGACCTACAAGTAGTTGTTCCGGGTCTGGCTGTTTGTGTATGTGAGTTTAAATGTTTGTAAACGCACCCACAATACAGGAGAAATACCTAGTGTGGGGCAACGATAAAAAAAAAAAATTACTTCCTGTTACTGATTTACATAGCAAGTAGTGTTATACGAATTTGTGTGGAGTAGGTAAGTACAACTTAAAAGTGAAAAATAACATTAATTATTTTCTGAAGTCGGTAGCAAATACGAACTTGAAGTTATTTGTTAGAAGAAATTGAAGTTATTTTTCACTTTGTAGTGTCTCTTTTGGAAGTCGGTTGTTTTTTTTTTTTTTGTAAAAATGTCGGTCGATTTCCAACCAAAGTTAAATAATTGCATTCTACGCGTGACTTTAGTGCCCATTCACGCGTGGATAAAAATAGTTCCTTTTCCGGATCGAGATTACAGACGAATCGTTTTTATTTTCTAGTGAACCTTTTTTAACTCCTTCAACCGCATTCACAGGATCACGAATCATGAAAAATCATGACGAACACGTCCAAAAGCTTAATGGATCCGTCAAAAACGAGCTCCCATCTGAATTATGCACCCTCATTACGTAGGGACACGGTAATTTTAATGATGATGACGGGCTTTGATCTCCAGCACGTTTCTAAGTCTGCCTTTATTAACTGAACATAACGCGACGAGGTCCAGTTAAGGGGCTTACAGGACCTAAACACAAAAAACGCAAGTTTTAGAAACAATAAAAGTATATGATCGACTACAGTAAACAAAATCAGAAAAAAATATATGATATTCTTCAGGGTATATACAGGATATGCGTGTGTTGAAAACATTTAAATAGAAATAATTTGATACGATAGAAAAAAATTATGAAGATACCTACCAATAAAAACTTTCTTTTTACAATAAAAACCATACTACATACATACAATCATTATTACATTTCTTAATTAGAGTTTTTGTAATTAAATAATTGCTTCATATTTTGCTATAAATTACCAGCATTGTCTCATCGCGCTTCTCTTTCTTTTCTATGCAGTCCGACAGTGATCGCGCTTTAGGTCATGTAAGCCCCTTAAGGAGAAAATGAATTGTAAGTAATTACTTTCTTTCTCCTTGTTTTAGACTTACGCTGCAGACATATTCTTTGCTCAAACATGGAAAGATCATCGCCTAAGGTTGCCAGAAAATATGACCACAGAATACAGGTAAATAATAAATAAAGACTTCGATCAATTGATATTCGATCATTTGGCATTCGATTTGCATAGTACACCCGTTGAAGACAAGGTAGTTTGGCAATAATTACTTCTGCACATGTGGCTTCCCTGGCAACTACTTCCCAAATTACGATGTTTATTATTTATTGTTTAAATACATACTTAAGTAATAAACAGACAATTCTAACTTCAACTCTTTATTAGTGGTTGTAATGGCAATCATATTATCATTTGGTTTTAATAGGTTTTTTTTTGTAAATGTGAGGACTTTGTATGCCAGGCCTACAAAGTTAGCTAGCTAGCTGCCCGGCGCTACTTCGTTCGCGTGGTGTCCTACCCCTTACCCTACCCTACCCTACTGCTACCCTACTCCGTACACTATGTCCGTCTCCTGGATCTAAGCTATCTCCCCACCAATTTTCAGCCAAATCGGTTCAGCACTTCAGCCGTTCTTGAGTTATAAATAGTGTAACTAAAAAGAAATAAGACAAACAATGAGAAAACATTACCGTTGTGATGATACCTTCTGCCAGCTTCTTGCGAATGTGCTCGCAAACTTTAACTGTAAAGGATAATCGGTTGGTTGTCATCCTGATTTCCTGAGGGAGCGCATTCCACAGAGAGATATACTGAACGAAGAAGGAAGAGTGAATGTAGTCTGTACTAACCATTAACATCATCTTGCAAGCAAAATCTCCGATGCTTTCGATTCTCGGGCATTCAATGGCGTTACTGTCTCCCTTTTGATAGGACCTCTTTCTAACTCATCATCATCAGCATACACTGTTCCCAACTGTGTTGGGGTCGGCTTCCAGTCTAATCGAATGCAGCTGAATACCAGTATTTTACATGTAGCGACTGCCAATCTGACCACCACTACCTAGTTATTAGATAATGCGATTCCCCTTGATGGTGAGGCTGGTTGTCAGACTTTCGGGCTTCTGACGACCCGCTTCTGATGACTGGATAAGGATTTCTTCTAACTATGGACTATCTATTAATCCAGATTCTAGGTACCTATTAACGTGCTATCATATTTCAGGCTCCTCGAGGTGGACTGGCTAAAACACATGTGGAGACCAGACTCCTTCTTCAAGAACGCCAAGTCCGTGACGTTTCAAACTATGACCATCCCCAACCACTACGTCTGGCTGTCCAAGGAGAAGACGATCCTGTACATGGTGAAGCTGACCCTGAGACTGTCGTGTGCTATGAACTTCCTGATCTATCCTCATGATACACAGGAGTGTAAGCTGCAGATGGAAAGCTGTGAGTACTACCTATATTTTTTAAATGCTTTAGGAAAATAATAATACCTACCTGCAGCTTATTAAAGATAGTGTTTACTACAAGATATTTAGAACATTTTTATCCTGAGAGTATGCGCATCTTGTAAAATATTAGTTCCACGGACGCTCACGTTGCTGTCAGCGCCAAAATGGCGAAAACAAATGTCTTCAATTTGTCATCGATAGTAGGTATGAATACACGACTTTTTCCCTCACTGATGTTAAACTTAGAAAGTACATAATTATCTACTTTCTTATTTCATAAGTATGATAAATTGAAAAAAAAAATAGGTATTTGAACCCACAACACGTGCATGAGAGGTTACTTCGCCATCACGACGAATTTAATTCTAAAGTAGGTACATACCAAAAGCTTACAACTTTACGGAATTCGTATCGTATACGTAATACAGCAAAACATATACCTTATTTCATCGTTCATGAATTCATCAGCTATGGGTTTAAAAAAAGTAATTTAAAAAAATTAAACCGACTTCAAAAAGAAATGAACTCAAAATTATGAAATAACTTTAATTTCGGAAGTCGGTGTCTTGGGTTCTGTATTTTAGTTTTATGCCACCGACTTCCGAAATTAAAGTTATTTCATAATTTTGAGTTCATTTCTTTTTGAAGTCGGTTTAATTTTTTTAAATTACTTTTTATTTGGTAATTTTTAGTTGTTGCACTAGAATTTGACCAAGGTTTTGAGATGTTTTTGCTTTGACACTACACCCGTAGCTCGTATCAATAAGCCAGGCCGTCACACTTTCACATCTTAGTCCATATCTTGAAAATGACTGAATCGATTTTGATGAAACTTGCACTGTTCCCTAAGTTGAAGTAAATGTAAGCCAATAAAAAAAGAATGGTCACGATCCGATTAATAGTTACGGAGATATGCGTGGACAAACATACATACATACATACATACATACATACATACGTCTATGAAATTTTGTATATTTGTTTGGAAGCCCTAATAGATCATCATATGTGAATATAATGCAAATCCAATAATATTACATACATACGTATCGAATTGATAACCTCCTTTTTTTGAAGTCGGTAAAAATAAAACTAATTAGGTATGTAGGTAAAATAAACGTCGAGTCATTTTTGTTTTATTCGTGTCCTAAAAAGACAAAAATGTACAATAAGGGACACAGCACAAAATAAACCTAAGGTAAATAAAAAAACATCTATCTTCGTATAACTCGTCAAAATGTAGGGAACAGCTGCCTTTTTTTTTCGCGATTTCAGGTTTGGTCCCATGGTAAAAGTTGTTCATAATGATGAGTAAAGGTTGTTAATGTTTTACCAATCCCTGTAGAGCAGTGGTAGCCCAGGCCCAGTGGTAACAGCGTCGGCTTACGAGTTGTAGGTCGTAGGTTCGAACCCGGACAGGCGCTTTACTTTGTGTACATTATTTCATCACCACAGCTCTCAAAACGGTGCAGAAAAACATCGTGAGGAAACCGACATATATCCTAAAACAAAAATTCGAAGACATTTGTGACATCTACCAACCCTCACTGGGGCCGCGTGGTAGATTACCGCCTACTCCCATCTCACAGAGAGGAGGCCTGTGTCCCAGCAGTGGGAACGTTATAGGCTGATTATGAAGTTTCCCCCTGTCGTGGAGACTTTTTATTTTGCTTACCGTCCAGCAACTAAAATCTTTTTACACCAAATATTCTAATTCAAAACCGCAATGCAAAATCATATTCAGCAGAATACCCATGACTACAAAAAGAAAACCGTAACCTAGAACGCCAGCCATTAAATTCTCTCGCCAAGTTCAAAATCTATAGACTTAAACTTCGTCTAACCATAAAAATATCTTCGAGAGTCCTCGAGCCAGCTCGTTATACTGTCATTGTGACCGAGTGGCTCTCGGGAAGCGCCGACACAGCCTCTCTGCCTTCTAATTATAATCTATGTTTGGCATTTTGTCTCACAGCTTTCATCTTTAGGTGATATAGTATTTTCGGGTCCTTCCTTAGCTCGATCAGCTTTTATTTACCTTCACTGTATGATGAGGAAGAATCTTATAATAGGATGCTTTTTATAGCAGTTCTAATTGGAATATCAAGTCGATATTTGTATAGATAGTAGGTACACATTTCGATTATATTTTATGTTGTTCTTAGAATATCAGCTGCGTTTGTGTTTGGACCTAAACACGAAATGGGAAAACTCCTACCTACGATACATGCTTTTATTTTTTAGATGTTTTCTTAATTTTCTGAAGGTTTGATTGAACCGAGCTAGGACAAAGTAACTGTAATGCTATTCTGTAAAAATCTAACCGTGAAAAGTTAGGTGAAGTAAGCATAAAGTGAGCTGTCATTAGTGTCAATTCCTAGCATCAGGTGGTATGACAGCTCACTTCAAGTTCACTTCACCTAAGTTATCACGGTGATCTTTTACAGAATAGCGCCGCTGTCATTTGTAATCTAAGTATTTGGGTAACATGAAAAACCACTATACCTAAGTGATCAATAATCCTACCTAGGTCCTTTGAGATCCCACTTATCCAGGTTACTAGATTCTACTAGGAGTATTAGATTCTAGTTCCGCATCGCTCGATAGATGGCACTTTACTTTTGATACACCGTTTCTAAATCGCGATATGGTTTCGTTCACAGAATCAGTATATAGCCGCCGGGAATATTCTGGTGTCTCAATAATATAATTATACTGTTAACGGAGGACAGAAAGAGCTGAAAAGTCATCTTTCTGTCCTCCGTGGCAATTCGTTTCAGGTTTTCATCGACATACATTTATGTGATCGAAATTTTTGAATAGTCAGTACCTATAGGTAGGTATACTGACTTTATTACAACTTAGGTTAATTTAGAAACCGGCCGATAACGAAATTCGGCCGGTTTTTATTTTTGGCCGACAACCGAAAACTGTACATAAATAGACAATAATAATGAAATGTTGTTCGTTTGTAGAACGGCTGGTACGAAAAGGCATTATTAACCGACTTCAAAAAAGGAGGAGGTTCTCCATTCGGATGTTTATATTGTTTAAGGAGTAGTTAATTCCTTACATTACTTATTTGGGACTTTTACGAATATTTTAAAACAAACAAAAAAAAAAAATTAATTTTCCAGATTCGATCTAAGTAGGTATGTCTTGAAAAGTTAATCTATGAATATCTATACTAATAATAAAGCTGAAGAATTTGTTTGTTTGAACACGCTAATCTCTGAAACTATCAATTGGATTTAAAAAAATATTTTTGTATTTGATTGCCCAATTCTTGAGAAAGACTTCAACCACGGATATCGACTTCAACTTAGGGAACAGTGCAAGTTTCATGAAAATCGATTCAGTAACATCATGCTAGGACCCTTAGGAGTCGAGCAAAGAGAAAAAACTGGCCAAGTGCAGTCGGACTCACACACGAAGGGTTCCGTAGCACAAAACAAAAACGCCGCAAAAAAACGTTTGTTGTATGGGAGCCCTTAAATATTTATTTTATTTTGTTTTTAGTATTTGTTGTTATAGCGGCAACAGAAATACATAATTTGTGAAAATTTCAACTGTTTAGCTATCGCGGTTCTTAAGATACAGCCTGGTGACAGACAGAGAGACAGACAGACTCCAGTGGAGTCTTAGTAATAGGGTCCCGTTTTTACCCTTTGGGTACGGAACCCTAAAAAGGTAGAAAGAACGCTAAGCAAAAACGAAGTAGGTGATGCGATGTGACGGAGTGGGTCGGGGGAATCAAGTTCAAGTCGCGGACAGAAACTAGTACCTAACTTATAAACAAACAAAAAAGTCTAAATCTTTTTACGGTTTAGCACTGTCCTTCCGCTAAAAATCATGCAAAAAGCCCCATTCAATCACAAAATACCGCCATACTCGAAAAAATACGCAAAAATAAAAATCACTCGGACCCATATCCGAACAATAAGAGTCCCCTTCAGACCTGAGTAAAGTTTGTCGTGTGATACAGAAAATTATCGCATCGAGTGGCTTGTAAAATGTAGGCCAAGTGGGACGAGGGGGCTTGTGGCTGGAGCCCCGTGCTATCGCGAGATCAGGACTGAGGAGCCTATATATAGAGCTGATGGGCAAAACGATGCTTGTCAGCTGTATGCATTTGAAGAGGCGACGTGAGTGCGTTTTGAGGGGATGATTTTGTGTGTGTTAGATTTTTTTGTGTGATAACAATATTATGTTGTATCTATTATAGGGTATGATGGGGTGGATTACATTATAGTACTTATATACATGGTCTCCAAAAGTGAGTTGAAATTTCTGCTTCAGCTGTGATGCCTCATTTTGATTTAGAATAAAAAAATAATCAGGTACTAATAATGGATTAATTGACTATTATATAGGTACTTATGACATAATGAATTTGTACTCGACACTACGACAGAATAGTTTTAGAAGTAAAGATAATTATGTAAAACAAAATTTCGAGTTTTTGAACATTATGGTACCTACTTAACTGAAGTTTATAGCAAACGTGTTATGGATAATTTTCGGACAAACAATTTTAGGAGAAGAAAGGGAGTACCTAAAAAAACTAAAGTGTTAATCGACTTTTGTTGCTGACTGTACCTACAAAACCAAACTAGAGAATAAACTATAACCAAAGTCTACGTAAATACTGCATTTCGTAGTTTCATTTCATCTCCGTGAAAGCATTTCTGTGACTTTAATGAAGTAAAGAGACACGAACTGCGATAATTAACGAAAAACCTTTGACTGTGTGTCGAAAGATGCTGCAGACGGAAAAACTGAGGTTTTTTCTTTTAGTCTGTGACAAAAATGAGAAAAAAAATGTTTAGAGCTTGGCTGGGAATCTGAAAAATCTCTAACGACCACATTCATTCTAACATTTCAAACTGAAGCTACGAAAAAAGAATTTCGTGCGGGGTGCACGAAATTCTTTTTTCGTAGCTTCAGTTTGCACGCAATATCTTCTCATCTCGCAATATCTTCTCATCTCACATACCGCAGTGTCTCAAGACGAAAGTCTTTGACCAGTGCGTGTTGCCAGTGATGACTTATGGCACTGAAACGTGGTCGCTCACAATGGGCCTTATATAAGAAGGCTAAAAGTCACCCAAAGGGCAATGAAGAGGGCTATGCTTGGAGTTTCCCTGCGTGATCGAATCAGGAATGAGGAGATCCGCAGGAGAACCAAGGTAAACGACATAGTCCGAAGAATTGCCAAACTTAAGTGGCAGTGGGCAGGGCACATTGCTCGCAGAACAGATGGCCGATGTTCTGGAGTGGCGACCGCGTACCGGAAGACGTAGCGTTGGAAGGCCTCCCATAAGGTGGTCCGACGACCTAGTGAAGGCGGCAGGAACCCGTTGGATGCGAGAAGCGCAGAACCGGTCGAAGGGGAAGTGCTTGGGGGAGGCCTATGTCCAGCAGTGGACGTCTTTCGGCTGATATGATGATGATGATGATGATGACCATCAGACCATAGGTACCTGAGTGAGAGGCAATTCTCGTATTTTAAGAACGTTCACAGTCTTATCTCAGTCTCAATTTGTCAAAAATACGTCTAATTTCCCAACATTGTTGACAAGATTTTGACATTGATTGTCACTGAAGCTGGTTTCACACGGGGGCAGAGCAGTGAGGCAGAGCAGTAGACAGCGCAGTACTGCTACTGTTTGAACGCACACGCCGAGACAAACTGCCGCTCCGCTCTATTCTGTAAAAATCTCACCGTGATAACTTAGGCGAAGTAAGCTTAAAGTGAGCTGTCAATAGTGTCAATCCCTAGCACCAGGTGGAATGACAGCTCAATTTAAGCTCACTTTACCTAAGTTTTCACGGTGAGATTTTTCAGAAATCATTAACAAAAGTTACATTAGTTCCACTATCAATCTATCATATATTTATATATTTATATATATATAAAATGGTAAACTGACTGATTGTTGATATATCAACGCACAGTCTAAACCGCTGCTCCTAGAGACATGAAATTTGGAAGGTGTGTTCTTTGTAAAGAGTAGGTATCCACTAAGAAAGGGTTTTTCGAAATTCCACCCCTAAGAGGGTGAAATTCCACGCGGACGAAGTCGCGGGCAGAAGCTAGTCAAGAGATAAAACTGCAATATTCTACACCGCAGCTAGCACAGTGTTAAAATTCTCTGACGAATATAGGCCTCGCCGATGAAAAAATAAAAACATGATGGTACGGAACCCTCGGTGCGCGAGTCCGACTCGCTCTTGCCGGGTTTTATTTTTGTTTGTCTCCAAAGGGTCGTAGCGTGACGTTAAAGTTATGTTATGTGGAAGTAAATACCTCTTTCATATGTCCACAGTATCGCACACGACAGATGACCTGATCTTCCAGTGGGACCCTGACGTTCCTCTCGTGGTGGACGAGAACATCGAGCTTCCTCAGCTGGAGCTGGTGCAGAACACTACTGCTGATTGTACTCAGGTTTATTCTACTGGTAAGTGGAAAGAGTTCTTGTACCATGTGTCCGCCAGTAGCAAAGTTAGGTCTCTAGATTAGACAGACTCATCATCTTCCCAGCCTTTTCCCAACTATGTTGGAGTCGGCTTCCAGTATAACGGGATGCAGCTGAATACAAGTATGGAGCGACTGCCTATCTGACCTCCACAACCCAGTTACTGGGTAATACGATAGCCCTTAGTAAGACTGGTTGTCAGATTTTCGGGCTACTGACGAACCGTAACGACTGTCAAAGATCCACGAACGCCAGGCTGGACCAACAGCTTAACGTGCTTTCCGAGGCATGGACCAACCGCGGCAAGGGTCGATCGACCCGTGCGGCTGTTATTTCTTAGCCACAAGCCCCTAAGATTAGAGAGACTGTAATTCTTATTCAGAGGCAATTGGTAGATTTATTTACCTTCACTGGTATTAACACTGCCTGTTACTGCGTTATTGCGAAGTCTCCATCCACCACAAAAAGCAGAAAAGTCTCATGTTACTAAAAGGTATAGTCCTCCCCGGAGGTCGGGTGGCTTTTAAAGGTTTCCCCCGACAAAAAAAAGGTAGGGTATGGTTTTTATCAGCACCTTCGGAACAACACCCAAATTGCGTAACACACTATCAATGACAACCTGAATCATTTTGAAGGATATTGCTAATTCATTGCTTTATATGTTCGAAAAATTTGTCTGCTCATAACGCAATGAATGTTGTGTAACTGTCAAAATGAAAACCTTTGCTACTGCTAGTGTGTTACGCAATAGGCTATTTGACAATGTACAAAATAAGCTCATAATTATTGACACTCGTATAGATTATCGCTTTTAAAATCGATTTGCATTAATTTTACTACAAAACAATGTATTATTTATAAAAAAAAATCCCGAAAAAACTTCATCTTTTTAAATCTGGCGCCACGTAATCGAAAACGGTCTGGATTGGCTGAACTGAAGATGACGTCATGATTTAGTAAATTTCTGTCTATCGTTGACAGATGACTTTTGTCTAGTATCTCGACCGTTTCAACGTTTGTTTACGTGAATCGTGACGTCACGACGCCATATTGTTAAAGATAGCGTTTTGGCGGCTTATTTAAACAGTACATTTTTATTTACTATTTTTTAAAAGAAATACATTATGCAATTTGAAGTAATAGGTTTTTGTGGGCTCGTTAGACACCATTAAATAATCTGAGATATTTATCAGAAACCAGTCAAATGGCCTATTACCCCGGCTGGAACACAGCAATTCTGATTGCTGTTTCAGAAATTAGATAATTTACAGGTGACATTCTAATGTACAGACAGCCAGCACATCAAGCTACCCGAAACTGTAAAATTTTCCCAATCTTATGCTTTGGCGACAAAGTTCATTTTTCTTTTTTTTTTTAAAAAACGTTGCCCCACACTAGGAATTTCTCCTGTATTGTGGGTGCGTTTACAAACATTTAAACTCACATACACAAACAGCCAGACCCGGAACAACTACTTGTAGGTCATACAAATATTTGTTCCGTGTAGCGGTGCTATTCTGTAAAAATCTCACCGTGAAAACTTAGGTGAAGTAAGCGTGGAGTGAGCTGTCAATAGTGTAAATTCCTAGCAAAAACAAACTCACTTCACCTAGGTTTTCACGGTGAGATTTTTACAGAATCGACCGGCAGGAATCGAAGCCGCGACACGCAGCGTAGCAGCCACTGCGCCAACCGTGCCGTCAGTTGAACATCTTTGACAGATTTTAGTAGCTTGATGTGGCGTCTGGTACCTATTTTATAATTTGTATACTTTTCCATGTAGGTAAGCACTCGCACTTTGCAGGATCTAGGTTTAATTCAGATCGTATTTTCAAAGCCTTATTTGATAACGTAAAACAAACAAACAAGTAAGGTCAACATGAAGATCAATTACCACCAAATCTTTCAAAAGCCAGACTTTTAAACCTATTTCAACAACTTGCTGTGTAACTAGGTTACATTGCGGATTATAGCAATGACCGTCATTTTCCTGCTAATTCCGTTTGATGGATTAGTTCATTCCTAAAGTTATCTTCTTATCCGTTGATAATTACGGCTAATTAAGCTATGACAGTCATCATTCACAATGCAGAATGGCGAAATATTTTTGTTGTAAGACAACTAAATATTCAATTCTGTTAATTATAACTATTGACGACTCATGATAGGGACTTTTAATACTTAATCGTAGGTAATTATAATCAGCAGGATAATTGCGTAACACACTATCTGTAGCAATGGGTTTAATTTTGACAGTTCAACAACATTCATTGCGTTATTTGTGTTGTTGAGCAGACAGCATTTTTTGAACATATGGAGCAATGGATTAGAAATATGCTTCAAAATGATTCAAATTGATAGTAATAGAGTGTGTTACGCAATTAGAGTGCTGGCCCATATAGATAGATACATCCCTACCTAACCCTTCCCGAATTACTCAAACTCAAACTCAAATCATTTATTTCAATTAAACCTTGTACAGGCACTTTTGAATTGTCAAAATTAAATAGTCTGTCAGTTAGTCAGAAAGTTGAAGCTAGTTGCCCATTCCAAAGCGTAGATCTCTATGGAGAAGAACGGGCAAGAAACTCCATGGACACTCTTTTAAATCAAGATATTACAAAATCCTGGGTACATTATTCTTGTTGCTTCTATATGTGAGAACAATGTAAAAAACTTTTTAACAAAAAAAAAAACCGACTTCCAAAAAAAAACACTACAAACTGAAAAAAAAAAAACACTACAAACTGAAAAATAACTTTAATTTCGGAAGTCGGTGTCTTAGGGATCAGTATTTTAGTTTTTGCCACCGACTTCCGAAATTAAAGTTATTTTTCAGTTTGTAGTGTTTTTTTTTTCAGTTTGTAGTGTTTTTTTTTGGAAGTTGGTTTTTTTTTTGTTAAAAAGTTTTTATTTCTCGTTTTTTAGTGAGTCTATTTATAATTTATCTAAGTTACAATAGCCTAATGTCAACTTGCCCATCGCCTTTTTATAAAATATTCCTTTTCTCGATGCAGAGACGTTAATTGTTGAGGAGTTCTCCTTTTATTAGTTTTTAGATTAGATGCTGATAATCCTGGCTGCAGCATCAGGCCAGACTTATGTCAACATTGCATTGAACTTAAAATTAGTCCTGTTTAAAATGAGCCCAAACACGACTACGGTGCTGTAATTTCAAGGTTTGTACTTTTTCTGATGCTCCTGGCTTCAGCATCAGGTCTTCGGTGTTCCTCAGTAACAGTACGTTTATCAACACATCGAGCCCTTTTCAATGAGCCTAAACACGATATATCTGCTGTTAGTTGTCGAGGAGTTAGGTACTCTGCAGACTATCCTGACTGCAGCATCAGGTCATGACTTGATGATCATGAGACCAAATGTGGCAAATACCCTATCAAACATCAAAACAATTGACTAAATAAAACAGTCCTTGCCTGTTCGAGTAACTTCTTACTGTTAAGGAGTTGTACCTTTCATCATCAGCCCAGCTACCTGAGATGGTGACAACCATACACAAATACACAAGATACTTCATAAAATATGCGAAAAACAATAAGTGAGCCTATAAAATTTGAGGGTTGCCCTCGATTTCTCTAAGATCCCATCATCAAATCCTAACTTGGTGACAATGGGACCACCTCAGAACTATCTACTTTCGAACAAAAAAAGAATTTTGAAAATCCGTCGACAATTGGCGGCGTATTCGATGAACAAACATACAAAAAAAAAAAACATACAAACACCCGAACATAGTACCTCCTCCTTTTTGTAAAGTCGGTAAAAAGACAGAAATGAAGAAACAATTCAAGACATAAGATTAAAAATAAGCCTTGGCAGTTAAGAGATGACCAGTCTCAACCGACGGCGCCCGTTCACGAACATGACGCGTGGATCAGCACCATCCAGCTCAACCATTTACAGGCGCAATGTTATATTATGTAATTACAAACTGCTGCGGATTTTAGATAAAATATGTTATGTATATTAGAGGAGCCCGTGGCTAAATAATAACAGCCGCACAGGTCGATCGATCCGGTTAAGCTACGCTTGCCGCGCTTGGTCTGTGGATGGGTGACCATCTTTACATACCGACACCCCTCCGTGCCTCGGAATCGGAAAGCATGTTAAGGCTCAATTTACATCGCCGCGGAACGGAATGGAAGCGAACTTTTTTTGTATTATGAACTTATGTCTTTATTGTAACGCACAAATTAGATACGCACAGGTCGCGCATCTTCTGGAGAATTATCGCGCATTCTCGGGAATTCCTGCAGTAACAAGCTCGTATCTAGTTTGTACGTTAGACAATTGACATAAAGTCCATTTTGCTATTACGAAAACTCGCTTCCATAAACTTCCATTCCATTCCCCGGCGGTGTACCTCCATACGCCTGTATTACTCGAAGGAGTAGGTCCTTCGAGGAATACAGGCGTATGTATATTTGTTCAGCAATAGTAGTTGAAGACTCATCATCTGCCTAGCCTTTTCCCAACTATGTCGGGGTCGGCTTCTAGTCTAACCGGATGCAGCTGAATACCAGTATTTTACATGGAGCGACTGCCTATCTGACCTCCACAACCCAGTTACTGGGTAATACGATACCCCTTGGTAAGACTGGTTGTCAGACTTTCAGGCTTCTGACTACCCGTAACGACTGTCAAAGATCCACAAATGACAGCCGGAACCAACGGCTTAACTTGCTTTCCGAGGCACGGAGAGGTCTTGATATGTAAAGATGGTCACCCATCCACGGACCAACCGCGGCAAGTAGTTGAAGACTGATATAGTTTTAATGATGCTTGTTTCAGGTAACTTCACCTGCCTAGAGGTGATCTTCAAGCTGAAGCGGCGGCTGGGATACCACCTGTTTAACACTTACATACCAACTTGCTTGATTGTCATCATGTCGGTAAGTTAACAACTCGCAGGGTAATTGCGTAACACACTATTACTCTTATTTTGAATCATTTTGAAGCATATTGCTAATCCATTGCTCTATATGTTCGAAAAATGTGTCTGCTCAACAACGTAAATCACGCAATGAATGTTGCTGAACTGTCAAAATGAAACCCATTGCTACTGATAGTGTGATACGCAATTACCCTGCCGATCTCTGATCTCTCTCTCGGTCTATCCCGAGTATTCCCGAGGTAGAGCAAAGTGTTACCTATTCGGTTTTCCCATCTAGGATCTAGATGTGTGCTCGGTTGCATATCTGGCTTTTCGTATTCTTTACGTCCCCCAAAGAAAGACGAACGTCCCCTCGATGCGACGAATTGCATGGCTTTATTGCCAATAAGTTTCCATACAATTAAAAAGCTGTAACATATCCACTGAAGCACTTATTCCTGCCTGCCGGGTCAGCGGGATTGTCCGAAAGGGTTACCACTGGCCCGGGACATAAAGGGCTAAGGAAGGAACACAGGTGGGTTTTCGTCAGTAAGAGTCTGACACTCTGGTTCATTTGATGATTTCCCATCCGAAAAAAAAAAGCACTTAAGTATTCCTAAAGAGGATTCCTAGGGGTTCAGGTCCAGGTGAAAAATAAAATTGAGTAACTGGTTTCCTACATAGCTTTCGTCACGACCTCTTTCTTCTATTTCTCCAGTGGGTATCATTCTGGATCAAGCCGGACGCTGCGCCGGCGCGCGTCACCCTGGGCGTGACGTCACTGCTCACGCTGTCGACGCAGCACGCCAAGTCGCAGGCGCAGCTGCCACCGGTGTCCTATCTGAAGGCTGTTGATGCTTTCATGTCGGTGTGTACTGTGTAAGTATTCTTTACGTTTAAAATTATCTTGAGTTAAAATTTTGGGCAAGGAAAAAATGGATTTCCATCAACATTAAATTAGACTCAATTATGCTCATGGCAGACCACAAATAGGCAGGCACAAGCTTACTTCAGGAATGACGATACTTCGTGACTAGATTCTTGAGCTACCTCGACTACTTACCCTAGATAATTTCTCAACGTCGTCGTAGCAGTGTCTATTGCAGTCAGTTTTAGCTCATCTTATGGGAGATGCCTATTTAAATTATTTCTGGGATGCATGAAGAAGCCTCCTCGTGTAGCGCAGTTTGTTCCGCCAGTTACTCAGCTGAACGCTCGCGCTCGGCGCATCCTGGACAGTCACACCCAACACCTTTGTGACTGGCCAATTCTTCCCTTGCGGTGGTAGGGCTAACGTCCGCCTGGTATGCGACCACCCTCCCACCGGAGTCCGGCGCCAAGCAGCCTGCTGTTTCGTCGATGCGTGTTAATTCCAGTGCCTAAGGCATCTTCTGGGCTCGCTCGTTCCATCATAGACCTCTCCATCGCTTTCCATCAGGCGTGATCGAGGTCAAGAGTGGGCTCATTGAGCAATCTCTAAATATATAAAACTCAAAGGTATAAAACGCACAGCCCAAACCACTGGAGGGATCGGGCTGAAATTTAGCATCCAGGTAGACGTTATGACGTAGGCATCCACTAAGAAAGGATTTTTCGAAATTCCACCACTAAGAGGGAGAATGGGAGGAGGGTGAAACACGCGGACGAAGTCGCGGGCGGAAGCTAGTAAAATATTTTTTTTTTTAAATATATCCTCGCTATCCCAAAGCAATCACGCTTATCGATTTTGTATAATTTCTCTCTTTTCTAATTTCAGATTCGTGTTCATGGCTTTAATGGAGTATTGTCTGGTCAACATCGTTCTGGGAGATGGCGCTAAAGTTAAGGCGAGTTCAAATGATATTTTTACTGCCTTTAATCAACTCCACCTATTGCAGTCCACTACTGGATATAATATGCCTCTTCCAAGTTGTACCGCCACACCCGTTTCTTCGCCTACCGCATCCAGCCTGCCATGTAAAATTAAAATAGGTGGTCTGAATGCGGAAAACGAAGACCCAGGGTTTTTGGAGAATATTTAAACTCTATAGACCGACCGCTTAACTGAGATGTTGCCTGAGGTAGCAGCGCGGTGCGGGAGGGGTGTGGTGACGTGACGCGAGAGCTCAGTGATTTCTCAACTTGTGACAACTATCACCTCTCCCGCACCGCGCAGCTACCTCAGGCAACGTCTCGGCCTATAATAAATCCTTTTTTTACCTGTGCACTGCAAGATCAATGAGGGAACGTCATTAAAGATGCACTGCATAAACAGATCAGCCGGTCGATTCTGTAAAAATCTCACCGTGAAAACTTAATCTCACCGTGAAAACTTAGGTGAAGTGAGTTTGTTTTTGCTAGGAATTGACAAGTATTGACAGCTCACTCCACGCTCACTTCACCTAAGTTTTCACAGTGAGATTTTTACAGAATAGCACCGCAGGATTGTGGAAGAAATAGCAGTAGGTACGTTTTTGCCATCGCGGGTAGAACCTGAATGAAGTTTGCAGCGTGTAGCTTTAAAGGCATAAACAAAGAGAAGCCCATGCCAGCTATGGGCGTAGTTGGACTGTGATTGATAATGATTACTGACGAATGCGCTCGCCTAATTAATACCGAGATCCCTTCGTGCCTCGGAAAGCACGTTAAGCCGTTGGTCCCGGCTGTCATTCGTGGATCTTTGACATCTTTTACGGGTAGTCAGAAGCCCGAAAGTCTGACAACCAGTCTTACCAAGGGGTATCGTATTACCCTGTAACTGGGTTGTGGAGGTCAGATAGGCAGTCACTCCATATAAAATACTGGTATTCAGCTGCATCCGGTTAGACTGGAAGCCGACCCAAACATAGTTGGGAAAAGACTAGGCAGATGATGACTGACGAATGCTCTTCTCATTCCAGGATGCACAAGAAGCAGAAAAAGCCAAGATGCGTGCCATCGGCATCGACAGATTCTCCCGCGTGTTCTTCCCGCTTCTCTTCTCTGTGCTCAACGCCATCTACTGGATACACTTCGCGCAGTACATCTGATGGACTTAGATGTTGCTGTCCACATTATTTGCTCATTCATTTAGGACAAAACTGAAACAGACTCTCATTATAGGCTCCTGTTTAATTTTTGTAGCAGAAATACACGTTCTGTTCCAGTTTTTCAATGATCTGCTAGATAGTCTGGACAGTGTAAATTATGAATCAGGCACTCGTGTTCATAGTTACTGCATTAGATCAGGCTTTTCTGGTGAAGTGAGTTTGGAGTCAACTGTCATTCCACCTGATGTCACCAGTCAATCCCTAGGGATTGACACTTCAAGGGCACTTCACCTAAGCTTTCATGGTGAGAAAATGTCGTGTCCTGCGCGTCCTGTCAGCTGCACGTTGCAGGAGCTGAGCCGAGTATATTTAGATTGCTATCGACACGCTAAGAAGAAGATGGTGAGATGTTGACAGAATATAAACCGACAGATACACATCTTCCTCAGTGCTTACCGTAATCTTTCTCAGTGTGTTGTTTCATGAGGATATACTTAAGGGGCTTACATGGCCTAAAGCGCGGTCACTGTCGGACTGCATATAAAAGAAAGAGAAGTGCGACACAACGCTGGTAATTTATTGCAAAATGTGAAGTAATTCTTTAATTACAAAAAAATCTATTGTTTGTACTAAAAAATTAAAACACTAGTGTTTTACTATGTTGCTTCTAGAATAATCTGACAAAAAATCAGAATGATAGTATGTATATTAGAATGGTTTTTTATTGTAAAAGGAAAGTTTGTAGAGGTATCTTCATGATTTTTTTCTATCGTACCAAATTAGTTGTATTGTGTTTTCAACACACTATCTACATACATAGCATAAATCCTGAAGAATATCATATATTTTTCTGATTTTGTTTACTGTAGTCGATCATATACTTTTATTGTTTCTAAAACATGCATTTTTTACGTTTAGGTCCTGTAAGCCCCTTAATATTTTTAATTATGAAGCAGATGGCAGTTCTCCATGTTTTTCCCGTCTATGTTGGGATCGAATTGCTAAAATCAATCGATGAGCTGAGGGACTGCTATCTTGCACCCGCATTTAATTAACACACTTTTAATCACAGTCATCATAGGTCTTAAAAATTCGTCTGCTTAGCAAAGTAAATAACGTAATGAATGTGGCTGAACTAGCAAAATGAAAGACATTGCCAACGATTGCTATTAAATTGTCAAACCTGTGTTACAGCCCGATTCACACTTTATGTCGGCTCTGAAGTGCACTACTCGCTGCGCAGTATCTCACCCCTCACCCCCGCTGATACGCGAAGTTGCTACTGCGCAGTACCTCACCCTTACCCCCGCTGACACGTGAAGTTGTTACTGCGCAGTACCTCACCCCTCACCCTCGCTGATACGTGAAGTTGCTACTGCGCAGTACCTCACCCCTTACTCCCGCTGACCCGTGAAGTTGTTACTGCGCAGCGACTCGCCGCATGTTCCGACCCGCCATAAAGTTTGAATCGGGCTCTAGATGCGGTGTCCCATCGTCGGGATGTCTAAATATCAGTTTTCGGATGAGTGTCCACCTGATCATTGATGTTTAGATTTTCAAACACCTTACCACAGACGCAAGCACATCAAGCTACCCGAAACTGTCAAATTTTCCCAATCAACTTTGAACCTTATGTTTTAGCGACAAAGTTGAAAATCTATCAAAGAAATTTGACAGGTTGTAGTAGCTTGATGTGCTTGGCGTCTGTACTTACCCGCACAGTAATTGCGTATATACTTTTCACTTTACTTTTAGATTTTGAAGTAAATTCCTAATCCATTGCTTCATATGTTTGAAAAAATCTTCTGCTCAACAAAGTAAATAACGCATTGAATATTGGTGTACTGTCAAAATGAAAGGTATTGCCGTTGTATGTTACGCAGTTACCCCGCTGGTATCATTATCTACCTATCTATCTTCTATATAAATAAAAAGAAAAGTCCTGACTGACTGATTGACTGACTCATCAACGCCCAGCCCAAACCCTTGGACCTAGAAAGCTAAAATTTTGCACAGAGGTTCCCTATATAATGTAGACAACGAATAAGGAAGGATTTTTCGAAATTCAACCCCTAAGGGGGTAAATGGGGAGAGGGTGAAATTTCACGCGGACGAAGTCGCGGGCAGAAGCTAGTGGACTCATAATTATGTTAACTATCTAAAAAATAAGGATTCCGTTAAGGACACTCTTTGTTCCTCATAAAAATCTTTTCGTAAAGTGTGTTTTAAGACTTCTTTTAAACGTTTCGTTTGAAATATAAATATCATAGAAATAATTACCTACTTGCTACCTAATTAATTTACCAGTAAATTATTTTAAAAAATCTATGTCATAGTGTATCTAGGGTAGTTAGATACTCTGAAAAGAATTTACTATCTATACCTAGCCAATGATTTAGTGCCAAAACTTGTTATTGAAAGGTAGTTGATATGGCAGAGTTGGCATACCTTATCAACAAAGACAGCCAATTCTATTTGTCTTAACATTCTCAAAAGCGGGTAGTTTATACCTATCATCACTAACATAAATTATGATATTTTTATTACATTATGTACTTATGTATTTATCAGTAAGTATTTTTTGCACCAATTTGATCTGGGGAGCTAACTTGTCGGTAAAGTACGCAGTGCTGGACACCCCTACAATATTTCAAGTTAAACAAATATCAACTTTATTTTAATGAAAATTAAGTTGATTTCAGAGTGACAAAGTTACAAAAATGTTTGAAGTTGTAGCGTAAACTGAACTTTATTGTGTAGGAATTAAAGTTATTTTTCCATTAATTCATATTTGTTTACACAACTATTTTCTGAGAAATCAAAGTTTAATGATTGTGCAGAGGTACTCGTGCAGTTTTCGCTGAGCAAGTTTATGAATAATGAATGATTGCTCCTCGAACATATTTGCGGCGTGGAATACTTATAGGTAAGTACGTAGCATGGCACATATGGGAGGAGGTCTATTATACTCAGCAGTGGGAGGACTAAGGCTGCCAAATAATAGTGAGGATGATGACATAGAGATGGGCAGAACTTAAGGTACCAAAAAGTTAGTCCCAAACTGCATAAGTATAATCAGCCTATAATGTTCCCACTGCTGGGACAAAGGATACAGCTTCCTCTTTCTGTGAGAGTGAGTGGGCCCACCACGCGGGCCCAGTGCGGGTAGGTAAAGGTCACATGTCTTCGAATTTTTGGTTCTAGGACATGCCGGTTTCCTCACGATGTTTTCCTTCACCGTTTTGAGAGCAGTGGTGATGAAATAATTTCACAAAGTAGCGTCTGCTTGGATTAGATCCCACGACCTACCCTACACCTCGTACGTAAGTAGAGCCGTTACTACTGGGCCACCACTGCTCCTCGCGTCCTAAACAGAAAAAGTAAAAAATTACAAAATGTCATAGGTACAGACGCCAGCACGTGAAGCTACTCGAAACTGTAAAATTTTCCCGATCAGTTTTGAACCATGCTTTAGACAAAAATTTGAAAATCGATTAAAGAAATTTGACAGATTGTAGTAGCTTGATGTGCTGGCTTCTGTACCTACCTAGAAAATAAGGTAAATAATTTATTTATTTTTTATGACCTAGCACTCCTTAGAATACAATCATTAGACAAATAACGGTTATTTTCGTTATTTCCCTTTCGTTATTTCGATATGAACGCATAAAAAATCGGTTATTTCACGATAAATACAAAGCAATGTAAGTAATTTATTTACATTAAAAAAAATAACTTTAAATTGCAGTAATTTCAACAATATTGCCGTGACTTTTCAAATTACCCTATGTTGATAAATTTTCGTTTTTCCTAATTTTGTTAATATGTAGGTATTACTTAGTGTTTAAGTCGGGATCCCACTATTTAAAGCATGCGGTGCGGCTTTTAGCGGCTTTGCGTACAAACACCATTACTATCGTTATGTAGCCGTTATTTTTCTAATGCTATTATAATAACAGATACAGACCTAGTCAAGTTATAGTGAATCTCAAAAATTCTACGTAGGTTAGGTGTTATTTTATTTTCATCGTGTGACTTTGAGAATGTTAAGATTTTATAAAAAGTGGAATAAGTACTTGATCGATTATTGTACAAACCATAGAGATATTGAAGTTAAAGAATAAATAAAATATTATTCGTTTCAAAATGTCGTTTGTTTTTATGAATTTTTAAAAAGCCTCTAGCCTTTGGGAGTAGCGACGGTCGCTGCCGCTGCACAGCTCGCTTCGCTCGCTCGGCTCGCTCGCGGTTGGTCACAGTTCTAACCTAACCCATTTCGTCGGGTGCCCTGGCTTAGTTACTGTGACTAATTCGGCTCGTGGTTGTTTCGACACAATTCAAACCTAACCTATAATGAATAATATATTACTCAGGCCCCTAGTTGAACAGCGCCGTTAAGTAAAAAGGCTAGGCTGTTAACTGAAAGGCTTATGAAAGGGTAAGAAAGTTGGCTCGCGAGTTGCGACATTGCATGGCAACGTATTTTCGATGCCTTTGTCCATAAGCGGCGATGATTTCTTACCTTCCTACGTAGGACTGTCGGCCAAAACATCATAAAAATGGACTAGAGACTGAAGCCACTAGTCACTACGCTAATGGCGTCGCGTCGTGTTTTCCGTGATCTGCAAATGAAATGAGTAAATATTGGATTTCTTATCGGGAAGCAAGTGACGAATGCTTTAGTAATTAGTACCAATTAGATATAAACCTGCCTTATCCTATTAGGTATACATAATACTTATACAAGGTGGCATGGCATGGGACATCGACGCGCAAACTCATCATCTGCCTGCCTTTTCCCAACAATTTTGGGGTCGGCTTCCAGTCTAACCGGATGCGGCTGAATATCAATATTTTACATAGAGCGACTGCCTATCTGACCTCCACAATCCAGTTACTGGGTAATACGATACCCCGTACCCCTTGGTAAGACTGGTTGTCAGACTTTCGGGCTTTTGACGACCCGTAACGACTGTCAAAGATCTACAAATGACAGCCGAATCGACGCGCAATCTGTAACCATGCCTGAC
This sequence comes from Oligia latruncula, assembly GCA_948474745.1. Classification (NCBI taxonomy): domain Eukaryota; kingdom Metazoa; phylum Arthropoda; class Insecta; order Lepidoptera; family Noctuidae; genus Oligia; species Oligia latruncula. The sequence continues at coordinate 12,573,947 of OX419708.1, forward strand.
AGCACATTATTCTAGACCTTAGCGTTGACATTATTTCGCCGATTAAAAAAAAACTGCTGTTTTATAGAAAAGTGCAATACCTCAGCGGATAAATGTATTAAAAAAAAAATCTAAATGTATGGCTGAACAATTTTTTTTATTATATAATATTTAACCGACGAAAAATTTCAACGCCGACGGGTTCAGAATCATGTTCGGAAATCCATGGTAAAACTTTGTTTTTGCAAAAAAAAAAAAAACAATGTGATTTTCATAAATATGGCAATGTCAATCCATATGAAAATCACTATTTTTTTTTGCCATGTAATTTTGTTAGACCTATACTAATCTTACGTACCTACTTACCTAAAATTTCATAAAACGTGCCTAAGATTGAAAGGGGCGGAGGGGGTTCTTCAAAGTCTAATTTTTTCTAACGTAGGGGGAGGTCGCAATAAATGAACAGCCCCTAAGGTTGGAATATTTTAGCCGTTTGAGGTTTTCCGCACCTGCGGCAGCAGCCCCAGCTCAAGCTTTCATTTTTACGCAGCGGTTTAGTATTTATTTGGTGATATCATTGGTCAGTTTTTCGCAGCAACAACTATGATATAAAACAGGTTATTAGGTACTACATAAGTTTCCTGTTCTGTTTTTATAGTGTGTTTCATGCAAATATCAACTGCAATAAAAACATCTAATGATGATTTGTATCATATTAATTGTATAACTCAATTTAATCAATCATCGTTTTTGCTTGAGTTTTCGGTGCTAACGCACTATATGTGAACTTGTACAAGTACAGTCACGAGCACTAATATGTCAACACTTGGCAACTTTAAATTGCGATTTTTTCACGAAATAACGAACGCAACGTTGAAATACGACACTTTACATAAACCCATGGGTTCGTAAATACTATGTTCCTAATAATATACCTACATTCAAAAATAAAGGAGAAAATCGCCTTTGAACAAAGCCAAGTGTATACATACTTATGCTCGTGACTGTACCTACATATATTTAGAATGCCAAGATTTATGCCATTATCACTTTGTACGACCCGAGAATCGAACCCAGGAGCTCATTCCCAGCAGTAACGCTTGCGATCACAGGACCCACGAGGCAGGTTAATCCTGTACCTTAGTTGCGTAATACACAATCAATCTCAGTAGGAATAATTTTGAAGGATATTGCTAATCCATTGCTTCATATGTTGGAAAAATGTGTCTGCTCAACAACGTAAATAACGCGCCCCACCCCTGGGGCCTAGCGCCAGCGCTCGCGCTCATCCAGCCAGCAGTACGTGCAGGACTGAGTGCGAACGGTGGCGGCTTACGATTTTTGTACGTAAGCTGGTGCGATTTTTGGCACGCGAAGTAGTTGCTCTTGCGTTATCTAGGTGTATCTGTGTGCCCAATGCACTGCAAGATGCAAGATTGCTCAAATAGGTTACCAGCCCATCTTAAACTGTTAACTGACCCGTACCCTACTTAACTAATGCAACTTGCGGAAGAAAGTAATTTCATTGTCCAACACAAATATTATCCAACATAGCTTGGCCTCCCAATAAAGAGAACGCTGTTGGTAAAGACATTAATAATGATAACCGTATACACCCGCAGACCGTACCTTTTTTGATAAGTGTAAATTCAGAATATATATTTTGTCTGGTAGTCCGTTTAACAGCTGCACAGGTCGATCGATCAGATTATGCTACGCTTGCCGCTGTTGGTCTGTGGACGGGTGACCATCTTTACATACCGAGACCCCTCCGTGTCTCGGAAAGCAGGAAGCCGTTGGTCCCGGCTGTCATTCGTGGATCTTTGACAGTCGTTACGGGTAGTCAGAGGCCCGAAAGCCTGACAACCAGTCTTACCAAGGGGTATCGTATTACTCAGTAACTGGGTTATGGAGGTCAGATAGGCAGTCACTCCATGTAAAATACAGGTATTCAGCTGCATCCGGTTAGACTGGAAGCCGACCCCTAGATAGTTGGGAAAATGCTAGGCAGATGATGAAGAGTCCGGGAGATGGACGGCGGACTATATGTTTGATAGAACCTGAATTTCACTGGCGCAGGAGCGTGGAGATTAAAAAAAAAAATATTGCTGAATGGGCCCGCTCTTGACCTTGATCACGCCTGATGGAAAGCGATGGATGAGGTATATGATGGAACCAGCGTGCCCATAAGAGATGCCTAAGGCACTGGAACTCAACATCGAGGAAACACAGTAGGCTGCTTGACACCGGACTCCGGTGGGAGGGTGGTCGCAAACCAGGCGGGCGTTAGCCCTACCGCCGCAAGGGAAGAATTGGTCAGTCAAATAAGGCGTTGGGTGAGGACTGTCCAGGATGCGCCGAGCGCGAGCGTTTAGTTGAGTAACTGGCGGAACAAATTGCGCTACACGAGGAGGCTTCTTTTTCTTCAGATTGGCTCAAGTGGACTGGCCTTTAAGGAAGAGGTAAATATCGGGCTGTGAATGATGATGATAAGGCGGTTCTGGTCCCAGACTTGTGCTCGAACACCGTTCTAGACTTCGGTTATAGTAGACACTTATAGGCTGGCACACTATCCCATTCCCATCCCATCGAAACGACCAAGAGAAGAAGGGTATAGTATACAGCCTGATTCAAACTTTATGTCGGCTCTGAAGTACGTACTCGCTGCGCAGTACCTCACCCCTGACCCCCGCTGACAGTGCGAAGCGAATCGCCTCATGTACCGAGCCGCCATAAAGTTGAAATCGGGCTGTAGGTAGTTTATACTCTTCTTCATTTCGCCGCAAGCCCATTTATATTGGTGAGGTACCTACGTACCTACTTAATAGGGATATTCGCGCCTTACGAGTTTGTGAGGTTATTTCCTCATTCATGTTGCTTGGTACTGTTGCATTAGGTATTTCGTGGTTAAATGGCTGATGCACAGAGTTAGTAACTTTGGCCTGCAATGTTGTGGTAGAACATTTAGAGTAAAGTACCTGTCATACATGCCCCAGAGAATATCTTACCGTTGGCTGGCTTTCAAATTTCACGAATAAGTGGTATTTTAAGAACAAACAGGCGAAACGGGCATAGTCAGTCGCTGCTTATCAGAATTTCTTTAGCTAGGAATGATAAGGCTTGCAGTTATTGATAGACGATTCGCCATTTTAGGTACGTAAAGTCAGACATTTTGCTACACTAGACTAGTTTTCACTGTAAGATTCTTTCAGAATAGACCGAATAGGCTGTAGGTAGTGCTATTCCGTAAATAACTCATGGTGAAAACTTAGGTGAAGTGAGTTTGAAGTGAGCTGTCAATTCCCCAGCGTCAGATAGGATGACAGTTCACTTCAAGCACACTTCACTTTAGTTTTCCTAAGGTTTTCACGGTGACAGTTGTACAGGTACAGATTATACAGGCTGGTACCTTATTTAGCCTGTCATTCTGACTTGAGTCACCGACTGATATTTTTATCTAGGCGTTTTTTTTAGCTTCTTTTTCAGACCATTCACTACCTAGATCCAAATATATACTTTCAATTACTTATTTTCTTTGTTAGTTGTAACTAAATCTGTATCAATCGAAAACGTTTTAATCCAATTTCGAATTTCCTTACTTTCTTGAATAAGTAACTTTTTTGCTTTTTATTCACAACAACGTAGACTATAAACGACGAGTGGTTATATTCTCTTTGTAGACTATATTAAAGTGTTATACAACACTTTAGGCACAGACAGTGTTTTTTTAAGTAGGTAGGTACTTACTTGTTTTTTGCTTCGTTCTACAATTCAAGATCAAGGTACAGACGCCAGCAGGTCAACCTACCCGAAACTGTCAGATTTTCCTAATCAACCTTGAACCTTATGTCTTAGCAATAAAGTCGAAAATCTATTAAAGAAATCTGACAGATTGTAGTAACTTGATGTGCTGGCGTCTGTACTTAGTAATAGATACAGTAGGTAATTAAGACTAAATGTTTGCATGTCACATTATTATGACTATGTGATAAGGATCTGTATGATAAGATTAGGTACATAAGTTAGGACCGAAATTATACCAACACTTAGGGAAAATAAATTGATTTCATTTGAACGGCACATTCTATTTGTTATGAAGAAAATTATGACTTATCTACTCGTGGAGAAACAGTCAAAAGACCATAAGACAGTATAGAATTTGATGGTTGGTTGTGTTGTGTCTTCCTATCATAAGAATTTTGACTGGGACATTATTACCTAGTGCTACTTTTCTCTTAAAAGAATAACAATGAGAACTTAGATTCTTCTTCGAAAGAATCTACCTACCTACGTCACCATCTTGTTCCTTCTCGATGACTAGCAGAAGACCCCTTTGAGGATTAAAGCAACCACATAGCCACCTGCAAGTCTGTAGCTACTGCTGCAAGTTACTAAGAGATATCCCTATATGACTTGGAACATAGGAAGAGCTCTCTCTTTGTCTTGTGCGGCGGCGACGGGACAAAACTCGTTTGCTATTGCTGAGCTTCTGAAGATACCCAATTAGAAAAGTAATTAGGCTTAATATTATTGTTGCGGCTGGACAACCGTCAACGGTCAACCGCCATTCGTCGTATTGGGCAAATTATAGAACGGCCATAGAAATTACTAACCATAACAGGTAGGTAGTTACCTACTATGTTACCCGTGTAAGTTCTCATAAATGCTGCCTACTGTAACAACGGGGACTTCAAGTATATTACAATAATTATTGTGTAGCTAATTGTCAACCAAACACAAGTCGCAATAACAATGGGATGAATATCTTTTGTTTTTAAACGTTTTACAACGACCGTGTCTCGGCGTCGTTTGTTTCCTTTCTACATCTACATAACTATGACCGAGCATTGTACAATTATTAGGTGCTCTGGTGGATTTCGAAACTATACTAGGTATGTAGGTAGGTACTATACTAACTTCGAAATAATTTATAACTATACTTCGAAATAATTTATCCCACCATATTTTCAGCCTCGCATTTTTGTAGGTACTCATACGTGATGCAAATTCGTAAAATCAGATGTGTTTTTGATAGATTTATCAGATAAACAGAAGTAATAGGTATAGTCACATGTTTTTCGCAAATTAATATGATAAAAGCATGTTTAACATGAGTGCTACATAGGAAACTAAATAAACTTCAAATCACATTCGGAACGGAACGTTGATAAATCAAGAGATTAGTTGCGTTCGGAATATCATGACGTTTGCATGTCTCTCGCGCTCCGCCTGTGTGACTGAATTGAAATAAACAAGACTTTAATTGCTTGTATTGACTGCCAAATATAAATTAAAGTTGATGGTGGAAATTTGATACGGTCACTAATAAATAAATAGATAGCGAATCAGTTCAAGTTCATGGTCGCCATTCCAATCTTTTGAATGTGCACTGTCACTTGTCTGTCAACTTTTTGTCAACTTGTCAGTTGTCAGTCGGTCAGTCGATGACGTTCGGTTTGAACGTGTGCTAAACATTTCCGCCGGTACGCGAGCAATTTGCCTGAAATTGCGTTTATTCAATTACATATTATCTTATTACACGAGTACATTGGTTGTGCTTGTAGCGGGGAGATGGCCGAACACCGCCGGACACTGTGATTCTTTGCCACTGTTGTATATTTAGAAAAAAAAAGTTTCGAAACGCTGTGTTCGCATTGTTTTGATATTACAGTTTTCTGTGTTAAAGTTTAAAACTCTTTGGAAATGAAGGTGTCGCACTCAAACAGCAAGGAGGAGACTTCGGATGAGGAGTCTGGGCTTGGATACCAGAATACGTTGGTAAGTGCATAAGTGCAACTTTCTATTTTCTAGAAATTACTTATTACAAAGTTGTCTTCCTAGTTTATGAGTCCGTTCTAGGCTGTCTGTGCGTGTGCAGATAGCATTACAGGATTTAATCCGAGGTTTCTTTCATGGATTGTGCTGGAAAGAAATTTGTTTATAAATTGTACCAGTTTATTTTGATACTTGTACCATACACTACACTGCTACTGACTGATATTGTAATTTGCAACTGCTATTACGAAAATTATGATCTTAAGTTTTATGTAGGCTTGGGATTTATTTGCCTATAATCAAAATGATAAAAATCAAGTTTTAAAATAATTTCAACTTGTATGACTTTACAGCTTTGCTTTTCAGTTTTTCAATACCATAACCATTAATTGCAAATAAATATTTATCAAATTATTCTATTCTTAATTTTCCCAACAAAAATTGTCCAGGGACAACCAGTGTAATATAATTATTTTAATTAGGCCCTTATCATAATTATTATTAAGTAAGTACCTATTTGATAATAAAAAATACTAAGTACACCATTTTAACAGTAAAAACGAATTAAAAACAACATAAAATTTCAATAAAACAGGAAAAACTAAATTTTTCCTGTTTCAGAATTTGAAATACATTCAAATTAAAAAAACAAACATAAGTTATTGTAATCCTATAGAAACTTTGATCACTATTATTGATTGAAGTATAGAAAGTATGTTCTCTTATTACCTACTTTATAATGGTGGTAGATACCTATATCTTATTAAGTACTGCCAACACCTAGGCAGGTGAGCTCTTGTGCAACTTGACCTATTAAATACCTAATCATTTGTCATCTAGTACTTTCTTTAGGTACATGAATACACATAGTGTTGTTATTCTTTTGAATAGTATTGTACCATCATTTTATATAATATTTTGAAGTCCTTAAGGTGAGATTCTTTTATTGCATCTTGAAATATCGTCCACAAAATAGATCAAGAAATAAGTACCTGTAGTTCAGAAGTAAGATAAGCTTTTCAAAGCTTCCTCTCTCCTACTATTTTGCTGTGCCGGACAGGATCCTTAAATTCTTAATAAAAAAAGTAATTTAAAAAAAAGTTGGCCTGTCAATTTTTTTCCCAATTTCAGAACAGACAGGCTAACATTTTTAAAAATTACTTTATTACTTTGAACCCTGTTGAAGGATATAGAACCCTGTTGAAGGATATAGGCTACTTTTTATCGACATACCACACGGGCAGAGCTGCAAGCCACCTGCTTGCAGCTCTGCCCGTGTGGTAGAACATATTAGGTATTAATAGGTAGATGTCTTGAAATCAACAACACTTGCAAGGTTAATATGTTCAGTAAAGAGTTCCAACACCATCAATTAGTGCTTTAGAGCTAATTTAAAGTTTGCTTACTCCTTTAAAGTTTGGTTTTTACATGTGAATTGCTTGTAATTTATGTTAGAACATCACTTTGTAGATTCTACTAAAAAAAGTACTGAAGTTAGTATTATTAATGTAAAACTAATTTACATGCCCTAAACAGGCAAATTATGGACTGTGTATTAACCACCAATTTTTAAATCTGGTAAAACTTGTACTTTTAGCAAAAAAATTATTCTCATTAATAATTATCTATCAATAGTTCAATACCATTACCGCCATCATTTTGTATACCAAGATCTTAGGTTAATGCCTTGCCAGGTGCCCTAGACTTAATTTAAGCCCTATGTCCACCGATGTACTGCACTTCTGGCTTTGCTCCTGTTAAAATAATTTATTCCCGTAAGATTCCTGTTAGTTATTAATAAAATGCTAAATAGGATGACTTATTCTTAGCTGGCACCCACTCAGTTTTATTTTTAGCCTGATTTGTACTACGTATTATGTTACATGGGACATGGACATCATCAATGAAATGTTATCATCAAGGGCGAATCAAGAATATGGTATTATAGACTAGAAACTTGGTCCAGCCCACTAGTAAAAAGCCCGAAAGTTCTGATATCCAGTCTAACCAAGGGTATTATGTTACCCAGTAACTGGGTTGCGTTGGTCAGATAGACAGTCAGTCGCTCCATGTAAAATAGGTAGACTGGTAAGTATTCAACTGCATTGCATTGCCTCAAGTTCTGAGTTGTGCTACATGATAACGGACAAATGCTTGCACTAAATGGACTGATCCACTCAAATCTGTATGGTCCTGCTTCTTCAAAAGACCATTCAGGCACTAATCTACATGGCCCTCACATGATCTGACCAAGATTATGTGTGGACTTTAAAAGAGACTTGCTTGACCCTGAGTTTCAATCGCCATTTCTTCACAGGGGTAGTAAGATAGAAAATGTTGATTCCATCTAGCTATAGATATCCTGTATATATACAGAATACACAATTTCATTTAAGTTCCAGCCCGCTTTCATAGGTATCCATAATATGTTAAGATACCTATGCAATGTCTATCAGACTGGACACAAAATGGCACCTTTCAAGACACAGAAAATTATAATGTTTATTATATGCCTTTGCAGATAAACTAACATGACGTTATTACATATTTGATAACATCAGACAATCCAATTATATTTCAGGACTTATCTCAGATAATAATTATAATCATCATGACATTTATTAAAACGATGACAACTTATAATAATAATTATGGACAGCTATAGAAATGTTGTAATATCGACATTATTGTAGAATAACATTAGAAAATCCAATTATATTTCAGGACTTATCTCAGATAATATAATCATTATGACATTTATTAAAACGATGACAACTTATAATAATAATTATGGACAGCTATAGAAATGTTGTAATATCGACATTATTGTAGAAGTACATACTTGTTTCATAGTAGGTATACATACAGGGTGACTGGATCTTGACCCGCCATAGCAAATTCGCATATAGAGAAAGTCATTTGCTAATTATTGGACCTTTCATTCCCTAGCTAAAGTTTTATAGTTTAGGAGATGTAGGTATCTGTAAAGTAAGCCCCCCTTAAATATTTATTTTATTTTGTTTTTAGTATTTGTTGTTATAGCGGCAACAGAAATACATAATTTGTGAAAATTTCAACTGTCTAGCTACCGCGGTTCTTGAGATACAGCCTGGTGACAGACAAACGGACGGACGGACGGACAGACAGCGAAGTCTTAGTAATAGAGTTCCGTTTTTACCCTTTGGGTACGGAACCCTAAAAAAGAATTAAGTACCCAATTTGGTGCAGTCATTCTGAAGTTATGCGCGTACAGACATTTTGGAGACTTTGTTTTATACTATGCATATATTTTATTTAAGGTAAGCATAATAAAGATAAGTATCTATCATAAAACATCTGAGTTTATGAAGAGACAGGAAACAACAATTATCCTATGAACATAATAAATAAATAAATCATTTTATGTCTGAGTAGTAAAAGATTTCTTAGTGTCATATTATTGTTGTAATAATATGTGTTATTAACTTATTACTTACTAGCTTCCGCCCGCGGCTTCGCCCGCGTGGTATGTCGATAAAAACTATCTATGTCCTTGCCCGGGATGCAATCTATCTCTCTGCCAAATTTTATCGAAATCCATTCAGTGGTTTAGGCGTGAAAAGGTAACATATAGACAGATAGAGTTACTTTCGAATTTATAATATTAGTATGTATTATGTGTACACCAAACATGAGTTTCAGTGTTATTATTGTTTAAGAGAACATTACAATATAGAAATCAACAGTATATTAACAAAATAATACGTTAAAAAAAGCTATAAAAATACATAACCCTCCTTTTGGGCTTCGCAGCAGTCGGCTAAAAATATAATATAATTATTTGTGGTTATAGCGGTACACATGTAGCGGTATCTACAACGTCGCCACATGAAAACAACGCGTCATACTGACGTCACGCAAATCCTGCATCGCGCAAGCAGAGTTTACCGCGCAACTAACATAGATACAACGGCCCGACATGAATCAACGAGCAGTTGCCCGCCAGACACAACACCCGTCTGGTCGGAGGATCCTCCCTTTTCTATAGAGTATGAGTGAACTTTACACCCTGTTCCTCATACCTCTATACACACATAGTAAGACGTATGTAGGTAGTGCACACACTACATAGGTACATAATACAGTTCAAAAGATACAGCCTACTGACCTATGCCTGTGACGGACGGGCGGGCAAAAAAACGTCTAAATTGTGATCTAGTAATAACGCTAAACCTAGGGTCAATAGTTCAATGTACTCTCAACAAAAACATTTTCCCACAAGACTTACTTCCAGTCTAAATGCTTGCACGTTTTTAGCGTCATTTCGTAAATCTATTTAAATCAAACGCCATAATGTTTAATAGTTTCAGAATTTTCCAGTTAGGTCATTTTTTTTTTTTCTGTAACCTAGTTTTGTTTGTCTATGCAAACACGGCTACTTTGTCACGCCACGGTCTTTGTAGTATCTATAATAATATTATAAATTCGAAAGTTACTCTGTCTGTCTGTCTGTTACGTTTTCACGCCTAAACCAGTGAATGGATTTCGATAAAATTTGGCAGAGAGATAGATTGCATCTTGGGGAAGGACAGGATAGTTTTTATCGACATACCTCGCGGGAGAAGCCGCGAGCGGAAGCTAGTCATACAATATAATAACTCTAAATAAACAAGTGTATCGCTCAATAATAATATCGTATGTTAAAGTGTTATTTGTCTTAAGGTTGCGCAAACTCAGGTTAGCTTATCGCTTACAAGCATTCTAGTAACCTATTATATTTCTTCTAATTGGTTTCATTGCTAAACGGTTAACCAATTAGGTATAAGAAAATGCTTAAATGTACGTTTTATGCCACTGACTTCAGAATAATCGGGGGCTCGTGGCTAAATAATAACAACCGCACGGGTCGACCGAAAGTTAAGCTACGCTTGCCGCGGTCGGTCCGTGAGAAAATGCGTCACATGCACACAAAACGGACATCGCTCAGCATAATGCTGGGCCCCTTTGGGAAACAGAGCCCCAGCGCTGGCCAATTTAAAAGGAATACGTATCTCTTTTTTTTTTTGCTAGCCTATATTGTCCCACTGCTGGGCAAAGGCCTCCCCCACATCCTCCAAGGAACTCTTCCTCGAACCAGCCCTCTTACATTCTCTCATACTATAATCAACCAGCGAACAATTAAACTTCGTCATAAAATTGAAATGCTCTATTTATCACCTCATTCAATATGTAGTATCCAACAACGGGAAACGACCCATTGAAACGGTCGTAGGCGACCAACTGGCCACCTGTCACCACCTTAATAGCTTACGTATTTAGTTTTATAGCCTCATTCACTTCGCTGCATAGACGCACTTCTTTGCTTGCGATTTCTTGAACGACCTTTTTCACGTATGTTGTCTGAACGTTTGAAAGGGCCCTGTATTAGTCAAAATGGTTCTCAAACCCTCTAAATTCTTGGCTACAATGTTCTAAATAAGTAAATATGTCTGCTTCCATAAGGCTTATGCGTGATCCTAAAGAGTGAGTGTTTGGCCAGACTGGCAGCAAGGGCGCGGGGCGGGCGCGGTTGCGGGAACGCGCGCGATCTGCCTGTTCGCAGCCGAGCGCGGCTGCGTTCGGCATCGGCGTGTTGTCGTGTCCAGTGTTTGTCAAAATATAATATGGATGAAGAAGACTTATTTTTACTAGAAAAAAGCTCGAACTAGTTTGAGAACCCCGGTCCCCCTGCGGTCCAACTGCGGCCACTTGTATGAACGAGCTATGGCATGAGTTGCCTACGCGCTCCCCGCGCCGAGCAGCCCGCGCCACTCACCGCGCCCGCGTGCCCACTATGGACACTCAAATGAAGTTCTTACGTTTGAGTACGCTGCGCCGCGCCCGCGCTGCCAGTCTGGCCAAGCACTTAAGGTTCATTGTTTCAATCCACGTTTACGCAACACCGACAATATTATAGGAATGAACGACCATTCGGTATGCGATTGAATAATGTCTGTGCTGAAATGCAACATTTTCTAATAAATTCTTTTTTAGTTTTGATTCGTTGTGTGTTAACGTTTCGTAACGATCCCTTTCCGATTTGATACGTGTGCTATGATTCAACCCTTTTCTGTCAGTTTCCTTCTTAGGGTCAGCGCACACAAAGAGCAGAGCAGAGCATTTTCTGAGATTATTGAAAAAAATATCTTATGATTATTATCATACTTCGCAAAATTGAATACACCCAAATTTGATGCTCGACCATGCTCGAGCAAGCCGACTGTATGTTTTAGTATGCATTCTACATTTTGGTCGACCATGCGCGAGCATTTTGCAGTTCGGTCTGCGCTGACCCTATGTCATGTCTTTATGAGTAGGGGAAAACGATGAATGGAGTCTGTGTACTGTGAAGGTCCAGACGGGACCTCCACAGGTAGACTTGGAACTAATATATTTTTATAAGAAGACTACAGTTCAACGTTATTTCTAGCACTGCCTCTCTATATTTAAATATTTGACACTCGCTTGAACGTTCGAATGGAACACACCGGCAAATATGACTAGCCTGTATTATCTAAAGCTAGGGCTACACAGCCAGCCTCTACAGTACATAGTGAACACGTTTTCCCCTAATCTTATGAACATCTGTATAGTGGATAGACATCCACTATGTTCATAAGAGTAGGGGAAACGTGTTCACCAAGTTCACTACGTAGCTTAGCTTCTTTAATAACAACATGGCAACAATATTTATAAGTACCTCAAAATGCTATCAAAGCCTTGTTATCTTTGTAATTTCTCGCCTAATTAAAATTATGCATTTGTACCGTTTATGATAGGAACTGAACTTGAAGCCACACCTTGAGACCTCCATCCATTCCGACGTTATTATAACATACGTCAACAGTGTGATAACCTTATCTTTCATTGAAAAATAAAACTTCGTAATTGTTTTTTTACATACTTCTCGTTAAACACAAATATTGAATGTAGGCTGTAAGTTACATTGACTTCACTCTGTTTCAGTGGTTTCTCCAATAATATTCTAAATGATTTGTCACTTCTCATCTCTCACCTGTCTGAAAGAGGACTTTTGGCCGAAAGGTGTCGTATATATCGTTTCTATACTAGCTTTTGCCCGAGCTTCACCTGCATGGATATCAGAAATTGTGCCACGGGAACGTGATACCGGGACAAAAAGTATGCCTATGTCCTTCCCCAGGATGCCATCTATCGCCTTGCTAAATTTTATCGAAATCCGTTCAGTGGTTTAGGCGTGGAAAGATAATACCTATACCAGTTACAGACAGAGTTACTTTAGAATTTATAATATTAGAATCGATTTGTATTGACATCACAGCACAGCAGATCATGCATTATTACATTGCCACAAACATTAGTATGCTGACTTCTCCTCCTCCTCCTCTGGAGACCTACCTTTAGCAATAGATGCAGGCTGGTCATAATTGTATAGGTGTTCCATTCGAACGTTCAAGCAAGTGTCAAATATTTAAATATAGTGCTTTTAGTTTAATAGAAATAGTGCTAGAAATAACGTTGAACTGTACTACCTAAATAATTACATCTAGTTAACCAAAATAGAAATCAACGCTTCAGAATCGAGACAAAACAAATTAGGTTATTCTCTAAACAAAAACAAAGAGCTCTCATTTGATAGAATTAGATTTTTGTTTGCCATCTGTTCCACTTCTAATTGAGATCAAGAGTAGACAATCAAACGAAGGTATGCCGTATCTTAACTAACGTTTATCTAGTCTGTAAACACGTCATGATCATCAAGATTCTTTCCTTGAAATATAAGATGGTGTTAATTTGTTTGTCTTTTTCAGTCGGCGTCATTTAGATAGTGTTCGGTTACTGCTAAATAAAAACGTGTTTCACTTTATTCATTCTTCTTCTGCTTTGTGCCGCTGGAATAACTGTATATTAGATCTTGTTGGCCTATAACTTTATACATTAAGAGGAAATGCGGTCGGAGAGACTAATGAGAAAGCCTAAGTAAAAAGTCATAATCCGAGGTTTGGCTCTCGCCTATTTCCTCCTCCATTATTGGACCAATTTAAAAGATATTTCATAAATTGAATAAGAAGGATATACAGTGTCCCTATGTTTTTCTTTTAGTTGTCAATTTTGTACACTAGGCCTCTGCTGACTGAGGTTTAAATCGGCATTTTTTGAGGGTTCTAGTGGTTATACAAAATAATGTATCATCAAAAAGAAAAACATAGGGACATGCAAGTAGTTAATATTTATTATTCTGTAATAAAAAATCATTGCTTTATGGTCATTAACCAGAAAGAAAACAGCATTTACTCTTTTGTAACGATAGGAATCTCCTTGCTCTTCGGTCCATTCCTTCCATTTCCACAGGCAGCTGCTTCATTCGAATCTCCAACATTATAGTAATATTGATTCTGTGCCCTGATTACATGGAGTAGGTACGCTTGGTATGCGAGCGAGTCCGTGCCGCAGCGTTGATTATAAATCAACAAACCGTTGCCTACTGGCATTCGGTACACTCGGAAATTGTTATCGTACTTTAAGTCTTTAACTAAAGTGGGTTTCTCTTGTTTTCCTTTATTGTTTACTAGCTTCTGCCCGCGACTTCATCCGCGTGAAATGTCACCCTCTTAGGGGTGGAATTTCGAAAAACCCTTTCTTAGTGGATACCTACTCTTCACAAAGAACACACCCTCCAAATTTCATGTCTCTAGGAGCAGCGGTTTAGACTGTGCGTTGATATATCAACAATCAGTCAGTCAGTTTACCATTTTATATACAAGGTGTAACAGAATAAACGCAAGTCCTGAAAGTAGTTCGTTCATAATTGATTACTGAATCAATTTCGGTAACATTTAAGACAGGTATTTTTTTTTTAAATTATGTTTTTTGCCATACTGATCGCCGATTGAGCCAAAGAAAATTAAATCTTATGTCAAGGCAATAAGACTCAATTTTGAATGCATAAAGTAATGATAGGGTCAACACAATTTACTTAATAAAAATAGTTAGCTTTAAAAAGAAATTGTTTTGATCATTGTATTATGGTTTTAACTCAATACTCTAATTGGGGTGTATGAGGTCTTGCGTTCATTAGGTTACGCATTGTATATAGACTACGAAAAATGAAATATGTACCTTATTTTGTTTTTCTTCTTTCCGTGCCAAGAGATTTGTTTACATATTCTATTTTTTTTTTCTATAATCTATACTAATATTATAAAGCTGCAGAGTTTGTTTGTTTGTTTGTTTGTTTGTTTGAACGCGCTAATCTCTGGAACTACTGGTCCGATTTGAATGATTCTTTTAGTGTTGGGTAGTCCATTTATCGAGGAAGGCTATAGGCTATATAACATCACGCTACGACCCTTAGGAGCCGCGCAGCGTGTGACACCGCGGGGAACAGCTAGTTATAAATATGATGCTTTTGTCTACAAACATGGTGTGGCAGTATTTCTGCTTTTGTATTAGGCCATGGCTGTTCCTGAGTCCGACCTTCGGCCGTATTGTTTCTGATTTAAGAATCTCTCTCTCGTGTCTTTTTGCCCTTTCGTGACATCCAGACACCATTACCATAATCGAAGAGTTTCTGGCCATTCAAGGCCTACCTTGACTCTCCTTGAATTGGCTTGGATTGAAGAAGAAAGTTAAAGCTACTGAGTATACCATTTCTTCTGTAATTCCATGCAAATGCAATCATCATTGTCGTCCTTCCAATATTCCATTCCATCTAAGGGCCTGTGTACACCACGTTTTTACCGACTTCAAAAAAAGGAGGTTATCAATTCGATACGTATGTATGTAATATTATTGAAATTGCATTATATTCACATATGACAATCTACTAAGGCTTCCAAACAAATATACAAAATTTCATAGACGTATGTATGTATGTATGTATGTTGGTCCACGCATTTCTCAGCAACTATTAATCGGATCGTGACCATTTTAAAGTAAATTGTATTAGCTTACATTTACTTCAACTTAGGGAACAGTGCAAGTTTCATCAAAATCGGTTCAGTAATTTTCAAGATATGGACTAATACGTGTAAGTGTGACGGCCTGGCGTATTGATACGAGCTACGGGTGTAGTGTCAAAGGGAAAACATCTCAAAACCTTGGTCAAATTCTAGTGCAAAAACTAAAAATTACAAAATAAAAAGTAATTTAAAAAAATTAAACCGACTTCAAAAAGAAATCAACTCAAAATTATGAAATAACTTTAATTTCGGAAGTCGGTGGCAAAAAACTAAAATACAGATCCCAAGACACCGACTTCCGAAATTAAAGTTATTTCATAATTTTGAGTTGATTTCTTTTTGAAGTCGGTTTAATTTTTTAAATTACTTTTTATTTAAACATATTATATAGATACAGACGCGATACGCACGCGAGTCTGACGCAGCCTGTAGACCTTCTGTAGGATAAAAGCGCGCCGTCGAGACACGTTTCTAAAACGCGCGTCAACGGCGCGTTTAAAAAACATGGTGTGCCCTAAATGCGGTGGAATATTAGAATTTAATGCGGAAGTGACCTTCATGAGTAGGTCACGTTACTTGTGAAACTTGATTCAAATGATTTTAGGTATTTATGTATTTGCAAATCTTCTTTATCGTTTTTATAGATCTAGTTACAGAAATTATCATACTGGAACCAACTCGTGAGAATCCAGTACCAGATACTGAGTTCATAATAAACAATACTATCAAAATGGAAAATATTATTCTGTTAAGTAACTTATATTTTCTTAAAATTTTAAATATTTCTTTAAATATAAAAATAAGGAAAAAAAAATTAAAAAAAATTGTAGTCCGCCGGGGTGTCGGGAGCAGGGTCCAAACTACCGGTGGTTAGGGCTTATTATTATTATCTCCTTTATTCATTTACATAAATCTTATTTTATTGTATTTTTAAATATTTCTTAATAAATTAAAGTAAGTATATTATTATTATTAATAGAATATTTATTAGATCCAGATCTTGTGGCTAAGTAATAACAGGCGCACGGGTCGATCGATCAGGTTAAGTTACGCTTGCCACGGTCGGTCCGTGGATGGGTGACACACACCCTCACACAGACACGTCAAACTTAGATAGATAGATAGATCATTTATTTGTCCAAAACATAAATATACACACATATGGCATGCAAGATGTCATATGTGTGTATACTTATGTTTTGGACAAATAAATGATCTATCTATCTATCTAAGTTTATATCTTATAACACCCCGTCGTTTTTGTGTCGGGGGTTAATAAAAATGAGGTACTCCACTCTGAGCACTGTTTTCAACAGCACCTGGCCGAACCGCACCTGAGCACTTCCACTAGTCAGCGGGATTGTCCGAAAGGGTTACCGCTGGCCCGGAACCCTATCTTAAATATCTTTGCCCGGAACATAAAGGGCTAAGGAAGGAACATGGGTGGGTTTTAGTCAGTAGGAGTCTGACACTCCCTTCCGCTCCACCCAGAGTGGGAGGGGTTATTTGATGATTTCCCATCCAAAAAAAAAAGCACTTCCACTAACCGCACTGAAACAAAATTTTGTAAAGTGCGGTTCAGTGGAACAGTTTAATAATACCTATTAATAATACCTATTAATTTCAGTCCCCGAACGACACCTGCGCCTGCGCACAGTTTGTAGTGATGGATAATATGACCATTTACGAATGTCATAAACAAAAGATGGATGGTCCAGATCAGGAAACCTACTTATCAATGTAATTGACATGACCAGTAGTACAAATAGGTACTATTCGACGCCTCGTCATTAATCTACGAAATCTTTATCAGCTGTCGGAAGGGTATCAAAGTCATGTGACGTTCTGTCGATAATCTGGATTTACAACAATACCTATTAATGTTAACATTCCATGATTAGGTAGTTTTCTTTTATCTTATCAGTTTGTTAAAATCCCCTTGTCAACAAAAGCTAAGTGGGGATTTACACTTGTCGATTTTCGCCGTGTTGCTGAGCATTTTCACGGTCGATTTTAGTCACCCACCGCATGGGACCTGTCGCTACACAACAAAAGTCGAAACCTACTCTACTTTGGAACTTGCGATTTTAGTCACCTGTGGGCCTGCGGCAAAGCCGAACTATAGTCCGTGCGGCTATGGTCACCTGTGCGTGTAAATCCTTCATTACTAAATAATCGCCAAAAGTTACTGTAAAAAGGTAATTTTGAGATTGCAGTAGGTAATCATCATTTCTGTCTTCTGAGATACAATATAATAACCTAGTGCAGGAGGCAGAGCTTTTATTTATTTATGTAATAGTATCACGTATGTTTGCAAATAAATTAATCATAATAATGAAAGACCTCGCGGTCGGTCACCTAACCGCGGTCAGACTAAGTAACCGCCCTCACTGGATTATTACGATCGCTCTGAGAGAGGCCGAGAACTGAACGAAGTGGAAGAGCATCGTACATAAAGCCAGGAAGGTCTTTCAGGGACACAACCTTCTGAAATGAAGTACGCGACCAAACAGGGATAATGCGTGTGTGAGCAAAGTCATCAAAACAACTCTCTAAGACCAAGTAATCCTACTGAATGACTATTTCATGAAATCTTGACATTTTATTACTGATTCCAATGATTATAATTCTGTAAATACATATTTGTTAAGGTGCTGCCACACTGCTGTTATTAAATGTTTACAAACATTACGGTCGCGAATCATATTTTAATCAACGTACAACTTAATACTGACCAGCAAATTGCAAAAAACGTAAGAAAATTTTAATTTCGCCGGCTACCTTAGCGCTTCCCCCTTAATTATAACACTGGTCACACGTAGGTTTTATTCAGTCCCCAAAAATTAAAGCAAAATCGGTCTAATTTAGGTCCTCCTTTTATTTGAAGTCGGTTTAAAAGACAACTTCTACATAAACTAACATTTCTTAGGTATAATTTGATAAAGTGGAGACATAATCTAAATGTCTCCACTTTATCAAATTATATATATAAATTAAATAATTTATTAACCTATTAACATGCTTTGATTGGTACTTACAAGAACAATTATCTTCTTACATAGTTGAAGATTATTGCTTGTTGTCTATGAAACTGATCGTAAAAATGTTATTGGTATAATTACCTTACAAAGATAATCGTAATACTCTTTTTCTTTGATCTTCATTTGTCATGTTTTAATTTAGGTTTTTATAAAGGTTTTGGTATTGGCACACCTATTGGGGACAGTTACTAGAAAATATCGACACATTAAAAAAAAAAAATATTCATCATCTGCCTAGCCTTTTCCCAACTATGTTGGGGTCGGCTTCCAGTCTAACCGGATGTAGCTGAATTTGAAAATTGAGTTTGAGTTTGAGTTGACTTTCGGGCTTCTAACTACCCGTAACGACTGTCAAAGATCCACGAATTACAGCCGGGACCAACGGCTTAACGTGCTTTCCGAGGCACGGAGGGGTCACGGTATGTAAAGATGGTCACCCATCCATGGACCAACCGCGGCAAGCGTAGCTTACCCTGATCGACCGACCCGTGCGGCTGTTATTAGCCACGGGCCCCTGATATTAGTAAGAAATATGGGTTTTTCATTTCTGATGATCCTACTTACAGCCGACAAAATCTAAATCCGTGGAGGAAATCTTCCTGGAACTCTTTAAAGAATTAAATCCACGTATCGATGTAAATCGTTAAAAATTAATGGTCGAGATAAGAGTGCTATCACTATATAAATTAAATTTTGGCCAGCAAACTTCATTATGGCCTACGCAACTACGAATCATAAACAAAATACCTACTTATCACGATTGTACCTTTTTTTTTGTTTTCGAGTGAAAACCTTCAAAAGCTGCCCGGGCTTTGAGGACCGGGCAGTGTGGTATTTATACCTCATCAAAACAACCCTAAGGTCACCATCCGCAAAAGACCGACCCGAAATCCCCTCTGTACAACGCCTGTAAGGGCACATCCCTGGGGAGACTCCGCTTCCGCGGCAAATCGCGGCGGAGCGGACAGACCTCCGGCGCGATCTCATGGCGGCACGACATGGAAAGAGCGACTGTCGCAACCCAGCGCAGGGCACGCCACGACAGTGGCGCCAAGACCCCTCTTTGAGGAGTGGCTAGAGAGGCACCACGGAACACGGGTGGGTTTTAGTCAGTAAGAGTCTCTTCAGAGGTTAGCATAGCAGCAAAACCATTTTCATCCTTCAGAAGTGTATAGAGCCACAAAATTATCTGACCGGTGACGAAAATGGTTTTTTTTTTTTTTTTTTTTTTTTATTACTAAATGGGCCCGCTCTTGACCCCGATCACGCCTGATGGTAAGCGATAGATGAGGTCTATGATGGAACGAGCGTGCCCAGAAGATGCCTGTTCAGGATTTCACGAAAACACTTTGAACAGCGACAAGGTCTGACATGTTTTGATCACTGACAGCGCCATCGCCAACGGGCCAGATGGGCATACCCATAGCCATACACGTTCAAGTTTACTAGACGCGGCTTCAAGTCCGCTGCAAACTTGACGGTGAACTTGATCGTGAGTGGCCCGCATTAACCGCTGAAATACACGCAGATTAGGTGCATTGTTTTATTTCACCTATTATTTCATGTATTACGCAAAGTCAAAGTCAAAGTCAAATCATTTATTTCAAATAGGCACATTAAAGGCACTTTTGAACGTCAAAAAAAAAACTAAATAGAAATGATTCTAGTCGCAATTAGTGAAACAAATGTAATCGCCCAAACATGAGGAAATGTCAGTAAACTACACTGACATTGATAGCGGTCGAGATAATCTGGACGTTATCGAAGCTGTGTTAGTTTTTACTGCAAAATAATGTCTGTCTTTTTGTTTGTTAGTAACCGCTCAGCCTTTTTTTTTATCGTGGAAATCCTCATGGATGTCCACCACCCTGGGGTGGGTGGAGGGGTCTGTCTCTTTCTCTTACTGACTAAAACCACACGGTGTCCTGCTGCTGCGGTGACCATCTGTACGTACCAAGACCCCTCCGTGCCTCGGAAACTGTTGGTACCGGCTGTCATTCATGGCAGTAGTTACGGGTCGTCTGAAGTCCGAAAGTCTGACAACCAGTCTTATCAAAGTGTATCGTATTACCCAATAACTGGGTTGTGGAGGTCAGATAGGCAGTCGTTCCATGCAAAATACTGATATTCAGCTGCATCCGGTTAGACAGGAAGCCGATCCCAACATAGTTGGGAAAAGTCTAGGCAGATGACCAATGGCTGGTAAAAGTAATTTCACAGACGACAACGCAACAACAACATAGTAAAAATTCCTTATCTAATCAATTTCTCAAGACTTTAGCACCTCTTATCAGATAGGATTATATCCAGCTAACAATGAATATTATAGAGTTTTAGTCAACTTAGTACTAGATAAGCTTCATTGACAATAAATTATATGGAGGTATGTTCGAATTGCCTTGATATTGAAATGAAACTAGATTGGAGCATCGTTTATTGGTGTTGTTAAAAGCAGAATCAGGATTATTCAGCTTTTTTGGGTTATAACCGTTGAATTTTGGCTTTTTGTGTATGTGACTTTAAATGTTTGTAAACGCACCCACAATACAGGAGAAATTCCTAGTGTACAACGCAACGTTTTTTTTTAAAAAAAAATTAGGTATTGTCATGTAGTATTGTTATTTTTATTCATTTTGAAAGGCCTCCCGAGGGTGACAGTGACAGTCAGATCAGCTACCGACCTTGGTAATTTTATGATCTTCATTGAAACCATGAGCCAGCAACACCTAAAATAAAAAAATATTTTATTTCACACTAGCAGCGCCCCGCGGTT
The DNA here is from genome assembly GCA_948474745.1 of Oligia latruncula. Taxonomy (NCBI): domain Eukaryota; kingdom Metazoa; phylum Arthropoda; class Insecta; order Lepidoptera; family Noctuidae; genus Oligia; species Oligia latruncula. The sequence continues at coordinate 12,595,474 of OX419708.1, forward strand.
TCACCCGCGTAAGTTTCGATCCCGTCGGAATATCGGGATAAAAACTATGTCCTATGTCCTTTCCCGGGACTCAAACTATATCTATACCAAATTTCATCTAAATCGGTTCAGCGGTTTTAGCGTGAAGAGGTAACAGACAGACAGACTTTCGCATTTATAATATTAAGTATGGATGGAACCTACATGGGCATTTATGAAACGACAAAAGCTAGGTGCACGGTTCCAATTAGTCGTTTCCTATGGAGACGAGCTGGTAAGAAACTCCACCTTCCAGCAGTGGACTAATATCGGCTGATGATAATGATGCATAATAATCAACTTACAATGTCCCCACTGCTGGGTCAGAGGCTTCCTCTCTGTGAGAGGGAGTGGGCCATAATCCACCACGCGGGCCCAGTGCGTGTTGGTGAATGTATAATGATGATGAACTGCAAATACTGGAAGCGATGGATGGATTTTGTGAAAGATGCTATAGCTACAACATGAAGGCTACATTCTTACAAATAAATAAATTCTATTCTATTCTAAGGCTGATAGAGATGCATGGATGAAGACATGATGAGCCGATCCCAAATAAACTGGGATATGTCATAAGAGCAGAAGAATTATGATGATGAACTAATCAGCTTATAATGTTATAATGTTCCCACTGTTGGGACACAGGCCTCCTCTCTGTGAGAGGGAGTGGGCCGTAATCCACCACGCGGTCCCACTGCGGGATTGTAGATGCCTGATGATTGTCTTTGAATGTTTGGTCCAAGGACATGTCGGTTTCTTCACTATTTTTTTTTCCGTTTTGAAAAAACTGGTGTTTCACAAAGTAAAGTGCTTCGAACCCACGACCTACAACTCGTTAGTCGCGACCGTTACCACTGGGCCACCATTACTCTCAGATGTACCTTATAATCAGTAACTAAACAATTATTTTTGTGAAACACCCAGGGTCGTCTTTAACCTGTTAGAGGCCCTGGGCACATAAAGATCACGGGGCCCCTGTGTAGATAAGAGACAATACTTACATACATACATACATAATCAGCCTATAATGTTCCCACTGCTGGGACACGGGCCTCCTCTCTAGGAGAGGGAGTGGGCCGTAATCCACCACGCGGGCCCAGTGCGGGTTGGCAGATGTCACATGTCTTCGAATTTTTGGTTCTAGGACATGCCAGTTTCCTCACAATGTTTTCCTTCACCGTTTTGAGAGCAGTGGTGATGATTTAATTTACACAAAGTAAAGCGCCTGTCTGGGTTCGAACCTACGACCTACAACTCTTAAGTCGCTGCCGTCACCACTTGGCCACCACTGCTCTCTGATAAGAGACAATAAGAGAAACATAATAATAGTTCATAACTTGGGGGCTAGAAACTTATTGTAAATCGCACTTTAAATCACTTATTTTGTCATTGAATCGGGTACTAATAATGCGTAGAATGGAACGGTGGCTGCAAATAATGTTTTTTTATGAGAGCAGGCCGGGGCCCCCGAAGATCGCGGGGCCCTGGGCACTTGCCCAGAGTGCCCAATGCAAAAGAGGGGCCTGGAAACACCCCAGTTAAATCATGAAATGGGCAACGAAGCTGACATATTTTATACATAGTTCAATTTATTCAGTAAACACGATTGTGTAAATCACTTCTGAATTTTCAATGGGAACACATCTGTGTTATTTCGTCTCATATTATTCATGAGAGTTGCGAAAGATGTCCCTCTTTACAGCATCAACTACAAATTCTTCAGTATAAATATAATATTTTGTGGAAAGCAGTGGAAGATTGTTCTAGCTGGCCAAATGTTAGGCATGTTTTGCAACGGCAGGTTAAAACTTATCTTTTTTAGGGTTCCGTACCCAAAGTACCTATTACTAAGACTCCACTGTCAGTCTGTCTGTCTGTCTGTCACCAGGCTGTATCTCATGAACCGTGATAGCTAGACAGTTGAAATTTTCACAGATGATGTATTTCTGTTGCCGCTATAACAACAAATACTAAAAACAGAATAAAATTAATATTTAAGGGGGGCTCCCATACAACAACGTTTTTCGGCGTTTTTGCCTTGTGGTACGGAACCCTTCGTGTGCGAGTCCGACTCGCACTCGGCCAGTTTTTTTTATTATGTATCACCATCTCTCTTCCTGTTTTTGTTTCCCTAATGTTCATGTTTTGCTCTCATCTTGATGAAGATGGTTAGGAACTGGAGGTCAGCTCCCCATGGAGGACCACTAGCGAGATGGTACATTTTTTGCAGTTACAATAACAAGATAAGTGGCCCATTGTCGACGGCAGGCAATTTCGCTATGATTTTATCATTATTTTAATGATAAAATTGTAGCAAAATTGCCCATGTACTATTGTGCATGTGTATGTGCTTCCGTGATTACATAACTAGAAAAAATCTTAACATAAAAATATTGTACTTTTTTGCTAGTTTGCATTTATGGAATCAAGACTAAAAACAAAGGCATAATAAGCCTATAATATTCCCACTGCTGGGACACAGGCGGCCTCGTCTCGATGAGAGGAAGTGGGCCGTAATCTCTGCAGACCCACCATACTCCTGGCCGTACCCCTGGTGGTACGGTGGGTTTTTTAAAGTTAATCAATACCACTGTGTGAAGTGAACATTGTGCTGATGAAGATACTAGGCGAACAGAAAATGGGTAGATGTCAAAAGTCTTCGATTTTTTGGTTATAGACATGCCGTTGTCGTTTCCTCACGATGTTTTAGTTCACCGTTTTGAGAACTTCGGTGATTTGGAAGTAACGCGCCTATGGCGTACAACTCGTAAGTTGGGGACGATACTACTGCCTTGATTATTCATGAAATGGGGGCCCTATGCTTGAATAATCAAGGCAAAAAAGACTATGTTTAATTCTGATAATATGTACGCTTGCACGTTATCCCAGCATTTATTACAGAGCATATTATGATTAGTTTAATTACACATTAAATCATTTATAACAATGGGTAAAACCGAAACAACTAATGCAAAAAAGCAATCGTTAATATATGACTGTTTTCAAAGTGGCCTTAAATTAGATGGGTATTTTGCCAGGGGGTCGGTTTACTGTCTAAGGCAAAAACACGTCTGCAGTTTCAACCACTGTCAAATCGTGTTGTTGTTTATATATAATTTTCTTTTTTTCATTTGATTTATTTATTTGTCAGAATCACGGATATCGAGGGATATGGCATAGAGGCGTGGCGCGTGTCGCCTGATGAAGATCAACCTGACCATGTGTTGCTATGCGCGACGGGCGTGGCGGCGATAAACACCGTTGTCATATGTTTGCATCGGAACGTGTAGTGTTAATTCGTATTTTTACAAAATGCCGAATTGTTCCGTCCTTATTTGCAAAAATAGAGCAATCACAACAAACCTTAAGACAAGTGGCGTGTCCTACCACCGGAAAGTAAAACATCACTGCACTAATTATAATATTTATGGATTTTACCAATATTTCATTGTGAAATATTTTTGAGATAACATGAAAAAATTGCCTAGCAACGGACCCATGTCAAATAATGCACTAGTGATGCGTAGCGCTTAGATATGAATATCGATAATTGTTAGTTTTTCTAAATACGAAATTATATTAAGATCCTATTTTACAAGAATTAATACATTTTATTTCAGTTTCCCAAAAGATCCAGAAATTAAAAATAAATGAATAGATGCAACAGGCAGGGAAAATAATTGGTTTCCCTCAAACCAAACTGTAATTTGTTCTGTACATTGTAAAGAGGATTGTTTTATGTCGTCCGCGAAAAGACTCATGCTTTTTGAGTGGGCTGTACCTACACTCAAATTAAGATACGTATATGAAACCGTAAGTTAACAATTATTAGTATAGCCACGTACAAAAGTATTATGCATGTTTACTAAAAAAAAAACACAAAATATACTGTGGGAAGATCCTGATCCTGATGATGACCTTAATAAGCTTTATGAACAAGCTTTATTTGACGATGAGATAGATGTGCTCACACGAGACATCACAGAAACAAATTTACCGGTGATAGCATACACGGCTGGGTTTGTGGCACATGCGCTTGTCAAGAAGTTGAAGTGTAATATCTGTGTATCGGCGTTGCTAGCTACCGAAATAAATCACCAGCACCGATTTATTAAACATAAAGACAGAGATGGTCTTGTTTATCCCTCTGAGGACGTAGTAGTAATTTGTAAGAAGATGGAAGGGCCCACAAATAAATTTCGAGTGACTTCAAAGTTCACAAAGTCGTTGCTAGTTCCAAAAGCTCTTAGACACTTTGCCATCACCGATGGTGGCGCTTGTGTTGGATCATTCGGTTCCCTACAAAATGGTTGAGCTGGATGGTGCTGATCCACGCGTCATGTTCGTGAACGAGTGCCGCGGAAGGTAAGACTGGTCATCTCTTAACTGCCAAGGCTTATTTTTAATCTTATATTTTGGTTAGATTAAAATTGCTTGTTAATTAATTATTAGGAGACTGGTTATTTTAATAAAAGTTTTTTTTAATGTTTAATAGGATAATTGAATTTTGGTTTTAACGATAGTTAAATAGTTTTTATTTTACGTAAGACAGAAACTGAAGAAACGACTTATTTACTTAAATGACATTTGTAAACAAATATAATTTATATTATTACGTGATTTGGTTTTGTTTTAAATACACCACATTGAAAAGCAGAAAAAATAAACAATACTAAATACACTGAAAACCCAAAAACACTTCTCTTTTTTGTAGTTGATTTCTATCGATATTTTTATCGATCAAATATTTCTATTAACCCATCTTCCCTAGTTGATGCTAGAATTGCATGTGTGCATTCAGTGACTCTATCTATACTTTCCAGTGCCCGCCCCTTTTGAGCATGTGTGCAATAAGATATCACAAAAGTGTTACGCTTGTTTTCTTGTGTGCGTGTGAAAAAAGCCGCCCCTTTTGATAATGTGTGCCGTTTCTATTTCTTTTGTTTTTGTGGGAGTTTCCGAGGCGGGGAAAATGTGGCGACACTTGAACTTGAACAAATATGCAGTGAAGGCATATCTCCGGATATCTATGGTCAGAATATTGTTACAGAGTTGTTACATATTAGATAGATATTAGAGATACGGAGTTGGTCACGCCCGTAACTTCGGCCGATACCTACTACGGATTTGGTGCTTAGGGAGTAAATCCTCTGAATCTCTTCGAACTGCAGCAGTGGCGGGGTGTTCAAGCGAAACTAGAGCGAAACTAGTGAAGCTAGTGTAGACTTTTTCTGATCTCTTGATACCTCAATTAATTAAAGCCTAAATAAAAGCGCGCTGTGGGATTTTCAACACTCGGCTTAGAGCCGAAAGTTGGAAATACAACAGCGCGCAGCGGCATTAAACTGCTACAACGGATGTAGGTACCTATTTGACGCAGTTGCATTGATTGTAATATTAAACCAGCGTCATGCAAAAACAATATCGTATCACTTTCTTGAGCAACTATACCTACAAATTACCCGTCGCCCAGAAATCTGAACATTGTGAGAACCATGAGACAATGTTCCAATAACAATGCTGACAGGATAACGCGACACCCCTACGTTTTCAGGCTGTACCACGGATATCTATGGGCTGTACCAATACCGATAACTATCCATATTAATATTATAAATTCGAAAGAAACTCTATCTGTCTGTATGTTACCTTTTCACGCCTAAACCACTGAACGGATTTCGATAAGATTTGGCAGAGAGTTAGATTGCATCCCGGGGAGGGACATAGGATAGTTTTTATTCCGATATTCCCACGAGACCGACACTTATGCGGGTGAAACTGCGGGGTGCTGCTAGTATGCAGATAAGCTAAACGATTAAATTATGAAACATTCGAATGCGTTTTTTGCCTTGATTAACTTGCTGTTCCAGTCGCTTTGCGCTTATGAACCGTGGCGATAAGAAATAACCTAGTACACCCAGAGTATACTAGTTTATTTCTTGTCATTCGTAAATCTTTGACTCTTTAGTTTATACTTCGAAACTATAATTATCTTACCGACAAAACAATTTCAATATGCAAGTGTTCCTTGCTGCTACTCCAAAAGGTCGATTTCTTATAAACTAGCTTCCGCCCGCAGCTTTGCCCGCGAGGTATGTCGAAAAAACTATCCTATGTATGTCCTTCCCCGGGATGCAATCTATCTCTCTGCCAAATTTTATCGAAATCCGTTCAGTGGTTTAGGCGTGAAAAAGTAACATACAGACAGACAGAGCACATGTTTCCTTGATTTTAATAAAAACACACCTCATTCAATGCGGAAGTTTTTTATAGTACCTAATGTAGTTATCTGAATAACTACGAAATGACTGGTTTGTCTGAATCACAAGTAGGTTTCATAAAAAGTGTCTTGGATTGGAAGCAACTCGTGTATGCCTGAGATGAACGCGAACGAAATCGGGCCTAAGTAAAAATCTTAGCGCTTGGAGTTTTGTAGTTTTTGCCTACTATCAGCCATGATAAAAAATAGTACGTTTAAAAGTTTAAATTAATGTGAGTTTCAAGTTGAAACGCATTTTTTGACGCTCACCTCGGTACCGTTCAGGGACATTTTGAGAGCTGGACATTTTGACCATTAGACATTTTAACAATTGAACATTTTGGGTATTTGGACATTTTGACACCGTTGGACATTTTGAGAATTGGACATTTTAAATGATAAATGATTTTATTTCTGTAAGTAGGTTTGTACAAACACTTTTACACGTCAATCATATTTTTTTTTAAACTAGATGAGGTCGGCGTTTCCTAACTGACTATTTTGAGAAGAAAGGCCGAAACAAACTCAGAAATCACAGTCTCTTTTAAAGTCCAGACAAAATCTTGGTCAGATCGTGTGAAGACCATGTAGATTGGTGTCTGAAATGGTCTTTTGAGGAAAGAACCACACAGATTGAGCGGACCTGTCCAATCAGTGCACGCATTTGTCAAAAATCGTGCAGCTCAACTCAGAACTTGAGGAGCTCAACGATTCGACGAACAATACCATTTTTGCCCCTGAACGCTCGGTACCTCAAAAGGTCTTGGGATCGTTAGGTCCTTTACACACACGTTTTTCTTGCCGTGAGATACTAAGGTTTATTCACCGTGTGTGGACACGGTCGTCAGTGTTGTATGGATCACTATGGAAGCTTGTTGACAAATACATTTTTTCTACGGCGCAGTTAAAGCCGGTTGCAGAAAAAACCCGAAACCGGTAAAATACCTACATCATCATTATTATAATATAGTAGTTTGATAAGTAATGTTATAAAATTAACAAATGCTTCCTCTCTTCTAACTCACTTATTTGGCCGTGCCCGACAGGGTCCATAATTATGATATAAGTTAAGTTTTCCACCTAAGAATACCTACATGTGGAATGCAATAAAAGTATCGAGTATTGAGACCAAGAGCTAAGCTAAGTTAGTCTTAACTTAGCTCGTATAGTTGATATAATTTTTCATACTTCTTCTTCTTCTTCGTGTCGCTGGCACGACTGTAATTTAAATCTTGTTTTCCCAAAACTTTGCCACTTCCACGGCGTTTTCAGCGCAGAGGTCACTTTGACTGCATGTTTTGGAACACATAGGGTAGGATAGGAGGTGGAGCATGGTTTGTGACATAGTTCCGCAATCACAACCTTCTGCCGTTCCGTCAAGGTAGCCCCACTTTACCAGGTTGGACTTGCATCTTCCCACTTGTGTCCGGAGACGGTGTAGAGACTTCCAAGTGGGCCACGGCAGGTTACACCCTGCAGAGAGATGCTCCTTTGGTGTTAAGTAGTGAGTAGTATCCTGCCACAGATTGCAACGGGCGTCAGCCGGTGTTCATAGTTTCCGGTCTGTACACAATTATGAAAAACGACATCAGCTATGACTAACTTAGCTTAGCTCTTGGTCTGCAACCCGCATAAAGGCACGACACGCGATATAATCGCGCGCGACACAAAGGCACCGCTCGTTGCTTGCGGTGCCTTTGTGTCGCGTGTCGTGTCACACCTGTTTGAAGGAGCCTTTATACGCCTTGTATAGGCATAAGGAACGGTTCGTCAGTGTTGTATGGATCACTATGGACGCTTGTTGACACACACATTTGTTCTACGACGCGGTTTATAGGAACCGTGCAGTATACAAAGGGCCAGTCATTATGATATTTGTATTTTTGATCTTTCTTGTTACCGTTTCATATTTATGTTTCCCGATAGCTTTCTCCGTTAATTAAACACACGCGTCTCATCAATCCAGAGTTTCTTTGAAAGTTTATTTCACGACACATCCGGCCAGCTCCAAGAATAACCGAATCAAAAGTTTGTGTAAAGTGTCGTATTTCAACGTTGCATTCGTTATTTCATGAAAAAATAGCGATTGAAAGTTGCCAAGTGTTGACATATTAGTGCTCGTGACTGTATGTCATCAGCTGCCTAGCCTTTTCCCAACTATGTTGGGGTCGGCTTCCAGTCTAACCGGATGCAGCTGAATAATACCAGTATTTTACATGGACCGACGACCTATCTGACCTCCACAACCCAGTTACTGGGTAATACGATACGTTACTGGATAAGACTAGTTGTCAGACTTTCGGGTTTTTGACTACCCGTAACGACTGTCAAAGATCCACGAATCTTAGCCGGGACCAATGGCTTAACGTGCTTTTCGAGGCACGGAGGGGTCTCGATATGTAACCACGGGCCCCCACCTTCATTATGATGTACTTATGTAGCACTTAGTAACAGAGTTATCTAGTGCGTCATTACATACAATTAATCGGGGTCAGGAAGTATCGCGAATTGTATATGTATGTAAGTTAACTGGGTCATACTTGATGTAAATCCGCTCACTTCGATTTTTTTTTTGCATGCACTTTTTGCAGCATAGGTATTCACAACCATTCGATACACTTCCGTACCGAATCGAACATCAATCAGTGTTATCGTAGGAGTCCTCTAAACGCTGTTCACAAATTCAAAACCCGAAAATTCTGTCAATTTAATGCAAGTTTAATGGGATTACAGGACCTAAACGCAATAAACGTATAATTATGATCGACTACAGTAAACAAAATCAGAAAAATATATGATATTCTTCAGGATATATGCTAGGTAAATAGTGTGTTGAAAACATAATACTTACAACACTACGATAGAGAAAAAAAAATCATGAAAATACCTCTAAAAACTTTCTTTTTATAATAAAAACGATACTAATATACCTACATACAATAATTCTGATTTTTTGTCAGATTACTACAGGCAATATCTGTGGGCAATATACTAAAGCACTAGTGTTTTAATTTTTTAGTCCAAACAATAGATTTTTTGTAAATAGATAGTTGCTTCATATTTTGCAATAAATTACCAGCGTTGTCATCGCGCTTCTCTTTCTTTTCATGCAGTCCGACAGTGACCGCGCTTTAGTTCATGTAACGACCGCTATTTGGTTTAAACTGACAGCTGCTTGCTGTGCTGTCAGGGGCAAGGAATAACAGGTTATCGAAATGTCTCATTTTCGATACGATAGCCTGTCGAATGGTTGTGAATTTGTGAACAGTTGTGCAGGTAGCACTAGATTATCTAGTCGGTACAGTCTCATGTCCTAGTTATTTTTTCTAGTCACATGAATTTTTGACCCAAAACTGAAATGTTTTTACAATCACATCCATTGGTTCATCGGTTAAAAAAAATTGTCCGCTCAACAGCGTAAATATCGCAATGAACGTGGCGAAACTATCAAAATGAAAGAAAATGCGATCAATTGTCATTTTATGGGTTACTAGCAGCGCCTAGCGGTTTCACCCGCATAAGTGTCGATCCCGTGGGAATATCGGGATGAAAACTATCCTATGTCCTTCCCCGGGATGCAATCTATCTCTCTGACAAATTTTATCGAAATCCGTTAAGTGGTTTAGGCGTGAAAAGGTAACATACAGACAGACAGATTTATAATATTAGTATGGCGACTTCGTAGCCACGCAGTAGACGACGCGACGTGATCACGTGACGTTGTAGAATATAAATTTGTAGGATGTAAACAGTTTATCACGGGGTTTTTTTTGTAAGTAATGTTACTACAAATTTACGGTTTTCGTATTTTTTCCTTTACTTGTCCTACATGACATTACTTCTTGTCAAATTTCATGATTGTAGGTCAACGGAAAGTACCCTTATAATATAAGTTTTGATTCCGGAACATAAACGCCCGTATCTTTTGATTGCGTTGACTTAGAAGTTTAATTTTTTCATTGCTTAAAGGTATTGCAGCCTTGAGTATTTGATATTAATTTCAACTTGATAACTCCACGCGTTCTTGAGAAAAAGGGTATTGACCGATGGACAGACAGACGGGCAACGAAATGATCTTCTCGTTAGTAAGGGTTCCGTTTTTCTTTATGAGGTACGGAACCCTAAAAATCATCTAAGCATATTTACTTATGATCTACTTACCTAGTCCCCAAAAACAAAGACTGTTTCATGAATGATCGAAATTATTTAAGCATATTTCCTAACTAGCTTCTGCCCACTGCCCGCGTAGATGTTAGATATTATCCCACAGGAACGTGCTACCGGTTTAAAAAGTAGCCTATTTCATTCTACAGGACGCCATCTATCTCCTTGACAAATTTTATCAAATTCCATTCACTGGTTTAGGCGTGAAAAGCTAACATACATACAGAGTTACTTTCGAATTTATAATATTAGTATGGATCTTTCAAGGTCCTCTTCTGCCTAGCTGGCTGAAAATAAAACCTCATCTGACTTGATACAGAGATTCAAAACAACTCTATAACATCGTATTCGTAATTGAATTTGTTGTTAAAAAAAGGTTAATGAGCCCAAATGACCTTGATTACGTTAATTACTCAATTGATTACGTAAATCTGTGAACGTCGTTGACCTAACCGTTTAGATGATTAAAAAAATGCCAAAACGAGACAGTTTTAAATTGATAACAGCTTTAAATTGATAAATAAGGTAGTTACTAAGTAACAAGGCCATATTTGTCATTTCCGCCAATTAGTTTTGAGCAAAGGGTTATTCCTACTACTCGTATTTCGTGAGTCATCATCAGCCCATACTGGCCCAGAACAGTCCGTCGCTTCACCTAGTCTGAGGGGGACCTAGAACACGTCTACCCCAACGGTCATAGGTTCTAGTGAGCATATTCATCATCATCTGCCTAGCCTTTTCCCAACTATGTTGGGGTCGGCTTCCAGTCTAAGTCGGATGCAGCTGAATACCAGTATTTTACATGGAGCGACTGCCTATCTGACCTCCACAACCCAGTTACTGGGTAATACGATACCCCTTGGTAAGACTAGTTGTCAGACTTTCGGGCTTCTGACTACCCGTAACGACTGTCAAATTAAGTTTACCATACCCCACGTTAGACAAGTAGAAACTAGTGTTCTCATTAAGGATGAAGAGTTGAAACCCGAAGATACCACAGTATTCCTAGGCATAACGTTGGATGCCAAGCTTCAATGGGGCCCCCATATAGATAAATTGTCAAAAAAGCTTAGCTCTGCAGCATACGCCGTTAGGAAAATTCGTGATTTAACTGATTTAGAGACAGCCCGTTTAGTATACTTTAGTTATTTTCATAGTGTGATGTCGTACGGTATTCTGTTGTGGGGAAATGCCGCCGATATTCAGACAATTTTTATTTTACAAAAAAGGGCAATTCGTTCCATTTATAAATTAAGTCCCAGACACTCCCTCAGAGACAAATTTAAAGAGATTAATATAATGACTGTGCCTTCTCAGTACATTTATGATAATCTTTTGTATGCACATAAAAATATTAATCTGTTTAAAAAATACAGTGATATCCATAACATAAATACTAGGAACAAACACAAATTTGTTGTTCCTACAACAAGGCTCAAAAAAATAGGTAGCTCGTTTAGATGCCAATGTATACGTTTTTATAATAAACTTCCTAGCCACATTCAAGAACTAAGCCTTAATAAATTCAAATCTTTTATAAAGCGAAAACTATGTCAGAAAGCCTATTATACTGTAAAAGACTATATTGAGGACAAAAAGGCTTGGGATTGAGCTGCTCCTATAGGTTTAGAATGTTGTTTTTATTTTGCTATTTTACACTTTAATCATTTTCTTTTTTTTTAAAGTATCTATTTACTTAAATGATGACATGTACATTTACTGTATAAAGTATTATATGAGTTTAATGATTGTGAATGTGAGGACTATGTGGGTAATTTTTTGTTTTTCTCTCTTCGTTTCAATCATGATCTGGCAGTTTCAGTAGTTTATGCGGCCTACCCAAATGTCCTGTCTTTGGTATTGTTCGTCGAATCGTTGAGCTCCTTAAGTTCTGAGTTGAGCTGCACGGTTACTGACAAATGCGTGCACTGACTGGACAGGTCCGCTCAATCTGTGTGGTTCTTTCCTCAAAAGACCATTTCAGACACTAATCTACATGGTCCTCAAAGATTCTGTCCGGATTTTTTATATACACATTGACATTAATGAATTTTATTTAGACAATGACATGAATATTTACTTTGTAAGTAATTTTTATTATTTTTTTTTATTTCATTATTGTGAATGTGAGGACTATGTGGGTCATTTCTTTTTTTCCTTCTTAGTTTTAATCATGATCTGGCAGTTTGAGTATTTTATGCGGCCTACCCAAATGTCCTGTCTTTGGTATTGTTCGTCGAATCGTTGAGCTTCTCAAGTTCTGAGTTGAGCTTGAGCTGCACGATTTTTGACAAATGCGTGCACTGATTGGACAGGTCCGCTCAATCTGTGTGGTTCTTTCCTCAAAAGACCATTTCAGACACCAATCTACATGGTCTTCACACGATCTGACCAAGTTTTTGTCTGGACTTTAAAAGAGACTGTGACTTCTGAGTTTGTTTCGGCCTTTCTTCTCAGAATAGTCAGTTAGGAAACGCCGACCTCATCTAGTTTAAAAAAAATATGATTGACGTGTAAAAGTGTTTGTACAAACCTACTTACAGAAATAAAATCATTTATCATTTATCAAAGATCCACGAATGACAGCCGGGACCAACGGAGGCACGGAGGGGTCTCGGTATGTAAAGATGGTCCACCACAGACCAACCGCGGCAAGCGTTCTAATGAGCATATTATGAGTATCAAATATACTAAGAGAAAGCTGATGTCTAGACCATACAGCTGCGCAAACATTGGCTGTAATCAATGGCCAATTATATGTCAATATTGATTAAATATGGTTTGTATGTCAAGAATTTGAGCGTCTGTACAAATAATAAAATCTTTATATGGTAGGACACGTACATCTGCAGAAATTTTTGGGTACCTTGATTCCTTTAAAGAAAGAATAGAAAGAAAAAAAAAGAATTTTGAAAATCGGTCCACAATTGGCGGAGTAATCGCGTAACAAACACACAAAAAAAAAAAAAAACATACCGTCGAATTGAGAACCTTCTTTTTTCAAGTCGGTTAAAAATAGGTTTATTGGTCACGGAAACACGTGCATACAAATAAAAAAACAAAATAGATCTGTAATCACGAAACAGGATGCCTACCATGATCTAATTAAAAACGATTCAAAAGCAAGACATTTCAGTTTATGTTCCTAAACTGGATCGCTTCAAAGTCTTACCATGACGTCCAATACACTCATCGGCATTTGGATCGTTAAAAGTGAATGAAAGATCGCAATTTGTGGCTGAACCGCATTTGAAACGTTATTGGTGAAAAAGAGACAACGCTATTATTATCAAATAAGTTTGTTTCACGCACATTTTAGTGTCCGACACGTTCAGAAGCGAGTAACATTTTATTTGTTCTTAACTCGTATAACATTATATAAAAGTAAAACAGACACTCAACAATTGTTTTTAAGATTCCACGTTAATACGTTAACTATTATTAAAATAATTCTTAGTCAAAGTAGATATTTATTTACCTTTTGCTATTTATTAACCGAAAAAATATTTCTATTTCGACGTAATATAAAACAATGTATCTGTTTCGAACGTACCAGAGTAAAAATAAGTTGTGCGAGTTGTCATGTCACTGTCAGTGTCAGTTTAACTAGATACGTAGTCTGTGGAGTTGTGATCCCCGTATTTAAATTATTGTACTCTGTGGTTGTGATTACGGTGGGAAAATTAAAGTGAAGTGTATAAGTTTAACATTATTTCAAGGAATGTCGTAAGTATTTAACTTCTTCAAAAAACTCAAATAAAAGTAGTTCATCAGACATCTGTAAAGAAAAACAAATGCGGTTAAAAAATGCATGTAAAATAAGTATTTTAGACTTTAAAGGAAAGATTAAAGTACACTTACATTGGTTTTTGTTAAATTCCACTAAAATAGCACAAAAAAACTTCGTTTTCGCCAATAATTCACAAAACGTTTCAGTTTATGTAGAGAAATAGTAACTTTTAGTGAATCGCTTATTTTGACAATTAGCGTTTCAGTTTGAGCTGCTCTATGGACGTTATGGTACCAAACACAGTACAAAATTAAATGAATGAACCCAAAACTTGCGACTCAGTTTGGGATATTCGCTGTCAGATGGAGTGACCTAAATTGAATCGTTAAACTGACGTCATGGTACGAATTAGACGAACAGTTCAGTTTAGGTCCTAAAATGGATCGCGTTAAGAGGTTGTGGTAGGCCTCCTGCACCCTAATTGCGTAACACACTCGATCACAATTTGAATCATTTTGAAGGATATTGTTAATCCATTGCTCCATATGTTCGAAAAATTTGTCTGCTCAAGAACTCAAATAATGCAATGGATGTTGTTGAACTGTCAAAATGAAATGTTATTGTTCGTGTTATTGAGTGCCTTCAAAGATGTCTTACCACTGATGCAGGTCAGGTATTACTGATTGTAATGATTATAATTCTGTAAATACTATTGTTACGGCCGCGAATCAATTATTTTAATCAACGTACAACTTAATACTGACCAGCAAATTGCAAAAAACGTAAAAAAAATTGAATTTCGCGGGCTACCTTAGCGCTTCCCCCTAACTGTAAGCAACTTTTAAACCCCATTATCCTAAGCATTGTTCGCACAGATTCGTCTCCACAAGATGTAACGCTATATATTTGTAATCATCTCTTACATTTGTTTGCATAGTTTCTCTGTTCTTATCAGCTGTGACCTTATATGACGTATGTTATTAAGTGCACGATGCGTTTTGGTGCGATACTTACTTAATACATATTGTCATGCAAGTATAGTATGTTCTAAAAGCATCTGCTGAAAATGTAAACAAATGGAAATTAAATAATAGTAGAGTCCGTTTCACGAAAGTAGTCCCGCGGCAATAAGTGGAGCTAATTATCATTATCTAGTTAGCAACATTCCTACAACAACCCTCCTACCTCATACACCTTTCTTTATTTAGGATTGTGCATTTTATTAGGCAGTGCCTGTAATATGATGTCGAGATAAATACATAAATAAATATTTATGATTCCGTCGCGCGACGGTGGCGCCGCGTCTGCGGGACTTCTTTCGTGAAACGGACTCTACCTGTGGATCCCAATTTGATTATGTGAACGTACCCTCTAAGATTATTATAAGAAAATATCAATCAATAGGATTATATGAACTTAAAAAAGTTGTATGGATGATTTTGTCTTGAAATTTTTTTACGGTCAAGAATCACATTTTAACAAAAAATACCTTCATTCGATTCGATTATATTTTCATTACAATTTAGTAAGTATTGTTACGATTGCGTAAGAATTTACCCTGAACAGGGTTTGCTTACACTTTTATCAGATTGTGATCAACTGATCATCAATTTGTTTGTCAAAGCAAGAAGATTAAAATTATAGGTGTGTCATGCATTGTCTTTTTCTTATAAATCATAAATATTTATAGTTTTTTAGAAGTGTTGTTATTAATAGCTGCATCGTTCTCCGAACACACCAGAATGCCTGTCCGAGGTTTGAAATCTATTTCAAGAGGAATGTAAATGAAGCAGTTTAATGCTGGGAGTTTGAAGAAGCAGTTTTCTGTGTTGTATTTTGACTTGCATAAGTATGTTAATTCAAAGTGTGCATCCATGCTAAAATTATAAATTGCGAAAGTAACTCTGTCTGTCTTTTCACGCCTAAACCACTGATCGTTATGAGATTTGACTATTGGTAGCCTGGGACTTGGAGAAGGACAAAGGCTCCTTTTCAATCTTAATTAATATTTATATTCGTATTGAAAAGTCTCTGACGCAGTGGGAACTGCTAATTCGTGATAAGGTTTGGGTTTTTCTCAACGCTATACAGGATCAGTCTTCAAAGACCAGCCAAATTTAAGAGCGTAGACGGGCTGCGCGAGTATTGAGAAATAGGTATTTGAAGAAACTATTGCTGTCTCTCTCCCTCTCGTCTCCCCCCGTAGAGTGCGATAGGGACAACTGCAGCTCAGAACGATTTTACCTAGAAAAAACCATGACCGATCGACGTTTCGTATTCCCCTGTTTTCTCCTCAAAACCTAACCCGATTAAAATATTTTTGGTATCAAAATTTAAAGGAAGAATACATCTATGCCCCTATCATTTGTTTTTATCTTAAAAACATTTCAATTTTCTTTGGTAGTCGTCTGATTACATAGGTAAAAACGGGGCATTTTTTTAGGTTTTCAGAAAATCATATTTATTTTTGTAATATTTTTTTTGAAAAAAAAAAATAACAGGGGCATGCCTTCAATAGACCTAGATTTTTATAAATAAAAATGATTACTCTTGAGGCATTATCCAGGAAGAGAATAGGGGAATACGTTTGCATGGAAAAAATGCAGCCCGTCTACGCTCTTAAGGGTCAGAACAAATTTCTCTATAGGACCAATATCGTAATCGCGCATAAAAATTCAGCCGTCCCATTCGTTTAGGTCGAGTAGGTATTTGAAGTCTTCTATGGGACAGTTGATAAATTTTTCGCGATTACGCTATTGGTCCCATGGAGAAAGTTGTTCTGTTTAATGGTCTGTATCACACCCTTAAATTTGGCTGGTCTTTGAAAATAAACCCTGTACATAACTCAATGTTCCTACATTCATTTCTGCCCAAAATTGCTGATCGATCAGAAATATTATTGCGAGTAAAGAAATACTTTTGACATTTTCATTACACATAACATCACGCCTGGAATCCTCAAAGTGTAAGGCAGAAGTGTGCTTATAGTACAGACGCCAGCACATCAAGTTACTACAATCTGTCAGATTTCTTTAATAGATTTTTGACTTTATTGCTAAAGCATAAGGTTCAAGGTTGATTGGGAAAATCTGACAGTTTCGGGTAGGTTGACCTGCTGGCGTCTGTACATCAACATATCGTCAGTTATAAAGAGATAGTCTTTGGTAATATTTAGAAGGCGAGGCGGGGACGTTTTCCTTTTAAATTAATTCTAACATCTACGTAAACACACTACTTATCTACTTTAAAGTTTATGCCATGTTACCGGTTATACAAATAGGACATAATTATGTAGGTAAAAGGGGTTTTAAAGGGGGGAAAACCCGTAGAATGAATTACGAATTAAGATCACCTGATCTTAATTCGTAATTCATTCTACGGTTTTTCGTAGGTTTATATTTGACCACAATCTTACCTAAGATTGTGGTCAAATATAAACCTACGCAGAATAATAAAAGAACGGGAAACTTTGTCGTTTATTTTGCGTTTATAAAATTCAAGTAAGTATAGGTAATTTAAATCTAGTTTTGCTTTATAGACCAGCTTTATAACTGGAATATGACCGTGTGATAAATTTTACTTTTGTGTGACGTCAATATGACGTAGTTCGCAGGTGGCGGTGTAGATGCCGCTACACTAAGGTTCTTCAGAAAGGTCAGGTACATACGCCAGTACATCAAGCTACTACAATCTGTCAAATTTCTTTAATAGATTTTCAACTTTATCGCTAAAACATAAGGTTCAAATTTGATTGGGTATTTTTTTTTTTACAAAAGTCGAAAACTATGCTGAATTGAAAAAAACCCCACTTCGAATTGTTCGGACCCCCTTTCAGTCCCTGTTGCAAAAAATATACATTATATTTTTATTTCTTTCTTATTTGCAAAATAGTTGGGCAAACGTCCGCGTCATCTAAAACTATTCCAAATTTCAAGTTGATAGCATTAGCAGTTCTTGAGATATCCAGCTGTGACCGACAGACAGACTCACCATAAGGGTTCCGTTTTTACCATTTTGGTACGGAACCCTAGTAACTCCGATTCAAGTCTATGCGCGCGCACTCTGATCAAGTGTATGTACTGTAACTGTCTGTGCGTCTGTATGACGATGACGTCACGTCGCCGAGATTACAGCAAAACGCGCCTGGTTTACAAGCTTCGGCTGGTTGATAGAGATTAGTTAATCACACTTACTTTAATATAGAGATGAGACCTACTGTGATGATGATAATCTAGGGAAGACAGGAATAGTTTCTTTCTGTTACTGTTACTGATACTGGTTCTTACTGTTACTGATAACAACATACTCGTACTGTGATCACCACTCTACAGGGTTATTGGTACAATATTAACAACCTCTTAAGAGGTCAGCGTACTCATCATTTATGAACAACTTTTACTATGGGACCAAGCCAGAAATCGCGAAAAAATGTCAGCTGTTCCCTTCAGTAGCTTGACGAGTTATACGAACATAAATGTGGGGAACAGCAGATTATTTTTTTTGCGATTTCAGGCTTGGTCCCATAGTAAAAGTTGTTCATAATGATGATCAAAAATGTTTCGTAGCGGTGATCAAGAGGCCTATAATTTAGCAGTGAAGATACAAGCTGATAATTATGATGAAATAGAAACATCTGTGTTCAGCAGCTGTGGTAGGCTGAGGTCATTAAAGAGTTTAGCAATATCCTGGATTGTTCACCGTAGCAGGTTTTGGGAGACGTCTATATTCAGCAATAGGGGTTGGTAATACCTAATTGAATGCGACCAGAACGATCGTATATGAACGTGGCTACGTGGACGAAGTAAAGCGTTCAACCTGATGAAAAAAAAACGGCCAACTGCGAGTTGGACTCGCATACGAAGGGTTCCGTAACACCGTACAATATTTTCTACGTATTAAAAAAAAACACTTTTCTTATACGGGCCCCCCCGTATAAGAAAAGTGTTTTTTTGTGTGTGCAAGAAAGAAGTACAAGAAACGTATTTAAAAGAAAAAGTGAAAATTAAAGCGGGTGCTTTAATTTTTACTTTATTTTCTTTTTATTATTTGTTGTTATAGCGGCATTAGAAATACACGCTCAGTGAATGTTTCAACTCTCTGTCTATCATGAGATACAGCCCGCTGACAGATATACGGACAGATAGCGGGGGCTTAGTAATAGGGTTCCGTTGGCACCCTTTAGGTACGCAACCCTAAAAAAGGCGTGACTTATATACCTACTTATATGTATATTTTATGTCTCTATAAGGTGCGCCTGAGCAAATAACTAAAATATAAATTAAACAAGTGCACTCCACTCAAGTGTGTGCTGCATTCTTGATGACGTCACGTCGCAGTACTAAGATTGTAACGGACTACCAGTTTCCTGTGAGAAGACATGCCGTTCTGTTTTCATATTTGTGGTGTTCCTATCTTCAAGAATCCGTTGATCAAAAGGGATGAGCAGATTTAGGTCTTTATGCTTTTTTGACTTACGGTTATAAGATCATCATCTGCCTAGCCTTTTCCCAACTATTTTTGGGGGTCGGCTTCCAGTCCAGCCAGATGTAGCTAAATACCAGTATTTTACGTGGAGCGACTCTATCTAACCACCACCAAACTGTGCCGTCACAACCCAGTTTATACTGGGTAATACGATACCCCTTGGTAAGACTGGTTGTCAGACTTTCGAGCCTCTGACGACCCGAAACGAGTGCCAAAGATCCACGAATGACAGTTACAGAACATTATGTTAGGGGACTCTGTACGCCCACCAAGTGACCCCAGGGAAGACGGTGGCACAGTGGTCACGTGCTGCCGTGCATAGCGAGGCTCAGGGGAGGCCCCTTTGTAGTCTCCCCTGGGATGTGCCTTACAGGCGTTGCACCTGGGGGTTCCGGAATTGGTATTTTAAGAGGAACCATGACCACCCCTATGTGCTGATGGTGGTCACCGGGGAGGTTTTAATGAGGTAAAAATCCCACACTCCCCGACCTCCCTCCCCGGAGGTCGGGTGCCTTTTGAAGGTTTCCCCCGACAAAAAAAAGGTCTATTGTAATGTGTAAGCACGACTTGCTGGGAAGGTACAGCTGGCAGCACCTCAATGGTAACAAACCCAGCATTGTATGTATAGCTTGCCTTATGCATATTCCATCAAAACTCCGTACAGCGCTAGGCCAGCTCAAGGTTTAAAGTGTTACCCCTGACATGCGGCCTATTGTACTATATCAGACTACCTGCGCCCTGCGGTTTCACCCGCATAAGTATCGATCCCGTGGGAATGTCGGGATAAAAAGTACTCCACGTCCTAATCCAGGTCATGGTCATGTGCCAAATGGCATGTGTTTTAGCGTAAAAGCGTAACAAACAAACATACAAAAAATTAAATCTTTTATCTTCATAATATTCGTATAGAAAATCCATAATACTCATCAGCCTAGGTATGAGAAATAAGGATAGAGATGAAAAGTACAGACGCCCGCACATCAAGCTACCCGAAACTGTCAAATCTTCCCAATCAACTTAGAACCTTATGCCGTAGAGATAAAGTTGAAAATCTATTAAATAAATTTGACAGATTCTAATAGCTTGATTGCTGGCGTCTGTACTAACAGCCCAGCACTTATCGTTGGAACGAATCTACGATTACCATAAACCTACCATTTACCAGGTAAATAAAAATAAAAAAAATAAATACCAGGCAACCGGAAAATTTTAAACGTCAGAAAATCCCGTACCTACTTAGTTTATTTCAAGCCTAAAAAACAGTAAACTGCGTCGTTGTTTTAGTGGTCGCAAATGCTACTGCTGGTCAGCACAAGGTCCTAGGTTCTAGTCTGGATTAGTGACCGGTTGAGGGCATTAGGCTCTGGCATTAGGTTCTATGGGACTAAGCTGACATACGCACGACCATTAATATCGTGGCGGAATTTTATCGTGCTCTGGATTTTCAACTCTTGGTGTTAAGCCAAGGATTGTCGATCAGGACCAGGCCAGGTGTTTCACGCGCACCTCAAAGTGATGTCAGCATCGAGGAGGGGCCTCCTTAGGGCCGCCGAAGCCTGCCGGGTCAGCGGGATTGTCCGAAAGGGGTACCGCTGGCCCGGAACATAAAGGGCTAAGGAAGGAACACGGGTGGGTTTTAGTCTGTAAGAGTCGGACACTCCCTTCCGCTCCACCCAGAGCGGGAGGATTTGATGATTTCCCATCCGCAAAAAAAAAAGAAAGGGATTGAGAATCCAGCAGAGCGCTTCCCAGCACGTCAAAAAACTACACTTGGATTCTCAACTCTCGGCGCTAAGCAGTGCGTTGAAAATCCAATGCGCGAAAAAATCCCGTTGCGATACTTTTCCGTCCGCGCGATCCAACTGCCGAAATGTGGGTGTACTAAAATATATAATAGGTGGCATCGAGGAAACTTACATCTGCATCTGCGTTAATATAGTGTCCGAGCGCTGCAAGCAAGAATAGTCCTTACGGTGTATAGATGTAAGTTTCGAAACTTGCATGACCTAGGTACATCTGCCTATTGAACACAAAATCCCGTGTGCACGATTAGCAGCGAGGTAATTGCGTAACACACTATCAGTAGTAATGGGTTTCATTTTGACAGTTCAACAACATTCATTGCGTTATAATTACGTTCGCGTTGTTGAGCAGACACATTTTTCGAACATAAGAAGCAATGGATTAGCAATATCCTTCAAAATGATTCAAAATCGAGGTTGATAAAGTGTTACGCAATTAGATAGCGGCCGAGCGCTGCAAGCAAGAATAGCCCTTACGGTGTATAGATGGTACACCCCGTCTAACCCTTTGGGGACACAGGTTTGATGCTATATTATCGTAAAGAAAGTACTTCAATTTATGTTCAAAACGCTTGCGTCAATTGTCCTCTTCAGCAACGTCGCAATCTTTATTTTATAAGTTTCACAACATTAAATTGATAGCCCAGGTTTATGATAACACAGGCATGTAATGACGTAGGTCTGTGTGTGAGTTACCTACCGCGTCATCATCTTGTTTACCTACGTATGTTGCTGCTGGATAAGTGCTGCTGTTTGTGCTTGCTGCTGGATTTTTTTTCTCTTCTTCCTATCGTTGTTTCTCCTGACAAAGTTTCTTCTGTTTGTCTATATATTATTATTACATATTATAAATTTGTAGAAAAGTGGTGTCTGTACAATGGAAATATATAAAAAAAAAGTAGCAGGGGTTGTTATTATATCGATGCCGAACCCGAAATTGTAATTAATTTTTTTTTGTCTGTTTATCTGTTTGTTTGTGCACGCTAATATCAGAAACGGTTTATTCGATTTAGATGCGGTTTACACTAGTATATTGTAGTAGGCTTCACTTAACATTTAGTGTTTATTTCATGTCAATCGGTTCATAAATAAAAAAGTTATGTCAATTTAAAGAATCACGGCGAACATTTGTTAAGGTATTCTATCAGAGTACGTACACGCCTCGGGCCTGCGCGTCCGATCTTCGGAACTACTGGACGGATTTGAATGATTTTTTTTTTATTGTATAGTTATTATATGGCTGGACAACATTCAGGCTATAATTTATCTTGGAAACTTGAACACCTGATGCAGAACCGAAACAGACCAGCTTAACTATAAGAGATACAAAAATGGTACCATAGCAAAAATTGTTCCACGTGATGAGGATTTTCTGCTGAGAGAATAAATTTGAAGATCTGGAACACCTGATGGGGAACTCCAAGAGCCCAGCTACACCATAACACATATAGGAATGACGTCTTAGTAAAAGTTATTCGGTCTGATGGGCATTTCCTGTTGACTTATAAAAATCGAAGATCAGAAACATCTGATGTGGAAATCAAAGCTATCACTAATTTCACCTTCACGCGGTGAAGGCGGTAACAGTTTAGGACTGATTTTCGATGACGATGGTATATCATTGATTTGACTCTACTGGCCAAAACTCCCATTTATTTTTTTTAACGTGAAGAAATGCTCATGCATTCTGCACTACCACGGGGAGATAGTGCAGTTATGTGGGACTCTAACCCACTAAAACTCCACTGTGTCCTCCTCTGCCGCTTACGGCGGGAACATGGGCACGCGTTAGCACTCATCCGTGAACCCGCCGCGGCTGTCCGTCACCGGACCCTCCTCTGGGGAGTACTCCCCATCACCGGCGCACCAGTACACATAGCACGCCGTGACCACCCCAGGGACCAAACCAGCACATGGGCTCCCGTGTCTGGGCACCCTTGGTAGGGGAGCAGTCACTTAGATTTTAATTGATCAGGTATCTTCATAATAAAACTATAACCATGCCTAGAAAGAGGTCAAATCTTTCCCAATGTTCCAAAGGAGCTAAAAGATTGAGGATCATAAGATCCCAAGAATCTACCGAAGAGCGTCAGGAGAGACTTGATGCTGTTTGAGAACATCAGGCTGCAACTCGCTCCGTGGAAACCTCTTCGGATCGCGAAGCACGCCTGCGTTCTCAGCGTATTTACGCATCTACATCCAGGTCTCTAGAGACCAGTGCAGAATATGATGCGCGACTGACCGCTGATACGGTCAGATTATCATACATTGTTCCGAACACGCACACAACAAAATATTCATAATCAGAAAGTGAGAAAGAAAGAATTGCTGGAGTACGGCATGAAGAGACAGATTAAGAAGAGCGCAACGAACGTTTGAATTCTGATCGACTTCGAAATTCTCTGAACAGAATGTCGATATCATCTGAAGAATCGGATGTGTCTCAAGATATAGCTGTAGGGCATGGCGACCTTCCTTTTGTTGATAAGGAACGGAGTGCATTTACGTATACTCCTATGATTGACTACGCCACATATTCCGCCATCGGAGGTATGGTTGAAAATTGTACTTTTTGTGAAGCTGTTAAATAGCAAAAAGAAACAAACGGTATGTGTTGCTCAGGTGGGAAAGTACATATTGAAATATTACAAAATCCTCCAGAAATATTAAGATCACTGCTAATCGGTGACTATCACAGTCAAAACATTTCTTGGACAATATACGTTCGTACAATAATGCCTTTCAAATGACATCTTTTGTTGCGAAACAGATTTCAGAAGGCCCATTTATGCCAACATTCAAAGTGCAAGGCCAAGTTTACCACCCTATTGGTTCATTATTGCCTGAAAATGACGTCTCGAATCGTCTCGCGCATCCCGTTGTTATTAAACGTCTGATGTCGAATTCTAAGAACCCGGGGACTGGCCCCGGGTTCTTAGAATTCGACATCAGACGTTTCAGATCTTCGATTTTGACGACCCCGTTGTCGCTGGCATAAGCAACAGGATCCGCGTACGAAGTCGCGGGCAGAAGCTAGTACATATGTATGTATGTATCTCTCAGACCAAATAAAAAGTCAAGACATAGCGCTGCGAACAATACAGTGAAGCATGCAAAAACTACACCTCCGCTCTATGCATACACGCTCATACGCACACATTTACAATCAAACTACACCTCACTATGTGCACACATGTTTACGAAACCGGCTTCACTTTACTGTTGACAGCCCTCTGTCTTGGTTTTTTATTTGGTCTGAGATTTATCTATGTATTATTATTTATTAAGTTATTTGTCCCTTATATTGCACCTGCCATGTTTTACCTCTGCATCACCCTAAGGTAGACTGGTAGAAAATGCCTCAGGCATTAAGTCCGCCTTTGTACAGTATTTTTTTTTTTGACGTGTGCATACAAATAAACAAAATAAATACGTGGCTGTCATTCGTAGATCTTTGACAGTCGTTACAGGTAGTCAAACCCAAAAGTCCAGTCTTACCAAGAGGTAGTTACCCAGTAAGTCTGGGTTGTGGAGGTCATATAGGCAGGTCGCTTTATGTAAAATACTGGTATTCAGCTGCATCCGCTTAGACTGGAAGCCAACCCCAAGATAGTTGTGGAAAAAGCTAGGTGGCTAGGTCTAGGTATAGTAGATTGAGATGTGTTCTAGGACAGGTAAAGAAATCTAGATACTTGCGGCTACGGTCTCTACACAGTCATTTTTGATCGATTTTCTATCTGACTTTAAATGGTTAGGAATATTATTAAGAAAACTATTAAAAAAAGCTACGAGTATTAATGGCAGGGAATGATCACGCCCTATAGGCTCCCTAAGCTAAGAGAACAATAGGAAAAAACTGGCCAAGTCCGAGTCGGGCTCGCACACGAAGGGTTCCGTACCACAAGGCAAAAACACGTTTGTGCTGAATCGCCACACCATTTACACAAATTGATAAAAATCGTAGGTGACTAGTACATTTTGCATCAAAATGTCGACCTTCATGCGGCGGGCGCGCCGCATGCGACCCGTCGCTAAACAACAAAAGTCGAAACCTACTCTACTTTGGAACTTGCGATTTTAGTCACCTGCGGCCTAGCCGAATTACAGTCGATTTTCGCCGCACAGGGAAAATCGTGCGGCTATAGTCGACCAGCTCTAGAACACAGCCATCAGCAACTCCAATCTGTTAGGCATTTCCATACAAGGCGATATTACTAACTTAAGGAAAACCGATACAGACAGTTTTAGGGCTCCTAGTTATACAAAGTTACGTAGGTACTGCGAAATTGTAGTAAAATTACTATTGCGAAATGAGGAAAATCTAGCCATTGCAACATTTCTAAGTAGGTAGATATAACCAAACTTATGTATGTTAGATACTAGCTTTTGCCTGCGACTTCATCCGGGGAGGTTCATACATACTTTAACTTTTCTTTAGGGGTTCCTCAAGGTTCTGTAAAAAAAACCATTCAAAGTTTTTTGACGGTTTAGCCGTGAATATATTACAACTGTCCCACTGCTGGACAAAGGCCTCCCCCAAATCCGTCCAGGAACTCTTTTCCCGCGCCACCTCGAATAAGTCCTCGCGGTGCGCGTTCAGGTCATCTCGCCATCTCTTTCTGGGACGGCCTCGACGGCACCGTCCATCTTCAGGCGGGATTGTGTGGAGACTTTTGCCCAGCGGTCATCGTGCATGCGGCTGATGTGACCCGCCCAATCCCATTTGACCCTGGCAGCCATCTTTCCTACATTCAGTATGTCCGTTTTGGAACGCAGCGTGGTGTTCCGAATTCTGTCCTGTCTTTTTACACCCAGAATGCTGCGTAATCATAAATATCAGATTTGGTTTGAAAGAGCAACTGTTTTTCTTCTTTAATATTTTTATGGATAGTATATCCGCAATATTCTGCCAATGTGTGCATACTTTTACTTACGTAGAACAACATAAGTACATACATATTCATGAGTTTAATATTAGCTGAACATACATAACAATATCGTTCTTCACAGGCATAGTTATGTAAATATCGAATGCTCCACTTAGTTCAAACGTAATTATTCAAATTTTATCTCCGAGGTGCTTCGGAGATTTGAAAAGGATGGATGTGTCATTGTTTAGTTTAGATGATGGTCACTCTTCTTGGTCGATTTGTTTTGCTTTCAATAATGGATGGAGGTCTTAACAAAACTACACCGGCTGGCAAGAACGTCGACGCCCAAAGTGTAACCATGTGTGTGTAATTCGGCACATTATTCTATAGCCCGCTAGTGTAGAAATTTTTCATCGGTTATAATAAAAAACAGCTACGCAATAACTACACAGTGAAATGGTCCGTCAAAATATATGGAACAGTTTTTTTTTTCTTAATAACCGACGAAAAATTTTGACGCAGGTTTTAGAATCATCTAAATGGTTGCAGACGATGTTCCTGCCACCATGTATTTTAGTGAGCAAAAGCTTTAACTTTTTAATGTAGTCTCTGTGGGATCATTGAAGTTTCTAACTGGAACTTTTTACAAGATCTAATTTGGGAGCTAAGCATCTAGAATTCAACAGAATCATCTTCCTCGTGTGGATGGCACGAAAATCTTGTTGATCCAAACTTCGCTACTTCCACCACTGCGTCTCAGAGTTCACTTTGGCTGTATTTTTAGGACACACAGGGCAGGAAAGGACGACGAAAATATATATAGAATGATGATTTGGAATGAAAAGGTTAATTATGGTAAAATCCAGCCCGGATTTTACCATAATTATCGGCAGCTTAATAACCTCTAAAAAGATAGAAGTATTTTTATTAAATTCCAAAATAAACAGATTGCTGGAGTGTAGAAGTTATTTGATAAGGACATAAACAATGACATAATTATGCACTCTAACATACAATACAATATCTTTAAATTACAGTCAAAACAAGTGTAAGTAACGTGTCTTTTACCTGTCAATCAAACAATAATAATGATGATAGGTCGATGTCCAAGGTGCAGTGTTTATTTACTAGTTTTATCATGATACAAATCGGCTAGCCAGACTGTAGTCTGGCTGGATCGTGGCTTCACCGAAGTTCTGCTGCAAACTGCCGATTCACCACCTTTCGTAGTTGATTTCTGGTCGTAGACCACATGACTATATCAAAGTTACACAAGAAGACGAGTTCACTTGCTCTGCCAGACGCCACAATCTTACGCACAAAGTTAATTTTGAACATCATATTACTGATATAATATGATGACAATAGTAAATGCTGATACACACGAGTGACACGCTTCAATAGCAGAGGCAATTGCAGCCGTCGTCGAGGGTCGACAACAGCCGTCAACAGCATGCCGCTCGTGTATTTGAGCACCATACTCAAATTCACAAGCGGTACGACTGCAGTTGCACCTACGTGTTGCTCATGTGTGTGCCTACTAATCTTAACAGTCTACTGCTGGACATAAGGTTCTCCTATCGCATGCCATTTAGCTCTATCCTCAGCTACTGTCATCCAGCTGCTACCAGCCACCCTGCGAAGATCGTCACTCCACCTAGCCTGAGAGTACGCATATGCAAGCATATACCGATTGCCTTCTCATCTACGGTCTTATATTGCTGACATGCGGTATACAAACGTGGGTACCTCGTGCCTTTCTGCAAATAAGAAAGGCCCTTTATCTTAGGAGTCCCATTACTACTGATAAACACAAAAACACTGTCGCATCTACAATATTTTCTCACGAACATTACAATGCATAACGAGTCCAAATGATATTGTTTGCGCACACGTCTTTCTCTCCAGGGAACTACTTATCAAAGATGCAAGCGACACCGACGCTAATTAGTTCCCTATTGTCAGATAATTTAGTAGCACTAGTGAGCTTGCGCGTGAGTCGAACATTGTTGTGGAAATGTGTTAATTTGTTTGTGATTATTTGTTGTGTTATTTCGATTGTTTTTGTTTGGTGTCCAATTTGGTAGGTACGTTTTCGAGAATTTGGAAGAGATTTAAGTATATATATCAGTAAACAAGTAGGTAATTACCACATATACTTCATTTTGGTCCTTTGAAAGTGTTTTTTTTCGTCGCAAATTATAATAATAATAACTATACTCTCGAAGAAGAGTTCAGAAAGAAAGAATGAAACATACACAGAAGTATTTTATAACGAGTGCTATCAATATTATAGTGGTCACGGCCAAGAAAACTTAATCAAACCGCGAAGTTATGCGTTTAATTAATTTAATCTTTCCGGAACTAGAATATTAAATACCATCGTAGGCATTGATATTAATGAGTCTTCTATAATATAATATACTGGGTCAGATTTTCAATTCTTGATCGTGAAAATAACGACACCAACTAACACTGCAAATTGAGTAATAATATAATTGTTGATTTTTTTTTTTACTTTCTTTCGTTATTACCACACCACACCACCATTATAGTTTCATCTCGTAACCCATCTCGTCTGCGGAGTACCGCTAGCTACTTTAATTTGACCCTAAAGATATTTATAAGATATAGATGATACCAAAATTATTTTGCCTAAATAAGCGAAAATGACAATTATTGAAGGCGTACGGTATTTATTGTATTATCTAAATGGTACACCACAGACTACCTACAGTATTTGTCTGTCCTTCCCCTTTTCAATCCATCCGAAGGTTGTCTTTAAAAGATCGCTTTTAGCGATAAGACCGCCCATTGTGTCACCCTTTGTACAGTTTCTATTTTTATGTCTGTAATTTATATGGTGTGTTGTATATAATAAAGAGTATTTCTATTCTATTCTACGGTGTAACAATAATGTTATTAAGGCTCTTGAGCTCTTCTCATAACCGCTGAATACCAGTAAAAAGCATTCTAGTTTTATTGCGAAAATGACACATAAATACAAACCATAATAAATAAAGCATTCGAACGCTTTGCCCTCAATCATAATAAAACGTATACGCTTAGTTATTCCGCTTGCGTCAATTAAAGGAACTGTCGTATTGTTTCATATTAATAAATTGTACACCGATGAAAAAATGTTTTGCACCACTGGAGAATTACAGTAGTGTTTGAACCATAGATATAGATACACCTAGATAACGCAAGAGCAACTACTTCGCGTGCCAAAAATCGCACCAGCTTACGATAAAAAATCATAAGCCGCCACTTTCGCGCTCAGTCCTGTGTACTGCTGGCTGGGTAAGCGTGAGCGAGAGCGC
The DNA here is from genome assembly GCA_948474745.1 of Oligia latruncula. NCBI lineage: Eukaryota > Metazoa > Arthropoda > Insecta > Lepidoptera > Noctuidae > Oligia > Oligia latruncula. The sequence continues at coordinate 12,625,125 of OX419708.1, forward strand.
GAGCTTTTGACGTCATAGTAGGTAATCAAAAAATGGCACGCTTGGTTTTCATACAGTTCGTGATACTTGCGTTATCTAGGTCTATCTATATCTGTGGTTTGAACATACCAGACAGACATCAAAATAATCTAGGGCTATTTTAGTTATTCATGTATTGAAAAGAAACTACTTGGAAAATCTTATAACATTCTTATATCAAATTGCGCAGGATTTTAAACTCTAATCAGAAATAAAATTAAATAAACAAGTGCGAGTCGGACTCGCACACGAAGGGTTCCGTACCACAAGGCAAAACGCCGAAAAAACAGGTTTGTTGTAGGTATGGGAGCCCCTTAAATATTTATTTAATTCTGTTTTAATATTTTTATAATATAATATAGCGGCAACAGAAATACATCACCTGTGAAAATTTCAACTGTCTAGCTATCACGGTTCATGAGATACAGCCTGGTGACTGACAGACAGACAGACAGACTTAGTCTTAATAATAGGGTCCTGTTTTTACCCTTTGGGTACGGAACCCTAAAAATGCATTTTATTCTAGGAATACTAAAATATCCCTAGATTATATGTAGGAATTGATGTGTGTTTGGCATCTCTCTTGAAACTAAAAGCATTGGCTTTTTCTTAGCTTTTTTGAAACCTCAGACTCTTAACTATCATTTGATGTATTATGTTCCATTTCTATACTCATTAAGGTGCTTTCGGTACTAATTAAATTACCTACTTAATTATTAATATTCTCTTTGATTTTTATTTTCAAACAAGAAAATATTTACACAATTAATATAAGCTAACAATAATATTAAAATAATAATATGTAAGTACTTAAATAAAACAAAATAGGGGTAAAGTATCATAAGGGCAAAATTCGTCTGCATCGCATATTATATTATTAATTAAGTGGCAAGTGGTACGATACTTTTTTTGCTCGGTGTACAAACCAAAAGATTATTCAAAGAATTCTGTTAATGGAGTACTGTATTAACTAATAAGGTTAAGTTTACTATGACTTAGTGGAAAGGGATATCCTCATTATCATTAGCGGTAAATCATCAAGTTTTATTGCGTTTCATTAGGGACTAACTTTTCGCTATTATTGTAAAAGCTTTTGGAAGTCTAAAGGACCACTTTCCGTCTCCAATCATCATCAGGTCAGCTATATAATCAGCCTATAATGTTCCTACTGCTAGGACATAGGTCTTCTCCTTCTCTGCCATAATCCACCACGCGGGCCCAGTCCGGTTGGTTGAATGTCACATAACATGCCGGTTTCCTCACAATGTTTTCACTCACCGTTTTGAGAGCAATGGTGATAAAATTAAAACGTTACAACTCGTAATTCGGGGTCGATACCATTGAGCAATTTTTTATTTTATTTTTATTTTATTTACCATTGAGCCACCACTGTACACTGCTCTATCTGCTGATAAGTTATAATTATGACATCATTATATCGTATAGTCATCAAAACTACTCGTGTGTGCAAAATTACAGTTTAATAGGATTACAGAATGTGGGTGAAAAATTGATCACAAGATTTTACCGATAATTAGAAATGTGTAAAGCTGAAAGACGTGTCTAGGTGCTGCAAAACACAAAATGGATGGAAGGAGAGGGAGAGACTATAAAAAACGTGGATGGATTGTGTGAGGGATGATAATATATGAATGAAGGGAGAGTGAATGATAACGTGACGGCTGACACTGGAGAATGGAAGAGAAAACATGTTTATGTAGATGTTTTTATAAGGTAGTGGTAAAATAAAAGAGTTTTAAATGCCTTTAATCCCCGAAGAGTTAGGCAGAGGTGTAAAATGATGAACACCATATTGATATTATTGAAAGGAAGACAAATATAGTTGTACACGATCCCACATTTGTTGTTCGCACGAGTCAAGTGCGGCAAACGAGTTAGTTCATTGATTCCAATCTATTTACTGAGACAATATCGCATTGATGCTGATGAAGGAGTTATTGGAAAACAAAATACATAGTTGAGAAGACGTATTTTCTGCTACAAAGTTGCTAGAAGTTGCTGTCAGTGAAAATATGACAGTTAAAAACATTTCAAACTTTGTTGGTGATGGTGTTTTATTGGTCTTCGGATGACGTCTTTCAGTGTAGCATTTGGTGACTTTATTGATATATTCGGTGCCCACCTGTAAATAAAAATGTAAGTGATAATATTAATAAATCTGTTTTCCGTGCCTCTGGTCACAGCACCAAGTCCCTCCAGGCAAATAATCCTCGTCTAAATCATCTCTGTCAGACGCAGCTTTAGGAGTATGGCACATGTCATATGTAGATGACAAAAAAGATAAATTTTGACAAATAACCTTCGATCAATAAATTATTGATCGAAGCAAATAACCGATTTTGACAAAAATGTTTCAGTACAGCAGCGTAGGTAGGACCGGTCTTTGAGTCGTATGTGTACTGGAGATATATGTCTAGCAGTGAATATGTATGTCCGTCGTCTGGTATGATGATATGGACGAAATATTTGCAAAAGATTTTAGGTTAGGGCACTCCTGAGTGTGTCCTCATTAAGCTTATTGTACAACTTCTTGATTATGATGTCACATATCTAGTACCAAAATAAGAAATTGGTGCACTCATCTGTGGAGATCAATGGCATCATGCGAAAAATTTAACCAAATTTAGGTTGTTTTTGTCACATGTCAAATTCTTCACATGCTTTTCTTAAACGGTTCAGAATTGGCCTGTCTTTATAAAACCATTTTGATTATAACGATGGTGACTTCATCCAAGCCGTGTATACGAATCCATCCAAAGAAGTCCTGCCAGGTAACCCCCTTCAGATTTAATAAAAGAAACCGACTGACCAGAAGGCACTTAAAAAATCTCCGTGTCCTCCAATCATTGAACTAGTTAAATTAATAAACTGGATATGGCCCGCGATCGTACCGACTCTCAAGACGAACGAGCGTACAATTTGCATATTGCTTCCGCTATTACAATCTGTGTGATCCACAGTTTCATTGATACATACATACTCGTTTCAAGTGGTAAAACTTGGCTTTAACCTTTTGACCGCCACACGTCAAAAAATCAAAAACGTGCCCTCGGCGTCAAAGTCTGTCATGTAGTCGGACCGTGGCATGCTGGGCACATTTTGGTTTGTTATCTATACATGACTGTGGAGGTCAAAAGGTTAAAATAGCTATTATTATGTTATCGGCTTTTCGGAGAGCAGTGGTGGTCCAGTTGTAACGCCCAGACAGGCGATTTACTTTGTGTAATTAATTTCATCACCACTGCTCTCAAGAAGGTGAAGGAAAACATCGTGAGGAAGCCGGCGTATCCTAGAACCAAAAATTCGAAGTCACGTGACATCTGCCAACCCGCACTGGGCCCGCGTGGTGGATTACAGCCTTCTCGAAGAGAGGAGACCTGTGTCCCAGCAATGGGAACGTTATAGGCTGATTATGATGGCTTTTCTGAAGGGTAACTTAAGTCACAATAATTAAAAGGATTATGTCGAGAGTAGGTCATATATATACTCTCTTATCAAAGCTGTCTAAGAGTGATATAATGATAGTGCTATTATTACATAATCAGTGTACCTGAAGGGTAAATAAAGCCACCATTTTAAAGGTATTATGTCAAGAGGTAGACAGCCTGATAACGAATTATTGTCAAGCGAGCTGATTATCTCCGCTATATGTAATAATCGTAATCAACACCGATCGAATATTGATAATATTGATAGCGATCATTCGGAAGCTTATCTTTAGTTGAAGTTGATGAATGAGCTTGCATCAGACCTAAACATACAGACCGTTTACCGTTATTTTACCTCTGACAGCAGCAAGCCAACAGCAACCTTATTGTGACGAGAATAAAGATCACAATGATTGTGAAAGACCAGTCATTGGCAGCAATACAACAGCAACCTTATCAGAATGAGAATAAAGATCACTGTGATTTGGAAAATAGTGCAAAATCAAAGGTAAAGTAACTGTGAAAGGACTACATGATTACGGAAAAACACGCTCATATTCCTCAAACGCAGAAGTATAGTACAACCATATTTCGCTAGTTTTGCTCCCATCTAAAGGAAAAATGGAAAGGCAGCGATGCTATTGTCACTAACCACTCTAACCAGGCATAAATAAAGACGCCAAGAAGAAGCCAAGAAGCTACCTACTTTAAATTTCCCGAATCTGAGTTGTCGCAATATGACGGTTTAATTAATGCTATCATAATTCCAGTGTAAGAGAGAGATGGAGCTATACCGGGTATCGTGGGTGTCGTGTTTCGTGTCGTGTGTGGGTGTCGTGTCGTGGGCGTGGGGGATGTGGTGGGTTTCTGTATGAATGTTGATGGCTATAAGAGTAGGGGTAGACCAAAGAAACGATGGATGGACCGTGTGAATGATGATATGGTTAGAAAGGGGGTGACTACCGAGATGACGACTAATAGAGAAGTATGGAAGAAAAAGACATGTTGCGCCGACCCCAAATAAATTGGGATAAGGGCAGGAGAATGCCGCCAACCGTGCCGTCAATTTTATTTCGCGGGTTCGATTCCTGCACGGAACAAATATTTGTATGACCTACAAGTAGTTGTTCCGGGTCTGGCTGTTTGTGTATGTGAGTTTGAATGTTTGTAAACGCACCCACAATATAGGATAAATTCCTAGTGTGGGGAAAAGTTAAAAAAAAAAAAGATTTTGATAACTGGCAAAACGAAGGTGTACTGTAGGTACACCTCTGATTAACCCTTCCAGCATTACACGCTTGATATTATGTTAAGTTTATACATCAGTAGTCTCAACACTACAGGATCTAATCTAAAGCATCAATAAATAATGCAATGACACCAGTTGAATGCGAGGAAGGAAAGCAAGAACAAATCAAAATCCAGACTTCCTAAGCACCTATACTTTTAATATCATACGTTAATATTCAAACGAACATCTTTCCTGTAAGGTGTATATTGTGGCATTGGTTGTGTCCAAGGTGTTTGAGCGTACATATGTACATAAACTTTTCCTTCTTCCCATGAGGGTAGGTGGACACTCAGAACGCCACCTGCTACGATCCTCACATAGGTACTCCTTTTGTTTCGTTAACGTTCATACATGTGGTATGCTCCTGAATACGGAAATGCCAGTATTTGGTTAATCAGCCGGTCCTTGTTTGGTAGGCGGAACATGTCTTTTTCTTCCATTAATCGAATCTATTAATAGAAGTAAAAAGTTATATCTGTTACGGCTAATAGCCGAAGTGTGGCTACACCTAGTTGCCGGGTAGAACTAGGTGCATCCTACGTCGACGTAGCCCCGCTTCGCAGGGCTCCTATTTCTGTGTACAGGGTTTAAAGTAACCTAACCTTGACAGCGGTTTAAATCGGCATTTTTTGAGGGTTCTAGTGCTTATAAAAATAATGTATCATCAAAAAGAAAAACATAGGGACATACAAGTAGTTAATATTTATTATTCTGTAAAAAATCATTGCTTTATATGGTCATTAACCAGAAAGAAAACAGGCGAGAGCGTTTCTATAGAGAATAGACCACCCGCATTTCCTCATAAAGACCATATAATAAGTATTCTAAACATCTCGTTTAACAGTTATACAATATTTTCTGTGACCTTACACAGTGACGCTTGAGGAAGACTTTAGCGCGTTGAATTCCGATGGAAATAGTCCTTGTTTTAGACTCGACTATAGTGAATTAATTAGCACTGATGTAGGCAACGAGTCATTAGGCGTGATACAATGGTTTGATAGGTTATTATTCGATCTTGGCGCCAACTTTCCTTGAAGAATGGCCTATATATTATCAGGGCACCGCCCCTCGCAGACTCCCGCCCCGGGCTATGGCCCTTTTGGCCCTAGGATAAATACGCCACTGTACGGAACCCTTCGTGTTTTTGCGAGTCCGACTCGCACTTGGCCAGTTTTTTATTACCTACATTTTATCAAGATTCTGGGCCCTCAATTCCCTAAATATCGGCCTGACCTCGAGTGCCCAGACATTGCAATTTATCCAATCAAATCACAAATGTCGTTGGCAGTTCATTTATGGAATTCTCCCTTTTTACAATACAACAACACGATTATGGAGTATCAGTTTATACTTATTAAGCCCATAAAGGTACCTATTTAAAACTATAGAAGACTAACCTTAATAGTTGCCAAAATCGTACAAAATATCACATTTTTTTTGCAATTCTGTCTTCAATGACATATTTATTACCTTTGATTGAAATTTAAAAAAAATGTGTGAAATGGCAATTTTTGTTATTAGCGGTCAACTCAGCAGGTCGAGATTTGCGCAAACGCAGCGCGCGTCTCGCGTCTCGCAAAGGAAGAATCATAATGGGTAATTTGTACGCTCGTAAGGGGAAGACGGAGCGCGTTTCCATTCAACGGTACGATACGAGAATCGTAACGTGTGACTTTTGAGCTTTTATCATCTCAACTTTATTTAAGAGATTTTTAATAGCAATTGTATAAGTAAGTAGGTACGTATTTTGGATACCTACTAAAATAGTATTGAAATTAAACTGAAATATTTGATAATTTCGATATTTAGAATTAGTAAATTAAACTGGTGCATAATACTAAAAACTAGACTGTAGTTGTTTTTCGTTTCGCTCTAAACTTACATAGACGCTTTTTGAAGTACGTAAATATAGCCAATATGTAACGTGATATTTCAAAATAACTCAAAACATAACGAATTATTATTCCTATTCTATAATATTATATTTATTATAATACACATAAAGACATCCCCCGCAACGACTTGTTTCCTAGATCTTATGCTGACTCCTTTATACCTTATATTGGAATAGTCCAACAGATCCTGCCTAATTGCTAGCGGCTTCCAGTTCCAGCATCAGGTACCTATCCGTAATTTAGTTTCTAGGTTAAACCTTAGCTGCTATTACCATAGCAGCTATGGTTTACACATACCTGTTATGCTGTCTATTTATCTCTGCATACCCCTTCGCGGGGAATACAGGCGTGATATTATATTATATGGTGTGGGATGTGACTTCATCATACCCGAATTTGTGTCCTAAAAACGACTAATATAGGTAGTACACAAAAACTAGACTACTAAAAACTAAAATACACCCGGAATTTCTCGGATCTTGGGTGCGGTTCATTTCATATCGGCGTCTCCTCCTTTTCTACTCATTTGAAAAAAATCACTCACGTCACGTCATTTAATAATATCGTATCGTCATACAATGGACACGCGCACATCGGTATCACTTACGGTCGGCTATACTTCCTCAACTCATTGTTAGCAACTCCTTGCGACCTGGCAAAAATGCTCTCAATGACTCACGTAAGAGATAGTAGCCTGATGTACAGACGGCGCACATCCAAGCTACTACAATCTGTCAAATTTCTTTAATAGATCTTCAACTTTATCGCTGAGACATTAGGTTTAAGGTTGATTGGGAAAATTTGACAGTTTCGGGTAACTTCATGTGCTGGCGTCTGTACCTACCTACAGGATAAGCAGACATTTACGTAGAAAAAAACTGGTAGGTACTCGAATCTTTCCTGGCCCTTATGCATCTAAGAGTTTTTTAATACAGTTGCTCAAAAAGTGGTGTATTGCAGGGACGTATAGCGTTCGGGATGTGGGCTATTACATACTAGTGCTTTTTTTTTACCTTTCCCGAACTCGTGCGTTCTCTTTCCCAACTGTCAAAATAATGTCTATTAAAAAGAAAAACCAACCATGAAGTTTTTACTAAAGAGTTTTTGTGATTCATACAAATACGTATATTTCTAAAAAGAAGCTACTAATTTATTTCAATACCAGATTTAATTGAATGAGTTAGGTTAGGTTTCATTTCATCTCATTAAATTTCATTTTCATTTCATATCAATAAAAAAAATATAATAAAGACTAAGCTGTATGGATAGTTCCCTTTGCCTACTAAAATGGGTGAAGAAAAAAAAACTCTGCTTATATTCTACGGTTGGCGCCATTTTCCAGAAATTTTCTTTGCGAGTTTAGTTGTTTGTTGCACAAAATGAGTAATTCCGACCCTATTTTTTTTTAATTAACGCCACCGGAACTCAGTACCTATAATTGCACAAAATGCTTCGGAGAAAATTTTACCGGAAAAGTCAAAAAGTCGTTACATATCCACATACGACTAATTTATTGCGTAGAGAGAAGAGAAAAAAGCAATATTGTGTTTTTATTATTTTATTAAATTGCTTTATTTTTTCGCAACTGTATTAAAAATAGTCGTTCAGTACACCTGCGGAACCGTCATTGCAACTTGTTCCGACTGTCAACCCTCGCCTTCGGCTGCGCCTCGGCTCGGGTAGACATTTGTCGGAACCCTTTGCAATGACAGCCTTTCCGCACTTGTAATGAAATATACTATTCTATGCAGGCAAATGGGAGAGACAGGATCTGCAAGAGGAATCAGGGAATCAATCTATCAAATCAGGGATCGGATCCGATCCGTCGCTTTTTGTCAGGCATACAGTTATTTTAAATTTGCTAAAATTTTGACATATTTTCGGCTTTTAGACGATTGAAAAGAACAGCACGCTAATTGCGTAGGTAACACACTATCAATATCAATCTGAATAATTTTGAAGGATATTGCTAATCCATTGCTTCATATGTTCGAAAAATTTGCTTGTTCAACAACGTAAATAACGCAATGAATGTTGTTGAACTGTCAAAATGAAAGCCATTCCTACTGTTAGTGTGTTGCGAAATTACCCCGTATGACGCTTCTCAGGAATCGAATTTAGAGCCATAGACCGAATACCTTTGCGTGTTTCCTAAGACGTGTCTACATATTTGTGACGTTCTATATAAAAAGCTGCTTCATCAAGCTTGCGTGCACGATTCATTTTACACTGTTCCATCCTTGATTGAGTCATTATCACGAACAAAACGATTGCTTCCGTAACTAATTATTATCATCAATTATCATGTTTAGGACACTATTTATAGGCACAAATTAAAAAGATTTGTTATGTTCCATCATTGACCTCATACATCGTATTCCATCAGGCGTTATTGAGGTCAAGATCAGGTCCATTCAGCAGTATAAAAAAATAAAAAGAAGCTGTCAAAATTTACTTCAAGGTACAGACACCAGCTGCAAGCTACCCAAAAAGCTTTAGCGATAAAGTTGAAAATCTATTTGACAGATTGTAGTAACTTGTTATGCTGGCGTCTTTACATTGTATTAAAACAAAGTAGCTTTTCGTGTCTGACTGTGTGACTGTACTGTTATGTTCTTCTAAACTACGCAACAGATTTTGATGCGAATTTCGCCATCACATTTATTCAGGGAAGGTTTTATGTGTCTAAACCTACATGAATTATCCATATCCATATTAATATTATAAATTCGAAAGTAACTCTGTCTGTCTGTTACCTTTTCACGCCTAAACCACTGAACGGATTTTGATAAAATTTGGCAGAGAGATAGATTGCATCCCGGGGAAGGACATAGGATAGTTTCTATCGACATACCTCGCGGGCGAAGCCACGGGCGGAAGCTAGTACATAATAAAGGGATCTCCGTGTTTTGTCAAGTCGTAAAAACCGTGCGAAGCAATGGCGGGTAGCTAGTTGATAAGAGAAACGTCCTATTTCTTTGCCTCTACTTCAACCAGGAATTAATAGGCGTCATGCATGATACAAGATGGAGGGGCCCATGGCTAAATAATAACAGCCGCACAGGTCGATCGATCAGGTTAAGCTACGCTTGCCGCGGTTGGTCTGTGGATGGGCGACCATCTTTAGATACCGAGACCCCTCCGTGCCTCGGAAAGCACGTTAAGCCGTTGGTCCCGGCTATCATTCGTAGATCTTTGGCAGTCGTTACGGGTAGTCAGAAGCCCGAAAGTCTGACAACCAGTCTTACAACATTTTGATACCAAGGGGTATCGTATTACCCAGTAACTGGGTTGTGGAGGTCAGATAGGCAGTCGCTCCATGTAAAATACTGGTGTTCAGCTGCATCCGGTTAGACTGGAAGCCGACCTCAACATAGTTGAGAAAAGGCAGGCAGATGATGCATGATACAAGATGGATGTTACCTTTGGTTGAACTTATAATGCTTATTTATAGTAATTCTATTTCCACATGATCTCAGGAATCTAGGTCACATGTCCAAGGATCACTGAATTCATGTAGAGGTCGCTACACCATGCCTTGCGTGCACCGTAATGACAGTTTCCCTCAGTTGAATCATACCATGAACTATAAATTGCTTCCGCAAATTACTGTCACTAGCGACACATTGTTACGTAAAGATGGACAATGGGCCATGACCTGTAATACGCCTGAAGGCAATCGAACCTACACTACACTACCCGTAGTAAGTGAAAGTCGTCTGCCCTAATCGGCGTCAGTGCGTCTTGTATCCCCACGAATTGATGGACCAAATGCGTGGCGTCCCACGGTAATTATTTCGTCCTCAAAACATCTTAGTTTCTTGTTTTCATGAGTATCGTATTACCCACTGAAAACTGGGTTCATCATTTCAGCCGAAAGACGTCCACTGCTGGACAGGACATAGGCCTCCCCCAAGCTCCACGGACCGAATGGGAGTCTAAGTGCGGAAAAGGGAGTCCCATCATCATCATCATCCCCTAAGAACCTCCACTTCGACCGGTTCTGTGCTTCTCGCATCCAACGAGTTCCTGCGGCCTTCACAAGGTCGGTCACTGGGTTGTGGAGGTCAAATAGGCATTGCCTGCATGTAAAATACTGGTATTCAGCTGCATCCGGTTAGACTGGAAGCCGACCCCAACATAGTTAAGAAAAGGCTAGGCAAATTGATTGATGGTTGGTTGGTAGCTGAACTGACTGGTAGCGCCAGCAGTTTACATGGCATGATACGAGTTCGAAAAAGTTCAGCTTTATAAAACAGAAAGAAAAAAAAAGTATTTATTTTGACTTGCACAGGAAGAAAAAGAAGAAAAGAAAAGGAAAAGTGTCTATCACTAATCCCAGTGTCTCTACCAAGACTTTTTTCTCGACTCATATTTATGCCTCTCAACTAAAATATATCGTAACTAGCTTCCGCCCGCGAGGTATGTCGATAAAAACTATCCTATGTAATTCCCTGAGATGCAATCTATCTCTCTGCCAAATTTTATCGAAATCTGTTCAGTGGTTTAGGCGTGAAAAGGTAACATACAGACAGACAGTTACTTTCGAATTTATAATATTAGTATGGATATTTCCCACCGTAGGACGTTGCATAGTAATGTGTAAAAGCAATGACAGCTCAATAGTAAGAAATCATAAATAGTGCATGTAGTCTAGTTTTAATTAATGTCAGAACTGCAATATAGGGAAACCTAGTGGTTTCCTTGTATCGATTAATTTGAAATAATAGAGGAAATCAATACAAGATCGATAGTTAGCAATAGTTATTGCTGGCACAAATTAATGGGTTTCGTATGTTTTTTTTTTAAGTAATTCTGTGGTATTTTTTTTTTTGTTGACTGTGGTTTCTTAATTTATGCTGTGGGTTATATTATATCCCTTTACCCGTTAGGCTATTATAGAAATCAAGTCAGTTTATTATAGTTAGGTTTAATCTATATAGGGTGACTGGGTAATTAGTGACCGATACTTAAACACGTGATTTTACTCATCATTATGAACAACTTTTACTATAGGACCAAACCTGAAATCGTGAAAAAAAAAACAGCTGTTCTCTACATTTTGTCGAGGTAGACGAACATAAATGTAGGGAACAGCTGATTTTTCATCGTTTTTCAAACTTACTTTGATAAACGATGACTATCAGTATGGAATGTTAGACCTAAACAATTCTTGGAATCAAGGGTTTAAGGGTGTTGTTTACATGTAGAAAGTACCTATTTCCGGGAATTTGATAATGACTTTTGTCCACCTGGCTTGTTCTACGGCGGACACTGTGTGTCGCGCGCGATTTTATTGCGTGTCGCGCCTGTTTGAAGGAGCCTTAACGCGTTCTGTGAGGCACGGAGGGGTCTCGATATGTAATGGATTTTCGTCCACGAACCGACCGCGGCAAACGTATATTAAACCTTCGATCGACTTGTGCGGCGGCTATCACGGAGCCTAGCATCAAATACCCTTGGAATTTGACCAAAAAAAAATCCCTAAGGGCTTTGCCCCTTTGGTAAAAAAATGTCGTAATAAACAATAATCTACAAAGCAATCAATGTTTATCTTCAATTTACAAAGGTAGAATGATGAGGATACCGGCCTGATGATCATAATGAATACTAATGAGTTTAATACCCTGAGGATGACGACTATCACCTTACATTATATATTATGTATGGTTATATATTATGTAGTATGTTTTTTATTGCATCTGTTTGTTTCCCAATTAAAAAAAATAAATACAGAGTCAGGTATAGGTAAATCTCGTGTTCAAATTGACTAAAACTGACAAAAAATATGCCTTATTGTGAGGTTGTAGGGGGTAATCTTCGGAACTACTGATTCGATCCCGAAAATTCTTTCACTAATGAGAAGCTACATTATCCCTCAGTGTCATAGGCTATGTTTTATGTTAAACCGAGAAACTTCACGCGAACGAAGTCGCGGGTAGAAGCTAGTAATAAATAATCCATCAATGAATGCCGTTTGGAATTAGAAATTTAATGGTATATTTTTAATTATAATTAAAATTGTTAATGAAGGGGGGGGGTGGTTGTTTAATTATGATTTGAGTTCCATCACTGTAGGTATTAAAATACGACTTGAAAATATTTTTTTTTTTTGTCAAAATTATTTACGGTTTAAGATGCACTGCTATAAAAAACCAACCTTTTGACCGTTTTCAAAGCGACCCAAATTAATTAGTACCACTTAACATTTCCATAAAAGAAAAGCTTGCTCACTAACTCACCATAGCAACTTACCTCCATCAACGAACATCACAGAAAATCACGTGAATTCATTACGCCTGTTATTACGCGTTCATTAGCGCGCTTGTTAGAGTTGGGCTATCGATAAATGGCATTGTTATCGATAGCGGAGGACGCTCTAACTGTTACGGCAAACTGTGGTGCCTAATGCGTGAGGCAATGATAGTAAGTAGTAAGGCTGCGGCCTGAGAGGCGCGGATAGCGGTTTTCAGGTAGAAAATTAAATTACAACTGTTACAAGTTTAAAAGGGATTGTAACATAAAATAACATCGCGCCTGTATCCCCGAAAGGTTAGGCAGAGGTGTATCACATATCATCCACATTCACATGTGTGCTTGGGCTCTCATGTGATATGAGAAGCCAAAGTACACGTTTCCCAATCTCACACACACTCACACAACGCAAACAACACACACGATTCCCAGTCACACACACAGAATCAACCACACAGTCATTTTACTTTTTTAATATTACTTTTTAATTTTACTTTTTACTGTTATTTTGCTTTCCAAATGTTCCTTTAAATCACAACATAATACTCGTAGTATATTCTTTTGGTGTAATATCAGCTTACCAGCTCATAATTTCCATAGGGATCTAGTGTCCAAGTGGCAGTAGAACACTGACTCCTAAGTCACAGGTATTCCTAGTTTAGGAGTCAGGGTTTCAATTTTCGTGCGCCTTTAATTATTGTGAACTTTAGCTAGATATTATGCATAATTGTAAGGACTTGTATCAATAAAGTATTATTATTATTATCTATAGTACACCCACATTTCGCCAGTTATATGTTTAAGAGGAAATGCTGTCGGAGAGAATTTCGAAAAAGCCTAAGTAAAAAGTCATAATTCGAGGTTTGGCTCTCGTCTATTTCCTCCTCCTTTATTAGACCAATTTAAAAGATATTTCATAAACTGAATAAGAAAGATATAATTATACTGTGTCCCTGTTTTTTTTTTCATTATTAGTTGTCAAATTTATACACTAGGCCTGTAGACAGCGGATTAAATCGGCATTTTTTGAGAGTTCTAGTGCTTATATGTATCATCAAGAAAGAAAACATAGGGAAATACAAGTAGTTAATATTTATTATTCTGTAAAAAAATCATTGCTTTATGGTCATTAACCAGAAAGAAAACAGGCGAGAGCGTTTTTATGGAGAAACGACCACCCGCATTTCCTCTTAAGTACTTTGTAATAGGGGGCAAACCTATTGCCATCAACCGGGCACAAATCCAGACTGTGGGCTACTACTGAGAAATTCCTAATGGAAAAACCCAATAACACTTTGCCCGACCTGTGGAATCGAACCCAGGACCATCTCCTCCTCAGCAGTTTCGCTTGCGACCACTAGACCAACAAGCTAGTCAAATGGATTCTGCGAAAGATTATTATGATTAGAAAGGGAATGAATACAGAGATGAAGTGTGGAAGAAGACATGTTGAGCCAAACAATAAAATATTGGAGATAGGGAAGGTAAATAGATGATGATAAATGAAAAAATGTAGAATCAAATCCTCCTGGGATCCTGATTTCCAAGATACATTTATTTGCCTAGCACAGATATAAAAGATGTTATAAAAGGTTCATAAAGTACACTGTATTATAACCATGTGAGGTGTGCAAATATACTGGCGGCACGGTTGGCGCAGTGGTTAAGCGATTGGCTGCTGCGCTGCGTGTCGCGGGTTCGATTCCCGCACGGAACTAATATTTGTATGACCTACAAGTAGTTGTTCCGGGTCTGGCTGTTTGTGTATGTGAGTTTAAATGTTTGTAAACGCACCCACGACACAGGAGAAATTCCTTGTGTGTGGCAACGTTTAAAAAAAAAAAAAAAAAAAACTCGTATTAGGAACATTACGACACATTCTTATTAATTTATCTTATTAAATTACATTTCATATAAATAATAGGTACTAAAAAATATTGTTCAGTGATAACAGATTTGTAAGTAATGAGTAATAAACTAAGTAAGTACCTAATACAAATAAATGATAATTATAATACATCTTATTCTAGTACTTAGATGAATCTTATCTCTTGTCATTATTTCTTCGAAAGTTTTACTGGTCGGTAATTGCAATTGCATCATTCAAGTACCTATCTTTGTGATGTTTACAAATACAGATTTATTCAGTCTGTGCACGTGATGTTCCTCAGATTTGACCCTAGTTTTATGTTATTAAAAGGATCTTATTTTGTCAATAAATACCATAAACAACCAAAACAAAATCATAACCCGCCTTTGGCTTTGACGTGATCGGGTAAAAAAATAACAAACCTACCTAATTATTTACGATTCGGTTTTTCGGTAATTTATAAATGCGATGTAAAATTATGATTTGCAAATTAATGATTTACTTATAGTTTTTAACGTAAAAAAGCAACGCGCATTCAAGTAATCCTAAACAAAAAATAAAGACTACATGAATGATGATATTGATGATAATATTATCATTGAAATAAAAAGTGGTCCTTACAAATTATTATAAGTAGGTAAGTATCGTTAAGCCAATTAAAAGCTAACTTCATAAAAATCATCTCATCATCTGCCTGCCTTTTCCCAACTATGTTGGGGTCGGCTTCCAGTCTAACCGTATGCAGCTGAATACCAGTATTTTACATGGAGCGACTGCTATCTGACCTCCACAACCCAGCTACTGGGTAATACGATACCCCTTAGTAAGACTGGTTGTCAGACTTTCGGGCTTCTGACTACCCGTAACGGCTGTCAAAAATCCACGAATGATAAGGCGCGTACGCACGTACGAACAAATTTGTTGCGTTACATGATACGCAACAACTTGGTTCGCACGTGCGTACCACTATCGAACATCGAACACTCTGTTCGTCAAACATGTTCGCGGCGATCCTTGTAGTGTGTTCTGTATGGACGGTGTTCGAAGAGCTTTAATAAATGTTACGCAACAAAACTGTTCGTATACCTAGATCTGGGCCGTCATGGCTACTAAGATAGAGTTCACGACTGTTGTTCGCGAACTCGACTCGAACTATGTTTGCGTTCGTGTTCGAATATGCCGTCCATACGTACGAACCAAATGTTCGGGTCTGGTGTTTATGTTCGCTATGTTCGTGTTCGTACGTGCGTACGCGCCTACAGCCGGAAGGCACGGAGGGTTCTCGCCCTCGGTATGTAAAGATCACCCATCCTCAGAACAACCGCGGCAAGCATAGCTTAACCTGATCGATCGAACTGTGCGGCTTATTATTTAGCCACGAACTTCATAAAAATGTAGGAGAAATATAAAAATCAGTCCTTGTAATAATTATTTCTACTCTTAATTGAAGTAGGTAGGTAAGATTAGTATAATCAATTAAAAAAAAAACAACACCCAAACACAATTAAATTCTCATAAAGCTATCGATCGCCATAAATCACAGCGACGCGCGACGCACAGACTCCTGCGCAGGTCTCAGTCCGCCGCCTTAGTTTTCAGCTTCAGATGCGCGCGGGAGCATCGTATCTCATTAGTTTTGTTCACCTGGACGGGACGGACGGCCGCTAAGTAAAGGACAACCGACAAACTAAACCGGCATTTTTCCAAAATTCAAAATTTAATGCTATTTGAATTCTGTGCGCAAAAAAATAAGGTGTAAAATCAATCGAAATGGCAACTTTTTTCGAAAATTCGAAATGTAAAGTTTTTGATTTTGAATCCTGTGAGCTAAAGTGCATTTTTGAAATGCAATTTTCTTTTTATTAGTGATGTGAAAATTGCTTGGCTGGTGGAAATTATTTTTGAGTGATACTTAGTCGCATGTTTTTTTAATCTTTATTTTTAGTTGATGATTGATTAGGTTTAAACTCATAAATCATTGCCAATCATCCGTCTCATTACCGCAATTTCAGCCTAATTGGCGCCTCGCGATAGGAAAATTTCATTGTTACTACCTCCTAGAAAAAATTATATACAATCATAGGATAATCATGGTCATTTTCCTAAAACTCGTATGTATCATACACAGTAATATTTCGCAAATTACACTGCATTTATTTGCCGTATTATCTTTAAGTTTTTTTTTTTATAAAAATAACTTCACTTCAGTATATTTTAAGGTGAAAGCGCCAGTGTAGCCCGCAAAATTCAATTTTTTTTAGGTTTTTTGCAATTTGCTGGTCAATATTAAGTTGTACGTTGATTAAAATATGATTCGCGGCCGTAACAAATATGTATTTACAGAATTATAATCATTAAAGTCATCAACACAACTCTCTAAGACCATGTAATCCCCAAGAATGACTATTTCATGAAATCTTAACATTTGGGGATTACATGGTCTTAGAGAGTTGTGTTGATGACTTTAATGATTATAATTCTGTAAATACATATTTGTTACGACCGCGAATCATATTTTAATCAACGTACAACTTAATACTGACCAGCAAATTGCAAAAAACGTAAGAAAATTTGAATTTCGCGGGCCACCTTAGAGCTTCCCCCTTAATAGCGTATATCTATTCTCAAAAACACACATTATCATCCAAAAAATACTAAAGGATAAAAATATAAACTACCTTACCTTAAACATGTTTGCATTAACAAGAACCTCACACACGACATTATCACTCACAGTCCACTAACATTATAATATAAAATAAAAACAAACATATTCACACATAAACGGGTAAAACCAAATCCGAGCTTTCAGTGATGCGTTAAACTGACTTTTACGCATCACTGAAATCTTGGGTTTGGTTTTCTCGTGACTTAAAATCCGCGAAAGTTTTCACTCACATATAATTTCCACCAGTTCCATCGACTTAACGCGCAAAGCTCCGCAAAAAAGTCTTATTTATAAATGTGGTGATACAAAAGTGGTGCTATGAAGTGGAAAAGACAGACCCTGGTGTCAGGGGACACCTCCGAGGATGAGATAGGACACAACTACTTGAGCACTTTGGTAAGTGGTAGATAATAGAAGATGCCATCTTGGTTTGAGCTGGTCCTGAGAGCCTATGGTCTCCCAAACGGAACTGATTTAAATAAGACTAGGAACTGATCGACACCTTGATCAGTTGCAGGTGTATCTGCTTCATAAGTGCCGCTATCATGTTTATTCGGAAGACATTGCTGTACATTGGCCTCTCCTAAGGATTGCCACAATAACAGATTCTGCTGGTAGGAAAGACCACACCAGCATTATCCCGCAAACTTCACTAGTTTGTCGGTCCACCTTGTGGAGGGCCAAAATTTACATGTAAATCTCAAATATATTTAATTCGAAATTATTGAATGCACCTTAATGCATTCAAGATGATGATATGTTTTTAATTTATAAAGCTATCAAACGAGCCATCTTAAATCATCTAATCACATGAGAACCGTAGTGAATTACTTATCTCAATAATTAACTCGTTAAGTCTTTGTTGGTAACACTTCTCTTTTTCTAGAATTATATCACCAAAAATACTGTGGTCTTTTGTCGGAGCCGCATTTCCAAATTTCCAACAACCAACCCTGTGGGGTAATTGCGTAACACTATCAGTAGCATTGGCTTTCATTTTGAGAGTTCAACAACATTCATTGTGTTATTTCGTAAGCCTCTTAAACTGTTCCAAAGAGTTTCTGTTACCTTTCTTCTCCATGTCCAAAAGAACAAATAAATACACAAGAATTCAAGAGGTCGTCGCATTTTAAATAACCCTCCTTACGCAATAGTAACAATTTCTGCGAAATTTACGCCAAAGTGGCATCAACAATTGTCTGAGTAGTGTACGCCTGCGGGTTCGCCTACGGGCTTCACATTAACAAGCGGCTATCAGCTGATCCTTACTACTTACACGTAAGGAATGTGGTACTTAGATAGATTTATTTTTATATTTCATTCAAGTTTTCGAAAAGGACGTTTTTATGTTTCCGAGTCTCATCGACTGAAATCGTCTTCAATGTTAATTAGTTTTCTGGGGTTCTTTTTCATCATCTCCATGGTTCGAAGCTCTTCTTCTCGGATGTAGAGGAAGAAGTTTCTCATGACCAATAAAATATGGTTTTTCCCAACTGGCTGTTTGTTTTTCATGCATCATGCTGAGATAGGAGCCTTTTGGCCTCGTACAGGACTTTCTGTTGTTTTTTTCTTTTATGTTTATTTTTAGTGATCTTCCTGTGTTTGTCACAATAAATACTTTTTCTTTATTTGCTTTCTGTAAGCTCCTCTGAAAGAGGCGGTTTATGAGTTATGACGGTATGGGCATGTCATGTTGGGAATGGAAAACCCGTAAAATTGTGGGCTGTTCGTAAGTACTAACAGTCTTCCCGTTATTCTGTGGGAAACTCAGGAATGAGGACATGCTCTAGTTTCAGATGTAGTTTTTTGTATAAATAAACAGGACAGTCCTTGTCAAACAAGCCATGGCTTAAAAACTGTTAAAAAAACGTTATTTCACGAAACGCACTTTCGTGTCGCGTGAACGAACGTGTAAATCCAAAGAATAATAGATTTTATTTATTTTATTTTTAGCCTATCTTTTCCCACTTGCAAGGCAATGGTCTCCTTACCCCTTTCCACTCCTCTCTGTCTCGAGCTATTGTGGACCAATCCTGTCGCACGTCCCGCCATCTTCCCCTGGGTCAGCCTCGATGTCGTCGGACGTTTTCTGGGACCACATATTGGTAGATTTTTTGATGGTATGACCAATAAACAGCGCACTATTGAATTTAACATGAACTAATTTGGAAAGATGACAAAATAATATAATGTTTTAGAATTTAATTATCGATAAGTATTAATTCTGTTGCTTATTAGGAATTACCAAAACCGCAGGTCCGTCATTGTTAAATAAATAGATGGCTATTATATTTAAAAACCTCGTGATGATGATAGGTCACCTTAAAAACAAGTTAACCCATAAATACCTTAAAGTCAAAGTCATTCGAAGTCAGTCAAAGTCATCATTTATTTCAAATAGGCACATTAAAGGCACTTTTGAACGTCAAAACATACAACTAAATAGAATTGATACTAGATCTCGTTTAAACCAATTTTCTCTTATTTTAGAAGTTACAGGGACACACATTTTACCACTTTGGAAATGTCTCTCGCGCAAACTATTCAGTTTAAAAAAAATTATATTAGTAACCTCAATATCATTTTTGAAGACCTATCCATAGATACCCCACACGTAAGGGTTTGATGAAAAAAAAAATTGAGTTTCAGTTCTAAGTATGGGGAACCCCCATAATTTATTGTTTTTTCTATTTTTTTGTGAAAATCTTAATGCGGTTCACAGAATACATCTACTTACCAAGTTTCAACACCAACAGTGTAGTTCTAATAGTTTCGGAAAAAAGTGGCTGTGACATACGGACGGACAGACAGACATGACGAATCCATAAGGGTTCCGTTTTTGCTACGGAACCCTAAAAATTAAGCAATGCCAGGTAAAATTATGTGATAGACACATGGTGCTCACATACTTACAAATTATTTACAAATATTGCAAAAGTATATGATTTTCCTAGAATTACTTTTGGTAATAAAGCTGCAGATAGAGTTGGCTGGGTAACCAACTCTTCAGATTTATTACTAAAAGTAACTAGGTTGTGGAGGTCAGATAGGCAGTCGCTCCATGTAAAATACTGATATTCAGCTGCATCCGGTTAGACTGGAAGCCGACCTCAACATAGTTGGGGAAAAGGCTAGGCAGATGATGAAAATGGTGTCTTACGACTTCCACTCGAACGAAGTCGCGGGCAGAAGCTAGTAAATGATTTGTCTTACCGCAGATTTTATGGTCCTATATCATTCTTAAAAGTAATCAATTTTGGCACTAATCTGGTAAGCAATTTTATTTTTAAAAAAAGTTGATGGTCTTGTTCTTTGATTTTTTGGAAACTTTATTGGTCCTTTTATACGCTTTTCGAATTTTAATGAAGTACCTACTTACGTTAACGATGTTTTTTTAATGGTTTTGTGAAATCCAAAAATTCATTCTGGTTTAATAATAATAAATCCTTTACGTTATGACTCCGAATATGTTGAAAGCGTTTAGAATAATCTAATTCTAAACTAAAATACTAGTTATTTATACCTCCAAGTGGACATAAAAACATTTCAATAGTTTCTTAATTAGCTTACTTATTTACTTAAAAAACACGTTAATTAGCCAAAAATACATCCCAGACAAAACATTATTTACTGATTCATCATCTGCCTAGCCGTTTCCTAACTATTTTTGGGGTCGGCTTCCAGTCTAACCGGGTGCAGCTGAATACCAGTATTTTACGTAAAATCCAATGGTATGCTGACAAAATAAGTCTTACTTAAAAAAAAATTATAAAGACTGTAATTAACAGTACAAAAGTATTTTTTTATCTAACTCTGTCCCTTATATTACGAAAAGGTTGCCGACTCACGAGATCACCTTGACACGAGTTCAATTAAGTTCAACAAAACAAATCTTCTTCTTCTAAAGTAAACATAAATATTATGGGACCCTTTTTTTTTGCACCCAAATGAGGATGTTGTGTTTATGACCCCCTGAATGCGGCCCCTAAACTGGTTTTCGGCGAGATTACTGTAAAAACTGGCTTTCATTGATAAGTGCATGTAAATCTTGGTGGGATGTGACAATGTTTATTGATAAGAAACCGGATAACTGACTTTGGGTGCCTGATGATGGACGGCATCCCCGAGGCCTGTCCAGAAAGAGGTGGTGAGATGATCTGGACGCGTACCGCGAGGGCTGGTTTGAGGTGGTGCGGGGCTTCTTTGAAGGACTTGGGGGAGGTCTTTAAAAACTGATTCTGGAAAAAGTAAGGGCTGTCTCGATGTTGAAATTTCGCATGTTTGCTAACATATTCTTTTACATAAAAAGTTCCTAACAAGTTTCTCATAACGAAAAGTACTTAAATACCAATTTGACATAGTAGGTATGTCAAATTGGTATTTACTTTTCGTTTAGCAATCTACATTTAATTATACTTCTCAAAATATATTGTGCACCCATTTGGATGAAATCATGTGGCTAGTTCCAAACATCAAAATATTTAAAAATGTTAAATATTATAAAAAAAAATCCAAATTATAAACCAATGCCAAAACTAATGTCTTTCTCGGGTAGTTGAGGAAAAACTATTAACAGAATATCCTCCAGACATAAATGAAAGTCATGTGATTTCACCTATTATTGCAAAATTTCTTTTAATAGCGGTTAAGTCCCATCGCATCGCCTTCCCATCTCTTCCCATCCATCCCATCCTATTCTTTCCTATTTCTTCTCTTATACCAAATTGGCATAAGAAAATCATGAAGACATTTTTTTTTAATAAAAAAAAAATCATAACATTAAAAAATAAAGAAAGTGGGGAATAAGTACCTACATAATTATATTAATTACAGTCATTTGATTTCAATGACTCAAGACAGACATGTGTGAATAAAGGAAAGGGAGGTCTTTGCTCAGCAGTGGATCATTTGATACGGGCTAAATAGATAGAAAGATTTTTTTTAAGTTAGTACATGATTTAACTCAATTTTTTTTACCTAAATCATAAATTGGAGTTTGACGCAAGCGCAGACATATCGCCTGGAAAGCGCTAATTCGACACAAGTGTCTAATGAGATGATCACGAAGATGACGCCTTATTACCTTAAAAACTTATCAAATCTTCGATTCCATATTATTAACATAACTCTACTAATCAAATTGTCCTTGTATTTTGATGCGGCTAAGATTTGTCGGTATGAGTAGTCAGAAGACCAGAAATCTAACAACCAGTCTTACCAAGGGGGTATCGTTTTACCTAGCAACTGAGCTCTGCAGCCGGTCGATTCTGTAAAAATCTCACCGTGAAGTGAGTTTGTTTTTGCTAGGAATTGACACTATTGACAGCTCACTCCACGCTCACTTCACCTAAGTTTTCACGGTGAGATTTTTACAGAATGGTACCGCAGGTCAGATAGGCAGTCGGTCCATGTAAAATACTGGTATTCAGCTGGATCCGATTAGACTGGAAGCCGACCCCGACATAGTTGGGAAAAGGCTCGGCAGATGGATTTAGATTTTGATGAGACGAAGGGCGAATTTCACTAATGAAACCGTCTACTCTGTAAAAACCTCACCAACTTAGGATAAGTGATCCGTTATTTCAATTGATGTTAGGGATTGCCATTCACTTCAAGCTCATTTCACCCACAAGTTTTCACAGTGTGATTTTTACACAGTAGACCGGCTGATCGCCGTTTATGTGCTGATCGCCGTAAAAATATTCATGGAGCGGGAGAGGAAGACCAAAAACAGATGGATGAATTGTGTGAGGGGATGATATGAATGAAAAAAGGAGTGAATGATAACGTGACAGCTGTCAGGGGAGAATTTAAGAGAAATCATTTTTCGCCGATCCCAAGTTACATATGACAAAGGCAAAGAAAAAAAAATTACTCACCGTGAGTCAAGGCTTGCGCATAGGAACATGATCTATAAAACTATGATCTACCTACAATACGCTAATATGGCCGTTTTAAGTGAGAACACTAATTATTCATCGTCGATGATTAGCACAAGATCATGCGCTGATTGATATTTCGCTCGCCAATTTGAGTGTTTAGTTTCTAGGCCTGTTAAGTACTATGAAGATTTTTGTTGCCGATTTTAAAATATTAGATCATCATATTATGTCTACGACATTTTGACGTATTCCACGTTGGGCACCCGCTTAAATGGCACCTGCGTGAATGTGCCGTCACGTGCGTCAAGTGTATTCACCTGAGTTAATGCACCTGACACACAGCGGCACATTTTCAACTTTATTGCTAAAGCAGTTGATTGGGAAAATTTACAGTTTCGGGTAGCTTGATGTGCTTGATGTGGCGCTACTGGTGAGCATGAAGTTCAATTCTCGGATCGGGCAAAGTGTATATTGTGTTTTTTCATCTGGAATACCTCAGTAGCAGCTCGGAATCTGGAATTGTGCCCGGTTGATGGCAATAGGTTTGCCCCCTATTACATGGGACTGGCGAAATGTGGGGTACCTGCAGCTCTGCCCAACCTTTCAGGGAATACAGGCGCGATGTGTACCTTGTACTAATGTGTAGTGTGAGAGAAAAAATAGTATATTAGTATCAAAATATGAGATCTATGTCCTCTGCCTACCCCTTTAGGTCATCAAGCGTGAGTAATGTTGTAAATATGTAAAGTTTTTGAACTTTTATCACACAACATATTAAATAAATTGATGGTGGATTTACGGCCCACTCCCTCTTGCTGAACTTACTTAGAAGGCCTGTGTCCCAGCAGTGGGAACGTTATAAGGCTGAGTACGTTACGTTATATTAAATAAAAAAATATTTACCGAGGCAATCCCGAGTACTTATCAAAAATTTATTCACTTTAAAGTAGACTATCTTCTATCTGCGACTTCGTTCGCCTGGAAGTCGTAAGATACGTGTAGCGGTATCTACAACGCACGCAAAATCCTGCATCTCGCAAGCAGAGTTTACCGCGCATAGATACAACAGCTCGAAATGAATCATCGGGCGGTTGCCCGACAGACACAACACCCGTCTGGTCGGAGGATCCTCCCTTTTCTATAGAGTATGACTGTATGAGTGAACTTTACACCCTGTTCCTCATACCTCTATAACACAATATACCAAAATGCCTATGTGTTAATAGTTATTCTGCTATTCGTGGCGGAGTCAAATCCAACAAATCAAATATCATAAAAACCGGTTCAGCCATTCTTGAGTTGTAAATGGTGTAACTAACCCGACTTTGTTTTATTTATATAGATAGTACTTAGATAAATAAAAAAAAAATACCAAGGCAATCCCGAGTATGTATTTTATCAAAAGTTTATTCACTTTATAGTATAGTATAGTAGTACTAACATGACACGTGTGACATTAATAACAAGATATTAATAACAATAACACATAAATAACATCATATGACTCTTATCTTCAGGGAAAGTGATAAATTATGAACCAAAGTTCAAGACGTTGCTTTGTTTATAATGTAATTAATTCGATATAGAACGTGTAATGCTAATGTGTATTATCAATATCTAAACAATACCCACTAAAACTATGCGGGGTAGTAAAGTAACCACAAACACCTTTTTGCACCTATAAAAGGAAGTTTATGCTTATTTTACTATCCTGCAAAATCATCTTGCAACCTGCTAGCTAGGGTGAACTATGACAGTTTTCTGCTTTTCTAAATCAATTTCATGCGGATCAATTTTTCGACGCTATATTTTAGTTTGTAAACAGTTTTAAATTTTGTTTATTAATTAGGTACTTATTACTTGTTATTTACTTACTTACATATTATTATTTTAAATCTTTGGCAAATACATTTTAATTGTTCATTTAAACAATCACATAGTATTCTATTTACATACAAACAAACGTAATTTCCTATAATCGTGCGTGTGCCTTGGAACGGACTTGATCTAAATAACTGACAAATGATTGCCGATGACTTTATTATGGTCTGCCTATGTAAAACTTGACGGAAGTCGTGACAAGTCTTATATAGTGTTACTATGTGCAAATGTGCGTGGTCTTAGCAAGGAGAGTTGTTCCTTTGTGCTGGAGAATCGCAAGGTGCCAGAGTACAGTACATAACGCCTGTAATCGTGGCTAAATAATAACAGCCGCACAGGTCGATCGATCAGGTTAAGCTATGCTTGCCGCGGTTGGTCTGTGGATAGGTGACCATCTTTACATACCTAGATCCCTCCGTGCCTCAGAAAGCACGTTAAGCCGTTGGTCCCTGCTGTCATTCGTGGATCTTTGGCAGTCGTTATGGGTAGTCAGAAGCCTGAAAGTCTGACAACCAGTCTTACCAAGGGGTATCGTATTACCCAGTTACTGGGTTGTGGAGGTCAGATAGGCAATCGCTCCATGTAAAATACTGGCTTTCTGCTGCATCTGGCAGGAAGGTCAGGGTCTTATATATCATATAAAATATTGATTTATATGACCGAAAGAGGATGCTCTATTTATATTCGTCTGAATTTGTTGCTTGGGAATTGTTACAGGCAATTATTAACAATTACAACTTCTCAGATTTAATAGGATCCTGTTGATATTTCCGTCTGTGGGAAAATTCTCGGGAACGGATTGACTGTTTGGAAAGGCCCTCGGTCATCATAGGAATCCCGCCGAACAGAAGAGAGCTAACGCCATTTAATTAACTTGAACAACAGACTTCGACTATTCTACACTTCTAGACTTTACTCTTCTTAGCGTATCGTATCGATGGCAAATAGTTCAAACATCTTTGGTCCAAAATTCAGCTGTGCGAACTCCGCTCACTCATCATCATCTGCCTAGCCTTTTCCTGCTTCCAGTCTAACCGAATGCAACTGAATACCAGTATTTTACATGGAGCGACTGCCTATCTGACCTCCACAACCCAGTTACTAGGTAATACGATACACCTTGGTAAGACTGGTTGTCAGACTTTCGGGCTTCTGACTACCCGTAACGACTGTCAAAGATCCACGAATGACAGCCGGTACCAACGGCTTAACGTGCTTTTCGAGGCCCGGAAAGTCCCTGATAAAAAACCCAATAATGCTTTCCCCGAACTTAAAATCGAACCCAGGAGCTCATGCAGCAGTAGCGTTCGCGACTACTATACCAACAGTCTTTTTTTCTCCGCCAAAAAAAAATCTAGATATAAATACAATAGGCACCTAAACTGCTTCAAACAGGTAAAATATCATCAAACGAAGATAAATAAGCCTGTAATTGTAAATTCCTCAAGCGACAACAAGTCAACGTTTTTTAAGCTAATTGGATTGAAGAAATTAGCACTGAAAACGTTTAATCTAAATAATAGATCATAATTGTTTAACCAGAAAAACGAAATTATTTCGTTTTTCAGGGAGAAAAAAGAGCATTGAAGAATCCATAGTTTGCATTCAATAGTGACACAGGTCTAAATGTCCGTAGATTGAGTTATTAATGGATTCTAGTTCTACATGGTATACTGGAGCAGTGATGGCTCAGTGGTATCCGCCCCGATTTACGAATTGTAGTTCCTGAGTTCGAACTTAGGCAGACACCTTGTGTATTTATTTTCATCATCACTGCTCTCAAAACGGTGAAGTAAAACATCGTGAGGAAACCAGCATATATGTCCTAGAACCAAAAAATTTAAACATGTGAGATCCACCAACCCGCACTGGGCCCGTGTGGTGAATTATGGCCCAGTCCCTCTCACAGAGAGGAGGCCTGGGCCCCAGCAGTGGGAACATTATATTATATACTAGAGGGTCATCATGTGCTGATTCATGGTTACAGTTTGCGTGCCGATGGGGATGTCACCCTGTATCGGCGTGTGCTAGCTGGCATATGGCAAATAATTTATTTAATGTTTTGTTTTTTTTTCTTCATGGTAATTACTTTGCATACTGTAATATAGAATCAAGTTCTAACTGAACAGGCAGCTGTTCTGCTGGGGAGTATGTTGGGCCACTTCTTCTTCCCAGCTAAAGCACTAGGAAGTGAGAAGGGTGGACGTTTTGGGGGACTGTTTTAAGTAATATTGAATGTTCGAAAAGAATTTATTCAAATTAGGCTGAGTCACCACAGCCTAATTTGAATAAATTCTTTTTCAATGGCGTCCTTTTCTGCTTTTTACTACATCTGAATTCAGTCAGAAACAGAAAGACTTTGCAAGAAATCCATGTCTTCCATGATCTTGCAGACATATATCTTAAATGTCGAGAAGATACTGAATACGGACGTCTTATAGGAATAGGGAACCCATTTACCCAGTTAAGATTGTCCAAACAGGATAGCTGAAGCCGGTAAACCATAATGGCGGTCGAGTCCTGCACGCGATCTCTTAAGGTTAATGTCAATGTAACACCTAGCCTGAGGTACTCTGAAGACAGTAGTTAAGTTGGTCAGTTTAATAGAAACTGTTATCAATAGTTACGGTTCGGATCTTCGTTGATCTATATATTTTTTTCAATTAAGGAGTTCATTAAAAGAGCGCTGTGATCATTTTGTCTTTAAGTGGCAAGACGTTTTGATCTCTTGCAAAACTTGTGGTTTTCGGTGTGAAATTATTGTGAAGGAAAATCAAGGAAATTGAGCAACTCGGATATTTGTTGAAAGGTATGGATTTAGTCTTTACTTGTTTTTTTAGCCTTTATAAACTTCGGGATAACTCCAGAAGTAAATCCAAAATAAGTTATCTGAATTCGTTCAGCTGTAAGATTTGACTGAGGGATAAAGTTATTTATGACGAACACAAGATTCTTCGTTTTGGTCAAACAAAGAAATGTATTGGATAAAATCAAGACTATGATAAAGTTAACTCATAATAAAAAAGCGAAAGAAGATACTAAGGAACCAGAGCCTAACAAACCTTCGAGAAACTTCATACTTCAGACAAAACTAAATACTACTTGGAAACTAGACCCTTCCAATCCAGACAATGAAGGACTCTATTATGTAATGGGTATACTCCAGAAAGGTTACACCTTTATCCCATGAAACCTAACACCAATAAATGAGAAGTCATTCGCTCCTGTCCCCAGTTCACGCGAGCCACTTGGTGGTAATTGTGAAATTTACTTCATCAGACGGTATTTCCTTCCTCCCACTTGCAGCGCAATTGTGTAATAGCCGCGAATTAGTCCAGGTGTTGTGTTTAACGCTTTGCAACTTGATGCCCGGGATGTGGTTTGTCCGGTGGAAATATATAGCTTAGGTACAGTCCTCTGAAGGCTTCTTTAGAATAATAGAAGTCGTGGCTTGTTGGTTGATTTCCGGGTCGAACTTCTTCTCCCCAGCGAAAGCACTAGGAAGTGGTGAAGGGCGGGCGTTTTGGAAGACTGTCTTTTGTAATTTTGACGTTCGAAAAGTGTTGATTCTCAGTCTAGTTTGAATAAATGACTTTTGATTTTGAACAATGCGTTATTAGGTTTTCCATCCGGAATTTCTCAGTAGTAGTCCGGAGACTGGATTTGTGATTACCACCTCTGCCTTACCATTTGGGGATTACGGGCGTAATGTCATGTCAATGTTTCCCGAAGCCAAATTTCCTGGCTATTTTAATCTGGCACCTCTCTACCAGCTTTCGAGATTTTTGTATCAATAAGTTACAGCTCATCGCACTTCGCCTGCGGATAAACATGATTGATCTCCTACTTTAGTTATGGTTTACATACCCGATGCTTTGAGGATCAAGTTCTCTGACTGACTGTAACATGTACAGACGCCAGCACATCAAGCTACTACAAATTTGTCAAATGTCTTTAATAGATTTTTAACTTTATCGCTGAAGCATAAGGTTGAGTGTTGACTGGGAAAATTTGACAGTTTCGGGTAGCTTGATTTGTTGGCATCTGTACCACAGAAATACATCCTGATGAATAGAAGACTAAAATCGTCAATACGCAGTAATGCTCTACAGTGGGATATGTAAGCAGCTGTTACCTTTTTCTCTGAGACATGCAGTGTTAGTAGAGGCAGACATACCTTTCGGTACCATTAAAACATATATTCCACCTTATAAGGTTCAACTTCAGGCAATGAGCACGTTTAGTAACTTGATTCCCACAGCCTAGGAGGTAATCTTGGTACCTCCCTATTGCATCCGGTAATGTCAACAATCGTTTGCTAAAACTGTGTCAGTTAAATTAAGCTAGATCACCCTGACTGTGGGAACTACGGCTTTCAGTCTCGATGCATTACTGAGTCCCGGGAAAAAAAAAACGAGACTCGATGTGGTCTCCAAAAAGTCCCGGGGAAAACGACACTTGAGACTATTTCAAAACTAGGTTTCTTACTTATGGGCTATGCAGTTAGGCAGTCAAAACAAGATATTTTAATCAAGTACTTTATTAAACAAACGCCAATTAAAAATTTAAAAAAATATTTGTTGAACTGTTTTCATTTTTTTAGTGGGCACGTAAGAAACAAAGGGCGTTTAATGTGGTTTCAGACAGAGAGGACCTATTTTTATTATTACAAAAGTAACCCGCGTCTCATGTCTCGTTATTCCCGTGACCGAAAATGTTAGTCTCGAGTCTCGAAAATACCAAAAAATCGTCGAGGCTCTGAAATTTTCGAGACCGAGATTCCCGGAATGAAAGCCTTAGTGGGAACTAAGTAACAAGCTGAGTGGTCTCTAGCAAAGATTAATCTACTCTGACTTCTTCATGTATAGTGGGTGAGGCTTATGGCTAAGTAACAACAGTCGCACGGGTCGATCGATCAGGTTAAGCTATGCTTGTCGCGGTTGGTCCGTGGATGAAAGCAAGTTAAACCGTTGGTACCGGCTGTCATTCGTGGATCTTTGGCAGTCGTTACAGGTCGTCAGAAGCCCTAAAGTCTGACAACCAGTCTTAACAAAGTGTATCGTATTACCCAGGTACTGGGTTGTAGTGGTCAGATAGGTAGTCGTTCCGTGTAAAATACTGGTATTCGGGCTCATCCGGCCGGTTAGACTGGAAGCCGACCCCAGGGAAAAGGCTCGGCAGATGAGATGACTTATATTATGGACTACGGCTTCCTAATATAGGCAGAAGTCATCTTAGTTTGATAGCTACGATCGAAGGAAGTCGAAAGTTTGAAACGCATATACCAAACTTTTTGCGACAAAATTGAAAATAGCACAGTTTAATTTTTTTATAACGTAGCAACTGAAAATCAAGGCTACCAATAATTAGGTCTATTATTATATAAATAGGAATCCAAGGATAAATATCCACCATCACTTTGTGGTCAACTAATTATACAGACCTACTAGAACTTACTAGTTATAGTGCGAATAGTAAATTGTGCTGCTAAACCACAGAAATCAATACCTACCTTAGAAATGAAGGAACTGCGTTGTAGGTAACATTATAATATATTTCTTGGCCGGTGGTTGCTTACCACATGAGTAACACAGAGGCGAAGAAACTTAACTATATGTCAAAAGAAATCATATTTTTTAATCTGTTTAATACGATTCTTCGATAAGATAAGGACAGAGGATAAGAAACACTTTTACAAGTCAAATTAAAACTTTAAAAAATTCTAGATGATGTCGACATTTTCTAACTGACTACCTGTGAGAAGAAATGCCGAGACAAACTCCTGGGGGTCTACTCCGAAGTGGCTGATTGTCGTGTCGGCCGAATATTCGGTCATTATCTGATTCGAATATTGTTGTCCTACTACGAATTAAAAAAAAAGGTAAAAAAAGGGTAACGATTCTGAAAAGGTTCGGATTGGCACAATTTGGTCGGGACCTATAGTCAATATAGGAAATGAAAGGTAGTAGAAAATTACCGAACATTCGGCCGATACGGTGGTTAACCGCTTCGGAGTAGACCCCCTGGGTCAAAGTCTCTTTTAAAGTCCAGACATAATCTTGGTGAGACCATGTAGGTTAGTGTTTGAAATATCCGCTCCGATGTCTCGAAATCTCCTAAAGATCGGTAAAAATAGAACAAGTAATTGTGTTTCATTAGTGACAGTTGAGCTAATAGTCTTGTAAGGAAAGAACCACACATATTTGAGTGTACCTGTCAGTGCAAGCATTCGTCAGTAATGATTTAGCTCAACTCAGAACTCCAGGAGCTCAACGACCGAACAATACTAAAGAAAGGACATTTGGATACGCCACATAAAGTAGGTACTTACTCAAATTGCCAGACCATCATTAAAACAAATTAAGAAAGAAAAAAAAAACATGGATTAATTTTTATAGTCCACGTTAGTAATATACACATCATAATCAGACTATAATGTTCCCACTGCTGGGACACAGGCCTCCTCTCTGTGAGAGGGATTCACCAAACACACACACACGACAGCCAAACTAAGATTTGTTGTCCTTTTTTGTGTCATCATTGATCATTTGCCTAGCTTTTTCCTATGTTGGGATCTACTGATGTAGTGGTCGCAAGCACTAGGTACTGGGTTCAATTTCCAGGTCGGAAAAGTGTTGTTGGGTTTTTTCATCTGGATCGTCCCGGAGTCTGGATTTGTGCCCGGTTGAGGGCAATAGGCTCGCCCACATTACATTGGACTTAAACATATCTGGTGAAATATGCATGTGCCCTAGGTACACCTCTGCCTGGATGACAGGCGTGATGTTATTTTATGTTTTTAACTTTCAGGCCCGGTATCCACCAAAGCGGAGAGGAGAGGAGATGTCTCATTTTTCTATAGAATTTCGTGCCGCTTGCCCGCTTGCTTGCACGAAATTCTATAGAAAAATGAGACATCTCCTCTCCTCTTCGCTTTGGTGGATACCGGGTCTAAGACGGATGGAAACAATCTTTTGGTCGTCATTTAAGTAACCCATGGTTAGGTCGTCTTTGACATCTGAGAGGTGTTTAATCTTTTAATTATAACCCAAGATGGTAAATTAATGCTTCCTTATCTGATTGCAAGTCACGGAAACTACATATATTTCCTTGTGCTGTTAACTGATTTTCACAACGAGATTGTCCTGCAACTATAAATATCCGACTAGAGGATGATTTTTTTTTTTTTTTTTATGAAGCTTTGCCCCACACTAGGAGTTTCTCCTGTATTGTGGGTGCGTTTACAAACATTTAAACTCACATACACAAACAGCCAGACACGGAACAACTACTTGTAGGTCATACAAATATTTGTTCCGTGCGGGAATCGAACCCGCGACACGCAGCGCAGCAGTCAATCGCTTAACCACTGCGCCAACCATGCCGTCGAAATTGCAGATAGATATATGTTGCTGAAGAGTTTGTTGCGCCATTTCTTCGCAGCTTAAACGCTAAGAAGTGATGGGCGTTTTGAAGACTGTCTTTTATAACTTTAGCTTTTCAAAAATACATGACTAATATCTCAATATCCTAATTTGAATAAATTATTTAGACTTTGAATGTGCATATACTTATTTCATCATCATTCTCCTGTCCTATATCCCATCAAATTAGGTATATGGGGTCGGCGTACTATTTCTTTTTCTTCCATACTTCTCTATACTCATCATCATCATCATTTCAGCCGAAAGACGTCCACTGCTGGATATAGGCCTCCCCCAAGCACCTCCACTTCGACCGGTTCTGTGCTTCTCGCATCCAACGGGTTCCTGCGGCCTTCACAAGGTCGTCGGACCTTGTGGGGGACGCCTTCCAACGCTACGTCTTCCAGTACGCGCACTACGCGGTCGCCGCCGTTTGGCAAATCTTCGGGCTATGTCGGTTACCTTGGTTCTCCTGCGGTTCTCCTCATTTCTGATTCGATCACGCAGGGAAACTCCAAGCATAGCCCTCTCCATTGCCCTTTGGGTGATTTTTATCCTTCTTCTAAGGCTTCTCTATACTACCATGTAATCCGTTTTTACGTCCATATAATTTATTTTTGTGCTGGAGGATCATCTAAATTCTAACACTATCGTCCAAAGATTTTAAACTTTGCATATACTTATTTGAAATCGTATATTTCCGACAATTCATGAAATGGAATAGGAATTTACTATTATATTTTTAATTTCAAGTAATTGAGTCAAAACTTTAGATTTTTTAAATCGCAGGATAGGTCTCAAAGTGATCCTATTTACCTAAATATCAGTACTAACTAGGCATCATCATAATTTACTTAAAATACCAGTTCCAATGTCACAGCTACACAAATATATAAATATCTGCATTTTTGCAAATATGTTAATACTTGACTATTAACAAAACGTGCCAGAACATCTGGTCATGTGATGCATTTTCATAATATTCACATAAAAACGTCATTATATGCAGCATATTTACATAAGTTACATATGTATGTAATTGCAAGTATTACAACGATTGTAAGCTGACGAGGATAAGTCGTGTTTTAGACGAGGACAGTCGTTTGAAGACAGTGGCTTGATACTTCTTCTCTTGTGTTGGCACGAGGTATATGAGAATAGAATACAGAACCAAGAACATTCAGCAACTTTGGTGTTGATGCAGAAGCCGCACGACGCGCGTGATTGATATCTGGTTCTTCGGAAATTGAAGAAACAGGATTTCTCTAAAATTTTAGCATAATCTGTTACCTTCGATAAAGTTTCCACATCTATAACGAAAGCTATCTTTGTAGCTATATCTTTTGGAACGAAGTTCTTTAACACGACTTGCGGTACTAATATGGTAGAAATAGTCACATAACAATTAAGTACGTAAACATTTTCGTGGTTTTCGAGGGTACTGAAGCCGATAGTGAAGTCAAAATGAAAATCCAAGATGGAAGTTGCGAAGATTTAAAAAAATTTCGCCATTTCATCTTAGCTAATCACGACATCTGCTACTAACGTATTCTCTATGACACCATGAACGAAACCGCGCGAAATGAACGCGAAATTTGTGTGGTTTGAGCTGTCAAAATGCTACGCTTGACAACCGTACGTGTTTTGCACGTGATTACCGCGAGGAATAACCATACAGAATTGGGGCCCTGTAGCTGCCTGTAGTGTACTGTCTTGTTGACTGCACTCGTGTGAAACAGTCCTAATAATCTCAAGCTCGTGACTACATGATTTATCCGTGTCGATTCAGCCGTAAGACCGGTTACGTCATGTACCGCTGTTATTGTCCGAAGATGTGTGAGATTTAATTAGCTTAGATTTTTATCTTAATCACTTCCTTTGATGTATGATTGTATGCTGATTGGGATTTTATACTAATTATTATCATAGAACAGTGGTGGCCTAGTGGTCACGGCCGTGACTTACGAGTTGTAGGTCGTAGGTTCGAACCCAGTCAGGCGCTATACTTTATGGAAATTATATCATCACCACAGCTGCTCTCAAAACGGGGAAGGAAAACATCGTGAGGAAACCGGCATGTCATAGAACCAAAAATTCGAAGACATGTGACTTCTCCAGTTCTCCCAACCCGCACTGGGCCCGCGTGGTAGATTACGGCTCACCTCTTACAGAGAGGAGGCCTGTGTCCCGGCAGTGGGAACATTATAGGCTGAGCTGAACATTATAGCTGAATCCTGACTTATTAGAACGAATTATCTTGGCGTAGGTTTCCAGAATTCATATTTGACGTTTTGTGACCGAGTGACTGCCATATGTAGACCTCAAAGTATTCATCACCATCATCATCATCAGCCTACAACAGTTCACTGCTGGACATATGTCTCTCCAATTGCACGCCATTCTGCTCGATCCTCAGCAACTCTCATCCAGCTGCTACCAGTCACCCTGCGAAGATCGTCCCTCCACCGCGTCACAAACACGTCTCAAAGTACTCGATTATTCCTATTTTATTATTTGTGTTGTCAAAGATAGGGTGTGAATTTTCTAAATCGTCTCCCATTTTCCAATGCAAATGGTGGGTTAGGTAGGCCTATCATAACTAACGTGACCAGACGTCCCGTTTTGAACGGGACTGTCCCTTTTTATAATTACGAGTCCCGGTGTCCCCGAAATGGACTCTGGGACGCAAAATTGTCCCGTTTTCGGAAACCGCGCGAAAATTTGAGGAGTGGAGCCGGCCGACGCGAGCGATGTGCGAAAGCGAGACCACGTCATCGGTCTCATCATCATCATCGGTCTCGTCATCGGTATGCTACAAATGCTCCAATAGAAACAGTATTTTCTATGATGAACAAATTGTGGACATCTGAGAAAACTCAATTACCTACATTATCTATTCCGGTTCTAAAGGCGATGTAGATAACTAAGGTGAATATAAAAAAAAACGTGCCACCAGTTTCATTCTTACTTAAAATCATCACCTATTGAAACAAATTGGTTCCTCTGATAAATATAGGTTACTTTTTCGCAGTAATTAATTTAAAAAAAGTGTTCTATTTTTTCATTGACTAACCTGTTGATTGACCTAAATAAACCAATGTCCCGTTTTGAGTCAAAAAGTCCGTTTTTGCATCCCTATACATCACCCTAATTGCGTAACACAATCTTGATCATTTTGAATTTATATTGCTAATCCATATTCCTTCAATGTTCGAAAAATGTGTCTGCTAACAACGTAAATAACGCAATGAATGTTATTGAACTATCAAAATGAAACTCATTGCTACTGATGATTACCCCGCATATTTATCCGTGTCCTGAAGGATCATCTAACATTATCATCATCCAAAGATTTTGATTTTTTTGCTCAAGTTTTTATTATTTTTGTAAAAAAAACCTTGCTGTATCAAAACTACATTAGGGTCATCATAAACTAGTGTTATTTTCTGGTCAGGGTTGTACGTAGGGAATGCAAATCCGTTCTGTTTTAAAATCCGGATTTTTAAGAACGGATTTTTGGTCCAATCCGGATTATCCGGATATTACGGATTTTCATGAAAAAAAATAAAAGCACATGAAAATCAAATCAAACGAATTTTTTAATGCTTTGTTATTTGGAATTATTCAAACTATCATCATTAAATACCATTATTATGGTGTTATTGGTATAACGTACTTATTCTTATTAAAATATCAGTCTGTGACTCGCGTACTAAGTAACGATGATAAAATAATTCATCATCATCATCATTTCAACCGAGAGACATCCACTGCTGGACATAGGCCTCCCCCAAGCACCTCCACTTCGACCGGTTCTGTGCTTCTCGCACACAAAATTAAAGGCTCCAAGGTCTTTGCTAGAGATCTGTCTAATGGGCAGAGTCAGCTTAGGAAACTGAAGACCGATTATGGCAGGGTCGTATCCGCCAAACCTGTGCTGTTGAGAGAGATCGATAGGTTCTATGGTCAGTTATACAAATCAACATGTAGCCCCGTTTTTTAACAACGTAAAAAACTATGTAATTTTTTGAGACATTAAATGTGTCCATAAAAATAAAAAGGTATCTAAAGTGCTGTCGTTTTACCTGCTGCAAATTCGGTTGCACATAATTCCTGCTGCGGAAAAAGCACGCTCTTATTCGACGCTTGTAGGCGGAATGCACTAAAGATGCTTGTAAGCGGAATGAACGGAACGACCAAGGACGCCTCACACACTTTCTCGACCCGCGTCCCGCGCCCCGCTCGCTTCACAATTTCTTTCTTTACAATTTAAAAAAAATTTAATTATTCAAAAAATCCGGATTCGATTTTCAAATCCGGATTTGGAAGTCTACTAAAAATGTGCGGATATCCGGATATTTCGGATTACGGATAATCCGGATTGCATTCCCTAGTTGTACGTGTTCTCGAGCTTTTCGCTCGGGTCACTGACACCGCTTTTGACGTCATTATGCGCATGCGCAGCGCAGTTGCAGTTTTCTTATAACCTTGCTGCAACTAGTTTAGTGACTTGTTATGCAATACGGAGCTTATTCATGAATTTAAAACAAGACATTTTTGTCGTAATTTTTTAAATTTTGAACGGGATTGAGTCATTGGCGCGTCTGTGTCTAGATTTTTTTTAGGTCAAAAGAAATGTGTTATGAGAACTTTTGAATGACTTAATGAATGATATAGGTAATTAAGTAATTTAATACCTATTAAAGTTATTTATAGTTGTGTCTTTTAATAAATTCGACGAAAAACCTCGTAATGGTCGGCCTATAATTAAACTAATTAAAAATTTTTGACTTCTTACCAAGGGGTATCTTATTACCCAGTAACTGGTTTGGGGAGGTCAGATAGGCAGTCGCTCCATGTAAAATATTGGTATTCAGCTGCATCCGGTTAGACTGGAAGCCGACCCCAACATAGTTGGGAAAAGGCTAGGCAGATGATGACATTTTTTAGACTTCAGCCGCTTCGCATTAAACCAAAAATTGACATTGATGTCATGACAGCTCGTTCGAACAATACTTATGGACGTGAATATGGCCCGGCGCCCACTATCGGCATCGGCACGGCTGAGGATTTTTATGTGACGAATAAAAATGTAACTTAATTGTATGACGATAAAATTGAAATTTCAATGATAATAATCATCGTAGGTGCAAAAATAAAAATAGGGTATATCCGACATACCGTGTCATTGTAACTTAAATTTTATTGTCATACTATTAAGTTATATTTCTATTTGTCGCACAAAAATCCTCAGCCGTGCCGATGCCGATAGTGGGCACCGGGCCTAAGTTAGAAAACACCAACATAGTCATCCATAGCCTGCTCAACATGGTCTTCCTCACCGACCGACATAATTAACAATCCTGCATGGCAGCTGTTTCTGCTTTGTACAGACGCCAGCATATCAAGCTACCCGAAACTGTCAAATTTTCCCAATCAACTTTGAGGCTGAGGCTACTTTAGGCCGCGACGCGACATGCGACACATGAGCGATTAAAACAAGTAAATGAAAGCTCACGTATATGGCTACACCGTACATCAAATATTACTAGCGATCTTTGATTTCTTTATGCGATAGGAACAACATTACTGTAATCACGGCATCGGCTACATCAGCATCAGCGAAATTGAAGCGAATTTATTAGAAAAAACGCCGGAATTTCGCTTGTAATGTAGCCATACCATGTTTTTCTCGTTTCGCTCTTCCAGTCGCATCGCAAATCGCTGCCTACTGTAGCCTCAGCCTCAACCTTATGCTTTAGCGATAAAGTTGAAAATCTATTAAAGAAATTTGACAGATTGTAGTAGCTTGATTTGCTGGCGTCTGTACCTACTTTAAAATTCTGCCATAATACGATGTTATAGCTGTAGGTGCGGTTCGTCCAAGTGCGGTTGAATAGGTACCTCGTTATTTCAGCCCCCCAAATCTTATAGATCAATTTTCCTACACATCCTGCCAAGAAAACCACTATAAAGGAAAACTAATTTTCCTAAACCCTGACACAAATACTTGAACAAGCACTACCGTGCAATGAAACGGTAGTAGCCACTGTTTACAGTAGAATTTAAAACAGATTGTGTGTGTACGGATGATCAGCTTAAGATAAGACTTACGTAGACAATCACGTGTACGATTCACCTTACCTTCACGCTAAGGTAAAGTTTGCACAGATAAAGATTATCGAGAACAGTGATTTTCACATATTTGTTGTTGGAGATACCGATGTTGGTAGACCTAAATACGTTTGTATGTTCATGGATATCATATTTTAAAGAAAGAAGAAAGAAAAATATTTAGTTTGGGACACGCACAGGAAATACAAATAGTAAAAAAGGAGTATTTAAAACTATTAGTTACCTACATTAAATACAAAAAAAAAACCTGTGCAAGGCCAAAACGGCTCCTATCTCAGCATAATGCTGCGATATTTAAAAAATAAATACCGCAGCGAGATTTTATGCAGTCGTTTTAACTGCATCACTGAATTATAACTCTTTACAAAAACCCAGTCTTCGATTCACTCGGGAAACAAGCAACTGTTAGGTGACACATCCGTTTTCCCATAACAAGATCATTAGGACCATTCTTACGAGTAAATTAAGACGAACTTTCTACCGAAATTAGATGCAGCAGCCGAAGATGGTTTCCTCGGGCCTCCTGCGTTATGATTAAAACCAAACATAATATCACGCCTGCAAACTCCGAAGGGTTAAACAGAGGTATATCCTATTGTACACCCACAGTTCCTCAGCTATGTTGAAGTCCCATGTAACAGGAAGGAAATAGCCATGGGGGAAGGCCCCCATGATTATAATCATGTTTTCTTCAGGATCGCCTCTGATAAAAACCATAAATGACACATGATTTATTTTCTGTAGGTAGGTTTGTACAAACACTTTTACACGTCAATCATATTTTTTTAAACTAGATGAGGTCGGCGTTTCCTATCTGAATATTCTGAGAAGAAAGGCCGAAACAAACTCAGAGGTCACAATCTCTTCTAAAGTCCAGACAAAATCTTGGTCAGATCGTGTGAAGACCATGTAGATTGGTGTCTGAAATGGTCTTTTGAGGAAAGAACCACACAGATTGAGCGGACCTGTCCAATCAGTGCACGCATTTGTCAAAAATCGTGCAGCTCAACTCATAATGATTGATAACGTCTTATCAGAATGCAAGAAAGAAACAGTCTAGAAATATAGAAATAATATACCAATTCCTGCCAGTGACGATACTCCATTGCCGTATATCAAGTCTAGTCATACGAATATCATCTTCAGAAAATAGCCGCCAACTCCAGGAATTCCCTGCAGTCAGAAGATAAAAACAAACATGCATACAGACAGGTCTATAAATAGTCCACATCCCACGCATCTAGGAGTCTAATTACTTACGGTTTTAATTTGTAGTACTAACGTAACGGGTATTATTAGGATTCGTTTAGTTGTGTCTTCTTTGGACCAGATTTCTCTTGAGTAGATGGGATTTTTATTGCGCTGTGTACTGTCATATGCATAGATATCCGTGTGGTCATATGTTTGTAAGAAATTCTTGACGAAGTAAAACTTGGGTTTGTTTTGCGCGAAATGTTGGCAAGTATGTGTGTGAAGAAGTAAATGATTAATTAATTTCAATTAATGAAAACGCACTCAAGGCTCGCTTGGACGCTAAACCTGACTGTGATGTGTTCGCGGATATATGGAAGTCGATCATGTCTGCATTTCTAGAGTTCTGTGAGTTGAGTGTGTGAACATTTTATCTAATAAAAGTTTACCTTTAGCTAATGTAATTGCCACATTGGCAGTTTGCCGTTTTATGTTAAAGTTTATTTTACCTTATAACGGGAAATTGCCAATTATGACTGCATTAGATTGAGGATTGGATGACCTAGATTGCTAGAGTTTCAACGACTTTTCTAGTTTGAACGAGCAGAAATAATCAATAATACAGATAAGGAACATTTTATTGATGTAGTCTCGGATCCTGATAAAGAAACAGGAGGTGATGTTTTAAATTCGGAGGAAGATCAACATGAAGCTTGTTACATCTCAAAAATAACGATGAAGTATCCAAAATGCCTTATTGCGAAAACAGTA
Source organism: Oligia latruncula (assembly GCA_948474745.1). Taxonomy (NCBI): domain Eukaryota; kingdom Metazoa; phylum Arthropoda; class Insecta; order Lepidoptera; family Noctuidae; genus Oligia; species Oligia latruncula. The sequence continues at coordinate 12,665,858 of OX419708.1, forward strand.
AACAAGCATGAAATACGAATGGGCGTCATCGTCCCCATTTGGTGAAACAGGTTCAGCCAGCAGCCTCCGGTTTACGACGACCCGACCCTTGAAGAACTGGGTTCGCGACAAACCTGCAATAATATAAGGAACTTGTTTTGGCTTCAAAAGTGGTCCAATCCTTTGCTTTTGTCGCCATTAGGTCAAAAAATCCATCCCATTAATATTGAGCAGGGTCTTTTAGTTTCAGGGTCCAATGCCCATAATATAGTGCACAAATAAAGTAAGCCTAATTTAGTGAGGTTTTTAATAGTACCTAAAACGTCTTGTAGAACTTTCGTCCTAGGAACTACTAGAAAGCAATACAAGATATGCTATTGCCAAGCATTTCTGTATTTCGCCTTCAAAACCTTATTACTGCCGGTAAAATTAAAGTTATACAAGTTCAACTTTATTTGTAAAGTCGGTTATGTCAGCAATTCGCTGGGTCTTGCAGTTGTAAGAGTCAACTGCACTCACTGCTTTCCTTTCTTTAATGGTAGGCTATCAATTTCTGCCAAATATATGGCCACGATTTTTATTAGGTTTTCTTTCTTCGAATGCTTTACTGTTACCTTACCCTTGATGAACAAGACTGATGGCTTGCGTTACACGTGTGTCTAAAATATTTTCATTACTGCATAATCCATGGCCCGCTTTCAGAGCGCCAATGACCAATGCCACTTATATGCTACGCTAAATAAGCCACATAGCGTCTTGATGCGGCCGTTCGACAGAGCGTATTTTTGGATGAACCATGTGATATCAGACCAAAAATTCCTCCTGATACAAACATATATATACAACACACACACACACACATCGTATCATCATCCATACTAATATTATAAATACGAAAGTGTGTCTATCTGTCTTTCTGTTACCTCTTCACGCTTAAACCGCTGAACCGATTTCGATGAAATTTGGTATAGTGATAGTTTTAGTCCCGGGAAAGGACAGGATAGTTTTTATCCCGATATTCCCACGGAATCGACACTTATGCGGGTGAAACCGCAGAGCGCATAGTATCATTATGTTGCGCCGACCCTAAATAAATTGGAATAAGAGCAAGTGAATGATGATGATGATGACAATATACGTAATATCACGCCTGTGTTTTCCGAAGGGTTGGGCAGAGATTGTACCCACATTTCGCCAGTAATATTTAGTCTCGGTATGTAATAGGCCGAGGTGACCCAGAAAGCGGTGGCGAGAAGACGCGTTCAGCGTACCGCAAGGGCTCTGCTGGCCGCGGGAAAAGAGTTCCTGGAAGGACTTGGGGGAGCCCTTTGCCCAGCAGTGGGACAGTATAGGCTAAACAAAAAAAATATGTAATAGTAGGCGAGCCTATTGCCATCAACCGGGGACAAATCCAGACTCCGGGCTCTTGGGAGTATTCTATTCTATTCTACCTCCTGGTAATGTCCAGGAAATGTCAGAGAGTTATTTCTATCAGCTAGGTGATCAGTAGACACACATCATTTTTCCACTGCTGGGGCACAGGCCTTCTCTCTGTGAGAGGAAGTGGGCCGTAATCTTCCACGCGGGTCCAATGCGGATTGGTGGATGTCACATGTCTACGAATTTTTCATTCTAGGACATTGCCGCTTTCCTCTCGATGTTTTCCTTCATTTTGAGAGCAGTGGTGATAAAATAAATTCACAAAAGTAATGCCGATATTTCTGCTCGCTTGGAATGCGACTTAATTATAATCGTACTCCAGAATTAGTCACTTTGTTACCAATATCATTTTAATTTAGTTGTAGTATAGCTCTCTGCGAATGAGCTCGTCCGTAAAATTACTATCACCATATCTGTTTTTGCCGCTAACCAGCGATGTGGCATTCCGGTTGGAATGGCAGCACTGCCTCCGATATTGCAAATATTCAAGCTTTGGAAGACTTTTACTGTCAGGTGGGCTGCATGCTTGTATGGTACCTAATTACATAAAAAATATCTTGCTGAAAAGAATTTACTATGGAATTTGTTCCTTGTTCTTTACAATACCATTTCAGTCACATGTGGGGACCCCGCCACATGGTCTGACTATGATTACTTATGTCTGGATTTTAAGAGATAGTGACGTCCAAGTTTGTTTCGTTTTTCTCAGAGTAGTCTGGTAGAAAACACTGGCCTCATCTAGTTTTTCTCAGAGTAGTCTGGTAGAAAACACTGGCCTCATCTAGTTTTTAAATATTAGTGACGTGTAAAAGTGTTTGTATATGGAAATAAATCATCATCATCTGCCTAGCCTTTTTCCAACTATGTTGGGGTCGGCTTCCAGTCTAACCGGATCCAGCTGGTTACCAATACCTATTTTACATGGAGCGACTGCCTATCTGACCTCCACAACCCAGTTACTGGGTAATACGAAACCCCTTGGTAAGACTGGTTGTCAGACTTTCGGGTTTCTGCTTCTTCTTCTACTTTCTGTATACAGAAATAAATATCATTCATTATTTAGATGAATCTGTAGTGCCTGCATATGGTCTTATTGAATGGTTCCAGAATTTTTGAGTAACTTAATTTCCATAGTTTCGAACTGATGTACGATTGATGCATAATATTTCTGTATATATCAAATAAAAACGGTGACGGAAAACGTCGTGAGGAAACCGGCATGTCCCAGAACCAAATAATTTAAGACATGTGACATCCACCAACCCGCACTGGCCCGCGTGGTGGATTATGGCCCTCTCCCTCTTACAGAGAGCAGGCCTAGCCAGTGGGAATATTATAGGCTGATTATGCTAGGTCTGTATATCTTCTATCCACATCCTATCCTGAACAACAACAACCCAGTTAGCACCTTGAGCCGTCTAAGTTCTAACCGACCAAAGATAATGTTTTGGACATAAATTATCGTAAACATGTGTTATTGCTATGTTCAACGTGAAAAATACGCGATTTATATCTAGATAAATAACGTCATTTGCTGACTACCTGGTTTTCGCGATAAGATCTGTATTTGTTTTGAGTTTTATTGGCTTATCGGCGGATTAATGGTATTAGTAGTCTGTAGGTTTTGCGTGTGTCTTGATTTTTTTGCTGTATTCACATGAGTTATATTTAGGTATATAAAGTATGAGGAATGATAGCGTGACGGTTGACAGGGGAGAATGGAAGAAGAAAACGTGTTGCGCCGACCCCAAGTAACATGGGATAAGGGCAGGAAGATGATGATATAAAGTATGAGGAACAGGGTGTAAATTTCACTCATCCTCCATAGAAAAGGGAGGATCCTCCGACCAGACGGGTATCGTATCTGGTTACCAACTGCCCGACGATTGATGTCGGGAAGTTATGTCAAGTTGCGCGGTAAACTCTGCTTGCGCGATGCAGGATTGCGTGACGTCAGTATGATGCTTAGTTCGCATGTGGCGATGTAGGTGCCGCCACAGGTATGTTATTTGATTGATGCCCGCCCTACTTCTCTTCGTAGTAGCTTTGAGTTGCAACGGTTCCTCTCGTCTCTTTCACCGTGTCTATCAATCGAGTTCTTAGTTTCATGAAAGGCAGAAGTTGTTAAGTCCGTTCCCATATGCACTTAAAAGCAAATAACAATATATACTTGCAATAATTACTTTTTTCTTTCTTTCTTTCTTTTCACTTTCTCCAAGTTCATAACAAGCTATTCCTTTGCGTAAAAATTACACCAAGGCAATAAAAAGACCTGCTCATTTTCGCAAATATTGGTTGGTAAACACGTTGCAAGATTCTTTGACCTAAACAAACTTCATCTTTACCTAAGCCTACGTTTCCAGCCGAGATTTATAATCCACCACATATTTACCAAAAGTACTACTATAAAACTCAAATATTGGTATTTTACGATTTATTATCTTCGTTAAACACGAGATAATCTGATAGCTTCTGCAAACAACCTGGTTTCAAGGCTGTAGGTATTAGACTAATTAGCCTTTCAGTGTTTTTACTTTCTTTGTCGGCAGCACTTGGTTAAAAAATGTAATTGTTAATTAGTTATACCTGCTGGATTGCTTGGTAAACAAGATGGATTCGCAAGAAATGGTCGAAAGAGGCAGCAGGGTGACGGTAGGTTAACTCGGTATTATAGTTAACTAGCAGCGCCCCGCAGTTTCACCCGCGACCCTATGTATTATTCTGATGTATAAGCTGTATTACTGTAAAGTTTCATCAGAATCCGTTTAGTGGTTTTTGCGTGAATGAGTAACAAACATACATCCATCCATCTTCACGAACTTTCGCGTTTATAATAGGATAGCCCCAGCGGCTCTAGGCTCTGCTACACCTTTTTTTTTTTGTCTTTGAGAAATGACATTACGCATCTCCGCTCGTCGGGGGACGAGACGGAGTATGTGGGACTCCCTGCCAGAGTGGCAGTATACCCACTAAAACTCAGCGGTGTTCCCTCATCGCCTTGATGGGGGGTCATGGGAATCCGGCTCAGTCTTTGCGTCCACAACCCTTGCACACAGCGCTTGCCCGCCTAGCTGGCGGACCCCGCTACGGGAATGGCCGGGAACACCTGGTCATTCCTGTCCGGCATTGGTGGAAGCCTGTGCAATACAGGCGAGGGTGCCCCTGCCTGCACCCGTCGCCTGCTGGCTTCCACCTTGGAGGAGTCGGAGATGATTGTCATACTGACGTCGTCTTCGACCCCTCCTCCGCCTTGCCGCTCTGCTCCATCTTTTTTTTTTTTGGATGGAGAAAATGCCTAACGTGGCTAATGTAGTGTAGTAGTGGTGCCTAACGTTATGTGGGACTTGCACCCACTAAAAACTCCACCTGTGCACCTACTTTCGCCTTGATGGGTGGGCTGCGAGAACTACTACGTATGACATTCGCGACCCATCCAGCGTGGCCCATTTCTGGGCTCCCTCTTCTTGGCCCGCGTCCGGGATCTATCCTCCTTCGGCGATGTCCGGGTGCACTAGGACATCACCTCAACTCCAGGCTCTCGCACTGCTCCACCTGCCTTAACCACATCTAACCAAGTGCCCTAAGTTCTGTTACTTAGTTGTAAACATTGTGACGTACGCTCGTGTAATTGGTTGGTCAATAACAGCAACCGCATACGACTTTATGGCTTAGGTACTTACTAGATACTTGATCAGGGTGTCAGAAACCGCTGATGAAGTCAGCATACCTGTGAATTTCTGATAGGTATAGACGCCTGCACATAAAGCTACCGGAAACTGTAAAATTTTCCCAATCAACTTTGAACCTTATTCTTTAGCGATAAAGTTGAAAATCTATTAAAGAAATTTGACAGATTATAGTAACTTGCTGTGCTGGCGTCTGTACTTAAGATTTTACGACTAAAATTGTATTTTTGATGTTATTTGGAGCTTTGAATTTTACTGAGAATGAATGAAATTGGATTCTTTTCGTCTCAGAAATTGGAAATCTTACAACTGCGCGATGCTACAGGGGATATACGTAACTGCTTAAAAATAACATTTTATGTGCTTCGTGTATCTATTTCTATAGTTTGTTCTAATTAGGTAATTGGACACTTATTGCTATGTGTTATTTTTAGGCGTTACTGTACAGTGGCAAATTACAATAGCTTCCTAAATTTTTGAAGATGCACCCTTAAATTCAAACAAGACATCATCTGCATCATCTACCTAACCTTTTCCCAACTATGTTGGGGTCGGCTTCCAGTCTAACCGGATGCAGCCGAATACCAGTATTTTACTTCGAGCGATTGCCTATCTGACCACCACAACCCAGTTACTGGATAATACGATACCCCTTGATAAGACTGGTTGTCAGACTTTAGGGTTTCTGACTACCCGTAACGACTGTCAAAGATCCACGAATGACAACCGGGACCAACGGCTTAACGTGCTTTCCGAGGCACGGTATGTAAAGATGGTCACCCATCCACAGTCCAACCGCGGCAAGCGTAGCTTAACCTGATCGATCGACCTGTGCGGCTGTTATTATTTAGCCACGAGCCCCTCTTAAATTCAAACAAGTATCAAAATAAAATGTGAAGGATCAGGGATACTAGGATAGTATACTTAAGAACAAGAAGAATGCAGTATATGTATGTATACAAGGTGTAACAGAATAAACGCAAGTCCTGAAAGTAGTTTATTCATAATTGATTACTGAATCGATTTCGGTAACTTTTAAGATGAATAGCTAGGAAATTACTATAAAATACAAGAATAAATACTAATACATAGATAAAGCAAGAGTGAACAGGCATCTTCTGGGCACGCTCGTTTCATCATAGACCTCATCTATCGCTTACCATCAGGCGTGCTCGGGGTCAAGAGCGCCCCCCATTTAGCAATAAAAAAAATATAGTATACATACAGAACAGCCGGTCTATTCTCTTATTATCTCACCGTGAAAACTCAGGTGAAGTGAGCTTCTAATGAACTGTCATTCCACCTGATCCCTAGAGGATTGACACTATTGACAGCTCACTTCACCCAAGTTTTCACGGTGAGATCTTTACAGAATACCACTGCAGTACTTACTTACCTAATGAAAAATATTTAATCAATATCGTTCTCTTTTTCCAGATGTATGGTCGCTATCAACGCGACCTAAGTGAAGCGGCTAGAGAAGAAGCAAGACGACTCAGAAGGCTTCGGAAGAAGAGGAGAAAAGACGACAAGCTCCGACACAAGGAACTTGAAGCAAGCGGCAAACACAGACCTCGGGGGAAGTTTTTTAAAGTATTAGGTGAGTGTCTACTTGATTGTCAAAATACATGATAATTTAAGGTAAATGGGTAGTTGAGACCGCGAAATTCAAATTTACTTACGTTTTTTGCAATTTGCAGGTCAGTGTCAGGTTGTATCTTGGAAAAAAATATGATTGACGTGTAAAAGTATTTGTGCAAACCTCCATCATCATCATCTGCCTAGCCTTTTCCCAACTATGTTGGGGTCGACTTCCAGTCTAACCGGATGCAGCTGAATACCAGTATTTTACATGGAGCGACTGCCTGTCTGACCTCCAACAACCCAGTTACTGGGTAATACGATACCTCTTGGTTCAGCTCTTTCTTGTTTATGATAATAAATATTCACGTGCATGAAGTTTGTCGCAGGCTATGTGTGGAGGCACACGTTCGCTCGGCTGGGGGAGGACTGGGTGTTCCTGGCACTGCTGGGCATCATCATGGCAATTGTCAACTTCGCCATGGACAGGGGGATCGCTGTTTGTCAGAATGGTAAGTGATATCTTCTGACGTATACTGCTGGAAAGTGTGTTATTGCAAAAGCTCAGTCATCTAAACTATTACAAAGAGGTATAATTGTTTGTTTGTTACGAGGCTATGAAAGTATACCGATCCGAAAAATTATTTTCCTGATAGAAAGCTATTGCGGAGAGCCATAGGTTAATTATATTTTGACTTCGACGCAGACGAATGCGCGGGTAGAATCTACTGCTACATAAAGTAATTCCTAAATGTCCAACTTAACTTAATCTTTTATCTTTTCACGCTATCCGTAAAAGGGTAAAAGACGTAAGTACCTCATCGTTAATGTAACAAAGTAATTAGCGATAACTTACTTGTAAACTTTGCTATTCTTGCCAGTCGCTATGCAAGAAAAGTATCGTTGCAGAAGAGTTTAAGCGGAAAACAAAAGAATCCTGAACATTACAAAACAATAAAACGTCCTTTACAACACATATGAACTATTTTCCAGCACGCATGTGGATGTACAATGACTTGGCGACATCTACGTTCAGTCAGTACGTGGCGTGGGTGTCCCTGCCAGTCTGCCTCATACTCTTCGCCGCTGGATTTGTGCATATAGTTGCTGCTCAGAGTATAGGTAAGATGCAATCTTTTTTTAAGAGTTTTAGCCGACTCTTCATCTGCCCCTTTTATGTGGTTCTGAAGAGCAAATCTTCTGTAGGGACATGTGTCGGTTTTAAGTTATGCTGCCTCTTCTATGCAAAGGTCATCATCAAGAAGACTGCTCATATGAACAAACACGCAAAGGCGAAGTGTTGTTCGTGGAAAACGTACTGGGAACCACACGATGGTCGTCCTTAGCACATCTCCTACGGAGGTCTGCCGTAAAACGCTCCGTTTTTTTGCTTTGTTTTTGGTCCTGGATTCATATTCCACATCAGAAAAGGAGGTAATCGGATGAGGATTAAGTATTTCGAAATTGTCCCTTTGATGAATAATCTTTATTCACGATATTAAGTCCTACTGAACATGGTCATGAATGCGGTCATGTAATGATATTTTGGATTGTCAAATCAAAGAGTCTATTGTAATGTTCCTGTAATTTACACAATTCTTCTTCCACAGGGTCAGGTATACCAGAAATGAAGACGATACTCCGAGGAGTACATTTAAAAGAGTACCTAACATACAGAGCCATGATATCTAAGATCGTCGGTCTCACTGCAACACTTGGGTCCGGTCTACCACTGGGTAAAGAGGTTAGTATCACTGGATGATAAAATTCACAAAATTACTTTGGCGATATGTGCGTACTAAGATTGTTAAATTTTTTTTGTGTGTGGAACATGGTGGCCGGGACATTGAAGCGTAAGCTGCAACCTTGAATTCAGAACATGAAGAATCATGTGCTGAATTCAAGGTTACAGATAAAATAGGTAAAAAAAAAATGGGTGTTCTAATCAAAATTGATTAGAATACCCATTTTTTTTTAATAACCCACGAAAAATTCCAACGGTTCAGAATCAAGAACAGAATTCATGGGAACAGGTTGCGCGCGTCGTTGTCCTCCCATCCTGTTTCGTGTGCCTTAACCTGGGTAACTTTTCATTTTCTTTAAAAATATAAGGTGACTGGTAATTAGTGACCGATACTTAAACACGTGATTTTACTCATCATTATGAACAACTTTTACTATGGGACAAAACCTGAAATCGCAAAAAAAAAATCAGCTGCTCTCTACATTTTGACGGGTTAAGCGAACATAAATGTAGGGAACAGCTGATTTTTTTTTCGCGATTTCAGGTTTGGTCCCATAGTAAAAGTTGTTCATAATGATGAGTAAAATCACGTGCTTAAGTATCGGTCACTAATTACCAGTCACCCTATATAGTAGCTTATTGTAGCTTAAATTCAATTACCTGGCGTGACTTCACAGACAAGGTGAGTATCGATATCAAATCATGATAAAAGAAAACACAAGTGTAGTTCGCGTCAAACTTTATGGCAGCTCTTATGCTGCGCAGTACCGCACCCCTCACCTCACCCCCGCTGACACCGGACACGTGAAATTAATTATTGCACATCGACTCGCCTCACGTTTCGGGCCGCCATAAAGTTTGAATTCGGAGTCGGGCTGTAACGTAAGGTAATCAGCCTTATAACGTTCCCACTGCTGGGACACAGGCCTCCTCTCAGTGAGAGGGAGTGGACCATAAATCCACCACGCGGGCCCAGTGCGGGTTGGTAGATGTCACATGTCTTCGAATTTTTGGTTCTAGGACAGGCCGGTTTCCTCACGATGTTTTCCTTCACCGTTTTGAGAGCAGTGGTGATGGAATAATTTACACCAAATTAAAGCGCCTGTCTGGGTTCGAACCTACGACCTACAACCGGGCTTTAACACAACAGAAAATAATAAGCAACCAATAGGAACAGCAAGACAACAACAGTAGTCCAACGACAACACAATTATCAGTGCCCTAGGTCATGAGTTGTCTTAGACGATTTGCAAACATGTATAACCAGTTTAGCAAATCTAATATGTGTACAGTCAACAAAACAGATAAGTGTGCAGGGTCGTCGGATGTAGTTGAAGTTTAGTAAGAAACCGATGGATGTTCTCGAATAAAATTTAATTTTAATAATAGAAAACAAACAGTTCATTTATCAAATTAAATTTCAGTCGACAACATCCATCGGTTTCTTACTAAACTTCAACTATATCCTACGATCCTGCATATTTATCTCTTTTGTTGACTGTACATATTGACACATTCCTGTGTAGATATTATCAGTACAAAACAGAATATATTACTGAATTATATTAATTAATCGTGTTTCATGCATATATATAATTACTAGCAGCGCCCCGCGGTTTTAACCGCATAAGTGTCGATCCCATGGGAATATCGGGATAAAAACTATCCTATGTCCTTTCCTGGGACTCAAACTATACCAAATTTTCATCTAAATCGGTGTAAAGTGTATCTGTCTGTCTCTACAGACAGACACACTTTCGCATTTATAATATTACTATCAGCGCCCCGCGGTTTCACCCGCATAAGTGTCGATCCCGTGGGAACCACACGATGGCACGATGGATGGATGGTTTTTAGAGGGATAGATTGCATTCCGGGGGAGGCCCCGGGATGCAATCTATCCCTAAAGCGTCACTGCCGAGCTGCAGTTCTGAGTTTAATCCTCAGAACGGGCAAAATGCTTTCATTAAGAATTTCTCAGCAGCAGCCCGGAGTCAGGAACTTGTGCCCGGTAAAGCCTGATTTACACTGTACGATCAACGGTAACGGTCCTTGAAACAACAATGAAAGTTGCAGAAACTTGCTTTGTGTGAATGGGGCTTGCCATGCCAATAGGCTTGCCCCTCCCCCCTATAACTGGCGATATGAGGGCAACGCAACCTTTGCCAATAAAGACGTGATCTTAATGATAAGAACAAATAGTAATTTAAAGTTCCTCTTACTCAGGGCCCATCAGTCCACATAGCATCAATGGTAGCGACACTCCTGTCCAAACTGGTGACGACCTTCCAAGGAATCTACTCCAACGAGTCCAGAACCAGTGAGATGTTGGCTGCGGCCTGCGCAGTAGGTGTCGCCTCATGCTTCGCGGCCCCCGTCGGAGGTAAGCCCGGTCCATCCCAGCCACCTTCTTTAGGTCGTCCGTCCATCTAGCTGAAAGGCATCTGCTTGCCGATACGCGGTCTCCACTCCAGGACTCGTCTGCTCCACCGGCCATCGGTCCTTCGACAGACATGGCCAGCCCACTGCCACTTCAGTTTGCTTACTCTCCAAGCTATGTCGGTAACTCCGGTTCTTTTCCGGATAATTTCATCCCTGATTTTATCCTTCAAAGAGACTCCGAGCATAGCTCGCTCCATAGCGCGCTGAGAGACCTTGAATTTGTGGACCAGCCTGAGTGTCAGTGTCCACGTTTCGGCACCGTATGTCATGACAGGCAGGACGCACTGGATGAAGACCTTAGTCTTCAAACACTGCGGGATAGGCGACGAGAAGACTTGACGACTTGGCTTTTTATGACATCCGATATAAACTTGACGGAAACGTTCTCCTAGGTAACGTAGCTTTAGCTAGTTTTAATGCCTGAATTCAGCTGTTCAGCTCTGGTTTTATTTTATAAATGAATGTACCCTACAATCCTATATCCCTTTCTGTTAATCAAACCAAAAACGTTATAGTCTATGATCATTATGGTCATATGACATATAGGATTAGTATTTGCCACTGCCAATGACCTAGTTTGAATCGGCAAACCACTCGATGAGACAGATTCAATTGGTTATTGAAACTTCATTAATTTATGACGATTCGATTGAAGTCTGATGACGCCCGAGCGTGAAAACATAAGTTTGATTCCCATGTTGAGTGGGAATTATAACCAAAGTGTTATGCAACAGTAGTAATAGATTCACTACTCCGTTGGTCTCGTGGTTGTGACTGTTGAGCGTGGTGTCCTGGGTTCCATGCTCAGGTTGGGTTTTTCCATTAGGAATTTCTCAGTAACAGCCCGGAGTTTGGAAGTTGGCGGTGTGATACCCCCGTGCCTCGCGAACGCGCCGCCTGCTCCTGCGCCTGGTCTCTCTCCGCGATTGTTGGATTGCGTGTCGTCCTATCGGACTATGAGAGCGAGGGAAGAGTAAAGTGCACCTGTGTCTGACACACTTCATCATCATCTGCCTAGCCTTTTCCTAACTATGTTGGAGTCGATTTCCAGTCTAACCGGATGCAGTTGAATACCAGTATTTTACATGGAGCGACTGATATCTGACCTCCATAACCTACAATCCTGTGTGACACACTTGAGCACTATAATATCTCCCGCGTCGAAGTCTAATCTCCGTTAAGATTGGCCGCAATACGGCCTGGAGGACTATTATTATTAAGGCTACAAAAATATCTGACAGACTTAGTAATTAATATCTTCGTTCGTTTGCAGGTGTACTGTTCTCCATTGAAGTAACGACCACGTACTTCGCAGTACGTAACTACTGGCGAGGTTTCTTCGCGGCTTGCTGCAGTGCTATTGTAAGTTATCATTTTTTACATTACAGTTACCTCATAATATCGCCCTCGAAATAAGGTTGTTTAACCTTTTGTTCAAACTCAACTCAAACTCAAAGCATTTATTTCAATTAAACATTATAAAGGCACTTTTGAATTGTCAAAATTAAATAGTCTGTCAGTTAGTTAGAAAGTTGAAGCTAGTTGCCCATACCAAAACTTAGATCTCTATGGAGAAGAACGGGCAAGAAACATGGACACTAAAGATATTACAAAATCCTGGGTAAATTATTCTTGTTGCTTTTATATGTGAGAACAATGTAAAAAAAGACACAAATGAAGAAACAATTCAAAATATAAGATTAAAAATAAGCCTTGGCAGTTAAAAGATGACCAGCCTCAACCGACGGCGCCCGTTCACGAACATGACGCGTGGATCAGCACCATCCAGCTCAACCATTTTGTAGGGAACCGAATGATCCGTCACACATCATAAACAGGCATCTTCTTGACACGCCCGTTCCATCATAGACCTCATTCATCGCTTTCCACCAGGCGTGGTCGAGGTCAAGAGCAGGACCATACAGCAATAAAAAAAATATGGCACTCAGCAATAGTGTAGCTTTCTTTCAATGAAAGAAGTGTTGGTATTGCTCAGCACTTTGAGCAGTTTTAGCTCTTTACAATATTACTTTAGTTAAGACCAAAATAAACAGGTCTGTGCAAATGGGAGGTGACTTGGCAATAAAACTGCTATTGCAACCGTCCAAGTGCCCATTTATTCATTAAAGTTCACGTGTGCCTCCAGAAGTAATCAACATATTCATTTGTTTATACTAGAATTATCTAGATTATTAAATACCAAAACTGCGCGCGCTCATTTAGACTAATTGATGTAGAAATTCTGCGCACTGATTTGCATGTACACAGGAATGGAGCTTCGCAATTACCGTCTTAATTATAACTGAATATTTATGCCCCTCATCATCAGCCTATATAGTATGGAAACCACTTAACGCCTCTTTGCTTCAATAATGTATTATCTTAAAAATTTTAATTGTCGGACTTATTACGTTATTGAAGCAAAGAGGCGACATACGAGTATATGCAATAAATCTGGGGGCACGGGAGTGCCCCCGCCAAGACGAGCCAAGCGAAGCGCAAGGGCACTACCTACCTTTTCTCGAAGCAGTTCGTCGTATTTTTGAACCGTCCTAACTTGGGTTTGGATTATACCAGATAAACAAAAGTTTCGCTACCATCACATGGGCGTAAGGTGAAAAATTAATTCACTGTTCATTACTTTTCTGTTATACAATAGTTCTTGTAGTAACGAAACGGCCAAGCCACATATTCTGACTAAGGTGTAGAGTTTGTGAAGTTAGGGCGTGTAGAGTCAGAAGCTTGGCTCTACATGAGATCTGATAACTTTTTGGCAGTGCGAGCAATATGTGGTCTCGTCTTGGCAACATTTTACATGAAAATGTTTTTGGTGGGATTATACTTACCACAAACTTGTTAGCGCCTTTTCTGACGATATACAAAAAAAAAGTATCGACATTTTTTGTTCGAATTTAGATGACAATTTGTTAAAGCATGTATTTGTTAAAGGAGGGACCCGTGGCTAAATAATAACAGCCGCACAGGTCGATCGATCAGGTTAAGCTACGCTTGCCGCGGTTTGTCTGTGGATGGGTGACCATCTTTACATACCGTGACCCCTCCGTGCCTCGGGAAGCACGTTAAGCCGTTGGTCCCGGCTGTCATTCGTGGATATTTGACAGTCGTTACGGGTAGTCAGAAGCCCGGAAGTCTGACAACCAGTCTTACCAAGGGGTATCGTATTACCCAGTAACTGGGTTGTGGAGGTCAGATAGGCAGTCGCTCCATGTTAAATACTGGTATTCAGCTGCATCCGGTTAGACTGGAAGCCGACCCCAACATAGTTGGGAAAAGGCAGGCAGATGATGAATTTGTTAAAGCATGATTTACCCTCTCCTGCAGGAGGACCGCCATCTTACTAATATTACATGCACACGTCTTCCAATTATTCTTAAAATCTTCTGCCTCATTCCAGATGTTCCGCCTCCTATCAGTATGGTCGGGCGCCATGCCTACAGTGAAGCCACTCTTCCCCACCAACTTGCCACAAGACTTCCCCTTCGACCCTCAGGAGTTTGCTGTCTTCGTTCTATTAGGGTAAGTTTAAATCACTGTTTGTTGTTTACACAAGTACTAGCTTTTTCTTCGGCTCTCTTTATTTGGCTTCACTCACGTGTAGGTATGTCGGGAATTATTCCACGGGAACCTACTATCGGGATAAAAAGTGCCCTACTAGAGGAATAATTCCGTAATACATTGTTTTCATATTATAACTCCATGGGTTTACGCAGCGTAGTCTAGATGTTTTTTTCCGACATCTTCAACAATCGTCATTATATCTACAGAATGTTTTGTTTTATACAATGCGGATTTTTGAGATGGGGCTGTAAGGACAGGTATCTTAACCGTTTTAGCTACAAACAAACAGGTCTTAGGAGACTTCTTAACTTTTTGAGACATTTTGATCTGCTTTAGCAGATTTTGAAAAAAAAATTGTCAGCATGAAAGTGGGCAATTTTCACAAAACCTTTTTTTGATGCCAATCAATTCAGTTTCTTATAAGGATCTAAAACTCTATTGGACCAACTGAGGTTTGAGTACTAGAAAGTCAGAAGTTGCAAAAATATTTCAATACATTTCATAGGATTGAGACGGGCCACCTTACTTTTTAATGATGGATAGACTGGCGGCTACAACAAAGACTGGCCGTAAATCAACAAAAAAAAACTACTTCGTATTTCGAACGAATCATGCCCCATCTCAATAATTCACACACTAAAAAGGCTAAAATTATGAAGATTTAGTATTTTTTGTAGACCAGGCTAGTTTCCAGTAGTATGTTTTTTGTTATGTAGTCTCAAGTTTCACAGCTGTCGTCTGGAGATGAAAATACTCAGTGAGATCCGTAGCGCTTCTTGTTAGCACTCCTACGCTAGTTAGCCCCTCCAGAGCCTAGGTCCCTAAGAAGTAAAGCAAGGTTTAGACGCTATTTTGATGATACAAATTCATCAACTTAAAAAAAAAAAAATCAAAACTAAACTTTATTGCATAGATATAAGTTTTATAATCCCAAATCGCGGTTTATTTTCATTCAAACTAGCTACTAAATTAATATGACTTAATTTTGATATTTTCCAGCATAGTATCCGGTCTCCTGGCAGCGTTATGGGTGTTCCTCCATCGACAATATGTGCTGTTCATAAGAAATACAAAGTCACTTAGCAACTTTTTACAAAAGAAGTAAGTATTTCTTGATGTTGCAGGAATGTCTGCTAAGCGTAATATAAGGGCGTTTATACAACGCAGCCGTCACCGGGACGTCACTGACAAACGAGATTATTCGAACCGAACGTGACGTCAGGTGACGGCGATCGTTTATACAACGCAGCCGTCACCGGGACGTCACTGACAAACGAGATTATTCGAACCGAACGTGACGTCAGGTGACGGCGATCGTTTATACAACGCAGCCGTCACCGGGACGTCACTGACAAACGAGATTATTCGAACCGAACGTGACGTCAGGTGACGGCGATCGTTTATACAACGCAGCCGTCACCGGGACGTCACTGACAAACGAGATTATTCGAACCGAACGTGACGTCAGGTGACGGCGATCGTTTATACAACGCAGCCGTCACCGGGACGTCACTGACAAACGAGATTATTCGAACCGAACGTGACGTCAGGTGACGGCGATCGTTTGTCCATCGCAACCGAACTCCGCGGTTCAGAATGTTATGATAGACAAAACAAAAGCCGTGCGAACGGCGCCGGTGCGGTGGCAGTGTGTGAACAAGATCAAACGTGTTTTGTATTGCATCATGAAACTTTGCAAACTAACTATAAAGCAGGTCTTATGTTAGTTAGTTTTTTTGAATTACCTTTATTTTCACCGTAAAAAGCAAATACCTAAACTATTGGCGCTGCCTTCCGCCCAGTACCGCACTCTGTCTCGCTTTCACACAGTCCGCGAGCAGTATCGTGCGAGCGAGATAAACAGTGAATTTTAGCTGAGGTAGTATAGGCTCTTAATGAAATAGAAAGAAAAAGATGCACTGAACTTAAATTTGGTTTAGTTTGTGAACAACAGAATCGGCACCATTGACTTGGTTGGCACGTGGTAAGATTTCGCGGGGAATAATACAGAATTGGGGCCCAGGTTGTTTTAACTTTATCTTTGTTCTTTTCAGCCGCTTCATATACCCGGGCTTCATAACGTTAGCGGTAATGTCTATCCTGTTCCCGCCCGGTATCGGCAAGTACATGGCTGCGGATCTGGGTAACCAGGAACAGGTGATTAAATGTTTTTATTTATTTTGACTAAGGGGTTTTTTTTTTTTACCAAAGTCAAAGGGCCAATTCTCGTAAGTTTAAGAACGTTCACAGTCTGATCTCGGTCTCGATCTGTCAGATACAGAGAATTTCCCTGCATTTTGACAAGTTGTAGACATTTGTTTGTCGCCGAGATGAGACTGCGACTAGTTTTGAACGTTTTGAATTGCGAGAATTGGCCGTCTGATATCTTTTATTCGTGGAATAAAATTGACGTCTGACAGTTCTAGTATGGAAAAACTGTCAAAAATCAAAATTTATTCTCAAGCTAACGTTTTGACACATCGAAGGACACTGCATGAGACACAATACAAGTTTTTTTTTTTTTTTAACTAAATGGGCCCGCACTTGACCCCGATTACGCCTGATGGAAAGCGATAGATGAGGTCTATGATGGAACGAGCGTGCCCAGAAGATGCCTGTTCACTCTTGCTTTGAAGGTAGACGGGTTAAATGTGGGAGGGAACACAGATGCCGACAGAGAGTTCCACACTTTGGCTGTGCGCATAATAAAAGTGGAGGAGAAGC
Source organism: Oligia latruncula (assembly GCA_948474745.1). NCBI lineage: Eukaryota > Metazoa > Arthropoda > Insecta > Lepidoptera > Noctuidae > Oligia > Oligia latruncula. Next base: position 12,683,033 of record OX419708.1, read on the forward strand.
GCTGAGTTCGACTCGTGGGGATATCAACCAAGTGCGGATGGTACGCTGCAGTACGTCTTGTTGTCCGGTGGTAAAAGGGCGATGGTGGGATCAGGTCGTGGAGCTCCTGCGCACACTCTCCGAAGTACAGTCTGTAGAAGACCGACAGGCAAGCAACAAGCAAGTTTTATTGTCATTACGTCGAGGGGCGTTTAGTGTCCCGCGAAGTGTTATTACGTCGAGGGGCGTTTAGTGTCCCACAACGTGTTATTACGTCGAGGGGCGTTTAGTGTCCCGCAAAGTGTTAAAGATTTTCCCCTCTTGAGTTTTTCACGAGCACCAATATGTCAACACTTGGCAACTTTAAATTGCGAAATAACGAATGCTACGTTGCAATACGACACTTTACGTATACCTATGGGTTCGAAAATACTATGTTTCTACTAATATTAAATTTCATTAAAAAATAAACGAGAAATAATCGACTTTGAATAAAGCCAAGTGTATACATACTTTTGCTCATGACTGTACTGTTTAGGTATGCGTTTTTCAGTATTTTTAATCTGTTTCTAGCCTCAATAAGTTTGTATTTCATTTAAACGTTTTAATTTCTGACTTTGGCACAGGATTAGTTTTTGAAATGAAACTTCAAGTTGAAATCCAAAACTATTAAGTAGATATACGTGTAATAGATGGCCGATGTGGCCGAAAGGTTCTGGAGTGGCGACCACGTACCGGAAGACGTAGCGTTGGAAGGCCTCCCACAAGGTGGTCCGACGACCTTGTGAAGGCCGCAGGAACCCGTTGGATGCGAGAAGCACAGAACCGGTCGAAGTGGAGGCGCTTGGGGGAGGCCTATGTCCAGCAGTGGACGTCTTTCGGCTGAAATGATGATACGTGTTGGGCGCAGTGACTATTTGAAGAAAAAACTAAAACTACATTAATTATAGTTTATTTTTTTATTAATTTGTTAAGCATATGTTCATAAAAAGTTTTGCTATGCTTCAAACCCATCTATGTTTACTCCACCAAGTGGTAGGTAGTTCGTGCTACTAATAAATTTTAATTCTGTTTTCAGGTCCTCTCCCTATTTTCAAACTTCACCTGGACAGACGAGCTGACTGCAGAACAGGCGTCCGTGGTATCACACTGGCATACACTAGAGGTGGACCACTTCGGATGCCTCATTATATACTTCTTTTCTATCGTGAGTTTTAACTAGTAAATCTTCATTCTTCTTAACCAATAACTAGCCATTATTGGTTAAGAAGGCCGTGGTGGTAAAGGTAGCCGGTAAACACAAATTTCGATAAAATTTGAATTAATGTAGGAAACATTGAGTCTGACGGGGCAAAGACAACTGACTAAATGCAAAATAATTTTAAAACAATGCCTTCAGGTTTTCATGCGATAAATGATAAATGATTTATTTTCTGTAAGTAGGTTTGTACAAACACTTTTACACGTCAATCATATTTTTTTTTAAACTAGATGAGGTCGGCGTTTCCTATCTGACTATTCTGAGAAGAAAGGCCGAAACAAACTCAAAAGTCACAGTCTCTTTTAAAGTCCAGACAAAATCTTGGTCAGATTATTGTAGAACCAAATAATGTCGTTATTTCATCACCACTGCTCTCCAAACTGTGAAGGAAAACATTGTGAGGAAACCGGCATGTCCTAGAACCAAAAATTCGAAGACATGTGACATCTGCCAATCCGCACTGGGCCCGCGTGGTGGATTTCGGCCCACTCCCTCTCACCGAGAGGAGGCCTGTGTCCCAGCAGTGGGAACATTATAGGCTGATTATGGATGGTTATGGTAAATAATGTCGTTTATTCCCGGTCGTTCCCGCCCGGTCACCCCACTGTTCATTGGTTACTCTTGCTCAGAAAGTCATAATTAAAACATTTTAACAATCCGTGAAATCTCTTATTTTAATAGATACCTATTATTGCATTTTGACTCTCGGTCTATAGCAGAACGAGTGGGAAATAAAAATTTCCAATCGTCACCACTAGGGAGGAATTAAAACTTTTTCTTCCCACTCGGCCCCAGTGGGGAGACCGGGCGGGGACCACCGAGAATAAGCCAATAATGTGGCGAACCTTGACAAAGTACAAATACTGCAACAAAATATAAATAAATATAAGCATATCAATTTTACATCCACCATTCGTCATTTTGTAAACATAAATATGTTTATTCTTATTTATTTTTATATTATAATTTAAGTAATGAACCAAAAAACCACCTCGACGAGGATGGGATTCGAACCCACGCGTGCAGAGCACATTGGATTAGCAGTCCAACGCCTTAACCTCTCGGCCACCTCGTCTTGTAAATAAAAGCCTCAATTTATAGTCTGCATTATATAAATACTATCTATTTACTTATTAGCTTTATTTATGCAAGTGTTTTAATTGGTAATAAATAATTTTATAGCTATGTAATAGTTGTAATATTGTCTTTATTTACTTTGTACAGACGCCAGCACATCAATATACCCGAAACTGTCAAATTTTCCCAATCAACTTTGAACCTTATGCTTTAGCAATAAAGTTTAAAATCTATTAAAGAAATTTGACAGATTGTAGTAGCTTGATGTGCTGGCGTCTGTACTTATGAGGATGAGAATTGATGTTACCATGTGAAGTTAAAGTGTACTAGTCAACCAAAATCGGACAATTTTCATCAACCAGCAAGGTAATTGCGTAACACACTGTGGCCCATAGTGGCCCATGGGCATCACGAACAGGGTCCAAGCTGCCGGTAGTCAGGGCTCTAGAGAGAGGAACCTACTTACTATGCAAGCCATGTCCAGAAGTACTGCTTTCTGAATCAAGCTCTTGACCCAGCCGTGCAATGAGAGCTTCCTGAAGTGTTGGTCGAGGCTCTCCGCCAAGGCTATTTACTGTAACTGAATGAGTATCTGCGTATAGCCAAGGACGCTTTTGAAGTTTCTTACTCAGAAACAGGCTAAAGGATGTAAATTGAGAGAGGTCAGGTACTCACGGGATGCTGGGAGCCAGGAGATCACCACACTGTATCACTAGTAGTCATATTTCACGATAGTTTTTTGTTTTTCCACCGCGCGCGCTGATTATTGAAGCTTCTTCGTCTTCTTGTTGAGTTCGAACTAAAGTTTTGTCTCCACGCCGTCAGATGGCGGGAGCGATGCGTTGTCCTTGTTCGCGCTCACAGCGCGGTGGGTGCAAAACGGCGAATTTAAAACAGGGAAAGGAAATATAATATATAATAATATATAATATAATAATTTATTTATCACTCCTGAAATTACAAATTTCTCTTAATCTATTTACAAATCATGGCAATGAATACATATTTATAAGAGATTACGTTGACGACTATACTAGTATAAACTGTGTCACAGTCGTCAGCGTCTTCCACACTTATTTATTAAAACCACAATTCATTGTTTTAAGCACAATATCTGAAATACTGATGAAATGGAGTGATTGTAATAAAAAATGAAACTAATAAAAAAATAAAATAAAACTTACAGGGAAAACAAACTATTCAGAATAAGTAGGTACATTACCACAATGATGAGTGAAGAATGTGTGAGTAGTGTGATAAGGAGTGAGGGTGTGTAATGTGTGTGAGGGTGTGCATGTAAAGTAGGTGTAAAGGAGTTGGTGTCTTTCTTTAAACATGTTTAACTTTATGGACTAGGAACGCATCCCAAAGCCTGTTCAGTAACAATTATATCGATACAATGATTGCAGAGTCCACGTCTCACATGTCGACAACCTCGGGTACTAAGTCAATACTTGATTTTTACTTTTCTCAGCTTTCACGAGATTCTCGTCATGAGGGATTATTTATTTATCACACAAATATTACAAAGGCGAAAGTTTGTGAGTGTGTGTGTTTATATATTTGTTACTTCTTCACGCTCAAACGGCTGGACCAATTTTGATAAAATTTTGAATGGAGGTAGGTGACACCCTGGATTAACATATACTTTTTATCCCGATATTCCCACGGGATCCATAATTACGCGGGTGAAACCGCGCGGCGCAGCTAGTTTTTTTTAAATAATATCTTGATCATGATTTACGAATAGCGATCGAACATCTTATGGACACTATTTCTCTCTCGTCTCCAGTTCTTCCTAAGCCTGGTGTCGTGCACACTACCAGTTCCTGCCGGTATCTTCGTGCCAGCCTTCAAGATGGGAGCTTCCTTGGGCAGGTTCACAGGAGAGGTGATGCACTACTTCTGTCCGCTTGGCGTCGCCTATGGTGGACATATACAGAAGATATTGCCTGGTTAGTATCCTCTTATCATCTCATCATCATCAGCATCTGCATACAGCAGTCAACTGCTGGTCATAGACCTCCCCAATTGTTCGTGAACGGGCGCCGTCAGTAGGGATTGGTCATCACTTTGCTGCCATGGCTTATTTTAATTTAATTTAATATTTAAATTGGTTTTTTTTTCCTCTTTTCATTACGGACGCTTTTAACGTTTTGCATCGTTCTCACATGCATAATTTTTAACATGAATGAAGTAAACAAGACTTTGTGACCATATTATTTTGATTTAAAAGAGTGTCCATGTAGTTTCTTGCCCGTTCTTCTCCATAGGTACCTACGCTTTGGAATGGGCAACTAGTTCATCTTTCTGACTGACCGACCCCTTGACAATTCAAAAGTGCCTGTAATTGGTTTAATTGAAATAAATGCTTTGAGTTTGCACGCCAGTCTGCTCGATTCTCGGCAACTCTCATCCAGCAGCTACCAGCCACCCTGTTCGTATCGTCGCTTCACTCAAGAACACGTGTTATCATATATGTGTACCTTTATGTACAACTACGGACCGACTGATTACTGGCAGCGATCGAATCCTAGTCATCATCACCATTTCAGTCGAAAGACGTCCACTGCTGGACATAGGCCTCTCCCAAGCACCTCCACTTCGACCGGTTCTGTGCTTCTCGCATCCAACGGGTTCCTGCGGCCTTCACTAGGTCATCGGTCCACCTTGTGGGAGGCCTTCCGGTACGCGGTCGCCACTCCAGAAGCTTTCGGCCCCATCGGCCATCTGTTCTGCGTGCAATGTGCCCTGCCCACTGTCACTTAGTTACTTAAGTTTGGCAATTCTTCGGGCTATGTCGGTTATCTTGGTTCTCCTGCGGATCTCCTCATTCCTGATTCGAAGCATAGCCCTCTCCATTGCCCTTTGGGTGACTTTTAGCCTTCTTATAAGGCCCATTGTGAGCTCAATTCGAGTCATTTCATGTTAATTATAATATTTTACCACGTTTTTGGTGTATCTGTTAAAACTACCTTGTTGGTCGCAGGCGCAATTGCTGAGCGCTTGATTCCCGGCCAAAAGAAGTAAAATAATATTGGGTTTTCTCGTTTGGAATTGTCAGTAGCAGCCTGCAGTCACGATTTGCAGCTGGTTAATGACAATAGGCTGTCCCCCTTGTGGATGTACAGACGCCAGCACATCAAGCTACTACAATCTGTCAAATTTCTTTAATAGATTTTCAACTTTATCGCTAAAGCATAAGGTTCAAAGTTGATTGAGAAAATTTTACAGTTTCGGGCAGCTAGATGTGCTGGCGTCTGTACCATAGATCTTTGTCTGCCCATCTATATTTTATCTAAATATATAAAACTCAAAGGTGACTGACTGACTGACATAGTGATCTATCAACGCACAGCCCAAACCACTGGAGGGATCGGGCTGAAATTTGGCATGCAGGTAGATGTTATGACGTAGGCATCCGCTAAGAAAGGATTTTTTGAAATTCTACCCCTAAGAGGGTGAATGGGGTGAAATTTCACGCGGACGAAGTCGCGGGCGGAAGCTAGTCCCTTCATATACAGGAGTAATGTTAAACCAAGTATTTAAACTTCACAGGAGGCTACGCGGTCGTCGGCGCGGCTGCTTTCACAGGAGCTGTCACACACACCGTGTCTACTATTGTTATTGTCAGCGAGATGACTGGACAGGTAAATATCTTCATTTTGTGTTTTTCTAATTTTTGATTTGATAACTGAGCTTCAGCCAGGCTGAAGTGGGAGTTGGCCGGACACCTTGCGCGAATGTACCCGGAGAGGTGAGCAAAGATCGTCACTCACTGGATGCCTGAACGAGGACATCGTCGTGGAGGTAGACCACGGAGAAGGTGGTGTGACGATCTAACGAGGTTTGCAGGGCCAACATGGCCAGAGATCGCCCAAGACAGGGAGGTTTGGAAGGAAAAAGGGGAGGCCTTTGCCCAGCAGTGGGACACAATAAAGATAAACGAAAAAAAAAACAGTGGCACTCCGAGAGTGCTGACAGAAGTGAAAACAAGTTTAAATTTTACTATTTCTGTTGCCGCTATAACAACTGATAACAGAATAAAATAAATATTTAAGTGGGGCTCCCATACAACAAACGTGTTTTTTTCGGCGTTTTTGCCTTGTGGTGCGGAACCCTTCGTGTGCGAGTCCACTCGCACTTGGCCAGTTTTTTTTGCAGAAACCAAGGTTTATACAAGTATAAGACTATCATGAGTTCACATTATACGGTTATATGAATACCCTTTCAGCTAGTTTAATAGTACAGATTTGTTATTTACGGCATATTTTCCGGAGTATTTTGTCAAAAAAATAAGGGATTGTTTCACAGCGTCCGGGTAGACACCATCTACCAAATAAAATATGGACCGAACATTATTATTATTATTAGCCTGTGATGTCCCACTGCAGGGCAAAGGCCTCCCTGCTCTCTTTCCACTTCTCTCTGTTCAAAGCTGTTAAGGACCAGTTCTTGTTGAAGGAGTCCAGCTCATCCCGACCGAACATACCTTTTCATAAAATTATCTCCCCACTATTCATCTATATGAAACCGGAAGTTATACGAAGCTGGTGAAAGAGAACGTTAATTCTCTAACTTATATTTGTACTAGCTGCGTCCCGCGGTTTCACCCGCATAAGTTTCGATCCCATGGGAATATCGGGATAAAAAGTAGCCTATATGTTAATCCAGGGAGTCAGCTACCTCCATACCAAAATTATTCCAGCCGTTTGAGCGTGAAGAAGTAACAAACATATAAACACACACACACTCACAAACTTTCGCCTTTATAATATTAGTGTGATTTCCCAGGTGACACATCTGCTACCAATAATGGCGGCTGTGCTAGCTGCCAACGCGACCGCGTCTCTGCTGCAGCCATCTTGCTTCGACAGTATTATACTCATCAAGAAGCTGCCCTACCTGCCTGACCTGCTGTCTTCAGCCAGCCGTAAGTATTGAATTATTTTTTATAATTACTATCTGTCCGGACCGACATTGTCCTGTTTGCTAGAAATCGATCGCAGCGCCACCTGCCGGGTCCGATTGTGAATTTAAACCATCTAAAGTCCCCGTCACGAGAAGCTATACATTTTGTAAACACACATTCAGGGGTTCGCAACCTTTGGATCAACCAGTCTTACCAAGGGGTATCGTATTACCCAGTAACTGGGTTGTGGAGGTCAGATAGGCAGTCGCTCTATGTAAAATACTGGTATTCAGCTGCATCCGGTTAGACTGGAAGCCGACCTCAACATAGTTGGGAAAAGGCTCGGCAGATGATGATTAATTAATCATAAGAAGATGTTCGAGGTGGCGCGGGAAAGGAGTGCCTGGAAGGACTTGGGGGAGGCCTTGGCCTACCAGTGGCACAGTATAGGATGAATAAAAAAACCTGAAAACTGGTCAAGTGCGAGTCGGACTCGCGAACCGAGGGTTCCGTACATTTTTTTTTTTTTGTAATATAACTACAAATTTACGGTTTTCGGATTTTTTCCTTTACTTGTGCTACATGACATTGCTTCTTGCCAAATTGCATGATTCTAGGTCAACGAGAAGTGCCCTATAGGTTTTGATTCCGGAACATAAACGCCCATATCTTTTGATTGCGTTGAATAAGAAATTTGTTTTTTTCAATGCTTCAAGGGATTGCATCCCTGAGTATTTGGTATTAATTTCAACTTGATAACTCCACGCGTTCGTGAGAAAAAGGGTCTTGACCGACGGACAGACAGACGGACAAGTAAGTGTCTTATACGGGTTCCATTTTCCCTTTTAAGGTACGGAACCCTGAAAATAAAGAAAATATTAGTTCATGTGAATGTTAGGTAGAAGATTAACAAAACCACAATAAAATGCTAAAGTAAGTAAACTGAAAGTACTGTAATTAAATGCCACATTAACATGATTTATGACAAGAATTGTAGAATGTTTGAAATGTGCAGTTTTATTTCATTATAGTGTTCACAAGACGAGGTGGCCGAGAGGTTAAGGCGTTGGACTGCTAATCCAATGTGCTCTGCACGCGTGGGTTCGAATCCCATCCTCGTCGAGGTGGTATTTTTTTTATGAGAAAAAATGGCGACGAAAAATTTTATGCAATAGTAATTAGACAGAAAAGTTTCTAAAACGGGGAGATGCCTATTGCCTACAAAGCTTACACGGTGCTAACTTTTTTAAATAGTATAATACCTGAATCAAGACGTAGATATATCTTTAGCAATTCTTCTTGTTACATTAAGAAAGAATGCAATTAATTATTAAGTGATAATGCTGTGCAATCTACAGGGTTATTGGTAAAACATTAACAACCTCTTATGAGGTCATTGTACTCATCATTATGAGCAACTTTTACTATGGGAGAAAACCTGAAATCGCGAAAAAATAATCAGCTGTTCCCTACATTTTCACGAGTTATACTAACATAAATGTAGGGAACAGCTGATTTTTTTTTTCGCGATTTCAGGTTTGGTCCCATAGTAAAAGTTGTTCATAATGATGAGTACAATGAAGAGGTCATTGTACTCATCATTTTGAACAACTTCTTAAGGCATGGGATCACCACGCCTGCTCAGGGTAGATTGTCCATTTCAGACTTATATTAATTAATCATAAGAAGCCCGAAAGTCTGACAACCAGTCTTACCAAGGGATATCGTGTTACCCAGTAACTGGAATGTGGAGGTCAGATAAGCAGTCGCACCATGTAAAATACTGGTATTCAGCTGCATCCGGTTAGACTGGAAGCCAACCCCAACATAGCTGGGAAAAGGCTGGGCAGATGATGAAATCACTCAAGAATACCGAATATCCAATATCTCTCCATATTACACATAATATTGGATACTAGCTGCGCCCCGCGGTTTCACCAGCGTAAATGTCGATCCCGTGGGAATATCGGGATAAAAAGTAGCCTATATGTTAATCCAGGGTGTCAGCTACCTCCATACAACATTTTATCAAAATTGGTCCAGCCGTTTGACCGTGATGAAGTAACAAACATATACACACACTCACAAACTTTCGCCTTTATAATATTAATGTGATTCATGTTCATGGCACCTGTGTCTATAACTTGATAGTTTATAGTCATTAGTAGATAATCCTTGCAAAGTCAAATAGCAAAGGCAATCAGAGGTTAACACAATATTATTGGGTTTAAACAAGTGTTCGTGAATATTTACATAATATGAATATAGCCACTGAAATGACGTTGTGATACAATAGTTATATCAATATTATTATGTAAGTCAGTGAGTCTCATGGTGAATGAAAACTTCGTGAGGAATTCGGGTCTTACCTAATTCTTCAATAGTATGAATGTGAGTTTGTATGATTATTTGTTATTCGATCACATTAAAACGGCTGAACAGATTTAGGTGAAATTTGGCACACAAGTAGACTGTAACTTGGATTAAATGAAAGGACCGAGGAAAAACTGAGGACTCGAGGATTGACCGAGGGAAAAAGTTGGTTCAAAGGAAACAAAACCTTTATTTAAAGAATTCGTATTTAATTACTAAAATAAACTTAATGCACTTTATGCCTAAGGTCTTACAAAAACAGATTTACCTAAACTTAAATCGATTCAATTCAATCATGCGCAGTTATCAAGTACATATAACCTCACCGGTCGAAAAAAACGCCAAATAAATCGGAGCTACCGCACAACCAATCTCATCACTATAAATATAGTCTATATGACAGAAATACTTCCGTGACAAAACACAATGCGTACAATTATAACATCCCGTCAAATATGTCAAAAGTGTTAACAAATCCCTCGGATCACAAACAAAGTCATTCTGACTACTAATGAAATGAGTTGCTACCCTATACTTAGACAAATCATATATAGGGGGACACAACGAGCCATAGACACAGAGATTCTTGACAGGCCCATAGTCGAATAACGAAAATTTATTGTTCATTATCTGACCCCACCTCACGAAGTTTTTGTAAGACGTCCCTGAAGGCTGAAGACTTAAAGCCACCGCGATCGTATCTTGACAAATTGTAAAATTATTATATCCGAAGAGGGCGAAGATCAGGCTTGTACAAGCTGGATAAGACAAATCCGTGGACCCACATACGATGCTTGCAATTTTCTGGACCGGTCCACCATACGCAAATATTTCCCCGTTAGGATTTTTGAATATCGCCGCCAATGCTGCCTGCAAATACAGTGCCAACAACCGCGTATGTTCCAACCAAGTCGCAGTCGACATCCCAACAGCACACTTGACTTTGTCATTATACTCTTCGCGTTGAGCACAGAGTAATATAAAAACCGTCATGCCTTGCGAATGTCCCATAAAATTGATCTGATCTGCTCCCGATTCCGCTAGTATAAAATCTATAATCGCCGGCATATCGTACAGTGCCATTTCGTCAAAGCTAAAATCCCAGAATTTTGAGTCAGTGTCTGGATTGAGCGTCGTATGATTTCTCCCGTACTTGTTTCCTCTGTTGTTGCCTGCCCAGATGTGATGCCCGTTTTTAGCACATATATAGCAGTTGGCTTTACCCGGTCCTGGTATAATACAGTCATCGCTACTGAGATATAAACCATGCATGAAGAGTATGGGTGTTTTATGGACTATTGTGCAGTTTTCGTTGGGGTATATGTGAAATATTGTTAGTATATACCCGTCGCAGGTGGTTACATAGTGGGTGTCGCATCTATGTTTGTCTTTGTAGGTCAGTTTTGGGAAGGGAAGGCCCTTGCGTGGTGAATCACTGGGGTACAGGGTGTTGTAGTAGTCTAATGCATCGTCACACGATGAGGTATTTAGAAGCTGTAGAGTTATGAGTAGTAGTTTTCGGTACATTGCAGGTTTCTGAAATGAAATAAGATAAAGGTATTATAAAAGTGTTTGGGATAACAATGTCACGAAATCAGCCTATAATGTCCCCATTTGCTGGGATTAATTCTTCCTCTCTGTGCAGAGAAATAAAATAAGACGAGACAAGGGCAAAAATAAAATAACAATATTATTAACTAATGAGAATAATAATAAAACTTACTTTCAACAGTGTGTGTTATCTGATTTAAAAAAGTTATTATTAATGTTTTAACGTATACACCTATTGGTACCTATGCATTTAATAAATCTGCGCGAAGAATTTCACAATAAATAACTGATATTTATTGATTCTTTAGCAGCGTCATTAAAAAAACAGTAAATATTATGTTGAATGAACAATCATTTTCTGTTTTAGCTAGCAACGTCAGTAACAAGTAGGCTTTATTCTAATATAGATAGATTTTATTCTAGCCTGTATTTTCACTCTTTGCGGCAAACGCAACTTCCATCTTTAGAAAAAAAAATTACGAAATGTGTCTCGGGACCCTTATTGTCTTATTTGAGTCCAAAATCAAAAAATACCCGCTTCGGATGTGTTCGTCTGTCCTCGGGATGTACTCGGTATTAATGTTTAACCGATATGTCAGTGAGTGATGGCAAAGTATACTGTTTGTGTTTTGTTTTCACTTCTGTCGGCACTCCCGGAGTGCCACTGTTTTTTTTATATCCGGTGAAAAATTTCAGAATCATGTACTAAATCCATAATTGTGACAAAGCTAAGTTTCAAGCAAGCGGTCCCATTAGTTTTGACAAAGCTGTATTCGGAAGTGATGATTCATATTTTAATGCTATTTATTTATTTGATAAGAAACCAATTACTAAATCCAAGTATATACATATAATATGTACCAACATAGAACATAAACTAATAACAACAATTATATACTATTATTCTCACAACAATGTAGGCACATAACCATGCTATGCAGTAAATGTAAGAGCCCGAGCTGGTGTAGGTCGCGGGAATCCGCTGGATTTAGGCAGCGTAGGACCGGTAGTTTGATCGATACTTGAGCGATGCCTATGTCCAGCAATGGACGTGTTTCGGCTGGTTTGAGTGAACGCGGCCGAAAGAAAGAAATTACAGTCCGGTCGTCGAAAGACTGCGTTCTTGACACATCCGTCAGTTTCATACAGAGGAATGTCTTTTGACAAATTTATAATTTTTTTCTTTTTTATTTGACGGCACGGTTGGCGCAGTGGTTACAAATCTTTGTATGATCTACAAGTAGTTGTTCCGGGTCTGGCTGCTTGTGTATGTGAGTTTAAATGTTTGTAAATGCACCCACAATACAGGAGAAATGGCTAGTGTGAGGCAACGTTTAAAAAAAAAAACGATTTTTTTTTACTAGAAAAAAAAAACTTGATTTGTTACTAGATTTGTCGCAGTGGTAGGTTTCAGAAAGGCATTCACTCGACGGCCGGACTGTAAATTAGTTTCCAACTGATTAAAATAGAGTCGGGTAAAGTTAGGCAGTAATACTTCGTGTTAAAAACCAATTTGCTTGACAGCTGTTCTTTTTTGCAGGTATGTACGATATTTGTGTGGAAGACTTCATGGTGCGTGACGTGAAGTACATTTGGAACAGGATGACCTTCCAACAGCTCAAGAATCTGCTCAAGGAGAACAAGGTAAGATGGAAGTCTTCTATCACGTAACTAGCATCTGCCCGCGACTTCGTCCGCTTGAAATTTCACCCTCCCCCCATTCAGCCTCTTAGGGGTGAAATATCGAAAAAACCCTTTCCTAGTGGATACCTACTCTTCACAAAGAACACACCCTCCAAATTTCACAAGGACACCAGGATTTAACACCAGCGGTTTAGGCTGTGCGTTGATATATCAGTCAGTCGGGTGTTTGAATTTTATATATTTACTAACAGCGCCCCGCGGTTTCACCCGCATAAGTGTCGATCCCGTGAGAATATCGGGAAAAAACTATCCTATGTCCTTACCCGGGATGCAATCTATCTCTCTGCCAAATTTTATCGAAATCCGTTCAGTGGTTTAAGCGTGAAAAGGTAACAGACAGACAGAGTTACTTTCGAATTTATAATATTATTATGGATATAGATTACATGAGACATTCTCATGAGACTTTTTTGCTATATCTCTAGATTTTTAACGTACCTGCGATGCATCTCGTGTTGCAGAGGTGGATAGGTGGCGGTATGTTAGTACGAGTACTAACACTAGGTTCTAAGTCGTGTGTATACAAACCAAAAGGAAGTTAGTCACTTATAAAAGTTTTTTTTTAATTCTCCCACAGACAATCAAAAGCTTCCCCCTAGTAGACAGTCCGAACTCCATGGTCCTCCTCGGCTCCATCCACCGCTGGGAACTGGTGAAGGTCATCGAGAAGCAGGTGGGGCGCGACAGACGGCTGCAGATCGCGGCTCTGTGGCACAGGGAGGCGGAGTTGAGGAGGAGGGATGAGGAAGCGAGGAAGAAAGTGAGGAGGCCTTCGAGGTTTGAGGTGAGGACCTACAGTTTTTTTTTAAGTTTTGAAAGAAAGAAAAGAGGGGAAAAAAAGTTTATTTGGACACAGTTCGTGAAACACAAAATCATCATCTGTCTAGCCTTTTCCCAACTATGTTGGGGTCGGCTTCCAGTCTAACCGGATTCAACTGAATACCAGTATTTTACATGGAGCGACTGCCTATCTGACCTCCACAACCCAGTTACTGGGTAATACGATACCCCTTGGTAAGACAAAATAAAAACAATGTTTCAACAACAATAGTGTGTGCCTCACGGCTGCGCCAAAAAGATTCATTTCAGCATTAATGCCAGACAGATGCTGTCTGACGCTGGTTTTCTAATGTTTCTACCCATTAAGGACTCTACAATAGTGTATTTTTTTGGTGTGCACTATAAAGTATTAACCCTTACTATCAACTATGAACGTGGACCCAAAACAATAATTACGGCATTCAACTTTATCAAAACAAACAGATACCAAAGATTCATCATAAAGATTCTATTTTGAAAGAAAAAAAATACGCTTATTTGCGGTAAAACGCATAAAAACAAACACAACAAAAAAAAATTGAGGGAAAACGTGCGTCACATCTACGCAAAACGGCCATCGCTCAGCATAATGCTAAGACCTTCGGGCCAGAGCCCCAGCGCTGGTTTTCGGCGACGATTTCGGCGTATGCGTATTTGACGATGATAAAATATTTACATATATACATTTAAATCCAAGCCTTGCGACCTATTTCTCCCTATATTCTATAATGCATAGAGAAAAATTGTGGACGAAAAGTAACACAGTGGCAAATAATATTATTATATGTGTTTCAGTTCTTCAGACGTGTATGATGATGATGGGACTCCCTTTTCCGTACTTAGACTCCCATTCGGTCCGTTGTGCGTGGTTCAGACGTGTATTAAAATATGTAATTATGTTATCTTCAGGTGACTCCAGCACCAGATATGCTGCAAGTCCCAGGCACTGGCATGACCAGAGGATCCTCACTCACCACCACAGATCCGGGAGGACTCATACCTGGTAACTTATATATCACGGCTGATTTTATTTTTAGTTAAGTAGCTTATGGTTTCATTTGACAGCCTGATTGCATGCATACATAATCAGTCTATAGCGTGCCTAGCTTGGTCACAAACCTCCTGTGTATGAGGGAGCAGATAATATAATACACATAGAGTCGGCGCATACGCAGTGGTAAGATTTTCGGTTGTTACTATATTTCAACGTGAGTGAGAGTATTTTGGCAGAGAAACCCGTGCTGAGCTGCGTTTCGCTAAGCTTTTAACCGGAATTTATATAATTTTACAAAAACGGTCTTCTGAAGAGCGTTAAATTGTTGTATTTAACCTACAGACTTCGTTGAAGGAAATCATTTAAAATGACTAATTTTATAATAACTCCTTCCAGCGCCCGGTCAGCTATTCCGTCCGAAGTCGATCCTTAAGAAGACGAACTCCTTCACCCTCACCCGAGGTCTTTCATCAGGTGGAACAGCTCCCCAGACCCCCACCACGCCACAACCTTCTGTCTATACCACCGTCACTGGAGCTGAGACCAGGTAAGACTCCCGACTTCATCGTTTAAGTCTTGAAAAATTGTCTCTAAATCTAGGTGATATTGCCGTCAACTCTTTTGGAAAAAGGTATTGGTGAAAACAGTTTGTGATTATTAACAGAAATGCCTACCACGCAGGGCCGTCTTTACCCGGGGGCGCCAGGGGTGCGAGGCACCCTGGCGCAGGGTCTTAGGGGGCGCAAGCCAGTCAGGTCATCACTCATTATAACCGCACCGCTCCAGCGACTAACGGCCCGGCACCGCCTCGGAAAAATCCACCCGTTTGAGCTACCAACTACTTAGTAAGCGGAATCTGAACAACAAGCTGTTCCCTCACCGTTGGCGTGCCAGCAGTGGACGGTCGTCTTGCTGACAGCTCGTTGGCGACAAAGCGGGTGGATTTTTTCCGAGGCGGTGCCGAGCCGTTACTGCGCGGGAACGGTGCGGTTATAATGAGTGATAACCTTAACACAAAATTAAGTTTTTGCTTTTGTTGCAAGGGGGGCGCAGGCTGATTTTCGAACCCCGGCGCCCAATATAGTTAAGACGGCCCTGCTACCACGCCACAACAGTCCATCTCTTCCCTTGTAATCTATGTATTTTCTTGCAAATGAACATTTTGAATTTGAAGAGAGCCACTAATAAGATGAAATGTGTTTGCTTAACACTCACTGCCAGTGATTACGAGAGGATTGTCTAGACACAAACATGAGCCTGCAGCCTAATTGCGTAACACACTATCAGTAGCAATGGGTTTCATTTAGACAGTGCAACAACATTCATTGCGTTATTTGCGTTGTTGAGCAGACACATTTATCAAACATATGGAGCAATGGATTAGAAATATGCTTCAAAATGATTCAAATTGAGCGTAATAGTGTGTTACGCAATTAGGGTGCGGGACTATTTGAAGGACTAATGCGACTACATTTTGTAATTTTAATGTCCAAAACCTTGAATCTTAACTTTTTTAGGCGCGTAGTGCATTTTTTGAGCTGGGAATAAACCGTTGAACGCGCGCCACTGTTACCGTAAGCGACACCGCGCGTGTTTTGTTTAACCCTTAGTATGCCGGAACGTATATACACGCGAGACACAATGGGTTTTTAATTGTTTCTGTAATTCCGGCATTCAACCGGTTAAAAGACGATTAAAAAATACCCGCTTCGGATGTGTTCGGCTGTCCTCGGGATGTACTCGGTTTGAATGTATATCAGATATGTCAGTGAGTGATGGCAAAGTATTGTTTGTGTTTTTTTGTTTTCACTTCTGTCGGCACTCCCGGAGTGCCACTGTTTTTTGGTTGTTTACTCACAGCACTATGATTCTTGTTCAATAACTTTGACATTGTGAAACTGTAAACGCCCTAAAATGACTACTATACCTTATCCTTTATACTCAGGATCCGAGCAGCCTTCGAAGCCATCTTCAAGCGTTCCTCCCTGCTACAAGACGTGGAAGGAGGCCTGCCTGACCAGCTGAGTCCCACCTCGCTGCCCAGGAGTCCCTCTATCAACAAGAAAGTGCAACTGGTGAGTACCTGATTTTGATTATTAGAGGGTCTTTTAATATTAGCAGAATGAGAGAGAAGAATTGAACTCTGTACAAAGTTATGATCCCGTCAAAACGTTGCCGCTACTGTCCATGATTGAATGAACACCCTAAGTATTTAACAATTGTGCAGCTGCAAAAAATAAGTTTAGGAAATCCATACTATATAATATTATAAATTCGAAAGTAACTCTGTCTGTCTGTATGTTACCTTTTCACGCTTAAACCACTGAACGGATTTCGATAAAACTTGGCAGAGAGATAGATTGCATCCCGGGGAAGGACATAGGATAGTTTTTATCGACATACCGAAACCTCGGGCGGAAGATAGTATGGAAATAAATTGTTTGAAAACTCACACGCTTCTTAATATGTGGCGTTCTGCAAGAATAAATTAGCAGCAGTCGCAGTCTACAGCTACCCTTTTTTTTTTTTTTGCGGTTGGGGTATCATCAAGTCACCGCTCCCGCTCTGGGTGGAGCGGAAGGGAGTGTCAGACTCTTACTGACTAAAACCCACCCGTGTTCCTTCCTTAGCCCTTTATGTTCCGGGCCAGCGGTAACCCTTTCGGACAATCCCGCTGACCCGGAACAATCCCTACCCTCAAAGGTTCTTTTATAGAGACACATTCAAAGTATGAAGGCTACATTATCACAGCTGCACTTTGTAGGTGAACCCATTGTTCAAATAACAAGCTAGTCAAAATAATAACAAAACATGTTTATTTCCCACCTCAGCCTCGCGAGCGCGTGTGCGACATGTCTCCCGAGGACCAGAAGGCGTGGGAGCAGATGGAGATGGCCAAGGAGATCGACTTCGACCGCATGCTCCAGATCGCACGGAAACGAGATATGGTGAGATACCTGTTTCGTTTTTATGGCAGCTGCTTGGATAATTAGCGAAACTTCTATTAGACGTACAATGTTTTTGTAATTCACTTAAAGACATAAAGTTGACTGTATGAGAGATTCCTTAAAGGGAATAGTTTATTAATGCGTAATGGTAATTTTGCGCCCCCCCCTTTTTTTTGATGGTGTGAAATCATCAAATGAGAGAGAAAAGAGAAAAAAAAATCAAATCCCCTCCCGCTCTGGGTGGAGCGGAAGGGAGTGTCAGAGTCTTACTGACTAAGACCCACCCGTGTTCCTTCCTTAGCCCTTTATGTTCCGGGCCAGCGGCAGCGACAATCCCTTTCGGACAATCCCGCTGCCCCGGCAGGCTTCAGCCCTATATGGAACTTCCCCCCCTGAGAAGGCCCGCGCGCCCCTGAGATTTGATCTCAGAAAAAAATTGGCTTCTAGAAAAATTCTATGTCAAGTCTACCTTCAGTATGATATCGTTTTGTTCTCTTTTTCATAGCATCCAGATGACCCTGAGTATGAGGATGAGAACCTGTACATCTGCCACATTGACCCCGCGCCCTTCCAGCTGGTTGAGAGGACCTCGCTACTCAAGGTAACACAAATTCATCATTATTCTCCTCCTCTACTAACTTTGTTGGGAGTTGACAATCAGGTCTTTGCTGGCGTAGCGGTATCTACAACGCTACATGAGAACAACGCGTCATAATGACGTCACGCTCAATCCTGCATCTCGCAAGCAGAGTTTACCGCGCAACTAGCATAGATACAACAACATGAATCATTGGGCAGTTGCCCGCCAGACACAACACCCGTCAGGTCGGAGGATCCTCCCTTTTCTATAGAGTATGAGTGAACTTTACACCCTGTTCCTCATACCTCTATACTGGTTTAACTATTGGAGGGGCCAATGTCCAGCAATAGACTGCTAGGCTGATGATCGTGATGAAACACATAAAATAATGAAAAATTTTCGCACTCGTAAGTTCTAAACACTATATGCACCACTGCGATCGCAATTTTGATCAAAAACATCATCTGCCTAGCCATTTCCCAAATATGTTAGCGTAGGCTTCCAGTCTAACTGGATGCAGCTGAATACCAGTATTTTACATGGAGCGACTGCCTATCTGACCTCCACAACCCAGTAACTGGGTTATACGATACCCCTTGATAAGACTGGTTGTCAGACTTTCGGGCTTCTGACGACCCGTAACGACTGTCAAAGATTCATGAATGACAGCCGGGACCAACGGCTTAACGTGCTTTTCGAGGCACGGAGGAAGAAGACGGTCACCCATCCACGGACCAACCGCGGCAAGCGTAGCTTAACCTGATCGATCGACCCGTGCGGCTGTTATTACTTAGCCACAAGTCCCTCTTTTGAGCAATATAATTACTTACCGTTTTTCTCAACACTTTTGCAGAACTCCTAGAAGCCTGGTTTTTCTTTTAAATTCAATATATCGTCATTATGTCTTCTATCTGCAGGTCCACTCGCTGTTTTCGACGTTGGGCGTGAGCAGAGCGTACGTGACTGCCATAGGACGACTCATAGGAGTAGTGTCACTCAAAGAGGTAAGTTTACACAGAAATAATGTTGTGTTGCGTTTAAAATAGAGTCTTTGATGGCGTCTTGTCTGAAACCCAGTCGAGAATCACATTAATATTATAAAGGTGTTTATATGTTTGTTACTTCTTCACGCTCAAACAGCTGGACCAATTTTGTCAAAATTTTATATGGAGGTAGCTAACACCCGGGATTAACATATATGCTACTTTTTATCCCGATATTTCCACGGGATCGACATTTACGCGGGTGAAACCGCGGGGCGCAGCTAGTATGAAGTAATATTCATCTATGGAGCCTGGAAATGAATTGTGGATGAAAAGGAAGCAAACTACAAAAATAGAAATATGAATTTACGACGCGTAATGATTTCAATTTTCTTCAAGACAGATAAGCAACATGACTACCGTGCATTCGCGATTTATTTGCTAAAAATGTAAACAGATATGAATTAATGGAAAAATAACTTTAATTCCTACACAATAAAGTTCAGTTTATGCTACAACTTCAAACATTTTTATATCTTTGTCAATAGTGCTAGTCATTCTGAAATCAACTTAATTATCATTGAAATGCTTTTGTGTACCATGAATCTTGTGTGTATGGTAATAAAGATTATTATTATTATATTATTATTAAATAAAGTTGATATTTGTTTAACTTAAAATAGGGTAGGAGTATGCAGCACTGCGCACTTTACACGTATAGTCAAATGGTTGAATGATTAGCTTCTGCGCTACTAAAGTTCGCGGTTCGATTCCCGCGCGCACGATTTGTATGATCAAGTAAATACTCGACCTCGACTCACCTCGTTCCATATTATACCTCATCTATTGCTTTGCATCAGGCGTGATCGGGGTCAAGAGCGGGCCCATTTAGAAAAAAAAAACAATTTTGGTGTTAATGGTTATCAAATTTCTGTCTATAAAAGCATCCACGACAGAACTGATTTCTTCAAGGGGAAACGTGAAAAAAAAATACAAAAACAAATGGTAACTATAAATCTTCTTCAACAGCTCCGCAAAGCCATAGAAGACGTGAACTCCGGAGCGCTCACCCTCGCCACCCGCCCCGAGCCGCCCGCCACGCCGCCGCCCTCGCTCCTGAAGGTGTCCGCGACACAACCCGCGCCACCGTCAGACAGCGAGACTGCTAAACTCACCAGCCCTGTTGGAGACCACTGAACAACGATATAGAAAGCAGAGAATGTGAATTATGTGAAAATAAGCTTTATTGTAACTGTAGAAGGTTGAAAATAATGAGGTAAGAAATGTAGGTACTGACAACTTATGGAAACCTTAACCATACAATCCTTTCACAGTTATTTTATCTCTGACAGCAGCAACGCAATTACAACCTTATTGTAACGTGAATAAAGATCACAATAATTTTGACAAACCTGCCAGTGGCAGCAACCTTATTAGAATGAGAATAAAGGTCACTTTGATTTTGCCAGCGATGCAAATTCAGAGATAAAATCACTGTGAAAGGATTGTACTTGGAACTTTGTCATATTATATAATGCAAATGGCGACGTCGAAAATGTGATGCGTCAGTGAATGAGTTTTAATGTGACAAAGCCCAAAAGTGGTCAACGTTTTCGAAAGTTATTGCTTATAATGTGCGTAATGATAAAGTCCATTCACAGTTATTTTACTAACAGCAACCTTATTCGAATGAGAATAAAGGTCACTTTGATTTTGCCAGCGATGCAAATTCAGAGGTCAAATAATTATTGTGAACGGACTTACGCCCGGTTTTTGGAACGAAAATCATCGACGAAACAAATTAAACTCGTGTCAAGTGATCTGATTGGCTGTTGATAATTCAGTCAGCCAATCATAGCAGTTGACAATTTATTTACTATGTTATAAGTAAGGGTTTTCGCACTTAGTCCTTCAGGTGGACAACTGCGCGTGGGCCATGGCGGCTGTCGATAGTTATTCCATTATTAACTAATTTTGTGACTGGTTTTCGTTCTAAAGACCTGAAGGCCAATCCCTGTTATAAAAAACGTTCAAAATCTAGTCGCAATCTCATTTCAACGACAATCAATGTCAAAAACTTATCAAAAATGTATGAAAATTAGAGGATTTTTTGACAGATTGAGACTGAGATCAGACTGTGAATGTTCTTAAAATTACGAGACTTGCCCCTCAGGTGTTAACCTTTTCTAAAGACTTTTCTTCTTATTTATAAAATATTACTAAACAGTATTTTGATTGCTGTCTCGTTCCATCGGATATGATAGGAAGAGATGGAAGATTTATTTACATACAGTGCCCTCCAAGAGTTAGTTGACATTTTTCCACTTGACATGACACTTACTAAAGAACTGACATTATTTATGATTTACTTAAAAAAAAAACAGGTACTCCTACATTGTTTTTTATGATAAGTTAAAGGTAATTGAATTAGTAAATAAAAATGTTATAGCAGTTCAAACATTTGGATCACTAGAATGGTGTGTCACAGCTGAAGTGGAAAAATGAAAATTATCTTTTGGGTATGTCTGTTTTATGGAAAATTAGTTGAGTTCCGTGTAACTTGTTGTATGATAAAGCAGAAACTTTAATCAGAAGATAGTCAACTATACTTACTAAGCATTAGAAATAAAGAAGTTTAAACAAGTTACAAAGCACCTCAGTTGCATTAAACTTTTGACTAGAACTTTCTTAAAGTTTCCATTACTATGTAGCTATAAAGGCAGCAAATGCTATTAAAAGCCAACTGTTAGGCTAAACGGTTGTAACAACCGACCCCGTGATCTACAATTGGGAAATATTCCCAACGAATGAACTTGAAATGGGAAATTTCCCATTCAAAAGTTCTTGAAGAACTTTGTCGGTAAGTATTGTAGTTTTAGTAAGCAAATGTTTGAGGTGTTGAGGTTCAATTTCAAAGTACAGTAAGCGGTCGTAAATATGGCATATTATTGTCTAGTTTTAGAAAAATACGGTTTGTAAGTGTTGCGTTAGCGCAGGAGCTCTTGGTACCGTGTCCGAGGCAATGGCGATGTCGGAAGTGTGTGTGTGTTATGTACTGACGCTACTCGTCTGCATGCACACATTAACAGCGTTTGTAAACTTGCTTACCACAAGTAAAGCGCGCGTCGCGTCATGAGATAAAAATACTAGACCTGTGTAGACTCTTTCTAAAGGTCGATGTGTCATGTTTACGCCTGGCCAATGTAAAAAGTTTACTTTTAGGTTAGTTCGTGTATCAAGTTCCTTATTATCGTGATGTTTGTTATGGCGGGTACATATTGGTGTAACGTAACATGAAATGCAACACATGTTGATACAAATTCGCCTATTTTTTGTATTCCATTTCATGATACATTGCATAAAGTAGGACGCTTCGATCAAGAATAGCCCTAGATTACGGATTAGAAACAAAAACACATCGCTCATGTGGCCACGATTGCGTATAAAGCCGCAATTATATTTAGCCCGCGCCGCGTGTCGCCACGCGTGGGTAAGCTATCGGTTACATACATTTAGTGCGTGGCGTGGCGACACGCGGGGCGGGACTAATGTAATCAATCCTATACTAAATGTATGTAACCGATAGCTTACCCACGCGTGGCGATACGCGGCGCGGGCTAAATATAATTGCGGCTTAACTTGATTATAAACCTTAACTTTCAAACATAAAGTTTATTATTGTTTGCAATATATATTTTACTACTTCGATTGAAATGTAAAAGTATTTTTTTTTAAATAACAAAAATTTTTATGGAAAAATTCTGAGCAATAATGCTGAAAAAATGTTGCAAAATAAATAAGGCCACAACATTACTTGTGGTCGTATTTTTCCGGCCGTTTTTGATGTGCTCATAGGAAATCTAGTACTATTGTTGATCAAATTCAGGACGGCTAATTTGTGTAATTACATTTCATGTTATGTGTCGCTGATCTGTACCTAGTATATTAGAATTAATATGCTATGGCTTAGAAACATCTGTGATGGACTGAAAGTCAAAATTAATGTGATTAAAAAAAATTGCTCGTCCAAAGATTAGAAAATTTCGGTAGGAATTTTCCCAGTTCAAGTTCTTCCCATTAATGGGAAAATATCCCAATTTAAAGGAATAAATTAATAGAGAAAATTTCTCACTATGCATAATTTTAGACTTGTCATGCGAAGACATATCGATACGATTATTTTACATTATTACGTGAAATATCAGAAATCGTCACAATTACGTAACTATATTTTTTTTGTTTTAAGTAGGTGTATTTTTGATAGATATTTTTGATGTATAATATGGTGCTTCCGAAAAGAGATTAGTAGTGTATGATCGTGCGTGTCCTGACAGTGCGTGCGTCCGAGCAATTTTTTTATGAAACGAGCAATATTTATTATAGTGTGTAATTTATTTGAATGATATTTTAAACTGAGAATACTGCCAATTAACGTTATTTTTTTATTAAAGTCGCGTTGATCGGTACAATTGCTCGCACGCACACATCTTGCTCGGCACGTGTTCCTACAGAGCAATAATACTCTAAGTACATTGCTTGAACATACTGCCTTAGATTTTCGATACTTTTATGTACAGGCCGTTGCACTTTTAATTATTTTTCTCTATTATTTTGGAAATACTGTGTAAGTATTAAAAAAAATAACTATCTTTTACACATTTTATAATTATTATTTTTTACATAATCTTGACTTCCCTGAATGTCGGGAAACGTGAAAAAGTGGAAGGAAATGTTGATGTTTTTTCTATACTCATTTATATTTATAACGCAATAATGTGGTGTTGCCAGTGAAATTATTTTCGGTATTATTTTTGACAACTGTTCACCCTTTGAACAGTTTTATTGTATTTTCAGCGCAACGCCTGTACATTAGACCAAATTATATTATCCCAAGGCTTGTGATCGTCCATTCATTCCAAAAGTGTTGTTTCTTAGCTATTAAGTTATAATTATTAATTATTGTAATGTAATAATATCTTTATCCGCTAGGAGTCTTATACATTTGTGTCCAGCAAAACATTTTGTGAACTGGGTTTGTATTTGATGAAAATTATTTAGATATTGCTTAAATATTGACTTGTCTATAAAAACCACTTTTGTAAGCGGATTGGTAATCGCAGTATTACTAGAGGTAAAAAGTGCCTCAAACCTTAGGTATTTTAAAAATTTTACACCTGCTCCGAGGGCCACGTCATCATTAAAAATATCTATGGGCAAAAAAGTAGGGGAGTCCTATTCTTGACTGTAGAACATACAATCATTGCATCCCTAGTGGGAATTTTATCTTTTTAAACATAGGCCAGGATTCATAACTAGAGGCTATTTTAGGTAATTGAAAGCTAATTTAGTTTATAACCATCAAATATAAACCCAATATATTAGTGCCATTTATAAATTGAAATAGCAAAACGTGCCATAAAACGATTGGATAAATGATACAGTAAAAATATAAAAATTTACTATTATTAAATCAAAACAAGAAAATAATCATAAACAATGTGTTAAATAGATAGCAAGCCTAAAGCTACGGTTTTCTAAGACTGCAGTGCCCGCCACATAGCGTCCGCACTTTACCGTCGAATGACGTCACTGAAACGTTATTTATGAAAGTAAATTGGAGTGGTTGCCTAGATAATTCCGATCCAGCCTGTCCCTTGCTGCCGTCTCCCAGCGACGCCCTGAGCCGAGGGCCGTACCCCACAGGGGGTGCCCTTAGCGTGTAGTCGCTTAGATTTTAAGCCCTGGCTGAAGGCCTTAATTTATTGAAACATCAACAGGCAAACCCGATTTAAAAAAAATGTGGTTGCCTAGACAGCGTTCTTTTAACACCGTAATGTCAGACCCCGCTGTAATAATTATCGTTACAGCCGCCGTTATGTGGCGGCCCCGGTCTTCTAGGAAACTAGCTAAAGCTCACTGTAAATCATTTTCAGCTGACATTGTCACTAAAATAAATCTAATCGAATCATTTACCGAATAATCGATACGAAATTGTAATCGAATCAGTATTTGTATCGATGTTATACAATGTTACATAATTATATTTAATTGTTTAATTACACGTTTCTAAATCATGTTCCATAATAAAGCGAATGCCTATTTATAGTTCCCAAATAAAAAATGTTTCTCGTAATTTTGATATAAAAAAATGTAAAAAAAAATGGTTGTAACAAACATATCTTGTACATCCGTCCTATGAAATTTATTAAAAAAAAATATACAAAATTAAAAAATAAATACCTTTTGCAGAGAGATACATTATGTAGAACTTGCAACTGCTACCGATTGCTTTGAAACGACATTTCACTGTACTTTGATGTAATAATCTTGCCTATAACAATTTACATAGATACTTACGTATTTATTATTCTTGGACATATTTTACTGACTACATTCAGGGCCCATATTTCAGATTGAAATTCCATCCCGTCGTTTCGACTTGAGACCAATCCGTCATTTTGATACGACATAGTGAACAGACTCGCACCATAATACATGGGATTTAAACATAACTGGGGAAATGTGGGTGTACTATAAGAAAGAAAATAAAGAAACACGCACATGAAACACAAACAGTAAAAAGGAGCAACTAAAAATAAAACAAGACCTTTGTGGGGCCAAAAAGGTTCCTATCTCAGCTTAATGCTGTGATATTTAAAAAGGTGCGCCCCTGCTTTTGGGGAATACAGGCGTTATGGTATAATAAAGTCCTCCAGACCGTATTTCGGCCACGGCGGCCAATCTCAACGGAGACTAGCCTTCGGCGCGGGAGATATTATAGTGCACAAGTGTGCGCGCAGACACAGGTGCACTCCCTCTTCCCTCACTCTCATAGTCCGATGGGACGGCAATCCGACACGACCGGAGAGAGATCAGGCGCAGGACCAACGGCTTAACGTGCTTTCCGAGGCACGGGGGTACCACACCGCCAACTTCCAAACTCCGGGCTGTTACTAAGAAATTCCTAATGGAAAAACTCAATAACACTTTGCCCGACCCGGGAATCGAACCCGGGACCCCACGCTCAGCAGTCGCGCTTGCGACCACGAGACCAACGGGGCAGTTTATGGTATAATAAATCTGATGGGTATAACATGAATGACATAAAAATGAAATTAACAATGTGTAACTGTAACTGGCACACTGCACCGCATTACGCAGCGGGGTGCGTGAAACAGAGCCAAAATCACGCGCGGGGGCACGTTATCTGCGTTCCACTGCGTGATGCGGTGCAGTGTGCCAATCGCCTTACTATTCAATGCTTATTCTCTATTATCTAACACAAAAGACAGCACTATCCTGAGTGTACTATCACACAAAAGCAATCGCTAGCAGTTGCAAACTAGTTGTAGACTCCATAACTTTTGGACATGCTTGTATCCTCAAATTCTGTGATTTTTATAATTAATGATATACAAGAAATCGAGAGTGTTGTCTGGTCACCCTCTTTATTTAATTTATGTTTTATTTCTGTTCGGGTGAAGCAATTTGGTTATTTTGAAAAAATATTTAAAAAAAATCCCGAATATCAATCGAAAGTTCCTTAATTCAAAATTCACCATTATTGAACTAAAGTCGATTTTAACCGACTGATTTGACAATGGTCAAACTATTCTACCATTTCATCGTCAAATCAACTAAAATGCTCCCTGAACAGAATATGTTATAAAAAATATTTTAAAAAGTGAAGTGATGGCTTGCACGAATGTTAGACTTAAGAAATAATTTATAGACCAAGCCCGTTTGATAGGCTATCGGCTATCGACTATGTCCGTTCGCTGGGCCCGTGTCTGTTCAATGGGCTATAGTTTGAAGATGCATTTCTATTGTGATCTGTTGCTATTGTAACTATTAAAAAGTGTTCCGTGTCGTTAACTAATATGATTTGTTTTATTTTAAGTGTGTACCTTTGTGGTGAGGCTGTGCTACAGGCTCGTTCAGTGAGGTAGTGAAGTATAGAAATGGCAGTAGCGTACTTAAGTGTCATTAGCTGGGTCATTAACCGGACGGTCCAATTTTGGATCGGCACTCCGTGATTGTGGATCGTGGAGCGCCGATCATAGATCGGAGATTTGCACAATCCGTTTTAGGAAACCCGCGATCCAGCCGCGTGCTCCAGTGTCGAGTCACGTTTTAGCTAGATTAATTTAATTTGAACACATGCTCGATATCGACAGCCATTCACACCGAGCGCGCCAAACGACTGAGGTGCCTTTGCGCATTGTTTAAAAACTTTAAAAACCGACAGCACAATAGGATCGCGCTCTTGCCGCGCCTGATCGGAGGGCACTGGACGGCCCGGTGTGGACCCAGCTATGCTAAAGTATTGAATATTGTGCTCTAAGTGAATTTATATGTATATATAGAATCTAGATACACCTACGACGAAGCGGTTACAGCTACGGCTGTTTATTTCCGACTGAAAAATCTAAATAATTCAGCCAGCAGACAAAAAATAATTCAGCCTAATTTTACAACTCCAACTTTCTTCTGTTGCTGCAAGAAGAGGACAGCAATGCTTTATGTTAAGTTCAGCTGGTAAAGCACCACCTAAGTGCCAGTGAACTAGTTTGGTAAGAATCAAACAACAGATTAAAAAAAGAAAACTTATTTTATTTTTTAATATAAGTATCAATATTTTTTCTCTAAATTGGCCTTAAACTATAATACTTAGACACCGTTGTGACGAAATCAATGAATAACTGGGACACGACAATATTTAAGTACATTTTTATAAAACTCCTTTTTACACAATGAAAAGACAGTGCCTTTAGTTCAAATAAATGGTTCAAGTATTTGGAAACAGTTCATAAATTAAATGATATTTATTTTGGTGACATTTTAGGCCAAAAATACTACTAATTGGTTGCAAAGTAAAAAAACAAACTAAATTTTACTATTTTTGAGATGAATTTTATAGTTAATAAAATAAATCGGTGATTTGTATTTTTGGCCTAATATTGAATTTACTAACTTAAACTATAGGAACAAAATCTTTACAGAAATATATCCTTAACTTACCTATCTATTTTACAAAAAAGTTTGATAATTTATCATACTTAACATTTACATTACAATAAACGTAAATATCTCATTTTATATTAATACGAACTTCAATATACTTTTTAATGAAAAGGAAGATATTATTATACCAATTTTTTACAGACTCAGAAATTTAAATAAAAAAGAACCAACGGAAGAAAATGTTCGACATTGGAACCGAAAATTATAATCAAATTTTGGAGGGTAGTTAGATAAAGCGAACGCTGCATAATCGTCAGTCTACAGCGCCCACCGGCGGTGCAAATCGGATGGTACAACGTCAGAAATCGTAGACTTTATATTAATTATGTGAAATGAAAATTAGTAATACTAATTTTCATTTTACTTGATCAAAAAACACCTAACTTAAAGCCTGTTCGAAAATGATCGCAGAAACAGCAATTAATAAAATGGCATGTCATGTCACATTACAAATTATAAATAAAATAAATGCACTGGTTAATGTTAAATTAATCTTACAATCACAAAGTTAATTACTAAAATCGTAACTGAAGGAGGCATTGTTAGAAAAGCAGAACTGTTCATATACTGTATAAGAAGTTAGAAGATGCAAGATTTGAAATGAATTGATATGACAGAAATAAGTCTTTATTCATTCTGGTAGACAACGCAAAGGTGTAAAAAAATGGAATATGGTACATTTGATAATCAGCAATTACTTGGCAGTACGTTTCAAAAACCAGTAATTTTGTTTTGAGTTATTTACCTCTTATAAAGCACATTTTCTTTTAATATCTACTATTTTTCCTCCTTTTGTCACTAACTCCTTCAATTACTTACATTTATACGATATCACATTTTGCTTATAAAGAACACAATACACAAAAATGCTCATCTTATTCTATTCACTCACACACAAACGCACACAAATAATTACTGTCATATAAAAATCATAACCACAAATTCTTGTCTTACACAAACGAGAAAAACTGGGCCAAGTATAGGTCCTAGCGCATCCAACGATACGTCTACGAAAAAATAACTGCCTCTATACAAATTATGTTACTTTAGTTCGCAGTTTTTATGTAACTGAAGTTCCCTTTACCTTGGATGCGCCAGCAGCCAAGTATTTGCTTTAATCACCGAAGAAAACAGTGCTTACTTTAGTCAAATCTTCAACTTAAAGCAGTACAACCATAACGGTTAAATCTGGATTACATTTCACTTGTAACGTCCAACAAACTGAGTTCATATACCACTTCAGTATCTAATCCCACCAGTTTGATTTCATAGCACATTTTAGTCCTTTCACAAGCTAGCGTGTCTAGCTCATGTCTCTGCTCTCACATGCACCCACAGGACTCTACCACCATATTAGGTAGAGTCTTCTGCGTTACCGTATTCGTAGAGTCCATGTAGAGCAGCTGTAAAGAGCTGAACGTAGTCGGAGCGCAGCAAGGCTTGAACTCCGCTTTCCTTTCTGATACCGTGTAGAAGTATTTCTGTAAAGAATAAGGAATTGTTAGTCATTTGAAAAATAAATAGTTACCTACTTAGGTAAATAATTTACGAAATCATGGGAAATGCCAGATTCTATTTTAATAGAAACATATATTAAATTAAAATAGGACCAACCTCCATTGTTTGACGTCTTCAATAACAATAATAAAAAACAAATGAAAAAGAATCAATGCGGATACGTATGATGATTTGTGCTAAATCCTATCACAGGAAATCTATGTGTTGAACTAGAAACTGGGTACCAAAGGAGCTGCTCCTATGAATGAACAGAGTATTTTTCTTTCAACAATTAAAATAATACTCACTCTAATAAAATTATGATGATAACTATCAGTATTCGTCAATGCAGATATGGGCGCGCAGGAACCCTTGCAGAAGTAGGCGTGGTAGCCCGCAGGCCTGATGATCCAGTCGTCCCAGCCCAAGTCTTTGAAGCTGACGTACAGGGGCTCTCGGCAGCACTCACTGGTGGTGGCTCCGCATTCTAGGGCTCTGCCCCTGCGGCGCTTGCCTGCGTACTTGGTGTAGAGGACCAGGAATGGTCGGTGCTTTTCGTGGAAGGAGAGAGGCGCGCGGCGTAGCTGTGTGGAGAAGATTTGAGGTTAGTTTTGTTTGTATTTTTTATTGATCTGTACTTGCATTTACTTTGCTCGACTCGTAATCAATAAGTTAATGTAGCTTTTCATGAGTCGGAGTCGTTTTTTTTTCATTCACATTTGACACAGTCTACCGAAATCAGCATCCGAATTCCTACGCTTTCCATTCCAAATTCCCAAATTTTAGATATTTACGTAAATAACTAAAATTTTCTCATATATAAAAAGAAAACTCGCAAATTTTGCTAGATATCTATCAACCTGTTTAAAAGTTGTAATTTTACTTCATAGTCAAGACCATATTCAAAGAAACAAGATTCGATTATTACCTGGCAAGTTCTACACGCCACATGCAAGGTATGCAGCCTCTCCATTCCCTCCAGCCACACTCGGACAGCCCACGCGAGCTCGACTCGCACCCAGCCCTCGCCTATGTCCGTCTCTTTAATGGCGATAGGCTTGGTCTTCTTGAATTGTTGCTGGCTGTCCCAGTGAGCCGCTTCTGATATCACGAACGTTTGGTTGTATTCGTCTAAGGGGTCTCGTTCCTGGAAAGATGGAGAGGATTGATTAGATATAATTTTAATTAGGTATTGGCTTCTTGTACATTTATATTCTAGTTAAGAGACTGGCCTTTTTATTATCAACGTTTTTAACTTCGTTTTGTAATCAAACTAGATGCAGATACAAAAGAATATTCACTGCCGTCTGTTTAGAATTTTTTGTCTTTTCAGCAGACCAATGAAATTTAGATTTCTCTCAAAATTCACATAATCTTTGTAGAGATTTCTGATAGGTTGAACTCAGCTTCATAGTCAAGATTGAGAATTTCAGCCTCAGGGTCTGTGACAGCACCTCTGGGTAATCCCTAATTAACTTATCATACAAATTATCTTAGTTTCTTGGACTTGTCTTACCTAGATGTGTGTGCAAAGTGCAAGTGCAAAACAGGCCATAAGTAAGAACAATAATTATATTCGAGATTATTTTTTTACAGCTAAACATTGTTGGTACATACCTTATAGAACCATAACTCGACCACATTGACTTCTTCAGGCTCCACATCAGGTGGTAGCTCGAACTGGAGGCACTTGAAGGGATATCGGCCAGACGTGAGGCATTCACCTGGAAAGAAGAGAAGACTATGTTAGACTAATATTTTGGCTGAAATGTATAATGTAATGTAAATAGGTATCATCAGTACGATAGAGGAAGAACAAACATTTTGTGAGTATGTTTTTAAAATTGAAGGTTTAAGAGAATTTTGTACATATTATTATAATGATAATGTTAAAACAAAAGCCGAAGTTTAAGTTTAGGACATTCATGCTACAATACCTACACCTCAAAAAAACTCAAAGCATTTATTTCAATTAAACCATTTACAGGCACTTTTGATTTTCCATACAGTCGTTCAGTTAGTCAGAAAGTTGAATCTAGTTGCCCATTCCAAAACGTAGATCTCGATGGAGAAAAACGGGCAAGAAATTTCAAGGACAATCTTTTAAATCAAGATATATATCATAAAATCCTGTGTACATTATTCTTGTTGCTTCTATAAGTGGGAAACACCAAGGAATTAATTACATATTTAAGATTTGCGTATAAACACAACTGAAATGTAATTATTTTAATAGAAAGTTCAATCTTATGAATAATTAGCGGAAAATCGATTAGCTAATGTCTGCATCTGATGTTATTTAACAGTTTCAATTACACGTGGAGTAGATTAGAGAGTAATTACGTCCGTGTCTGAATGTTCAATTAATAATACCTATTAACAACCAATCTAGCTGGTAGGTTTTCATTTCAATCAATAGTACTTATTAGGTAATCAATTTAAAGATTAAAATCATAATGACATATTCTTATTTTTATCGTAACTAAATTAAACTTTAAAATTACAATACCGTTAGACTGGGAGTAAGATTTCAGTTACAATTTGGTATTTGACGAAGAATCAACAGGAAACTTATGAATTTTAACTTTTGTTCTTAATAGTTTTATCAGTATAAACAAAAATGGGCACAAAGTACATGTTTTATCAACAATAACATCCGTGTGTACCGATGAGGTCAAAAAAATACCACCATAATCAGAATTCTCAATAAACCAAACTGCTTATTTAGCAAACGAGAGATACGTGGGTTGCGCGAGATTTCCTTAAAACATTTCCACCTTTGTGCGTATTTTTCCTTTCTTCTTGTTTGTTTATTTGTGTGAACATAAATAGTTAAATAAATAAATTACCTGTTGAACAAATCTAAAGTAAATAATTATCTCACAACACACGATAGGTACATAAAATACACGCTCTGTATGACCTATGTTAATTGGACCAAGGAGCGACCCTTGGGGCATTCCAACCGATAACGAACGAACATGTGTAGGTATATAATCTCTCTTTACATAATCACAACAAATCACATCAAAATCATGTGAAATCTTTCACACGCTGTCTACACCTACCTATCTATTGTCCTATGGCAGGTATGCTGGAAGAGATTTCTTATGAAATAAGCATCACCTTTGTACCTATTTTTCTGTTCTGTTTTTTTCATGTCTGTTTATATATTTGTGTACATAAATGGTAAAATAAATAAATTTCAAAATGAATAAACAATATTTTTCTTATTAAAAATATTGTTTATTCATTTTGAAATCAGCGTAGTGTTTAATTACTATAATTGGCCACATTTTGGTGATTGATTCAATCATTGGCTTAACCCGGAATTTATGTTGATAAAATACACGTGACTGAGAAGAGCTGGAATAATCAAAATATTTATAGGAGTATCGGAGTTGGTAAAATAATGTAAACATTTGGAGATTGTAAGAATAATGATTAATCATTAAATATACAAATGATGCAGTATCTACGGATATTGCAAGTAACAATGTATGCATTTTCTTTTAAATGCGCGATTAATTGTTGCTCTCGATCGACATATTATTATTATGTCCCGTATTTATTATAATTAGTTACAATTTCATTTAACACGTAATAAGTTGTGTGAACATTTAGCAAAAGACGAAAAGTTAGGAATTTTAATAAACCCTAGTAACAGAAATGTGAAGTTGTAATCCCAAAATGAGTAGGTAGTACAATTCAATCAGAACGTAGACGTAGATAAGGAAAAAACTAGACGAATTCAGAAAGAAGAAATGAATGAGCAATTCTATCCTCTTCATAATTAAGATGAAAGCAATGATGATTCAGACATAAATTATCATCACTTTCCTCAAGAATTCCAAAGTTCACACACAGTAAGATAATTACGATGTATCTTTTAATATTCTCCGCATCCGGTAAGGTGTAGATAAGGCTGACTACTGAAGTGTGTACAATTAATATAATCTATGTGCCTTTACGGACACGAGTCATAGAGATATACATAGAGACTGAGGGCAATAATAAGTAAATATCTGTTTGTGTCTCTTCTTATAATTAAAGTAATAAACAAACAACATGTTTGATGGCTAGAGAGACTGTTTTGTATTTGTTGTGAAGGTTAGGGATTGTTCTGATATACAGCCTACTTAAAAATCCCGGGGGAAAGCCATCAACAATAACACGCATTAATGTTTCTTCTTCTAAGATCTTGGATACGTTTTACGCTTTATTTGTAAATGTCCTTACCTCAAAGGCTAAAATAAGCATAGTTACGTTTTATTCAAAAATAGCTACGACTCCAGGAAAGGCTTTATGTGAAAAGCTACAGTGCCTACGTCTAACTACTTAGTAATTACGTACTACAATAGAGTGTAGACTACGACTCAGCTCAGTAAAAACGGAATTCCATAGTTAAGTTGATGAAACACTCTGGTTACGTAAGTATTCATTATTATAATAATATCAGGTGCATGCCATGCATGTAGCATCTGTGATTCATGTAAAGTCATAATATTAGGTACGAACTCTGTAATCATGTAACTCATTACATTATACATTGGATAAGTACATATTTCTCTTTTAAACAAGCCATATAGGTGTCAAGTAATTGTGTGTAGCTAGCTTATTAATTTTATCTTATTAGGTATTTACTGGTATCACTAGAAATTCGTTTGTCAAAAGGGCAACGCAAAGACTTTGGTTCAAAACGTTCCCATCATTATACAGATCCCTCTCGAAGAGAGGAGGCCTGTGTTCCAGCAGTGATGGGATGGTCCCATATAAATTTTTATTAATTTTACTTGGGTAGTTTTGAGTTAGGTTCATTAATATTTACGTATTTCTTCCACTTAGTTTTTAGTGATGATGTTATAATAACTTCCCGCCACTGATATTTAAATAGTAAGCACTAAGCAGTGTTATACGAATGTGTATGGGGTAGGTACAACTAAAAAGTTGAAAATAAAAACTTTTTTTTTACATGTTTTTTTTAGTTTTTATTATACCTACCTATATTTCACGAGTAACAGAAACCCAATTAACCAATGATCTTTTAAACTTCATTATTGACAAAAGACAGATTTTCGGTAAATAAAGTTCTTCAGTAAATATTATTCTCGATTTGCGAAACGCAGTTGGCACATGATATACCCATGATATACCTACCTATAAATAATTATGATAATTAATGTATTTACTAGAAGCAATTGTTTATCAATAAGCTTTTTTTCTGTACGAGGTAAACAGTATTAATTGGTATCTAGTTACTTATTATAATTGACCATTATTCTTATTTTCAGTTTATTAAAAATTAAAATTCGCATTTTTTTTTTAAATCTTTGTAGTTAATAATAATAATAAATTTATTTCAGATTAAAATCCATAACAATAATACTAGGTATGTTAAAGGTATATTATATATAATAATAATTAATATAGGTATATGTTTGTTGTATATTATTAAATAGAAAGAAAAAGATGCACTGAACTTATCATTATTAATTATAAATTCATTTATAGAATAAAATCGTTTTTCCAGTATGCAGTAGCCATAATTTTTTATAACATAAATTAAAAGTTTAGTTTGTGAATAACAGAATCGGCGCCAATATTTAATATAATTTTAGTAAGAATGAGACGTGTTCCCGATGGGATTTCGTATCGACAAAAAAGTTATGCGTGGTCATAAATTTAAAAAAATATATACGCGTCGACTTGAGAACCTCCTCCGTTTTTGCGTCGGTTAAAAATGACGAACATCTAATTACAAACGTTCATCTTTTACTTTAGTTACCAGTACAGCGTCATAATAATTGTTTGCTGCACCGGACGTCGGCGCCGGCTGTCGCTGAAAACCAGCGCTGGGGCTCTGTATTGCATAGGGTCGCAGCATACTGCTGAGCGATAGCCGTTTTGCGTGGATGTGACGCATGTTTCCCCCAACCCTTTCTTATTTTTTTGTTTATTTTCTTTATTGCGTCATGTTTACCGCAAATAAACGTATTTTCTTTCTTTCTTTCTTTTATTTTACACCTTCAGGGGATGAATTTTCAAAAACCCTTCCTTAGTGCTCAGCATAATCAGCCTATAAATGTTCCTACTGCTGGGATACAGGTCTCCTCTCTGTGAAAGGGAGTTTCCTTGACCGTTTTAAGAGCAGTGCTGATGAAATTAAATACACAAAGTAAAGTAGGTACCTGACTGGGTTCGAACTGACGACATACAACTGCTCACCTACCTAACTTATAAAACTCTCGTGCATTTCATGCTTATTTTCATACCCAGTGGCTTAGGCTGTGCGTTGTCAATGAAAGAATTCTCACTTGTTTTTACTCGTTTTAATAAATTCAATAAAAGTTACCTTAAAACGGTAAAAACGGGGCCGTATTACTAAGACTTCGCTGTCTGTCCGTCCGTCTGTCCTTCCGTCCGTCTGTCTGTCACCAGGCTGTATCTAAAGAACCGCGATAGCTAGACAGTTGAAATTTTCACAAATTATGTATTTCTGTTGCCGCTATAACAACAAATACTAAAAACAAAATAAAATAAATATTTAAGGGGCTCCCATACAACAAACGTGTTTTTTTTTCGGTGTCTTTGCCTTGTGGTACGGAAACCTACGTGTGCGAGTCCGACTCGCACTTGGCCAGTTTTTAGTTTTTACTTAGTTCCGTGATTTTACTTACATTTCTGTAATAGCAATCATGCATGAAATAATCGTGTTCATTATTATAATAATAAATAACAGTTGTCTCTTTAATTAGTATACCTAATTGGCTCGAAAAGGCTCCAATTAAACAAACAATTCAAAAGCACGCAGTTAACTTTGTACCTTAAAGATAAGTGTTCCCATGTTGATAATAACAGATCCATCATAATATTGAACTAAATATTCTATTTAAGTGTCATCATCTGCCTGCCTTTTCCCAACTATGTTGGGGTCGGCTTCAGCTGAATACCAGTATTTTACATGGAGCGACTGCCTATCTGACCTCCACAACCCAATTACTAGGTAATACGATACCCCTTGGTAAGACTGGTTGTCAGACTTTTGGGCTTCTGACGACTGTCAAAGATTCACAAATGACAGCCGGGCCGGGACTAACGGCTTAACGTGCTTTTCGAGGCACGGAGAGGTCTTGATATGTAAAGATGGTCACCCATCCACGGACCAACCGCCGCAAGCGTAGTTTAACCTAATCAATCGACCCGTGCGGTTGTTATTACAAGCCTTCTTCTATCTACGAGTATCTATACTAATAATAAAGCTGTAGAGTTTGTTTGTTTTAGCGCTGATCTCCGGAACTACCAAACTGATTAAAAATAGTAGGTACCTACAGTTTTCTAACTAAGTTAGCTAAGCGCCACGCAACGGTGATGATTCGAGATCATAGGCAAAGAGAATAGACGTGGGTACGCCACGCAACGGTGTTGATTCGAGAATCATAGGCAAAGAGAATAGACCCTCTCCTCGATACTAGAGATCTGCTGTTTACGAATTACACATAAGTGTAGTTGCCTCTGGCGTTAACGCGTGCCGCTCGTGTGTATGAACACAAAACACGTAAGGGGAGTATGTATCCTACTTGAGGAAATCAGGAATAAATTTCGAAAGAAAGAATAAAGTTTATTTGGACACAGTTCGTGAAACACCAAATACAAATAACAACATAAAAAGTGAAAGTAATGTTTTAAGTTCTACAATTATAGTGCTGCGCCAAACAGGTTAATTGGTTTTCTAAATTTTCTAATGAACCTTTAGGGACAAGTGACGGCTTTACTGCTACCTTCTACCTACACCATCATCATTCATCATTCATGTCTTTTCATTCTCTATTAGTCGTCATTTTGTCACACCTTTTCTACAGCATAATGCGCCATTCACCCCACAAACCGACCATTTTTCTTGATTACTGTCGTAGTAACTAATACGGATTGCCGTATTAGTTACTAGCCGCTCACTTGTATATTATGTAGATAGGTATAATACATAAGTGAGCGGCTATATACAACCAAGAGGTCATGTTTATCTTGGTCACACCCGCGCGACACGTGATCGTTGACTTAAAGAATAGGTGCTTACTTAGATAAATGGGATATTTTAAGTACTTTTATACTGTAGTAGGAATTTATTGAAGTAATATTAACTGCGTATACGCAGCCACGGAAGTATATAAATCACAATAGGTTCAGGCATTACTTGTATTGTATGACAGACACACTCAGGGCCGTCTTAACCATATTGGGCGCCGGGGTGCGAAAATCAGCCCGCGCCCCCTTACAACAAAAGAAAAAACTTGATTTTTATGTTAAGGTTATCACTCATTATAACCGCACCATTCCCGCGCAGTAACGGCTCGGCACCGCCTCGGAAAAAATCCACCCGCTTGTCGCCAACAAACTGTCAGCAAGACGACCGTCCGCTGCTGGCACGCCAACGGTGAGGGAACTTTTTGTTCAGATACCGCTTACTAGTTGGTAGTTCAAAGTGTTCAAACGGGTGGATTTTTTCCGAGGCGGTACCGGGCCGTTACTGCGCTGGAGCGGTGCGGTTATAATGAATGATGACCTGACCGGCTTGCGCCCCCTAAGACCCTGCGCCAGGGTGCCTCGCACCCCTTGCACCCCCGGGTGAAGACGGCCCTGGACACACTGTACATACTCGTATATTTCACTTCGTGTAATAATATCTCGCAGTTTTCCTACAAAAACACGTCAGTATCTAGATACTAAGTTTAGGTAATTCATAATCAGCCTATAATGTTCCCACTGCTGGGACACAGGCCTCCTCTCAGTGAGAGGGAGTGGGCCGTAATCCACCACGCGGGCCCAGTTTGTATTGGTAGATGTCAAATGTCTTCGAATTTTTGGTTTTAGGACATGCCGGTTTCCTCACGATGTTTTCCTTCACCGTTATGAAAGCAGTGGTGATGAAATAATTTACACTAACAAAGTAAAGCCCCTGACTGGGTTCGAACCAACGACCTACAACTCGTAAGTCGTGGTCGTTGCCACTGGTCTCTTTTTTAGGGTTCCGTACCCAAAGGGTAAAAACGGGACCCTATTACTAATTGTATGTACGTAAGCTGGTGCGAATTTTGGCACGCGAAGTAGTTGCTCTTGCGTTTTCTGTGACTTCCCCGGACTTGTTACTAACTTAATTACTTCCTTTATCAAAGAATTTTACTTATAATAACAAGTCATTATTTTGTTAAATTGTAATCTATATCCATCATGAATTCATGATACAATGTAAATACTACGCGACGTTAAACTTGTCTGTAGGTATTTGTATATATATAGCAGCGCTTGCTACGATCGCTACGACCGGCGACCATTCCGTCCACGGTCTACGAGCGCTACGAAAAATCAATCTTTGATAATTTTGGACTGAATGTTCATTATTTTATTTTCAAACAAGATAATATTTACATAATATATTTAATTATATAATTAGATATGTACATGTCTATAAAGACGTGTTTTTTTTTAACGTTGTATGGCGATGCGACGTGATTATTCTTCATTCGGTTTGTGTGGAAATTATTCCTAAATAAGTCATCATCTGCCTAGCCTTTTCCCAAAGTAATTATGTTGGGGTCGGCTTCCAGTCTAACCGGATGCAGCTGAATACCAGTATTTTACATGGAGCGACTGCCTATCTGACCTCCATAACCCAGTTACTGGGTAATACGATACCCCTTGCCCCTTGGAAAGACTGGTTGTCAGACTTTCGGGCTTCTGACTACCCGTAACGACTGTCAAAGATCCACGATTGACAGCCGGGGCCAACGGCTTAACGTGCTTTCCGAGACACGGAGGGGTCACGGTATGTAAAGATGGTCACCCCTTCACAGACCAACCGCGGTAAGCGTAGCTTAACCTGACCGATCAACCTAAGTATTTTGGGATTTTATGTTTATTTTTTTATATGCGTTTTATTCGTGCAATAAAATCAATTTTAATTTTTTCTTTGCTTTCTTCGTCATTTTTAGCCATTTAAATACGTCCCACAAACGAATAAGAAATGAGTACATAAGAGGAAGTTTGAAAGTGGGACCGGTAACTGAAAAGTTGTGTGGAAATCGGTTGTCATGGTATGGGCCATGTGTTACGGAGAAATGAGGAAAATGTCGTGAGGAGAGTTTTTAGTACGGATGTCGATGGCTATAAGAGTAGGGGAAGACCAAAGAAACGATGGATGGAATGTGGGAATGATGATATCGTTAGAAAGGGGGTGACTACCGAGATGACGACTAATAGAGAAGTATGGAAGAAAA
Source organism: Oligia latruncula (assembly GCA_948474745.1). Taxonomy (NCBI): domain Eukaryota; kingdom Metazoa; phylum Arthropoda; class Insecta; order Lepidoptera; family Noctuidae; genus Oligia; species Oligia latruncula. Next base: position 12,723,006 of record OX419708.1, read on the forward strand.
AGACATGTTGCGCCGACCGCAAATAAATTGGGATAAGGGGAGTAAAATGTCGATGATAAAGTCAAAGTCAAATCATTTATTTCAAATAGGCTCATTAAAGGCACTTTTGAACGTCAAAAAAAAAAACTAAATAGAAATGATTCTAGTCGCCCATTCCAAAAGGTAGTTTTCGTATGGAGAAGAATGGGCAAGAAACTCCACCGTTACTCTTTTAAAATGTTTTACAAGGTCTTGTATACATAATAAAAATTATAATGTGAACACGATGCACCCATAATAAAATTAGTCTACCACAAAAGGTAAAAAGAATTAAAAATTAAGCAATGACAGGTAAATCAAATAAGTGAGAGTGGTGCTCACATATTTACAAGTTATTTTTTTTTTTAATGCAAAAGTAGTTGAATTTTAACAAGTGTGTGAGCCTACGTGAGATATACGTCCAACCAACAGAAGAGCATCTAATTGTAATACCAAATGATCAATGGCCTCTCTGTTTATCAAGCATCTCCGTGAGGCACGCCTCGTGATATCTCTCAAATTAAATTAGTTTAATTACTACAGAGGCCAGGAGTCAAATTAACTGTTTTTATGACTTCTCCCGCTCCACTAAGATATAATTAATTAAAATTCAGTTCCGTGTCACATTTTTGTTTTAATTGTTGGAAAATTACAGAGCTTCCCGTTACGGGGCTTACAGGACCTAAACACAAAAAACGCAAGTTTTAGAAACTATGATCGACTACAGTAAACAAAATCAGAAAAATATATGATATTCTTCAGGCTATGTTAGGTAGATAGTGTGTTGAAAACATAATACAACTAATTTGATACGATACAAAAAAATCATGAAGATACCTCTAAAAACTTTATTTTTACAATAAAAACCATACAATCATTAGATTTTTCGTCAGATTATTTTACAAGCAACATACTAAAGCACTAGTAACGTATTTTATTTTTTAATTTAAAATAAAAATAAATTAATAAAATAATATTTTTTTTTAACAATAGATTTTTTGTAATTAATTAATTGCTTCATATTTTGCTATAAATACCAATAAATATTCTTTATTTACCAGCGTTGTGTCATCGCGCTTCTCTTTCTTTTCTATACAGTCCGACAGCGACCGCGCTTTAGGTCATGTAATGTAAGCCCCTTAAGTTTCAGAAGTAGACATTGTATAGAATTGCTATTTAATGAGATGCAACATAGTCATTATTCATTCGTCTATTTTCTCTCAGAGTCCTTATCTTATCTTGGAAGAGCCACATGCTAATTACTTCAGGACTAATTGCTTCAGGTCACAGTACACGGGCAATTAACTAACTATGACTAATACCTACTTCAACATATTATTCCATAATTATATAGTTATTTATTGTGTTATATATTACATAAGATTTCACACGACCGGAGTGAGATCAGGCGCAGGACCAATTCCGAGGCACGGTGTTTTCACACCGCCAACTTCCGAACTCCGAGCTGTTACTGAGAAATTCCTAATGGAAAAACCCAATAACACTTTGCTCAACCTGGGAATCGAACCCGGGACTCAGTTTTCTTCTGTGCACATAAGAAAATTGTAAATGATTTGGTAGACGTTTTCCAACACAAGGTGTTATGACAAGGCATGGTACTGCTACCATATATTTTTGTAATTGTTTTATTGCTGAATGGGCCCCCTCTGGACTGGATCACGCCTGATGGAAAGCGATGGATGAGGTCTATGATGGAACGAGCGAGCCCAGAAGATGCCTAAGGCACTGGAACTCCCACGGTTTGACGAAACACAGCAGGCTGCTTGACGCCGGACTCCGGCGGGAGGGAGGTCGCAAACCAGGCGGGCGGTAACCCTACCACCGCGAGGGAAGAATTGGCCAGTCAAATACGATGTTGGGTGTGATTTAAACTTTCATCTCCTATTTGAATTAATTTTCAAAAATCGTTCAGTAGTGCTTAGTTTCGCTATATAAGAACTCTTGGGCATAATTTCCTGCTTCCAAACCCAGTAGATTAGGCTCTACGTTGTCTGTCCGTGAATTAATTTAAGGTTTTTATTTAGTAGAAGAATGTTTTCACTTAGCCATTAAACTATTTATGTACTATAAACATACATCTAAACTTAGTATTTTGAAGTGAAAACTTCGTAAGGCGCGTAGGGAATTTTTTGAGATGGGAAAAAACCATTGAACTCGCGACACTGTTACCGTAACCGACACCACGCGTGTTTTGTTTATAAGACGATTAAAAAAAACCCGCTTCGCTTATGTCAGTGAGGGATGGCAAAATATTCTGTTTGTGTTTTGTTTTCACTTCTGTCGGCACTCCCGGAGTCCTACTGTTTTTTTTTTCGACTAGGAACGATTTTTTTTTTCGCGGCTCTACTGGTAAAAAACGAAAAAGTGCAGATAACCAAATTTTTCTAACCTGACTGAAAACTTCACAAATGTTTAATTTTCTTTAGCCATAATTTTATAAATTTCATTAAAATTAATATAAATTTACTTCGAAAAGTAATGATTACATCCAAAATGTTGATTCACTTAAATCTTTCTTGTTTCATTTAAGGAAGATCGAAAAGCAAGAAAACAAGTGCATGCCAATAAAGAAAGAAAGAATATTTATTGCGACTCGTACAGGAAGATCACAAACTAAACTCAACACAGTCAAAAATAAAAAACCAAATTTTTTTTTTTTAAGTAACAAAAATAAAAATGATACTGAAAGTCCTACACGAGGCCTAAAGGCTCCTATCTTAGCATGATGCTGCAATATACAATGATAATCACAAACTACCTACTTCTTTTACTACAAAGTAGTAAATATTTGTAATATATCGCCGATATAAGGGTCAGGATCGCGCTTTATCTTCGAAGATAATAAAATATCCACATGTTTTGTTTTGTTTCCCGTGTAGGCATAATACTTACCACCTATAGCTTTATTTATTTTATGCTGATAGAACTTACACGTGTTTTTTATAAGAAGGGACTAAAAAAACTGGCCAAGTGCGAGTCGGACTCGCACACGAAGGGTTCCGTACCATAAGGCAAAAACGCCGAAAAAAGCAGGTTTGTTCTGTGTTTGTTCTGTTTTTAGTATTTGTTGTTATAGCGGCAACAGAAATACATCATCTGTGAAAATATTAACTGTCTAGCTATCACAGTTCATGAGATACAGCCTGGTGACAGACGGACGGACGGACAGTGGAGTCTTAGTGATAGGGTCCCGTTTTTACCCTTTGGTTACGGAACCCTAAAAAAGCATCATTTTCGGTGATTAAAAATAGTCTTTTAGTAAGGTGAGTCAATCTAGTTATTTGAAATTGACTATTTAAAAGGTCATTAACAAATATTAATTAAATTATTTAGAAATGGTTTATCATGAACGAAGGCGTGAAATATTATGTCCAGATGACATTGTTGAAACGTAACTGCTGCTCGTGACGTCAGCTGATATTAAATCATTTGCGGACGTCATTACAGATTAACTAATTATTATAATTAGCATACCAACACAATTGTTCTATTTATAACTCGTGCGTGAAAATTTATTATTAGAATTGTATAACTAATAATATTATATTATATGATTTATACGAAACAGTGTCGTCATTGACTTCCCGCAACGCTATGCTAGTATAACCGATGAAGATAAATACGTTTTCCTTAGAGGGGGCTGTGGTGCACACCTTGCCAGCCCTGCCCTGGTGGGTGTGGAGGGTGGCCACACCCTCATGTTCGCTCTATACTCCGTGGTGGTGTGAAGGAAATGAGGAAGGCCTGGCTACTGTGTCGAAGTTTGTACCCAGACCAGACGAAATTGCAGCCAAAACTAGACTACATACGGTTTTCCCGTTTTGGAAACCCGAGGTGATTAACGAGTGGTTCTTCAACTTGCAAACTGCTGTAAACCGAATGGCAGCGATTTTTTTACATTTCTTAGTGCTGATTTTTCAATCGACTGATAATTTTTATTCGTGGAATAAAATTGACGTCTGACAGTTTTTGTTTGGAAGAACTGTCAAAAAATCAAAATTATTCCTCCGATAAAGTTATGTGGCGTTGGAAAAATCAGTCCTTAGAGCAAATTTTTCAAGCATCTGATAACTTTATTCGAGGAATAATTTTGATTTTTTGACAGTTCTTCCATACAAAAACTGTCAGACGTCAATTTTATTCCACGAATAAAAAATATCTGGCTATGGAAAAATCAACCCTTATTTACTCATTATCTATCAGTCCCATAACTCCCATAATTATGCCTAATAACAAAGTTTAAAATACAATTGTAAAATTATCAAAAACAAAGATCTCGTTTTTTTTTTATTTTTATTTTGCAAAATTATCGATACGTCAATCCCCCACGCAGCAGCGGGTCAGACAAAATATTAGCAGACCTTTTTATACCATAAAAATAAATAAAATGATGTCTTACTAAATATTCTCTATCCTATGTAAATTTAAAATTGTATTAAATCTAAAAATAGTCTGATTAAAATAAACCTATTATTTCGTAACACACCTGTTTTACATTTAGTGAAATAGTCAAAATTGCCAAATCAAAGTCCACAATTTATTTTTAGCAAAGTTAGCAAAAAACAGACGATCTTAGCACAGTAGCATGCTGCCATGCCGTGTTATGCACGGTCCAAAGTTCGATTCCTGCCCTAACACGGGTAACTGGCCAAGTAACTGAATGGAATTATTACATCATCTTTTTCAGCCCTGTGGTTATTATAATGACTTTATTATAATAGATAATTAGTCACCTATACTGAAAGATAAATAATTTTTAAGGGTAAAGGCACTCCTTTACCCTGAAAAATTATTTCACTACTTTTAATAAAAAAAACAAAAAAATATGTGGTGACTTGTGTGTATTCAACGGTGATGTTTTTGGGGATTACTCATTTTGACATTTGTAGGAATGTCCTGAATTTTCGCCACTTAGGAATTAATTATAATAGTATGCAGGTTAATTGATAACAAAGCCTAATTACATGAAATAATGCTTTCACTGCTGGGACACAGGCCTCCTCTCAATCAGAGCAAATGAGCCGTAATCCACCACGCGCCCCAGTGCGGGTTGCTAGATGTCACATGTTTTCGAATTTTCGGTTCTAGGACATGCCAATTTCCTCTCAATGTTTCCCTTCACCATTTTGAGATCAGGGTTGTGATGAAATAATTTATAAAAAGTAAAGCGCCTGTCTGGGTTTGAACTCACGACACCAAGTCGTAAGTCCAGCTGTTACCACTGTGCCACCAGTGCTCTCGACATACCATATAATTATTAAAATTACCACCGAGGAGGCTATACATACCAGTAATACAAGGCTTTGCAACATTGATTAGTAGCATTTCTTGAGAGGCTTGCTCAAGTTGAAATAGTTTTTTCCTCTTCAAGCAGAAATGGATTAAAATGGTTTAAAAGTAGGGTGATGTTAGGCAAGTTTTCGTAGCAAATAATTACTGATCTTGATAAATAAGTAAGTCTAATTTGATTGAAATTTCTCCCACATTGTCAAGAAAAATAGTGGCACCTGGCTTTTCTGCATCAAGCTTTAAGCAAAACAGCTAGCTCTAACCTCACTGCACATAACCATTTCTAATAACAGAATTTTAAGTATTAAAGCTTACCTTCAACAGGGAAAATAATCTTCTGCTCAGTCCTGCCATAATAGTCGTCGAACTCCGGCGGCTTGTTGGTGCCCTCGCTGAGCGTCTGCCCCTGCGCCACCGGCATGGGCAGGCTGTTCACTGGCAGGGCCACCGCCGGCTTCTTGCTGAGCCGTAACTTCTTCAGGATCTGCTGCTTCACGAACTCGATCCGCGCCTGAGTCAACTCAGTCACACTCAGGTCCCCGTTCGCGCAATTCGCACAACTACCCAACATTTCTCCCTCTAAACTTAAAAAACTACTGACTAGAACGAACACGATCACACTCATTAATTTACCCATCGCGGTAAATTCCTGCGTCGTAGACAATTGAAATAGTAGAGGAGATCGAGCCGCATGCGTGCGGTGACTGCGACAGGCGTTGCGCTACTGACACGCGTGAAAAATACACGGATTAATATAGATGCGTGCGCGCAGGTTCGCTCGCATTGGGGGTGTTCCGTGGTAATTTTTTTTTACGTTTATCGGAGCATTGTTCATGGTACGCCACCCCGGAGGTCGCCGCGTGGACAATGACCGCGCGTGATACTCCTAGGTATAATAAACCAACGCTTTCATTGGCAGTTATTGTGTTTTCCTTTATTTTACGATTGTGTGGAGCTTTAGTATCGAATGTTTTGTTGTTTGTGTCGCTGTCTCTGTTTAATAATGTCCTGGGGGACAAAGTCTCGCCTTGTTGGAGATGCTTTTATGTGGTGTCTGTTATGGGCGGTAGCGTTTTATTTAACCCTATATCTTTTGAGAGGGGCTAGTGGCTAAGTAATAACAGACGTACGGGTCGATCGATCAGGTTAAGCTACGCTTGCCACGGTTCGTCTGTGGATGGGTAACCATCTTTACATACCGAAACCCTCCGTACCTCGGAAAGCATGTTAAGCCGTTGGTCCCGGCTGTCATTCGTGGATCTTTGACAGTCGTTACGGGTAGTCAGAAGCCCGAAAGTCTGACAACCAGTCTTACCAACGGGTATCGTATTACCCAGTATCTGAGTTGTGGAGGTCAGATAGGCAGTCGCTCCATGTAAAATACTGGTAGGTATTCAGCTGCATCCGGTTAGATAGGAAGCCGACCTCAACATAGTTGGGAAAAGGCTAGGCAGATGATGATGATTATTTGAGAGTAATGAACTTAAGATTTTATCAGACAGCGTAAATCCAATCAGTAGTTTTGGATCAGGGTTCAAACTCAGTAATTTGCAAAATATAACTTCAAAGATATAATGGAATGCGGACAATTTTAATCTACTTAATTCTGTCTCACACTTTATTAATTTGTAGAATATGTACTACTCGATGTATCTGCTCTCTGTGTACTGCCTCCTGTCAGGTTAAATTTTGACCTTTAAAACGAAAATGGTGACGTTTTAGCATGTAAAACAACAGCAATGCTGAATATGAGCACACGTCATTACTGAATATGATAGTCAGAAAATCGTCATAGTCCCAATTACGATTAGTAGCTATACATATTATAAAATTGGTGATTGGTTTTATGGGAGGACGGCGCTCAGTCGGTGCCCCTGACGTCCCGTTGTCCCCATTTAGCCTGGCGAGCGTGTCGCAGGGTATGACATACCCAGGGGCCCACAAAACTATAGATATTTTGCTGCTCATGCAGGTTAAGATAATAATAACCGAAACAAACGTGGTGGGAAGCCCTTTGTGAGAATGAAAAAACAACGCAAAACTCACAATTACTTAGGACCCAACTACTCGACTTTCTTCCAAAAATTCCTCCATCCTTTTAAACGATGGACGACTGCCTCGCTTCCTCTTGTACCGCACTCCTCATCCGGGTAAGGAGGTCAAGCAGTATCTCACAATATAGTACGCGACCTAAACCGGACTCTACTGGCGCAAGTGGCAACTCTATGTACTCTGTGACTCTACTGTAGAGATGCTTATCGGCTGACAGTTCCGGAGTTACGGCGTCCGGGGTTGAAGTCTAATTACACCCCAATGGAAGCGACAGTTTACCATAAAGATAATAGAATTTACGCCCCCATATGCTCTATGCATAAATATGCTCAACAGCAATATTGCTTTGTGACAGTAGTTTGCATTGTGAAAGCTATGACAGAATTGGCAACTTTTCTTTCACCAATCCAGGGTGGAGAATGCGGGAAGCACCACCTGTTGGGAGACGCCTATTTCGAGCAGTTCACTATGATACGCTGGTCATCAATCTGGAAATTTATCAGTAATCAAAAGCAACTTGATTTTAATACTCCCTGGTGTGAAAAGAACTCCCTGAATGCTCCTTATAACCCATCTACTTCTTACAATAGTTAGTAAATATGAAATTATTGGATATTCACAGGACAATCATGAGGATAAATTTGTGCTCGATTATTAGATTATTATTGGACTTATTATGAAGGTCATCATCATCATCAGCCTAGCCTTTTCCCAACTATGTTGGGGTCGGCTTCCAGTCTAACCGGATGCACCTGAATACCAGTGTTTTACATGGAGCGACTACCTTTTTTTTTTTTTTTTTTTTTTTTTTTTTTTCCGCTGAGAAATGACGTTACGCATCTCCGCTCGTGGGGGGAAGAGACGGAGTATGTGGGACTCCCTGCCAGGGTGGCAGTATACCCACTAAAACTCAGCGGTGTTCCCTCATCGCCTTGATGGGGAGGTCATGGGAATCCGGCTCAGCCTTTGCATCCACAACCCCCCCGGCGCATGCCCGCCTAGCTGGCGGGCCCCGCATGTCCCCCCGTCTGAGGGGGGGCTACGGGAATGGCCGAGAACACCTGGCCATTCCCGTCCGGCACTGGTGGAAGCCTGTGCAATACAGGCGAGGGTGCCCCCGCACCCGTCGCCTGCTGGCTTCCACCTGGGAGGAGTCGGAGATGACTGTCATACTGACGTCTTCTTCGACCCCTCCTCCGCCTTCGGAGCGGCGCCGCGAGAGGGTCTTCCTCCCGCACGCGCTCCGCCGCCTCCTTCTGGGACATGACGTGTTCGCAGAAGGAGGCGACTGCCGCCCAGGACCCCTCATCCCCTAGCATGGCGTTGACCAAGCCGGGGAGCGAGAGGTCCGTTCCGATCGCCGCGGTGAGACTGCGGCGCGGCTCGGACCACGACGGGCACACCTCGAGAGTGTGCTGCGCCGTGTCCTCCGCCGCGCCACAGTCGTGACACGACGGCGTCTCCTCCCGCCCGATACGGTGCAGGTACGATCCGAAGCAACCGTGTCCGGACAGCACCTGCACCAGACGGAAGGAGAGGAACCCGTGCGACCGCTCGAGCCAGTCTTGCAAGACCGGCCCAATCGCGTCGAGGGTTCGGCGGCCGAAGGCTGCGGCGGCGAGGTCCCGCGTCCAGTGGACGACGATGGCGTCCTTCGCCTCCCGCCGGACGGCCTCCCGCTCCTGCGGGGCTGGGCGTTCTCCTCTCGCCCTCCGCCCCGCCGTCCATTCATACACTCTGGCGAGCACCCACGCCTCGAGCTCCCAAGGCGGGGTGCCGGCCAGAGCGCATGCCGCGGAGAAGCCGACCGTGCGGTAGGCCCTCGCCGCCCGCTGGGCTATGGCCCTTTGGGGGGCCCGCAATGCGGCGGCGTTCTCCCTCCTGTGGAGGGAGTCCTCCCAAATAGGGGCCCCGTAAAGGGCCATACTCCTCAAGATGCCGGCGTAGAGTTGCCGGCATCTCGCGCTGTGCCCCCCCAGATTGGGGAGCAGCCACGAGAGGGCGCCCGCAGTCTTCAGCAGGCGCGTCGACAGCCCGCTAAAATGCGGGCCGAAACGCCACCTGCTGTCGAGTACAAGGCCCAGATATTTCATCTGGGCCTTCACCTCGATTCGGACGCCCTCCACGAAGATGTGGGCGTCTAGAGGTTGGCGCTGCCGAGGCCCGTGGAAGAACAGGGCCTCGGTCTTGTGCAGCGCCACCGTCAGTCCTAGGCGGCGGATCCTCCCTGCGACCAAGGATCCGCCTGCCGAGGCCAAGTTGGCCGCCTCCCTGAAACTCTCCCCCCGGGCGGTGAGGAGAGTGTCATCCGCGTAGCAGACTACACTCGTGCCTCGGAGGAGAGTTCCCCGCAAGAGCCAGTCGTAGCCGACGTTCCAGAGGTGAGGTCCCACGACTGACCCCTGTGGAACGCCGGCCTCGACTGCGTACCGCCGGACTTGGCCAGCCCTGTTCACGAGGACGATCGTCCGATCCTCCAGGTAGCTGGCCAGTAGACGCCGCATGTATAGAGGCACTCCGTGGAATCGGAGCGCCTCTAGGATGGTGCTGTGGGGAACAGAGTTGAAGGCGTTGGCTATGTCGAATGACACCGCCAACAATCCGTCCCCCGCCTGCATCGCATCCTTCACCTGGCCCTTAAGGCGGGCCAGTGCGTCCACTGTGGAACGCTCAGCCCGGAAACCGAACTGAGCGTCCGACAAGTCCGGCCCCACATTCCGCAGGTGGCTCTTTAGGCGGGCAGCGATTATCCCCTCGAACATTTTGCCGACCTCATCGAGCAGGACGATGGGTCGGTATGCCGAGGGCGAGTCTGCAGGGCGGCCCTCCTTGCGAAGGAGGCACAACTGCCCCTCCTTCCACGGTTTCGGGAACCTCCCAGACGCAAGGCATGCGTTAAAGAGGTCCCGAAACCGCTCCTCCATTTGGGTGGCGGCAATTGCCACCACCCTCGCCGGGACACCGTCGGGGCCCGGAGCCGTCTTCTTGGCGCGGATGTGCACAATCGCCGCGCTAAGTTCCGACTCCGTGACAGGAGGGGCCTCCTCTTCCTCCTCAGCTGGCGGAGCCATCCCCCGCGGAGGGTCCATCACTGGTGGGGTGAAATTGTCCCTGCACGGGAACAGGGACTGAACCACCCCATCCAGGAATGAGGGCTCCAGGGTCTCGGCGACCGGGGGACCAAAGGGGCGCAGCTTGTTGCGCGCCGCCCTGTATGGCCTCCCGTAGGGATCCCTGTCGAGACCCTCCAGCATCTCCGCTCTCGCCGAGTCCCTGGCGTCGGCGATGGCCCGCTCGAGGACCAGTTTTGCCTCTATGTACACCTCATAGAGGTGGTCCTCGTGGGCGTGGTCTCGTCGACGCCGCCGCCGGCTCCGCGCGTAGGCCCTCCTGGCCCCCACGCACGCCGCTCGAAGCCCCTCCAGCTCCACCGACCACCAGTACACCGCCCGATTGGGCAGCGGTCGGCCTGACCGAGGCATGCTAGAATTGCACACCTCGGTCAGAGACTCCCTCAGGTGTCCCGCCACGGTGTCCACGTCCAGGCCAGCGGAGGGCGGCGAAAGCCAGTCCTGGATAAACGCCGCCTCCGCCGCCGCCTCCCTGTCCAGGCGGGTGAGAGCCCACCGTGGAAACGCTGACCGCCCCGAGGGGGGCCGCGTCTCTCCGGGGCCACCGGTGGAGATGTCGAACCGCACGTAACGGTGGTCCGACATGGTCTCCACCAGGTCCACCCGCCAGTTCAGCACGCGCGCGGCCAACGCAGGGGTGGCAAAAGTGACGTCCACTATCGAGCCACCCTGCCGCCGCACGCACGTCTGGACGTTCCCTCTGTTGAGGAGGGAGAGCCCAGAGAAGGCTGCCCACAACTCCACCGCCCGCCCGCGAGGGTCGGTGGCCGGGTTGCCCCAGGTCACCGACTTGGCATTCAGGTCTCCCAATACGGAGACCTGACGCGGCGCCGCCCTGCCGATCACGGCGGCCAGGACTCCGAGATAGTTCTCGAAGTCCTGGAGAGGGCGGTTTGGGGAGAAATAGACGCCCACGAGGGCTACCTCTCCCCACGCGGCGGCCACGTATCCCGGTCCCCTCTCTAATAGCGAGAGGGGAGGGGAGTCTGTGGAGGACCGCGCCGCTAGTGCCACCAAGCCGTCCTCGTCACCCAGCCAACTGCCGGGGATCGAGTAGGGCTCGGCGACCACCGCTACGTTCACCAACCACTCAGCCATGGCCTGCACTAGCAGGTCCTGGGCCGCTCTGCAGTGGTTAATGTTCGCCTGGAGGATGCGATGATTGGAAACCATTATTCCGACATCGCACCCCCCTCCTCAGTTACCGCCGCTGGAGCTGGAGTTACAGCGGCGGCGACAGCGGCGGTGGCGGCGACAGGGCGAACCTGCGCCGGCACTATGCCCTTCCTCGCGGGCGGCTGGCAACTCCTGCCCCCCATCCTGTGCCCCGCAGGGCGGCTACTGGCAGCACACGCCGGGCAGTGTGGCGTGGTGGCGCTGCAAGTGGCACTCCTGTGTCCCTCCTGTCCGCACCGGAAGCAAGACTCTCCCCAGTCGGACTTGGAGGGACACGTAGATCGGGTGTGACCCGGCGCGAAGCACTTGAAGCACCGCGCAGGCTTGTCCTCAAGCGGCCGGACCACAGCCGAGCTGAAACCCACGAGCAGCCGTCCCTTGGTCGCTTTAAGGGCGGCCACCGCCGCGGCGACTGGGCACTCGACGCGGATTACGCGCATGCCGCGGCGACCGGGCCTGATGGCTCCCCCCTTCACCGCGCTAGCGCTGCAGCCTCCCGCAGCGGCAACGGCCGCCACCACATCCTCTTTGGTGACCGAGTCGTCCATATCGATCACCTCCAAGGATGCGGTCTTGACCGGTCTGGCGACCGTCGCCACATCTGCGATGACCTCTTTCAACTTTGTTGCAAAGAGGTCCGCGTTTGCGCCGCGCTGCTCTCCCCCGAACTCAAAAATTCGGGCTCCGGCCTGGGTGCGGCGGCACGAAATGTTGCCGATCCCCAGCCGGGAGGGATCCGCGTTATCACGAGCCCGTCTTAGGACGGACTCGTACGTTTCGCCCCGCTCCGCGGCCTCCGGGGTGATGGTCACCACGACCGCCGCAGTTTTGGGAGGAACCAACTTCCTCCCGCCCGCCGGAGCCTTCTGGGCTGCCGAAGCAGTCGCAGCGGGCTTGGGCTTTTTGGCCTTTCCCCTCCTGCCCACTTCCGTCCACGCCTGGTTGGACGGGGTGGTGGAGGGAAGCATGGCGTCCTCCCGCTGCGTGTTCTGGGGGGCTGCCGGAGTGGCAGACGCTCCCTCCGCGCTTGTGGTGGGGGTTTGAGGGGCCACAGTGCTCCTCTTGCCCTTCCCTTTGCCCTTGGAGGGCTTCGGGGCCTGGATCTGCGCATCCGATCGCACCGCAGGCTGCGCAGGTACAGGCACCGGCTCCGTCGGTGGCGGACTCTTATCCGCCGCTAACGGCGGGCGGAGCCGCTTTTCCGGCAAGAGCCGGTCCTCAATGCCCGCGAAGCAGCCCCTGATAAAGGCCCTCTCCTCCATGACAACCCTGCGGATTATTTCCACAAGGTTGCCAGGGGGGGAGGAGCCTCCGTCTACCGGACCAGGGGCAGGGGCAGGCGCAGGTAGGGCTTGCCGGGCCGTGGTCTCAGCCAGCTTCTGGTGCAGCTGGCTGACCTCCAGCTGCAGGCGATCCACCCTCGCCTGCAGCTGCCGCGTCTCGTCTGTGGCCGTGCGCTGCACCAGCTCGGTGACGATGCCGTGCATGCTCACGGCCCGGCATTTGAGGGCCTTCTGGAAGGTCCCCTTTAGGTTCGAGGACTTGGAGGCGACCTCCAGCACCTCCTCCTTGTCCTGGAGCGCCATGCGCTCCAGCTCCGCCAGGGAGTGGTCGGCGTACAGCACTGTGGATGTGCCATATCCAGCCCTCGACCTGGCGGCCCGCGCCTGCTGCTCCCTGGCAGCGACCTTCTCCTCGAGGTCCTGCTGCAGCTGCTGCCTCCTTGCTAGGCCTAACTGACGCTCGGCGTCCACCAGGCCCACATCGTGGGTGGGGGTCGATGCAGAAGTCGAAGCCTTTTTTGTCTTCGGCTTCTTCCTCGACTTGCCCACTGACTCCGAGGAGCCCTCGGACCCGAGCCTCAGGTAGGCCCGCTTCCGCTGAAGGCGATCGTTTTCGGCCGCCGACGTGTCCATGACGGACTCGTCGGAGTCCGAAAACTCCGCCCGCTGACTGGATAAGCTGGCCGCGGATGGTGTGCGGCCAGCTTCGGCGAGGCCCTTAGAAGGGCCGGTGGATTGGCCCTGAGAAGGGCCACTGAGTTGGCCCTGAGAAGGGCCATTTGCATCCTCGTCCTGGGAGGGACGAGCCGAGGTTAAAAATCGCCCGGAGGCGTCGCGCATGGGTTTGCTTTTCGGCATACTTGCAGCCGTCCGCTTGTTGTTGCTGCAAGTCACAGAGCTCTTTAGCCGCCGGTCTGCCACTCCGTTACGGTGGTCAGACACGGCGTTGCCCGGGGGTTACTGCGTGGAAGTAAGCTCTGTGGGGGAACCCCCATGGAGCGACTACCTATCTGACCTCCACAACCCAGTTACTGGGTAATACGATACCCCTTGGTAAGACTGGTTGTCAGACTTTCGGGCTTATGACTTGTAACGACTGTCAAAGATCCACGAATATATTTATTATGAAAGTAACTGGCAAAATGGGTATTATGCATATTATGTATAAATTAACTCTTTCTTCTGACTATCCTTTTGGGTAATATAGGCGGGATATTATGTTGAGTAAAGTAGAAGTAATCATTTAATTCATCCACAGCTGTGGTTAGATTGTAGCCTAGCCCTAACATACTTAGGACAAGACCGGGCTGATGAAATCGAAAGGTATTTTACGTGGTGTGTTTGCCATATCTACCTATTACTTATACAAGTAGGTACTGTTAAGAATATATGGGTCAACACAGCGTTATCGTCGCGTACTTTTTAAAAGTCAGCTTTCGTAATCTTTATATACTGTTAAATTTTTAAACGGCATCGAAAACACGTGGCTGACAAAACAGTACCATTTTGCAGGATATTCATTAGTTTAGCTAGCTTGTGTTTCTCCCAGGAGCGTAGCTACGGCCATGCCAGCCGCATCAAGCTAGAGGGCCCACCCCAAGTAGCACAGAAGCGCTGAATAGTAGCTGAATCACTGTTCACAATGGAAATTTCAGCTGAATAAACCTGCTGAGTAAGAGCGTTAGAGGCGCCTACTCAGCTGATATAACTCTGATTTGGGCACAAATTAATCAGCTGTTAGCTGAATAATGTAGCTGGTTGCACTATATCAGCGTTATTTGAGCATTATTAAAGGTAACAGTCGCCCCAAGAGCTGAATAATGACTGATTATCAGGGTATGTGTTACCTTTTATACACCACAAGGGCTGAATAATAGAGTACTTATTACCTATTTTTCAGCACAAAATACACTCCAGGATACCTTTTAAACTAACAGTAACTCTTTTATGGATCTGACAATTCACAAGTGGCAAAATTGTGAATAATTTTCACCCTACTACTTATGTTTTGTGTGAACCATTTTGTAAAGTGTTTGTGGGAAGTATAGGCAAATATATGTTAACGATAAGTAAAACTTTGTTTTTTTCCTCCATGTGCATGAAATTCGAATGGGAAAGAGAGTTTATTGTCAAATACTATATAATTATAGACGAAAATTTTCACGCGCTCTCAAAATATCACTGTTTACTTGAAAATTATAGTATAAAATAGGTTGATGATATTATTATAAAAAATTAAGTATTTTTATTTTTCCTTTGTAATTTGACAATAAGCTGTTTACGTATAAAATCATTACATTTTCTATTCAAATTCTGTTGTTATTTTCGTTGACTAAACAAAAACAAATTGTTATTATATTGTATACATAGGTTAGAATCTAAAAAATGGCAGACAAGCTATGTGTACCGTATTAACCACAATTAAACAGCATGAGCTGTTTAAGTGTCCACTCGTGGTACATGAATCAGTAACGAGCTGTTACGAGTGGTTCTTGTTTTACACAAGTCAGCTACAAATTCATGTAAAGCTTGATAGTGGGTAACATGTACGCAAATAACTGTAGGTATGGGTAACATGTGATTAGATTATGGGTAATGTGTGTAGATTATGGGTAACATGTGAGCTAATATAGAGCAGTTCGCTTTAACTTAGCATCATATATGTTCACCCATAGTGATCATGTGGGCTTTATAAGAGCTATTATACGATTGCGTGTAACAAGCTGATTAACATTACACAAATTCCACCGTGTGCAGCAAAAGGCATTATATCTTTGTTATTTGAAGCCACAGAATAACTGATTACATTATTGTAGCTCACGTGTTCTTTCTTAAAATGCAAGTGGTCTAAGGGTACACTTGTGGTCTTCAATTCAGATTATAGCTTAGTTAAAGTCCACAAAAATCCTTTAAATTGCTTAAAGCTGTATAATACTGAACTTGTTACCTATATTAACGCTGCAAGCGTTACATTGTGGTCTCCGTGACGCATAATAACGTTCTTATTCAGGTGAAAGCTCACTTTTCACCTATTGCAGGTCGAGTGTACTGTAATAACTCTTCATAAGTGCTAAAATTACCGATGTTACCTCTTGTGACATCTTATAATGCAGTTTTGTGCTACTTGGGACGTGCATAATCAGCCTATATTGTTCCCACTGCTGGGACACAGGCCTCCTCTCAGTGAGAGGGAGTGGGCCACCACGCGGGCCGAGTGCGGGTTGGTAGATGTCAAATGTCTTCGATTTTTGGTTCTAGGACATGCCGGTTTCCTCACAATGTTTTCTTTCACCGTTTTGAGAGCAGTGGTGATGATATAGTTTACACAAAGTAAAACGCCTGCCTGGGTTCGAACCTACGACCTACAACTCGTAAGTCGGAGCCGTTACTACTTGGCGACCACTAGCTGCTCACAGGGCCCCGGTAGGTTGGTGGTATTATATTATTAACCCAAAACCTAACCAAACCTATTAGCATAGTTATGCTGGGTGTAAATTTAATCACCGTTATACCGTTAAGGGGTCATTTACTTATCATTATGAACAACTTTTACTATGAGACCAAACCTGATATCGCGACAAAAAATCAGCTATTCCCTACATTTTGACGAGATAAGCGAACATAAACTCAAACTCGAAGCTATATTTCAATTAAACCATTTACAGGCACTTTTGAATTGTTAAGGGGTTGGTCAGTCAGAAAGGTGAAGCTAGATCTTGCCCATTCCAAAGCGTAGGTACAATACGACCGACGTAACTTAAATTAGCGGGCCTGAGTATAGCCTTTGCGAACTTTCGCGCATGTTCTCTCACTCACACTCGCCTCATGCCAACATTTGGTTCCTAAAAAACGTTCGTGCGCAGCCTTCTGCGCGAAGTTCAGGCCCGCCAAGTTACGTCCGCGTCGGTCGTATTGTATCTATGGAGAAGACCGGGCAAGAAACTCCATGGACACTCTTATAAATCAATATATTTATTTTATTTATTAAACTTTATGCACAAGTGAAAACTGTACAAACAACAAATTTTAACAACAAATACTAAAAACAGAATAAAATAAATATATAAGGCCGAAAAAAACACGTTTGTTGTATGGGAGCCCCCCATACAACAAACGTGTTTTTTTCGGCGGTTTTTGCCTTGTGGTACGGAACCCTTCGTGTGCGAGTCCGACTCGCACTTGGCCAGTTTTTTTATTTAGTCTGAGGACTCTTAACACATTGTGTAGGTAAGACTTGCCCAAAATTCGAGCATTTGTTGAAAATAAAACATATACCAAGTAAGTAATTAAAAACTGATATGTAAGTAGGTAGTTTATTATCTAACTTATTTTTGGCTCAATTAGCAAAATTGACACACGTAGCCAAGATGTAGGTATGCTCGGAGAATGCGACCTATGCAGCTATGTGGGTAGGTAAACAAATAGCGGTCACGCTGAATTTTAATGAAACTTATGTAATTTATCTCTATGTTTATTAATATCATAACCTTAGACACTACGGTAGCGCTTGAGATCGCTAGGTACCTGCAACACAAGGCAGATAATTTTTATTCTTTGAATAAAATTGACGTCTGACAGTTTTTATACGGTAGAACCACAAAATACAGAGACACCCGCACACATAGACACCGTTCACAGACACGTTTCTCGGACTGGTTGGGAGTAGTGCGAGCGCGAGTGCCATCCGCTTGAGACACGCGTCTGTGAAGTGCAAAAATGGAGCAACAAAAAAATGGCTATCTGAGCTCGATTTATATAATAGTTTCCTATTTTAAATCAGTATAACGAAGTAATTTTTTTGTAAGGTAATTTCACACCACCAACTATTACGTAAGTTGAAAACATGATTTTTTGTTTGTGTAGATATTGTGTTGTTTTTAGTGTCATTTGATAGGTTTAGGTCTAAAACGGATAGGGCAAAATAAATTGTGTAAATAGGGTAATCCGTTTTGAAGTTATTAGGGAGTTTCGATAGTGAAAATTGACAAATGTAAAATTTAATGTTTTGTTCGGGCAATTTTTTGTATTGTAATACTATGTTTATTGTTTTGTTTTAATATTGTAGAATAAGCTGAATAAAACAACTAGATACGAGTGCCACTACCACGATAGTTTTTTGTGCATAAGCCAAAGTTGACAACCCTAGCGCGACCGCCGAGCGTAGGTATGAAAAGTGAAGTACATACATGTTATTGCCTTCTGTACTCTCAGGTATTTTGTGGTAGAACTGTCAAAATTTCAAGATTATTTCTCTGATAAAATTATCTGGCGTTGGAAAAATCAGCCCTAAGAAAATAAATAAAAGTGTATTTTATAAGTAGTGCCACATGTCCAGTGTTCTACTTAGATACTAATTATGATTAATAACTAGCTGCGCCCCGTGGTTTCACCCGTGTAAGTTTCGATCCCGTGGGAATATCGGGATAAAAACTGTCCTATGTCCTTTCCCGTGACTCAAACTATCTCTATACCAAATTTCATCTAAATCGGTTCTGCGGTTTAAGCGGGAAGAGGTAACATACAGACAAACTTTCGCATTTAACTTTCGCTTTTTTTTTTCGCATTTTTTTCTGCCCGCGACTTCGTCCGCGTGAAATTTCACCCTCTTAGGGGTGGAATTTCGAAAAACCCTTTCTTAGTGGATACCTACTCTTCACAAAGAACACACCCTCCAAATTTCATGTCTCTAGGAGCAGCGGTTTAGACTGTGCGTTGATATATCAACAATCAGTCAGTCAGTCAGTTTACCATTTTATATATATATATATAGAGAATAGAATAGAATATTTATTTGCGTATATTAAGTATGGATACACGTTGTATTGTATAGTATGGATTAATTTACTAACCGATTTGCCGACGATATACTTAGCCCTTTTGGTCCCCACAGATCTAGAACTCCAGACCATGCTCCAAGAGCTGAGTATGTCTAGCTTAAGGGTGGAATCGGTCTAAAACCCAACTAATGACCAAAAGCACTAAGCGTAGGATCGTGGTAGATGGGACTTTGATACTATAATCCGGGCTTCAAAAGAAATAACAAACTGTAAATTATGTTGGTAATGTTACAGTAAAACTACGTGAAAATCTAAATCAAATATCTAATTGTTAATTTTATGTGTAAACTAGTAATAGAGGTCGGTAGGTATGAGTTTTCAAAGTCATTGAAATTCGTGCGGTCAATGTTACCATATAACTAACCTTTTCCCAACTATGTTTGGGTCGGCTGCCAGTCTAATCAGATGCAGCTGAATACCATTATTTTACTTGAAGCGAATGCCTATCTGGACCTCACAACCCAGTTACTGGGTAACACGATATCCCTTGGTAAGACTATTTGGCAATCAAACTAAATAAATTAACTTTTATGTCATGATGTGTCACTTTGTTGACATATTTAAACAAATATTAAAATAAAGTGCCATCAACTAAAAACCGGTTAGATACTATAAATCCGTTGGGGGCATTATCCCCCAGCACACGTGACAATCACCTTAGCAAATCTTAATAACTAAAATATACCAGTTTGATTCACTGAGTGAGATAACGGTTATCTTCAAAATTATTTGGTAGGTACCTATTTATAATGTAAGTCAATCACGAGTTTTAAAATCATGTGTGTATGTGTCCTACCATGCGGTCTGATCATGCTATACCTAGGTATTACATGTTATATCATATATGACTCAGTACTCTTGTGCTGGGGAGTTTTTACGCCACTTCTTCTCCCCAGCGAAAGAACTAGGAAGTGATGAAGAGCGGGCGTTTTGGGGGACTGTCTTTTGTAATTTTTTGACGTTCGAAAAGTGCTAATTCTAAGCCTAGTTTGAATACATTTTTGATTTTAACCACATATTGCAATCAAAAAACATTGAAATGAGTAGATTATATCTATCAATAATAAATTTAAATAAAATTAAACTGAATTGACTTAGGGCGCATTCCAGCAAACTTTTATACCTAGAATTACCTAGTCTTATCCTGAGAATAAATTTTGAATTTTTGAATGGTTTTTTCCATATTTGAACTGTCAAGACGTACTTAAATTTTATTCCACGAATAAAAAATATCTGACTTTAGTAAAATCAGCTCTTACACTCAAATAAAATAAACAATTATGATATGAATTTATATAACCTGTCAGTAAGCTAATTTTGGCGAAAGAACTTAAGCAACCAAGTATTATTAGCGAAGTTGACCCCGTGCCTCGGAAAGCACGTTGGTCCTGCGCCTGATCTCTCTCCGGTCGTGTCTGATAGCCGTCCTATTCGACTATGAGAGTGTGGGAAGAGGGAGTGCACTTGTGTCTGCGCACACACGCCTGCACTACAATACCTCCCGCGCCGTATGAGGAAAGAGGAGGGGAGTGTCAAACTCCTACTGACTAAAATGAGATGAAGGCTTCGGCTCTGTGATATCTCCGTTCTATGGTGCTTCTCTTGACACTCTTTACACCTGCTGAAGACTACCTCAATAATTATTATTATTTATTATTTGCTTATTTTGAGCGTTTTCCTATCGTAGACCATTTAGAGATTAAAATGGTCTAAGGCATACTCAAACGAAAGAAGCTTTTTAAATTTGTATTATAAAAAGATCATCACTTAGTAGGTCAATACAGCCCTCTTATCAAGCGCACACTATAATCGCTAAATAACACAAATCGTCGCAAAAAACACAATCTGTCAAATTTCTTTAATAGATTTTCAACTTTATCGCTAATAAGGTATAAGGTTCAAAGTTGATTGGGAAAATTTGACAGTTTCGGGTAGGTTGATGTGTTGGCGTCTGTACCTAACAAAAGAAACCTAGAAAAATACATATTCTTTTTCAATAGATGGAATCGGGCGACCGCCACAACCTATATATTGCAGTCATCTATAGATAACAAAAGGTGTGTAGTTTTTGCCTACCCTTATGTGAAGAAGGCGTAAGTTTATGGAAATGCGGGTGGTCGTTTCTCCATACAAACCCTCTCGCCTGTTTTTTTCTCGTTAATGACCATAAAGCAATGAATTTTAAAATTTTACAGAATAATAAATATTAACTACTTGTAGGTATATCCCTATGTTTTCCTTTTTGATGAAATACCATTATTTTTATAAGCACTAGAACCCTAAAAAAAATGCTGATTTAAACCGCTGTCAACAAGTGCACAAATTTGACAACTACTAATGAAAAAAGAAAAACAGGACACAGTCTGGACACAGTATATATTTATATCCTTCATAATCAGTTTATGACATATCTTTTAAATTGGTCCAATAGTGGAGGAGGAAATAGGCGAGAGCCAAACCTCGAATTACGACTTTTTACTTAGGATTTTTCAAGTCACTCCAACCGCATTTCCTCATAATTAATAGTCATAACTGAAATTATTCAGGAAGCTCACAGTTTCGATAACAGTAAAAAAGATCTCTAAAATCAACTTTCATGGAATATTTTCATACAATTCCGCCACAAAACACAGCTTATCATTTAATAAGCCATTGAAACTGAATGATGCAATGCTATCAAACCACTTGGTACTAGTTTTGACAGACTTTTTTCCATTCCATGACATTATTGACCCTTATGTTACAGCATTATACTGATTATTTTGCGCTACACGAACACGAACTTACATCAGACGCTAAATGAAAATCACTCTATACCTAATTACCTAATACTGATAGTGGTCATAATGGATATAGGCCGATCGTGACCGAATAAGAACTGCTGCGGCAAAGCTCCTACGGAGCCCGAAGTCAGCTTGCGTGCCGCAAAGCCGAACACACCGGTGTACATCTCCCGCCTACACTACACCACTAAGGCGGAGGACATCGTGGAGTACATGCGCCAGAAGACGAGGTACACGCCGAGGGTGCAGTTACTGGAGTCGTACCGCAACGTCAACTTCAAGGCGTGCGTGGTACGCGTGCCGAATTGCTATCTGCCCGTCGTCATGGAAGAAGACTTCTGGCCGCAGGACGTGGTGTTCCGTCGCTTCCACGGACAAATACCACAGAACAAGCTAGTGAAGTGAAGTACTGTTTTATAATAAAAATATGTATGTTTAGGTTAAGGTATTTATATATATAAGGTATAGTATAGGCCTGCGTCGCCTGAAATAAATGAAAAAAAAAAATTGTTAACATTCTCTAAGTTGAGCAGTGTTATCTGTGAGGTTACCATGTGTAAATCTTAAATTTAGGCCTCTCTTTGATAGCTTCCTGAAGGAGATGTTACATCTTGCTGTTGATGATTTCCGGAAGAAAATCTGCAATGGATAGTCAATGTCATACGGTATAAGACGAAGAGCTCATTGAAAATCTTAAAGTTTAAAATTTATGCTAGCAACCCGAGTATCGGTTGCTCGAGCTCTGATCCAGGTATTCATCTGTATAAACTGGTTATATAAATATATAAAAAAGTTCATAGGCCTACCCTGCACTTCCTCATTGCAGAAGATCCAGATCAATGTCGAAAAACCTAAATAATAGGGAAAGGTCTTCACTCGTTCTTATCTCTGCTATATGAGCAGCAGTAGTCCGACAACCAGGCTTACTGAGGAGTATCGTATTTATTACCCAGTAACTGCGTTGTGTAAGTCAGATGCACAGTTGCTCCATGTAAAATACTGATAGCTGCATCCGGTTAGACTGGAAGCCGACCCCATTAGAGTTGGGATATGGCTATGCAGATGATCTCAACGTCTGACATCAGGTAGACCCATCAGCTAATTAAAATGATAAATGATTTTATTTCTGTAAATAGATTTGTACAAACACTTTTATGCGTCAATCCTATTTTCTGAAACAAGATGAGGTCGGCGTTTCCTCTGACTACTCTGAGAAGAAAGGCCGAAACAAACTCAGAGGTCACAGTCTCTTTTAAAGTCCAGGCGAAATTTGGTCAGATCATGTGAAGACCATGTAGATTGGTTTCTGAAATGGTATTTAGAGGAAAGAGCCACACAGATTGAGTGGACCTGTCCATTCAGTGCACACATTACATTTGCCAGAAATCATGCATCTCAACTGAGAACCGAAGAAGCTCAACGATTCGACGAACAATAATTTGGTCAATTACATATGTTATGTTACGAAACTAAGAAGGAGTGGCCTCTATTGAGCCGGAATCACGCTATCAGCCACAACTTACTGAAGTAATTATTCCTCTATCGTAGGACACGGCGCCGGGTCGTGTGGAAGGTCACGGTGCTTCGTCTGACAACGCCCTCGACATGGTCATGTGACGAGCTATGCCGTGATATCATCCACTCTCACTTTTTACCTTGTATTCTCACTTCAATTACATGGGACTTAAACCTATAGCTGGCGAAATGTGGGTGTAGTATAGGTACACTTCTGGCCATTGGCGTCCTGGCCCCTAACCTTTTTTTTTTCTTTTTCGTTGTGAATTACTCAGGGAAACCCTCCGTCTGTCTGGGATGAACGGAGAGTTATATCGGACTCCTACCGTCTAAAACCCCACTGTTCCTTGTGTGCGTTTCGAGGGTGCGGCCACGGCGATATTTAAAAAAAAAAATATGTTCAGATTTTGTAAAAAATTGTAAAAGCTGCCTGCTACCTGATACGATCCTAAAATACTTCTTTTGCTTCGTTTACGTCCATACGTCTAGACGTACACGCACGCCTGGCCTTTCTGAAGAACACCACCATCTCTCCTTTTAATGACATTACAGTAGGTATTTGTTGGGATTTTCCAGAACCACCAACCTTCAACCATCTTAATATTGAGCAGAAATAGCTCGCAATTAGACATTAGACCTCGCTTTATCGGATCTTCCTCTTTAGGATCACTACATGCGATGCGATAACCCCTTGCCAATACTTCAGGCGTGGCCCACACGTGGTACCTAAAAGATAATTATTGTTCTAAATACTTTAAGTAATTCATTTGGGATTGCTGGATAAGCAACTCGAACAGGAAAAATTGCTAATTAATTAGTTCTACAAGTAATCTCATTAATGTATGTAAGTATGGGTGTCATTATCTCATGACTGACACTGAATCACATGACATCTCTTCACTCAATTTCTAAAAGCAAGTATCCAATTTGATTTTCTGTCAAATAAATATAAAGAAAAAAAATATTCAATTGATAATCACCTCCTTTTTTTAAGTCGGTTAAAAACTAGAATATTGCGTCGAAAAATTCCTCCGCATCGCTGTCGACTGGTAATGTACCCAAGAGACTGGCGGCATTACCACGTTGTATGGCAATTGGCAATACTTATATGCCTCTGGCCAAGGTTCAACGCAGCCCTTGGGTCATATTCGACATCCCTAATTTATGAGGGCACACAAGTTATATAAGACCAATATTGTGTGGTGTGCATCATGTCTAACGTGACCATTTATTTTTTTATCAGAGTGGAACGCTTGCGGAATTAAACAAAAAAAAAACTTATTTTACTAGGTACTTAAGTATTTATTAAAAATGACATGAAAAATAATAGCTAAGTACTTATTATGTAATTTTAACATTACATTGCGGTTGAAGACGCATTTGTTTTATATTTATCGGTGGAACAAATTTGTTTTAAAATTCAGATCTAGTTTTTAAGTAGGAATGGAGCTTGCTTGTCACAAGATTTGTCGATGTTAGTCTTCGTAATTAAAATTTTTCGACTGCTATGTTTTATGTTTTGAGGTGCGTCTAATATCATATAAAGTTATTTGGTACCTATATTTTCATTACAATAACGTTCACAAGATATAATAAACGTGAGATATACCAACTGTTGATATAATTTCTTTACATATAACATTAATTATTTATTCTAAAACTTATTTCGTAGAACGTTATTAGATATAACGTTTATTTAATCGAAAATCATTAGGTATATCGTTTAAAATATATAATTCCGACTCGGATAGGTTAGGTTACAAGGCCTTCATGGCATCGGCTTAGGTTTGGTTAGGTTACTTGAAACCCTTTACACCGCGAAGCGGGGCTACGTCGACATAGGATACGAGAGCGAGCGAAGGGCACCCCGAGGCTCGGTTTGGTCAGGTTACTTTAAACCCTCAGAAAAAGGAGCCCCGCGTTGCGGGGCTCCGTCGACAGAATGCAAGAGCGAGCGTATGAGAATACAAATACCTTTACCTAGGTATAAATTGATTAGAAACTCATAGTTTTCAGTACAAAAACGTATTATAGCAATAAACAGTCATGTTTATTTTTCGAAGATTTCAGTATCACATTCTGTCGTTTTGTCATTTTTATTCGGACAAAAGTAGTCGGAAAATTAGTATTTTAGGCACTAGATTTAATATTTTGAGTAAGGACAATTCTTATTTTTTTGTCGGAGCTTTTATTACTACCCTTATACTAAATAGGTTTTATGTCTTTTGAGCAGTTTAACAAACGATTTTATATTAGTTGTCTGTTAAGCTTATAGAAATTAGTTACTTTAAAATAATATCAATCGTTTATTACATTAACTGATCATTATATCAAAGAAAATTATAGGTTCAGTTGTTATATCTTGTAAATATTAGAGGTTTTGTAATGATATCATACATTGCCTATGTTTTGTGCTGTCTTATATTTGTTGATATTCAGATACAATGTAAATTGTTCATGAATAAATTGAATTGAATATCGTTTGGTCCCTTTGTAAAAGCGGGACATTTTTGCTCTGGTTGGGGATAACGGGACAGACAGCCTGAAAGCGGGACTGTCCCGCCCGTGGCGGGACGATTGGTCACGTTAAATCATGTCTCAAATGATTAACATCCGTAAGGCACAATTTGTAAGCTGTTACCGATATGGTGATTTAATTAGAGACTGATAACCGCGGGCCAAACATCGGGTGATAACGTTGGCGTGTGCGACGGATGCTGTGTCACAACCGTACTCTCCGGATGATACTGGCCTGTTTTGATCATCTTTTAGCACGAGCAAGTGGGTTTTTACCTTTTATAATATGCTCTTTGCCGCAAGTGTGTTAACTCAATTCAACTCAAAGCATTTATTAGAATTAAACTAATTCATTACAGGCACTTTTGAATTGTCAAGGGGTCGGTCAGTCAGAAAGATGAAGCTAGTTGCCCATTCCAAATCTAGTTTTTAATTATCTATTTTTTTTATTAATTTTATGAAATAGGTAGATGCTAAAACTAAATAGGTGCGTTACATGCAGAATTTACTAATTAGTGCGAAATGTTGTGTTTTCTATCAAACACATTGCTACCAAATTTTGAATAAAAACATTTTTTAAACGCAGCAATCAACAAAGTGTAGATGCTGAAAGATATTTTAGTATCTACAACATTGTCATCAATGACCGAAGGGAAAACATAGAAACAACCACAATATTAGCTGTTAACTATTATTTTTACTTACTATGTGGGTCATTTCTTTTTTTCCTTCTTAGTTTTAATCATGATCTGGCAGTTTGAGTAGTTTTGATTGAGTTCTGATTGAGCTGCACGATTTTTGACAAATGCGTGCACTGATTGGACAGGTCCGCTCAATCTGTGTGGTTCTTTCCTCAAAAGACCATTTCAGACACCAATCTACATGGTCTACACACGATCTGACCAAGATTTTGTCTGGACTTTAAAAGAGACCGTGACTTCTGAGTTTGTTTCGGCCTTTCTTCTCAGAATAGTCAGATAGGAAACGCCGACCTCGTCTAGTTTAAAAAAAAATATTGACGTGTAAGTGTTTGTACAAACCTACTTACAGAAAATAAATAATTTATTTCAAACTGCGATTTTTTATAAGTAGGTAGGTACGCATACCTTAATATACATAACCCTAATCAAAATATACCAGTATTTGTATTGAAACTTAGGCGCCAGCATCCAATTAATTATAATTATACGAAATATCTTTGAACCTAATCTATGTAAATAAATTAAAAAATGGGGTATCTCATTAAAAAAATGTGAACGACCTTGCTTATCTCCGTGTCAGCGGTCAGTTCGACACGCGTTCACCGAGTGTTCGGGCACAAAATACAGATAGTACAGAAGGCAATCTACATAAAAAGTGCGCTCGAGCAACGCACACATAGACACCGGTCACGGACACGTGATCTCGGAGTGGTTGGGAGTAGTGCGAGCGCGGTTGCCATCCGCTTGAGACACGCGTCTGTGAAGTGCAAAAATGGAGAAACAAAAAAATGGCTATCTAAGCTCGACTTATATAATAGTTTCCTATTTGAATCAGTTTATACGAAGTAACTTTTTTGTAAGGTAAATTCACGCCACCAACTATTACGTAAGTTGAAAACATGATTTTTTGTTTGGGTAGATATTGTTGTTTTTAGTGTCATTTGATAAGTTTAGGTCTAAAACGGATAGGGCAAAATAAATTGTGTAAATAGGGTAATCCATTTTGAAGTTATTTGTTCTGTAAACTTTTTGTATTGTAATACTATGTTTATTTTTTGTTTTAATATTGTAGAATAAGCTCAACAATATAAGTCAAACAACCAGATACGAGTGCCACTACCACGATAGTTTTTTGTGCATAAGCCAAAGTTGACAACCCTAGCGCGACCGCCGAGCGAAGGTATGAAAAGTGAAGTACATACATGTGATTGCCTTCTGTACTCTCTGTATTTTGTGGTTCGGGACTTCTACTAATAACTACTCAAGGTACTTTACTAAAAATAAATCTACTATCGGACTAGCTTTTTTAGGTAGTAAAATGTTGTGGAATTTCGCAGTACCTACTGCGTGTAATCTGTGACGAATTTAACGATGTAGGTAGTAGAGTAGATTTATTTTTAAAGAATGAAATAGGAAACGCGGTTTTTAGTATCATATATTTTGTCTCTCTCTTGTTCACATTTGGTGTGAGTATAAGTTAATAACGAACAGAAGAACAAAAAAGAAGATTAATTTTTTTACGTGAGATTGGAGAGTAAAGTGGCCTTAGTGTGAGTTATAGCGCCACCGGTGGTCACTAGGAGAAACCTAATTTCCCATACAAAATTTTAACGCGCTCCCAATCGACCGTGAGTCGAAAAAACTCACACTAAGGCCACTTTACTCTCCAATCTCACGTAAAAAAATAAATCTATGGGAGTTTATAAGCATGCAAGAAAGAAAACAGCACCTTAAGAGCGTAAAAAACTAACATCATCATCATAATCAGAGTATATTGTTCCCACTGCTGGGACACAGGCCTCCTCTCTTCGAGAGGGAGTGAGCTGTATCTACCACGCGAGCCCAGTGCGGGTTGGTAGATATTTTCGAATTTTTGGTTCTAGGACATGTTGGTTTCCTCACGATGTTTTCCTTCACCGTTTTGAGAGCAGTGGTGATGAAATAATTTACACAAAGTATTTAAGTGCCTGTCTGGGTTCGAACCACAACAAATTCTTTTTAATTATTATTCCACACTAACACTTTTGCTACAGATTGTACCTGCCTTTTCTCATTTTGATAGTAACGTGGGACGACTTGCAGAATGAAAATATAATTTTGATTTTCTGCAAGTCGTCCTAAATGGGCCGTAGGCATGTAGGACGAGTTGATGGATTACTCCTATTTTTGTGCCAGAGGATAAAGGCTCCTACAAACAGGCGCGCTACGCGATATAATCGCGCGCGACACAAAGGCACCGCTCGTTGCGCGACTTGCGGTGCCTTTGTGTCGCGCGCGACTCTATCGCGTGTCGCGCCTGTTTGAAGGAGCCTTAACTCTGTACAAAAATAAGAACTGAGGAAAACAACATTGTTTTCTTGAAAGTAATTAATGTTTTTATCATAATCACTCACTGGTAGTGGAATAATTAACATATCATTATAAATAATAATCATTTATTCAAATAACAGAGATTCATTCATTGGGTTAGTAACAATAGTCTGAACATAAGTTAATACTTAATTAAAAACATAAACAATGTACCTACAGGTGACAAGTGACCTCACCAACGGGCTGTCATGTCTCCCGGCTGTAGCGCGTAGAGTGCTGCAGGGGCTTCCATGGAGTTTGTTTAGCAGCAAGGCTGGTCTCTTACACCGTACAGCAGTACAGCAGTCGGTAAGTTCCTCAGCAAACACAGATGACGCGCTACATAACCGAGGCAAAAGCAACAGCACTCTAAATGCAGATGTACTGGATCCGCAGAGCCTTGTAGGCCTTTTGGGTGTAGCTATGGGATGCATGAAGAAGCCTCCTCGTGTAGCGCAGTCTGTTCCGCCTGTTACTCAACTGAACCGAGCGCTCGGCGCATCCTGGACAGTCACCCCCAACACCTTATTTGACTGGCCAACTCTACCCACCCGTTTGTGGTTTGCTACCGGGTGGGTGGTCGCACACCACAAAGGGGTGTGTAGAATTGCACACAGTAGGATGCTTGGCGCCGGCCGGCGTCAAGCCGCCTACTGTGTTTCATCGATGCGTGGGAGTTCCAGTGCCTTAGGCATCTTCTGGGCACGCTCGTTCCATCATAGACCTCATCCATCGCTTTCCATCAGGCGTGATCGAGGTCAAGAGCGGGCCCATTCAGCAATTTAAAAAAAATGTAAAATACTGTTATTTTCACATTACAAACAGGCATTATTATTTTTTTTGTTGAATCACTGAGCTAAATTCAAGTTAGAGGTCAGTGATTTGAAGTATAAATTCCCTCGCATGACGCAAACTACAGCTGATTTTTCTCTCAAATTCATGTGATTACTAGTAACATAATCTCGGTACCTATGTATGAATTAATTTATTTAAAACCATGAGGTCAACGCTCTCGGGAAGTCGTTCATAATCTTTTAACTAAAGGTTCATAACCCGAATTTGCTCTCATTTTTATTATACCAGTTCTGAGCGGCTGTTTACCTACGAGTGCGAATATTCTACTACTTACTCCAGCTCTGACTGTGTTATTTATAACAATAATCTTGTTATAAATATCGTGTGATAATCTTTTCATCACAAGCGATTATAATCGCTTGTGAAGTGTGGTATTTTATCGTTTAAGGCAGGAGCAATGTACAGACGCCAGCACATCAAGCTACCCGAAAGTCCCGAAACTGTTAAATTTTCCCAATCAACTTTGAACAATTTTTTTTTTGTTTTTTCCGGATGGGAAATCATCAAATGACCCCTCCCGCTCTGGGTGGAGCGGAAGGGAGTGTCAGACTCTTACTGACTAAAACCCACCCATGTTCCTTCCTTACTTAGCCCTTATGTTCAGGGCCAGCGGTAACCCTTTCGGACAATCCCGCTGACCCGGCAGGCTTCGGCCCTATGGGGCCCCTCCTCGATGCTGACATCTCTTTGAGGCGCGCGTGGAACACGTACGCGCCGTCCGGCACGATCAACTTTGAACCTTATGTTTTAGTAATAAAGTTGAAAATCTATTAAAGAAATGACAGATTGTAGTAGCTTGATGTGCTGGCGTCTGTACCTGCATCATTGGCAGAGCGTAGCAGTAGCGACAGCATGGGCGGCACAGCTGTATAATGTATTATAGGTAAATCGTCGCATCCTTGACACAGCGTAGACCGCGTAGTCGCAGCGTAGACCGCGTAGTCGCAGCGTAGACCGCGTAGTCGCAGCGGAGACCGCGTAGTCGCATCGTAAGTACCGCGGGATGGACGCAGCGGTGTATGTAGGGTATGTAGGCAGGACGTAGCCGACGATCAGCAGTACTATTCTGTAAAAATCTCACCGTGAAAACTTAGGTGAAGTGAGCGTGGAGTGAACTGTCAATAGTGTCAATTTCCTAGCTAAAACAAACTCACTTCACATAGGTTTTCACGGTGAGATTTTTACAGAAACGATCGGCAGTTTTCGGTACAATCTGAGGCTGTAAGTAATGCATAATGATAGTTTTCTATTCATCTATTCAGTTGATCTCGAGATATTCTGTAAAAATCACACCGTGAAAACTTAGGTGATGTGAGTTTGTTTTTGCTAGGAATTGACACTATTGACAGCTCACTCCACGCTCATTTCACCTAAGTTTTCACGGTGAGATGGTTACTGAATGGCACTGCAGCTGTAATGTTCCGTTTCTTGTAGGGGAAACCGTAGGTTTGATGATGATCAAACTTACGATATTATTACTTAGAGGAATTGCACGTTGTTTTCGCAAAAGAATAACGGACCATATTTTATAATAACAGACAGGTTTGACAACATTCTATTTTTAACCCCCGACGCAAAAACGACGGGGTGTTATAAGTTTGACGTGTCTGTGTGTGTGTGTGTGTGTGTGTGTATGTGTGTGTGTGTGTGTGTGTGTCTGTCTGTGGCATCGTAGCTCCCGAACGGATGAACCGATTTTGATTTAGTTTTTTTTGTTTGAAAGGTGTATTAGTCGGGAGTGTTCTTAGCTATGTTTGATGAAAATCGGTCCAAGATGGCCGCCGCTACAAAATGGCGGATAACATATTTTTTCACAATTCCCTCAATATGGGTATCAAATGAAAGGGCTTCAATAGTAGAATACTATACACTATAACAAATTTCAAATCCAAGATGGCCGCCACAACAAAGTAGCGAATTACATTTTTTTTCTCAACTCCCTCAATATGGATATCAAATGAAAGGGCTTGACAAGTAGAATAATGTAGGTACACTATACTTATTGAAAGGGAATAAGGAATATTAACTACATACCGAAATGAAAACTAAAAACTTGAAAAATATAATCAAATAAAAAAAATCTGTTTAGTCTTAAAAAATATTCTTCAACTATAAATTACTTAATCAATATTTTTTGACGGATAAAAAACCTGATTAAACACCAAATTACCAGAATCTTAAAACGGAAGAAAATAAAAGAAATGAAATACAAAAATTAAGGAGTCCCTACAAAAAGCATGAAATAAAAAATTAAATTAAAAATTTAAAAAACCCCCGACAAAAATAAAATTAAGCAATCCCTACAAAAAGCATGAAATAAAAAAATCTTATGGAAGTCGGGGGACCTCAGAATAGAAGCTGTTCCACATGCAGAACGGTCCCCCGACTTCCATAAGATTTTTTTATTTCATGCTTTTTGTAGGGATTGCTTAATTTTATTTTTGTCGGGGGTTTTTTAAATTTTTAATTTAATTTTTTAATTACCGTTTTAACATCCATCCCGCTATTCAAAATAAAAATAAGTAAATAACAGTTAGTAATAGGTAAATAACAGTTATTTCTCAAGGTAAAAACAACAGGCAGTATTTCTAAGGTCATTCCTTACTTCACCTCTGCTTGTCACCGCAGTCGTAGAGTATTATATTATTATCTGTGCCGCAGTGAACTTTCAGATAAGTCGTTGTTTTTCTAATTATAACAAATAACAACTTTGTTAATTTAACTGGAGAGGTTACTCACATAGTGACGCGCGTAAATCTCCTCAACAAAGTTACCGGGGAAAGAAATGTGATAAAATAAATGGGTCATTGTTTGTTTTTTTTTTTTGTAGTGGCTAGGTTGATGACTTTAGCATCTGTGTGGGTTGTTCTCAAATATTTGCTTACGCGTTTGTACGGCATTTCATACAAACTTTCAAGCCCTCGTTTTACGAAATTAAAGAACCGATTTTAATGAAACTTCATACGCATAAGGATATAAAGGTCTAAAAAGTTACATAAGAACATTTTCGAAAAATAGTGTTACAGCCAAATTAGACCCATTTTAAATTTTCCATGGAAACAGATATTTCCACATAACTTTTTTTCCATAAAGACAGAACACAATAACACAGACAGAACACACACACACAGAATTATAATCATTAGACTCAGTAATACGACTTATATTGTAATCCTAAAATGTCAAGATTTCATGACATAATCATTCAGTAGGATTACTTGGTCTTAGAAAGTTGTGTTGATGACTTTAATGATTATAATTCTGTAAATACAATCATATTTGTAACGGTCGCGAATCATATTTTAATCAACGTACAACTCAATACTGACCAGCAAATTGCAAAATACGTAAAAAAAGAATTTCACGGGCTACCCTGGCGCTTTCGCCTTAATATTGGTAATATGTTGCGGATGGAGCTATATTTATAGGTACGGTCGTGGCCCAGTTTTCCGCAACCAAAGGACTGGGCCATTATCCACAAATCTCTACAGTATACAATCTGATACAATATCCATTGGCAACCTTTACTGTGCGAGTTGACTTATCGAAGTAGGATTTTGACAGTTTTAGATGGTAATCCAAACCTCGGAGCAAAAAGGATTTGCAGCAAGAGATCCTATAGAAAGACATAAGGTCTTGAGCGGGTTGCTAGAGTTTCAAATTTTGATTAAATAAATGTACCCTCTGAAGTTATAGAGGCTAAAAAACTGTACAGAAATAAATGATGACCTCGACAAACGTGGTTTTAACCTCACAGATCCATCGATCCGGCAGGTCACTATCTAGCAAGGGTTGCTTACCTTTATTATAACAGTTGCCAACTAGTAGATACCTATACCTAATACCTTTTCAGTCAGTGACCGCTTCAGTAACGGTCATTAGGGATGTTGGGGTAGTCACCACAGTTTGTTTATTGGTGAGCGGTGCTGGTTAGGTAAGTACATTATTTTTATATAGAAAGAAAAGAGAAAAAATGTTTATTCTGCACCAACAAAACGCACATTGCAACAAATTTTTTTTAAAGACAAAATATGCACATACCTACAATGTAGTCAAAAGCCTCGTACTCAAGCTTAAAAAATGTTGTCAATAAATTTCTCAATTTCAATGTTTTTTTTTAATATTTATAATATGTTATTGTATTTCAAACAAAGCGACGGCCGACGGTCCACCCTATGGTATCTCCAAAGGGGAGCTCATTTCCACCCTAGATTCAAAGCTGAAATGTCTTGTCTGTAAAATTATTTGATTTTGAAAAATCACACTAAAAATATAAAGACGAAAGTTTGTGAGTGTGTGTGGGGGTGTGTTTATATGTTTGTTACATCTTCACGCTCAAACGGCTGGACCAATTTTGATAAAATTTTGTATGAAGGTAGCTGACACTGAATTAACGTATAGGCTACTTTTTATCCCGGTACCTATTCCTACGGGATCGAGACTTATGCGGGTGAAACCGCGGGGCGCAGCTAGTGTAAATATAATTGTATCGTAGGTTCTGGCTTTTTAAATTACGCAGACAGTAGGTAAGCAATTATTTGTATCATACGAAGATATTTTTCACTTTATCCTAGAACGAGTAAAATCCGGAAGATTGAAGTACTATTTAATCATATTCGTGACTATCACATTATTTGATCATGATAATTCAATATTTGGGTTATTTTCTTCATTCATTCTTAAATTTGTTTAGATTTTTTTACTTTATGTTGCAGCTGATAATAACAGCCCCACGGGTCGATCGATCAGGTTAATCTACGCTTGCCACGGTTGGACCGTGGATGGGTGACCATCTTTACATACCGAGACCCCTCCGTGCCTCGGAAAGAACGGTAAGCCATTGGTCCCGGCTGTCATTCGAGGATCTTTGACAGTCGTTACGGGTCGTCAGAAACCTGAAAGTCCGACAACCAGTTTTACCTAGGGGTATCGTGTTTCGTGTTACCCAGTAACTGGGTTGTGGAAGCCAGATAGGCAGTCACTCCATGTAAGCTGCTGATATTTAGCTGCATACCGTTAGAATGGATTGGGAAAAAGCTAGACAGGTGATGATGATCGTACATGGCAGGCTTTTTAACTTACGCAAACAGTGTCTGTTTTTTTTGTTTGTGTTTTATCATGTGTACCTACAAGTAATTATAACGATAACCAATGCCTTGACAGCCGTCAAATCTCCGGTTAAAGGTTATATAGGCACTACACATATCAAACCGAAAAGGGATCGGCCCCGTATCAACTCGAGCCATTCAGTATTCTTTGTAGGTATGAAACTTCGCGCGAACATTTCTAATGTTCGCGCACAATTTGTTATTGTTTGCTTGAGTGAGTCGACCAAAATAAACATTTGTGTCATACACTGTGCCGCACACTGGTGGAATCGCGCCTTTACAAACTCGAACATAGTCGTATAGTAACGATGAGTCGTGAGCACAAACTGACACCTGCGCAGTAGTGAATTTAATTGTAATTGTATGAATGTGTACAAATTGTGAGACTGTGTAATTAATTATATACATTTCATATGTATGTAATTTAATAAGTAATTTAATTCTAATTTAATTAAAACTGCCCATCCATCAATTTAATACTGCCCATCTGCTCACGACTCGTGCCGGTCATTATATCAACTGTCAATGTTTGTAAGAAGTAATTCTAATTAACAATAATTACTAGGGGCATTTGTTTGCGGGAGGACTGAATCCGGTAGATCATTAAGGATATTAATATTGGTAATTAGAAACTTAGGTAAATCCTATATCAGACCAATAACCATTTAAATTAAGCTTTATATTACGAGGAAGAGTGTGATAACATGTGCTGATTAATCCTGGATCATACATGGTTTTCTTTTTTTTAGCAGATACACTAATCTATCTTATCTAACTTGCCTGTACAGTTCGCGGCAAATAACTTTGCCGCTCTGAAGTAGGCAACAAATCACTGCGCAGTACTTAGGCTGGTTTTAGAGTCGCGCTGACCGCACGCTGATCGTCGGCGCGGACAGCGAAACGTATGAGCCGTCAGCGCTGAGCGGTCAGCATTACTCAGAAACGCTACCTTACTACATAGCATATCGACCCATCAGCGCTGACCATCAGCGTGCGGTCAGCGCGACTCTAAAACCCGCCTTAATCCTATGAATACAACAGCAGTGCGCATGGCGCGGAATGCCGCTGCTAGGAAAGAGCCCAGCTTCAGAGCGGCAAAGTTATTTGATGCGAACTGTACTGTCCCACTGCAGGGCAAAGGCCCAATTCTGTCTTTCGCGAGTGCCGGCCAGTCCTTACGGTACGAGTCAAGCTCGTCCCGCCATATTCGTCTTGGCCTGCCGCGATGGCGTCGTGCGTTTAGTGGGACCCAATCGGTGGTTCTCTTAGCCCAATTGTCATCTGACATGCGGCAGACATGTCCGGCCCAGTCCCACTTAAGTTTAGCGGTTTTTTGGGTAACGTCTGTTATCTTAGTTTTGGCGCGCAGTATTGTGTTCCTATACGGTCAGCACACACTAATGCAGAAAAAAATCAGGTGTCGTGGGACACCCGGTTGCAACGAAGTCTTTTCGCTTTTGCACAAAAGTGTCGTGACGGTTGAAATGTTATACTTTGGGTCTACCTCTCACTCGCCAATGTGCAGTGGAACTTCGTTCGAAACCAACTTCGTGTCGAATCAGAATTGGTCGTATGATACGCCTCAAGTAGTAGGTAGCCCGACTGTCACTAATGATAAGACACAATTACTTTTTCTATTGTTACCGATCTCTAGGAGATTTTTGACAGTTGAAGGGGTATATAGAAGTTTCTATCAGCTATACTAAGTAGGAAATTTTACTACCTATTACTCGAAATAGCTCGTCAAAGAGCGCTTTTAAGCATTTTTGTAATGGTAAAAGACCTCAGCAAAATCTTCTTGGTCTAAGAGGTGAGAGGTCCTTCACAGCTTACTAAAGTATTCAGAGTGGCAGGGATATACCTGTCACCATGAAATTGATTGGTTATTAAAAAAAACAACAGCTGTTTCATAGGAAGTGTGTGACCTACGCGGTCAAAATTTATATTTTGACCGCGAAAAAACTACTTTATGATCGAAAAAAAAAACAACCATAGAGTAGTTTTTTTTATTTTAAATAACCGATGATTAAACCGACCCAGAAAGCGGCGGCGAGATGACCTGGACGCGTACCGCGAGGGCTGGTTTGAGGTGGCGCGGGAAAAGAGTTCCTGGAAGGACTTGGGGGAGGCCTTTGCCTAGCAGTGGGACAGATAGGGTAAACAAAAAAAAAAACGACGATACATGTCAATACCTACTACAGGGGGCTTCAGGATCATGTACGGACTCCATGGTAATAGTTTGCGCGTCGACGTCCCTCGACGAATCTGCATTCGTGATTTATTTGCCAAAAATGTAAACAAATATGAGTATGGAAAAATAACTTTAATTCCCACACAATAAAGTTCAGTTTACGCTACAACTTCAAACATTTTTATAACTCTTTCAATAGTGCTAGTCACTCTGAAATCAACTTAATTACTATTATAATAAAGTTGATATTTGTTTAACTTGAAATAACATCAATTTGAAACATAAATTTGAATTGAATAGACTTTAGGTCGGTTGTTTGTAAATAAAAGTCAAGAATTCATATAAAACCCACTTTATTTCTCATCTATCTCCCTTAATAACCTCTGTAACTGTACGTAATACTATCATATTTACAATATACACACTTCAACATATACCAAATAAATACACAGAAAAATAATGTCCTTATAATTTCGATATGTTCAATACTAAATTTTCCAAAATAAAAACAATAACTAACAGCCATGATTGATAATCTCACAATAATAATAATAAAAACATATTTAAAAAAAAACGTAAGAAATAATAATAATAATTAACTAATAAATCTAATTTACAGTAACTGGTGTTTATAATAAATTGATGGACATTGAGAAAATGCGTTTTAATTAGTAAGGAAATGGTATTGTGCCGTCATTTCGTTTAATTAGCAAATGATTATATGGTTCAAGACTAATTATAAATTTTCTGATGTAAGCGTCTTAGTATCTGCGCAATATCTGTATTTAATTAATTATTTTACGCAATTGTTACTCCAATAAGTAAAACTAAATGAGTCAAATTTATTGTTCATTTCCGGGTAAAGAACAACAGTTTTTTATTCATTTGATAAAAATAAACTGTTATTTTAATGTAATTTTATAATCTCATCCTATTCAATCTCATTATTATAGTCACATTTTTTACAAGTTAAAACCATTTTCACACAATGCCTAACAAAATAAAATTTATTTAAAATACTTAAAATCAGCTTCAAAAACCTATTACAGCCTGCCATAATTAAAATCTTCAGTTTCCAAACCAGTCAGAAACCTTCAAAAAGTATACTAATCATCATTTATACCTTTAGCCATTCATTATACCATAAGGTAAGTTTTGTTTAGGCCTTATCACCAGTATGCATAATAATAGGTAAAATTATGTCCGGTCCAGATGAATTATGTCCGGTCTGAACATAGGCCCTCCGAACTTTCGCGCATGTTCTCTTACTCACACTCGCCTCATGTCAGCATTTGGTTCCCAAAAAATGTTATTGCGCAGTCTTCTGCGCAAAGTTCGGACCGGGATTCAAAGTTTATGGCGACTCGGAACATGAGACGAGTACGATCGTTAGTACGATCTTCTATAATTATTTTGTAGTATTAAAAGGTTTACTTTTCATTAAAAAAAAATGTAGTATTGGGCCCAAAAAGAACCTAACCTAAGCTGCAAAATTTTACTACTTAAAAGTGCCTTCAAAATCCAAAACCACGAAAATGCTCAAAAGTAACGATGTATAAAATTAATCTATGGCTAAACTTGTGGTAGTTGCTATTGTTTAGAATATTTAGTGGTCTGTGTTTGGTCAGAAAGACTTAGTTGCTAAATAGTTGCCTTCGCTGAAGATTTTTTTTTCTAACACTTTTTGTTCAGCTAAACTCGATATATAATTAATGACGTGATAAACCTTAAAGCGCAGTCCCATTGCTACCCGGCTAAGCCACGCACATGACCTCAACTAGTTTTAAAAATGTTAATGATGTATAAAAATGTTTGTACAAACCTACTTAAGGAAATAAAATCATTTAAAATGTATTATGCGTCGCTTTGTATGAATATTCATTAAGTTAAGGTCATTAAGTTCCTTTCAAAATGGTTGAGCTGAATGGTGCTGTGCCATACGTCATGTTCGTGAACGGGCGCCGCCGCCGTCAGTTGTGACTGGTCGCCAGGAACCTATATTGCCTATATTGGCCGCCAGGAACTCTAGATTGGTCCCAGGTTGGGCGCCAGGAATACTACATTGGCCCCACGTTGGGCGCCAGAAACCTTCCATTGGCCCCACATCGGGCGCCAACCCACAGCCACACTATGCGTGGACGGCAAACAAATAAACCGCGCAGGCAACGTACGTAATCTGATCATGCACAAATAAGTAGCAGTAGAATTGCGCCTTTATACTTACGCCACAACATAAAAAGTTAGCTTGTTTCGTCACAAATCCTATATCGAGTTTATACAGTTTTTGTTGGTCTGCCATTCTTGTGTGACTAACTAATCAGTATTGTCATGAATCGAGACATAGTAACTATAGTTATAGAATTTTATGATAATGCATAGTGTGACCTACACCAACGGCATTAGGTATGAATTGCATTGCACGCCTTTTTTGGCCAGATCAGACGGATCTGAGAAGGAGTATGTAACAGATGGCGTTCTGTAATTTCGGCCTGCCCCTATGGGAAAAGGTGAGTTTATGTACGCATGTATCAGACGGATCTGAAGAACTAACCATATAATTATAGTAAGTAGCCTTTAATAAGCTGCAATTCTGTACTTGACATCAGAAACCCAGAAGGCCAATTCCCGTAATTAAAAACGTTCAAAATCTAGTCGCAATCTCATCTCAGCGACAATCAATGTCAAAAACTTGTCAAAATTAGAGGTATTTTTGACAGATTGAGACTGGGATGACTGTGAACGTTTTTAAAATTACGAGAATTACCCCGGTTTCTCTCCATTCCTTTACCATTTCATCCTTTATTTTTTTCTTTGTTTGTGTAATTTTAGCCTGTGTTCGTCTTGTGCAGGTCCCAATAAATACCTACTATATTTTCTTCCTTTCTCCATTCTTATGTCAGTGTTCAACAGCCGGTACTGTTTCTGTGGTGGTGGGGATGGTGGAGGTGGTGGCTAGAGTGGCGAGTGCCGTGGTGATGGGAGCATCCTTGTCGAGAGGGCGGTACGACCAGTTGCCGCAGCCGTCGAATTCTAGCACGTGGGTGTGGTATTTCCTATGGGAGATAAAATTGTAAAAATTAAAGATATTCTTGGTCAAAAGTCAAACTACACAAAAATGCTACACTAGCTGAAGCTATTAAAACATTTTGAATAGCAGATTTCACTGCCATTGCGAGGTAATAAAATTGAACTATTATAGAGATCCTATGGCATTCCATATTAAATTAACAAAAAAACACAGTTTAAATATCCAGAAAACTTAGAAGATTAAATGTTTATAATAGAGTCAGTTTTGGGGTCAAGTTTCTTCATGGTTATTTCCTTTCAGAAGTGTATGAGAGAAGTTTGTCTTAAAGTCTTAATATTAACCAACAGTAAACTTCTCTACTTACCACACACTGGGCCTATGCGTGATGGACAGTAGCGTGATGCCTTCCTTCACGGCCTCCTCATACATCACCACCTCAGTCTCCATGGAGACTGCGCTGGTACACTCATCCAGTAGCGCGTATACGGGCCTGGAAACATTTACACGGTGTTAATGTGGAGCTGATGAGTTGGCAACCGAGACCTACGAGTGGTCAACGCAGACAACTAGTGGGCAACCGGAGCCTACAAGTGGGCAAGCTAGAAAATAAGTAGCCAATCTGAGCCATTAAGTGAGCAACTGGGTCGAATCACAGCAGGTTACGCGCGCTAGATAATTTGTTAGCTAATTATTTTGTTGAGTTTCGTTCCAGAAACTTAGCGTGAGCCTTCCATGCCACAGTTACCTGTGGTAAAACATCCTGGCCATGGCCATCCTCTGCTTCTCCCCGCCCGACAGCGTGGCGCGCCAGTCGCGCACGGCGCGCAGCCCGCCGTGCCGCGCCGCGCACGCGTCCAGCCGCACGAGCTTCAGGATGTGTGTCGCGCGACGCTCGGCCAGCACGTCGCCTTCCTTGGCGCGCGAGGGGTACGTCACTTGGTCTATTAGGGAGCCTTGTGACATGTATGGCCTGCGGAGAAGAGGAAGAGTCGTAAATAAAGGTAACGAAATCACGACATTAAAAAATGGAGCATCGTGTATTCTATCACCACTTCATCCGGTCATCAATATAGCGCAATAAACGACGAAATTGTGGAAGATACACCAAATTAACACGAGATGTTAAATATTTTAAGTTGTGCATAGAGTTATCACTGTACTCGAGAACGTGCTTGATATTAACCTTTCGACCTCGCTACAGTCATGTATAGATGACAAACCATAGTGTGCCCAACACGACACGCTTCGACTACATGACAGACTTTGACGCCGAGGGCACGTATTTGATTTTTTGACGTGTGGCGGCGGTCAAAAGGTTAATAAAGTGATTGATATTACACAATGCAATGATGCGTAAGGTAGTTCAAAAGCACAATAAGGGAATATTTATGTTAGACCAGGCCGTGCCCGGGGCGTACCGTGTACGTGGCCCAGACGGGGCACGAATTTGAAACTTTACATACATTTTGCATGAAACAGTTTATATTACACAGTGCATGATCCGTGTCTCGTAGCCCGGACGGGGCGCCGTGTCTGTATCCGTATTTGGGTTACCTTACAAGGAGTTTGTCAAGAAAAGTAGGAGTAGACGAATTTGGTTTCTGAGTTTATCGTAATAAGGTGTAAAATCTCCAGCATGAACTTTCAAATGAAAGCGAAATTGGCTAGCTGGCTATGTTGCAGATTTGTGAAACAAAAATATGTTTGAAGTTCCCGCAACGTGCGACGACGGCTTCCACGAACTAAGAACGTCGTAAGTGCTATAATCTTGTCGTCGTAATAAAACCACAAATAAAATGAATAAAAAAAAATGCTTGCACATTTTTTTGTCGCCTTGTATGTGTGTATATTACATTAATCGTCAAATTTTTATCCTATTCGTATTCGTAGCATAATAAGTACAAATCCTAAAGTCGTGAAAATTGGACGTAATTTCGTGATGTTTTTTTATCGAGAAAATTTTAATATTTTGTGTTTCTGTTGCACTATAAGTGTGGAATTATTAAGTCTTATCAATTTCATGAAAAAATTAAATTAAAAATTTAAAAAACCCCCGACAAAAATAAAATTAAGCAATCCCTACAAAAAGCATGAAATAAAAAAATCTTATGGAAGTCGGGGGACCGTTCTGCATGTGGAACAGCTTCTATTCTGAGGTCCCCCGACTTCCATAAGATTTTTTTATTTAATGCTTTTTGTAGGGATTGCTTAATTTTATTTTTGTCGGGGGTTTTTTAAATTTTTAATTTAATTTTTTATTTCATGCTTTTTGTAGGGACTCCTTAATTTTTGTATTTCATTTCTTTTATTTTCTTCCGTTTTAAGATTCTGGTAATTTGGTGTTTAATCAGGTTTTTTATCCGTCAAAAAATATTGATTAAGTAATTTATAGTTGAAGAATATTTTTTAAGACTAAACAGATTTTTTTTATTTGATTATATTTTTCAAGTTTTTAGTTTTCATTTCGGTATGTAGTTAATATTCCTTATTCCCTTTCAATAAGTATAGTGTACCTACATTATTCTACTTGTCAAGCCCTTTCATTTGATATCCATATTGAGGGAGTTGAGAAAAAAAATGTAATTCGCTACTTTGTTGTGGCGGCCATCTTGGATTTGAAATTTGTTATAGTGTATAGTATTCTACTATTGAAGCCCTTTCATTTGATACCCATATTGAGGGAATTGTGAAAAAATATGTTATCCGCCATTTTGTAGCGGCGGCCATCTTGGACCGATTTTCATCAAACATAGCTAAGAACACTCCCGACTAATACACCTTTCAAACAAAAAAAACTAAATCAAAATCGGTTCATCCGTTCGGGAGCTACGATGCCACAGACAGACACACACACACACACACACACACATACACACACACACACACACACACACAGACACGTCAAACTTATAACACCCCGTCGTTTTTGCGTCGGGGGTTAAAAATCATATTGAACAAAATCTTCATACAAACACGCGCGGCGGTAGGCAGTCGCCAGACAGACTACTCGGCTCCCGTACTATTCGCAAATTGTCATTGGGTTTTACTCATACAACTTAATACGACGAAATTAAAAATACGTACGTCTCACGCGTAATACAATGACGTTCGACCTTCGCAAATTATCACCCTAAAGTGCCTGCATATCTACTGAAATAGCCAACCGAGTATGAATGTTGAAATCGTAATTTGTAATTCGTTCGTGATTTGGCCGTGTGAAGAAAGAAAGGGATGGGTATTGAGGTCGCTGATAGTGAGGTAAAAATGAAAATCCAATATGGCGGCTACAAAAATTTTAAAAATTTTCATCATTGGTGTCGTTTTCATGGTTTATGAGGGCGCTAAAGCCGATAGTAAGGTCAAAGTGAAAATCCAAGATGGCGGATGTAGTTTTTTTTAATTTTTCATTATGGGTGTTATTTTCATGGTTTTCGAGGGTGCTGGTGCCAATAATAAAGTCAAAATGAAAATCCAAGATGGTGGCTGTAATTTTTTTTTAACTTTTCATCATGGGTGTCGTTTTTATGGTGCTAAAGCCGATACTGATGTCAAAATGAAAATTCAAGATGGCGGCCGTATTTTTTTTTTAATTTTTCATCATCGGTGTCATTTTTATGGGTTTCAAGGGCGCTAAAGCGGATAGTGAGGTCAAAATGAAATCCAAGATGGGGGCTGTATTTTTTTTTTCATCATGGGTGTCGTTTTCATGGTTTTTAAGGGTGCTGAAGCCAAAAGTGAGGTCAAAATGAAAGTCCAAGATGGCGGCTGTAAGACTTTTTTTTTGTTATGGGTACTCTTGTTTTAAAACCAATGCACGCCACTGCCATGCACGATGCATCCAATGCATCCAATTCTTTCCAAAATCAAATCGAATTGTTCTCTTGTTTGTAGCCATGTGCTTAGCATGGCAAAGAATAAGTTATTGTTACTATTATGTGGGATATTTTTGTACCCAGATTTCCATGTTCTGGACACATATATTGATTTATTTATAAGTTACTAGCTTCTGCCCGCGACTTTGTCCGCGTGACATTTCTTGCTTTCCCGACCCACTCCGTCGCATCGCATCGCATCACCTGCCCACGCTATCACTTTGTTTTCATTTAGCGTTTTTTCTAACATTTTTTTTTGCTTAGCTTCTAAGAATCATAGCATGATGTTAAAAAAAGTAATTTAAAAATTTAAACCGACTTCAAAAATAAATTAACTTAAAATTATGATATAAGTTTAATTTCGGAAGTCGGTGTCTTAGGATCTGTATTTTAGTTTTAGTTTTTTGCCACCGACTTCCGAAATTAAAGTTATTTCATAATTTTGAGTTAATTTCTTTTTGAAGTCGGTTTAATTTTTTAAAATTATTTTTTTATTTCGTAATTTTTAGTTTTAAGTAAAAACTGGAATATGTATTTGTTTATAATAAGTAGGTAATAGTTTTGTTGTAAATATTGCACTAGAATCTGACCAAGGTTTTGAGATGTTTTCCCTTTGACACTACACCCGTAGCTCGTATCAATAAGCCAGGCCGTCACACTTACACGTATTAGTCCATATCTTGAAAATTACTGAATCGATTGCACTGTTCCCTAACTTGAAGTAAATGTAAGCCAATAAAAAAAATGGTCACGATCCGATTAATAGTTGCGGAGAAATGCGTGGACAAACATACATACATACACACATCTATAAAAAATAATTTTGTAATCTGTTTGGAAGCCCTAATAGATTGTCATATGTGAATATAGTGCAGTTCCAATAATATTACATACATACGTGTCGAATTGATAATCACCTTTTTTTTGAAGTCGGTAAAAATAGCCTTTCTCAAGAATTTGGCTATCAAATG
Organism: Oligia latruncula; assembly: GCA_948474745.1. Lineage (NCBI taxonomy): Eukaryota > Metazoa > Arthropoda > Insecta > Lepidoptera > Noctuidae > Oligia > Oligia latruncula. The sequence continues at coordinate 12,767,703 of OX419708.1, forward strand.
CAAAAAGAATTTTTCAAATCCGACTGGTAGTTCCAGAGATTACCCCCTACATACAAACAAATTTTACCTCTTCATAATATTAGTAAGAGAAGTTTATATAGTTTCAATGTCTTTAGTATATAATAAAGATGCAGTAGGTAGATGATAGTTGGTCTGGTCATTTAGATGGCCTTCAAATATTTAGTCTTATTACTAACCTCTGTGGTATGTAAAACATGATAGGCCTAGATGTGCAGAACCCAGTGTCGGCGAGGTTGGTCTCGTCGGCGCAGTGTGCGCAGGCGCAGGGCCGCGGTACGTGCAGCTCGCCGCCGAACACCGGCCACAAGCCGGAGATTATGCGGAATAAACTGTGGAAGAAAATAATAAGGGTTAGACTAAAAAGGTATGAGATACTAGCAGATCGACTGGAAATATTCCGTCGATTTCGTACTTTCTCCCAAAAAATGCAACGTGGTGGACGTTGCATTTTTTACCCTTTAAAAGGTTGTTTTCGAATAATGATTACGATCTTTATTGTTTCTTTAGATGTATTAGAGTCAATTTGCATGTTTATTTATTAAAGAAAAAAAAATCATATGAACTGTACATTTCCATCATTTTTGAAAAACCTTCTATCATTTGTTTTATCATTTAATTTTTATAGTATAAGTATATAAGTATACAAACTTTGGAGTTAATCTCACCATGCAGTAAAATTCTCCTTTAAAAACATAATTACCCCTATTTGCCCCGTTAGGGCAAAAAAAAGGTCGATTTTCAAAAAAAAACAAATACTTTTTTTTTATCTGCTAATAGTATCAAAACCGAATTCTGAGTTAAAAAGACCGTGCATTCAGATTTCTCCATACAAATTTTAAAACCCCTCAAATCCCCATTTAGGGGTAGTTTTAGAAAACTTATACTGACAAACTTAATTTTTAACTTAGAAAGTATTCCTGCTAAGTTTCAAGTACATTTAGCCAAGGAATAAAAATTTAATAGAAACAAAATACCTTCCTTCTAAGGTAAAATGAAACCCTTTCTTAGTGCTCTCCTACATTATAAAGGAACCCTTGCGCAGTTCCTAGTCCCAGTAGATTCGGTTGTGCCCTAACATGTCAATCAGTCAGTCTACAGATATGTCAAAATACCAACGAGGTCACACTCAAGGACGTTCAAAGTGCTGCGTGTGTCTACGCCATTATTTCCACAACTTTGTATTTTATTTCACTAAATATAAAGAGAGTTTTTCTATGTCGTCAGAGCGTCCAGAATATTCTGCGCATGGTTTATTTAAAGGGTAGATAGTATGGACCTACAATGGTATTACAAAAACAGTTTCACACCCCAGCTTTTATTATTATTTTGTTCTCCCCTGAGTCGCAACCATCGAATTCCCCAGCAATAAGTCCGCCCGTCTCACACGTCTACTTAGTTCCTCATTTTAGCAACAGATGTCACTGTGCGTTGACGTCACGTTTCTGAATCGCGGTATTATGACTCTCGGCCGTTTGGTTGGGTCTCTTCGATGAGCTGTTACAGTATCTCTGGTTTCCCTTCAAAACGTATAAATCTTTCGCCTTTTACTAAAGATTTCCGTGGAGGGGAACACTCAAATGAGTCTTATGCATTTTTGAAATACTCTGCTTCGGCGGAGTTTATAATACAAATAGATTAGAAAAATAGTCTAAATCTAAAGCCTACACTAATTACAAATGTAATGTAATGAATGTGGACTGTTTACATCGTTTAGGCTTTAGTCTGTTTATGAGCGTTTACGCAGTACGGCATTTCATACAAACTTTCAAGCCCTTATTTTTTTAAATGAATGAACCGATTTTAATGAAACTTCATACGCATAAGCAGGATACAAAGTTCTAAAAAAAGTTAGTAGAGAACAGTTATTGTGATAAAATAAAACTAAACAATGTAAAACTACCGTTAATAATAATATTAACGTATAATCTTGTGGAGTACAACTTAACGTGCTTATTTTCTGCATTTTCATTATAAAATAAAAGAAATAACCAAACAAACGATGAGGGCGCCACTGCGCGGTCGGCGTTTGATCGGCGCCGCCCTCTTAAGATTTTGCTATGCATTTTCGAGGGATAAGGTCACAAATATAATCCCAACAAACCTAAACCCATAAGTTTAGTGGATATTTACCTAGACTTCCCGCATCCATTGGGCCCCACTATAAGCAGATGCGTCCCGGGCGCGATGTCTAAGGTAACTCCGCCGGCTACGACGTCACACGCGGGAGTCACTATGGGCACGCCGCGCAGACGGATCGCCAGGTCATTTGTGTAGATTATCTTGCCTGGAAATATAAAAAATCCGCAAGTAGAGCAAACATCTAGGAAAAAACTGCTTTGAATGAGACGTCACGGTTTACAACCACCGAGAGGAGGCTTGTGTCCCAGCAGTGGGAACATTATGGGCTGATTATGGTTATGGTAAACGAAACGTATGTGACCCTCCTAAGGGTGAGTATTTTAATAGAATAATCAAGCAGAAAGTTACTGCAATCTGATCCCAAAAAGTCATCCTATAATGAAATTATATGTATTTTATTCGCGATTCGCAAACTTCACTTTACGTTTCATTTACTCAGATGTAGTTACCTATTTTGTTCCATATTTCGTATCTAATATAATTTAGGATCTAAATCATTGGAGATGCAGACAGCAAATGTGAAATAAACTTGATCGTCTTCAGTCGGTTATAGACAATTTTCCACATTATACAGGGTTATTGGTAAAACATTAACAACTTCTTAATAGGTCATTGTACTATTTGTACTCATCATTATGAACAACTTTTACTATGGGACCAAACCTGATATCGCAAAAAAAAATCAGCTGTTCCTTACATTTGTTCGTATAACTCGTCAAAATGTAAGGAACAGCTGATTTTTTTTTCGCGCGGTGTGCACAATAGCTTTTCCTATTGGACCAGCCAGCTAGATAATCCTTAAATTTTGTCAAGTTGTGCGATGAGGACAATGACCCCTTTTCAGGTTTTAAGTTAGTTTCAATAGCAGTATGTAGAAGAGGTCTTACCTTCCGGCACGGGCCGGTTGTCCTTGAATGTGACGGCGAATGCGGCGTGCGGCGCGTGCACATGCACGCCGCGCACGCAGCGCCCGCGCGCCACCTCGCCGAACACGACCAGCATGTCCGACACGCGCGTGGCGTAGCCCGCCAGGGTCACTATTTCCTGCAAATAGAGGGGAAAAGGGTTTTTATCGCATCTATTCAAAAAGAGCTACTGTATTCCTCGTAAACAGGGACTAAAATAGCTCTTTAATCTCTAGGGAATAAAAGTGATTTGAATTTGGAATGTCGATATTGTTGTTTCACCCGCACAAGTTTCCCGTAGGAATATCGAGATAAAAAACTATCCTATGTCCTTTCCCGAGATCAAATTATCTCTATACCCATGTAAATCGGTTCAGCGTTTTAGAAGAGGTAACAGATAGACAAACACCATCGGAGCTTTGCAGAGCGTGATGCTCGAAAACTGATAAGAATTTAGAAAAAGTGTAGACAAAAGTTGTAAAAAAATTTATTAGCTTTCAGCTCCCTCCCACCAACTGAGAACGCAGCTAAACAGCATTGTCCTATACACTTTTTCTAAATTTTATTCTTAAGAGAAATTTCAATGGCCGTTTACAGACCTCAGTGGTAATGTATTAATTACCTTATAACTGGACATGAGCCTCTCTATGGCGTCGGCGGCTGAGTTGAGAAGATTCCTTGACGTCGTCATGTACTCTGCTCGATCACTTATACTGCTGCCTGTAACAACACATACACATTGAAGTTAGATGGAGTTTCGAGTTTTTTTTTATGGAATTTTGTCTTGCGCTCGTTGATAATAGTACCTCGGTACCTAACCGTTCGGCGCGGAGATTAGATAACCTACTTAGTGTCCCTCGGTGTCCGACTTTTAACCATTTTTAAATATTTTTGGGACAAAAAAAAAAGAAAAGATATTTCATAAACTGAATAATCAGGATATACTTATAATGTGTCCTTATGTTTTTCTTTTTTCATTAATAGTTGTCAAATTTATACACTAGACCTCTGTTGACAGCGGCAATTTTGAGCATTTTTTGAGGGTTCTAGTGCTTATCAAAATAATGTATCATCAAAAAGGAAAACATAGGGACATACAAGTAGTTAATATTTATTATTCTGTAAAAAATCATTGCTTTATGGTCATTAACCAGAAAGAAAACAGGCGAGAGCGTTTCTATGGAGAAACCATCCATTCCCTCTTAAAGAGGAAGTGTCAGGGTAGCCCGCGACATTCAAAGTTTCTTACGTTTTTTGCAATTTACAGGGGGGCCTAAAAAGGCCACTTTCGCAGATTCATAAAAGGATAACATTATGAATCAAAATATAGCGAAGACAGTCCGTATTTTTCTTTTTTTCGCTGCACTACGTAGGTATAATCAAAGAGATTGGATTTGGATTGGATTCATTGGTATTTTAGCTCAGACAAAAAAAAAATAACTGAAAAATCCTTCACCAATGGGATTTGATACGATTAACTTAACAGTTCATTACGATTCATAATGTTATCCTTTTATGATTCTGCCAAAGTGGCCTTTTTAGGCCACCTGGTCAGTGTCAGGTTAAATGTTGAACAAAATATGATTCGGGACCGTAACAAGTATGTATTTACATAATTCATCATCATCATCTGCCTTTTCCCAACTATGTTGGGGTCGGCTTCCAGTCTAACCGGAAGCAGCTGAATACCAGTATTTTACATGGAGCGACTGCCTATCTGACCTCCACAACCCAGTTACTGGGTAATACGATACCCCTTGGTAAGACTGGTTGTCAGACTTTCGGGCTTCTGACTACCCGTAACGTCAAAGATCCACGAATGACAGCCGGGACCAACGGCTTAATGTGCTTTCCGAGACACGGAGGGGTCACGGTATGTAAAGATGGTCACCCATCCACAGACCATGTATTTACATAATTATAAATCATTAAAATCATCACTACAACCCTCTAAGCTCATATAAACCTAATGATTGATATTTCATTTTCAATAGGATTATTTTTGTCCTGCAAACGCGGACTACCCTCAATACGCTAAAATAAATACTCTACTAACCGTACTGACCTGGCTGACTACTAGAGTGCCTGGCCGTGAGTATAGGCAGCGCTAACATGACCATCCCGGTGCCAGACCACACGTACTTCATGCAGAACTGCTCCAGCATCACGTACCACAGCTTCTTGTTGAACACTGACGTCATTTGGGCTACTAGTTCTTTGTAGGCGGACTGGAGTTGGCCGAGTTCCACCTGGAATGTTGAGGGAGGGTGTTAGGGGTCTGTCTTCAATAGTCCGTAGTACTAAGGCATAAAATTAAGTTGGGTTTATGGCTAAGGACGATAAAAAACGCAGAAATAAGGTTAACATGAAAAAAATATTAAAATAAACGAGCCTGTTTTGTCCAAAACCAGATGATTGCTAGTCATTCATAAGTCCCTTTCTTCTTATTTATTTTTCACTAGCTTCCGCCCGCGGCTTCACCCGCGAGGTATGTCGATAAAAACTATCCTATGTCCTTCCCCGGGGTGCAATCTATTTGTCTGCCAAATTTCAGCGAAATCCGTTTAGTGTGAAAAGGTAACATACAGACAGACAGAGTTACTTTCGAATTTATAATATTAGTATGGATTATATATGAAATCCACCTTTACAACTCCGTTAACTCTATTAATGATACCAGGTTAATAACAATTACCTTATGTCCTCCATAGAAGGCGACCTCCTCGGCATGTGCAATAAGCCTCGCGTGCACGTGCCTCAGGTTGGCCTTCATTCGCGCCTCTTCACCGGCCAGCGCACCGAACCTGGGACTTAACAGTCGCAGCAGCTGACCCGTCATGCAGATCACTACTGTTGCTATGCTGGGACCTGGAATCGTGAGATTTATGTTAATTTTTTTTTTTTTTTTTAAACGTTGCCCCACACTAGGAATTTCTCCTGTATCGTGGGTGCGTTTACAAACATTTAAACTCACATACACAAACAGCCAGACCCGGAACAACTACTTGTAGGTCATACAAATATTTGTTCCGTGCGGGAATCGAACCCGCGACACGCAGCGCAGCAGCCAATCGCTTAACCACTGCGCCAACCGTGCCGTCACTTTTAACAAAAGCCTTTAATCATTATGCCACTTATCGAAAAGAAAACTAAAATTACTTTAATTACATGACCTAAAGCTCGGTCACTGTCGGACTGCATAGAAAAGAAAGAGAAGCACGATGACACAACGCTGGTAATTTATTGCAAAATATGAAGCAATTATCTATTTACAAAAATCTATTGCTTGGACTAAAAAATTAAAACACTAGTGATTTAGTATGTTGCTTGTAGAATAAACTGACAAAAAATCAGAATGATTCATCTTTTACTGATTCATTGTGTATATACTAGGGCATAGGTTCAAAATCCATGATTGTTTTAGGATTCTAAAACATCCCTCATTATAAACTGATATTTTTAGAAGCTATTAATTTACGTTTTAACCCGGTTCTCAGGCAGGTCACATTTGTAAGATGGGCAGCTGGTTTCTAGAGTAATTGCCGATATAATTACAAATACATAAGGCTTAATGTCTGGGAAGGCCATGCACCTGTGATGTATGGTCTGAAGGTGCGGTGAGCGCTTACCACCAGGTAAGTTGTCTACTTGCTGAACCATAAGCCTTCCATTTAGTCATAAGGCTAGTATCAATATCTTCTTCTACATACCAATAAATATATTGCCCTTCATCTTGTTGGAGTAGGTGGCGAGTGTGAGCACGATGAGCAGCAGGTCGAAGCAGGGCTTGGTGAGCGAGCTGTACAGGTGTGCCACGGACTGCGTGAACACTGACACGTCCTCTGTTAGCCTGGAAGTGGGTAAATACAAATTACAATGTATTAATCGTAAGATCTTGGTCATTTACTAGAAAGTTCGCATAAGAAAGACTACTGATGATAAAGATGCAGTATGGTTTTTAACGACAATGTCTGCCATATGATTAATTATCATAAGAAACAGCAATGTGATTTCCAACAAGGCCTGCATCTTGATGTAAAATGTTTGAAACAATTTACGTTACACGGCTATATTGTATTCTTTATTAATAACTAGATACTCGGTCCTGGTTTTTACTAATGGACGAAATCGAAATTTCTTTATTACTTACTTACATGAATTTTTTTTTTTGTCTTTTATTTGTTTTTTTTTTTTTTGTGGCATTTCGTTCGTCTGGTGATCTTTTAGGGAGGTATCTCCCTGTTGGTTATTTTGATGGGGCGGGGTGTCTCAGCACAGGGGCATTTGTGATCTTTGTGATGAGTGTTGTCCTTTGTTATTGTATTTAAGTAGGTACTAAGTTTTTGTACACTAACCGGTGGATCTAGTTGTCCCAAAATAAATAATTTTGAATTCGAATTTAATAATAACAAACAGACACTTTAATTTATAATATGTATATTGTATAAATAGATATAGAAGACAGGAAGTCGATCACCGGTAGTCTGAATTCCCATAAGCGCAATTTTAAAGCGAAATTGTATCTTTAGGGTTGCGCAAGGCCGAGTAAACAAGGCAGGAATTAAAACATAGCCGACGATAATACACCCTTACATTTTGATCGTTTTAATCCTTATAAGGGGTATTCATCATTATGAACAACTTTTGCTATGGGACGTAAAAAAATATCTGCTGATCCATACATTTATGTTAGCATAACTCGACATAATGTATGAATCAACAGATTTTTTTTACGGTTTCAGGATTGGTCCCATAGTAAAAGTTATTCATAATGATGAGTACAAAAAAAAAGAAAGAAAATAATAAATATAATAATATTTGCAGCTAACATGACGCATAAAAATAAAAACACAAACAAAAAATAAAACATCCCAAAATAATAAAATTACAAATATAATAAAATTACCCCATATAAGGATTAAAACGATCAAAATGTAACAGTGTATTAATAGAAGAAGTAACACTTACCTATGATCAGCATTCTCAATCCGAGCATCTAAGTTGGCGACCCTATAGTAAGTCTGGTTCTTGAAGTACAGGTCATACGCATGGTTGACGAGTCTGGTTCTAAAGGCCAGCGCCAAGCGGCTCTCCAGGTATCTGATCATGGAGTTGATGAAGGTCGCTGGGATGGCGATACCGAACCATTGGAGGAGGAGGGCTGCGAAGCGCTTCATATCTTTTTGGACTATGTGTTTCACTGGAAGGGAAAGGTTTGAATAAAGTTAGTGACGTTTAATTAACTTGTCAAATCACGAAAAAAGAGCCACAATTATCCATACTATATAATATTATAAATTCGAAAGTAGCTCTGTCTGTCTGTATGTTACCTTTTCACGCCTAAACCACTGAACGGATTTCGACAAAATTTGGCAGAGATAGATTGCATCCCGAGGAAGGTTAGTTTTTATCGAAATACCTCGCGGGCGAAGCCGCGAGCGGAATCTAGTATTATTATAATAAACAATATGCAGGGTGGTAAGGAAGGACATCAACGCGCAAATTGTAACCATGAATTGAAGACCCCTTCGACCGTGGCCGACAACCGATTAGTGTGACCCTCTCTCTCTGCCTCCCCTCCCTCTCCCTCCCTCCTCTCTCTCTTAGTGTGCCCGGATCTGACACCCGATAAAGATCCGGGCCCGACAGCCGACAAGTGAGATCGAGCTATTTAGCGTAGAAATTTTTCGTCGGATATCAAAAAACTTTTTACTTGATATGTGAATATCAGTGACAGGAAGCTATTAAAACATCATTAATATAAACTAAGTGGAAAAAAATCGTTTTATTGAAGCTAAAAAACTCAAAGCAAAAATACTCAAGCAAAGTTCATAAAATTTGATCTTTAAAACATTATTATGTGTATTATTAAATCTGATACTACAATTTAACTCTAAAATATACATATTATATAGTATATACAAGTATATAAAAAAAAAGAAGGGAAAAGAAAAAGAGAGGAGCTCATTGGGCATCAAAAAATTCGTCCGCATCGCTGTCAATGGCATAAGTGCCCAAAAGGCTGGCAGCATTACCACGTTGGATGGCAATGCTTATTCTTTGGGCTAAAAATAGGCCAGCCCTCTGGTCACGTGATGAGTCAACCAACCGCTTGGCGATGTTCCGATATATTTGATGAGCACTCGGACCCCAGAGGTAAAATTTATAAGTATCATCATCAGATCTTTACGAAATTTAAATGGGACCATTTCGGAATAAACTTCTTTCAAACAAAGAAAGAATTTTGCAAATCGTTTTATATTCAACGCAGGGTGGTTCTACACCCTGATTGCGTAACACACTATCAATCTCAATCTGAATCATTTTGAAGGATATTGCTAATCCATTGCTTCATATGTTCGAAATATGTGTCTGCTCAACAACGTAAATAACGCAATGAATGTTGTTGAACTGTCAAACTGAACACTGATAGTGTGTTACGCAATTAGGTACCCCGCAGAATCATGGACTGAATCCATGGCAACACCTACCCTTCTACTGGCTACCCTGTATTATTTATTATAATTGTAACAGTAACAATGGTGTTATTTTACTCCTGGGAACAGCTATTAACTAAAAGTTGCGTCTATGATTGCTGCTGAACAAGTGATGAAACAATCTGCAAATCACGTTTCACGATGTTGTAGAAAACAAAACATGTACCAAGTAGTTCAGTATTTTTGAAAACCTTCTCTTTTTGGTTGTATTCAACAAAAACTGAAAGCGATTTATTTTTTCAGTTCAGACACAAGTTATTTTGCATTTTTACAGTAAAAGAACAATTGTGCTTAATAGCGGACAATTACTTTCAGTTCAGACACAAGTTATTTTGCATTTTTACAATAAAAAAACATAGCGGACAATAACTTTCAGAAATCAGTGCTGTGCGACGCGGACGTTAAAAAAGTAACGGTTTCTAAATTCAGTGTTGAACTGCTTACTTATAGTAACACATTTACTTATGGCGAAAGTGTCAAAGAAGTCCGCGTAATAAAAAATTTCTAACAGTTTTTACATTTTGCAGGTCAGTATCAGGTTGTATGTTGATCTAAATATGATTCGCAGCCGCAAAAAATATTTATTTATAGAACTATAATCATAAAAATCATCAATACAACTCTCTAAGTTCATGTTACCTATTGAATGACTATTTTATGAAATCATGACATGTGAGGCCAATAATTCTAACCCAGTAAGTTATATTGAGTTACCAATAAGAGTAGAGTTAGACAATACCAATAAGAGTTGTATTACTGATTCTAATGATTTTAATTCTGTGAAGTCATATTTGTGATGGTCGCGAATCATATTTTAATCAACATACAACTTGACACTGACCTACAAATTGCAAAAAAAAAAAAAAAACTTAACGCATCCATAACTGAAAGGTTAAAAGCAAATAAACCAAGAGAAAAAAAGAGTTCTTCAATAAATGCCACTCACCAATGGAACCTTCCAAAGAAGCCACGTATATAGACAAGAAGGTCCTTGTAAATAGACACAGTGTGTGCGCCGACAACAAGGCCACCTCATGACTCCTGACTCCTGGTACCATGATCCTGGCGAGGGAGATCAGCTGCCGGAGGAACTCAAGGTTGAGGCCCGGGACGTGTTCCTCCACTGATTGTGTTTCGTCTGCATCCTCCTGTGGAAGGAGCTTTGGGGTAGAAAATTATAATCATCATCATTTTAGCCGAAAGTCGTCCACTGCTGGACATAGGCCTCCCCCAACCACCACCACTTCGACCGGTTCTGAGCTTCTTGCATCCAACGGGTTCCTGCGGCCTTAACAAAGTCGTCGGTCCACCTTGTGGGAGGCCTTCCAACGCTACGTCTTCCGGTACGGTACGCGGTCGCCACTCCAGAACCTTTCGGCTCCATCGGCTATCTGTTCTGCGAGCAATGTGCCCTGCCCACTGCCACTAAGTTTGGCAATTCTAAGAAAATTATGCATCTTAACATAACGAGCTTTTGTCTTAATAATTCATGTTGACTATACATATACATACACCTTTGATGTGCAAATCAATGCCAGCAATGAAATAGTACAGATGCTGACTTAGGTTTTAGCAGATCATATTATCAAACAGATAATGAGGACATCTACATAAGTTAAATTTAGAAAAAATATAGTCTTCATTTCAGTTTATATGACTATATTATTTGATCTTGGTCATTCAAATATAATAAGACAGACTTCATTCACAGATACTCAGACAGACTTCAGACAGACTTCATTCGAGGTATTCAATTAATCAATAACATTTAGGTTCGTAGTAATTTAAAGTATTGGAATCTGGTAAAAAGCTTAAACGAGTTCCAGAGTCATGTTGAATACATTAACGTGAACTAATGAAACATGGCAATAAAAAAATAAAAAGTACTTATTGGAAATATTCTAAACGTAATTTCCAATGCATAGTGAATTTTAATGACCAATTACTTGCATAAGCACATTGGTGTAGTCAATTAACTATAGTGTCGTAAATTATATTTTTGTGTATTTTAGCAGTACGTCTTGTTTTGTCAATATTAAAGGACTGTTTGTCAACAACATCAGACTTGCCGAAAACTTGAACCTTCAATTTTTTTTTTAGGAAACTAACGGCAACCATCTTGTCTACAGACTGGAAAGTTCGATTTCGGCTTCGAAGCCGCATCCTAATCTAACGATTAGGGTGCAGGTTCAGGACTGACTTCACGTAGGGACATGTTAATGTCCCTACGTGATTACGTAACACACAATCTGAATCACTTAGAAGGATATTATCATATTATATTACTATCCATTGCTTCATATGATCGAAAAATTTGTCTGCTCAATAACGTAAATAACGCAATGAATGTTGTTGAACTGTCAAAATGAAAGTGAACAATTACCCTGCAGGACTAAGGTTTTTTTTTTTAGATTGGATTTTCTCAAGTAAGTAAATATTTTATCATCATCGTTTCTGCCTTGAATTACCCAGCCTGAAGGAAATAAGCCTCCTTTCTTTATTGACATTTTATCAAACAACAAAGGTATTAGGTTTAACTCCGTTTAGAATTCCAGAGGTGGATATATCAGTATGTTCATTATGTTATCTAAAGCCACTGATTGGTTGGAAAATAAGGTAATTACTTACAATATTCTGTTTATTGTCAGTGTCGGCATCTCCTCTGCAGAGTGCGCACTGTTCTGCTCCGCAGCGTCCGCCGCATGTGTCACCGTTTGCTGTGCCATTGTCAACATTGTGTAGCTTGCCATTTTTAGCGACCTGGAAAGAAACATATTTGTTAAATCGGTGGGTATTTAAATACTGAGGTTTAGGTAATGCATAGCTTTGTGTTTTATTAAATTTCTCTTCTTTTTCGTGTCGATGACACAATAGTCTTTCCACTTTGTCTACATTATTCTTAACATTCCACTGCCGAAAAAACCGAGAAGGAGTTACTTATTGCCCGTAATAACCCGATTGAGAGACATTGAAGTTTATCTGTCATCTTTTAAAGGTTTGTTTTTTACTCTGAATATAAAGCGTGATCAGTCTGTATTCATTATTATACTATCTTGATTTAAATTGATCAAATCAACTTCTTTATATGTCTTATCAGAAGTATTTTAACAATTATTTAAACAATTAAATATCTTTCATATTAAAAATGTGCAATTACTCACCTTATAATTATTATTATTGTTGCACGGAGGAGTCTGTTTCTTGTCCCTTGTTCCATACACCGCACAGGCCGCTAAAGCAACCCCTACTCCAACCCCCAACGCTATCGAAGGCTGTACCCTCGACGCCTGCTCCCTAATCTTTGTCAAAATCGCAGGCATTTTCACAAAACTACTGTCCCACTATATAACTGTGATCATTTACGCTTATCTTTAGGAGATCTTTTGACTTAAAACTTAAATCACAGTGAAATATGGTTGTTAGTTTGATTCAGGTCATTATAGTGATTTTTCTTCGTCCATTTTCCTGTAACAAAGAAAATGTGGAGTTTAGTAATGTGGAAATAGGTGGAAACGAACTTAGACGCTAGCGTGTTTATTCGGTCGTTGCTTGAATATTCAAATTCTCTAGCGCTGAAAAGGAGAAATACGTGAGTTTGTGTATCTTTGCTCTATCATGGCTTAATAAATCCTCATATTTATTTCAAATACTGTTAGTATGTACGACAGACAGCTGCAAAGATAATTGTAGCAGGGCGTTTGTTTTGGCTTGTAGTCTTCCGCATTACTTTGCTTAAAAATAACGTCTATCTGACGTGATTTTACTTCTAGAGAAAATATTTGAATTTTTGAATAATAATAATATCGTTTATTTATAAAAATGGTGCAGATTTACAATAAGTTATCTTAAAAATTATAAAGAACACAGTAGCTCATTTGCCTGAACTAGGTAGGACCTGTGTTTCAGGCTAGAAAGGTGCTTAGAAATTTAAAATATATAATTAACAATTTAGAAAACTAATTAAAAACTAATATTAACTTAAAAGACTAACATGTTTTATTTACAGACAACGAGTAAATCCTCTGTCTCGCTGTATGATATGCTAAGTAAAAATTGCAGAATAACCTTTTTACAGTCGTAATTATTTAATTTATAGATACTTAATTTCCTATTTAATTTATTGTATAGAAATGGGCCTAAAAATGTATAAAATCTGTTTACAAAGACATATTTAGAGGATGCATTTGACTCACATACAATATCATTCCGTCTCTTATTAGTACGTTCAATGTTATAGGAGAGCATGGTGTGCTGTTTTAATACCAAGTGCGTTATAAAAAGCTGGCGAACAGTCAGCACGTTACAGGATTTGTATAGCAGCTCTGTAGGATAGAGAAAGGGATGGAAGTTTGCTACTTTTAAAATAGCTCTCTGAGCTCTTTCAAGAGGCAGTAAGTAAGTTTTAGGTGCTCCACCCCATGAAGTAATACAGTACTGTATTACAGATTGACCTAGGGCCAGGTAAACTTGTGACACTAGTTTTTTATCTGCAATTGCTCGCAATTTTTTAAAAACAAAAATTAACCTGCGCACTCTTGTAACCAAACTGTCAATATGTGGTCTAAATGAGAGCAACTCGTCTATTTGAACCCCGAGATATTTTATGTTACATGTTTTAAGGATACAAGGACACTTACATGTGCTGACTGAGCGGAGTCCGCAATGATGGGCATACAGATGAGAGTTAGTAATATTTAAATGCGGTTTGCGGATGGAGAAGTGAATATATTTTGTCTTGTCGGCATTTAATGTTAGTAAGTTGCTTTGAAGCCAGTTAGACACAGTATTGAAACCTATTTGAGCAAATTCGTACAATTCGGTATTTGTTTTAGCGGTGAATATTAACGCCGTGTCATCTGCATACGATATAATTTTGCCTTGATTAATATTTAAACTACACAAATCGTTAATATAAATCAGGAAAAGGGTGGGGCCCAAAATACTTCCCTGGGGAACACCAAAACCTGTGTTTTTTTGCTCGTCGCTACTAATATTGTCAATTTTAACACATTGATACCGATCGTCTAAGTAGTCAGCAAAAAGTTTCAGCGGCGTTCCCCTTATTCCTAAGGCCTCTAATTTGTACAAAAGCGTCGAAACGGAGACTGTATCAAAAGCCTTCGCCAGATCAAGGAAGATCCCCAGGGTCTGGTTTCCTTTACCAAGTTCTTCTGAGACATAATCTGTTAGACTATGCACTGCATCTGCTGTGGATAATTTGGCTCTAAAACCAAATTGCGCAGATGATAATAGTGCATTTTTTTCTAGATAGTTAACTAGTCTACTGTTTATAATTTTTTCTAGTATTTTAGATATTGAGGGGAGTAGTGATATTGGCCGATAATTGTTCACTAGGTCTTTGTTTCCGGATTTGAAGATAGGGATTACAATTGCTTTTTTTAGACATTTAGGGAAAATACCTTGAGAAAAACACATACGAAAAATATGTGTTAAGGGAGGTACAAGAATATGCTTATAGAGTTTAAGGGTCTTATTGCTAATGTTATCCCATCCAACAGCACAGTCATCTTTTAGTCCACAGATTATTCGGGTAATTTCGTCTTCGTCGGTGTCTAGCAAGGCAAAAGATTTTAGGGTACATCTATTTCCACACTTTTGGGAAGAAGGCAGAGCACAGTCAGGTTTTGGAATCTGCTCAGCAAGAGTTTTCCCAACATTTACGAAAAAATTATTCACTTCGTTGGCTGACAGGGTAGGTGATCGATTAGAAAGCAGTAAACTTGAATTTGATTCGGGCTGTTTTGACATATAAGTGACGTTTTTGATATGTTTCCAAAGTTGCTTGCTATTGTTTCCTGCTCTATTTAATTCATTTTTATCGTAATTTCTCTTTAAGTTCTTTAGGAGCTTGTTACAAAAATTCCTGTATCTGGTATAGGTGACTTTATTGACGAGATTGTCTGGGTCCCTCCTATATCTTTGATGAAGTTTATCTCTCTGTCTTATGCACCGAATTAGGCCAGGAGTAATCCAAGGTTTAATATTATAATTTTTCTTGTTTACTGTAATAACGGTCGTGTTATGTAATATAGCTGATTGGACATGTTTTATTAAGTACGATAAAGCAAAATTAGCGTCAGGTGTATTGAAAACTGGGCTAAAATCAATGTTGCATAAATCATATTCAAGTTTGTTTGTGTTTAGTTGCGTTTTGGTCTGCGGCCGATTTTGCTTAGGCAGCGATAAGTTGAGGGTCAGTAAAACTGCGTGATGGTCGGTAATTGTAGAGTTAGTAACAAGCGTAATAAACGAAAAACTGGATTTGATTATCATATGATCGAGGCAGGAACCGCTTTGATGAGTAGGCAGTGTATGTGCGGACAGAAAACCGTGGAATGAGCAGATATTAAGATAGTCTTGGATCCCCGCATTGCAGTTATCAGAGTTAATGTTTATATTTATATCACCTGTTAGTATAACATTCTTAAAAGTGGCTACTGCTTGAAAAATTTGGTTTAAGGAAGCATGAAAAGCATCCAAGTTTCTAGCAGAAGGGGATCTATATATAGCAATTATTGCTGCGGTTGTACCAATTTTGATAATCAAGCAATTACTCTTACAGTCGTGCAGATTGGGTTCCTCGACTGTGACCATTAAAGAATCTTTTGAATAGACAACCACACCATCATTTTGATTGTTATTAATTCTGGTAAAAGAGACGTTGTACCCTGGTATTACTGGGAGGTTATCTTGGCGATTAGACAACCAGCACTCGGTTAGTATTATTATATCACAATTAAAGTTAAGTCTATGAAGAAAAATGTTAAAGCTATCCATGTTCTTATAAATACTACGGATGTTTTGGGTTAATATGGTTAGTGATTTTTGATACACGGAAAGATATTGTCTGCAGTCCTCAACCTTACATGACTTTGAAACGGTTTGAAAACTATTATCTATGTCCGTTATTAAAGTACTATCCATAGTATATTAAAAATAAAAAGTAAAGTCTAAAAATAAAAAAGGTATGTGGCGCTCTTAGGCGCCTTCATAATCGATTGAGTTGATGTACCTGTTTTCGGCAGACTTTTTAGCTGGACAATCCAGATCTCCCGTTTTGTGAACCGCTGGTTTTTTGAAGCGCAGACATGTTGCACATTTTGGCGCTTCTGCTTTCTTTGTGCAATCTTGAATAGTGTGCCCTTCTTCACCGCAATGACCACACGTAGGGGCAGTGGCTTTGCAGAACTTGGCTGCGTGGCCGTACAGCTGGCACTTGTAACATCTGGTTACCAGAGTGAAGTCACGTACTGGACAGGACGTCCAATTAATAAATAGTCGTTCCTGGGTGATCATGACCTTCCGAATGACGGCTGGAACTTCTAGTATATAATTGCAGTTTTCACTATCTTTTCTTCCAGATTTGTGGCTTAGTTTGATTGCGGTCATAAAAGTATCTCGGGACATAGTAGGCAGTTTATCAGTTAAATTTTGTTCGTATAGACATTTAAAGACCTCATTTTCAGTCATAGATGCGGGCACTCCAATTACTACAACGCGCGGTTTGCGCTTTCGGGGTTCGTCGACGGTAAGCTCTGACGAAGCAGTTTGGACTGTTTGCTTGAGCTTGTCCAGGTCATCTTTAGTCTCCGTGCTGATTATGAGACCTCCTTTTCCGATTTTTCGTACGCCTCGAACTTTCAGCTTCATTTCACCTGGGCAAATGATGTTTTGGACCATGTTCCTGGTTTCGTCACTGGTCTTTGAGTTGTCACATGGGAAAATTGCCACGGAGCTAAGTTGGTTCGGGCGAACAAAATTGTTGGATCCCTTCTTCACCATATCGGCAAAAGATGTATCACTCCTCCCTGCTCCTTGCTTCGTACAGGACTCCTGAATGGTGCGGTTCATCTCTGTAAGACAGTCCGCTAGGTCTCGAGCTTCAGTCATGGTTTTAAGGGCGGTATGTGTTTGTATTGCACTTGATTTCAATGACTGGTATCGCACTGCCATTTGAGAAACTCCGTGTCCAACTTTTCGGCAAAGATTGCTGATTCTTAACTTCTGGTCCGAATTGAGTTTTCCTTCATTAGCAGTGGCACAGACCTCATTCAGGCATTGTTCAATGGACCCCAACCAGTTCTGGATTTCCGGAGTGGGGATAGGTTCAGCTGGGTCCACAGCCACTTCTTGCTTGGGTTGTTGAGGTGATCTTGGTGTTGGTGTCGATGGGGGACTGCGCGGAGTCAACCCGCTCCGAGGAAAGGGGCTGCCGTCCATGTTTCAGATTATAAAATTGTACCTATATTATTATAATCTAGTCACATCATCCTTAACATTACTTGATGTATAAAACACGCTAGTACACTATAAAAACTGGGTCAGTATTTATGCAAGTGTTAATTAATTTATTTTATAATGCATTGATGTGCACGTCTGTATGCGTTGACCGATCGATATTCGAATGTTTGTTTGTAATGGATAAACTACGTGTAATTCCCTCTTTATTTGTTTTATCTATATTTTAGCAGACGAAGTTACAAGATTAATTTATACCTAATACCTACTTGATGTATCGCAACTTGAAAACTTTTTAATCTGGTGCAGACGCTTATTACACCTTTTTTGACAGTTTATGTAGGTGCACATACATATACACAGAAAAGACAGACAAATACGTACAAAGATGATGCTAAATTCTAAAGAAATCTCTTCCAACTCTTTATAGTAGGTAATAATAAAATATTGATGAGCAATATTTACATCTGGGATTTAATTAAATAATTATCTTTTACTACATTGTATGGGACGATGTTATGTGATTTTAAACTTTAGCACATCTTTGTTACCTACATCATTTGGATTAATTTTATGAAGACAATTAAACAAGTTTTAAATTAGAACGTTGTTTTAATTGCCCTGTGATAACATTGTATGGTTGTCTCAGTTTTCACAACAAAGTTGAGCTGTTGTAACTTGTTAAAGGACAATGCTCATGGATGTATGGAATCCCGTACCATGCTGCATCAAAGTCAAACTTTGTTTTTTATAGATTACACTTATCCTATTAACTCCTAAAAAAGTTCTTTTTGTAAACAAAACCCGGGTTTCGGAGATTTTCAAAAAAATCTAAATAACCTAAAAACTAGGTACCTACTTTATTTTGTTTGACACGAACGGCCATTAATGCTCTAAAAAGCTGCCTATTCTATTCAAGTTATTTTTAATTAATGTAGAATCGGCAAAGTATAATTTTTTACATGTTTTTTGTAAGACATCATAGCCCTTTCAAAATTCAAGGTCATATCATATCATATCGTTTGAAACGGAACGTCATGTAAAGGGAATAAAACAATGTCAACACTTTTTTACTATAAATTAAATTCCCTGTTCAAAAATTAAATCCCCTCCGCGTATAGTCGTAAAAAATAATTATGAACATAATTACTACAATATTATGATCTTGATGCATGAGACTTTTTGGTAATTACGACTTTTGGTCATTCTCCTTTATAGGAACTTTTTTATTTAAGTATATTTATCCTACTAATCCTACTAATATTATAAACGCGAAAGCTTACAAGAATGGATGGATGGATGGATGTTACTCTTTCACGCAAAAAACTACTGAACGGATTTTGATGAAAGTTTACGGTAATATAGCTTATACATTAGAATAACACATAAGATACTTTTTATCCTGATATTCCCAAGGGATCGACCCCTGTGCGGGTGAAACCGCAGGGCGCAGCTACTGAATTATAATTATCACCATAGGTACTAAGAAATAATAAGAATAACGTGATGGAAAATTTCGCTCTTCGGGTCAAATGTCAGTAATTGTTTCATGTTAATTGCTAAGTACGGGGCGTGACTTGTATAATTATTGCTATATTGCTGGCAGTTTTCTAGAGGTTACTGATTATTACAATAAAAGTGTTACCTACTAGATACATTGTATGTCTCGTATAAATAAAAGAGTTACATATAATAGTTGATCGCTCACACACTGCCGGCGAGTACTCGTCTGTCGCAGCGACAAGTGCTATCAAAGACATTACTCGCTCAGCGACCCTCGCTTAGCTAGCAGAACACTAGCTGAGACTCACGTTTGGTAGATAAGCATACCAGCGAGTAATCTCGTCACTGTCGCGCACTAGCCGGTCCTTGCTCGCCAAATCCGTTTTTAGTTGCTAGCGCTACTCGCTTCTCGTTTAATCGCCGGCGATAGGACAGACGCCTAAAGCCACAGACAAATGACTGTGTCGTGTTGTGTCGTAACTCGGGATACACCAATCAAACGAATCTGTTCAGGACTACGTCAAATTACAACGAGTTTTGATTGGCTATCCTGCTGCGTCAGAAGGCGTCACGACACGACACAACACGGTAGTATGAATCCGGCTTAAGACCTGGGGACCTAAAAAGGCCACTTTGGCAGAATCATAAAAAGAATAACATAATGGACAGTTAACCGTTAAGTTAATCGTATCAAATCCCATTGGTGAAGCATTTTTCAGTAATTTTTTTGTCTTGCTAAAATATCAATCAATCCGATCCAAATCCAATCCCAATCTCTTTGATTATACCTAGGTAGTGTAGCGAAAAAAATAAAAACACGGACTGTCTTCGCCATATTACGATTAATAATGTTATCCTTTTATGATTCTCCAAAGTGGCCTTTTTAGGCCCCCAGTTCAGTCAGACAGTCATCATTACATCACAGGGTGCTATATCGACTCAATCGAACACAGTTAAAGTAGTTAAATCATGTTACAATAGCACAATAACCAACAGAAAGTGAATGGCTATTCTATGAATGCACACAAAGCGCATGCTCGCGCGCATCTATGCAATTGAGGATAAACTAGCGCAATTCTGCGCATACAATACGCATCCTGGATATTGCCAAACTCAATCAGTCTGCCTTTACTTTTCCCAACTATGCTGGGGTAGGCTTCCAGTCTAACGGGATGCACCAGTATTTTGCATGGAGCGACTGCCTTGCTGACACCTCCACAACCCAGTTACTTGGTAAAATAGGTTGTCAGACTTTTTGGGCTTTCTACGAATGACAGATCCGTGCCAACAGCCTAACGTGCTTTCCCAAGCACAAAGGGGTCTCGATATGTAATGGATGGTCACCCATCAACGAACCGACCGTGGCAAGCCTCGCTTAACCTTCGATCGACTCGTGCGGCTGTTGCCATTTAGCCACGAGCCACCAAACTATAACAGGGTAAATTGCAAACTGAGATATAATTTTGGAGTTTTTGATAAAGAAAAAAAAAGCAAAGAATAAAGGTGACTTTGGACAGGCAAGACAGGAACCTGTAATGCCTTTAAGAGATATCTCGAAAGACACGGATAGTCCAGCAATAATTTAGGAAAAAAAAGTAAAGCTTAATATGACATTAACTGTTATGAGATTTGAATTCCCGTTTCGAAGATCACTAACCAACGTGAGAACTATTAGGATCTTCGAAACGAGAATTGAAATCTGACACTGTGAAGGACATTGTTAAATTATTGTCATTTTTGTCACTATGATAATTCTAACAAGAAAAGTTAATTTAAAACTTTATTATGCATTATGACATAAATAGCACAGCAGTTAAAAGAGCGCAACTGTGACTAATGACTATAACGAGAAACAATTACTTTTTCTATTGTTATAAATCAAATTTTGATTTTCTCACAGTTGATAGGTGAATTTAGTAACTAACAACGTGATCTTCAAGATGACCGCATCACACAATTTATAATTATGGAATATTCTCGAACATAAGACCCGTCTATATTTGGTAAGGACATGGCCACATTATATAACTATTTACTTAACGTTAACAATATTCTCACAATCACAAAAAAAGAAACAAGGCGAGCTAAAATCTTGATAGATATAATTGATGACCTTCCAAAAGGTAGACCAGGTAACGACATTGACGTTGGTACAAGATTGCACAATTTGGAGTCAAACCAAACATGAAAAAATATCATTAGTGACGAGGAGGGAGAGGAATTAAATTCTTTGTGACTTGTAGCTAAATATAAATAATACCGGACTGTAAATATCACTGCCTGTAACAGGCCTAACGCCTTTTCTAGCGCAGAGAAGAAACAAACATTGATCACCACCACGCCTGCTATAGTACTGTGGCGATTTCTGACGATTATATGTTCAGGATTCCTCGAGATAATTGACTGAGAGCAGTGGTGTGGCCCAGTGTTAACGTCGACCGTGACTTACCTACGAGTTGTAGGTCGTATAATAGGTTCAAACCCTAGCAGGCACTTTACTTTGTGTAAATTATTTCATCACTACTGCTCTCAAAACGCTGAAGAAAAATATCGTGAGGAAACCGGCATGCCTTAGAAGCAAAAAATCCGCCCGGTGGGCCCGCGTGGTAGATGATGGCCCACTCCCTCTCATAGAGAGGAGGCCTGTGTCCCAGCAGTGGCAATATTATAGGTTGATTATGATTTATGAATTGACTAATTGTAAAAATTACAATTAGTACTTGTCAGGTTTAAAGCGTAATGGTGGAACGATTCCTCCTCGTTTCGAAGCGCACCTTTTTAACCTCTGGATCATCCTCAACGATCTCCGTAATAATAAGGGATACAATTTCAATCTTTCGCTATATCTAACTCGACCAACCTACAGAGGTAGGTACAGACGCCAGACATCAAGCTACTACAATCTGTCAAATTTCTTTGATAGATTTCCAACTTTATCGCTAAAGCATAAAGTTCAAAGTTGATTGGGAAAATTTTACAGTTTCTGGTAGCTTGATGTGCTGGCGTCTGTACCTACAAACTTGCCACAACAAGCCATTACCTCACGAAGCAATACCACAACACTGCAAACTGCAACCAAGTGATATAAGAGGTCGTTGATGATCGGTTGAGTAACGTTCATCTCAGAATCGATTACGTAAAGTTTAGGTGATAGCGCAGTGTTAAATGGACAGTGATGGATAAAGGTGGATGTAGAATTGTCAGAAAGACGATGCACGCACTGGTAATTATAATGATTCTGAATGATTTATACAATTTTCAGGCATGGCTTCGACCCGTGGGGTAATTACGTAACACACTATTAGTAGCAATGGGTTTCATTTTGACTGTCTGTCTGTTATCTTTTCCTGCTTGAACAAACGAACCGATCGCTATGAAATTTGATAAGAGGTAATAACATAGTCTAGGACCTGGAGAAGCACAAAAGCTACTTTTCATCCTGGATAATATTTGTATAAAAAATTGAAATAAAAAAGTCACGGTCAACAGCTAGTTATATAATTACAATCTGCACGTTTTTGGCCCTGCCTAATTAATATTAATGTCAACACTCAGAGAATTCCGCAAGTTTTATGCTCTGTGACCTTCCTAAAAACTGGAGGATAATTTATTAGGTATTTTTTGCGACCGATATCTATTAAGCTTTGCTTCCCATAAATCACGATCAAAAAAATAAATTACCTAGAAATACCTACCTATAATTCCTTCATTAATACTTAATACCGAATCATATATGCTATGCCTTAAATATTCAATAAAGTGATTAATTTACAAAAACTATTAGATGAATAAGGAACGGTTAAAAATGTATGAATTTAAACAAATGTTGCTTTTACCCTAGTACCGTCCTATCCTTTTAGTAATAAATTAACCTGTTATAATAACGAACCGACATACATAATTTAAACACGCTTCATCTGCCTCACTCCTATTCAATCATGTCAAATTATCTAAAACAATGATCTACACATCGTTGTTGTATAAATACCACAGGTCCCAAGCACCTTCCTGGCAGCACTCCTCATGTGTTTACTCTACTCGGCATTAGAACCTTGACCCTGACGTGACTCAGATCCACTGCAGACAATACTTGGCACCGACCTCTGCCTCCAATAAGGATTTAAATAGGAAAAATAATTAAATAAGCGAGAGGACACGAGTTAAGTTGTGACAAACACTGTCAAATGCCTTTGTTAGATCCAAGTAATTATTCATCGCGTGTATATTCTTTGAAAACTTCATACGGAACATTATTAAAATATTACTGTATTTTACATTGGTTTGTAATCTGTTGACCTCAATAACTGGCTACAAAGAGCACTAAGCACGAAGATTAAAATAATTGTTGTATATTTTTGTATAATGAGATACCAGTTACAATATGAATAAGTAATTTGCATTTCAAATTCTAAATTAGACTCTGTCTTAATTACCAATTGAATAGTATAATTATGCGGTTAATTTGAATTCTAATTATTCTTCAAAATCAATTATTTATACACGAGAAGATAATTTTCAATCCTTTCTACAGCTTTCTGAAAATGATCCCAGATGGGCCTTAATTACTAAGGAACTGATTAACGACCTTAACAAAAAAGAAATAATAACTTTTATTGAAAACCTATGCAGTCTACAAAATGACTAATTGCAAAATTAACAGAATTCATGTTTCATTGTTGCAAATTAAGCTGTTATAATGAGTAATCATTGCAAAGTCAATAAATAACTATACAATATGCAAATGATATGAACTTAATACTTACAATATACATTATACATATTATTACAATGGAAACTATAACGTATTCATCGTTATTTTAACTACCTATTATCTACACAATAAGTAGATATTTATCAAATAAGATAGAATTTAGAATTCGAATTGAATAGTTTTTATGTTTGGTAGTTTAGCAGCAGTCTTATGCAAAGATGCTCCAACAATAGGTCAGAATAAAAACATTAACGCACTTTAAAACAGTTAAGTGTTTGTTTTTTGTATAAAATGATTCC
Source organism: Oligia latruncula (assembly GCA_948474745.1). Lineage (NCBI taxonomy): Eukaryota > Metazoa > Arthropoda > Insecta > Lepidoptera > Noctuidae > Oligia > Oligia latruncula. Next base: position 12,792,037 of record OX419708.1, read on the forward strand.
ACAACAAAAAAAATATCGTATATATTTTTTTTCTAAATTCTATCTTATTTGATAAATATTTACTTATTGTGTTGCTTGTGTGTAAGCACGTTAAGCCGTTGGTCCCGGCTATCATTCGTGGATCTTTGACAGTCGTTACGGGTAGTCAGAAGCCCGAAATTCTGACAACCAGTCTTACCAAGGAGTATCGTATTACCCAGTAACTGGGTTGTGGAGGTCAGATAGGCAGTCGCTCCTTGTAAAATACTGGTATTCAGCTGCATCCAGTTAGCTGGAAGCCGAACCCCAAAATAGTTGGGAAAAGGCTAGGCAGATGATGATGATCTACGTAGTGTGTCTATAATAACGTCCATAAGCCTAATCAAAACGATGCGAGGAACACAGCTACAAGTACCCAACAAAGTGTCATTACAAACTTCATTCATACATAGAAAGGAAAGGAAAACGAACGAAAAATACATCGGAATTTACCCGTAACTCATTGTGAAGAAGGACGAATGCCTATGAGGCTTCCTTTTGATGGTAAACAGTGGTATATGGTAAACAGAGGTATATATCAAGCTATGGTACACTGCCAGTATGATCTCGCATTGCATCAGCTTCCCGTTCTTCGTCTTCTTTTCGAGTCGATGGTACTTAGATTCGAGGGGCTCGTAGATAAGTAATAACAGCCGCACGGGTCGACCGACCAGGTTAAGCTACGCTTACCGCGGTTGGTCCGTGGATGGGTGAACATCTTTAGATACCAAGACCCCTCCGTGTCTCGGATAACACATTAAGCCATTGATCCCAGCCGTCATTCGTGGATCTTGGACAGTCGTTACGGGTGGTCAGAGCCCAAAAGTCTGACCACCAGTCTTACCAAAGGGTATCGTATTACCCATCACTGGATTGTGGACATCAGATAGGCAGTCGCTCCATGTAAAATACTGTACTCAGCTGTATTCGGTGATACTGGAAGCCGACCCCAACATAATTGGGAAAAGGCTAGGCAGATGATGTGGACACTCCTAGTATGACCTCGCATTGAATCAGCTTCCCGTTATCAGTCTTCTTTTCGGGACGATGGTACTTTTTAGATTATTTGGGCTCAGTAAGCAGGTGCCCACTTTACTTTTAAAGTAGCGTCAGTGACGTTATGATAGATCCTGTATGGACACCTCACTGACATTGGGTGTACAATGCGAGTGGTAGCTAATGATAGTGTTAACTTTCAGTACAATGAGAGGTCAGCTTATACCGACTTATAAGAAATATCATCGTGTGTACTGTTTACCATTTAAAAATAATCCTTATACTTTCGTCCTTGTTCACAATGTGGTAGGTACGGGAAAATTCCGATGACATTTTGTTTCGATTTGATGGAATCTTGTAGCCTGTAGTTCTGTTCACCTTCTTTTGATGTGGAGATACTCATCATTCTCCTGCCCTTATCTCAATTTATTTCGGGTCGGCGAAGCACCTTTTCTTTTCTTCCAAACTTCTCTATTAGTCGCCCTTCTGGTAGTCGGACCCTTTCTAGCCACATCATCTTCCACACAGTCCATCCATTGTTTCTTTCGTCTTTACCTACGCGTATAACCATCCATATTCATACTCGAAACTTTCCTCATGACATTTCCATGCGTGGGGGGATACTATGAACATATTTATCATATATGTAGGTGGAACTATAGAGTCGACGAATAAGGATATGTTTGAATAGAAAGATATTATTCATAGAGACACTTGACTTGTCCAAAGTATCGTCATTACTCGAGTTTGTGATGAGGAAGCTGTGAACATTATCACGTGAGCTACTGTTTAATGAAATGAATAGGACGTTTTGAAATTAAATATCTGGTACAGGGTCTTAGACGATGTTTTGTTAGTTAATGTTTCAAAGCGGTGAATAATGAGAGAGTTAGAATGCATAATGGTAACGGGTTTGATGCTCGCAAGTTTTTTTGGGTTTAGTTACTTATATTAAGATCTAATAAAATTTATAAAATGGAGATTTATGAAGACTTTTAAAAATCAACAGCTGTTTCTAAAACATTATTCATCTAAAGGAAACAAAGCAATTAAACAAACACGTTTCTAGAGCATGTTTTGAAATTCAAAGTCTATGATGTGTCTATGACGACAATAAAAAACAAAATTATACTTATTAATCACATTAACGTGATTTTCTAACGTAATCAATTTATGATTTAAATAAGATTACAAACAACGTCATATAATTAATTCCATTTATCACGAATTATTAGGCAAGCGAGCGGAAACCATCAATGATAATTCAATTCAATGACAACACCTGTTATATACTTACCTATTGCAATATTTTATAAATTCATTGATTTGTTAAGCTCATTTCAGACTACGCTATAATATAATAGAACAAAATTAAATATAAAATATTTTTTTAATAATATTTAGTATAGCAAAGTGTGAACGTGTTCTAAATAAATGTATACATAATCAGCCTATAATGTTCCCACTGCTGGGACACAGGCCTCCTCTCGGTGAGAGGGAGTCGGCCGTAATCCACCACGCGGGCCCAGTGCGAGTTGGCAGATGTCACAATATGTCTTCGAATTTTTGGTTCTAGGACATGCCGGTTTCCTCACGATGTTTTCCTTCACCCTTTTGAGAGCAGTGGTGATGAAAATAAATTACACAAAGTAATGCGCCTGTCTGGGTTCGAACCTACGACCTACAACTCGTAAGTCGCGGCCGTAACCATTTGGCCGGCCACCACTACTCTCTGAAAATAAATGTATGGGGAGCGATATTGTTGTGCTTTAAACTATATGCTATATGCTATTATAAATGAGCTTAAGTGACTAAAGTATGTAAGATTTGAATTTTCTTTGAAAATGTGGGGAAATATGTACAGGTAGGTATATCCTAATTTTATTTCAGTAGCTTACTTTACTACTGTGTTACAAGTTAGTCAGGTGGGGGTACTTCGTTAAGTCACAGTGCGAGCCACATCGCAAAGGATGCCTCACCTCTTCTCGTGCTTGCTGTGAAATAACACCTGCACTACGGAAGACCTTAGCGAGGTCAACGCTAACGCTGTCAAAGTGGTCGAATTCTGGTCAAAGAAGGAGTTCAAACGATAATCGATGCGGTGAAGAAGAAGTTCAACGCAAACGCATAAGTAGCGGAGACCCTTTGTACAGTACAAGGCATGGTTTCTTTACAGTACGGTGCATAAACCGCGTCGTAGAAAAAAGCGTGTCTGTCAACAAGCATCCATAGTGATCCATACAACACTGACGACCGTGCCTACACACGGCAAATAAACCGAGCCGTTAAAAAAGCATGTCTGACAACAAGCTTCCATAGTGATCCATACAACACTGGCGACCGTGCCTACACACGGCAAATAAACCGAGCCGTTAAAAAAGCATGTTTGTCAACAAGCTTCCATAGTCATCCATACAACACTGACGGACGACCGTGCCTACACACGGCAAGAAAAACAGGGCCTAGCTAATAGCTACTATTAGCTACTTAAAACATTCACAAAGCAAATATATTCTTACTATTAACAATGGCATACATGATCCATGTTGGTATGACTTTTTTATGGGACATAAAAATTCACGTGGTCGGGTTACGTCAAGAATTGACATAATTATGGCAGCAAGTAGTCACGTTTTTCTCTACGTCAATCTCTAGTTGTTAGTTTTTTTGTCCAACAGTGGGCTGTAATAATAGGCTTGATAACGACTAACATTAATATGATTGATTACCTAGCAACGTATTTTTTCTCTCTAGTTTGAAGGTTAATTATTTTTTTAATTCCAAACAGAGGCGAACCTCAAAAAAAATGATAACAAGTTTTCATACGCATCTATCAGCTATTTTGTTTCCTGATAAAAAAAATAACAAGAAACATTACATAAGTAAAGCTCCATTTAAACGAAGCAAATGTCTTGAAACAATAAAGCTAAAGCAACAAATGACTTGATGATGACGAATGATCAAAACGCTGATTACACGGTGCAACTTCTAAAGTTACTTCAACTTATGGTATGCCATAGGCAACTAATTCGTACCGTATATACCAGGCCATACATATCGATCACTAAGCTTTTAACTAAAAAATCGAAATTAGGTAGTCATTAAGACCGCCCATTGTGTCACCCTATGTCATATTTCTACATTAATTTATGTCAGAGGAGCCATTCGCGTAATGTTATGAACGTTCACAGTCTGATCTCAATCTCAATCTGTCAAAAATACCTCTAATTTCCCTAAATTTTTGACAAGTTTTTGTCATTCATTGCCACTGAGATGAGATTGCGACTAGATTTTGAACGTTTTTAATTACAGGAATTGATCTACTAAAATGATCTACGTATGGTGAGCATAATAAAGAGGCCCAATTCAAATAGTAGACGACTAATAACTAATTCAAACAATGTGAAGCAATCAATCAAAATATAAAAGTAAGCACCATCAAACCTAATGTTTGATTGTAAACAATGTTTCATTAACTAACAATTTCATTATTTGTATAGACGCCAGCACATCACGCTACCCGAAACTGTAAAATTTTTCCAATCAATTTTGAGCTTTATGCTTCAGCGATGAAGTTAAAAATCGATTGTAGTAGCTTAATGTGTTGGCGTCTGTACAATCTTTATCGTAAAACAATTTTCTAATAACCAGCATGCTACAAAATATAATTTGTAACTTGATTTGAATGATTAATGACATCATATTATGTCAATAGTCATTATTTCCCTGCTCGTATCCCAATTTATTTAGGGGCGGCGCAACAAGTCTCTCTTTCTTCCATACTTCTCTATTAGTCGTCATCTCGGTAGTCACCCCCTTTCTAACCATATCATCATTCCCACATTCCATCCATCGTTTCATTGGTCTTCCCCTACTCTTATAGCCATCGACATCAATACTCAAAACTCTTCTCATTCTTCCATGCTTCTCTATTAGTCGTCATCTCGGTAGTCACTCCCTCCCACTTTATCTTTCACACAATCCATTCAACTTTTCTAGTGTCTTCCCCTAGTCATATAACCATCCAAATTCATACTCAATACTTTCCTGACGACATTGTCCCCAATCCGAATGTCATCACATGCCCATACAACAACGAATGATTAATGTATTCATGTTTATTTATTTAACCTAAAGCTAAGGGACTTAAACACACAAGTACCTATAAAAGCAAAACAAACGTTTCGCCATTAGACATACATAATTAATAAAGTACCTACTTATGAAATAACTTACGAAATATCAATAAATAATGAACTCTGTGTGAGCGATGTCAACAACCTCTAAATATTAGATTTGCATCGTGTCAAATATCATAGAATCGTTGTGATTGCCTTCACAAGCAAAAGTTCAGGGTAATAGTTTAATGCAGAATAAGATACAGAAATAGGAATCATAAGTCAGCTATGAAAGAGGAATACAGATGCAGGCAGACAGGCAAAGATTATAAGACTAGATTTCGAGATCTTTACGATGTAGAGGTATGAGGAACAGGGTGTAAAGTTTACTCATCTTCCATAGAAAAGGGAGGATCCTCCGACCAGACAGGTGTTGTGTCTGGCGGGCAACTGATGATTCATGTCGGGCCGTTGCGTTGTATCTACGCTAGTTGCGCGGTAAACTCTACTTTCGAGATGCAGGATTTTGCGTGACGTCAGTATAACACGTTATTCGCATGTGGCGTTGTAGATACCGCTACAGATGTATGAACGTAAACGAAGCAAGAAAAGTACGTAATGATCGTAACAACGGCGCTCTGGAGTTTCTACCTGTCCTCATGGGAAGAAGGCGTGATCTTATAAACGTATGTATCTTTACCCAAGTAAGGCAGAATTGTAGGCTCTTCAGTAGTAATCTTTTGTACACTAGTCCTTTCACTTCTATGAAAGAATTAAACGCAAACTCACACACTTTTAAATAATTCTACCAAAAAAAAACGTATTGAAAAGGGAATTTTTCTGATCATCAATTCCCACTACACGTTATTACTCGTGCATACATAATATGAAGCAGCTCTACGTCCACCATAGCAACAGAACCAATGAAAGATTTTTATGTAAAGCCACCAACAGTTCGTATAATGTTCTGCACTATATTGAATACATAATTAATTATATCATTGTCTGATGATCGTCTGACATATTAACGATGTTCTTTTTAACTTTATGTGTCAGTTAGACGTGCTTGGTTGGAAATTAATTGTATTCAGAAGACTAGACTAGGTAAAGTCTATACAAAGTTGTTTCAAATTAAACAAATATCAACTTTATTTTAATGGCAATTAAGTTGATTTCAGAGTGACTAGGACTATTGAAAAAGTTATAAAAATGTTTGAAGTTGTAGCGTAAACTGAACTTTATTGTGTAGGATTTAAAGTTATTTTTCCATAAACTCATATTTGTTTACATTTTTGGCAAATGAATCGTGAATGTAGATTAGGGTTTTACATCAACCTTCGCTTGTCTTCTGGTGGTAGTAGTCACTTTTATTTACATAACATAGTCTATATTAGTCCAGTTGAGAGCAGTGCAGCAGTGGGGACTTACAAGTTGTAGGTCGCGAGTTCGAATCCAGGCAGGCGCTTTACTTTGTGTAAATAATTTCATTACCACTGCTCTCAAAACGGTGTAGGAAAACATCGTGAGGAAACCGGCACGTCTTAGGACCAAAATTCGAAGACATGTGACATCTACCAACCCGCACTGGGCCCGCGTGGTAGATTACAGCCCACTCCCTCGCGAAGAGAGGAGGTCTGTGTGCCAGCAGTGGTAACATTATACGCTACTTTTATGAATGACTAGCTGCGCCCCGCGGTTTCACCCGCGTAAATGTCGATCCCGTGGGAATATCGGGTTAAAAAGTAGCCTATTGTTAATCCAGGGTGTCAGCTACCTCCATACAGAATTTTAACAAAATTGGTCGAGCCGTTTTAGCGTGAAAAAGTAACAAACATATAAACACACACACCCACCCCCACACTCACAAACTTTCGCCTTTATAATATTAGTGTGAGTGTGATTTAAGATTTTTATTATGTAGATGGCCATATTTATCACGTTGCTGGAATCTAAAACCCCATCATACTTCATAACTCCATTAATAAAACCGTTGGCATACTAATTTCCAAGGTGAGATCGAATATGCTCCGCGATCAGACGGTAAACGAAGCCGCAACACTCACCTTGACCGAGCCGCTACTGGCTGCCCAGCAATTACTGACCACAGGTGAGTAGAAACAGTTACTTGTAACTATGGTCATTGAGCTTTCTAATGCAAGCAAGATATTAATGATATAATCAGTCGGTTATGAGAAAAGTAAAGAGAAAACGCTCGCGCTGATGTAGTTACCAAGATTCATCATCATCATCATCATTTCAGCCAAAAGACGTCCACTGCTGGACATAGACCTCCCCCAAGCAATTCCACTTCGACCGGTTCTGTGCTTCTCGCATCCAACGGGTTCCTGCGGCCTTCACAATGTCGTCGGACCAGTGGCAGGCCTTCCAACCAAGATTAGTACTTAATATGAAATCCCGAAACCAGGTGAGACGCTCTGTAATATAGTACACAAGTGTGTGCACAGACACAGGTGCACTCTCTGTTCCGTCACTCTCATTGTCCATCCGACACGACCAGAGAGAGCGCTTTCCGAGGCACGGGGGTATCAAAAACGCCAACTTCCAAACTCCGTTTCAAAGAATTTCCCAATGGGAAAACCCAATGAAACTTTGCCCGACCCTGGAATCAAACCCAGGACCCCACGCTCAGCAGTCGCACTTACGACCACGAGACTAACGGGACAGTCACGATCATAAGATAACACGTAATTAAATCAATGCTAATCATCTATAATGGCATGATCCTACCAAAACAGGAACTCTAACAAAACTTTCGAATGTAAAGGCGCGATTCCACCAGTGTGCGGCACCGTGCGGCACAGTGTACGACACAAATGTTTATTCTGGTCGACTCACTCAAGCAAACAATAACAAATTGTGCGCGAACATTAGAATGTTCGCGCACATCTGCAAGCTGTGGACTCTCGTCGACGCGTACACACTTATTGTTCGCGAACTCAGGTCTCAGTCTTACCGGAGTGAAAACATTTATTTGTCCTGTTTCATCATATTCGCGCACAAGTGTGCTACACTGTGCGCGTACCAAAAGTTACGCACAGCTTTGCCAGTGGAAACAGAGACTATCGGATCTGCAGCTCAGTACGTGCACTGTTAGAGTTCTGCACAAAATGTTTGTGAACAAATGTGCTGCACACTATTTTGGTGGAATTGTACCTTAAGATCTAGCAGCAATCTGTCACACCTTATCTAAGAATCAGATTATCTGCCTAGATCTATACTAATATTGTAAATTCGAAAGTAACTTTGTCTGTCTGTATGTTACCTTTTCACGCCTAAACCACTGAACGGATTTCGATAAAATTTGGTAGAGAGATAGATTGCATCCCGGGGCCTTCCCCGAGATGTAATCTATCTCTCTACCAAATTTTATGTCGATAAAAACTATCCTATGTCCTTACATAGGATAGTTTTTATCGACATACCTCGCGGGCGAATTTGCGGGCGGAAGCTAGTATTTTAATAAAGTCGCATATTATGTGTCTATCTCTTTTACATAATATAGTATGAAATACCTTTGTCCACGTTTTATTCACGTGAGGCATGCGTCAGACACAAAACAAGACCGAAATGACGCGGTAGAAATTCTTCTATGATGTTTTTTTCATCAACCTTTCGTCCTACTGTCTCACTACTCCTTCATTAAATTCTATATCTCTCTTCTTACTGTCTTCGTGGTCAATCTCTCTCTGTTCTTCAATCCGTACCCATACCATGCTGAATGGTCTCTTCAATTGCACGACTTTTGTCCCGCAAGGTAATTGCGTAACACACTATCAGTAGCAATGGGTTTCATTTTGACAGTTCAACAACATTCATTGCGTGATTTACGTTGTTGAGCAGACACATTTTTCGAACATATAGAGCAATGGATTAGCAATATGCTTCCAAATTATTCAAATTGAGAGTAATAGAGTGTTACGCAACCAGGGTGCCGATCTTGGGCTACCTTATTTCTAGGCCTATTTTTAAGCTATATATTACCTATTTTTAATAAAGACTGATCCTTACCAGGAAATAAAATAGGGAAGGGAGGGAGCCTTTGCCTTGCAGTGGAATAGTCATTACCATCTGCTTAGCCTTTCCCCCTTGAGGTCGGCTTCCAGTCTAACCGGATCGAGATGAATACCAGTATTTTACATGGAGCTACTGCCTAATTACTCGGCTCCATCCAAAAAGCTGAAAGGTTGTTATTATGTCCAATCTTAATTTCATAAGCATCGAGATATAATAATATTATTGGGAAAGCAATCTTGATGATGCTTGCATATGAAAAAGAAACCATTTCGAGTTGTTCATATTATTTAATTATTCTGAAGATTGTTAATTATTCTGAAGATGACATAACCGCAGATTTTATGAGAGCAATATCAATATCAAGCGTTTTAATGAGTAGGTCGTTTAACCGGAAAAAAAAAAGTCTTTAAAACAGTTTTTTTTTTAACGACTATATTCTTCTTGATCAACTTTACTAAAACAGAGAAAATTAAGCTGCCTCAAAAACGTGATATTATGAGCAGGCCTAAAAAAAAACGAAATTAACAATATGTAGGTAAAACTCGTGTTTGGCGTTGTAGCAACCGGTTTTAGTAACCTGCATTACTTGTATATAATATGAGTCATACATTGTTGATTTATTCGATTTACTTATTTACAAAAATCAATCTTTAGTCGATTTTGTAATAATCGATATGAAGGTACTTATTTAAAAAAATAAAATTCTCCTTTAACCGCCATCTCTAATATTCTTCACTTGCCTTTTGAGCGTTATAAAAGATGGATGCATATATATCCTTCCTAGTGACTTTCTAATTGGCTAATAATATACTTACAGTTATAAAAAGCCTATAACTCGTTTTATTGAAGTGCCTGAACCTAGATTTCCTACAGGTTATGGGACCAGGTTACGTTTTTACTGCAATATAAGTGGTTCAAAAAGTAAGTCCGTTACGAACTTTTTAAAATGGATAATCTATAAACCAAACGTAATATCAAGCCATTCGATGGTGAAATATACAGTGTCTAGAAGTTTAGAATACGGGCATTGTTAAGTGAAATGGATGTGATAAAAATTATTGACAAAGACCCGATAATTGGATGCAACTTATGATGACGTGATAACTGCGATCGAAACTTTATCGGAGGATAAATTAACGCAAGCATTTGTTAAAACAAGGTTTTTGGATCATGAAGTCAAGTAGAAAAATGAGTCTAGTGATACCAGTGTCAAAGTTTTGCAAGTTGAGTGGAAAAATGGACAGGAATTTCGAAAAAGAAAATTCGATCATTTTCAAAATTATAAAGGGAATAATAGCTACAAGCAAAAGGATAACAAGCAGAAGAAGAAGTGTCAGTTCTTGAAGTGTCATCACTGTGGCCGCAAGGGGCATGTGAAAAACGACTGTTTCTACTTCAAAAGAGCTCAACAGCAGCAGCAGAAAAATACGGAAAGGACAAGGATGGTACAGGCAGTTGAGATCAGTGGACCATCCACATCAAACAATTTTTCTGGATTTGCTTTTATGATGGGAGACTATCAAGCGAATGATGATGGAAGCAAAGTTACTTTCTTATGAATTCTGGAGCATCGGACCATATTATAAGCCGGGAAGTTCTTTTCATTAGTCACACCGTCACCAACGCCATTAAAATTTCTATTGCTAAAAATGGTGAATTTATGTTTCAGGTACCAATAACCCTCCTTTTGGGCTTCGCCGCAGTCGGGTAAAAAGAGAACAATGTATGTGACCAGCAACATGGGCGTTCAAGGAGTTTTAGAGGACGTGCTCTTCTGTGCTGAGGTACCATACAACCTGCTACCTGTATTAAAAATGAAACGTGCTGGGTTGACAGTCATTTTCGACCAGCAAGTAGCCTAAATACGTAAGGATAATAAAACCATTACGATTAAGGTATGTTGAAAAATAATGTAATTGCTGTAGACTTAATGGCATCTGTAAATAAGTGTCAATCTGTTTCTCAAGTATGCAGTAATAAAAATATGTACAAATTATGGCATCATAACTTTGGTAATATTAGTAAAAATAATTTCATTGAAATTAAAACTAATAAAATGGTTTATGACACCATCCAAATTGTAACTGTAATGTCAGATGATGAGTTGTGTGAGGCCTGTATAAATGGAAAACAGAGTCGACTTCCATTCAATCTGGATAAAGATAAAAGTCATGTAAAACGGCCATTATTTATTGTGCACTCAGATGTTTGTGGACCAATAATTACTCCCCCAACTAACAACAACAAAAACTATTTTGTTTTTTTTGTTGAAGAGTATACTATACATTATTGCGTTACGTATATATTAACCTATAAATCAGGCGTCTTTGCTGTTTTTAAAGATTTTGTGGCTAAAAGTGAGGCTAAGTTTAATTTAAAATTAGTCAACTTATACTGTGATACTTAATGGTGACGAATATCTAACGACTTAAATGAAAAGTTATTGTGTAGAGAGAGGGTGTGACTCTTCCCTTAGGGGGGTTGCCAGCAGGTAGGAATGTAGGAGGTCCGTAAATAATAAGAACTAGAAGATAGGTATACTTATTATTTATTGCCTAACTTCCGTGGCCTTCTCAAGTCCCGATAGCAGAGGGTAGTAATGGAGTAGGGAACACTGGCCTGAACCGTCTCCAGGTGATAATGGTAGTCCCAGACTTTGTCCGCAACTGCCGGCTCCAGTTCCAGGTTCTGTGGTAAAACTTCAGTGTATGGTAGTAGACGTGAATCACTCTGCAGCAGAGGATCTTCACCAAGCGTCCTCCTTCACGCCGGAACCACGACGTGGCGAAAGGGTTGAAGGGTAGAGTACCTATAAGTTAATGACCGCTCGAAGGTTCCATATAGTATTATTTAAGTTTAATGTTGTTTTTAAGTGTTATATTTACTTTTAATTGTTACACTTGGTTATTTTTTTAAGCTTTATGTGTAAATGGTATAGTTTTCAGTGTATATAGGTTAGTTATTATTAAGGATACTTAGAAAAACTCTTTTAAAGTGTAACTTGCTAGGTGCAACGTTACAAGGGATATCAACATTTAATAGTTCCGAGAACACCACAGTTGAATGGCGTTTTTGAACGTATGGTCAGAACCATTACTGAAAAAGCTCGTTCCATGATAAGCGGTGCTAAATTAGACAAAGTGTTTTGGGGCGATGCAGTACTGACTGCTGTTTATTTAATAAAATTAATTTGAACCCAACTAAAGCTTTGAAACATTAAAAAAATACCATTCGCAATGTGGCATGATGAAAAACCTCAAATTAAATATTTGAAGGTATTTGGTTCAACTGTTTACGTTCATACTAAAATCAGTAAGACCAAGTTTGATGAAAAATCATGGAAAGAGATACTAGTGGGTTATGAACCAAACGGCTATAAAGTTTGGAACCCAGAATGCGAAAAATAATTCGCAATGTAGCATGATAAAAAACCTCAAATTAAATATTTGAAGGTATTTGGTTCAACTGTTTACGTTCATAATAAAATCAGTAAGACCAAGTTTGATGAAAAATCATGGAAAGAGATACTAGTGGGTTATGAACCAAACGGCAATAAAGTTTGGAACCCAGAATGCGAAAATACATAGTAGTCAGGGATGTTATTGTTAATGAGACTGGTTTTCTTAAATCCAGGCCAGACCTCATATTTGAAGGGAATATTAAAAATTCTCACGGCAAAACTGATGATGTAATATCCAAGTCAGTGCCGGTAAAGTCTCATAACTCTGATAATTTAATATCAGATACATCTAAACCTGATGGGCACGAGTGTCCTAGTAAAATTCGCAAATTAAACCATGATAATTTAATTGAATCGGAGCAAATAGTTGATATACTTTCAGTCTGATAATGTCTTCACCAAAAGAAAAGACAGATAAAAACATAAAAAAAAATCGTCCACCTATTTCGTATGAAGACGATGATGATGTGTGATTGTGTCATTTTGTGTGCTCAGTCTATTCTATGTAAAAAAATAAATAAATAAATACCAAATTCATTAGAAGAGATCAAAACTCGAGACGATAGATCTCAGTGGAAAGCGCAATTAGGGATGAATTAAATTCTCTAAAGTTAATAATACTTGGACTTTCGTACCAAGACCTGAAAATAAAAACATTGTCGATTGTAAATGGATATTCACTATAAAAAAAAAAATGATGAATTTGGAAAACCTATTTAGATACAAAGCACGACTTGTTGCAAGGGGTTTCAGTCAAGAATACCTCACGGACTATAATGAAACTTTTGCACCTGTAGCAAGAATAGCTAGTTTCAGATTTATACTTAGTTTTGCGAGTCAATTTAATTTGCTAGTTCATCATATGGACGTCAAAACTGCCTTCTTAAATGGCGAATTAAAGCAAAAAAAAAAAAAAAAATTATGTGAAGTCCCTGGGTATATCTTGTCCAGATAATTATGTGTGTAAATTTAATAAAGCACTTTACGGGCTGAAACAGGCAGCTAGGTCTTGGTTTGAAGTTTTCGAATAAAGGAGGTTTTCAAAGTTCTTCAGTCGATGGGTGTAGATATATATTTGCAAGACAATGGAGATGTACATAAAAATATTTATGTCGTTCTTTATGTAGATGATTTAGTTATAGTATGCGCTGATATTGAAATAATGAATAATTTTAAAAGGTATCTATCGAGTAAATTTAAAATGACTGATTCGAAAGAGATAAAATTATTTCTTGGTATAAAAATTAAAAGGCATGCAAATGAAATTACATTAGATCAAAGGGTATACATAAAGACGATATTAAATAAATTTAATATGCACGACTGTAAACCTGTTAATACATTGAAAATAAACTTAATTATGACGCATTAAACTCTGAAGAAAAATATAACGCGCCATGTCGAAACGTTATAGGATGTTTAATGTATGTCATGTTGAGGCATTACGGCTTAAATCACTAGCAGTTAGTATTAAGATAGACATTGATAAACCTTTCATAATTTATGAGGATAACAATGGCTGTTTAAGCATTGTAAATAATGCAACCAATAGAATTAAACTCTTAGAATAAGACTCTGAGTATTTTTGTGTTGTGATTAATTTAACTATTATTTAGTAATGGTCTGATTAAGGTTTTCTGGGTTTCCCTTAATCCTTAGCAACAAATGTTGGGCCATGAGATGTATTTCCCAGCAGCCACTAGGAAGTGAATATGTTTCCGGTCAATTAGGAATTGACTTTAATTTATTTTATTTGGTAGATTAATTTTTGAGGGGGCGTGTTGATTTATTCGATTTACTTATTTACAAAAATCAATCTTTAGTCGATTCTGTAATAATCGATATGAAGGTACTTATTTAAAAAAATAAAATTCTCCTTTAACCGCCATCTCTAATATTCTTCACTTGCCTTTTGAGCGTTATAAAAGATGGATGCATATATATCCTTCCTAGTGACTTTCTAATTGGCTAATAATATACTTACAGTTATAAAAAGCCTATAACTCGTTTTATTGAAGTGCCTGAACCTAGATTTCCTACATACATAGAATCGGTATTCGGTACTATGGTTTTTTGCACGCTGAAAATGCGCATGACCTTGTGGAAAGGGCTCTGGCAGAAAATTAGCAAATTATGATAGATTCCTTACCGCGTATTTAACCTATTTCTTTTGATACATATTAAAGTAAATAAGCCTTTGTCATGGAGGTAGTAGTTAATATTTAAAGTATAAAGCAAAGTCTAGCGCCATTTATTCTAATGCCGGCCATCCACGATACTTCCTATCGTCCAATCGGCATGACGCTGCAGGCTTGATCCAATCTGCAGTTCGTCTATATACACCACACACGATCAGTTTAAACTGTCCAATCGGCAGCGACGTTCAGTTGAAGCCATGGCGTCACCGGTGACAAATCTTGACCAAATTGAACTGACGATCGGCAGACCGCCATGCACGGTCCAATCGGCATGATCCAATCGGAATGATCAAGCCAAAAGAATCTAAATTCGATTGTGCCGTCAAGTATAACTGTCATGCCAATCCACTCCCACACACGGTCAATTGTAACTGATCCAATCGGTAGCGTCATGCCGATTGGACGATAGGAAGTATCGTGGATGGCCGGCATTATTTAAATGGCGCTAGACTATAGGCTGATTAAGTATATTACCTATGTCGCGAAGTTTTCCCAATAATTAATCAAAAGCTTTTTAGGAGAGTTGGTACAAAATCAAATGCCATAACAAAATAATTAATTAGTCAATATCAAATTTCGACATCTCATTAATATTAATGAGTTAATGATCACATTATGTAGGTACCTATGTTAATTTGGCGCCGATTTTTTTACACTAATTTTAATTCGTAACCTTTAAAACGTAAGAACTTGAATCGTGTGTAGAATTTTCAAGTAATAAAATTAAGTATCGAATGTAATTGTCTACTTGATTGACAGACATACTGCCAGAGCGTAATCAACTCAGCCTATCGCAGTCCACTGCTGGACATAGGCCTCTCCCAGGCTGCGCCACAACACCCTGACCGCAGGCATCTAAGTCTGTCCCAGCCACATTTTTAAGGTCATGGATCAGTTTTAGTAATAAGTAAATGAGTTTTAGTGAGAACTAGCAGCGCCTCGGTTTCACCCGCATAAGTTTCGATCCCGTGGGAATATCGGGATAAAAACTTTCCTATGTCCTTTCCCAGGACTCAAACTACCTCTATACCAAATTTCATCTAAATCGGTTCAGCGGTTTAAGCGTGAAGAGATGACAGACAGACACTTTCGCATAGTATGGATAGTATGGATTGCCGCTGTCGTGTATTTCCTGACAGATATAACACGTGGGGTAATGCGTAACACATTAACAGTAGCAAGGCTTTCATTTTGACAGTTCAACAACATTCATTGCGTTTTTCACATTGTTGAGCAGACAAATTTTTCAAACATATGAAGCAATGGATTAGCAATATCCGTCAAAATTAATCAGATTATGATTGATAGTGTGTTACAAAATTAGGGTGCTGGGATTCTTAGTTAGCCTATCAACCTACAAAGACGTAAGTAAAGAACTTCCAAGTGACAAAAACCATTTTCTACAAAAACATGGAAGTTCTATGTTTTTGTAGAAAATGGTTTTAGTCACTAGGAAGTTCTTTCTAAGGCGCGGCCAACTAGTTCCGCGCGGACCATAAACCAACTAACATTAGTTTGCCATAGTTTATCATTTACGGTACAAGACTACCGTCCGAGTGAAAGTGTAGAGATGAACAAAAAAATGGGGCCGCGATACTGGCACGCAGTTTTTTTTTAAATAATTTCACCGTTTAGAAGTTTTTGAATGAAGCTCTCTTTTTTTGTCTGTATGACGGAGGTTTTGTAATAGTTCATTCAATTTTGCTTTTACACAATCTTGATACCTACTCGATGGTTAAAGTTATTCCACTTTATTGATAAACGTTGCTTAAAAGTTCACTAATGATTAGCAACTATTTAAAACCATACATTATAAATAAATCCCTGAGTGTTTAGTATTTAACTTTTCTTCTAAGGTGAATGGGTAGTGGTAACCGCGAAATTCAAATTTTCTTACGTTTTTTGCAATTTGCAGGTCAGTGTCAGGTTGTTTGTTGATCAAAATATGATTCGCGACAATAACAGGTACATATTTAGAGAATTATAATCATTAATACATCTTTCTTAATTAGATTTCTACCATAAGAACCATTCTCTTATGGAAAAGTGCTTAAATAATAATAATAGCTTAATAGTGCTTATAATTCTCTAAATATGTACCTGTTATTGTCGCGAATCATATTTTGCTCAAGACACAACCTGACACTGACCTGCAAATTGCAAAAAACGTAAAAAAAATTGAATTTCGCGGTCTACCACTACCCATTCACCTTAACATAAAACATTTATTTGTGCTTATGATAAGTGCCTTTGCGGTCTTGATAGCAAAAAAAAACCCGAAGCAACCGAAAATACAATAACATCTAAAACGCTGCGGTTTTCGGTTTCGATATAATTATTGTTTTTGCCTGTACCTAATTTGTGTGATTTGTGATCAATTAGGATACTTATACCCATCACGTCTGCGGAGTTTCGCTAGCTAATTTAATTTAACTCTGTATACTCGTATTCGTGGAGAGGCTTGTGGCTAAGTAATAACAGCCGCACGGGTCGATTAATCAGGTTAAGCTACGCTTGCCGCGGTTGCTCCGTGGACGGGTGACCATCTTTACATATCAAGACCTCTCCGTGCCTCGGAAAGCACGTTAAGCCGTTGGTCCCGGCTGTCATTCGTGGATCTTTGACAGTCGTTACGGGTCGTCAAAGCCCGAAAGTCTGACAACCAGTCTTACCAAAAAGGTATCGTATTACCTAGTAATTGGGTTGTGGAGGTCAGATAGGCAGTCGCTCCAAGTAAAATACTGGTATTCAGTTGCATCCGGTTAGACTGGAAGCCGACCCCAACATAGTTGGGAAAAGGCTAGGCAGATGATGATGATACTCTCTAAAGTGCACGCATGACGCATGTGTCATTGACAAAGAAAACAATATAAAAAAAAATACAGTTTGTTGACATTTCGTCGATGATATTTAATGCCTTTAGCACAACGTTGACTCAGGCATAAACCAGTCAGGATTACCTATAATCCGTTTTATGAAGTGTTATTTTCTTGCACAAATGCAGGTTCGATGATTCTTTAACTTTGTATTAAATTAATCTTTTGTACACCTAAATTTTCCTATCAATATTTATTTGGGGCTTGAAGGATTTGGCATAAGCACATTAAAAGTGCATCTACCTACGATCATTTGGAAAAACCGCAAAAGGAATTATCAGGTGATAAAATGCTGCTCGACAATCGTCAGACACACGTCAGCTCAGACCTACACAAAAAATATCATAAATATTTCGGAGTTAATAGTCGCAGATACTTGTCATTGATTTTCACCTACAAAAGCACGATTTTTAGGGTACCGTACCCAAAGGGTAAAAACGGGATCCTATTACTAAGACTTCGCTGTCTGTCCGTCCGTCTGTCTGTCACTAGGCTGTATCTCAAGAACCGCGATAGCTAGACAGTTGAAATTTTCAAAAATCATGTATTTCTGTTGCCGCTATAACAACAAATACTAAAAACAAAATAAAATAAATATTTAAGGGAGGCTCACATACAACAAACGTGTTTTTTCGGCGTTTTTACCTTGTGGTACGGAACCCTTCGTGTGCGAGTCCGACTAGCACTTGGCCAGTATTTTAAAGTTTAATACTATCTCTATCATAATTTGTAACCAACATTTTGAATTTAGCAGGTTTCCATCTAAAAACTTTTTAACAAAAAAAAAAACCGACTTCCAAAAAAAACACTACAAAGTGAAAAATAACTTTTATTTCGGAAGTCGGTGTCTTTGGATCTGTATTTTAGTTTTTTGCCACCGACTTCCGAAATAAGTTATTTTTCACTTTGTAGTGTTTTTTTGGAAGTCGGTTTTTTTTTTGTTAAAAAGTTTTTATTTCTCGCTTTTTAGTGTGTCTGTTTATAATGTATCTAAGTTACAATAGCCTAATGCCAACTTGCTCATCGCCTTTTACAAAATATTGCTTTTCCCGATGCAGGGACGTTAATTGTTGAGGAGTTCTCCTGGTATTCCACCATCAGCTCCATTTCACCATTCGCATTCGTGACGAGCATAACTTGCTTAGCAACCATATTAAAGTAAGTAATCGAATCGAAAACCGGGAAATACTTATTATTGAGTAGTTCCGGTGGCCATTTGTGGTCTTCATCATCAGTTCCACTTCACCAAATGATGCTTTCAGAGAGCAAATGCACGAGTTACTATAAAAATACCCAAATCGCTATAGGTGTGCCTGTAATACTTGAAGAGTTCCTTCGATTTCTCCAGGATCCCATCATCAGATCCTGACCTGATGACAATGGGACCACCTGGAAAGTATACCCTTTCAAACAAAAAAATAATTTTTGAAATCGGTCTAGCCGTCTCCGAGTAATCGGGGAACAAACATAAAAAAAAAAAGGTTCCGACGAATTGAGAACCTCCTCCTTTTTGAAGTCGGTTAAAAAACGGT
Organism: Oligia latruncula; assembly: GCA_948474745.1. Lineage (NCBI taxonomy): Eukaryota > Metazoa > Arthropoda > Insecta > Lepidoptera > Noctuidae > Oligia > Oligia latruncula. The sequence continues at coordinate 12,811,270 of OX419708.1, forward strand.
ATGCCTTGTAGAATGAGCACTAAGGTTAGGCAGGCTTACATCACGAAATTTAATCGTTGCGGAAAATAATCGTAAATCTGTGAACAATGACAATATTCTAAAGTCCACCCGCACTACGGTAACTAGTCGCTTGGAAAATTATATTAGCGTTTGCGATTATACACGTTTAAATTTAAGTCGTTCTGGACCGCTTCAGGGGTCATTGTACTCATCATTATGAACAACTTTTACTATGGGACCAAACCTGAAATCGCGAAAAAAAAATCAGCTGTTCCGTACATTTATGTTCGCATATCTCGTCAAAATGTAGGGAGCAGCTGATTTTTTTTTCGCGATTTCAGGTTTGGTCCCATAATAAAAGTTGTTCATAATGATGAGTACAATGACCCCTTCAGAGGTCCAGAACGACTTAAATTTAACCTTGTATATTTCACATGAACATACGATAAAAAAACGCATCGCAGTATGCGCTTATCCAAAAAGTGTTGAATGAGCCTCAAAAAGTGTTGAATGAGCCTCAAAAAAATCAATCAATCACTTCTTAACAATAAAACGGTATTTATAAAAGGAATCACTAAAGAATATGAAACATATTGTTTTCTTCGATAACTGTGGGTCAACGGCAAGGTCAGTAAACTTTATAGCCGTTACCCAAGTTATGATGAAATGTGGTTATTTTTAGACTGTAGCCTATAATATATGTCCAATTTATTAATGGTTGTAGATATAAGTAGGCATATACACGAAAAAAATGTACATAAAGTGATTAATTAAAGACTTTTTAAGAGGACTACAGGATCTAAAAGCAAAAAACGCAAATTTTATATTGCCTAAAAGTATATTATGATCGACTACTTACAGTAAACTATATGTTATTGTAAAATATATGTTATTCTTCAGGATATAATAATATGCTCGTTAGATAGTGTGTTGAAAACATAATACAACTAATTTGAAACAGAAAAAAAATATGAAGATACCTCTAAAAACTTTCTTTTTACAATAAAAACCATACATAGGTACATCATTCTGATTTTTTTGTCAGATTATTCTACATGCAACATAATAAAGCACTAGTGTTTTAATTTTTTGGTCCAAACAATAGTTTTTTTTTTTGTAAATAGATAATTACTTCATATTTTGCAATAAATTACCAGCGTTGTGTCATCGCGCTTCTCTTTTCTTTCTATGCAGTCCGACAAAGACCGCGCTTTAGACCATGTAGTCGCCAAAATGAAAAAATGAAAAACATAGGGACACAGTATATATATCCTTCTTATTCTGTTTATGAAACATCTTTTAAATTTGTCTAATATTGGACGAGAAAATAGACGAGAGCCAAACCTCGAAATATGACTTTTTACTTAGGCTTTTTCAAAAAGTCTTTCCGAACGCATTTCCTCTTAACATCGCGCTAGGTCTGTTAGGAGCCAGGCAAAAAGAAAAAAGTTATAACGAACGCGAAAACGAAGTAATAGCGGGCAGGCGATGCGATGCGATGGCGTGGGTCAGGAAAACAAGAAATTTCTCCCGGACGAACTCGCGGGTAGAAGCTAGTTTAATATGAAAGCCAAAATCTTGAGCCCCATCAATTCTTCCAACCTTCACAAATTCCCTCCAGCAATATTCCGGAAAGCGAATTATACGCAATAATTCATAAGAAATAATATGCAAATCAAATAAATAAATGACCGCTCAGCCAACCTTGCTGGTGCCTTTGAAGGCTAAGTATTTCGTAACAGCATTAGCTCGACTGGAAGTTTCGAAACACCTGTTCCGAACCGTGGCGGTGCCTTATTACAAGTTGATTCTGATTAGACTTTATAATAACAAGTTTATTTTAGGGCTGAAGCTTTCCCGCGACATGATGTAAAAAAACTGCATACACTATTATTATTCCCTTGGGTTAATTTTAAAGTGGGCTTACTTTAAAAAGCATAAGCACCCACTGCTGGGACACAGACCTCCTTTCTTCGAGACTGAGTGGGTGTAACCTACCACGCGGGCCCAGTGTGGGTTGGTAGATGTCACATGTTTTCTAATTTTTGGTTCTAGAACATGCTGGTTTCCTCACGATGTTTTCGTTCACCGTTTTGAGAGGAGTGGTGTTTAAATTATTTACACAAAGTAACGTGCCTGTCTGGGTTCGAACCTACGACTTGTAAGCCGGGGCCGTTACCACTGGGTCACCACTGCTCCTTGTAAGTCCAAGTAAGCTTTTACAAAATTAATAGCTAACAGAATAAACAATAACAAAATCATAGTTTGTTTAGGACGCACCTTGTTTAAAGTAACAACTAATTTACTTCAGATTTGTTATGTCAAGTCCGCTTATTAAGTTGATCATGGATGACTCACTTCAATGTATTTATGTCCAATGTCCAAAACAATGTTTTGAATGTCCTTTAATAATATTTGAAAATCAATAAGCATAATGTATTATTTACTCTATAAATATCGGGAAAGTACCCTTCCAATATCAATAAATAAGTGTCCACCTAAAAATATAATCAATACACATAAGTCAATAATGTGTCTGAAAAAAAGGTAGTGCAAGATAATAAATAGTATCCTAAACGAGTGTTGGACGTACACTCGTACAGGGAATAAACATGACCTTAATAAGACAGTTCATTGCACCCTTGTAACATTGCCCATCTTTAACAGTCAAAATGTATGCATTTTCTAAAATATTGGCTAAAAAACGATAAAACAAGGTTGGGAAGCCGTTATGTAGATAATATGCCTATATTAGCTACCTTCACAGGCGAAGAATCATCATTATTTTATTAGATTCTCTGAATTTTCTTTTGTCTTTTTTAAATCTGGAAAAGCTTAAGTGAAAAGTTACACATACACAGGCAAAGTTGCGATCAATATTATTAGTACCAATTTGAAATGTTTAATTAATAAAATGCTTCCGTCAAATCAAGAATTCCTAATAGTAATAAAAACACGCCTATATTATTTGTAAACATTTTATATTGTAGCTGTTTATTGTCCCATAATAAATAAAATAAAATAAACACGCGGAACTGTGGCAACCTTCGAATTAGTTCTTTTTTTTTTACCTTTTAATACAAGGGCGTTGTCAAAGTTTCCAATCGCTGATGGCCGCGATAAAGCCTGTCTTAACTCCCAAGTGAAAATGTTGAAGTAAAATAATATTTCACCAGTTATGTTTAAGTCCTATGTAATAGGGGGCGAGCCTATTGCCAACAACCGGGCACAAATCTAGGCTCCGGGCTGCTACTGAGAAATTCCAGATAACAAAAAACCCAATAACACTTTGCCCGATCAGGGAATCGAACGCGAGACCTCATGTTTAGCAGGAGCCCTTGCGACCACTAGACCAACGGGGCAGTGTAAAAAAAACAAAATTTCCAAAAAGAGAAATAAGTCCCTATTTCTACGTTTAAAAAAATTGCTGGTTCCTTAATTTTCTAGAATCAACAGATGATGATTCTAGAAAATTAGTGAACCAGTAATGTTTTCAGCTCTTTTTTTTTTACAGAACATACATCAAAGTTCTGCATAATAAACTAAAATATGAAATGCGTTGTGTGCGTACTGTCAAATACCTACGTAATGTTTTGGCAAAACATAAAATTTATAGAGTTGTTAATACCGCAGGGAACAGAATAAATTATCATTTTTATTGCAATGGTGTCGCGTTCTTTATTGTTGTATGTTTTACGTTATTTATGTACTGTTAAAAATATTCTGCTGTTATTTTACACAGTGTTCTGTGGTGGATGGTTGAGTTGTGATCATCATCTGACTTAAACCTCAAAGTAGTCTTCAAACTACCTTTACCTGCTGACCGATTCAATTTCTTAACAGCCATGAGCTATTCTAGTATAACTTCATCATCATCATCTGCCTGCCTTTTCCCAACTATGTTGGGGTCGGCTTCCAGTCTAACCGGATGCAGCAGAATACCAGTATTTTACATGGAGCGACTGCCTATCTGACCTCCACAACTCAGTTACTGGGTAAGACTGGTTGTCAGACTTTCGGGCTTCCGACTACCCGTAACAACTGTCAAAGATCCATGAATGGCAGCCGGGATCAACGGCTTAACGTGCTTTCCGAGGCACGGATTCTAGTATAACTTAAATCTATAAATACATTCAGTCATGATTTTGCTTAAAAGTTTAGGCAAAAGTGTTTTACTGTTTTACTTCACACATTTTCCCGCTCTCGCGTGTAATAATTTCTCAGATTCCTAACGGGGTCAGACTGAGATCTCTAACAGTAAAGAAATGCGTGTCAGTAATAACATAACGAGTTTACAAGATTGCAAGTGAATAAGTAAACATAATTGGATAAACGACTGAAGAAGGCATTGGACACGTGACTCCCACAAATAAGGAGTGGAAACTTCGAGAAACAATAAATTTCAAAATGATAACTGTGACTAATGATGAGACACAATTACTTTTTCTATTGTTATAAATCAAATTTTGATTTCTTCATAGCTGAGAGATGTAATGGTATCTTGTTTATGGGAGCTTGAGGCAGCTTACAGTACGTGTACGGTCGATTTATCTTGGCAAGTCTGAACTTCGCGCAGAAGGCTGCGCAGTAAGATTTTTTAGGAACCAAATGGTGACATGAGGCGAGTGTGAGTGAGAGAACATGCGCGAAAGTTCTTAGTGCCTATGTTCAGACTTGCCAAGATATTTCGGCGGAGTGTGGTACGGTACCAGTCGGATTTGAAAAAATCTTTTTGTATTTGATAGCCCAATTTTTGAGGAAGGATTTAACATCACGCTATGATCCTTAGGAACCGAGCAAAAAGAAAAAATGTCAGAAATAACGCTAAGCAAAAACGAAGTAATAGCGCGGGCAGGCGATGAGATGTCACGCGGACGAAGTCGCGGGCAGAAGCTAGCGAAATGTAAAGATCATAAGGTCTTACTAACGAACGTCATACAAAAAGAAGTCGGTTAAAAAAATGACCGATTGTATTTGCAGGACCTACAAAAAGTATGACGTACGTGAGCGCGCTAAAAGTTATTTATTTACTCATTTGTGTGCAATACAAGTTCAATGCTGACAAAGATGTATCGAAGATGATGTCAATGTCAGAGAAATAAACACAATCTTAAAGAATCTTTTAAAACAACAAATAGACATAGAAACTAGTTCTACTTTGTCTAACGAATTCTAAAATCGGGTAGATAATATTTAAAATCCTTGGTAAAAATGATAATGAGATTTTTAATAACAGTCCTATCTTGTAGGTATTATACCTATGTAGTTTTATGTAAATTATGCAACAGGTTAAAATGTTAAAACTATGCAACAAGGTCTGCCAAAGAGCAATGGAGCGCAGTACACTAGGCGTTATATTAACGGATCGTGTTCGAAACACAATACTGCGCTCCAAAACAAAGATAGCTGACGTGGCTCAAAAGGCTGCTGAACTTAAATGGGACTGGGCAGGACATGTCTGCCGCATGCCGGACAAACTGTGGGCCTAAATAACGCCCTGAGACAGTGAGGCGGGGTCGCGGCAGATTGGAGATCGCGGGACGAGCTGGATAGGTTCCATCAAAACTGGAAAGAGGACGCGCGGGCTCACGAAAGATGGAAGGACTGGAGGGAGGCCTTCGCCCAGGAGTGGGAAAGCGCAGGCTAAAAAAAAAAATCCACAGTCTGCGATCAATAGTAGGAGATAAATTTTGTATGACATAATCTTATAGAGGAACAGGGTGTAAAGTTCACTCATACTCTATAGAAAAGGGAGGATACTCCGACCAGACGGGTGTTGTGTCAGGCGGGCAACTGCCCGACGATTCATGTCGGGCCGATGTATCTATCACATGAGTAGAAAAACGGAAGTATCTATGCTAGTCGCGCGGTAAACTCTGCTTGCGAGATGCAGGATTTTGCGTGACGTAAGTATGACGCGTCGTTCGCAAGTGGCGTTGTAGATACCGCTACAATCTTATTGATCCGGCTATAATAATAAAGCTGAGTCTGTTTGTTTGTTTGAACGCGAGAATTGTTTAATCTCTGGAACGACCAGTCGGATTTGATACTAATTGCATTTTCATTTGATTGCCCAATTCTTGAGGAAGATTAACATCACTCTACGTCCCTTTCCTACTTCTATGTTTTGTCGTATATTTTTAGACTAGCTGCGCCCCGCGGTTTCACCCGCGTAAATGTCGATGTCGTGGGAATATCGGGATAAAAAGTAGCGGAAAAATGCAATATATTACGAAACAAGCATTATTTGGTTATTCCTTAAACTGCCATGTTTAATAAAGTATAACTCGGAACGGACTAAGATTTGGAACTTGGTGCCATAATAACTTTTGTTCAGCTCAAAAATACCTATCCAACGATGTATAACATCTAGCTATTGGAGGGTGGGACGAAAGCATCATCCTTTCTCTTTTGAATTTATAAATATGATCGTGAATATCTAGGTTGACTAACGAATACCCAGAATTGAATGTTACATAAAATTGGAAAGTTTAGGTAATTTACTGTCTAACCTCACAGATAATCGTTTCAATAACCTTAGTAGAAGTTATGTCTTTATTAGAGAAATTAATACTTTATTTAGTTAATAATTTATGGGCAAAATCATAGAAGAAATTGATTGATTTTGTAATTTTTTGATTTTTCTAGAATATCATAGAATTCGGAACAAAAATGTCACCTGAGTCATTTTTTCTTCAGCGGGATTATCTGAAAGGGTTACCGGTTACCGCTGGCGCGGAACATAAAGGGCTAAGGAAGGAACATGGGTGGGTTTTATTCAGTAAGAGTCTGGCACTCCCTTCCGCTCCACCCAGAGCGGGAGGGATCATTTGATGACTTCCCACCCGAAAAATAAAAAAGGCATTTTTTCTCACCACAGTAGTAAGAAAAAAGTGTGTGATCATGATTAAGCACCATTTTCGAGCATTAAAGGTATGGAGAGTATGGGACATGCTTGTGGTTTCGGGCAAAGAAGTGATTTAGGCATAGATACAAAAACAAGAAAATGCAACCCAAGAGAAACATACACGTCGTTAATATAATTGTATAATCCATCAAACAAAAAATGTCGACCAAATCAACTTTCACTGGTGTGTGATCGAAAATTCGAGATCACTAAGTGATGCTATAGAAAGTTTTTGTGCTGCCACTGCGCAGGCTCGATAATGCATGTTATATGCATGATACTGTGTGCATGCTTAGGCTTACTCATATTATGATACTGAGCTGATACTGATAAGCGAGGTGTGTTGGTGTATCATTTTAGTGTGACAGAAATTAAAATATTGTGCTAAAATATTGAATAATTTATTATAAATATGTTATTGTGTTTATTTTAAAGATGTAATGTAGAATGTTCAAAATAACTTAGGGGAAACAAATTGGCAAATCGAAAACCTCTATAATGAACACCGGGTCAAAAATCTATCAATAACATTACAAATTACAGAGATAAATGCAATTAGAAATAAACTGTCAAAACAATATATCACATATTTTTCCTTATATAAAGTAAATAAATGAGTAATGGGGTAATTAACCGAATATTTTCAAAGGCATCAAGAATTCAACACAGTATATTTAAAAGTCAAACAAATAATTATTACTCAAACTGAATGTCAGTAAGTGTGAACACCAACTACAGGAAATTAAAGTTCAGACGCCAATTTCTTAAGAAACTACCATTAACTATTTTTAAATAAAAGAAAACAAGAGACCACAGAGAAAACATTCTTCCTTTTGACATTTTAATGAGGTTTACACCTACTTCATCAGGTTCTGATCATCATTACTGCCGGGTTCCTCAAGGTCGTAAGGAAACAAGAAATGTCAGAACTTACATTATTCGTTTTTTTTAAGAATATATCCTTTAAACATTACAAAGGATATCAATGAATAATGATATTGTTGTGTTCTCACGATCAAGGATAATGACGATGTATGAGTTGAAAATTAACTGCATTTATTATCTTGAGCTGAAGACTAATGGCTTTTATTTCCCTGATTTGTGAAGATTTTCACAACACAGGGATGAGAGAATCCTAGTGTGAGGTCTAGGATTTCAATCCTTTTGAATGTAAACTTTACTAAAGAAACGTGTCGTCAGAAGACCGAAAGTCTGACAACCAATTTTACCCAGTAACTGGGTTGTAGGGGGCAGATAGGCAGCCGCTCTATGTAAAATACCGATATTCGGTTAGACTGGAAGAGACTTTTCCCAACATAGTTGGGAAAATGCTAGGCAGATGATAACATAAACTTTGACGTAAGTTTGACACTAGTCACGCGTTGAACATTTGTGGTAGGACCCTTAGTTTTATTTGCTGTTGATGCCAATATGTAAAAAAAAACACTATTAAGTAGTAACGAGTACTTACATAGGTACATAACCATAAGACCATGACCCCAAAGACCCTGAATAAGATTCCCAGATGAAGGAAAAAATTATAATAATATGCCTATTAAATTTACATCTACTTCACTCAAATTATTCAATATTTCAAGAGAAAAATGTAAATGATACAAAAATTGCATTGTTTTAAAAAACAATTACGCACAATCACGGGTACAGGAAAACCTTCAAGATAAAAAATTATAATGATGAGGTAAGTATAAAAAAAAATCAGATTATCAAAAACGAAATTACTACTTATATTTTGATAAAATCAAATACCTATTTAAATCAATGTTAAATATTCCAAAATAATCGTGGACTTATCTAAAGCATTCGATAATGGTTAGCTTATCCATATTTTATCGATTTTACATAGGATAATATTATTATTATTATATTGTAGCGGTATCTACAACGCCACATGCGAACAACGCGTCATACTTACGTCACGCAAAATCCTGCATCGCGCAAGCAAAGTTTACCGCGCAACTAGCATAGACAACGGCCCGACAATGGCCCGACATGAATCATTGGGCAGTTGCCCGCCAGACACCATACCCGTCTGGTCGGAGGATCCTCCCTTTTCTATAGACTATGAGCGAAATTTACACCCTGTTCCTCATACATCTATAATATTTATAATGACTGGTTGGTAGTCTGTTTATGCATGTGATGCGGAGGAAATGTCGTGAGGATAGATTCGAGTATGTAGTTTTGGCAGACCAAAAACAGGAGCCCGAAGAATTGCCAAACTTAAGTGGCAGTGAGCAGGTAACATTGCTCGCAGAACAGATGGCCGATGGGGCCAAAAGATTCTGAAGTGGCATACGGCGCACCGTAAGACGTAGTATTGGAAGGTCTCCCACAAGGTGGACCGACGATCTCGTAAAGGCTGCAGGAATCCGCAGGATGCGAGAAGCACAGGACCGGTCAAAGTGGCGGTGATTGGGGGGGGGGGGGGGGGCTATGTCCAGCAGTGGACGTCCTTCCGGTGATGATGAAAAAGAGTCGAATTTACTGTGTGAAAGATGATGGCTAGTAGGGGATAGAATAAGAAATGAGTACATAAAAAGAAGTTTGAAAGTGGCACCGGTAACTGAAAAGTTGTGTGGAAATCGGTTGTCATGGTATGGGCCATGTGTTACGGAGAAATGAGGAAAATGTCGTGAGGAGAGTTTTGAGTATGGATGTCGATGGCTATAAGAGTAGGGGAAGACCAAAGAAACGATGGATGGAATGTGGGAATGATGATATGGTTAGAAAGGGGGTGACTACCGAGATGATGACTAATAGATGTATGGAATAAGACGATTTTGTGCGCACACACCAAATATATTTGGAGGCAAGAGAATTATGATAAGGTAGTGTGCTTAAAAGATAGTAATTTTTCGGTATGCACAAGTTTGACTTAAAACAATTTTTGAATATTTTTAGCAATTTCATTTCAAAATAAAAAGCCTTGAGTTATACAACTAGATTCTAGATTGTAAAGTGAAACGTTACTCAAGCTTCTGTCGTGCATTTCGTAAAGTTTCCTAAGAGTGAAACAGTTTTTACACAACCAAATAAATTTAATTAATTATTGATATAATAATAAGATGATTATAATTAATGATTTCATTGATATTATAATTCTGTAAAGTCATTGTTACGGTCGCGAATCATATTTTGATCAACATACAACCTGACACTGACCTGTAAATTGCAAAAACTTTAGCAAATTTGTATTTCGCGGGCTTACCCTGGCGATTTAATGAAGCCAAAAGTGAGTTCATGCCTTTAAGAAGGTATTCATGCCAGCATTAAATATCTCTAACGTGATGTGACCGTGGATATCAGTCATTTATGAAAATCTTACAACAATAGACTATAGAAAAACCAGTTTTTTTCTACCACCCATCAGTCTAACATCCTTGTCAATTTAAACATGTTTTTACTTGAGTTTTTACTGCAATGTGTGCGTACCTACATCTTACATAACCTACTTGGTAATTAATTTTATAAGAAATCAGAAGGCAAATTCCCGTAATTAAAAACGTGCAAAATCTGGTCGCAATCTCATCTCACCGACAATCAATGTCAAAAACTTGTCAAAAATTTAGTAAAGGTAGAGGTATTTTTGACAGATTGAGACTGAGATCAGACTGTGAACGTTCATTGGGACACAATGAAAAACAACACAGAACACTTGGGAAACATTGAACTTTTTGGATCAAAAGGCCAGAAAATACTTCTCAATATTGCAACAAATTTACGATTTATGTTATACGGACCTTTGATAACCTTTAATAAAGAGTTACTAACTATAATTAAAAAAAAAAAAACATGTCAATAGGGCAATATTATTAACTAATCCTGCAATTTATATCTAACGAGTCTTTAATAAAGTCTAGAATAGAAGACCGTTAAGCTAATATCATCGCATGAAGACATTAATCAAATGTCATCTAATGCAATACTATTAACACTACGTAAAAAATATTCGTACTGATAAAATTATAACGTATGCAAAATTATAACGTATGCTAAATTCACTGTTACTGCAAGAAGGATTAAAGAAATATCACTCAATACTCTTATAGATCCCCGTTGGTCTAGTGGTCGCAAGCGCTACTGCAAACCACGAGGTCCTGGGTACGAATCCCAGGTTGGACAAAGTGTTATTGGGTTTTCCGTCTGGAACTTTTCAGTAGCAGCCCGGAGTCTGGATTTGTGTCCAGTAGATGGCAAAATAATAACAGCCGCATAGGTCGATCGATCAGGTTAAGCTACGCTTGCCGCAGTTGGTCTGTAGATGGGTGACCATCTTTACATACCGTGACCCCTCCGTGCCTCGGAAAGCACGTTAAGCCGTTGGTCCCGGCTGTCATTCGTGGATCTTTGACAGTCGTTACGGGTAGTCAGAAGCCCGAAAGTCTGACAAGCGGGTATCGTATTACCCAGTAACTGGGTTGTGAAGGTCAGATAGGCAGTCGCTCCATGTAAAATACAGGTATTCAGCTGCATCTGGTTAGACAGGAAGCCGACCCCAACATAGTTGGGAAAAGGCTAGGCAGATGATGCGATGGCAATAGGTACACTCGCCCACCATTACACGGGACTTATACATAACTGGCGAATTGTGGGTGTAGGTACTATACTATAGGTAACCTTTGCCTAACCTTTCGGGAAAATACTACTATACTGTGTTGTTAAGCTATATTTACTTCTATAGAGGAACGTGCCGCCAACATCGGCGATACCTGTCTTGGAGCGTATTGTGGTGTGTGTACTGCGAGGCTGAAGTGGGACTGGGCGGGTCACACTTATAGGATGCATCCAGACAGATGGGCCAAGGTCGTCACACAGTGGGTGCCTAAAGACGGGTGTCGTCACCGAGGCAGGCCTAAGAAGCGCTAGCGTGACGATTTAGACTCGTTCCTAACCGACTGGACGGAGAAGGCACAGCATAAGGAAATGTGGAAGAAAATGGGGGAGGCCTTTGCCCAGCAGTGAAAAAAAAATATATATAAGTAGTGGAACGTAAGATTAAACCAGATTTGAATGCGGCTATACAAGAATAGATGGAAGCATTTACAGCTGGTTATTATCAAACTAGACGTAAATGTCTGCTAACATGGAATGATAACACTAAAATTTAAGGTCTACCTACTTTGAAAACCATGGAATTCTTCCTATCTCGTATCAGCACGAATCTACATGAGAACATACAGCTTATGCCGTAGTCAAAATAAAAATTGCTGCCCGTCAGCAAGTTGGACTTCAAAAGTATCGCTCGCTATACGTAAGTAGATGCTATTTTAATGTAACAAGGAATATAACTATCAGATATGGAATCGCTCCATGTAAAACACTGAGGGCCAATTCTCTGTCTGATCTCAGTCTCACTGTAAGAAATACCTCTAATTTCCTTACATTTTTGACAAGTTTTTGACATTGATTGTCGCTGTCTCGCTGAGATGAGATTGCGACTAGATTTGAATGTTTTTAACTACGGGAATTGGCCTTCTAGTATTCAGCTGCATCTGGTTAGACTGGGAGCCAACCCCAACATAGATGAGAAAAGGCTAGGCAGATGATTAAGGAATAGAAACTATAATGACGTATGAAAGGAAATGGGTATTACTAACCACGAGAACATTCGATAGTTAAGAATCTACAAATTGTTTGGTTGGATAAACAATTAACATAATTCGCGAATAAAATCTTTCCGCTCGTAAAATCTTTATGATTAAGACATGTATTGTCAATGGGGCATTGAATTTAAATTCAGCTATTAATAGTAATTTTATTGCAGATCATTTTAATGTCATTCATCACGTTTTCCAAAAGAAGATTGGAATTTTATTGATTTGATTTTATTTTTTTTGTAAGTAGGTTTGTACACACACTTTTACACAATCATGTTTTTTTAAAACTAGATGAAGTCGGCGTTTCCTATCTGACTACTCTGAGAAGAAAGGCCGAAACAAACTCAGAGGTCACAGTCTCTTTTAAAGTCCAGACATAATCTTGGTCAGGTTCTAAGAAGACCATGTAGATCGATGTCTGAGGTGGTCTTTTGAGGAAAGAACCACACAGATTGAGAGGACCTGTCCGTTTCCAGTCAGTGCACGCATTTGTCAAAAATCGTGCAGCTCAACTCAAATATTTAACTTTAATAGACACTAATGCAACACACTATAAAAATTGCATTGTGAACCCTCCTGATAAACTCAAAAAATGGTTCAACAAATAAAAGCAAAGTAAGACTTTCTATACAATCATTATACTCTTCAAGAGTCTCTGTAATAAGTAATATAACATATCCGTCATATGGCGGATGGAAACTTATAATCATTTCAAGGACCAGTCATGCATAATCAAAATAAACACACGCTTAGAACTGGAGTTCAAGTAATAACAGAAACAATAGCAAACCGAGGAAAGAAGGTCAGTAACTCATCAATTATAAAAACTTCACGTTCTGTTCCACTCCGTTAATCATTTAATTTATAGCTGACTGTGAGAAGGCAAACAGCTGATTCATACAATTTTATTTTATTCTTGACCGATATAATAATTTGAACGAACATTCTCATCAAGTTTACTTGAGTTTTCGATAAAGAAATAACAACATTCTGAACTATGAACTTCTAAATGTAGTCGTTTAGATGAGCATAGAAACAATCATGTTTATCAAAGTTATCAATCACAGCAGTTTTTTCCTCATCAACAAAACACAAAGTCATCTTATTATAGACGAGAACGATTAAAATAACTAATAAATATAAATAAACTGTATACGTACCAAAAACCTTGTCCAATTAGAAAAAAAAACCCACAGAATAGAACCACCACTACCACAACACTACCGACGGATTAGATTATCAGAACTGTTTGAATCGTGAACCGGTATCAACGCGTGCGTGGCTCTTCGCGGCTGCAAAACGACTGGCGCTGGGAATCGACTTGAGACTTGAAAATCTCCGAATACTTCTTGAAGGCAACGTAGGTTGTTTTGTATGTATGATTTCGCTATATAACAAAGGACTTTTGGCTACAAAAAACTCAGTTACAGTTTTGCATGGCCTATCCCAACAGCACTTATTACCACAATAATTCCAGGTAAGCTTTTAAGTAGTAACAAAGTCAGTACTACCTTAGATGTTTTTGTCTATTTCCTAGCTTTTTATTATTGGGTTAAATAATTATCCTACCAGATGATATGCAAGGTCATGGTCGTTTGTAAGATGATATATGGCTATAAAGGGGGTTACTACTGAGATAATAGGTATGTATGGCAGAAGACATGCTCGACGAGAAATACATGGGGATATGGGACGAAGAATGCATGATGATAATGGTATAGGGCATGAAGATTTTGACGACTAGACTTTGGTGATGAAGAATTTGAGAAGATGATGGTGGCTAGAAAAGGTGACTACTAAGATTATGGCTAATACAGATGAATGGAAGAATAAGACATGCTACTGGGATAAAGGCAGGGGAGCGACGAATGATGACGATTGTATTCACGGACATGATTATGGTTTTTATGACTAGATGGTCATCTATCAACCGGCCAAATGAACCACGTGTAGCTTGCAAGGTCGTGATGCTAATGTGTTTATTTAAGTCGTGTGCGCAAGTCTTGACGAATTTAGGATACTTTGAAGCGGAATCAATAAAATTAATTGCAATTAGTTATAAGTTACACAATGAGCTTCTGATTGCAAGCATTCCGTAATTACTGATAAAGTGGAATATGAGCAACACATTCCTCTATTTGTAGTGTAACTGATTAAAATATGTATTTCAATGTTCACGTAGGAAGATAATCTGATAAAGCCAGAATATTAATTATAATATCTGTAATTAACAGTGCTTGATCTGAAATCGAAGGTCTAATGACAGTTGAGTTGATAATTACTAATCCAGCTAACAATTTTGCAGGTGATAATAATGTTAACGTGTTTTTTAATGATTTGACAATGAACTTTGTAAATCAACACGATTTGATTAGCGTTGAAGGCTCTGAATTCATTTCTGACAATTCTAGTTTTACGACCTTAAATGTTTTTTATGCGAACATATTTCTTAGAATTTTACTGTTTGTGTTTACGAAATCAAAGTCAGATGGTAGCCTTTGATTTGTGTACGAGTATTAAAATTTATCCTCCAGCGGTTGCTTAACTTTGATCAAAACATTATTTTTCATAAATACCTTTGTTTAAAATAATAATAATAAAATATAATAAAAATGTAAGTTTCTTAATTCCTCCATTTTGAACTCCAAAAATGCAAACGACTAAATATCTTAAATTTTCTCGGAGAAAGTTTTACGTTTGATGCATAACCTTCTCTCAGAGATGCATAAAGCCGTTATCAGACCGCTAGTCACCATAAATATAAAGGTTTATAGAGCGCGAGTTAATTACCTCATCAAAACACTAGAAAACTTGTTAGATATTCTGACAAATTAAGGTGGGTACCGAGTGACGACGTCAAAGGCCAAACAACTACCGGACAACAAATTCAAAGCACAAAAACTCTCACGGTTGACTAGAGTTTGGCTGATGAAGCGTAAACATTTCTCATTGGAAAAATACATTAACTTTTAGATAGCAGTAAATTTTAATAAGTACTTGAAGAAATATCAGTGGTGCATGGAATTTCTGCGAGATGTAGGTGTAAGGATGAGCTAAGATGAAACTACAAACTCTAATGAGTTGGAGAAATCGCGTTGAGAGCATTGATTTTTTAAAATTTGATGATGTAAAGACCAGCTAAGGTGAAAATGCAAACTCAAAACAGTCTGCTAATAAATGTACTGAAAGTTATATCAATGAAGACACATTAGGTAGACGAGGAAAAAACAAACGACCAAAAATATATATAAAGGACCAACCTAAGTCATTCAATTAATTCAATACCATTACTATTCTTGAGATTCTCAAAAAACAAAACCACATAAGCAGCTCATCTGTGTTCAGTGCAGTTAATTCTAAGCCATTTATGAGCGACCTCATTGACGTCATAGCGTAATGATATATCGGCGGGTGTCGAATTGACGATAACGCCTTACGCACGCTGAATACAGATAACTATGTTTATAAGTTTCTACCGATTGATTCAAACGCACTTTGGGTCATTAAATAAGAAGCTACAGAAGGCTAGTACATGGATAACACCAACATCGACTCGGACAACGCATCGTTTGGAGTACTACTACTAACACATCACAATCAGAAGATGCAGCTGAAACAAACCATTTTATCATTGGACCATGATGTTCCGTGAGTTGTTCTTTAGCCTTCTAAAAAAACTTACTTGACAAAACCATTTAATCGGCCCCTTATTCAAAACTTGCTTCACCCACGTCTGGAGGAGGAGACCCTAATTTGAACAGATATCAACATTCAACTGTCGTTTATATATAACAAACTTTTGCTGCAGATTAAAATCCTTGTTAGCGATGTTATCATTTCATTTTACGTTAAAAAATTGCGTGACTTTCCACCGTAAGAAATGGTCCTTCTGTACTGTCTATATATGTGTCGAAGTATTGCTTCTCTTAATAACATAAGAGGCACGTGATGCATCGGTACTGTCGTACTGACCGAGTTCACTTGTGAGTATTCACGAGAATGGAATCTGGTTTGCACTCGAAACCTTGTTAAAGAGATCGATAATATTATGTACGCAGATGGAACCGATATTACGGATACTTTTGTAGTTGAGGGAAAATTAAAGCCAAAACCTAGACATAAAGGTCTGCAACGTAATACGCAGGAAGCGAGGTAATCAATACTTCTTGCTCCTTTCCTTGCCAATTTATGACAGAGGAAAGCCGAAGCAAAAAAATATACCAAAAAAAAATGTCATACCGTTTCATGAAATTCCTATTTCGATCTACTTTTCTATTATGAGCTTCATGCGAATTAGCGAGTTGAGCAATGAAAATTGATGCACTGCTAGCAATGTTGTGACTATAGAGTGGTTGTGTTTTGAATTTTCGAAGGGAAGCCGGTGGGAATCGAGTTGTATGGTACCTTCGCCACTGCTTGCTGGTGATGTGAATACCATAGAACTAACAGTTGTTTCAAGGCTATTCGGAATGCAGCAAATTAATGATTCAACTAAACAATCTACTTAAGAAAAAACCTTCACAAATAACAAATTAAAATAACAACACGCAGCCCAATTACTGTTGTTGTGTTACTCAACCCAATTAGAACAACAAATATGATTACTATCAATAAGAAATCTGAAGAATTCGGCAGCTCTTACTGAATCATAAAAGCCAATACTACATACATAGTAAAGACCTGCTACAGCTATAAAATTATTCAAGACTTGGTCACGGTCACAATTTACAATATACTCGAGTTTACGTCGAATGGATTTAACCAAGCTTTTTAACAGTCACGTTCAACCTATTTTCGGCAGAACCACGAACAACGCATTATGGTTTGGAGATTTACCTTAGCGTAAATTTTGTTATGATTGCATCTGCAGTTTGTGAATATCTTGAGATTGAACTGAACGTAAATATGTTATTTCTGGTGGAGTAAGCAGAGCCGATTGATATAGATACTATTGTACATATTATACAATTTGCTGATGTGGATTGGAAAATCTGCAAAATAGAGCAGCAATTTTTTTTGTAACCGACGCAAAATTTTAACGCTACGGGGTCTAAAATCATGTGCTAAATTCATGGTTATAGTTTGCGCGTCGATGCCACCTGCCACCTGCCTGTGCTTGGATGAGGTCAGTTAAAGTTGCTGACATGGAAATCAAACAAAACGAAGATAGAAGACCCCTATGTAGGAAATGAAAAAAGAAGAAACAAAACATGATAGGAGCTATTTACCTCTTTTATCGTGCCACATCGATACTCTGAGCTGCTTTTAAACTTCTTGTTATTATGTTAAGTCCTCAGTATTATCATAATGAAGTAACGGATACATGTTATTTTGTAAATGTCTGTGTCAAGGCTTTTTAGTCAGGCTTTTTATACACGAAAATATTTAATTTAAACTTAAAAGGTACTTAACAAGTTTATAAATAACAGCTAAAAATAGAAGTTGCAATTAGCACCTTCAAATATTTTTATTTTATTGAAGCTGTACTTTGATCCAAAAGCTTTTACAGACATTCTAAAAAGACAAAAGTCATCGTCATACAGACACAGAAAAGCTTTAAGATTATTGACAATTGAAATTCCGCTACCACAACTTTGCTGACTGATTAATCTTTTCATCGCAACATAAACTATTGTGCTCTTTTATAATTTCTAATGAATGTGACGATATTATCGTGGACGTCCACGGCATCATGATAGCATAGGGAAGTAAAATGCATGGATATATATCAAGACGCTTTTAAATTTCCGTCCACAATAACGTTATAATTTGCACGTATTTCCATACATGACGGACGTGGACGTCCACGATAATATCGTCACGTTAGAAATTATAAAAGCGCACATCCTCGAGCTGTCACGATTAGGCTGAAGAGTAACAAGCAGAAAACTATAGGATTACTCGCAGAAGCAGTGAAAGAGCCTCCTCCACAAGACCACTACTGCTTTAGCCTATGAGAATATACATTTTATTTTACAAGAGATATAGACAAGATGGATGGACTGGGTGAAAGCTGATATGGCTAGAAAGGGGACCAAGATGACGACTAATAGAGAAGTATGGAAGAAAAAGACATGTTGCGCCGACCTCAAATAATTTGGGATATGAGCCCGGAGAATGATGATGAAGGATAGTGACAAAAGAAATGATGGTTGTGACTGTCTAAAAGATACAAAGGTGACCACTAATAGAGAAGTATGGAAGAAAAAGACATGTTGCGCCGAACCCAAATAAATTTGGATAAGAGCAGGAGACTGATGATGATAATGAAATATAGTGACAAAAGAAACGATCACAGCGACACAATAACTGATCCACCGTTAATCATAAAAAGAAAGCTTCTGAAAATTCACACTGTCGTGTTAAATAACGGTCAACTAATCACACAAATTCGCTAAATATGAATGTTAGTCGAGTAAATATATACAATTTGAGCTATTATTCTCATCAATTTGCAATTTCGACTAGACAGCATCTTGCCACAACAGCAACTTTGTCCATGGGACCAACCTCATTGCCACAACAGCAACTTTGTCCATGGGACCAACCTCATTGCCACAACAGCAACTTTGTCCATGGGACCAACCTCATAAAATGTATCGAACGGCTGATTATTTTTTGATTATGATCTGGGTCCCATAGAGTTGTTAAGTCTGATGGTCTGTACTCGTATCACACCCTTGAATATGATCACACTTTTCTGATGCATGCCGTATAAATCTACTGGTAATCTATGGGTAATGGGGCAATGCAAACTTTTTTTTTGTTATATCGCACTGACCTTTATCATTAAGCAAACTCGTATTAGCTTCCTTGTAATTATGACACGTTTTATTTATTGCTGTTCAAATTAATGTATTTTAGATATTATGGTGCCACAAATAAAAACATGTCATTACCAAAGTACTTGTTGGTAAAGCTGTAATCTTCCTAACATTAAATGATCAATCCTTATCCTTACATAGTATAAAACAAAATCGCCGAAATGCACCAAATTGGATAATTCCTTTTTTGTTGTGTTCGGTATTACCAAGACAAGGTTTGTATGAAAGAAAATTTAGGAAATTCTAAAAAAAAACATTCACCCGTGCGAAGCTGGGACGGGCCGCTAGTAAAATATAAGCAATATTAGGAGGCATGACTCACACGCATCAATAACAACATTCCGGGCTTCCCAACTTGCATCTTTACTCAATATATGTCTTTCTTTGGTTTGCCCCCAATCCCGGATTCAATTGAAGTAATCTAATGACACATTATTCGTTACTCTTATATTATAGTGGTTAAGCTCGTCACAATTTCACACCATCTTCAAAACAGTTGTTTATCGTAATTTATCCGTCTGTTAAATAACTATCCTGTATTGTGCCACTGCAGGGATCTGATCGTCTGATTTTTTTTGTAGCCTTCGTTGTGTGACCCTGCTGGGCTAATGCCTCCCCTTTCTCCTTCCAAAGCTCTCTGTCCTTTGTGATTTCCGGCTGCTTCTGCCCTGTCTGTTACTAAATATCCTCTGCTACCCGTTCTTCCTGGGCACATAACTCCCCCCAACTATGTGAGACTACACAAAATTCTTCCAAAAAAGAAACAAATTAGTAATGGCAACCGCCAAAACAGTGTACAGCAAAATGCGACTATTACGTATGGTGGTACCATCATTCATCATTACCCCACGTCATTACCGAAGTCACGGACCGCACCTGACGTCCATTGTCTGATTCCATTAGTAGGAACTTTGGTAGCTAAGCCTTCGAGGTCGTTGGCATTAGTAACCTTTTTGCCAGGTATTGGGTTGCTTAATACAACTAGGGAATGCAAATCCGTTCTGTTTTAAAATCCGGATTTTTAAGAACGGATTTTTGGTCCAATCCGGATTATCCGGATATTACGGATTTTTCATGAAAATAAACAAATCTACCCATATTAGTTTGTTAATATAATATTTCTTATATTTGTGAAAATGGATTAAAATAAAAACACACGAAAATCACATCAAACGATTTTTTTAATTTATTGTTATTTGGAATTATTCAAAATATCATCATTAAATACCATAATTATGATGGTATTGCTATAATAATGTACTTATTCTTCTTAAAATAATCAGTCTGTGTCTCGCGTGCTAAGTAACGATGATAAAATAATTCATCATCATCATTTCAGTCGAAAGACGTCCAGTGCTGGACATAGGCCCCCAAGCACCTCCACTTCGACCGGTTCTGTGCTTTTCGCATACAAAATTAAAGGCTCCAAGGTCTCTGCTAGAGATTAATGGGCAGAGCCAGCTTAGGAAACTAACGACCGATTATGACAGGATCGTGTCCGCCAAACCTGTGCTGTTAAGAGAGATCGAGAGGTTCTATGGTCAGTTATACAAATCAACAAGTGACCCTGTTACAAATCTGGCAAACTACCCAAGAACTAGATTGACCCAACACTACACCGAAGATATCCCGGACGTCAGCCTGTACGAGGTTAGGATGGCTCTGAAGCAGCTCAAAAACAACAAGGCACGGAGTGATGACGGAATTACGGCCGAGTTCGTGAACGCCAGCGGAAAACCCGTTCTTAAGGCCCTTCAGAAGTTGTTTGGTTACGTCATACTCGAGGGTAAATCACCACAGGCATGCAACAGAGGTGTGGTGATAATTTTCTTTAAGAAGGGCGACAATGCCCTTCTTAATAATTATAGGCCCATCTCACTTCTGAGCCATGTGTACAAGGTGTTTTCGAGAGTCATCACGAACCGTCTTGCGCGCAGGTTTACACCACATACATACGCTGCGACAGGTTATACAGTAGACCGAAGAAGAAGAAGCCTTTGATTCGATCGAGACATGGGCTGTACTGCAGTCTCTTCAACGGTGCCAGATCGACTATCGGTACATCTATACGAAAACGCTACTATGTCAGTCCGACTCCAGGATCAGACCTATCCTTCTGCAGCGAGGTGTGAGACAGGGAGACATTATCTCTCCGAAACTGTTCACCAGTGCACTGGAGGATGCCTTCAAGGTTCTGTACTGGAAAGGGGCTGGCATTAACATCAATGGAGAGTACATAACTCACCTTCGGTTTGCCACCGATATCGTAGTCGTGGCTGAGACCATGGAGGACCTCGGTACAATGCTCGATGACCTCAAAAATAATAAGGCATCTAAAGTGCTGTCGTTTAACTTGCTGCGAATTCACATAATTCCTGCTGCGGAAAAAGCACGCTCTGATTCGACGCTTGTAGGCGGAATGCACTGAAGGCACTTGTAAGCGGAAGGAACGGAATGATCAAGGACACCTCACACACTTTCTCGACCCGCGTCCCGCGCCCTGCTCGCTTCCCCCAGAGCCGATAGACTCAACACTCGCGAGACGCGACGCGCGAACAGTGAACTCGCTCGTTTCGATTTTATTGTTACAATTTCTTAAAAATTGAATTATTAAAAAATCCGGATTCGATTTTCAAATCCGGATTTGGAAGTCTATTAAAAATGTGCGGATATCCGGATTTTTCGGATTACGGATAATCCGGATTGCATTCCCTAAATAAAACGTTTTAGTCGGTTTTGGGTTTTTTTTTGAGCTGTCAGATCTGGGGCATGGTTTATAATTTGTTAAGATATAACGCTGTATGCAGTGTGTTAGATTAAACAGGGACAATCTTTAAGGGGGTGTAGTAGAGATATTCAGCAAAATGTACATCTTTCATTTACCGACCGACAATGGGCTGGGACATGAGTACATGACATACTGGATGCGGAAGGTGGAGGACAGGGTGTTGTGACGCAACCTGGGAGAGGCCTTTGTCCAGCAGTAGACTGCGATAGGTTGAGTTGATTGAAGCGAACATAAATGTACGAAGCATGATTATATTTTCGCGATTTCAGTGTTGGTCCCTTAGTAACAGTTATTCATTTTCATAATTACTTCACTCCCTTAAAATACAGGCTGTTAGGTTCGTACACGACTCGGGCAATGACCAAGTCAGAGGCGGTCGTCACCCGAGTCGTGCCATCTTGAAGATCGTGTGAACTGTCCCTTATCATTGGGTTGTTTTAGCCCAGATCTTCTTTTTGCGGTTCTTCGCCAATCTCATCGCATTTTGACGTTCGGTTACTTTTTTGTTTAATTACTTTTTTTCCACCCAGGTCATTGTCCTTTTGAGTGTTGCCTGTTTTTTTTAATGATTTTTATAGCGTTGGTTACAGACGTTGCAGAATCTCCAGTGAACTCGTGTAATAGACCAGGTGGTTTAAAATAAATTCACAAGCCATGAACAACTAACCCATTGATCTAATTATAATATTAGTTCGTTATCGCCTGCTAAAATAGCAAAGAGAAACATCTTATTAGTAATAAGATGTTTCTCTTTGCTTTCAAATTCGTTTGCAATAAAACTATCATTATTACACTGATTACAAATGTATAGGGCATGCAAAACCGGTTTTCCGGTTTTGCGCAAAACCGGAAATCGGCCAAAATTTAACGATTTTTGAAAACCGGTTTTGAGAGCCAAAACCGGAGCTCAGCTCCGGTTTTCCCATTATTGAGTAACAATTAACATTTTGATATATGAACGTAAATTTACATTCCATTGCTTTTGGAGGATTTAATTATAAAAATCTGGGGATTGTGAAAATCACTGGTTCAATGTCAGCATTGAATGCACTAGACATATTGCGAGCCCACCTTGCAAAATTTAACGTATCTTTAGATGAGGACATTGTGTCAGTAACAACCGATGGTGCGAGTGTGATGGTAAAGATGGGAAGATACATTAAAGGACATCACCAGATTTGTCTCGCTCACGGTATCCAGCTAGCGGTGATCGATACTCTGTATAAAAAAAGTAGCGAACCCGTACAACGTGCAGCAGCGTCTTTCAGGCATCCCCTACACACGCACAAGACGACTCTGAATCAGAAAGCGATAGTGACGACGAACGAGCTGAAGATCTCAGTGGAGGTTTAGAAATTGAAACCCCAGCTGTTACATCACATCCAGAATTGTACAGGGAAACAATCACAAAAGTTCGCAAACTGGTCAAATCTATAAGAAAATCCCCTCTAAAAGCTGACGCATTACGGGTCTATGTCTTGGAGGAACACAAAAAAGACATACAATTGCAACTAGATTGCCGCACACGATGGTCAAGTATGTCAGATATGATCGGAGTGTTTTTAAAAATTAAAAACTCAGTCCTCAAAGCCCTGATAGATTGGAAGACTGAGATATCTTTTTCCGAAGAAGACATTCGAACTCTGTCTGAAATTTACAACAGCTTGAATGTTGTCAAACTCACTGTTCTGTCCTTGTGCCGACGTGATGCTACGCTGCACACAGCTGACACTACATTAAAATTTATGTTTAAGAAGCTTGACGAACAAAACAGCGTTTTGAGTCTTAAGCTAGCGACTAATTTGAGAAGTCGCATAAAGCAAAGACGTCTCCTTCTAGCAGGTGTTTTACACTATTTACATGATTGGGAAGACTTCTCCGCCCAAGATGATGATGACACATTTCCCAAACCCAATGGTGCTGAAATAACTGAAACTATTATCAACTTGTTGCAGCAGCTAAAATATAAACCCGAGGACACAGACACCATCACCGCAGTTCTCACCGAGCAGTCCATACCTTCGCAATCGTCATCATCTGACGCTAAAGAGCTAACTCTTCAAGAGCAGCTAGAGAAGGAATTACACAAATGCAAGAGAAAGAGAACCCCCAAAAATCGGTCAGATTTCGACCTGGCTGGGTTCATAAAAGTAGAGCAAGCCATGTATGAAAGCGGAGGGCATCGGGGTGTGTATCTCACCGAAGCATATAATTATTTATTATGTGTTCTACCAACAAGTGTTGAGAGTGAAAGGGTGTTTTCGAGTGCTGGGTATTTCTGTAACAAAATAAGAAGTTCGCTGTCTGATCGAATGTTGGATGCACTTATATTCTTGAGATCATATTATCAAGAACAGCGATCTCTTGAAAACAAGTGATTTATGCTTTATTTAAATTAGTATACATAGTTGATTATTGATCTCTTTTTTAGTGCAATATGAATCATATTATAATAATGTTATTTTGTAGTTCGTCTTCAAAGATACAAAAATGTTGATTTTTTTGGTAATTGTGGGTGGCTGTGTTTAATATTTGAAGATGCTGATTGTGTTTTCTATGTTTAAAATATATTATTTTTGATAGCAGACTTAATAGGTACCAAAGATACCAAAAACTTACATGTTGTTGATTTGATCTCAGTTAATTAATCTTTATACTATTATAAGTTCATTGTTATCTGTACAATTATTATGGTTTGGATTAAAAAGAAATGTATCATACAATTTGTTTTATTTGTAGACTTAGTGGGTATTTAAAAAAAATGGTGTTTCTTTTTAAATTATACTACATTCGATTTTTTTTGCTAAAACCGGACCTAGCTCCGGTTTTCGGTTTTGGTCCCAAAAAAACGATGTTCAAAACCGGTTTTGATGACTTTCCGGTTTTGCATGCCCTACAAATGTAACGTGTATTACTTGTTTCATTATTGTGCCCTTTAGCTCGTCCTATTTATCGGAGCTGATTGGTTCAATATCTGAGTACAATGTCCAGCTGTTATTTGTTTGTAATACCTAATAGGATAAACGTCACATGCTCGATTGACTCTCTGTATTTTGTGGCGATCGTCTCGGATTTATTTCCGTGGAATATTCTACTACCAATTGGCTGACCAATAGCTAGGTGGTTGAACGATCTACAGAAGATCACGAGGAAGACCTGGATGAGACTAGCATAGTCCAGGGAAGCATGGCACAAACAGAAGGAGATACCAAGAAGGATAAGGTACCAATGATGATAATGATGATTCTACTTGCTTTTTGAAATGGCAGGCGAGGAAACTAAACCACAGGGCCCGCTTGGTGGATTACAGGCCACTATCTCTTGCAGGGAGGTCTGTGTCCCAGCAGTGGGATCATAATAGGCTGATTAGGTAAGCTAAGGTAATTTTGGGGTATTTTCTCTCTCAGCTTTAGCTGCTGCTGCTTGCGTGATTGACTTGCCTCTTCGATAAAGTGTTAGTACTGTATCCCAAAGATAAACTACTTCCAGTTACTGACTTCGACTGAAGCGTAGCCTGTAGCCGGATACACAGCTTTTAAGCTATCTAGTGGCGGTGATTATTGCAGAAATTCGTCAATATTTCTAAAACTGGTCTATGTATTTCTTCCTACATTTAATATCTGTACTTAATTTATATGGTGTACACAATAAAGAGTATTATATTCTACTAGCAGCACCCCGCGGTTGCACCCACATAAGTGTCGATCCCGTGGGAATATCGGGATAAAAACTATCCTATGTCCTTTCCCGGGACTCAAACTATCTCTATACCAAATATAATCTAAATCGGTTTAGCGGTTTAAGCGTGACGAGGTATATTATTAGAATGGATTCGTAAACTTTTTAATCGGCAAAGTAGGTACCTACATCTAATGTTTCAGGAAATATTAATTTCTCTGTGATTATTTATCTGAACATTCTATGTAAAACGACACAAAACACCTTATTTACATGCACATGTGTCCGCGTGGTGTGTGTAGAGCTCTCAACACGTGTTACGTATTGAATAACAATATTATAACACAGTCGGCTGAAGAAAGCAAAAGCCATTCAAACGACATTTCATAACTCCGAGACTTGCTAGTGATGGGAATGTGTGATATCGATAACTTTTATCTGATCGAGCGATAATTTTGTCATTTATTCGAGTTCCGCACCTAAAGGGTGCCAAAGACATTTTGTTACTAAAGCTGCGCTGTCTGCATCTGTCCGTCTGTCACAGGGCTGTATCTTTTAAACCGTAATAGGTAGACACTCGAAATTTTTAAAACCACCTCATTAGGGGTCTATGCATACATTAGATGCTCGATACATTACTAGGGTTCATACCGTTGGCGTTTGAGGTGATTGTGACGCATATTTTCCCCTAACTTGTTCTTTTTTTGTGTTTGTTTTTTTTCTCTGCGTCGTGCTTACCGCTAACAAAATTTTCTTTCTTTCTTTCAGACACACGACGTCACGTCGATGAAAGCCGACGCCGAATGTCGACGACTGCAGTTGCTTCTGCCATTGACGCGTGCCGCTTTTGTGTGTAAAAAGTAAAAACTCATTGATAATTTACTTTTCTGAAGAATATATTATTGTTTTTGCGCATTTTTATTACCCAAAAGACATAATCTACCGCCGCGCCGTTCACGTACCAATTAGGTACAAGTATTATCATTTCCTACTAATAAACAAAATTAATAAGCTATTAGAGT
Source organism: Oligia latruncula (assembly GCA_948474745.1). NCBI lineage: Eukaryota > Metazoa > Arthropoda > Insecta > Lepidoptera > Noctuidae > Oligia > Oligia latruncula. Next base: position 12,838,107 of record OX419708.1, read on the forward strand.
GGCATTTTATTGTTTTGTAATTAAATACTAATTACTTGAATTATGCTTATCGCAAGTAAAGAGGAAATAAATTATACTCTTTATTACAACTAAAGTTTTCTATAATTATTTCTTAACTGAGTTTTGCACCGACAAAATAACATGTTGTGTGTAGGAAAAAATACACACAAACGCGAAGAAATGCCCAAGCAATTATTGTTTCATTTTATTTGCTGTTATTTATTTCTATTTGCCCTTTTGCAAATAACATCGTAAGTAAGTAATCTTAAAAATGGTTCAAAAGAGTTGGAGTTTGCCGTGTTGTCATTGGATTTGTCACACTGGATGCGGTCTGCGGTCAGCTCAAAGTGAACACAGCCCGCATCATGTATGAACAACACTTCACTTTGACCTGACCGCAGACCGCAGAACACGTCCAGTGTGACAAATCCAATAAGGTAAAATAAAAGGTAAAATAGTATGCAAAATAATTAACAAATAATACCCTACTGATAACATTATCAATTAATATATTAATCTCTGTATGTTTAAGATATCTATATCGGCATCGTCAGCGTGATATGGCGTGATCTTATTCTCCATACTAATATTATAAATGCGAAAGTGTTTCTGTCTGTTACCTCTTCACGCTTAAACCGCTGAACCGATTTAGATGAAATTTGGCATAGAGATAGTTTGAGTCCCGGGAAAGGACATAGGATATAGTTTTTATCCCGATATTCCCATGGAAACGACACTTATGCGGGTGAAACCGCGGGGCCCTGCTAGTAGTCTATAATTTAAAGTACCGTGTAAAAGACTCATACAACATTAAACACCAAAAAGCAATTCTTCACTTAAGTATCGATTGAAGTTTAAGAATAAAGAAACAAAATAAGCACTTTATATGTGTGTTTCGTTGAATATTTTAATTCTCCTCAATGATTATCTTCTAGCATATGACTGTAAACCTATTTAATTATATATACTTACCTATCTTATCTATACGGATACAGATAAATCAGATTTATTTAAATATTATTTTGGCATAATTACCTGCACCCTAATTGCGTAACACACTATCAATCGGAATCTGAATCATGTTGAAGCAAATTGCTAATCCATTGCTTCATAAGTTCGAAAAAAAATTCTGCTCAACATGTAACGATCGCAATGAATATTGTTGAACTTTCAAAATAATAATAATAATAATGTGATAATGTGTTACGCAAATTGACCAAAGACGGAATATTTTATTTTATTTATAGATTTTTAACATATTTCCTCGAGCTTATCGATATTATCAATAAAATGTCCCTCCCCTATGGGTGCGGAAGAAAAGCTGAGAGCTTTTGTGTGGTGCACGGGCCGGTCAACAACTTGCGCACAATGACCCAGTCCTGCATTACACAACCTTTTGTGGCATGGGAGATTCTCTTTCTATATTAATATTGTACTTATATTAAGTTTTGTAAGACACGTTCGTTTATTTTAGTGTATGGTTTTATTTGTGACTTTGTTATGGTATTGTACGATTCGTTTTGGACTTGAACGGAATCCATAATTACGAGATAACTCGCGAACTCGCCGCGGCATTATGTCCATGAAGGGGAAAAACTTAGTAATTATAAAATTTGCATAATTACAATTAGTGTAGTAAGTCTATGAGAATGAATTATTAATCATACAAATAAATGTCACATTATTTATATATGTTATTTACAGAAAACAATTTGATTTCATCGATATTATTTATAGAACGTCCCAACCCTAAAGAAGCGGAACGAAAGCACGTCGATTGCAGTGCGCAAACGCAACTTACAGGTCACTTTCTTGACACAGTCCACTATTACATAACCCTATGTAGCACATGGTAGATTCTACATAGATATGGCCGATTTCGCGGATTTTTAATGGGACAATAAAGATAAATTACATCATTGGTAGGACGCAAATGTCATAACTTCATCAGATATTGCGCAAATATGGCGCGAATTTTCTTCAATATGCCGTGCAGAAAATTAATTGAGCAGATAAGTGAAACATTTTATGAGATGTTGAGAGTATGAGAAATATTGTCGTTTCAAAACTTGGCTAATTATTATTAATGAAGTTATTTGCCTGCTGTCGTAAATATTTAACTATGGCCGTGGGACATAGGCTTTTGTAAGTCATAAATTTTATGACCAACTATGAAACAGGTTTTAAAACTATAGAATATAATACACAGTACACCATATAATTACAGTAACTAAATGGCGTGCAATTGTGGACTACTGTAGACTCTCATGATGATGAAGATGATGATAAAGCTAAATATATAAATCTCAAAGGTGACTGACTGACTGACATAGTGATCTATCAACGCACAGCCCAAACCACTGGAGGGATCGGGCTGAAATTTGGCATGCAGGTAGATGTTATGACGTAGGCATCCGCTAAAAAATTCCACCCTAAGAGGGTGAATGGGGGGAGGGTGAAATTTCACGCGGACGAAGTCGCGGGCGGAAGCTAGTTACAGATATAAATAATACCTATTGACAATTTAGTCTGAAAAAGATACCGAGACAATACCATGAGGGCTAGCTAGTTCGAGGTGGTAAAAGAAAAGAGTTCCTGGAAGGACTTGGGAGAAGCCTTTGCACAGCAGTGGGCTATTACAGGTTGAACAAAAAAAAGGTAGTCCGTGTCTCGTTGCCTTAGTGGTCGTAGTTGCGATTGCTGAGTGCGAGGTGCGAGGTCCTATTCGGTCCGGGCGTAATTGCGTAACACACTGTCAGTAGGAATGGCTTTCATTTTGACAGTCAAACAACAGTCATTGCGTTACTTACGTTGTAGAGCGATTTTTTTTTCGAAAATATGAAGCAAATGGATTAGCTATATCCTTCAAAATGATTCAAATTGTTATTGATACCGTGTTACGCAATTAGGGTGCAGGGAGCCTTTTCACTAAGACCGTCAACGAAGACAGGCCCGTCCGAAAGCTGTTCCAAACTTTGAAGTGGACCCCTACAGGATTTATTAGCATTTTCGGGCCTGTTAATCTTATGTCCGTAGGTGATATACACATACGGGTGTATGTGTATATCACCTACGGACATAAGATTTTTAGAATTGCGAAACACACTATCAATCTCAATCTGAATCATTTCTATGATTCCCACTGTTGGGACACGGGCCTCCTCTCTGTGAGAGGGAGTGGGCCGTAATCCACCACGCGGGCCCAGTGCGGGGTTGGTAGAATCAAAATCTTCGAATTTTTGGTTCTAGGACATGCCGGTTTTACTCACGATGTTTTCCTTCACCGTTTTGAGAGCAGTGGTGATGATATAATTTACACAAAGTCACAAAGTAAAGCGCCTGTCTGGGTTCGAACCTACAACTCGTTAGTCGCGGCCGTCACCACTTGGCCACCACTGCTCACGTATTGTCGGTAAATATTCTTTGAAAATATAATATATGCACATCATAAATATTCAATACTTAGTTCCGAACTGTCAGTCAAGTATGCAAAGGTTTTGTGCACTCATTACGATATGAGTGTACCGGAAGTTATGTCTGTACAGTGTACATAATTATGTCTGTACACCGTGACTGGTAACTGAACTGCGAGGAATAACATCGTATGTGTAAAGTTAGGTACGTCTGTATGTCTGTCACAATGGGCCTTATAAGAAGGCTAAAAGTCACCCAAAGGGCAATGGAGAGGGCTATGCTTGGAGTTTCCCTGCGTGATCGAATCTGGAATGAGGAGATCCGCAGGAGAACCAAGGTAACCGACATAGCCCGAAGAATTGCCAAACTTAAGTGGCAGTGGGCAGGGCACATTGCTCGCAGAACAGATGGCCGATGGGGCCGAAAGGTTCTGGAGTGGCGACCGCGTACCGGAAGACGTAGCGTTGGAAGGCCTCCCACAAGGTGGACCGACGACCTTGTGAAGGCCGCAGGAACCCGTTGGATGCGAGAAGCACAGAACCGGTCGAAGTGGAGGTGCTTGGGGGAGGCCTATGTCCAGCAGTGGACGTCTTTCGGCTGAAATGATGATGATGATATATGTCTGTAGCCCTATCTGAGCTGAGTGGAATAACATCGTATGTATACTTACATTGATTTTGATTTACTGGTTATCTTGTTTGCCTGAAACAAATGAAAAAAGTTATTAGGACATCTATAAAATTCAAAGTCCTGACTGACTGATATATCAACGCACAGCCTAAACCGCTGGTCCTAGAGACATGAAATTCGGAAGGTGTGTTCTTTGTGAAGAGTAGGTATCAACTAAACCAACATCTAAACCAATCAACTAAGGGCCTGTGCACACCACGTTTTTTAAACGCGCCGTAGACGCGCGTTTTAGAAACGTCCGTCGACAGCGCGCTTTTATCCTACAGAAGGTCTACAGGCTGCGTCTTACTCGCGTCTGTATCGCTACATACGCGCGTCAACGGCGCGTTTAAAAAACGTGGTGTGCACAGGCCCTAAGAGCGTGAATGGGGGGAGGGTGAACGCGAACGAAGTCGCGAACAGAAGTTTTTCTATGAAAGTTATTAGGCAGTTTTGTATGTAGGTATTTAACAGACTCTTTTTCCAAGACTACTGCTTAATCTTAAATATTGTAGGTTTAACTTTATTTCGTCATTGCCCGACATTTAAGCCCTTATTGGGGAGAACATAATAAATTGGCGGGGTTTTGAGTCAATAAAAAAACGTGTACACGAGAGCAAAGTATCATTCTTAAACTAAGTCAAATTAAATTAGGTACCTAAAGACGTGATCGGTATCGAACTATGTTAAATGGAGACGTGGTATCGATATAAACATGTTAAAACAAATAAAGATTTATATAGGGTGACTGGTAATTAGTGACCGATACTTAAACACGTGATTTTACTCATCATTATGAATAACTTTTACTATGGGACCAAACCTGAAATCGCGAAAAAAAAATCAGCTGTTCCCTACATTTATGTTCGTCTAACTCGTCAAAACGTAGAGAACAGCTCTGTTCTCTACGTTTCACTAATTACCAGTCACCCTATATATCGATACCTTTCACGACTGCGGGGTTTCGCTAGCAAATTTAATGCAACCTTGTTTGCTAAAAGACATTCCTAAATAGCCTTTCCTATAATCTATCTGAGTGTTGTAACGAAACTGTAAAATTTTCCCAATGAACCTTGAACGTAATGCTTTAGAGATAAAGTTGAAAATCTACTAAAGAAATTTGACAGATAGTAGTAGCTTGATGTGCTGGCGTCTGTACCTCTGTACCTACCTAGACAAAGGAAAAGGCTTTTGCAGTTCCACTAAATTTTATGGTAGCTGAGCAAAAACAATGTCCACACAGCCTGCCCACAGGTCAACGTCCATACTTGACGAACAGCTGACCAGTTTACACCAGTTCTACACGTGTATCCTATGAAAATACCCAAAGCGCGTGCCAAATGACCTTTAGGCTTACAGGTGGATACAATGAACTTTTAAGTTATTGTTTAACTACACAAAGAAATGGGAAGGTGAATATGTCAAGTTTGACACGACCTTATTGTCCAAAGAAAGTCACGGCAAAAGGTTATTGTGCTTTGTTCTGAAATGGTTTAGGTCAAGAAATAACATTTGTGAAAGCCAAAATGTGCGTATGGACTTTTTTTTGTCGCGGGGAAACCTTCAAAAGGCACCCGACCTCCGGGGATGGTAGGTCGGGAAGTGTGGGATTTTTACCTCACTAAGACCACCCCGATGATCACCATCAGCACATAGGGGTGTGGCTTTGGACCTAGATCACAAAGGATGTCCAGCAGGTTAATTGCGTAACACACTATCAGTAGCAATGGATTTCATTTTGACAGTTCAACAACATTCAATGCGTTATTTACGTTGTTGAGCAGACATATTTTTCGAACATATGAAGCAATGGATTAGCAATATCCTTCAAAATGATTCAGATTGAGATTGATAGTGTGTTACGCAATTAGGGTGCTGCTTCCTGACCATTTCTGTGCAATAGCACCTGCACTGTGCAATAGCACCTGCACTGTGAAAGACCTGTGCGAGGCTACTAAGGGTGTCAATGTGACTGACTTCTGAGGGGCACTCACCGTATTTTTATAACCGTTTGCAAAAATACCTACATCGATTGTCGCTGAGATGAGATTGCGACTGCTGTTATTTATTCTATTTGCCCTTTTGCAAATAACATCGTAAGTAATCTTAAAAAAGGTTCAAAAGAGTTGGAGTTTGCCGTGTTGTCATTGTACCTAACCTATTAAAGATTTGTCACACTGGATGAGTTCTGCGGTCTGCGGTCATGTCAAAGTGAACACAGCCCGCATCATGTATGAACAACACTTCACGTTGACCTGACCGCAGACCGCAGAACGCATCCAGTGTGACAAACCCTTTAAGGTAAAATAGTTTGCAAAACAATTAACAAATTAATAATACCTTACTGATAACATTATCAAATAATATATTAATCTCTTTAGGTTTAAGATATCTATATCGTCAGCGTGATCTTATTCTTAAAATTCATATCCATACTAATATTATAAATTCGAAAGTAACTCTGTCTGTCTGTATGATACATTTTTACGCCTAAACTACTGCACGGATTTCAATAAAACTTGGCAAGGAGATAGATGGCGTCCTGGGGAACGACATCATAGGCTACTGTTTGTCTCTGTAGCACGTTCCCGTGGGATAATTTCCGACAACCACGCGGGCGAAGCCGCGGGCAGAAGCTAGTAGAGACTGTAAATGTTTAACGTTTCTAAATACAGGAATTAGTTTTCTGGTCAAAACCCTCAATGTGACGAAGAAGATAAGATTTCTGTAAGCAGATGATGAGCTTTATTTATTTATTTATATATACTTTATTGTACACCAGAAAATACATGAGAAAAAAAACAATCATCACTACAAACTAACAATGGGCGGCCTTATCGGTTTCTGCGATCACTTCTTTTATCGCATTACTTAAACCACAAGAGATAAATTTAATTAGTGACCTGAGCTTGCGGAAATAATTGAGAACAAACCATAGCACTCACACTAACCTCGAAACGGGGATGTACCAAAACCAGTGCTTCAAAATTAAAACAAATAAACGCACGCAAAATCAATGAATCATCAACCCAAAATAATGATTATCTTTAAATTTTAAGACCGATTCGTCTTGCCGATTCGCCTGTTTACATCGGGAAATGAAGATTCTAGAAGCATTTCATGACCTTCGTATTGGAGCTAGGAATGCAGTGTAGGTCGTACAAATCTAATGTATTTTAAACAAATATCTGAAGGCTCTACGAACCTTTGTTTTAATATAAGGATAAAGGTTAGTGCACATATACACGAACGGCACGCAATAACGGCAGAGGCAACTACAGCCGTCGATGCATCTACGGCTGGCGTCGACGGGTGTCGACAACTGCAGCCGTCTGATGAGCACTTACTCAATAAGTGGTATTTAAAGAGCCTCCACGAGTGACGATACCTAAAGAACCCTAAATTTTTACCGAAAGCTAAGCTATATTATTCTCAATAGTTATATGCAGCTGGATTAGAGTGAGTACTCAAAAATCTAGCAAAACTGACGAGCTTTTATAGAATGATGATGATTGGTAATGGTCGTGCCAAAAAGAGGAAAGAAGCCGGAAAAGACCACTTCCAGTCTTATGATATTGGTAAGGAATCCGATTCTATCAGTGAAGACATCGTCATTAAGTGTGAAGAAAAACATGCAACACGTTTTAATTTTGGCACGTGCGGACGTTTAACCAATATATACAGTTGTAACTAGGTTAAGTCAATTGCAATATTATACCAAGTATTGACAGTTTACGTCGTCTCCGAGTCGCGATTGGAAACTGGTTTCTCTCTATACTGACTGGATGATAAAGAGCTGAGAATTCTACTTGTCATTTGTCTAGCCCAGTCTAGCCATTTTTCCATTACGGTACGGTTATATTACCTTGGTTCCCATTCATAACCTTTTGACCGCCACAGTCATGTATAGATGACAAACCAAAATGTGTCCAGCACGCCACGGTTCGACTACATGACAGACTGAGCCCGAGGGCACGTTTTTGATTTTTTGACGTGTGGCGGTCAAAAGGTTAATATAATAACGTAACGTGAGAAAAAACTAACCTTATTTTGAAAGAACATTATGACAAAAAAATGGGAGGTGTATACAACTCTAAAACAAGGGATGAGATGAGGAGTGTAGAACGCTCTGTGGCAAGATGGGTTGACAAGAGATATCGATCTGAATGTCAGAAGTCTGCCACAGAACCAGGTGAGATGACATGGAATAGAGATGTGCTAGTTGCCCAGTAGTAGGATTGTAGAGGCCAAACAAAGTAATGTTTGCGTAGGAGCATGGTAAGCCCCTACTTTAGAACGATAGTGGAGACAGCAATCCGGCTACCAAATTGTGTCTAAATTCATAATAATTTGTCCTATTGCGTTCTGCAACACAGTAATTGTCTAATGCTTGTTGTTTCTAAATTCATCGCAATAAACCCTACCTAACAATATCACAATGATAGTAAATTGTATATTAATACGTTTTTGTGCGGTGAATGCAACCGCTTATCCGGCAAGCTTTTGCAACCTGCGCTTGCGCATGCCTGACCCCGTTGCGCACCAGCGGCTTCTGTCCACCACGGTTATTTGTAAAGTAGTTAGTGTGTTGGGGCCTTATGGAGGCAATAAGGGCGCCCAAAATATGGTTAATAGTGGTTATATTAGTCAAAATTAAATCAAGTCCAAAAATAAACCTTTCGTAATCCTTTAAAATCTATTAATAAATTTAATTTAGCGTTCATAGATCAGTTACTTAGTTAACTTAACCAGAAGGCCAGGATAGAATGCTAACATTACGCCATACTTGCCACTCTAACTGGCCAAGTTGGTTTATTGGCACATTGGGCACATATTTCGAGATGTAACTAGGAAGGCGAATGAGGGTATGGGAACGAAGGTTGGTATGGTTGATATGTGCCCATCCTTAAATAGCTGTATATTGCAACATGGTAATAGCTAGTTACAAAGTATTGATCTTAGTGCCTGATAGGCAGGTATGTAGAGACGTTATGCATGTATCACTGGAATATAATAAATGCCTTCGATAGGGTATGAAGACTAAAGAGATGTTAAGCATGTTTTTAATATCTATAGATAAAAACTAAGACATTATTAGAACAATCTTTAAACGTAAGTAAATGCAAAAGATTGGAATTAGAATACCATTCACGTTTATTTTTTTTACATTTTCTGTACAATTATCAACATAAAGCAAAGCGGTGTCGCAGGTGTCTACAGGAAGCCTGTTTGTCAACTAATATAATAAATATTTTTTTAATCACACCACCACCTCTACCTCATTCCTACGTCCCAGCCCCACAAATTTTGACTTGACCTAGTTTTGGCTTCACTAAAACCATAAAACATATGTCCTTCAAATAGCTCTGCGGAAGGAACACATTTTATTTTCATAAAATTTCCCCAACGGCCACCGCATCCGCTGCGATTTCACCACGCGAATTTCCATGTAATAAAACTAAACTAGGTTTACTAGCTTCGCGGTTATTCTAACTGGTTTAATGACCATATCTTTATTATTTATTAAATAACGTGTGGCTTCATAAATAATTACTTATTCAAGCTAATTGATAATGGCAATAAAATAATGGATAATTGTAAGCAACGTAATAGTTTGACTAGAGAGTGAAGAAATATTTAAGGTAGATAAAATACTAGTCAAAGTAGTTAAGTCAGCTAATAAGGCGGATGCAACAAGCAAAGTAGGCAATCATACTGCTCAGTTAATCCTCATTGCCAATCAGAGAACAAAAGCGGGGAAGCCACCAAAAATGGGTCAACAGGCTGTATCAAGAATTACATTATATGCCAGTGAGTTCATATGTAGAGAGATGGAAGTAATGAAGAAGATATTGCAAGGGCATCACCTTTGGGTTTAATGAATGTAAAACTAGTAGAAACAGAGAATGAACTTTAAGATTGCCGAAGACATAGTGTAATACCATGACTACAATATTTCTTCAAGTAAAAACAAACCGTTTGTACACTGTCAACTGTGACTAAATATAATACTCAATAGCACAATCCCACAAACGCAACTGTTTGCCTATCCATCGCGACATATGAGTAAATAATCGTGACTACGAAATAGCCCTTCACTGTAGTATTGTGTTTATATTTGTACGTTTCGTATGTTTATTGAAGACTTGTCTTTTATTTATAGGCAGCATTTTAGTTCGTGTTTTATTTCCGAACTCATCATTTTCTTTCTTACTCTCTTTTTTCCTTCCTTCCTATCATGTCTACCTTTGTTGCTAAATGTATGTTTCCTATCAGCTCTGTCTAGTCTTTCATATTCTTTCTCTATCGTTAATTCACTGCTTTCCTGTCCAATGCTTCTCTGTTTTTCTGACTTTACAAGAGTTGATATATTAGACTCAAAGATATCAACAAACTCAGATAAGTAGTATAAAAGTTATTTATCGTATAGCCTTCAGCACTATCGCACACCTGCTTCCTGTTCAATATCTACAAGCTCAATTATTATTTCTCATAGACATGTACCCCAAGGGACTAACGGCGTACCATTCTTCATTGCCCAACTATCTAATCTACAGAATATATAAATGTTAAAGTTTACAACTTAAACTTTAGAAGCTGGGCAGTATATTTCACAAGCTGATCAATAATTCAGGAGTTACGTCCAGTTTCCGAGCGAGTGGTCTGAGTACTTCCTCTCATATCGACGTAGCAGATGGTGCAATGCGGCGAGTTTTACGATAATGTAAGAAACAAGCCATATGTGTATAATTTGAGGTTGTAAAATGGATATAATAGCACTATTTTAAACGAGAGTTAAGGCAAAATGTATGCTATATTGAAGAACGTGGGAAAAACAGGGAAAAAACGAGAAAAAGTATATAATATTTCAAGCATCCATATCGAAAAATTTTTTTTAAATATAGAAATAAACCTAGACTCAAAGCAGCAAAAAAAAATTGAGAAAAGAGAAATAGCAAATATAACCAAACCTTTTTACTCATAACGTCCAAATTCACGAAAATCAATCGAGATCACAGAAACATAGATAATGTCAAATTGGTTTAGCAAATATATCGTTTGTGTATACTTAGCTAGATTTACCAAGTGCAGCAGTAATTGAACTGCAAATAAGTATTCCATTTATTTAGTAGACGACTGCTGTGACAGATACAATTTTTTCTGTGATAACATTATCAATAGTTATCATGAAAGTAGTGCAAAGTTACGGCCAGTGATAATTAAGAACACAAGCACTCATAATAATATTGTCATGTCATTTGCATGTCATTCAATACAATAATATTATGAGTTAAAATAGCTTTAATAATTCCAATTTCTTCTAACGAGATAGTTACAGAACTATCTCCTCTGAAGTTGAATAAATCTTCTCCATTTACTACATCCGTACTGATTTAAATTTTTCGATTTTATAAAATTCATTTCTTGACTAGATTCGGAAATGAATCTACCTTTAACAGGCTTGCACAGCAGGTGGAACGAAATAGCCTCCACTAGTGGCGATACTAACGATATTAAAATTTAGCGCAACACAACCTGGGCACTTAGCGTCGCCGCCATCTTGCTAGGTGGCTCATATTTTTACCACGGCATGAGCTAATTTAAAATAGTTCGTGCAGATATGAGAGAAAAAGAAGAAGCAGGTGGAATATATAAAAAATATTCAGATAATAATACTGTGGGTCAGCTGCGCCAAAAGATCGCTAGATACCTTACGCGTCCAATATAATACTGTTTTTAGGATGCTATTGGGACTGCCCCATTTCTGTAGTGCATCAGAGATGTTTTCGCTAAACCGAACTGACGGTTTTCACGCAAAAAAAATTGCTTCACTGATACATCGAGTGCGGGTCAGTAACAATAGTATCCTGAAAGTAGTGGCGGAGAGTCCTTGTTTTAAGGCATTTTGTGGAGAGGATTGTCAGCTAGGTAACTGATCTCTGGGTTGATCGTTCTTTGAGCAACTTGTCTCGGTGTTCCCGGTGTTGATTGTGTGTTTTGTTTTGTATTACTAACATTAGTTATAAGGTATTTTTTCATTAACAAGATGGATTGTATTGTTGTCCGAAACTGAATAAATAAAATTAATTATATTCTTTACCTTCACCGGTTCTTTTGAAAATGTGTTTCTGTTCTGCATAAAAACCCAGACTTTAGGAGCATTAGCGAGCAAAAGCGATTGCATAATAAAATCCCAAAAAGTTTAGACAAAATAATTCAAGGTATCCAATTTGAGAGTATGCAAGATTGCGAAAGGTGTATTTGAATTTTTAAAGTTGAAATTGACGGTTGAAACATAACAGCATAAAATTAAAATTTTGCAGTCACGTCACGTAGGTTGTTTCTCATATTAAAAATTAAGTGATATGCAATCATTGGCTAACTTAGACCAGACTAATTTGGGATTTCCGAACATAATGCTTCCAATTAAATTATTTTGCAGATTGCTAAAACAGGTACGATTATGCACTATCTACATGGTCTTCACATGACCTGACCAAGATTATATCTGGACTTTAAAACTAACTGTGACCTCTTGAGTTTATTTCGGCCTTTTCTCTCAGAGTCAAATAGGAAACGACCGACTGAGATCATAAAAATGCTGCTAACCTGCTCATAATCCCTTTAGTTGAATTGTATGCCACTATATATATATTTTTTTTTTATAGTATTCAATAAAAGAGTTTGTATATTGGCGTGTGCTAGCGGATATATTATAATATGTGCTGTTGGCAAGTTTTTTGCGCCACTTCTTCCCAGCTAAAGCACTAGGTGGTGGTGAAGAGCGGGCGTCTTGGGGAGTGTCTTATGTAATTTTGACGATTAAAAGGTGCTGATTCTCAAACTAGTTTAAACAAATGAATATTGATTTTGATTTTGACTATTGATGTGATATATTATACGGATGAAACGCGGATTCTAAGATCATCTCAAACACGTGCAAAAAATATTTTCATAACCGCAAATCTAAGTACCTACCCAATTGACACAAACAGCGCACATAGCATTCATATCGATCCTAAGTATAATACTGAAGTGAAACTTAAGAGAGAGGCGCTAATAAGTGTTTAACTTACCGCCATTTCTACTAGAAAGTGATTTCTACCGAGCCGGTTGACCTGGTGTCTGCTATATGGCCTTGGGATTATAAATTATTAAAATTACTCAATGTGGATATTATGTAATTCTATGTGACATTTGAATCTATGGGGGTCTAACGATAATTTGTGGACGATGTGTTGCAAATGGCTTATGTAGTTCGTGCACATGAAAGCAGGTTGTATATATTATACTCGCAAATTGGTTGGTTAAATGTCAGGATACAACTTGGCCCCTGGTGAACTTTCGAGATCGGAGTGTCATTAATCAATTTGATTAGCTGATTGCAGTTTACTGTTGGTTACAGGCCTATCATTAGTTTCGCCACTGCATCCGGTTTTTCGGGTTTCAAATCAACCTTTAAAGCATCCTTCATTTCAGCACTATCATCATCGTTTACAGACTTTTTCGATCTACATTCTGCAGTACATTAACCTACTCCTGTTTCCGTTCTGACTATGCTCGAGAGGTCAGGATATAAGTATAATTAATTTTGATTAGAACAAAAAATATAGCTCTTTTTCGTCTTGGGTCTTTTTCTTTTATTTTTAAGCAATAACCTTGTTTATGTCTTACAGTTGCATAAGTTCAAGGTTGTGTCTAAGTCAACAGCTCACTAACTCCTATAATACAAGTTTGACTTAGTTTAGGAGTTAGAATTCCATAATCCTATGTAACTCGTACAACCTTTAAAATAAGTTTTACATTGTTATTAGTTTAAGAAATTGTTGTACCTACATTGATGGAAATAAATATTTATTATTATTATTATAGCTCTTTTTGTTTCCGTTATCAAAGTTTGTTTATTTACATAATTTGCGCAAACATACATATGGTAAAGGTTCAGTGTACTTGTATAAATTTGCATTTAGATGATGTTTAAATTAACCTACAATTGCTCATTACGAATTTAGAATTCTAAATATAGTACTTAATTATAATTAAATCAAATAAGATTTACAAAATTTGGTCTAGTTTATTGACTTGAAGTTTGAGGTCTACGAACCTAATTTATACATAATAGTGAATATCACATAATCCTGCAAATGTCGGCATCGAAATTTCCCATAGATCAGCCTCGACGAGATCTTGGTTCAACAGAGTCAAAGATGCTCATGCAAGTCATGCATGACCATTGCATTTAGCTTTAGGTTAGTTGGTGATCGTAAAACGATCATTATTGCTAATAGTCCATCTTGATATACTTTTGGGCACAATATTCCATTACTAGCTTTCGATCACGTCTTCGCTTAGTAGTTAGGTTTTGTTACTATTTATATTTAGGTAAGTGTCTTTTTTCAAGCCCTCAGAAGTCACGTAGCAAAAACGGAGGGAATATTAGACAATGAAAACTAGTACATGACAGTAATTATCCAAATGCTTTTCCGTCTGTCAAGGACAATACGATAATAACACAAATCTGTAACACCATTAGCGGTTTAACACCAAAACTCATCATCTAATCGTAATAGGCTAATAGCCTAATGGATTATGGCCACGTGCCTATTGATATGCGGTAACCGAGGATGGGACCCCACGTTTTTGTTCCGAGTCTGGCGAATGTCTTTATTCCATGGGTTCGGACCCAGACAGGAGCTTTACTTTGTGTAAATCATTTTATCACCACTGTTCTGAAAACGTTGAAGGAAAACATCGTCAGGAAACCGGCGGCATGTTCAAGAACAAAAATTCGAAGACATGTGACATCTTAGATTAGGGCCCTCTCACAGAGAGGAGGCCTGTGTCTCAGCAGTAGGAACACTATAGGCTGATTATGCTTACATCCCGCGGTATTCAGGAAGTGTCCATCGTAATTTAGGTGTCCAGGAAGTTTTGGGTATTCAATCTGTGTTCTGCTAAGCGGTTACTTAGTACAGCAATACCTGTGCACAAGGTAGATAGATGGATTTGCTGTCACACAAAGGTGTGGTAAGTAAAGTACCCTTTCTCAAAATGTACCCTTACTCAGCGAAGAGTAAGTACTGAGTATGTTTAGGATAGAAAGAGATTGTAGCGGTATCTGCACCGTCACATGCGAACTACGCACCAAACTGACGTCACGTAAGCAGAGTTTACCGCGCAACTAGCATATACACCACGTCCTGACATCAATCGTTGGGCAGTTACCCGCCAGACACGACACCCGTCTGGTCGGAGGAGGATGAGTGAACTTTACTCTCGTTTCTCATACCTCCACAAGATCAAGTAGTGATAAAAGAAACAAATTAGCACCATTATTCAAACTAGGCTGAGTATCAGCACTTTTGACCGTCAAATTACACAAGACTGTCCTCCAAATGCCCGCCCTACACTCCTTAGTGGTTTAGCTGGTAAGAAGTGGCACAACAAACTCTCTAACAGCACAGCTGTCTGTCCCGCTACCTGAAAAAAAAATCAATGATCACCGCTGAACTTCCGCCTGTCTTACGCAAACACTACCAAAAGAAACGAGACAAAAAGCTGCACAAGGAACAGTTAATCTTAATACCCATGTTTAAGGTCTCAAGGTTCAACTTAGCCAGCGTCCGCGTCATTAGGAAAACGGAAATCAGTCAGTTCTAGTTGCCAAGTCCAATATTATGAAAGTTTGTAGTACCTACGAAGTTTACGAACAAGCGGTAAGTGGTAAATGGTTTTAACTGCTTTTAGTCCATTTGCCACTACACTTGGGTTTACTTTCTATTCAATGCTTTACTAGAAAATCTTTGTTTGTTTTTGTCAAGTGTCAAGACATGGCTTTCGCCAAGCGTACGTCTAAAATCTGAGCAAAGCTTACTAGGGAGTAGGTATGTGCCGACCCGAGCATGTGTTCGTGTGGCACATTCGATTCTGAATTTGTTGAAGAACAAACCCGACCTGAAGCAATTACTAGTACTATTTACGCATATTCGGCTTTCATTCGGCTCGTGCCAATCGGCAAACCTTGTGTGGCATCTACTTTCGCTTAATCATGTTCGGCTGCGCACAATTCGAGCTAAGCCGAGCGACTTTTTCCCGAACATGATCTATATGTTCGGCAAAAATTTAATATAATATGTACCCATGAAGATACATGAAGTTGCATATATTAAAATTTTCATGTTTGAAAAATTTGTCTGCGCAACAAAGTAAACAACGCAATGAATGTGTTGAACTGTCAAAATGAAAACCACTGCTGCTGATAGTGTATTACGCAATAACACCGCAAGACAAAGCCAACCTCTAAAGAAAGTTTATTGGCCTAATAATATGCTACCGCCGCCCGCCGCCGAAACCTTTTTTAATGCACTAGTAAATACAGCGGAAACTGTCGCTGCGTTCTGGTCGACAAACATAAGGCAAGCGACTACTGCGACCAACCGGTTAATAGCTTTAACTGTTTTTTGGGCATTAACACCGTCAGAGTAGGCTGTTTTTGTGGAGTTTCTTTCTTTGTATTTGTTTTGTTGAACGTTGGTCAAAACATGATTAAGGGGCTCGTGGCTAAATGATAACAGCCGCGGTTCGATCGAAGGTTAAGCTACGCTTGCCGCGGTCGGTTCTTGGATGGGTGACAATTCATTACATATCAAGACACCTCCAAAAGCACGTTAAGCCGTTGGTTCCGGCTGTCATTCGTATCTATCTTTGACACTCGTTACAAGTAGACAGACAGAAGCCGGAACGTCTAACAACCTGTCTTACCATGGGATATTGTGTTACCCAGTAACTGGGTTGTGGAGGTCAGATTAGCAACCGGTCCATGTAAAATACTGGTATTCAGCTGCATCCGGTAGACTGGAAGCTGACCCCGACATAGTTAAGAAAATTGTTAAGTACTTTAATTAATTGATACTGGGTAATACGATACCCCTTGGTAAGACTGGTTGTCGGACTTTTGGACTTCTGACTACCCGTAACGACTATCAAAGATCCACGAATGACAGCCGGGACCAACGGCTTAACGTCCTTTCCGAGGCACGGAGGGGTCTCGGTATGTAAAAATGGTCACCCATGCACAGACCAACCGCGGCAAGCGTAGCTTAACCTGATCGATCGACCTATGCGGCTGTTATTATTTAACCACGGGCCCCTCAGGTAATCGATCACTGAATATAATATTCCCCTCTGCCAGCCAACACCAATATTAGAAGAGAATCTACAACAGCTGAAAGATGCATTGTTCCAATACAGAAGCAGTTATCTGCATCCGTATTTGTATTTTGCATCTGGAATGCCTTCCGTCTACATTTATATATATGTCCTGTATACTCTGTGACTCAACAATTGACTAAGATCAAACTTGAAGGTGTTTGAACATAATTATAATTACTTGCACTTAAGTTTATGATCCTTCAGCAGTTGCTACACTTGCAAGCAGGAGTGGAAGCCAATTAAGTTCATTTAAATAGGATGTTGTTAATTTATCGCTTGCAAGATCTGGTATGCAAGATGGTATCACCAGCACCTTTGCACATAAAACAAGCAACAAGCGCTTCGCACCGTTTTTACGACTTGACAAAACATCGATTTTTTTAGCTGCGCCCCGCGGTTTCATCC
Organism: Oligia latruncula; assembly: GCA_948474745.1. Taxonomy (NCBI): domain Eukaryota; kingdom Metazoa; phylum Arthropoda; class Insecta; order Lepidoptera; family Noctuidae; genus Oligia; species Oligia latruncula. The sequence continues at coordinate 12,855,807 of OX419708.1, forward strand.
GCATCAGTTTCGATCCCGTGGGAATATCGGGATAAAAAGTAGCCTAATATATTAATCCAGGGTGTCAGCTACTTCCATACCAAATTTTATAAAGATTAGTCCAGCCGTTTGAGCGTGAAGAAGTAACAAAAATATAAACACACACTCACAAACTTTCGTCTTTATAATATTATATAGTGTGAATAAACCTTTCGGAATTAAACTTCTAAAAATGGTGAAAACCCACATGAAAACCGCATCAAAATCCGTTGCGTAGTTTAGCTAGAAGATCAACGCGGTCACAGACACGAAAACCGACTTTTAAAAATATTTATAGGTAATAAAAATTAAGTGCCGTTTATTGAATTGCAATTCTATCTACATAAAGATAAAATAAATTAATATTTATTCAACAACAGTATAAATCTTAGAAATAATGTAGGTATTACAATCCAAATACAAACCGTACTAGGATAACCTGAACGTCAGGCGGCATAACATACATAATCAGCCTAGAATGTTCCCACTGCTGGGACACAGGCCTCCTCTTTGTGAGAGGGAGTGGGCCGTAATCCACCACGCGGGCCCAGTGCGTATTGGTAGATGTCACATGTCTTCGAATTTTTGGTTCTAGGACATGCCGGTTTCCTCATGATGTTTTCCTTCACCGTTTTGAGAGCAGTGGTGATAAAATGCACCATATGCCTCGCAAACAACCTTGCAGATTAGAATAATCATTTCACCACGACATGAGCTATTCTCGTACTGCTCGTACCGACACGAGACAAGGGAGCCATAATGAATCGATGGCATGTGATAGCGTGCAGCTCATCATGTTCCATGGCGTTTTACACCACGAGACAACGTCAGTCAATCACAAGATACACGTCAATGTGCACGCCATCGGTAGCCATAATGCGTTTAGAAGTTATTTAGATCATGCCACATATAATGCACGACCAATAGGAGCTAATCTAGCATATACTTCAATAGCATAATGCTCCCACTGTTGGGACACAGGGCCTCCTCTCTGAGAGTGAGTGGGCCGAACCACGCGGGCACATTGCGGGTCGTTGGATATATGTCTCCACATGTCTTAGAATTTTCGGTTCTCGCACATGCCAGTTTTCTCATCAAATTTTGAATAGACTAGGAAGGATTATTGTAGCCATTGCGGGTTGAACTTGAATGAGACCGGCGCAGGAGCTAGCTCAATCAGACAAACCTATCCTGCAAAGGGGAAAAGTCGTACTGTGGATTATTGATAACTTGCATCGATGGCAAACATGATAAAAACAGAGATGATGAAAAATCTTTTTCGCTAATGGAAGAAAATTAATGTGGAATGAACATTACACTCAAAAGTAGTGGTGGATACAAGTGCGCTAATGTGTCCGCTCCGGAACTTCAAGAGTTGCATACCATCGATACAGGCACCACGCGTCGAGGAGTATCTAGGACACGCACGATAGCTAGCAATACTTAGTTATAATTCATGTCTTTCTCAAGGATCTAGTTAATTGCAGATTTAATATTGGTTTTGTATTGTAATGTTTGTTTAATGTACATTCTAGTTTTGCAGAAGTCATCATCTGCCCAGCCTTTTCCCAACATGTTGGGTCCGTTTCCAGTCTAACTGGGTGCAGCTGAATACCAGGTTTTTTGCATGAAGCGATTGCCAATCTGACCACTACAGCCCAGATACTGAGCAATATGATACCCCTTGGTAAGACTGGTTGTCAGACTTTCGGGCTTCTAATGACCCGTAACGACTGTCAAAGATCCACGAATGGCTGCCGGGACCAACGGCTTAATGTGCTTTCCGACTCCGAGGCACAAGTAGATAGATAGAATAAGCTGCTACTTTTGGTGTATAATCAAAAGCTGCAAAAGCAGCTGCAGAAGCAGTTGTACCTATTGTGCTTTGTGGTAAGTATTGTATGTAGTACTCTTTATGATTATCGCTCCTTAATATGAGGCGAGCGAAAAAGGGATGCGCCATTCGTCCTGTACCTACTGCTTATTTTTTTTTGCACTGGAACGGAGATTTTTTAACATAAGCTTATGAACGCAGATATTACTTTTTTATTTCCAGCGGAAAACTGTCTTGTATATTATGTTAATTGAGAACTAGCGACATGCAATTTTTACAGCTCTGGGAGTCAATTTAGCAGTGAAGGTTGCATACAGTTAAATTCTCTTGAATATTTTGAGAAAAAAAAACTTATATAATTTTGGAATTTATAACCTTACTGCCGGTCGATGCTGTAAAAATCTCACCGTGAAAACATAAGTGATGCGAGTTTGTTTTTGCTAGGAATTGACACTATTGACAGCTCACTCCAGTTTTCACAAACCGGAAATCACGCATTTGTTAGAGGAAAACGCTATCAGCTGCGACCTTTCATATTTTATGCAAAAAATGCGAAGGTCTTGCATACTGACATATTATTACTGTTCCCTTTTTGTGGCAACACAATGTCTATTATTACGAATATGAGAACAGAACATAATAGCGGCAGACCATTGTCTTATTTAATAATTAACAGAAAATAATGGAGTGTTCTTTTGGACACCAATATTGAATCATATTGTTAGTAATAATATTGTAAGAAACTATACAAGGCCTAAAATGCCAATTTGGCAGAATCATAAAAGGATAACATAATGGACAGTTAACTGTTAATCGTACTTATCAAATCCCATTGGTGAAGCGTTTTTCAGTTATTTATTTTTTTTGTCTGTGCTAAAATATCAATCAATCCAATGCAAATCCAATCCCAATCTCTTTGATTGTACCTACGTAGTGCAGCGAAAAAAAGAAAAACACGGATTGTCTTCGCCATATTATAATTCATAATGTTATATTTTATGATTCTCCAAAGTGGCATTTTTAGGCCCCAAGGTGAGTTTGCGGTTTGTGCAGCAGTTTTTTTTTCACCAGCCTTAAGACTAGAGGAATGGCGGATAATTATGTACAATTTCGTAGTCTTGTAAATTTAAAAAAGCAATAATTAGATTTGTGGCGGTATCAATCTACATCGTCTCATGAGATCTTCGCAACACACTGACATCACACAAAATCCTGTGTACCGCGCAATTAGCATATAACCGTTACATTTTGATCGTTTTAATCCTTAATAGGGGGCATTGTGCTCATAATAATGAACAACTTTTACAATGGGACAAACCCTGAAATCGTGAAAAAACAATCAGTTTATCCATAGGTACATTATATCGAGTTATGCAAACATAAATGTATCGATCAGCTGATTTTTTTGTGATAAAAATGTAAGTGTCTAAACAACGTCCCAACATCAATTGTCGGGCAGTTGCCCACGAGAACGAGACACAACACCCGTCAGGTCGGAGGATACTCCTCTTTCTTTAGAATGGGTGAACTTTACACCCTGTTCCTCATATCCCTATAGATCGATCTTTCAATCAGTCTACCTAGTATTTTCCCATACTAATATTATTATATAAAAATCAATCTTATAAAAATCATCATCGTATCTTTGGAACTACTGATCCAATTCCAAAAATTCTTTCACTAATGGGAACCTATAGTATTGCAGTGTCAAATGATCTGTTAAAATAAGGAATTTCACGCGATCAAGTCGCGGGCAGAAGCTAGTAACGCATAACTTTATAAGTCACGTATAGCTTAATAAAGACTTAACTAACTGCACAAGCATTTTATATAAAGCAACATAACCTTGAAACTAACAATTTAAAATCACAATAAATCCGTAGATTAATATAAAACATGGTCACCCCACGTTCATAAATAGTAGTACTTAGCAACAGTACAACTTGTATTAACATTATTTGTCAGTACTAATGTACATTGCATTATTTATACATTCTACCGGCACGCGCTCAAAATGTATGGTAATTGTCCCAATCAATATTCTGCTAAATTATTCCTACGATTTGTATTTGTATGAATGAAGGCGTATGAAAAAAGCTTTTTGACCTACCTACAGTCTGGGGGTCTACTCCGAAGCGGTTAACCACTGTATCGGCCGAATGTTCGGTCATTTTCTGATTCGAATATTGTTGTCCTACTACGAATTTAAAAAAAAAAAGGTAAAAAAGGGTTAAGGGTTCTAAAAATGTTCGGATTGGCACAGTTTGGTCGGGACCAATAGTCAATATAGGAAATTAATGGTAGTAGAAAATGACCGAACATTCGGCCGATACAGTGGTTAACCGCTTCGGAGTAGACCCCCTGATTCGACCTGTTAGCGTCGTCGTAAGGTAACTAAGAGTTACTTCTATTATGAAACTGCCATCACCATACCTACCCGTATGACATCGCAGTGATTAGGTTATGGCAATTGTCTTTCAATTATGTAGTTACACTATAAATTACAAACATAAATTGTATTGGTCTGTTTCTGTTTATATTATGACTAGCTTCTTTTCGCCACTTCGACCGCGCGATTTTTTTTGTCCTACTATAAAACATCCTATGACACACGCACGGCAATAATATACTCGTAGCTTGAGAGCGGTTCTGCACTACATCCGATCCGAATCTGAGAAATGCCGGTCCGAAGTGACCATAGTCTTATTGGTATGAGAGGTTGCGCACTAGATCCGAACTCTATCCGTCCGAATTTAGAACATTCTCAATTCGGATTGAAGTCGGATCCTTAATTCGGATTCGGTTCGGAAGTAGATGAACCGCTCTGAAGGTTCACATTAGTGAAAGAATCGAAATCGGATCAATAGTTCCGAAGATTACCCCCCACATACTCACTACCTCTTTATAATATTATAGTATAGATGATAATATTTTAATGGATTTTACACTTCCATTATGACATGGTTTTGGTCACCTGATTTCAAAGAGTTGTGGTTGTGGGATCAGATCAAAATACCGCTTGCTCCAGTATAAATTCATCAACTCAGCCTATCGCAGTCCACTGCTGGACATAGGCCTATCCCAGACTGCGCCACAGCACCCTGTCCTCCGCCTTCCGCATCCAGTCTACCCCAGCCACCTTCTTTAGGTCGTCCGTCCATCTAGCTGGGGGGCATCCCACACTACGCTTGCCGATACGCGGTCTCCACTCCAGGACTCGTCTGCTCCACCGGCCATCGGTCCTTCGACAGGCATGGCCAGCCCACTGCCACTTCAGTTTGCTTACTCTGCAAGCTATGTCGGTAACTCCGGTTCTTTTCCGGATAATTTCATTCCTGATTTTATCCTTCAAAGAGACTCCGAATAGCGCGCTGAGCGACCTTGAATTTGTGGACCAGCCCGACCGTCAGTGTCCACGTTTCAGCACCGTATGTCATGACGGGCAGGACGCACTGGTTGAAGACCTTAGTCTTCAAACACTGCGGGATAGGCGACGAGAAGACTTGACGAAGTTTTCCAAATGCTGCCCAACCTAACTGGATCCTCCTGTCGGCCTCTTTCTCAAAGTTGTGTCTACCGAGCTGGATGACTTGGCCGAGGTAGACATAATCCTTCACAACTTCGCGAAGCGACCCTTCGATATGGATTGGACTCGGCAAGACGTGGGAATTGTACATGACTTTTGTCTTGTCCAAATTCATGCCGAGGCCAACCCGCCGGGAGGCTCCATTTAGGCTGTGCAACATTTGGTCTAGCTGTTCCAGCGTCTCTGCCATTATGACGATGTCATCGGCAAACCGAAGATGTGAGTATAAATTAATGGATGTCAAACAGAGGGTTGTGGTGAAAAACCACAGTGTGGAAGGAAAAAAGACCAAAGTATAAAGGAAAATCTTCACTTTATGTAAAAATATGAAAATACTTAGGTACTTACCGTCAGTAGGGTAACACAAAATCAAAGGAAGGATAACACGTCTTGATTTATTGGGTGTTTCGTTTGACATGCAAAACATAGAGGGAGGGGCCCGTGGCTAAATAATAACAGCCGCACAGGTCGATCGATCAGGTTAAGCTACTGTTGCCGCGGTTGGTCTGTGGATGGGTGACCACCTTTACATACCGAGACCCCTCCGTGCTTCGCCGCCGCACGTATCGTGCCTATAATATCGGGTTTTATTTTTAGAGGCGAATAACATTAAATTGTAATAAAGCACAGGAAAATAGTTTACTAACTGCAATTGGCTTTATTTGACAGATAATTTTATGGCATTAATGTTTGAATATAATTTCCGGCATGTGACTGCCGCGTCTGACGCGAAGGCATATTTTTTTTTTTAGTGGCTTAATGATCTACTGAAAGAAACTTTTGACGAGCTAACGACTAATTTTACGAAATGGACCTGTTGGCTGACTACCCCGTTCGTGTGACTTGACGCCATTTCATTATTTTCTCTGGGGACAAACTCAAACTCAAACTCAAAGCATTTATTTCAATTAAACCATTTTACAGGCACTTTTGAATTGTCAAGAAGTAGGTCAGTCAGAAAAATGTGAAGCTAGTTGCCCATTCCAAAGCGTAGGAACCTATGGAGAAGAACGGACAAGAAACTCCATGGACACTCTTTTTAAATTATATTTTACAAAAATATTAGTTACATCATTACTTTTGAATTTATAATTAAATAATGTGAGAACGATGTAAAAATAAACAAGACGTATGCGTTAAAAGCATCCAGAGTACAACAAATAGTACTAAAACAACAATCCAAAAATAAAAATAAAATAATTAAAAAATAAGCCGAGGCAGCTAAGTGATGACCAGCCCCAACTGACGGCGCCCGTTCACGAACATGACGCATAGATCAGCACCATTCAGCTCAACCATTTTGAAGGGAGCTAAATGATCCAACATACACGCCACCGTCAGCGAGACATTTGTGTGAGCATGACATACTATCAGCCGCCAGGGCACATTCAAGTCAATGAAAGACATATTACCCGGTAAATGGTAAAATAAGGTATAGTACTTACATAGAACTCACATCTGTGCTATGCAATTATACAATACAAACTAAATTGAGTTTATACAATGCAAAGATAGTCTTACAATCTTCAGCAGCTCCAACAGTATTTTCAGGCGTTAATCAATTAGTTGTGGTTGTGGAGCAGGACCAGCATTGAGCCAGGCATTTTTATCAGCTATGTAATCCCCTAACTTATAATATGCCTGACTGCATAGTGTGCGTTTTATACAAGACTTGAATTTTGTCTCATTCAGTTGAAGAATGTGGGGAGGTATTTTATTATAACATTTTAAACAATACCCCATAAAAGATGAGTCTACTTTAGCCAGTCTGAAACCTGGTTGAATCCCTATTTCTAGTACTATAATTATGTCTTTCACCTCTTTTACTAAAAAGATGTAAGTTTTTTCTTACATACATGATGTTTTCGTAGATATATTGACAAGGTCGCATGCCCGGCGATAAACCGGAGACAATTGAGCACTTGGAAGCCAACATTCGACGTATTTTTACCGAAATACAGCCTGATTTACTGCGTAGAGTGTGTGTCAAGCTAAGTACTTTGCTATTGGAGAGGCTAATGTCCAGTGCAGTAGTCGGCTAAAGCCCTTTACACACACGTTTTTCTTGCCGTGAAAAACTACGGTTTATTCGCCGTGTGTACGCACGGTCGTCAGTGTTGTACATACGGACAGAAGACTACTTGATGCTTATGCAATCCACGCCTGTAGGCCCTCCTATCCACTAATCGCCTCGTATTTTTCCAAAATATCGACGAGCAATTTGTAAAGATTGGCGCACATCTCTAGCTAGAATCACTTTTGAGTCTTGTAATATCTTGCTGACAAACAGCCTTGTCTTTCATGTGCTAGCAAATACTGTTTCGGTGCTGTCTCTGCCTTACGGTGCCCCCCGAGACGTGATGCCCTAAGCTATTGCTTAATTTGCTTAGGGGCTAATCGAAGTTTGCTGACGACACGGCCGGCACGGCCGTCCCCGTCCGCGTCGCCGTATACTATAGAACCGTGTCATATCCAAGGTCACAAGGTCAAGGTTACCAACGTAAAGAAACCGCGTGCTCTTCTACTAAGGGCCTAAAAGCTCGTGGAGAATCGGTTTGTGTTTCTTTGTGTTCAATTGTGTCGTCCATTAATCATTTAACCATGAATACTGTAGAAGAAGAAGACCACAAGTACCTTACCTACGCTTAGTACACAGTACACATGTACTCATAAACCATACCTAAAATGTACATAATGGAGTGACTAACACCAAACAAACAGTCAATTGAAAATGATTCGCACCACTAACTGAACAGGGTGCAATTTAGTTTGTAAACGGTAACCGAAAGGAACTGTGCTCACACAAAGAAACAAAGAATAACAAATTATTATCTTATCATTTCCACACAAAATAAATTAATACGTTTCCAAAGAGTACCTAATTTGTTTAACTAAGTAATTATTGTGGATTCATGACAATTTTTTGGGAATCCTTTGAAATATGTTTAGGTTTCATTGTTTCGCGATTCTGTCACAATTTTTTTCGGACTCAGGGGTCTACTATCTAAGTACCTACCTAGTAAGTGCGACATCCGTAGTTTCAGCCGAAGATACGGGCGATTCATACTCCATATCACCTACGGCCGTAAGATCAGTTCGGGGACCGAACTAAGTAGGAATGACAATATGATTTCACAGTTGTCGACAGCAAATCCAAAATTGCAAAACATTTATATACATCATAATATTTTTATTTAGGACGTGAACACGTAAAGGCGTGGTCACATTCGTATGGAAAGCATCTTCAACTCATTCGCCGATATTGTGTCTTATAGTATCTACGACTTATCGAGTTTATTTATGGTAATTGACCCGTAGTGGGGCCCCGGATACGGGGCCAGACACTATACGGGATTATTTTGCGTGGGGGCTTCGCAAACAAACTGTACGTCGGATGAGTAGATTTTTTCTTTTCGGCGCGAGAGTAGGTTTTGTGTACATGAATAGCTAGATGGTAGTCGTGGTAGCGAGGCTGCCGGACTGGGTGGGCTGTCGCATCAGCTCGTAAGGGCTTAATGTATAATATTATAATACGGGTCTATGACTCCCTACATTCGGTAGACCTAACCTACCTACCTACTTACTAATTCGGTAATTCCTCATTACATACTTACGCCAATTTCGCTCCACCATGACCAGTCGCATTATTTAGAGTAGCTGCATAGCCGGACGGCAGATCGAATAATGTAGATAGGTAGGTACCTATAGTTCGGAAAAGCCGCTCGCGACGGCCGACCAAGATACCCAATTCAGCGGCACGTGCCGAATGAAACCGCCTCATTGCTTCGGGCCGGTTTTTTTGGTCAACAAATACTGCCGATTCGAATGCGCCGGACCAAACTAATGTGTTGTTCTTGTTACACATTAGTCTCTAAACGCCCACTACTAAAACTATGGTTAATCTACACTTTGGGTAGATACAATGTGTAGATCAATCTGTGCTCACAGTAGGTACTTAGGTACTATCAACACAGATTAATTGTTTTTATAAATTAAATGTATTTTGCGTATTTATATTCGCAGTAGGTACTCAGAGTAGTTGTGAATCACTATCGCAATTAATGTACTTAGTGAGATAAAAAATATGTCTAGTTTTTATTACTGATATTTTGTCATTGTCCTTAGAGGCCCGTGGCTAAATAATAACAGCCGCACAGGTCGATCGATCAGGTTAAGCTACGCTTGCCGCGGTTGGTCTGTGGATGGGTGACCATCTTTACATACCGAGACCCCTCCGTGGTCCCGGCTGTCATTCGTAGGTAGATGTTTGACAGTCGTTACGGATAATCAGAAGCCCGAAAGTCTGACAACCAGTTTTACCAAGGGGTATTATTGTATTACCCAGTAACTGTGTTGTGGAGGTCAGATAGGCAGTTGCTTCATGTAAAATTCTGGTATTCAGCTGCATCCAGTTAGACTGGAAGCAGACCCCAACATAATTGGGAAAAGGCTAGGCAGATGATGTTTTGTCATTGTCCTTCCTATAACTTCATCGTCCAAACTCAATAGTTTGGACGATGAAGTTATTATAATCCAGGGGAATATTTTATTTTAAACACCTATTACTTTTTTGCAAAGCAACATTTGTGGGGTCAGCTAGTTATTTAATAATTTGTCATGCCCAAGTGTATGTAAGTGTAAGTATATTATTATGAAATAAGCACTTGTATGTAACCCATGTATCACAAATAAATGATTTGATTTGATTAAGACGACCCACTGACCGATTATTGCTAGGCTTCCTAGCAGTAATCATTTATCTTTATGCTAAAAGGTGTATTAGAAAAAAAAATTGTAGAGCCTACTTGGGGTCATCAAACTCCTACCCAACCAGGAAGGAGGTTGATGACTTTTGGTAAGATGGCTTATTGAAATTTAGAAAACCACTCTCCAAGCCAAGGAAACGAGTTTGATCATTCAATAATGAAAACAGCTGCATAACTGCTTCAAAATAATGATACAGTTGATGTTGGTAGGTAATAAAGAAAAGTAACGAAAAACAATAACATTTTAAAAGTAGGTACTTAGAAAAAAATTGTTCTCGATCTGTAATCTGTTTATTTTGCATTGCGAGATTGTAATTCAATTAAATACAAAAAAATACTTAATGTATTAAAGTTTTAATTAGATATTTGTGGAGGACATAAAATAAGAAATAATATGTAGGTAATTAAATTTAAGTTAGATTTGAATTAAAATTTCAATAAAAATCACTATTCTTTCAACCATTACAATTTACTTAATGTCACAATCAAAGACATCTCTTTGGTCACAATGAAAGCAAGCTTCATTGGCCTCATAATATGCAAGCTAAATTACTATAAACTTTAATAGCGTTATATAAAATAGCAATAAAGTTGATCAGATGTTTAAAACTTGTTGTAATAAAAGGGAAAGGCACCAATGCGTAATACTTTTACCCAATCAGATTCTTATAGGGACACCATTTGAATCTTTAGGAAAATCACCACGGTCTTTGTTTATTCTTAAAATGTACCAGAGGCCAGAGCACGTCCTTAGATATTACCAGTTATTTATTACTTACCAATAGAACGATCGGGAGTTACTGCAATACGCACCAAATTTAAATGATTACACTTCAACAAAATCCTATCTCAAGGATTCAGCGAATATTTTAACACAATTACTACTGCGCTAACACGTTCACGACACTCGCGCACAATTTAAATGCGTGTATTATATTTATTATTTTACAATAATAAACAATGCAGCTGACTGTACAAATGGTGTGCACTGATAAAATGACAAATTGACAAGAAAACACAAAGCGATTGGCAAACTGCGCAAGCGCGAATGTTGACGAATCAGGAAATAGAATTGAAACTTTCCGCCAATCACAGAGTTAATATGTTACTGACGTTTAGTAGTGTAGAGTTGGCAGTGGCAAAAAGTATTAAGCAGGTTTCACACTACTTGAATACCATCACCGATTTAAACAATCCTTCACTTCTATCTGTTTCGCCTGTCTATTATAAATGAAGGGTAAATAACTAACCATAATAGGTTTAAAACATTGGCTTTAATTAATCGCATTGTGTTATTTATTACATAATTCACAAAAAAAGGTTTTCACTACAAATCATATTGAAAGAATTAAGAATCATCCAGATGAATTTAGAAGAGTATTGATTGTATGTACAGAAACTTAATAACGAATTAATTTAAAACATTTTCTAACTAAATTGTAAAACAATTAAATGTATTCTGCTTGTTTTGGAACGTGAGCAGGCGATCGAAGAAATCTCGATTCATTTTCGTAATGAACGTTTTGTGAGTTTTGCTACAAAATCGAGTACACATTTGTTATAAGATTAAAAAAGCAATTATAATGTTTCCTTAGTTTAATATCAGGTTTACTTGTACTATTTGAAAAATAATAATATTACTGTATTTGTCTTAAAATATTTAAAATTACCGCACTTTGCTTCTCACGCCCAGTTTGACGTCACGCTACGGGGTTCTCGTATGAACCGTACCGCACCCTATTTCGTGCCAATCCAAAGGTCGCAAGTCCGATAATTCTGAATGTTAGTCGATCTTTAGCACTCAGCAGACGGTTCCTTTTTGAATGACTGATTTTTCTGTGAATCTATTTCATCAACAGATGGCGTTGTTGGATCAAACTACACTAGCGCAGTGAACACCAATCACGTTCTAGGAACTTTGACGCAATTTGCAAATGGCCGTGAAAAGGACTGAACTCGAGAATCGAGAGTGTATGAAAGGCTAATGGTGGATTGTACCGTGATAAAAACTTGTGTATAATTCTATATTCAGTGTGGTGCTGTGCAAGATACAAAATGTGCCAAAAAGTGAGAATCCAGTCTTAATGTTGGTATAGGACGCGCCCGAAAACCGCTGGAGCGACGATCGAAGGGACATTGCTGACAGAAGGGTAAAATCCTGCTATAGTTTTTGCCTGATCGTACATATTTTCTTTGCTTTATGTTCTGTATTCTCTATACGCAATAGTAATGTCGTTATTTCGTGTGTTTATTAGTTATAAATCATAGACCGAAGTCGTTATTCGTTTTGGGTGTATGCGCGCAGCTTCGCCGGTGTAAAATGTCTCGTGAATCGCGCATTAGCGGTGATATGTGAGTGTTATTAGGGTGATAGTGTCACGTACGCCGCCTGCGGAGCGCTAGGACTTCGATTAGGGCTACTGGATGAAGGGATATTGAACATTTTTTGGGAAAAGTGAGGGGTGTGTACGTAGTTATAGGTATGTATGAGAGGCCATGTAGCCACAGCCCTGTTGCTAGACGAAACGACATCGATTCGCTACTATAATCCGCCTTTTAAGTTATATTACCGCCAATATGCCATTATTTAAGTATCTCGTGCGTAATCTACGTGTATTTTTGTTGTAAATTGGGTTATTACTATATAATAAGTCGATATCTAAGACGGTTTTCTTACCGATACTAATTTGAATGACAATTATTTTTATCAATTGTGTTCCGTGTGCGATCTGAATTTAGCACATAATTTTTATCAATTCGAATATTTTTGTAATAATTTGTGACCTGTGATTGATTACCAGTTTTCCCTAAAGTACCTAGGTACTTGTTAAGTACGGGTACACCCCACTTCATTACGACGCGAATATACTTAATTAATAAAGTAAGTGAAGTTTGGTGTGAATAATCAATGGTACCACACCCTATGAGTCCAGTCACCTGTGTTTCACTGTCATGTAATTAGAAAAAACTACTGTTACTCTATGCCTGTGGGAGACTGGGAGAGGCCATGACCAGATGTGGTCATCTTCCAGCAGATACAATAAATTTATGAGGAAACAATGTCACTAAAATGCATGAGTAATGAACTGTAAAATTCAATAAATTATCATGAAATCCTGACAATAGGCATTGCAACAAGGAAAATTATGAACAACAGGTGCATATGGTGTGACCCACCTCAATCAATTAAACTACTTATCAAAATCCACTGCAGTAGAGCTAGACATCCACAGCCAAAGCACCTGTTTAACTAACCTCGTAGTTTTAACAATGTCAGAAGTTTTACTTACTTACCACACCGGAGACACTCATAATCTTTAAAGCTACAGAAATTTCTTTGCTGTTGCAGGTGCTCAGAAGAGCATAATAATGTGTTTATCTTCCCACTGCTGTAGATTTGACTGGTCTCTCCCAGTTTTATAAAACCATTGTTTGCTTTGACTAACCCATTCAACTTAGCCTTTTATCAGTTCTCTCAGTACTCCCAAGGATAACTGTTGCAACCATCAGCTTCCTCCATTGTTACTTTTCTGTTCAGCATGGCATTTCTTTTACTTCCATTTCTAAGTTATTTTGCCTTCAAGTCTATGATGACTTAGTTGCATTTCATGGGATATTTGCCTTCCACATACCATACCACTTAAAAAGATGAGATGGCACACAGGCATACCTGTGCCTGTGCCCTTGAAATCAATTTCAGTGACAGCAGAATTCTGCAGGATAGCATGTTCAAAAGCTGTAACAGAACCAGCAAGACAGATAATAGGCATTAAAAGTGTTAACATGTCATTTTATCTGTCATTGACTTAAACATTATGATTACATGTACATTTTACTAGTTTTATGGTATTTGAATCATGCAGATATATTGTAAATTATTTTAACATGAATATTTATTATGTTAACCTGGACTGAATCATTGATCCATTCTTCCTCAGTGATTGTCTTAATAACATCACATTTTCCTTGAACATACTTTTCATCAATGTATTCCCAGGCTGAGTCATCTAAGTTCTTTTTTTTGCTTGGCATGGTGGGGTTTCCTATTAAGAGAACTTAAAATACCTACAGCATATACAATACTTTCTTCTATTTTTTTTTTTTCTAACAAAAATAAACATTTTCAGCCAGTGATTTTCAAATTGTGTTCTAATAAAACATATTGTCAATTTCAAACCATACTTTTCTCAGTTTCCCTTGAAATCTTGTTGTTTCCGCACCAGTATGCTTATAAACAGCCAGCATTATGAAACAGAAATATGAGTGTATACACAGGTGAAATAGCCATGCATTCAATCATGTGTGACAATGTTAAGATTTTAAGTTCCATAACAAGTTATCAGTGAGGCTGAAAGTCTGAATTTCAAGAATAACTTTAATCTGTCTTGCCATCTCATATTAGCTTAATTGAAATGTATAGGTCATAGTAGGGTTGGGCTATGAGGGGTCCATTGGTGTGTTACTACAATGTAATTTAAAGTGACACATTGAGGTAGGCCCATTGAACTAATTGCCCATTCTTCTCTGTAGGTCTACTATGCCTTGGAATAAGCAATTTCTGATTGTCCCAATTTCTTAACAATTCAAAAGTACCTGTAAATGGTTTAATTGAAATAAATGCTTTGAATTCGCATTTGCATGTTGCATCTGTGATCAAATCTACAGGCTTAGCTTTTCTTTTTCATAAAAAAGCATGTATTTACAGCACACAACTACACATAGTTTGTTGGAAATCTTATCTTTTTAAAACGTGTACCACAGCATGAGTCACCAAGTTAAATAGAAAGTATTTCAGTGATATCAGCTACCGCATAGTGAAAGTTTTATAAGTACTGTCCCTGCCAAAATAAGTGACCAATTTAGTCAACAAATATGGTGACAGTAATATTTGATGAAGTGTTTTTCTTTCACAATACTCTGTAATTTTGAATCAGTCAATCCTTCTAGCCTCTTCCCAACTACGTTGCGGTTGACTTCCAGTCTAACCAGATGCATCTGAATACCAGTATTTTACATGAAACAACTTGTTATCTCACCTCCACAACCCAGTTACCGGGTAATATGATACCCCTTGGAAAGACTGGTTGTTAGGCTTGGGGCTTCTGACTACCTGTAACCATTGTCAAAAAATGGCAGCTTAACGTGCTTTCTGAGGCATGGAGTGGTCTCGATATGTAATGGATGGACTGGCATCCACGAACCAAGCGTATCTGAACCATCAATCAACCCATGCGGCTATTATCATTTAACCACAAGCCTCTGCTTATGTGCCTAAATTAGGCTGTGTTATAAAGTATTATACTTAAACTCCCTTACTAATAAACATATTTTGTTAAATGAAACACAGATTTCTCTCCTTCAGTTGTCAGTAATTTGACTGTCGAAAGAAGACAAAGCATTGTGTAACTATACAGATGCTATACAACATTTATTAGTAAGGCTGATAGTGTGATGATTTTAAATGTAATTTTCCTATTGATTAGAAGTCACTGTACTTGTTTCCAGGTAAGTGTTAGTGTGTCATTCAGTATGTATGTGTATGTGTGCATGTGTTGTAGAGAATTACTTAATTTTATGTACCTAGTATTGTGTTTTAAAATGTTTATGAATTCTGTTTTTGACAAAATCACTTTCTCTGGGTTATTTTTATTAACTCCTGATTGAAAACCAGGTAATAAATAAATAATTAATGTCCGTATTTAAAACTTGGATAGTAAACTGACATTTCAAATCTTTATTGTGTTTGCTGTTTAATATTGGAGTTTGACATTTCATCTGTCAAATTATTATCTGGGTTTAAAACACGAGACATACCTTTTTTTTGACAGTTTCGGAATAGGTACTTACAGACTTGTATGATCATTTCTACTCTTTAGCAAAATACTTCATTCTATATTCTCATTTATTCAAACTCTTTGAAAGGGTCAAATAAAAGTCAAACGATAATATTTCCTTATCACATTTTCTAGTTCAAAAGTTATATTAAGTAATACATTTGTAATATTGTGAGTAATTTTATATGATTCTAATTAGCTAATCAAATTCATCAGGTGGCCACAACCTTGCCATTTAACATCAATCTATACTTAATATTATAAAGCTGCAGAGTTTGTTTGTTTGTTTGTTTGAACGCGCTAATCTCTGGAATTACTGGTCCGATTTGAATTATTCTTTTAGTGTTGGGTAGTCCATTTATCGAGGAAGGCTATATAACATCACGCTACGACCCTTAGGAGCCGCGCAGCGTGTGACACCGCGGGGAACAGCTAGTTATTCATAAATATAGAAATAAAAAACATAACAGCTAGTTATGAAATAAATTAAAACTATTTATTTGCTTTGAGTAATTACTAATTATCTTGTCAAGTGTTCATTAAATATTTTAAAAAGTCATCTCTTTCCTGATGTCATATTATCAGTCACAATTAGTGATTGGATTCAATTACAAATACACATAAAATAAAATGGCACCCCCCCTCTAGTTACTTAATTAGAATGAGATCTAGAAAACTGAAGGAAAACATCTGTCATGTCCTAGAACCGAAAAATCTTAAGACATGTGGCAACCTGCTTTGGACCCTCTATCTCAGACAGGATTCCTGCATCACAGTGGTGGAATGGGAACATGGCTGATTATGCCATGCTAGGAAACAAGACTTTCCAAAAAATTAATGTCATGGTAAAACTGTCAGGCATAAATAAGACTTCATAATTAAGGAGCCGGCGAACTACGCATGCGAATGCGTAGTTCATACAAACGTAATACCAAAATAATTTGTAAAACAAACATATTCTTAGTGTAGTGTGTATTTATTCCGATTGGATTACAGAATATCTAGGTTCCCAAATATATATTTTGAAAGGACTTTGGTATAAAGACGAGATAAGAGGAATTTCAAATTTCTATAGAAAAATTATCTCATAACTCGTCCATTGTCGTACGTTTGTACTACGCATGCTCCGCCGGCCCCTTACTAAAATATTAATTACTTATAATGAATGGACCCTGTCAAGCATCTGAGTAATGAGTGATTGCAGAAGTAGCCTTGCTATCATTAACCAGAATATAAGGTGCTACTATACAATACATCTATCATTAATGTATGTTTTTGTGCTTTATGTAGATATATCCTAGTAACTTGTTTTGTGACCTTTACAAACTAGACTGACAAGATAAAATTATTATAAGTGAGATTTATGATTCTTCATAATAACTTGCTTTATTTTATATGCCCATATTTCTCCAAAGACCTGTTGTGCCCATCTCAAATAAATTGGGATAAGGCAAGGAGGCAAGGGAATGATGGTGATGATGATTCTTCTATTTTGTGAAGAGTGCCTCTTTTTGTAAACACTATATTGGTTAATGGGATAGATGAAGGCCAACCGTACAATAAACTCCCTAGAAAACTTACTACCCTATTTCAAGTTAAACAAATATCAACTTTATTTCAATGAAAATTAAGTTGATTTCAGAGTGACAAGCACTATTGACAAAGTTATAAAAATGTTTGAAGTTGTAGCATAAACTGAACTTTATTGTGTAGGAATTTTCCATTAATTCATATTTGTTTACATTTTTGGCAAATAAATCGCGAATGCACGGTTGATGAGCCATGCACAAGGTCATCCAGCATCCTAGATTAAGTATTTAAAAACAAATAACACAATCTTGATAGGTACTTAATAATATTAATATCATGTACTTGATAGCTAAATTGCAAACACAATACCTACGTAATTATCGAACACAAACTAATACTGATTTCGATAAAATTTGGCAGAGAGATAGATTGCATCCCGGGGAAGGACAGGATAGTTTTTATCCTGATATTCCCACGGGATCGACACTTATGTGGGTGAAATATAATATGTAGTTAGTCTTAACTAAGTGAATTACTAAAGGACAAACCCCCCCATACTAGATTGTAGGTACTTACATAATGTGCGTGATACAAAGTGCAACATCATCTTATCATTTCATGGGAAAATAGCATACAATGATGACGAGTAAAGTGCTATTATAATTTCGGTTATTATACATACCTATTACGTATTTAATGACCCGTTTGTTCAGTTTTTCCTTTGATTTAAGTAGGTATAATGTGAGTCGGTAACCGACTGTTTTCAGTGATTTGGTTCGAAAGCTAAACCCCTGTTTGTCCTGGAAGGAAAGAAATACGAAAAATCTTTTAACATTCTATGTAGGACATTAAATCCCTTGTTTGTTAAAGGGAGCTAATTCATGGCTTATATGTGCATTATTTTGCCGTTCCAAGTTTGTCCCATCTTCAGTTTTTCACATTATGCACTGAGTACCTTTCACACTTGACGGCAGGAAGTTCTTGGAAGGTAAGTGCTCGCCACGTTGCACTCGCAATTTCCCGGGAATATTTCCAGGCTCGTCTGCCGGTAACAAGTTACAATTTCCTCACAGAAAACTCTGTCGCACTTTTCAACCTGAGGAAGTAGGGAAGTACCTACATATCGATCGCCATGCTCGGTAGTCGCTTGTGACCGACGAGGTTGCAATAAATTTTACAAGCAACCTATGTTGCAAGGCTAGTTTTTAAACAACCAAGTAAGACGACCTTGTTTTCACGTCAATGTTTGAAAAGGTGTACAAAATTGACCGACTGACGGGCATTCTGTACCGATTCTGTTGAAATTCAAATTCCAATATGGCGGTAGTCAGTGTATAAATAAAATGGAAGTAGCCGTTTGTTATTTAAGAATACTGGAACCCCATTTGCTTATTTATGTGCCATTTGAGTGTGAACAGGTGTTTCAAGAAGTTTGTGTTCCGGATCTCGGAAACGGATGGACAAATTACAAAGGATTTTTCCGAAAAATAAGAATTTATTCTTCAGTTTCCTTGTAAATTCGCCTCAATGTCCTTTTTAATGTTATATGTTAAGCATACAACACAACAGGGATTTAGCAATGCGAGACGAATTTCAGCAGATAATCTCCATATTTTCCTCCAACATGTAAGAAATAAGAAGGCTAAACAAATCACTAATTCTGAAAGTATATTACAACATTATTATGTAGAGCAAAGTCTTGCTTATTTTTTACGTAACGTTACAACGCTTATTTCAGTTGAACAACACACTACGTTGTTGCAGCGAAAACACACTGAAATCTATTGCACTTTTGTACCATTGTAGGTGACTAATAAATTTTGTAAACTGCGGAAATTTTCTTACTGGGATCTTCTGTTTTGTATTGTGTTGTCCTATATTCTGGCAAGGACATGGATAAGCCACATTGTCTTGTGCTGTGAAACTATGTCCCATTTGTCTCTTTCCCTATGGAGTATTTTTATATTCTTTTTATTGAAATCCTGTAGATTCTTCTGATGAACATGAAGTTCCTCATAGAATGCTATAATAAGAGATCTCAAGCTAATGTTGCAATAACAATCGCTTCGCGTCACACGTAATTTATTGTTGATCTTGAGACCACAATAGCCTTGACTAGTCTCCATGAACATTGAACCGCATTATCATCATCAATTAATGGTGTTTCACCTTTTCACCTCACCAATAACTAAGAAAATCCAACAACATCCCACGTAGAAGAAAGACCTAAAGGCCTCACAAATATTTTTCTCCAACATTCGACGTTCAACTTAGATCGCGTAACAATCATTCAAAACAGGTGCATTATCGCATTGTATGGGTTCGTATGGCGCTCGTGAATGGTCCCATTGTTCCTACTAAGGGTCAGGTGGTATTAGATGTTAATAATTCTTTAGTTTGTGCGGTGGTAAGACTGGCTCTTCCTGCAGTATCGTTAACTCTTCGTCTTGTTGCAATGTGGCTATTTTTAACCCCCGACAAAAACAAAGGGGTGTTATAAGTTTGACGTGTGTATCTGTGTGTCTGTCTGTGCCATCGTAGCTCCCAAACGGCTGAACCGATTTTGATTTTTTAAATATTGTTACTAGCTTCTGCCCACGGCTTCGCCCGCGAGGTATGTCGATAAAAACTATCCTATGTCCTTACCCGGGATGCAATCTATCTCTCTGCCAAATTTTATCGAAATCCGTTCAGTGGTTTAGGTGTGAAAAGGTGACATACAGATAGACAGAGTTACTTTTGAATTTATAATATTAGTATGGATTTACTATATTTTTGGTACTTACGGCTTTTTCTTGAAAGGCGATTTATGCGAAAATGTTTGACAAGGGCTTGAAGGCTTTCTATTCTAATAAGATCGGCAGAATTAATTGATGTTATTTATTTTATTTTGGGTGGGAAATCATCAAATGACCCCTCCCGCTCTGGGCGGAGCGGAAGGCAGTGTGAGACTTACTGACTAAAACCCACCCGTGTTCCTTCCTTAGCTCTTTATGTTCCGGCCCAGCGGTAACCCTTTCGGACAATCCCGCTGATAATTGATGTTATTTGGAAGTTAATTGTTTAGATAGTACGGACACCGTTTTTCTGGTCTTTGAGGATGTTACTTCCGCATCCATGACTATAATTAAGCTGCCAATTTCTGACTCTCAGAAGGCCAAACAAAAGCCCTGAGGCATAATATAATTATTGTTGTTTGCATTCAAAAATTTTCAAACGTAAAAAACTGCATGTTATTTATCGATTTGCGTAAATAGATAAAAAAATAGCCTGTCAACAATACGTTTACTGACCTTACAACCAGTTTACAGTGGAACTTACCCAATAATTTAAAGAACGCGTCACGAATGTTTAGCATCTTAGCTTACCTCGTTTGTTCCGACTTAAAATGTATTCACATTTTGGAACGAAATTCTTTATCACTCGATATAGGTACTCTGCACACTTGCAGAATGTGACTTAGACCGAAAAAACTGTAACACTTGACCGTCGCGACACTTTTGATATTGTTTTTATTACCTATTACTCTTAAACTTTGTTAATTCATTCAATTGTGCCTATTATTTAATACATAATATACAGCGAAAGGAACATCGTTCCAACCGGCACCCGAATTGCATAAAACATTATCAATCGGAATCTGAATCATTTTGAAGCATATTCTTAATCCATTGCTTTATAAGTTTGAAAAATCTGTCTGCTAATCACGTAAATAACGCAATGAATGTTGTTGAACTGTCAAAATGAAACCGATTCCGATTGATAATGTGTTACGCAATTGCTCCGCTGGTGTTCCACGGCACCTCTCGGCTTTTTTATTTTTAGAGACTTGGTGACTTTCAAGAGCAAGTGTTGTTAAATGTTCACAAAGTACATCATTACTCCAAAAAAATATGGATCGAATTATTCGCACGAAAACTCTCCGTAACGTCTGTTCCCGAGCAAATTATTCGCACGAAAGCTCTCCGTAACGTCTGTTCCCGAGCAAATTATTCGCACGAAAGCTCTCCGTAACGTCTGTTCCCGAGCAAATTATTCGCACGAAAGCTCTCCGTAACGTCTGTTCCCGAGCAAATCCTTCATTAACCTAATTGTTCAGATACGGTCGATCAACGTTGCCCTACAAACCATCAGTATACTACAGACTATGTATCTTTAAACCGAGTGCTCGAAGCCGTAACTCGCAGATGCGGTATTACGGCAGTGGATCAACTAGTGGGTCGTTAACTGGCACCTGCCGTGTAACGTTCAACAGGCCAGTGCACAGTGGCACCGACCGGATCTAACCAATAAGGTTATCCATTATAACTGCTTTTCTTCCTGCGCGGTTTAGGCTAACGAGTATGTGTCTAGATAACTTTTACTGAAGAAAAAAGAAAGCTTTACTGAAGAAAAAAGAAAGTTTTTTTACCAACAATATGAAAAATTAAATGGTTTAAAAAACAATGTGACTCGCGCCAAAAATGTCCATTTTGGCATTAATGCAAGACAGGTGCTGTCTAGTGCTTGCGCAGACTGGCAGCGTGGGGCGGGCAGCGGCGCGGGTGCGGAAACTCGCGCGATCTGCCTACACGACAACACGCAGAAAACAGCCGCGCTCGACTGCGAACCTGTCGTGTGTCGTGTCCTGTGTTTGTCAAAGTATAATATGGATGAAGAAGACTTATTTTTACTAGAAAAAAGCTCGAACTAGTTTGAGAACCCCGGCCACCGCGCGGGCCGCCCGCGAACCCACTGCGGCCACTTGTATAAACGAGCTATGGCGTGAGTTGCCCGCGCGCTTCCTATCATATTTTTGTAACTAGTTGAAGTCGGCGTTTTCTATCTGTCTCTTTTAAAGTCCAGACATAACCTTAGTCAGATTCAGAAAACTCGTGTATGTCTGATAGCAAAAATTCTGCTTGCTAAGCCAACAGTATTCTCTTAGTAATAACTGTTACATAACGGTTATGAAGCAGCTAACATTAACGATCTAATAAATAACTACAGCTCTACTAAAAAGCCTCTACAAGTGACGGTGTTAGTGCACGCACGGCGCTTGCAATCAGTTCAAGAAATACGTTGACAGGCTAATCTTTCTTACCACGGTATGTGCATCTATTATTTTATAGCTCCAAAACGAACACGAGAAAGGAGAATACATAGCATGTGATGCTAGGCATCATTACAAGCTTTTATTTAACTGGCCTTGTCAGTAGTTAGTATGTATGGGTCAAATCTTGCAAGCTGAATTAAAAGCACTTCCTCTTATCCTACGGATTTGAAATTTTACACGTTGATTCTGTTTCGAAGACAATGGTTTTTTTTATCCTAATTCTGTCTAAACTTATCCAAATAAAACAAATGATACGAAAATGCAATGTAACATGATATTATGTAACACAACAACAAAGACAATTTGTTTCAACTAGGGTTACATAAATTTTGCATCACATAATATTGACTTACACAGTAGCGAAATTCGATAATGTTTTGATTCAAAACAAAAACCGAACTGAAGTACTATGTAGTCCCCCGTTAACCAAATTGGCGGGATCCGGTCGATATGCCGGTGCCCTATTGTAAGCATGACAGGCTCAACAGGCTAATAGACGCGGTTTTATAAACATGTCAATAACAAAATACTACTTTGGTGGTACCTAACTGACTACACTTGCTGCTGCTTGCTGCTTGCTGACCCGAAGTTATAACATTTTCGTCGTAGCCACAGATGTCTTATCGAGACTAAGTGCATATTAAGACGTCTTCATCATCATCAGCCTACAGCAGTCCCCTGCTAGACATATACCTGTCCAATCGTGCGGCATTCATCTCGTTTCTCGGCAACTCTCATCCAGCCGTTAACAGTTACCCTACGAAGATCGTCGCTCCACCCGGTCTGACGCCTTCGTCCATAATCTAATTACATGGAAGTGCTCCCAAATTCCTTGTTATTCAAATAGTCTGAAAATAAACACTTGTCGAGTTGTTATTACAATGTTACATGTATTTATACAAAAAACCTCTTAATGTCGATTGTTTGAAATACCTATTACATTTTATCTTATCTTATCAGTGATTGTGGTATAATTTTCATTACTTAACCTTTCTTTATTGCCACGGCGTGGGTGGCGGAACACATTTTCTTTTGTTTTCTCTCGTGGTTAGAACGATTCCCTAGCACTACGCAGTTCGTCAGTTTTCAAACAGACAAACTGAACTTGGATACATTTTCCAATCTATCACTAACGCTTGAGGTTATTATATTGTATTGAGACAATATGGACTTTCATATTTTCTGAAATAAAAGATTAATTAAGTAATTAATCAGTTTCAGTCAAAAGTCATCCCAGAGCTACATAAGTCAAACAAACTTCCTTAAAAAACTTCCTGCTGTTACATAAAACAACTGTTGTAAGACCTGAAATAAAAACCAATTTTACTACATACACATCCATCAGACACTATCGTACTCGATCGATAGTAATTTTACGCTACATAACTGCTAGTAGCAATCGAAACGATGGCAATCGTCATTCGAGACAGAGGAAATGCCCAATGAAACCGATTCTGATAACAATTTAAATTGCTTGACTCGTGTACAAAGTTACATGACACTTCGCCACACTTTTGTAAACAGTGTTAGTGTTACTCATTCAAAAACGCCTTATTGGTTTAAAAGGTTCAGGCTAGTATGCCTGATTCGTCATCATCATTTTAGCCGAAAACGTCCTCTGCTGGCCCCCAAAGCATCGCCATTTCTGTGCTTCTAGCATACATTCGTCGTCGTCGTTCCTGCGGCCTTCACAAGGTCCACCTGTCGGTATGCCTGATTAAGGTCCTAGATTTGTTTACTATAATGTTGGAAACAATCTGGCTGGAAATAAGCCAAAAAAAA
The DNA here is from genome assembly GCA_948474745.1 of Oligia latruncula. Lineage (NCBI taxonomy): Eukaryota > Metazoa > Arthropoda > Insecta > Lepidoptera > Noctuidae > Oligia > Oligia latruncula. Next base: position 12,880,252 of record OX419708.1, read on the forward strand.
TAAATTCACGGAACCAAATACTAGGAATAACGATAGTGTCGGAAAAAGGTTGGAAACTTCTTCAACTTTCCACCCATTTTCGGTAACATCAGGGGGCCTAAAAAGGCCACTTTGGCAGAATCATAAAAGGATAACATTATGGCGAAGACAGTCCGTGTTTTTCATTTTTTCGCTGGACTACGTAGAGTCGAAGAGATTGGGATTGGATTTGGATTGGATTGTTTGGTATTTTAACACAGACAAAAGAAATACTTAACTGAAAATCCTTCACCAATGGGATTTGATACGATTAACTTAACAGTTAACTGTCCATTATAATACATAATGTTATCCTTTTATGATGTTATCATTTTATGATTCTGCAAAAGTGGCCTTTTTAGGCCCCCAGATAGGTATCTGAGGGTCTAAAAGGCCACTTTGACTTCACACTTAGACTACCTAGTCTATTAGGTGTTTGGTTAAGTATTCGAAAATAGGTAAGTAATGCCAACTGTCACGCGATGGCGCTCCGACAGCTCACGAAATTTTAAGTGTCAGTTGAAGGTAACAGGCTATTATGGTGCACGAAGCCTTGGGTACCTGGCACCAGGAATTTGATCCACCCTTATAACTCGCAGTCACCGAAGTCCTGATTTCTGGGCTTAAACGAAACTAGGACATAGTTTCCGGATTGATTTCCGTGACGAGGTCAAAATCAACAATGATAGTATTGAACTGTCAGGATCATTAATTTTGTTGGTAATTGCTTTATAAACTACCCCAATCGATAAATCAAGTTATCACTTCTTATCTGCTGTGAGACAGATAAACTATTTCAACGACAATTAATTAATCCAATCGGGAATTCTGAATTGATACGTTTGGTGTGTAGGCAGATGTTATAAAATTAATGAAGGAAAGATTAGAATATCCAGTAGTAAACGTGATCCACCTGCGGGGGTTAATTGCGTTACACACTCAGTAGCAATAACATTCGTTTTGACAGTTCAACAACATTCATTGCGTTATTTACGTTGTTGAGCAGACATATTTTTGGAACATATGAAGCGATGGATTAGCAATATCCTTCAAAATGATTCAGTTTAATATTGATAGTGTGTTACGCAATTAGGGTGCCTAAATATACCACGATTAAAAAGTTGTGAAGAGAAATTGATGCTTAACCATGTCATCATAGTATACAGGTACGATTTCAGCCATAGGTTTTTATATTCTGTACTGCCAAATATTCAAACAATATTTTAACATAATTTCATTATGCCAATTACTCGATGGTTGAATTCGGCTGAACATTTTATTATACAAACATTTAAAGCTTAGTTTCTTTCAACCCTTACATTAACGGAGATATTGGAACGCCCAATCCAAGTCTGCTATCAATCTCCGTGCCCCACGCACTTACCAATCTATCTATAACGTTCGGAAGCTGGACGACCATCCTATATCCGATCCCCCCCTTATCTGGGTCAGTTGGCTTAATCCTGTTATATTTCTAATTGAAGGAGATTTTGGCTTCCGTTCCGGATTTGACACGGTTGTAATTGATATAAAAGATGGAGGGTAGTTGGAAATTTATTTCTTATGTTTTGCCTTGGTCGTTATGTTGTAGTGCAATTTTTACCAAACCATTTCCAAAGTGTCCATACACCTGCGTGTATGGACACTTTGGACACTCCAATATAATTAAGAAGACAGAAGTGCAGACTTCTGAGGATCTAAAAAAACTGATGCCGTGATTGGCGAGGCCACTTGGTCCCAACATGGTCCCAACTCATCTAACATAATAAAATATTTACTTTTGCCGTTGACAAAAGAAGTTGTAGTGCGAGTTTAATTTGGAAGTGTTATGTTGTTACATTTTGATTAGTTATATCCCTTGGGAATGTATCGTCTCATGTTGCATTGTATGAGGGTAGATTGACAGTACAATGTAGAGAAGTTTGTAGTAGCTGTCATTGAATAAATTTAGCAGTAGATAATTTTGATTCTATATTGTTCTGTCCACAGCATACATGAATACAATCTTCACGTCACACAGTGATAATAACTGAGATACTGTTTAGAATACAGCGACTATATTTTAGTTTAAAATAAGTTACAAATATCAATGTTCAAGGAGGTCTTAACAGTTGGCAATTTGTCCAAATAATTAGCATATTGTCGACAATATTATGCCAGTACGCAAAACATGAAACATGTTCTTTTCCTTCGATCGCAATATTACTATGGAAATTTCTAGAAAGTGGCTTCACGCACTGACAAATACAGTCAACGTCAAGTATAGACACTTGCATATCAGCATAACATCAAGAAGGCGTAAATACTTTGCACCATAGACAATAAAACACGTTATGATTGACAAAGTGGAGGGCAGCTCCGTGCGCACATTCTGATCATCAATACCTTAGGCCGCATTTACTTAGAAAGCAGGTAACCTGCTAGAATACACCCTTACCAAAGTCTGGTAATAATGTAGATATATTTCCCTAGAATCTTGCATTGCAGAGGTCGATAAGTACATTTTCCTAGTTGAATTAGTCTGCAGAAAAGACGTCCCATTTTCGTGCAATAAAAGTCCTGTATCTTTTTCTTCCATCCAAATCATTATCGTTCTGGCTTTTAATCAAGTTCCATTAATGTTCACATAACTACAGCTCAGTCAATAACCTCGCGATTATATCGAATAGTTGCATGCTCAGTATGCTCATGCGCCTTCCATTTCAGTTGCGTTTCCGGCTCACATGAGTGTTGATTGCTTAAATAACTCCTCGATTCGCTTAAAACTGTTGTTTTCGTGCAACGGTACTATTTGCACGGTCTACTGGGCTAGTTAATGTTTAAGATGTTCGCAATATCGGATGTTGTGGTGGAGTTTATTAGGTGGCGATGGTGCTGGTTGCATTTGCATTGGCTAATTGTGACGGAAAGGTTGAGTGGTGGCCTTTGAACTCTTTCGTTAACAGTGCCTTGTGACACACGTATGATCAATGTAACCCTCTCTTATGAATCCAACTGAGGTGACATAATTGAAAGATATATAAAACCATGATTAGACCTGTTGTCTTGTATGGATCAGAATGTTGGGCCACAAAAGGGATGAATGAAAGGCAATTGCATGCAGCTGAGATGAGAATTCTAAGAGGGATGTGTGCTGTTACACGAATGGATAGAATAAGAAATGAGTACATAAGAGGAAGTTTGAAAGTGGGACCGGTAACTGAAAAGTTGTGTGGAAATCGATTGTCATGGTATGGGCATATGTTACGGAGAAATGAGGAAAATGTCGTGAGGAGAGTTTTGAGTATGGATGTCGATGGCTATAAGAGTAGGGAAGGGACCAAAGAAACGATGGATGGAATGTGTGAATGATGATATGGTTAGAAAGGGGGTGACTACCGGGAAGACGACTAATAGAGAAGTATGGAAGAAAACGACATGTTGCGCCGACACCAAATATAAATACGATACTCCTTAGTAAGACTGGTTGTTGACTTTCTAGTTTCTGACTACCCGTAACGACTGTCGAATATCTACAAATGACAGCCGGGACCAACGGTTTAACGTGCTTTCCGAGGCACTGAGGCGTCTCAGTATGTAGCTTGCCCTTTGATCGACCGGTGCGGATGTTATTATTTAACCACGAGGCCCTCTCGTATAAATATTAGCCTGACAGCCACCTGCCATCTTCTTACTAATTAGGTACCACCTGCATGCAGAAGCTATTCACAACCATACGACAGGTTGTCGAATCGAAAATGGCACGTTTTCAATTTCCAATTTGCATTGCCCCTGACGGCAAATAGCTGTCGGAAGAAATGGGGGTGGTATGTCTGATTTAAACTGACAACATTTTCGGGGTTTTGATTTGGGAACAGCCTTTAGAGAACTCTTTTGATAACATCGATTGATGTTCGATTTGGCAAGGAAACTTATCGAACGGTTGTATATGGAATAGCTATGCTGGTAGCGGGGCTAATACCACCAACCACAAATTCGAAGACATGATTGTGATATCTACCAACCCTCACTGGGCCCGCGTGGTAGATTACAGCCCACTCCCTCTCGAAGAGAGGAGGGCTGTGTTTTCCAGCGGTGGAAACTTTATAGGCTGATTATTTTAAGGCTGCACCGACCGCACAGTGGCGCCCTCATCGTTTGTTTGGTTATTTCTTTTATTTTAGAAAGAAAATAATATAAGAAAATAAGCACGTTAAGTTGTGCTCCACAAAATTATACGTTAATACTATTCTAAATGGCAGTTTTATATTGTTTAATTTTATTATAATCACTAAAACGGATAATAGTGGCCACTATTGTCCGTTTTAGTGATTATAGTAAAATAAAAGAAATAACCAAACAAACGATGAGGGCGCCACTGTGCGGTCGATGCAGCCTTAAATAGTATCGCCATTCGTGAAGACCATTTGAATGCTCTCATGTTGTGAACAAGTCGAGTGTATTATAAAAATTACGTGAGAAATTATTAAGTACTGAAGATAATAATTGCCTTTAATAGATCATAATGCGGCCAAAGGATATCATTAACCTGTCGTTATCTGTGTCGATTTGACAGGGCGCTAATCTAAACATGTTTTGTTAAATTGTTTTTATCAATTTGTTTGGATATACGTTTTTAATCGTTTGGTAATTATGAGATAATCGATATAATTAATAATCATTATAAAGGAGACAAGGAAGTATTTTTTTTATCTATCTATATATATAAAATGGTAAACTGACTGACTGACTGATTGTTGATATATCAACGCACAGTCTAAACCGCTGCTCCTAGAGACATGAAATTTGGAGGGTGTGTTCTTTGTGAAGAGTAGGTATCCACTAAGAAAGGGTTTTTCGAAATTCCACCCCTAAGAGGGTGAAATTTCACGCGGACGAAGTCGCGGGCAGAAGCTAGTAAAGTATAAAAGTTCTTTAAGCACTAATTAAGTATGGAGGTATCAAGAATTAATAGCTAACAAAAAAAAGTTTTATTTAAAAACAGCCAGTAAGTAAAACCAAACATCATATTTATTAAAACTGGTTATAAAAGAAGTTAGTCTTGATCAAGCAGAAATATTGAGAAAAAAACTTTATAAACTAGTATTTTAGTAAAATACCTAATAAAAATCCTTACCTGCTGCACCCACATAAAATGCAAAAATACTAGTTTGGAACTAACATGATTAAATAATCATATTAATTTAACAAAAATGTTTTCCTTGTAAATCGGTGTTACACAAAATAATTTAAATTACTAATTTCTTGACTGCCTTATTGGTCTAGTGGTCGCAACTCAGGCGCTAGTGCTGAGGATACGGTCTTGGGTTCGGTTCCCAGGTCGGGCTTAGTTTTATTGAGTTACTAGCAGCGCCCTACGATTTCACCCGCGTAAGTGTCGATCCCGTGGGAATATCGTGATAAAAACTATCATATGTCCTTTCCCAGGACTCAAACTATCTCTATACCAAATTTCATCTAAATCGGTTCAGCGGTTTAAGCGTGAAGAGGTAACGGACAGACAGACAGGCACACTTTCGCATTTATAATATTAGTAGCGGGATTTGTTAATGGCAATATGCTCGTCCCCTGTTAAATGGGTCTTAACATACTGCCGAAATGCGGGTGTATTTTACTATAGTTGTACTTCTGTCTAACCCTTTGAGGATTACAGGCGAGATGTTATGTTATTATTGAATTAAATTGGAAGTATTTGATCATCTTATGTGGCTTACTTTTAGTCTAACATTTCTTCAATTTACCATCTAAGGCAGTTGTCCCACCCCCGGCGATGAACGAGTAGCAAGTAGAACTAGCAACTGAAAGCGAGTTGGCGAGCAGTGTGTAATTCTGATAGTTTTGTCGCTGGGCTATCAGCGAGTGTCCGAGTGCGACGGGCGATTACTCGCACCACTCGCTCGGGGCGGAAGATATATTATATAGCGGGCGTGAGCTCTGACCGCCAAGCGAGCATCGCTGAGCGAGTATTATCTTTGATAGCTCTTGTCGCTCAGCGACAAACCAATGGAGCGAGTCCTCGCTGGCAGTGTGAACAGTCAGCAATCAACTATTAATACAGGTATGCATCTCTTTTGTTTACACGGAATGTATATCTATTGTACGTTTCTTGAGCGAGAAAATAGCCGATAGTTAGTCGCTTTCTCGCCGGCGCGCGGCGTAGGGACAACTGTTTTAAACACGAGACCATACTCACATTATCCACCACCACTTACAACGTTACAATTCATTATTACCCTCACTTAGAAACATTTAGTTCTATTCCTACCGGTGCGGTGACGTCATTCAGCCCGTATTTCCCCAGACTCCTTCGTCATAGGACGTTATAAACACAACTAGGTAGTAACCACAAGATATGGATAATCTAATCACGGTCACGGTTTCTTCACGATGTTTTCCTTCACCGTTTTGGTAGATTTGCTACTTAAAATTATTTAGACGAAGTCTTAAAATACCTGTGGAAGTCTTTCAAGTTTCCTCATTTCCAAGTAAGACGTAGACGTTTGTATTGCATTAGTTAGACCAATAGTTTGCTTTTAACCTTTTGACCGCCACACGTCAAAAAATCATAAAAGTTCCCTCGGGGCGTCAGTCTGTCATGTAGTCGAACCGTGGCGTACTGAGCACATTTTGGTGTGTCATCTATACATGACTGTGGCGGTCAAAAGGTTAAACAATCTACTTACGCGAATTCGCCAATCATTGCAAGCATGAGTATCACAATAAACTTTCTTTCAGAAATTGTGTTTAGTTGTTTACCTTACATTATTGGCATGCATCCTTCCAAGTTTCCACGTACAAAGAGAACTATCAAAATATATTTTTAGTAATTCCGACTAGTGGCGGTTTCCTCGTCTTTTTCCTTACAAGATGGGTTATAAATTGTTTGTTTATCTCTTCCGGTAAATGTACGTCATTTACTTATCTGCATGCTTCTTTACTATGTTTTACGGAGATGGAAGGTGAAGGAAAACATCTTGAGGAAACCGGCATGACCTAGAACTGAACATTTGGAATACATGTGACATCTACCAACCCGCACTGGGCCCGCGTGGTGGATTACAGCCCTCTCACAGAGAGGAGGCCTGTGTCCCAGTAGTGGGAACGTTATAGGCTAATTATTACGGAGATTGGAAATGGCCATCAATAGATATGAGCATTCCTGCCAACTGCTTAGATTCTTGAATAGAATTTCCTTAAAAAAATTATTGCAGCGTTCTTAAATTTATTTGAAAATTTTAATATCTTGATGATGTAGTTATGGTTGAACTTCTCGTTCAGTCATTGTCTCATTGATTAATTTCTTTATGTCAACAAACAAAATTGTTTAGTGTTATTAACTCCGACATTCCTGACGTAGGAGATCTACGAAGTAGTTCCAAGTCATATACAGTGTGAGTCTTCATAATGTGCAAATAACGAAATGAGGTAAACATAGCTTAATTTTATCGAGGAAAAAAATATTTGAAAAATTAAAAAAATATTTAAAAGGATCTTTACCTACTAAAGTATGGTGATTGCAACGCCTTTCTTTAACAGTTGATAGGAAATGTTGTGATTGAGTTATAAACATGGTATTTTTACGTTTAGAAATCTGATACGATGGAGAATAATTTAAAGTAAAAAAAAGGGTAGGTAATCGGGGCTTTTATTAAGTAATTTTAGAATTATTGTAAAAATTTATGAAAAAATATCAGATTTTTGTTTAAAAAAAACCATAGTTCTCAATTGAGGGCGATTGTTTACACAGAGGGGTCACAGCAGCGAACAAGAATTTTAAAAATGCTACAAAATTTGTTTTTTTTTTATTTTTTTAAATATTTTTTCCTTCGATAAAATTAAGCTTAGTATCCCTCATTTCGATATGTGCACATTATGAAGACACACTGTATTTTCATGGGAATAGGGACACTGCTCAGTCAGTGAAAGGTGGACAGCAACTTAACATACATTTAAATAATCCAGCACCCTGATTGCATAACACACGATTACGCTCAATTTGAATCATTTTGAAGCATATTGCTAATCCATTGCTCCGTAGGTTCGAAAAATGTGTCTGCTCGACAACGTAAATAACGCAATGAATGCTGTTGAACTGTCAAAATGAAACCCATTGCTACTGATAGTGTGTTACGCAATTACCCTGCTGATTTACTATAGATAAAGAGATGTGGATGGGAAAACCAGTCTCAAATTTGAAATGAAACTTTTTTGTTACGGGAACTCCCAACACATAAAACAGGTTTTACTCACAACTCAACCCACCATCTATTATTACATAAAAAAGTATCAATATATATCAGTAATCTATTTGCTCTCATATAAATGTGACAATAGCAATAAACTTCAGAGCATTAAGGCGGATTCACATGGATACAGTATGCCTGCGTTTAAGTACTCAGGAAGAGTCGCCAATTAGCCCCACAAGTCGACTAAGGGCAGCCGTGAAACGTAGGTGTGGTATGGATGGGTCACTTTTTTTCCTACTATCTACCGTATAAAATTCGACAAAACTCATGATACATAGTATCTGGCCACAGTAGTACGTGCAATACCTGTACAAATTCTAGAGAGACTCCCAGGTTTCTGCAAAACTTATCATGAAATCTACTATCTGATTGAATTAAATGATTCATTGACAGAAATCCCAACATATGGCTCACTTGCTGGAAATAGGCTTTCCAAAACCGGGATATAATTCAAAATTCTCTCCTACAACTGTACACGGCAAGCCGCGCTAACAGCCAGCGCATAGGTCGTTCACCCAGTCTATCGATCGTCTGCCTGTCTCATAAACAGTCGGCATTAAACCTTAGGCCTACCCTACAGGCAGACTTATCGATCCTGGGAAACCCTAGCAGGCACTCACATGATGCTATCGGAGACTTTGTTTCAGCACACGTGAGTTATACTCCTTTCTAGTCGTAATTGATGGTAAAAGCGTGTCTGTTTTGTAACAACCGCGAGGCAGGAAGTATTTACGCATGTTCCAGTTTTCCGAATAGAATTTGATCTTTGTCCATGATCAGAAAAGGCGGCCAAAAGGTATAATATAGATATACAATCATAGTAATGATAAAATCATGGAACTACTTTACTAAATTACTGATGAATTAAAAAAAAGGGATCACGAATTTTGTAGCTGTCTGGATTATACTTGAACTACAGAATCTTAGAACGAAGTTGTCCAGTAAAGGTTACCAAAAATCTAAAATAATTGGTCATCAAATCAGTCCAATGTCTTTGTCGTTACACGTTACTGCCCTGTATCGTTTCGCACAAAAAAAGCGAGCGTGTGTCTAATTCTCTCTCGCTTCTCTTTACGACTTCTGCTAATGTCTTTTTCTTGTCTTTTTATTTTCCGACTCTGGATAAATAATAAATACGTCTCACTAGTGATGAATTGGTGTTCAGAAGTTATTTCAGGGATGCTAAATTGACTTTCGTGTTTACTATGCTTGCGTTCGTAATGTTTTACGGCGTTTACTGAATTGCAAGTGTTGTCATATCTTTTATTAGATATGCTCTGAAATATTGTTTGAAATACCGTTGTAGGTAAATATTAAATTACTAGATTCGTTCTAAAATGGAACCTAGTCTTTTAATGTCCGATTGATTTCAAAATATCTTCATCTTCTTCATTACCAAATCCTGGAAGTTTTATTCAAAGAGCCAGTATAGTTGCAAATGTTTTCTCTCCCAGCACACTCCTTTCTCATACCAACTTCACTGCTAACGCGTTCATAGACATGTTAATTTTCATGACGTCACCATCACAGCGTTGTTCACCGCGTCTGCACGTAACCGCAACGCATTAGTGGCTCTAAACGAAGCGGAAATACGCGACCATTGCGACCAAGGCGGGTTTTATTTCAACCAGTCACTTGTACGGTATCGTACCAGACGTCTGATCTGTTATCAGACTGTTTTTGTTGTGATTAGTCAGAAGACTTGATGCGTCAAATGATTAGGGGTTATCGTATCATCGTCATTGGGTGTTACGTCTTCTGAATTATGTTAGTTTAAGCCAGATTAGACCCTCTATCTACGTCCACTGGATTATGTGAATACATTAGTTACAACTTCTAATGCACCCTGGGCAGCCAGTCTTCCGTTCTTGATCATATTTGTCTTCGTATATGAAGGAAAAAATATTGATTAGATTGTCAAGAAACTGCATTCAAGAAGAGAGCCAGTTATAAGTACCTTTTTTACACACCACCTTCGAACGTAAGTGGTGTATAGGTGGCATTTAATTATGCATGTAGTCTAGCTCAGAATAGATTTCCCGGAACTGTCTGGGGTGGTTTGCCGCCCCATTAGTTACAGTGGAGGATATATCATGCGATAAAGGGGCTAACATATGTAAAGCTAAGGGTAAAGTATCTACTTTATTTGTTTAAAAAGAGTATGGCAGCTATTTTCACATTTTAGTATGATGTCTAAAATAACACTGAGGCCCTTGCTTAAAAGTCCGCAGAAAAATGATAACTTCATTGTTCATTTTAGCAGCACAAGCTGAATTTAGCTTATCCCATACTTAAAATTCCAATTTTAGAATGGTCTCCGTGGTCAGACCATTGCACAGTGTTTTATGAAGCCCGATTTTCGGACATCCCATTTTTATTGAAAAACCTGACAGAAATAATCATTTGAATGCAAGATTTCGTATCCCCATTTAGCTACCAAGTCTAGTTTCGGAGTTATAATTTTTTGAAAATCGACCAAATTCTATCTCGATATTCAGAAAAAAAATAATTACATTAAAACTACGCGTGATAGAAATATTGATGCTAAGTACACTGATGGTGTATTTTATGCCGAGTATTTTAGTGCACAAATGAACCTCGTAACTTTGCTAGATCCAGATATATACGACTTTTTCGGTTTTTAGTTTTTCTTAATTTTCTCGAAAATTCCGCCATTTCGGGAAAAGTTATTTATACTGAAATGATCTAAATAACTTTTTCTACAAACCACATAAATTTCACATCCCAATTCCATGGAACTTAGAAACCACAACGATTTTAAGTTTTATCCGGATTTTACGTCGTCAGGGTTGTCAAAATCTCAGATAATTATTTATATCCGGATTTTATATAACTTTGTCAAAAAATATATCTACCTTGTAGTAAAATCGGTAGTTTGGATTATCTGACGTGAAGACGCCAGGATACCAGCTTGGTACCTAAATCCAATATTGTTTACCAATGTATGTTAAAAGGCAGATTTTGCATTTTGAAGGCATTTTGTGTTATTTAAGTATTTTTGTAGTACGTATCAAATACTTTTTTCTTAACAATATTGTTCATATGTATCTATGTATTTATCAATATATGTATATACAGGGTGATTTTTTCAAGTGGGCGTGGATTGCCAAATCCGAAACTATGAGGAATAGCGAAAAGTACTTAAAGGAGTCGCGGGCTCGATTTTGATGAAAACTAAAACTGCATCATTGGATTTTTGAAAAATCAATATTTTTAGCCAGGAATCAAACCCGTTGATTTTGATTAAAAAATCACACTATATTATTACGCCACTCGATAGTGTCCCTAATAAGGATCAAATTCTGGGAAGTAATGACATAAGGCAAACTAAAGGAAAATGTTGGATTTTAATAAACTGCTTCTTATTTTAGAGTAGGTATTCATACCGACATTACCTGTACCTTGTTCGAAATGATGCTCAATACACCCGCAGCGCAGTCACCTTCACAACATTATGATCTAAATTCAAATGTTAAATGCAGTACAATCCTTGAGACGTTGAATCCAGCTATGTATTGAAAACAATGGTCATCACATTTTGAACAATTAAACAGATAAAGGTTTAATAGGTAGGTAACATAAGAAAATAAAAAAGTATTTTGTTAAAAATGAGCTCTTTTCTTTAGTTTCCCGTATGTCATTACTTCCCAGAATGCGATCCTTATCAGCGACACTATCGAATGGGGTAATAATAGTGTGTGGTTTTTTTTTTTAAATCAACGGGTACGATTCCTGGCTAGAAATATTGATTTTTCAAAAATCCAATGATGCAGTTTTAGTTTTCATCAAAATCGAGCCCGCGACTCCTTTGAGTACTTTTCGCTATTCCTCATAGTTTCGGATTTGGCCATCCACGCCCACTTGGAAAATTCAGCCTGTATTAGATAGGAATTCCTTTCCATTTCTCTCTTTTAAATTGCATCCGCCATGTTGTTTCTGGACCACTCTAAGGTCAACTGTTAGAAAATGCCTAATGCATTAAGTCCGCCTTTGTAGAATGTTTTTTACTTGTGCATAGAGTTTTTAGTAAATAATAATAAATAAATAAATAAATATTTTTGAAAGGCCTCGGTAGGATACTAGTAAACTGGTGCACGTTCTTTTTCTCATTCTGACTACGAAACTTTTACTTTTGCGAAAAATTTGATTCACAAAATAAGGATAAAAAAATTGACAACCCTAACAAAAATAGTTAAATTGGAATAACTTCTGAGTTCCATGGATTCGGGATGTAATAATTATGTGGTGTATTGGGGACGTAAATAGAATTATTTCTGTATAAATAACTTTTCCCGAAAGGGCGGAATTTTCGAGAAAATGAAGAAAAACTAAAAACCGAAATACTCGCATAAATCTGAATCTAACAATGGTGCGAGGTTCATTTATGGACTAAAATACTCTGCATAAGATACGCCATCAATGTACCTCACATCATTTTTTCGTACCACGCTTAGTTTAAGCTTAATTAATTTTTTTCTTAATATCCGGATGGAAAAATTACGATTTTCAAAAAATTATAACTCCGAAACTAGACTTGGCAGCTAAATGGGGATACGAAATCTTGCATTGAAATGATTATTTCTGTCAGGTTTTTCAATAAAAATGGGATGTCCGAAAATCGGGCTTCATAAAACACTGTGCATTGCAGTCATTTGCTGCCCAAAAATAATGACAAGTTACACCATTACCTATTGTTCGCTGCTGATAAGCCATCTTTATATATCCTTTTCTCCGTTTAGTTACAAAATTACCATTTAAACGCTTGTCTCGATTATTTTGCAACCGTGGGTGTTCGGGTTTAGCTCGTTATATTTTATCCCGAGGTAATAGTGTGAACGCATCCTTCCTATTATAAAAATGCTATGACTGTGGTTTTGGTGTAATCAAAATTAAATGGGGTGGAAGGAAAATGAATAAGGTTAGGAAAGTACCTGGATGTTGATCAGTAGGTACATAAGTGTATTTCGGTTCATGCGTGAGCATTATTCAGTGGTAGTAATAGTCTTGCTTGTGACATCAGATTCAAGTCTGGCAATTTTGACACAGATCAAAGGTCCTTTACTTTTGAGGCACATAAAAAAACTTTTATCCGCTCGGAACACCTATAAAGTTCGCACTTAGCAACATTCCTTAAGACTGGTCAAGAATAAACTTGTATGAAGAAATCTTATCTAACGTACGTCGGTAACCCTAAATTCGTAACGTAAACACAGTGAACGAGAACACATAAAACAATAACACGCAACAAATTTTAGACACTTACTGAATAGTTACAAAACTCTTACTTGATTTATATACTGTAGATATAAAAAGAAAGTTTCAGTTTACTTACCAATTTTATTTTAATATCACTAAATATTATGTTCAGCCGGTCGATTCTGTTAAAATCTCACCGTGAAAACTTAGGTGAAGTGAGTTTGTTTTTGCTAGGAATTGACACTATTGACAGCTCACTCCACGCTCACTTTACCTAAGTTTTCACGGTGAGATTTTTACAGAATAACACCGCAGTACCTCATTTGGTATTGTTTTCATGAACAGTCAATGAACGTCAACCTTGACAGAAACTTACGGCCCTATAATCAGTGCGTTGATTTGCCCAAAAATTTCTGCATGAAAAGATAATTTTAAGTAGTTTGTCGATTATAAATTTATTGCTATACCAAAATACAGAAACTTTAAAAATCTCTTTAAAATTAATTAAGATTGCGTAATTACGACAGGCTATAATCCTATCTTTTGGTGAACAAGCATAAAAATGCATACCTACTCAAATGATTATAAGTTTTCCTAAAATGAATTTAAAAAAATATATATAGCATTGACTGAATCCATAAACTCCTGTTATTTAATAAAACCACACTCATCTTTCGTATTAATCTAGCTGCTCATGACGGTTATGTAACCCCATAGACCTATATACGTCATCAGAACCCATGTAAACGTCGAGCACACTCCACTGGTCCTCGTATTACGCCTTAGGACGTTACCGAATTGTTTTAGTTCATACGAGTTTGTTATCAAACAAAGAAGCCGGTTCTTCTGCTTGTGATTATGTGGTTGATGTGTTGGTGAAAAACTAAACTAGTCTACACCTGATGTATGCTAGTTTTTAGATTGTAAGGTTGTATTTATTCTGGAAAAGACAAGCTTTCACGTGTTCTTCATTCATCGTTCAAACTAGCTCACAGAATCTTTTCTATGTATGTACGAGCTGCAGTAGCCAGTAGCCCTAAGCCGTTGGAGTCAAAGACGCCAACAGCTCTTGAGTTTAAATCATACTCATTGCTTTTAGCTAGGGCAACGGTTATGTTCATAGCAACATAGTTCTTGACGTAAGTTTAGGGAAAGAAAGGTTGGAGTGCTTTTATAAGCATATTTAGCTTAGCTGAAGATGTGAGCAATAACAGTAGTAGATAAAGAAATATGAAGGAATAATTTGAGCAGTTTGTTTTGCTGTTTTTAGGAAAACTATCAACATGTGCGTTATTGATAGTCTCCTAAAAGTAGCAGAAATTGCTTTAATTTTCTGACAAACTGCAACAATACTAAATTGTTTCTAGAACCACGGAAGCCATACATTAAATCTAACGTAACAAGGCACAAATTTGATCCCCAACATATAATTTTCCATGGAAACTGCTCAAGTACACACGTAATGACACCGACGTCTCGTTTGCACGTTGTGCAACTCTGACGCAACGCAGGACAATCGCCGACGAACAATGGACGGAGATAATAACACCACTGAGATACAAAAGCTTGGTCCTTCACATTTTAATGGTGCATTTTTTCTATTATTACTATAGGAATCTGCTCAGTTCTCATTGGAATGCGGTCAGGCTGAAGTAGAATGGAACATTTTGATAAAGGAATGTAATAATTCTGATCTATGGTCTTATTTATCAGCGAACTAGTTTCTGCCCGCTGTCCGCAAATGTCAGTAAAATTTCTTGTTCCCTATTGCTTCGTTTTCACGTAGCGATCTTTCTTACTTTTTCTTCTTTTGGCTCGCCTTCTGAAATACCTAGCGTGATGTTAAATAGCCTATAGTCTTCCTCAACAATTGGGCTATCAAATGCAAAAGAATTTTTCAAATCCGACTGGTAGTTCTAGAGATTAGCGTTAGCGCGTTCAAACAAACAAACTCTTCAGCTTTATTATTAGTATAGATTACTTTCGACAGATTTGAAGATCATACAGAAAATGTTACAAGCCAGTTGTTGCGGTCTCCGGTCTACCCCCCGTCCTGAAGCCGGAATCATTCTAAAGAATTTCTCTTTCAAGGAAAAATGCGTTGTAGTTGAACGAACTTCGAACCGACATGTTTTAGATGTTTCTCAAAAAGCGAAGAAAGGGCCGGGGGTTCCCGGGATACCCGTTCACATTTTTTGGACGAACTCGCATGACACTAGATGTGCACATCAGTTTTTTTTTTTTTTTTTTTTGAGAATTCCGCTTGTTTGAGTAATTTATAGATATATTATTGCATAACCGTGTTTATCAGTTCTTCTTTGAAGCAAATACTCACATTACCCTGAAACGAAGCCCTCATCATTCTGTAATAAATGTACCAACAAATCATTTAAAGCCATAACCTCGTAACCCATGAAATACTCCAGCTCCATAAAAACAAAAACGATTTAACCCAAGTACAATGTACCTAGCCCTTACTACGTTTGTTCTGGGCGCCAGCGTGCCAAGAAACTCGGATTCTGAGTAATAAACTATATTGACCAAGGAAAAAACCAACTGGAAACATAATATTGATAAGGAATTTCACGCGTCTTTGGAAGGTGCTTACAAAGTGACTAACAAAATGTTGGCGCCCAACAAATGAAAACATACACTCTGGGATTTTTGCAAATTACAATATTTTGTTCTCATGAACTTCTTCTGCAACTTTTTGGTTCATATTTGAATTTATCTACCATAATAATCTTAGTTTTTCTATGCTTCTATCTTTCTCATTCTTGCATGTTTGTGCTATGATTGATACTGTCCGAATTTTCCGGCTCCGCTAAGCGTTACGATAAATTACATAAAGGAACAAGAATAATCAAGACTTCTTTAGCAGTCAACAGTCACAGTAAAACAAACAGAATCGATGCGTTTTTAATTAACAACATACGCCCCACTTTTTACCTAGCCGCACCTTCATAATGCTGCGAATATTATTATCCAGCTTGCGAAGCATTTTCCAGAGAAACAGGTTAATGCTGTAACTACCAGGAACGCATATTACCTAGAATACAGATCGATTGCGAGGTTACAGGCAAAATATTCTCGCTGATAATTAGGACTCGCCCAAGCAGGTTAGCCTCCCTTCGCTGTGCATCCCTACGCATGCGTATTGCCGACCGGCGTCTGTCAAACCCGCGCATGCGTGGTTGTGAACCGCCGCGGCCGGCCCGGTTGCTGTGTGCATTGTTTGACGGAAGCACGGAACTGCATATATTACAAGCTTGGAGATCCTTGACCCCTCGGACCGTGGCTGAGGTTTTAAATCAACCTCGTGATCAAAGGAACATAGAAGGTTCTTATTGGTATTGTAATACTAGTTTTTGATGGTAAATTTGTATGTAGATTGTTGGCTGTTGTTTTTACTTGTTGTAACAAACATGTCAGGTCGTGTTCGACCACTTAATTAATGTATCTCTCTGTATCGATTGATGCTATGATAACTCGAGTTTTTGATTATTTTTTTATGTCTTTCATTGGTCATTCGTTGTGGGTTTTTGTTGTTATTAATTAGCGTATAGAGTATTTTGTTTGGTTTGTTTCGTTTTGAAGACAGCCACACTAGGGGTGGGAAGATAGGGTGTAGTTTTTTCGCCGAGCATCCTACAGACTTTGTGGATTGTAGCTGTCTGGCAGAAGTTCCATACTCAACATTGGCCTTTTAACTTTTATAATTAAAAAGCTTTCATTTGGCCACCGTCTCACCTGATTATAAGCGATGATTAGTCAATGATGGTGCAGTCTTGTCTAGAAGGAACCCCTTCATTTGATACTCGGGTTATAGCTATATACACATACCTTGGCGGTCTACTGGGTTTCTTTAAAGTCTTTATGAGTGGACTTTAGAGTATGCCTTTACTTACATCCAATGTTTTTATTGTTCCAGAGGTCGTTGCGTTGCGTGATATCGTTACGCGGCGCGCGGTGTTCGAGCGGTTACTTTAGAGGCCAGAGACAAAGCACCCGACATGAATGAATTAGACAGCCTGCGTCAGGAGGCGGAGACGCTCAAAAATGCTATCAGAGTGAGTATTTAGAACCTATTTTCATACTTAGATTAAGATATTTAATTGTAAGAAGGTACCCGAAAACAGCATGAACTAGGGGCCTAAAACAGCCACTTTGGCAGAATCATAAAAGGATAACATTATAAATCATATTGGACAATTGACTGTTAAGTTTATCTTAACAAATCCCATTGGTGAAGGATTTTTCAGTCATTTTTGTTGTCTGTGCTAAAATACCAATCAATCCAATCCAATCCCAATCTCTGATTATACCTACGTAATGCAGCGAAAAAAAAAATACGGACTGTCTTCGCCATATTATGATTCATAATGTTATCCTTTTAGGATTCTGCCAAAGTGGCCTTTTTAGGCCCCCAGGTCCCTCACAAAGTGGTCTTAGGACCTGGTGAAGGTCGTGGGAATCCACATGATGTTGGAAGCACTGGACGGTTGGTTGTGGCGATGCTTTGGGTAGGCCTATGTCAACTAGTGAAGATTGCGGGAATCAGCTGGATTCGAGAAGAGGACTGGTCATTGTCGTCTCATCTCTCGACTGCTGAATATAGTGCTCCCCAAAGTAAAGTCATGCTTTAGGGCGGACTATGTTCATTAGTGGTCTTTCGGCTGGGGCGCACTTGAGAGACCAGAGACAAAGGACCGAACATGAATAAATTAGACAGTCTGCGCAAGGAGGCGGAGACTCAAAAATGCTGTTAGAGTATTTTACGACCGATTTTCATCAGGGAAACAAGGTGAACAGGTCTCGCACAATGTGGACCGACGGTCTGCCTACGAGTGGGCGTGTTTCGGCTGAGATATTGTTGATAAAGGTGGTAAAGGCAAAAGGATGCTGCTGGTTATCGCAGATCGAGCTATTATGTACTGTCTCGTTTTCTCCAACTAAACGACAAAATCGCAGTCGTTTGTCAATTAATGGGATTACAGTACTGTGATGGGCATTTTTATTTTGTCAGTAAACTGCCACCCCCGATTTCTGACTTGATAGTCAAGTTCTTGTGGCAGTCACACTAATATTATGAAGGCGAAAGGTAGTGTGTTTGTATGTTTGTTACTTGTTCACGCACAAACTACTGAACGGATTTGGATGAAATTTGGCACACATAGGATACTTTTATCCTGATATTCCCACCGGATCGAAACCTATGCGGGTGAAACCGCGGGGCGCTGCTAGTATTAAATAAGACCAACACAACATCTTTTCAGTTGATTGCTCTAGCTCTTCCTTACAAGATCCTAAATCAGCATTTTATAACATAACATTACTTGCTACAGGATGCGAGGAAGGCGGCATGCGATACATCGCTGGCGCAGGCGACGGCGAACCTCGAGCCCATCGGGCGCATACAGATGCGCACGCGGCGCACGCTGCGCGGACATCTCGCCAAGATCTACGCGATGCACTGGGGCAGCGACTCCAGGTAAAACACTTGCATTTTCAGCAAAAATTATTGATTGGTGGTAAAGAATTTCTTTCCAAACTTAAACCTTCACATGTCCCTGAGTTGCGCTTCAGTGGTTCAGAACTTCGAAGAACGTTAAACATTGAAGCCTCTGTTTATCATGCAATACGTTATCATCGTTAGCTTTCGTCAGGAGCCTGAATGTCTCGAAATTACACTGAAAACAACACATGATTACACAACACATATTCCGCGGCATCTCGTTAGAAAGCGGTGAAGAAGTAGGCTTACTATCCTATATTAGTAATTACTGAAAATCCTTGAATTGTATTTAGGTCCTATAAGCAGATCTAAATGCACGTCTATTGATTATACAGGGTTATTGTTAAAACATTAACAACCTCTTAAAAGGTCATTGTACTCATCATTTTGAACAACTTTTACTATGGGACCAAACCTGAAATTACGAAAAAAAATAGCTGTTCCCTACATTTTGACGAGTTATACGAACATAAATGTAGGGAACCGCTGATTTTTTTTCGCGATTTCGATTTCGATTCATAATGATGAGTACAATGACCTCTTAAGAGGTTGTTAATGTTTTACCAGTAACCCTGTAATTATGTATGTACTCGAAAAATTTAAAGAATTAAGAGCCTATACTACCTCAAATGGCTTAGCATGATCCTCCGTTATGTCGAAAATAATGCACCATTAATTTTGAAATAAATATATGCTAAAGTTGAGGATTAATGTAAGGTCTTATGTTAGACGAAAACACGATTCCATAAAATTTTCTCGATAGAAAAAAATTCCAAAGTTACCTCCAAACCGAACAATAAACCGCTGGTATTCAAAAAATACTTCAAAGTAGATTATGAAACTTTGCATACTAACTGAACTAACTATAAAGCAGGTCTTATGTTAGTTAGTTTTTTTGAATTACCTTTATTTTCACCGTAATAAGCAAATACCTAAACTATTGGCGCTGCCCCCCGCCCAGCACCGCACTCTGTCTCGCTTTCACACAGTCCGCGAGCAGTATCGTGCGAGCGAGATAAAGAGTGAATTTTAGCTGAGGTAGTATAGGCTCTTAAGAAAACTCCACGTAATCGATGCAATCAATCCAAATTCCTACACACAAAGGAATCCTAACACCCTATTGCGTAACACACTATCAATCTCAATAATTTTGAAGGATATTGCTAATCCATTGCTTCATATGGTCGAAGAATTTGCCTGCTCAACAACGTAAAGAACGCTATGTAAGTTGTTGTATTGTCAAAATAAAAGCCATTGCTACTGTAGTTAGTGTAGTTACGCAATTACTTCTGTGGTTCCTACATTCATAACGTAACGGTAAACGTTATGACTCAACCGACTGACGTGCCTTCGTGACCGAAACTGCTAAGAATTGAGGTGTCATTGAGTTTTATGTTCAGATCGTATCGTATACTGACATTACTGACCTATTTATTGAGGAAAACTTGTCATCGTTGTGACATGGGAGTTGGTAGGATCTGCTTTTAACGATCTTTTGTGATAAAATTGTGAAGATAGAACTTCTACAAGGTGGGGGACGTCAATGTGACAGTAAATTAAACTACGTATAATTTCTAAATAAGGAAGTTTTCCATTCTACCACTAAGTATTAAAATTTCTTGCCGGAGTCATTTTTTTCCTATAGCTATAAACCTGGGGATCTTGAAGTCACGACCACGAGTAGATAGGTTATTTCTAAGTAAATTGACACTATTTCATCGCTTAGGTAAGATAGTAGTCAAACATGAACCACACTATTTCATCGCTTAGGTAAGATAGTAGTCAAACATGAACCTGCTATCCATACTAATATTATAAATTCGAAAGTAAACGCCTAAACCACTGAACGGCTTTCGAAAAATTTGGCAGAGAGATAGATTGCATCCCGGGGAAGGACATAAGATAGTTTTTATCCCGATATTCCCATGGGATCGACACTTAAGCGGGTGAAACCGCGGGGCGCTGCTAGTCCTAGAAATCTAGAATATCCTGATGCATGATTCCAAAGTCTAGATGTCTCGGTCCAAAGAACTTGTTTACAAATTCCAAGTCAAATCAGTTAATGGTGGACATAGGTTAATGTTTCGCCTGGTCATCCATCAAACAGATTGACAACATTGCTACACATTGCGTACACACGTGACTAAGTTTCGATTCGATGTCATTATTTTACAAGTTAAAACAAGTATTATGAATTTATGATCTTAAATTTTGAACAACCTTCGCGCTCTCAAAACGGTGAAAACATCGTAGGGAAACCGGCATGTCCTAGGACCCGCACTGTGCCCGCGTGGTGAATTACGGCCCACTCCCTCTCACGGAGAGGAGGCCTGTGTCCCAGCAGTGAGAATGTTATGAAAATGTCTAGACTTGATAAATCTCACTGGTTTCGAAGAACCTTCACTGCCTTCCCTCGACCTTCTAATACATGATCATTCTTAATCTTACCTTAAATTCCTTTCATTTCTTACTAACTCAATACAAACTCAGTCGTACTGAGAAACGTTAGCACTCCTATAATAAATCTCTTATTTGGACATCTGTGACGTTCGCCTGCGCAAGCCAACAATAATAAATGCTAAATTTATAATCATATTGTTTGTTTTATCTCGAAACTTTAATCTATTTCTTAGAAATAAGTGACCGTGAATATTCTATGACTCTGATACTTTGTCTTATTGCTTTTGTATTTGTAGAGTGAGAAAATTAATGTTTTATAAATTGGGATTGTTTGGCAAAGGATATCATTCAGTTGTCAAACATTTTATACCCAAAAATTATAAGTACTTGCTGTCTTCATAGGGGAAATAACATCTTGATTCTTGGCACTTTAATTTTTGGGTACGAAATGAATGATGTATGATAGAGTAATTTAAATGCGGTATTGATTCAGTGTTATTTAGTTTTTCCATCTGGACTTTCTCAGTAGTAGCCCGAGATCTGGATTTCTGCCCGGTTGATGGCAATAGGCTCCACCCCTATTACATGGCACTTAACATAGGCAAAATGTGGGTGTACTATAGCTACCTCTGCCTTACTCTTCGGGGATTACAGGCGTGATGTTAAGTTAATGATTCGTCCTTTTTTTTTTTTTTTCGATGGGAAATCATCAAATGACCCCTCCCGCTCTGGGTGGAGCGGAAGGGAGTGTCAGACT
Organism: Oligia latruncula; assembly: GCA_948474745.1. Classification (NCBI taxonomy): domain Eukaryota; kingdom Metazoa; phylum Arthropoda; class Insecta; order Lepidoptera; family Noctuidae; genus Oligia; species Oligia latruncula. Next base: position 12,902,405 of record OX419708.1, read on the forward strand.
CTTACTGACTATAACCCACCCATGTTCCTTCCTTAGCCCTTTATGTTCCGGGCCAGCGGTAACCCTTTCGGACAATCCCGCTGACCCGGCAGGCATGATGCATGTCCTTGATTTGTCGTGATCAAAAAGCTTAGAAGTGAATGCCAAAGCTCGACTTTGGCAATTAATTTATTTATTTTTTTTATTTATTTATTTTAAAACACATACACTATCATCACAGGCTTACCTAATACAATAGTGTAGTAATACTAGCTTACAATTGGGCTTACAATTATATAGGTATTATTTTTAAGGACTTACAGGATCTAAACGCAAAAAACGCAAGTTTTAGCAACAATAAAGGCATAAGATCGACTACAGTAAACAAATTCAGAAAAATACATGATATTCCTCAAGACATATGCTAGGTAGATAGTGTGTTGAAAACATAATACAATTAATTTGTTACGATAGAAAAAAAAAAAAAAAAAAAAAAAAAAAAATAATAATAAAAAATCATGAAGATACTACAAAAAAAAAAAAAAAAAAAAAAAAAAAAAAAAAAAAAAAAAAAAAAAAAAAAAACCCTTTATAATAAAACACACCAATATACATACAAACATTATGATTTTTGTCAGATTATTCTACAAGCAACTTACTAAAGCACTAGTGTTTTAATTTATTAGTCCAAACGATAGATTTTTTCACATTTTGCAATAATATAAAGTCAGAGCTACCTATAGGCCGACCGCTTAACTGAGACGTTGCCTGAGGTAGCTGCGCGGTGCGGGAGGGGTGATAGTTGTCACAAGTTGACGAATCACTGAGCTCTCGCATCACGACACTACACCCCGCCCGCACCGCGCTGCTACCTCAGGCAACGTCTCAGTTAAGCGGTCGGCCTACAGCAAGCATAATAATTACTTTTTAGACTTAGGAATTGTATTTAATTAATTAAATAACAGCAAAACATGACGTCAACACAAGTGACGTATGAGACACCCAAGGGATTTATTAAAATAATGGAAACCATTTCTGTAATAAGTATTTTAACAACGAACACCAATCTGTTTTCTAAATATGGAAAAATAACATTTCCATTTATGTGGTTTAAACAATCTGATAATAATATAACTACTTCCTGTATCAAATTACTGATTCAATTATTAATAAATTTTATACAAGCTCTACTTAAGTTGGAAAATTTATTATTATTATTTATTTACTGGCTGCGCCCCGCGGTTTTATCCGCGTAAATGTCGATCCCGTGGGAATATCGGGATAAAAAGTAGCCTATATGTTAATCCAGGGTGTCAGCTACCTCCATACCAAATTTTATCTAAATTGGTGCTGCCGTTTGAGCGTGAAGAAGTAACAAACATATAAACACACCCCCCCACACTCACACACACACCCCCACTCACAAACTTTCGCCTTTATAATATTAGTGTGATTTATCAAAATCTCCCTACCTCTATTATTACAGGTGTATACCTAATGCGACAGCTTGGTCTTAAAATTAACATAAGTACGTAGTAAGTATTTGAACTAACCGAATTCAAATTTATTTATTTGCTGAATGCTTTGTTTTTTTTTTTGCCAACAATTGACTTGCTTAAGTCCACGTGATATTTCGTCAAGTTTACAAGTTAAATTGACACAAAGGCACAGGCTAAAAATATAACAGAATCAATTTATTAATAGTCTGCCTAGCCTTTTCCCAACTATGTTGGGGTCGGCTTCCAGTCTAACCGGATGCAGCTGAATACCAGTATTTTATATGGAGCGACTGCCTATCTGACCTCCACAACCCAGTTACTGGGTAATACGATACCCCTTGGTAAGACTGGTTGTCAGATTTTCGGGCTTCTGACTACCCGTAACGACTGTCAAAGATCCACGAATGACAGCCGGGACCAACAACTTCACGTGCTTTCCGAGACACGGAGTGATCTCGGTATGTAAAGATGGTCACCCATCCACAGATCAACCGCGGCAAGCGTAGCTTAACCTGATCGATCGACCTGTGCGGCTGTTATTATTTAGCTACGGGCCCCATCATTATTGAACGTACTTATTACTCACTTTTCCTCGTGATACCAGACGGCAACAACTAACGTCATGATTTTCCCTACAAATGACGCAAAATAAAACAAAATACACCTTATTTGTAAAGGTAATAAGGTCTAAAATAGTTGGTATTTTAGACCGTTGGAAGTTTGCTTGACTAAGGCAATTTGAATCATTATAACTGTCTGTGACGTCAATTAGTATTAATTGGAGAAATCCTAAATGGATTTTTATTAATTTGATAAGTAATTAGTGAAATACAATCACAAGTAATTTATCTATAATGATTTTCATAATTTATTGATTACATTATTTATTTATTTAATGAACAATGTACGCAACCATAGTTACACGCGTACATGACCCTATTAGGGCGCAGCTTGATAACTAATTAACACTAATCATATTGTAGTATCTATTATCTAAAATCACGTAGATTAGGAACTTTCACAATTAAAATATTGTATTAATTAAAGTTATATCTAGTTTTATACATCAAAAACTATATATTATAATTAACACACAGAACAAACAACAAACACATAACAACAACATTAACATTTTATTTTCCTAAAATTCTTGAATACTGTAGTAAATTTTTTTTAAGGTGAATTGAATGGGTAGTGGTAGACCGCGAAATTCATTTTTTTTTTACGTTTTTTGCAATTTCTAGATCAGTGTCTGTAAGTATTATAGTAATGAAAATAAAGTTAAAATTCATATGACACTGAAACTGCGTTCCGCTTCGCCGCACTTCGAGGCTCTTTTGGTGTGAGTTGAGCCTAAATCTGGAAACAGTCTTAAGTACTACCGAAAGACATGGTTGACTGTCTTCTTAACTTTATTGTGCAGAAAGTTCAATACAAAAAAGACTAACTTTAAAACCCTTTCTTTCCACCAGGAACCTAGTATCCGCGAGTCAGGACGGAAAACTGATCGTGTGGGACAGCCACACGACTAACAAGGTGCACGCGATACCGCTGCGCTCGAGCTGGGTCATGACCTGCGCGTACGCACCCTCCGGTTCGTACGTCGCCTGCGGTGGATTAGACAACATATGCTCTATTTACAGGTGAGTTTGTGATAGTAGACCATAGGATGAAGAAAGATGTGTACCGTTTTTTTTCAACATGATAGTTACAGCAAAATTGTGTTAAAAAACATCCAACATTAGCATGTCAGCCAGAAGGGCAATTCTCGTAATTTTAAGAACGTTCTAACGTGACTAACTGACAGACTATTTCATTTTGACAATAAATTCAAAAGTGCCTGTACAAGGTTTAATTGAAATAAATGCTTTGAGTTTGAGTTCACAGTCTGATTTCAGTCTCAATCTGTCAAAAAGATCTCTAATTTCCCTACAAATTTTGACAAGTTTTTGACATTTGTTTGCCGTCGAGATGAGACTGCGACTAGATTTTGAATGTTTTAAATTACGAGAATTTGGCCTTCTGAATTTTCAATAGTCAGATAATTTTTATGCGAGCTATAAATATTACGGTTTGACAGCTTCATGCCAAACTGTAATTTTTATTATTCTTCAGATATAAGTTGTCTGTCTGTTTTAAAATCAGCCCTTAAATGTATACTAGGTATGTATTTGACCCTTAACAAGTATAAACTTGTCTAAAGCTAAAATATTTGGCCCAGTTATAACAATAGACCTATTAAATACTTCTTCTAACCTCGCATTTAGCTTCGCTGAACTAATGATAGTTAATTTACGTGAAGTGCATTGCATATAACGGTGAAAAAAAAAAACTGCTGTTCTGACGCGAGAATGCACATTTTTGAAAGGTTGGATCGCTCATCAAGGTGGGCGACGACGCTGACTATTTAGTGTTTGCGGGCAATGTATCATTACCATATTTTATATTGGAAACGGTACTTTTGACAGGATAGTGAATCGCGACGGATAAATGTGAAGCATAAACGAGTGACAGAGGTGAATGTACAAAATAGTCACGGAGTGAAAGAGATATAGAATAAGCAGAAAGGGGACGGGATGAGGAAGGAAAAAAAAACTTGTAAAAATATATAAAAATACAGTAATTAAGAAGCAATCAGCAGTTTTATTTAAGTAAAATTGAGCTAATCCTTCATTTATATGACTTATATGTTTCTTTTTCTCAAACACACCTTCACCCTGTTAACATTTCAGTTTGAAGACACGCGAGGGCAACGTGCGCGTGTCCCGCGAACTGCCCGGCCACTCGGGGTACCTCTCCTGCTGCCGGTTCCTCGACGACAACCAGATCCTCACCAGCTCCGGCGATATGTCATGGTAACGTATACTATATTAATTTTATGTGTCAATTAAGAAATCAACTTCTATTCGTTTCGTTGGTATATCTATGTTGGTTACATAATATATATACAGCCACCGACAGCCTTAACAATCAATAGCCTTTCATCTAAATCTATACTCGTATTGATTGTTATGTATACCGGTCTCAGCGCCCTTTGGGACATCCGAGCGGACTTTATACACGCAAAAGCTTCTGATTTTCAGCCTTATTTCAAACAACAATTTTTGATTGTGATTTACGTGTCCCTCAGCGCCCTCTGGGACATCGAGACCGGTCAGCAGTGCGGCCAGTTCACGGGCCACACGGGTGACGTCATGTCGCTGTCGCTGGCGCCCGACCAGCGCACCTTCGTGTCGGGCGCCTGCGACGCGTCCGCCAAGCTGTGGGACATCCGCGAGTGCCAGTGCAAGCAGACCTTCCCGGGCCACGAGAGCGATATCAACGCCGTCACGGTAATATCTAATACCTTCATTATTATCATATTATACGTCACATGAATTGACGAAAAGAATTCGTCGATCAACACATAGAATTTTACATATATCATCGGGACACAATAGTCTATTTCTTTTTGTGGGTTAACTTCCACCTCATCATCATCATCATCTGCCTAGCCTTTTCCCAACTATGTTGGGGTCGGCTTCCACCTCATATGCTTGAATTTATAAATTTCTTGAAAACACAACTACCTACTCTGCCTGGCTCCCGTATGTCCCCGATGCTCTTTATGTATCAACTGACTTCGAGACTAAAACTTTTTAAAAACGACTTGTTTAAAAGCTGATATTACGGAGCAACAACTTCGTGCAATAAAATCTTTTGGAATGACAAGATATTTTGTAGTTATAAAAATGTGTAGGTAAATCCGCCTTTGGGATTTCTTTGTTGTTTAGAAGCTAATTAATCATTACAGTGATATTAACTGTAAGTTTTCAATAATTTCCAGTTCTTCCCATCCGGGTTCGCGTTCGCGACCGGCTCGGACGACGCGACGTGCCGCATGTTCGACATCCGCGCCGACCAGGAGCTGGCGATGTACTCGCACGACAACATCATCTGCGGCATCACGTCCGTGGCCTTCAGCAAGTCGGGCCGCCTGCTGCTGGCTGGCTACGACGACTTCAACTGCAACGTGTGGGACTCCATGAAGAGCGAACGCGCCGGTTAGTAGAAACAAAGAAAAAAGTTTATTTGGACACAGTTACAAAACAAAAATAATGTTTCAACAACAATAGTGTGTGCCTGAACAATAGTCAACAACAATAGTGTGTGTCAATAGTGTGTGCAACACAAAATACAAAATAAAAATAATGTTTCAAAAACAATGTGTGTGCCTCACGGCTGCGCCAAAAAGGTTCTTTTCTGGGGCCCAAGTCTGCTATTTTTATAAATTCGTCATACCAACACGATCCCATTGTCATTTAGCTAAAAGTTCGTAAGTAATCGGCTAAATTCATAATGGTCGATCATTGGTCGGTCAATGGCATAGAACATACGATACTCGTAACGATTTAAAAGCAATGACTGCATAATGACGGTTTAATGGTAGGTCACTGATCAAAAGAACTGTCAAAATTTTAGCAGATTACCGCCTAAGTCAGTCATTCATTTGTCATTATGTACGAGATTACCATTGTATGCCATTTCTTTCAATGGAGTGTCAGTGGTTGACCATTGTGTGTTGTGTATTGTCTTATTTTTGTTTATTTTTCTATATTTTATTTAATGTATCTAATGCTATTGTATTGTACGATCCAACTGTTGATCGAAATAAAGGAATTGAATTGAATTGGAAAGTCATAATGATGCCATTATATTAGTAGATTACCAAACTTGTTAAAATCAACAATTATGAAATCAATGATAGATCATTCTGACATTATTATAATAGCAGACTTGAGGCCCAGCATTAATGCCAGACAGATGCTGGTTTTCTAATGAACCTTTAGGGAAAAGTGACAGAGTAGCATAACCCGTCTTCCCAGACAATTTATAGAAGTGGAGTAAAAGAAGATGACTAAAACTGGTCACATTTAGAAGACAGGGCAAGTGAAAGTCAATCATTTTTTTATCGCTTGAGTTGCAAAATACCTACTTTGATAAATGGCTACCGGGACTCATTCAATGCCTAATTTGCATAATGATGAATTTCACAATTAGCTGTCCCACAATTTATGGCAACGATAAAAGGACTGAACGTAAAAGACAAACGCCTAACTTTATTTTGTACATAATATAGCGTGTTTAGAATAGGGGAATTTGGCTAAATAATAACAGCCGCACAGGTCGATCGTTCAGGTTAAGCTACGCTTGCCGCGGTTGGTCTGTGGATGCGTGACCATCTCTACATATCGGAACCCCTCCGTGTCTCCGAAAGCACCTTAAGCCGTTGGTCCCGGCTGTCATTCGTGGGTCTTTGACAGTCGTTACGGGTAATCAGAAGCCAGAAAGTCTGACAACTAGTCTTACCAAGGGGTATCGGATTACCCAGTAACTGGGTTGTGGAGGTCAGATAGGCAGTTGGTCCATGTAAAATACTGGTATTCAGCTGGATCCGGTTAGACTGGAAGCCGACCCCAACATTGTTGGGAAAAGGCTAGGCAGATGATGATGATGATGATGATGATTAGAATCCTCGTATATTTATTTCTTAGATCTAGTGTGCTCTCATCAAACAATTAGAGGGATCATTCCCGTTTTTTTTAACACTTCGCGGGACACTTAACGCCTCTCGACGTAATAACAACAAAACTTCTATTGTGTCTCGGTCACTGTCCTTCAATGTGTTAAGAACACATTCTAATCAGTTTCAATCTCAAAAATATCTCTAGCATAGTATAACATCTTCAGCCTATAATGTTCAAACGTCTAACCATTGTTATCTCTCTCCGCAGGTATCCTAGCCGGCCACGACAACCGCGTTTCATGCCTGGGCGTCACCGAGAACGGCATGGCCGTCGCCACCGGCTCCTGGGACTCGTTCCTGCGCATCTGGAACTAAACATACACACACACCCCCCCGTACTACCGCACACACACCCCCTCCCGCACCTCCCGCCCGACATACGAGGATGTACCATCAACTGTGAACATCATAGTCTTGCTAAGTCGTGTTTATAAAATGGGTAGAGGCTAGATCAATGATTTGGGCTTACTGAAGCCATTGAAGGCGAAAGAACCGTAGTTTTTGTCTGTAAACACAATAGATTGAGTGTTAGAAAAAGTGCACATTTGTAAAGCGTGTCATTTTCACGACCTAGTACCGTACAGACGCCAGCACATCAAGCTAGCCGAAACTGTCAAGTTTTCCCAATCAACTTTGAACCTTAAATTTTAGCAGTAAAGTTGAAAATCTATTAAAGAAATTTGACACATTGTAGTAGCTTGGATGTGCTAGTCTGTACATGTTCTCGTTGTTCTGTCTGCCTCTACCCAGCATTAGCAAAGGCTCAGTTATATGTGCGGATGGTATTTGAATGGATTGTATAAGTTGATGGTTAGCCCCAGTTTAGCCGGTGACAACAGTTTCTAGTTTTATATTCGAAATCAAATGCGGTGTGTGAATGTGTTAGCTTATTTTGATATCTTACTGCCGATGGTCCGTGTATTTTCCCTATTCGGTTCGACCATCGCAGGCATTGAGATTAAAACTCAATGAGTGATTTTGATTGGCCTGAAAATCAAAGGTCTTATATTCTAAAGGGACGGCTGTTACAGCTATAAAAAGTAAAACCTAAACCTGTATAAAGTCCAGTCATCTCATAGTTGTCATTACGTAAATAATTTCTGATCTGATGCACAAATGACTTCGTGTATATAATGTCGTAATGTGTTGTAAACTTTTAATATCGGGATCGGATAGAAATGGTACTGTACATCAGATCTATGCGCACTATTAGCACAAAATTTATAAGTGCGCAGCGTATAAACGCACTAATGTTTGTATTACAGTCAAAAAGCGCAAGTTTACTCACAATAAAAAGTGTGAAATTACGCACATGCTGAGAAAAATCGCATCAATTGATACAATACGACTCGGCCGCGTCTAAACGGGACAAACACCCGTACAAAACTCGCTTTATTTATTTATAATTATAATTTCTAACAATATTACAAGCATTTAAACAACTTTTAGGGAGGTATGTAGTTTACATTTGTGTGTCTGCAGAATGAGCGCGCGTGGTTTGTGAGCGTCATTACTGATCCATTGTTCACTTCATAACGTATATAATTATGTATAATTATAATGATGTAATGATATATTAACGATACACGCTGCTGACCTTTCCGCGGAGGGGTTAACGCTGCCGGATTCATTCTCTGTTTATTGGTAAGTAGATTATACTTGTTGGAATATCTTTGCAACAATATAATATTACTTACGATAAAGGTTGAGGTAATTCTTTAGTGATCCCGTTATGCTTAGAAAGTCGTGAAACACGTCATCTGATCTGCTATTACTATCATCTAAATAGCAAGTGAAAACTTAGTCTGAATTTCGACAATAACACCACTAGACGTTTTTAGAGGTGTTTCAAGCAATTTTGATGTTGAATAACTTTGAAAACACAACGGATCCCTTTTTATTTTGTTGCAAACATATTACACTTTTATAAGCGAGTTAGTTGTCGATGTGAAGTAGCTTCTCCTATTCTTTTCTACCTATTTGTGTTAAGTCAGCGAGACACACATTTCGTTGTTTCGCATTTTATAAACAACGGAACGCGGTTTGGTGTAGGGATTTTATCATTCATTCTACAAGATTCATACCACTATTATACACAATTGACAAAATAATGAATGATCATTCTCCTGTCCTTATCCCAATTCATTTCTGCTCGGCGCAACATGTCTTTTTCTTCCACACTTCTCTATTAGTCGTTATCTTGGTAGTCGCCCCCCTTTCTAACCATATCATAATTCACACAGTCCATCCATGGAATGTAAAAGTATTGTGAAAGTAGGGGAAGACTCTTCCCCTACTTTTATAGCCATCGACATTCGCACTCAAAACTCTCCTCATCTCTCCGTAACACCAGAAATGAAATTGTTTATTCTGTAAATAAGATATTGGAATCACGACACGACATGTTATTAAAAAAAAAACCTAAATTGATGAGTATCGCTGATTTAGCTGAAATAAGAAAAAAAGAGCCATAGGTTATTTTAAAAATATTCTAATTGTAAATTAGTAAGTGTTAGTCTGGCACATTAATGTATGACACGTAATTGTTTACGTTTCAGGTGACAACATCGCACAACAGAATATTATACTGACTATAAAAACTATAATTAAAGAACCAAATATTAATTATAAATGTATCTATTCATAACTTATTGAATGAGAATATTATTTTCGTTTCTCGTCACTTTAATGTAATCCTAACGTGGTTGAACTATTATATATTTAATATATGTTTTAGATTAGTCAACACACCGGTTTGTTATAAGTAAAACGAGATTCTACTGATCTCCATTGACGAAAAAAAAATCATTTTTTGTACCTACATAAAGACGCTTACACACGAACTGTACGCGTGAACCGCGCCACACTGCTACGCACAACACGCCACAAAATTACGCTAGCCACTGCCGCACTGTTCGTGTGTAAACTTCTTTACATTGACGATCACGAATTGTAAAATGATATCTAAATCTTAATCTAGGCTTTAAGCGTACAATTACAATGATTTATACTTTGACATGCAATATAATTTATCTATATCCAATAATATCTCGTATCATTATCCCTTTTGGCACAGGAACAGGCTAATTATTGGAATGTTACAAAATGTCATTTTTTGTAAAACCATCACTGTTTGCGTAAGTTTGTGACGCGTTCTATTCGCGTAAAATTGTGGCCGGTCCGGTCACGCAATGTCGTTAGTAACTCGTACGATTTGTATCATTCCAATCGGTCCCCTGTTCATCAAATGACGTTTACACTGACTTTTTTCAGCAACTGTACAAGGTCAAAATTGCTGGAACTCCTATACAAGCGCCTGCGCATATTACAGTTGTGTGCAATATCGTGAAATAGATGCATTTCTTTTCTCTCCATTCCTTATTTGGCGTAGTGTACTATTTATTTCTTGTGTAAAAATTGTTTATATAAACGTACGTCTTAAAAAATTCAGCCGGTATTGTGGCACTGAATTTAAGGCCACATTGTTAAGGGCTGTATGATAACCATTATTACTATTTAAAATGGATATTCGCGAACCTATGATAAAATCATCAGTTTATTTACGCGAGACTAACATCTTAGACACAGAAATTCGGTAAAAATATTAAAAAGGATTATAGTAATCGTGCTTATTATTATCACAGACTTTAAAGGACTAATCAAGCTTCAAGACAGTGTATTCTAGTCTTTATAATATACTATGGATGGCAAAAGTATAACTTTGGGAGAGCGACGTGTAGATTGAGATTTTTGATCTTTTAAAATGTAAGGGTGTATATTGTAGTTTTGTTAGTTCTCGCGTGATTAAGCAGAAATTCACCATTATCATTACGCACTATTTTATATGTTTATACCGCTTTCACTATGATTACTACGTTAAAACATATTTACTTTACATTCTTTTGCAAACTACCCACAGAATTTATGAAATAAAACATATTACGCCGTCTCAAGGTATCGTAACGTAATAGTTTTACGATTAAAGTCTGTTCTTGGTAAACGGACATTTTAGTGTAAACTAAATATGATTTCAACAATACATAATAGTACTTAGTCCGTCTTACATTTAGAAACGTTTAAACTTGAAACATTTTCAATCATAGATGGTTAATTTTAAAATAAGCATAAACGGTAGCGTTTTTAATGTCATGTAAGGGTTACCATGTTAAATGTTTCGTACAAGATTCGCTCGTATTCACATGCAGGCATGATATGTTATCCCTTAACAACCATTACATGTGGACGAGACAAGATCAACCGTCGTCCTGTAAGTTCATTTTACTAGACTAAGCTAGCATTAGGTACGTAAGGATTAATATACAAGAATAAAAAATAGGCATTTGTAACTCGAACGTTCTGTGTTGCTAACTGCAAAAATTCGATGCCAATAATTTCTTTGTATCACTTAGTTTATATTCGTTGCAGTATTTGTTGGGATTTTAAGCACAAAATATTTTATAATTATTGTTTGTCGGCTTTTTTAATTATACAATCGATGGATGGTTGTCGCGCTATTGTTTTTTTTTTATTTAATTTTTTTTTTGTTTAAATTAAGCCTTTTTGTCTTAGATAGGTTATAATATAGATGTTCGTATTAGGCAGACGAAGTCAGACGTGGCGACTGTGAGAGCTAATAGTATCATTTGCTTTCGACAACAAAATATAATCAATTTCATTTCTATAGTTTGTCGTGCTCAATTATCATTATATTTATATTGCACAAAGGCGGCGAAAAACTATAATCAGATTGAATATTTTAACATAAAAAGCTCTAAAGACAAACAGGTGAATGTATTTATAAAAAAAAAATGGCATATCAAACAATTGCTCCGCCATTTTGTATCGCAAAGTAATCATCGAGGTATAATCATATTGTGTGTGAATTATTATGTTGATTAAACACGTTTTGAGGATAAATAATCTATGTTCACGCATGCATCTATTTGTCTATACGTAAGGTAAATGTGCATTATGGGAATTATTTGTCCAACGGACACAAAATGGCCGCACACGATTTGGCGGGACGAGGCGCAGGCACCGAGCGTACAGCCACACAGCCGACGTTGGACAAATAAATAGGATGTAATCTGAAGTTAGCTCCGGTCTGCTAGTTTTACGCCTAGGATAAGACTCTTTTTTAAATAATAATAAAAAATTGTTTTCTACTGTAATGGCTTCTTTTCAGATCAATGTACGATAACTATAATAATATTATAGCATTATATGATATGTATTATATTTAATGGATAGTTTTGATGGCTCATATTCGGTTCTTGTCTATTCAGACCAATTTTTCTCACTTTTACATCATATTATTGAATGGACTGCCATATTTTAACCTGTAAACTACTATATTATACTTAAAAAAAAAACGAGGGATAAGAGATGGTATTGTTATCAGGGATTTAATGCCTAATCTTGAAAGAGAACCTACTACTGACGCAAGATCCTCGAATTCTGCAAGAACTATAGTATCCCTGGAATTGTATATCATATTCCTTTGAAACAAGGATTCGTATACCTTAGTTAACTTTTATTTGCTAGTCCCGCGGTCTTTAATATATTTTTAAAAATAATATAGTGGTATAATACTAATTATAATGTATTGTGTAAAATATTTTTTTTTAGTTATTATATCAATAAATTAAAATTTGTTTATTTTAATTGCCTCTTTTATTCCTCTTTTTGGACAAGTTTTACTAACACGTAACATTCCATTGTTTGGTCAGTCCAGAAAAGCTTAATACTCTTTAATCAAACACAATAATTATAATCAGACCACTAGGGCAGTAGGCACTTTGTGTAATTTATTTCATCACCACTGCTCTCAAAACGGTGAAGGAAAACATCGTGAGGAAACCGGCATGTCCTAGAACCAAAAATTCGAAGACGTGTGTCGTGTGTGTGATTTCGACTAATTGGCGAATAAATATGAGAGAAAACAGATCTTCGCTAGGTGCCCTAGTTTTTGAGATATAAATGTGGCCCTGCTGGTGAGACTCCAGATCGGTCACCTATAAACCCTTATATCTTTTGAACCAGTGACCGACAAATTCTGATATTTGGCGACAAATTTCGACTAATTAGCGACAAATTCTTTGTGTTGTCAAAATTAAAATCCCTGATGGTGGCTCTGTCAGAGTCAGTGACACGTGTGTCGTCTCCCAACCCGTACCTACTGGGCCCTCTTGGTGGATTACAGTCGCAGAGTACTTTTTGATAGACTAGCCCGCTCCCTCTCACAGAGAGGTCTGTGTCCCAGCAGTGGGAACATTATAGGATGATTATGCTATTGTAAAACCCTGAACTGATTGCACAACCATGAAAAATATTATCAACGGCTGGTAAGCTTGGCACTATGCGTAAAGGATATAAAATATTTGGGCGCCCAACCTTGCGCTTTGTAATGATGACCTATTAAAATAACACCGCAGTGTAGTGCCACTACAGAGAAACCTACAGAAAGTAAGTACCTACTCTATTTGCAGTGCTTGACCACAAGAATTATTATTTACTAGCTTCAGCCCGCGGCTTCGCCCGCGTGGTATGTCGATAAAAACTATCCTATGTCCTTCCCCGGGATGTAATCTATCTCTGCCAAATTTTTATCAGTGGTTTAGGCGTGAAAAGGTAACAGTTCCTTTCGAATTTATAATATTAGTACCTATGGATAATGAAAGAGGTCTTTATTCTCATTCTTATAAGGTTGCTATTGGGTTGCTGCCATTGACAAGTCTGTCATTGCAATGTGATCTTTATTCTCGTCACAATAAGGTTGCTGCTGTCACAGGTAAAATATATAACTAAACGGACTGTAGACTGCTCGCGTCGTGGATTAGTCACTCCCATGTCACAGAGAAGAGACCCGAGTCACAGCTGTAGGAATATTATAGGTAACTAAACCTTCCCATGTTAATTCCGTTTGGAGTGGGCCTTCTACTTCCTACTTCCATTGCGACATTGTGCGTACGCGCACACTAGTTGGCATCTACTGCGCATTTCGTTCGTGTTTACGTGCGCAACGCTGGACAACTGTTATCTGGGTTATTTAAGTTATTTTAAATGCAGTTTAGTTTCGGTAATTAACGACTCACGTTAATACTGAAGCGTTTTATTGCGTTCTTGTTATGCAACTGAAATGTTTGTTTTAACCAAGCTTAATTTATCAACTCATCTATCCGACTCTTTTACAGAGGCTAAACAGAACTGAAACAAGTCGAGCCCTCAAGATATCTGACACCGAGCTGCTACTGAGAATTGCCTCATGGAAAAACCCATTATACTGATCTCGACCGCACGTTCACCAGTTGTGCTTCCAACCACGCAAACTTCATTTGGTGTAGGAGCATTGATCAACATTAGTTGGAGGCCCTACAAATACCTACATGATACAAAAGTAGAAAATTCGAATGAAGGAATGAATTGAAAAATGATTGTATTAATTTTAAAAAAATTGGAGCGTACTATGTACAGACGCCAGCACATCAAGCTACCCGAAACTGTCAAATTTCCCAAATCAACTTTGAACCTTATGCTTTGGCGATAAAGTTGAAAATCTATTAAAGGAATTTGACAGATTGTAGTAGCTTGATGTGCTAGTCTGTACAACGTAAAACTCCAGCTAGTAGGTACAGCCCTATTCAAACTTAGCGGCACGGAACATGAGACAAATCGCTGCGCAGTAACAAATTCACGAGTCAGCGGGGGTGAGGGGTGAGGTACTGCGCAGTAACAAATTCACGAGTCAGCGGGGGTGAGGGGTGAGGTACTGCGCAGTAACAAATTCACGTGACATCCGGAAAAAAAAGCGTGCGTGAGGGGTGAGCTATTGCGCAGCGAGTATCACTTCAGATCGCCATTTTGAATCGGGCTTCATGTAGCCTAAACAAGAAGTTTGAAAGTATTCCTAGCCTTCTCTGGACCAGAGTGCACGAATGGGGTAAACCCACCTTTACCCCACGGTAGCAGTTGACTACACCCATGCTACCCTGCAGGTGACTCCATACTACACTATAGAGTCTGGTCTGGTAGCGTATATAGTATAGACGCTATAGTAGATATACCAACTCATTTTAACCGGGATATTCGCTGTAGGCATTCAAACACGTCATAATTACAGGTGAACGCCGTCCAACTACCTGATGTAATACCTGACTCTTACTACACCCACGTAAAGCGACAAGGAGCTCTATTCTTAGCCCATCATAGCACAGAATTGCCAAACATATCCACATAATTATGTTACAGTCGTCACGCTGTCTGTCCTAATGGACGTGATAATTTTGTCACCTTGCTGTTGTTTACTCAAACGAAATTGCAGGAAAAATAGTTGCCTGTAATTTATTAGCATCATTAGGCTGCTTCTCCAAAATATATGGGCGAGGTAGCTAAGCTAAGGATGATACACCTACCAAACTGTTTCTTTTTCCAGGTAGCTAAACGATGAATATGAATATGACTATAGGCCGACCGCTTATCTTAGACGTTGCCCGAGGTACAATACGACCGACGCGTAACTTGGCGGGCCTGGGGGTCTACTCCGAAGCGGTTAACCACTGTATCGGCCGAATGTTCGGTCATTTTCTGATTCGAATATTGTTGTCCTACTACGAATTTAAAAAAAAAAGGGTTAATGGTTCTAAAAAGGTTCGGATTGGCACAGTTTGGTCGGGACCAATAGTCAATATAGGAAATTAATGGTAGTAGAATTTTTTTTAATATCATATAGGTACATATCCTTGGCTACGTAGATTAGATCATCTCTCTGGTGGAAAGGCAGTCTTATCTACTGTGAAACCTCAAGTTAAGAATCTGTCATTTACAAAAACACTTGCGTATTAGAAGCTTTTATTTTCCTACAAAAACAAAGTTTTATTTTAAGTGCTTGTTTAACCTAATTCCGTTAGTAGGTATTTCAAAACCACTTGAAATGCTTTCAGTTAGCAGATGCCAATTATGTTTCTAATAAAATACACGTTTAATTCAGTTTTCAGGTGGCCACACTAGTCACTTTATTTGGGCATAGGTGTTATACCTTCATACCTATTTAGGAACTGCCATCACTACTCCGTCTGCGATAGTGAGTAGTATGATTTGCATACCATGTTATGTCTCTGCATCCCCATAAATACCTAAGTACTATTCCAAAATGCTTGGTTATTTTTACTTTTGCATAAAGTTTTAATAAGTAAATAAAATCAAGCAATACCTACGACAGTAGGTAATCACAATATTGTACCTATCTTGCCCAAATTAATCTGCAAAACCATGATCAGCAGTGAACTCAATTTTCTTCCATCTCATTCTGGTTATGTAGGTATCGCGACCGAACAAGAACCGCTGCGGCAAAGCTCCTACGGAGCCCGAAGTCAGCTTGCGTGCCGCAAAGCCAAACACACCGGTGTATATCTCCCGCCTACACTACACCACTAAGGCGGAGGACATCTGGAGTAAGTGCGCCAGCTTAGAAGACGAGGTACACGCCGAGAGGGTGCAGTTACTGGAGTCGCACCGCAACGTCAACTTCAAGGCGTTCGTGGTGCGCGTACCGAGTCAATATCTGGCCGTCGTCATGGAAGAAGACTTCTGGCCGCAGGACGTGGTGTTCCGTCACTTCTGCGGACAAGTAGGTACCACAGAACAGCACAAGAACAAAGTTAGTGAAGTTATAATAAAAATAGGTATGTATTTTTAGGTTCAGGTATTTATCTATGGGCCTGCGTCGCCTGAAATAAATGAATAAATAAATAGATATCCAAAAGATAGCATGAATCTTATTTTGTTTAGATAATGCCGAGCAGATCCGGGGCAGTTGCGTCAATCTGTAGCCCTTTCTTGAGGTACCTAAATGCATAGGCATACGTAGCTAGCAGAATAAATCGATGTACCTATGTTCAACGAATACGTGCGCAGTTGCACGTTTGTTTTATCACTCGCGTATAGTGTGTGACTGTATTACAAGTGTTTGTGATCGTAGGAGTGACCGACTAAGAAGTAAGAGGTACTGTATTTACCTACCTAGTATCACAGATCAATGCGAATATGGAAGTGTGATGATTAATTATGTCAGCTTTAGTTACTGTCCAAGTGTTGGCCTAGATTAGTCATGATATGAGTAGGTATGTGTAGACAAAAGAATATTATACATCAGGTGCCAGGTGGCTGGCTACATCTGGTTAGTTTTGGTCATCGTCTGATTGTGTCGACTCAACTGCGGCGAAGCCCGTAGAGTCATACCTACTTTTACAATTTGATCAGTCCAGGCCAAAGAGAATATCGTCGTTGGTCCAGGCGTTGGTTGTAAACATCCTAATGGATTACCTTTACCTACATTTGAAAAAGGCGGGGCGAGCAATGGGTGATGTTGCAACTGAAAACCTAACTGTATTCTCAAACTCGAAGCATTTATGTCAATTAAACCATTTACAGCACTTATTTATCTATTCCGTGATTTACAGGCACTCGGAGAAGGTACCTATGGAGAAGAACGGGCAAGAAACTCCATGGACACTCTTTTAAATTATATTTTTACAAAAATATTAGTTACATCATTATTGTTGAATTTATAATAATTATAATATATAATAAGTATCTGAGAACAATATAAACTGGCGTGTGTACTTATCTTTATCTAGTAATAGTTGTAGGTAAGTAAATATCAATCTACCTGCCTATCCCTATGTTGGGGTTGGGTTCCAGTCTAACCGGATGCAGCTGAATACCTACCAGTATTTCTCATGGAGCGCCTGCCTATCGGACCTCCACAACCCAGTTACTGGGTAACACGATACCCCTTGGCAAGACTGGTAGACAGACATTTCGGCTTCCGACTATAGCGACTGTCAAAAATCTACGAATGACAGCCGGGACCAGCGGCTTAACGTGCTTTCCGACGCATGGAGGGCAGTGTTACCAACACATAACAAAATTTGCCCCCAAGATTTTTTAAAAATCCCCCTAAAAAACCCCTAAATATAGGTTCACATAGGGTAAATTTCTTTGATGCAGTTCCCAACTCCCTAAGTCGTTCGTAACTCACAAAATAAAACGCATAAGTACATAGTTTGTAAAAAAAAAGACTAAGGTACCTAAATACCTATTGCTAAACTACTAACTAAATTGTAATATTGTTGATCAGTTCCAGAACGGCATCATCATCATCGCCAGCGTTGCTACTGTTCAAGGTCCATGTATTTTTTAAATCATACATTCGTACGCTAAAGGCTTTTAACATAGGTACATATTTGCCGTAGGTTCAAACTTAACGCAAGACCCATATTCATACCCATAGATACGAGCAGCGTCAATAACGCCACAGCAAACTTTTAGCAAGCCCCTAAAAATAACCCCAAAAAAAATCTGTCCCTAAAAATACCCCTTTTAAGACTTCTT
The DNA here is from genome assembly GCA_948474745.1 of Oligia latruncula. NCBI lineage: Eukaryota > Metazoa > Arthropoda > Insecta > Lepidoptera > Noctuidae > Oligia > Oligia latruncula. The sequence continues at coordinate 12,920,840 of OX419708.1, forward strand.
CCCGCTAAATTTAGGGGGAAAACCACAAAGTTGGCAGCACTGATGGAGGGGTCTCGATGTGTAATGAATGGTCACCCATCCACGGTCCGACCGCGGCACTTCGATCGACCCGTTCGGCTGTTATCATTTAACCACGAGAGGTAGGTAATTATTACCAGGCACAAATACGTACCGTGTACATACCTTCATACCTTAACCTTGCAGGAAAACCACATGTTTGACTGTTGACGTATCAGTCTACGACGTAAACAACATTTTAGGGAGTTGGGTGGAAATGAAACGAAGCTTCAGGCATAAATACACTGAAGGTCATGTTTAGTAGTCCACTGAATACCTACAAGTGGCCGTGGAATTATCAGGAAAGTGTACTTCGAACCATTCTGGCCCCCGAAAGGGTTACCGCTGGGCCGGAACATAAAGGGCTAAGGAAGGAACACGGGTGGGTTTTAGTCGGTAAGAGTCTGACACTCACTTCCGCTCCGCCCAGAGCGGGAGGGGTCATTTGCTGATTTCCCATCCGAAAAAAAAGGGTTTAAAAATACCTACATACCTAATCTGCATTCGCGATTTATTTACCAAAAATGTAAACAAATATGAGTTTATGGAAAACCTTTATAGTCCAGTTTACGCTCCAACTTCAAACATTTTTATATTTTTTTCAATAGTAATAGTCACTCTGAAATCAACTTAATCCACATTAAAATAAAATTGATATTTGTTTAACTTGAAATAATAGATATTAATTTGAAACATAAGTTTGAATAGACTTTACATATACATAAACTCACACCTTCTTCGCATGCATGTACGAAACAGAAATAACTTCCAGAACGCCACCTGCAACATACATTACATATGTATGTACAGACGCCAGCAGGTCAACCTACCCGAAACTGTCAGATTTTCCCAATCAACCTTGAACCTTATGCTTTAGCAATAAAGTCAAAAATCTATTAAAGAAATCTGACAAATTGTAGTAACTTGATGTGCTGGCGTCTGTACAAACGCCAGCACATCAAGTTACTACAATCTGTCAAATTTCTTTAACATATTTTTAACTTTATCGTTAAATCTTAAGGTTCAAAGTTGATTGGGAAAATTTTCAGTTTCGGGTAGCTTCATGTGCTGGCGTCTGTACCTAATCCTTTTGCTTTGTTTACGTTCATACACGTAGCCCACGTAGGGGCCCGTGGCAATAATAACAGCCGCACAGGTCGATCGATCAGGTTAAGCTACGCTTGCCACGGTTGGTCTGTAGATGGGTAACCAGATTACATACCGTGACCCCTCCGTGCCTCGAAAAGCACGTTAAGCCGTTGGTCCAGGCTGTCATTCGTGGATCTTTGACAGTCGTTACGGGTAGTCAGAAGCCCGAAAGTCTGACAACCAGTCCTACCAAGGGGTATCGTATTACCCAGTAACTGGTTGTGGAAGTCAGATAGGCAGTCGCTCCATGTAAAATACTGGTATTCAGCTGAATCCGGTTAGACTGGAAGCCGACCCCAACATAGTTGGAAAAGGCTAGGCAGATGATGACGTGTCTAAAATGCCTGGAGAAAACCCGCGATAATATTGCCCATCTCTCTCATCAAACAATTCCACAATCTTGGAAATATCCTTGTAAACACCATAGATTTACATTGAAACTGTTGGTGCATGAATTAAATTCATGTTTGAATTGTAAATAATGTTATGCGCGTATGTTTGGATGTTGAAACTGCGGCGCGCCGTCGGACGGACCAAATTAGATGCTGGCAGGCGACCGCTCCAACTGGGGTGACCGACATTTTGCAGTTTGGGAAGACTTTCTTGGGAATTTTTTGATGTTTCCTCTGAGAACAAAGGAAAAATTAAGATCTAGAAATAACAAAATTAAACTAAAACTATACAGAAACTAGAAAATAGCGTCGAAAAACTCATCCGCATCGCTGTCGACTGGTAATGTACCCAAGAGATTACGGCATTACCACGTTGTATGGCGATGCTTAGCCTCTGGCCAAGGTAAAAGCCAGCCCTTGGGTCAAACCGGAAGTGTCAACTAGCCGTTACGACATTTCTTTAAAAAGACCATAAGCAGTCGGACCCCACGGCCCGATCTAGATCTAGATAGGTAAGAGGTAGTTTCCAGCAGATTAAGAGTCAGCGCTACAACGCTGTTGTGTTGAAGCTCTGCCCCACACATGGATTTTCTCATCATGTTGGTGCTTATAAAGATATCTAGTTATTTACATATTTATGTTGATAGGTGCGACACAGTAATTAACTTTTGTAAGTATCATCGTTTCTATATCTAGTAATGAATTATTAATAAGTAGATTTTTTTACTGTTTTACCAACGCAAAAGCCAGATAATTTTATCCGAGGAACAATTTTGAATTTTTGACAGTTATTCCATATAAAAACTGTCAGTCGTCAATTTTATTTCAAGAATAAAAATTATCTGTCCATTGAAAAATCAGCCCTAATTCTAATAGATTAATTGTTGTAATTGATTTAATCATCTACTTAGTAAAAGCTTTTATTTTAATAGTATGAACTTTGTCACGTTAATCAATTATAATTTAATCGATATTACATTCTATTCGTAAAGTTAACTTAATTTTAGGATTACCTACTCATTTTCCAGATTGTAAATTGGGTTGATTTTGTACATTTTGAAATAGAAAATGTAACCCTTTTTTTAAACCCTATCCAGAAATCCCCGTTGTATGTTGTAAATAAAGAACATTTCCCATTTTTACATAATATCTCACATGTAAGAACTCACATGCATGCATCCATAAAATGCTCGTCGCTAAAGCGAATTTTAATTATTATTATTTTTATTGCTGAATTGTATTTATTGCTCTTGACCTGATGGAAAGCGATGGATGATGATGGATGGATGAAGCGATGGCGATGGAACGAGCGTGCCCAGAAGATGCCTAAGGCACTGGAACTCCCACGCATCGACGAAACGCAGCAGGCTGCTTGACGCCGGACTCCGGTGAGAGGGTGATCGCAAACCAGGCGGGCGTCAGGCCGCGTTTCCACTGCGCGGAGCGGAGCGGAGACGTGCAGGAATCGACCAATCACAATGGTTGAAATCCTCATCGCGTCACTCGTCTCGTCTGTTCTCGTCTGTGATTGGACGATTCCTGCACGTCTCCGTTCCGCTCCGCCCAGCTCCGCGTCAGTGGAAACGCGGCCTTAGCCCTACCACCGCAAGGGAAGAATTGGCCAGTCAATTAAGGTTTTGGGTGTGACTGTCCAGAATGCGCCGAGCGCTCGGTTCAGTTGAGTAACTGGTGGAACAAACTGCACTACACCAGGAAGCTTCTTCATGTATCCAATTGCTTTGCTGCTGCACCATCGTAGGTATCATAATTTACATTTATTACTTTTTCTTCCTTCTTGAAGCATAATATACTACTTGCACTGACTGTTGTTATCAAATAATTACCTAATATATACCTTTTATCCTGTTACCTATAATTACAAAAAGTAATTAAACTTATTTTTTTTATTATTGGTTCATAAATCGGGCAATACAATATAGCTTACATAATAGGTAAATTTAAAAAAAAAACCATGTATACCTGCCTCCTATTTTCCGGACACACTACAGGCAGGCAGTCACTCCGCGTTTCCGCGATTATGCGTTGTTGCGTCATGAAAGCAGGTGGAACAAGTAAACATACCTACCAACTCATCCCATCATCATCATCATTTCAGCCGAAATGCGTCCACTGCTGGACATAGGTCTCCCCCAAGCACTTCCACTTCGACCGGTTCTGTGGTTCCCGCATCCGGTGGGTTCCTGCAGCTTTCACAAGGTCGTCGGTCCACCTTGTGGGAGCCTCGGCCTTCCAACACTACGTCTTCCGATACATACAGTATTTCTATGCATCTTTAATCTTTATGCTGCAGCTGCATGATTGTTCATTGTTTGTTAACTAACTCAGGCAAACGAGGGATATTAATGCGATCTTTTCCTCTAGGTCGCGTACTTCATTACTGAAGGTCGTGTCCCTGAAAGGCCTTCCTGGCTTTATGTACGATGTTCTTCCACTTCGTTAAGTTCTCGGCCTCTCTCAGAGCGGTCGTAACAGAGAGTCCAGTGAGGGCAGTTACTTGGTCTGACCTGCGGTTCGGTGACCGGCCGCGAAGTCTTTTCCCATCTACCTTGCCCATCACCACTAACTTCCATACGATAGGTTATTAGGATTATATAATAACGAAGGTTTCGTTCCTTCAAACTCAAACTCAAAGCATTTCTTTTAAACTAGCAGCGCCCCGTGGTTTCACCCGCAAAAGTGTCGATTCCGTGGGAATATCGGGATAATATTAGTATGGATAAACCAATACACAGGCACTTTTGAATTGTCAAGGGGTCGGTCAATCAGAAAGATGAAGCTAGCTGCCCATTCCAAAGCGTAATAGGTATCCATGGAGAAGAATTGGCAAGAAACTCCACATATCAACAAACAAATATTTTGGAGACAATATTATTTATTGTCTACAAAATATTTGTTACATCATTCATGTTGAAAGGTGTCCGAAAGATAAAAAAACAATTCAAAAAATTAAATTAAATTAAGCCGTGGCTGCTAAGAGAGGACCATGCAGATACTGACGGCGCCTGTTAGCGAACATGTCGCATGGATTAGCGCCATTCAGCTCAAACATTTTGAAGGGAGCAAAGTGATCCAACACATGCACCACCTTACATGTCTTGAATCACGTTTACATAAGTATAGTAACCTAGTCCAAGTAGGTGCATATTATGTAGGACATTTTAAACCGATGCGTAGTATGTTAGGTAGACTCATCGGTTTAACGTTCAGGACTGACTTGTGATTTACAGGGTTCATTGAATCACCAACTGTAGAGCAAATCTACGTAACAATACCTAACACTATTTAGCAAAATCATTCTAATTTCATTACTGAAGTTTTATTAGACGATACCTACGAGTACTAGAAACTTATATCTAATTCAAAACAAATCAAAAGTCTTTTATTCAAATTAGGCTGACAATCAGCACTTTTCAAACGTCAAAATTACATAAGACAGTCCCCCAAAACGCCCGCCCTTCACAACTTCGTAGTGCTTTCGCTGGGGAGAAGAAGTGGCGCAACAAACTCCCCAGCAGCACAGCTGTCTGTTCAGTTAAAATAACTTGATTGTATATAATAGTAGGTATTCAAAGTAATTAACATTACGAGACACAAAACAATAAATTAAATTATTTACCTTATGTCAGCGCCAATATACAAATAAACACTAAATAAAAGCTAAAAAAATATAAATTTATACATGGTACCTACATAATGTACGCATATAGATATATACTATACTATCTTATCACGAGTCTGTAAATAGATACTTTACTATCTAAAAAAACTACTACCCACTTTCTTTTAAGAATATCTGTGAAAATCTCCGCGCCATGGTCACTGCAGTCTGGAGCTTTTCTGCGTATTATGCAATGATGTTTCAGTACTTATTTTAGTTTGTGAGAAATCTCCGCGCGAGGTACACACCGCGCCCCAAATACATACAAATACGGTCTTTAACAAATTGAAAATAAGATTTAAAATAGCGTGGATTAAATAATCAGTGCAAATCAGTGCATTTTGGTCTTGGAAGTGCATTCTTTTTTCAATTTTCCCGCGTAGGTGTGATGACAGGCGGCCATGTTGTTTTTTTAATTGTTTTGTTGAGTGGGTAGTTGTTCCGGGGTGACACATTTTAGTGACAGCCATTTATTAGCGGCGTAAAAAGAAATACGGAAGACAGTCCTAAATATTTTCTTTGAAAGTATATCTGGAATTATATGTCTTAGCAAGGATTTCTTATCCTTATAATTTATTTGTGGGTTAATTATTAACAATGCAAAGGTCACTAGAACAAAACAAAATTCCAGAAAATTATTGATAGCTTTTAATTAATTACGTATTAATAAGTATGCCTAATTTGGACATTCATACGTCTACAATACTATCATTACCGTTACTAGTGTGTACAGTCACGAGCATAAGTATGAATATACATGGCTTTAATTAATTACGTATTAATAAGTATGCCTAATTTGGACATTCATACGTCTACAATACTATCATTACCGTTACTAGTGTGTACAGTCACGAGCATAAGTATGAATATACATGGCTTTAATCAAAGACGATTTTCTCCTTTAGTTTTGAATGAAATTTTATGTTATTACGAACAACATATTTTCGAACCCGGAGGTTTGTGTAAAGTGTCGTATTTCAACGTTGCATTCGTTATTTCACGAAAAAATCGCAATTGAAAGTTGCCAAGTGTTGACATATTAGTGGCCGTGACGTGAATTTGGATCGGCCTGGCTTTTCCCTCGAGACTACAAAATAAAAACAAACATGACGTGTACTCACATATTTTATGCTCAGACTATCCAATTTTCATTTCTTTATTAATTAATCACAAACACCTAAATATTTTTGCAGGAAATACCAAACTTAGGTTACCTACCTATACCTCGAAAATAATTACTCACCGTTCTTATTATTTAACTAAACATTGAATTCATCAGTGCAGTTCTAGTTATTTATTAATTAGTGGTTTTGTTCCATATTCGCTCTAATGTCTAAAACGTATTTCTTCGTAGACAAAACAATGTTGTTTGTAAACGCACCCACAATACAGGAGAAATTCCTAGTGTGGGGCAACGTTTTTTAAAAGAAAGAAAGAAAGAAAGAAATGTAGATTTCAGTACCTAAATAAGTAAATAGGTACATAATTGCCAATTGATTTATGAATTCTCTGAAGTCCTGGCACATAAATGCTTAATGTAAGGAGCAGTGGAGGCCAGGTGGTAACAGCCGCGTTGTGCGACCTGTAGGTCGTAGGTTCGAACCCAGACAGGAGCTTTACTTTGTTTAAATTATAATATAAAATAATACTAGCAACGCCCCGCGGTTCCACCCGCATAAGTGTCGAGCCCATGGGAAACTCAAAACTCAAACTCAAACTCAAACTCAAATCATTTATTTCAATTAAACCTTGTACAGGCACTTTTGAATTGTCAAAATTAAATAGTCTGTCAGTTAGTCAGAAAGTTGAAGCTAGTTGCCCCATGGACGTAATATATAGAAGTAACTCTATATATTACGTCCATGAGTTGCCCATTCCAAAGCGTAGATCTCTATGGAGAAGAACGGGCAAGAAACTCCATGGACACTCTTTTAAATCAAGATATTACAAAATCCTGGGTACATTATTCTTGTTGCTTCTATATGTGAGAACAATGTAAAAAAGACAGAAATGAAGAAACAATTCAAGACATAAGATTAAAAATAAGCCTTGGCAGTTAAGAGATGACCAGTCTCAACCGACGGCGCCCGTTCACGAACATGACGCGTGGATCAGCACCATCCAGCTCAACCATTTTGTAGGGAACCGAATGATCCAACACACGCGCCACCATCGGTGAGACATTTAAGTGGGAATATGTCCCTTCCCGGGACTCAAACTATCTCTATACCAAATTTCATCTAAATCGGTTCAGCGGTTTAAGCATGAAGAGGTAACACACAGACAAACAGACACACTTTCGCATTTACGATATTAGTGTGGATATTTATATATTATAATATCACCACTGCTCTCAAAACGGTGAAGGAAAACATCGCGAGGAAACCGGCATGTCCTAGAACCAAAACATATGAAGATATGTGACATCCACCAACCCGCACTGCGCCCGCGTGGTGGATTAGGGCCCACTCCCTCTCACAGAGAGGAGGCCTGTGTCCCAGCAGTGGGAACATTATGCTATGCTTATGGTGTAAGATAATTTATAGAGGAAGAATGGATGCCTCGTTAGTCTAGGTCGCAACCGCTACTGGTGAACGTGAACATGAGTTCCTGAGGGTTAGATTCCCAGTCGGGCATAGTGTTATTGAATTTTTCATCAGGAATTTCTCATTAGCAGCCCGGAGTCCAAATTTGTGCCCGGTTGATGGCAATGGTAAGGGTACATGGGACTTATTATACATAACTGGCGAAATATGTGTTCTACAACATTAGTTTTTGTTTATACTAAACCCGAAAAGGGGTCATTGTACTCATTATTTTGAACAACTTATTCTATGGGACAAACCTTGAAATCGCGAAAAAAAATCAGCTGTTCCATACATTTGTGTTCATTTAAATCGACAAAATGTATGGAACAGCTGATTTTTTGACATCCCTTTTTACTTTCATCATGCTCTTGCCTTCAGGCATCCCAATTTATTTAGTGGCGGCGCAACATGTCCTCTCTTTCCATACTTCTCTATTAGTCGTCATCTCGGTAGTCACCCCCTTTCTAGCCATACTATCTTTCACACAGGCTTCCCCTACTCTTATAGACATCCACATACATACTCAAAACTATTAGGTATGTCTTCTGACTGACTGATTTCAAACTGACATCTTCTTCTTTCATTGCCACATGCAAAATACTTTGCAGTGTAGAAACAGAACAAATTCTAGAAGCAAATGAATCATTTGTTTTCTTGCCAAATGATTTCCGATGAAGTTTCACTTTTAATTAATGTTGTTGTTAAATACACGTGGCACATGGCACATGGCACTTGCATTCTAGTGATAGGAGCAACCTACGATGGTATACGCATCTGGGTGTTAGAACACTGTCATTCATTTATCTGGTCTGTGACTAGCTCTACCCACTCAAAACCTACGTGAACAGCCGGTCAATTCAGTTACTGGGTAATACGATACACCTTGATAAGACTGGTTGTCAGACTTTCGGGCTTCTGACTACCCGTAACGACTGTCAAAGATCCACGAATGACAGCCGGGATCAACGGCTTAACGTGCTTTCCGAGGCACGGAGGGGTCACGGTATGTAAAGATGTCACCCATGCACAGACCAACCGCGGCAAGCGTAGCTTAACCTGATCGATCAACCTGTGTGGCTGTTATTATTTAGCCACGGGCCCCTCTCGAGGTACCAAGTGATCTCAGACAAAATTCAATCTACCTTGTCTTTTCCACTCTTTTTTGAGTTCGGGGATTTATACATTCAATCTCGTAAGATGCTGTTTATTGAGTTTTCTTATCAACACTTCAATGGTTGAGCTGGGAACTTCCAAGTGAGAAGTTCTTTCTTCCAATTAACAAACACTCCAATTATCTATCGATATCCAGCGTGGTAATGGCGGAACACCATCAGTAGCAATGACTTTCATTTTGACAGTTCAACAACATTCATTGCGTAACAAATTTTTCGGGAATATTATGCAATGGATTAGCAATATTGTTCAAAATAAATTATTCAGTTTATGATTGATAGTGTGTTACGCGATTGATAATTTTACTTAAAATTTAAAGATATATAAGAAAGTTAAAAAGAGGTTTTAGTTAGAAATGTGGGAGGATAATATTCTGAACGGAACCGAATATAAAAGAGAAAAGTGCCCGTGTTTACCCAATAATGTAGAGTAATTGCGTAACAGTAGCAATGGATTTCATTTTAACAACGAAAACAACAAATATTGCGTTATTTACGTTGTTGAGCAGACTTTTGTCGAACATTAATATGAAGCAATGGATTAGATATCCTTCCAAATGATTCAGATGGTGATTGATATTTTGTTACATAAGCAGTTAAGGTGCAGTAATAGTTATATGGTCGTTTTATGTTTGTGTTTAGTTAACCAGCGTTTTAGAGATTCGTAGATACGTGCTGAAAGTCATAGGTACGTGTTGGTCTTCATAGTTTTTCTGTCAGTTTTGAAAACTTTTCAGGGTAAAATTGGAAGATGAGAACTTAAAAACATTACCTATTGCATTTGCTTCAGACCTGCATTTTTCCAAAACTTAAAAGTTTCCTCCAAATATTCCCAGAACAAAGAATTGAAAAACAATTACAAATACACAGCTGTAGTCGTAAACAGTACTGAAAAATATCGCCGACGCGGCCAGCAACAGAATTTTTCACTAAATTATTTCTGTACATCGCACTCTTTTCATTTTACTTACGTCAATACTATTGTGCAGACGAAATTGAGTCTTATTCTAGTGTAATAAGAGCCTGATAGTGTTGTAGTTGAGTTTGGCATGGATAAAAGGTGGGTTGTGTGTTTAGATCTCGCGTCGTTCCGAGGTGGTTGCGTTGCATTGATGGAATGATGAATCGTGTTTATTTTCGAAACCTTGATACTTGTTTTCTCTTGAAAAAGAGAGAAAATACTAGAAAATGTATTATAACATTTTGAACAACGAGATAACCTCCAGCAGTCGATATTAGGAATGGTCTAGCTAGGGTCCCACTCAAGCAAAACTACAGCCTGCCGACCGCCGACCTAGGTGAAGTGAGGTGTTTTTCCAACCGATGCAAGGGATTGACACTAAGTATTGACAGCTCACTTCAAGCTATAGGCTTACGTCACCTAAGTTCTCACGGTGAGATTTTAACAGAATAGCATAAAGATCAACACCAAAATTTTCAAACAAAAGTCAACTGTCGAGATTGGTTGACTGAATTATCAACAGTCAATCGGATCACTAAAGTGGATCGGAGCAAATTGAAGTGGCAGTGGGCTGGGCATGTCTGTCGAAGGACCGATGGCTGGTGGAGCATACGAATCCTGGAGTGGAGACCGCGTAGTGTGGGACGCCCCCCAGCTAGATGGGCCGACGACCTAAAGAAGGTGGCTGGTGTAGACTGGATGCGGAAGGCGGAGAACAGGGTGTTGTGGCACAGTCTGGGAGAGGCCTATGTCCAGCAGTGGACTGCGATAGGCTGAGTTGATTGATTGAATCGGATCAATAGACATGAGTTTAATTTTGATACGACGACGTTGATTTTCGTTCCAGAAACAAGGTGTAACGCTATGGGTTTCTACAAGAGCGGTGGCCGCAACATAACGGCCACAGTGGCGGCTGTCATGGAAATGATGACAGCGGCAAAGATTTTTATAAACCACTGAATACCGCGTACCCTACCACGGCAAAAGATAGTCGCGTTTCTGACATGTGAAACGGCGGTGTCAATAAAGCTCTTTAGGAAAACACACCAACATCATACTATCACACTAATATTATAAAGGCGAATATTTGTGAGTGTGTTTGTATGTTTGTTACTTCTTCACGCACAAACGGCTGAACAGATTTGGATGAAATTTGGCACACTGATAGTTTATAACCAGGATTAACACATAGGATACTTTTTATCTCGATATTCCCACGGGATCGACACTTAAGCGGGTGAAACCGCGGGGCGCAGCTACAACTTTCATAAATAACGTTTCAGTGACGTCATTTTCCGTTAAATTGCGGACGCATTGTGACGGTCACCGCTCTACTAGCAAACGGTAGCACTTAACATCTTAAATATGAATCTGAGATAAATCAATCTTTAGCCATAACCCCATTTCACATCAACCATAGTGCACTATTACTCTTAAGTCTGACGTCACGTGCTGAGTTGAAAAATCGCATTCATTTTAAAATAGCGAGGTTTTTCCAGGCCAGGCATTAGTAAATCAAACTAGAATACTTTTCTCAATCGACTCGACTGCTTCATCTAAAACTAGCCATTAAACATCTGGTACTCTTTATAAATAGTTTGATGGATCTATAAAACGTTAAACGTGGATTGAGTTCGTAGGAAAGCTTGAATTTTACGAATGCTAACTTTTAAGTGGTAATATGACTAATTTTGGGCCGGTTTGGGGAATTTGCGCTGCGTAGAATGAGACTTTGTTCTCTCCTTTACTAGTACTTTAAACCCAAAAAAATCGGATTTTTTCTTTGTTAAATATCACAATTGGTGATACTTTCTTGACATTACAATCTAGCCATAAGATAACAAGTAATATAAATACACTGAGCCGCAAAGAAAGCGGGTCGGTTATAGAGAATGCGATAACTTTTATAATACACACATCAAAAGTGTCTAGGGATCAACATATATTTTTGCAATAACTTTTCTCCTGATTGATATTAATTAAAATTTTCTTTAAGGATTCATCAAATAAAGTGTTTTCGTTTGTCACAGTAACGATAAACCAAGTCACCTTTGCATTAATAAAGAAATTTGCCATTTTCCTAATAAAGGGATTTTTGACATTTGAACCACTAACACAAAAGTTCGAAAAAAAGACTGAAATAACAGTTTTCTTTAAAATTTTATTGGGTAACTTAAACAATTAATAATCCGTGTTTCTACCGCGAACACTAACAACACAAGAACATCGGTTTGGCATACTCAAAATGAGTTCATCCAAATCACGCTGTGGAATGGCCGCCCATGTTCGTTGCAACAACAAAAAAAGGTCTTCTTGCGACTGGATACCCTCCATATTCGGCAGAGCTCTTCTCTGTAGCATATCCCATGCATGCTCAATCGGGTTCAAGTCTGGCGACTGAGCAGGCCAGGGCAGGACATTGATGTTAGCTGCGGCGAGAGTCTGTCTTACAACTCTTGCGGTGTGCGGTCGTGCATTATCATGCATTAACTGAAATAAGGGACCGATTTGCACTTGTAGAGGAACGATGACGTCTGATACAATCGTCTCAGCATAAATTTGAGCGTTGAGGTTGCCTCTGATCCAAATCAACTCAGTTCTTCCGCCGATCCAAATACCCGCCCATACCATGATGGTTCCACCACTATAAGGATGGACTTCCTGGCAGGATTTTAATCGCTGTTGGTGTCCAGGGGTTCTCCAGTGTCGTATACGTCTTGTATCCGGTCTCATACCAAAACGAGACTCATCAGAAAAGCACACGAAACGCCATTGTTCTTCTGCCCAATTTCTGTGTTCAAGAGCCCATTGATATCGAATCCTACGATTGTGCATTGCTATAGGTGGTACCCGTAGCGGTCTTCGGGAATGAAGGTTCACTTCATGCAAGCGGTTTCTGACTGTTTGGTCGCTAATTAAGTTCCCTGAAGAGTGATGAAGCCTCACGGCTAACATCATGGCGGTTATTGTTGGAGCTCTTCGAGTTAAGATTTGAATGTATCGGTCTTGTCTCCGTGTGGTGCAGCGATACCGTCCTCCATGGCGCTCAGCCACGGTACCAGTGCTTCGGTAACGTGTCCAAAGTCGACTGATAACACTCTGACTTGTATCCACAGTACGTTGCCGGGAACCAGCTTCTATCATTCCCACGGCTCTGAGCATTTCTTCCCTGCTTAAATGACGTCGCCGCTCCATAATAACGTTGGTTTTAATCAGTAGTAGGGAAACAGTAGCACTAATAATGTCTTCAATGCGTTGTATGTTTTTATAGGGAAAATATTGACAGCTGATTTTCATCTTTTACTCGAATTTGATTCACAGTTCCTGATTCAAATTATGAAATGCACCAAAAAGGATCCATATAAATTTATAAAATCATAAATTTATTACAAAGCCACATCTCAATCTCAAGAAATCCGCATAAAAATGCTTGATCCCTAGACACTTTTGATGTGTGTATTAGAGCAATCCTTTTCAAATTAAAATTAAATTAAAATTTATTTCATTAATGAAGAAGTATAACCTTTTTATTTCTTTTTGGTGATTGTATTTTTTTTTTTTTTGTTAGCCTAGTTTGTGTCCCACTGCTGGGCAAAGGCCTCCCCTTTTTCCTTCCAAACCTCCCTGTCTTGTGCGATCTTCGGCCATCTTGGCCCTGCGAATGATATTAGATTGTATTAAAAACCATAAATAAAAAATAAGATGATTTTTTAAATTTTAACTGCTTTGAAACCATTTGTTTTACTTTTGTTTCTGATTATAAATATGGCATTCTTGTGCAGAAATTCATTATTCTAATCAAATTGAATGAATAACATGTCACTAACCCCTGAAGAGTGTACCAGAATTCTGACAATACTTGAATACGGACGCAGTCAACGTTATACAGCGAGAACTGTGCTCCAGCAATTTGAAGAGACTGGATCCAATATTCGCAGACCAGGAACAGGCCGAACAAGTTTTTCAGGCCGAAGAATTTTTCGAAATTCAGTGAAAACGTGGTCATTTTTACATAACTTACTCTTATTCAAAATAAACTTCATAATCTTAAACTTTTATGACATTGATTAGGCACTATAAAATTGTCTATAATACCGTCATTATTTCATAAAGCTAGCTAGATGTTATTGAGGTTTTTGTTACCGACCGGCTTTCTTTGCGGCTCAGTGTATAACTTAAATTACTAAGTACCTAACTATAAAATAAAATAAAATAAAATAAATGATTTCCTCATCAATAACAACTTTGTAACCACTGTCTCACAATAAAGATCTTTGACTTTGACTTCATCTCCAAGGTGATTGTCAGATTATAGAAGACGAGAAAATCATTAATTTATTCTTAAAGAAAGAATTAAAGAAGGAAAATAAGTTAATTATAACCCAGACCAAAACAAATCCTTGGGAACAAATAAATATTGCTCCATGCATTTTAATTTCAGCTCTACCTACCAACTACAAAAAACCCAGACCATAGTACATTATGTATGGGCTTACATACGAGTAGGTATATAAAAGGTTATCAAACATACTACGCCAACATTACACATTGTTTTCAAAAATTACAAATACATTAGCAAAAATACCCTAAAAGTCTCGTAGCACTGACGTAGCTCACGTAGCCGATAGCTACGAGCTTTACCTATTTCAACTCTCGCGCAGGTTACCCCTCATTCAGTCACTCGCAGCCCAGTGAGCGCCTAGGGTATTAGTGTTCTGTGCCAGACGTCGCGTCACAGTTTTATTAAAATAAAAACACGCGTTTACCGACTACTACTACAGCGTTTAAATATTCGAAAAAATAGGTACACTCAACGTCATAAATATCATTTAAATCTTTCTAGAACCACAAGTGCTGATCTACAAAAAAAAAATCAAGTGACAGTGTGAAGTGAAACGAAAAACTTTTGACAAAATGATGACGATTAGCGAAAGTCAGTTCTCATCTAATAAAAGGTCGAGTATCCACAAGATTAACGACAGGATCATTCACAAGGACAGCTTTGATGACACCAAGAGTTCTTCGAGCGTGAACAGCACCCTCATCACGAAACGAGGCTTCAAACCTTCGGACATGTACGACCCTCAGAAGAAGGAGTTCCTCACGAACCTCAGTTATAAGTTGTTCCCTGTAAGTTGGGTAAGTTATTTCTAATCCGATTAGTCGTTGGTGCTTCTAACACACGCGTAGTGGGGTGGACACGTATATTTTTGAGTAATGGTGTTTTAATTATTTATTTATTTTTATCTGAGTTAGTGTTGTCAGTGTTTGAGTCAAGAATCAAACTATATTTAAAATAATAAAAATATTTTTACTCATTTAAAATTAAGCTCAAACATTAATAACGCTAACTGTACTTATGATGGAAACAAAATTGTGTAAATGAATCAGACTATATTTTCCTTTTAAACATGATTCACCTCCTATCCAGATTGCGAAAATCAATCAGAGCTTTGTAAAAATCTTTCTATATAGCATTTTTTCTAATCTATAAACGTTAATGATCACATATAAAGGTCGCCAGGGACATGGTGCCCATTGTAATTAGTGTTGATAAATTTTCTGAGTCAGGACTGAGTCAACCATTTCATAGAAATATGCAAAAACATAATAGATATGGGTACCTGTACAAAAACACAATAGATGTATAGAACAGTAGATTCTCTAGCATTTAACTATGCCACAAAACAATCCTAATATGGCACTCGGTAATAGTGCAGCTTTCTATAGGTAAAACCATTTTTGGAATTGCTCAGTATTTGAGGTATGTACCTACCTCTTACAAAAAAACAATTATTTTATTTAACTCTTTATTATATTCATTTTAAAGAACATTAGCTTCAGCTCGCGACTTCGTCCGAGTATAATTGTCTTGTTTTAACGTAAAACATATCCTGTGACATTCGGCACGTGCTTCCCACTAGTGAAAGAATTTTCGGAATGTTCCAAAGATTACCTCTACAAATTCACAAATTACCTCTCTATAATATTAGTATAGTATAAACATAAACACACACCTTCTTCCCATGGGTTTAAGCAGATAGTCTACAGAACGGCACCTGCTACGATCCTTGCATACTCCTTTTCCTTCGTATACGTTCGTGTTGTATGATAAATGTATAATATTATATGTAGATAGAATAAATAAAAATGCTCTCACCACTTCAAGGTGGAGTTGCCGAAAATTTTACACAAAAGCTTCTGTTAAGATATTTATTGCACCTATTCGATATAAAATGTATGATATTTTATATGTAAATATTTCATAGCTTTCCCATACATTCTTAACTTTAATATCAGTAGATCTTTCAGCATATTCTCATATGTCCTTGTTTACAGTTTTGTTTGTGAGTCACTTTCTGCTTTTAAAATAATATCGGTAGGTATGTTTACATCGGTTTTCCTACAAAAAATAAAGCTTCTGAAAACAAGTACGTTATGATTGTAAATAGGTGGGCACGACGTATGATCTGCTTTCTATATATTTTATATAAGAACTTACAAAGATTTTTTACATATTTATTAAAAACTAGCTGTTTTCGTGTCTCTATGTTTAGACTATGCTTTCTGTCAGTTTAGTTTAGACTATGCTTTCTGTCAGTTTTGAGATTTTCATAAAAAAATACTATTCAAATTTTCCAACTTTAAGGCAGATTTTCCAAAATATAATCATTAATACAAACCTTATCCAGATAATTGTCGAACACAACCAAAAAAAAATAGCAAAATCGGTCGAGCCGTTCTGAAGTGATGATCTTTCATACATGACATGCGGCAATTGAGTTTTATTTTGACTGCATTTTTAAACAAGCTTTTTACACAATTTTGTTTCGCAGACCTTGTTAATTTTATTATTTATTTATGTTCTTATTGATATTTATTTTTCAGTAGATAAATTACTGACGTCACTAACTTTTCAACAACTTTTAAAGAAAAACCCCTTATTTAGGTAACTGAAAAATTATAAATCGTCATCATCAAAAAACGTCAAATTCAACACACATTGCAAAATGTTGCTTTTTGACTGGCTAGACTAGGAAAAAGAAATAAAAAATAATTCAGTAGCAAAATTTTATCAACGCAATGCAAACATTAAAAAAAATTGAGTTTATATAGTTTTTTTAGGAATCGAGAACAGTAAAGTTTATCTTTTGCCAAAAGAAAGAGGTAATGACCCGAGGCAGGGTTAGTGCTACTAACGAGGCTCAATTACCTATGAGTGACATGTAAACGTAGCTGACTGTACTTTACTATTTACAGTATGTTTCTGTAAAAAATAATAACATTGCGTCGAGAAAAAAGATTTATCTTAAAAAGAACAATTAAACGCGATGCTGTAACTTGAATTTTAACAAAAATGTATGGAATCCGTGGCTGATGTAGTTTTAAGGATAATGAAATTAAATAAAAACAAAGTTAGTTTATAAAACTGGATAAATATTCGCGCTAAGAAGTAACGACACCAAAGAGAAACTCTACGGGGAAATCAATTGTTTTTTTTTCTTCATATACATACATGAAGAAAAAAAAACAATTGATTTCCCCGTAGAGTTTCTTTGTCATGATATACCTCTATAGAGGTAGGTACAATATCTACAGGCTGATATAAAATTTTTGCAAGGTATCTACCCGTGACTGTAAATTGAACAATTTAAATTACAAGTTAAAAATATAATTAGTGAACAATGCCTTTATCGCTTAGACTGGTGCAATAACATTGGTTTAACTCACGGATATAACTATTAAATAAATATAATAAATAGAAACTGTATTCAGTTAACAATACACATACACATTAGGTCCACTTATATATTATTTAAACAAAAACTAGTAACAGATTACTTATGAACCTTAGGTGCTAGATTTTTACAAATGCCCTAGACCCCACACTAGGATTCCTTGTGTCGTGGGGTCCAGTCGCTTTCCAATTATGGCAAACATTTTCATTTATTTAGGTGAAGTAATTAATTTAAAAAAATAAAAACAAAAGAAAAATAAATAATTAAAAGCTTAACTGAATAATAAGTATAACAGAGTGCAAGTCATTAAATCTAGACACTGATTAATGAATTCTAAACATACAAAATCTCACAATAACGTTACGAAACTGTTGAAACCGCTAGAGGAGACTATTTGAAGACTGACAGACGAACATATTAACCTATATTAGTTTCCACATGTTGCTGCTAAATATAATGGCGGCTGGCAACGGTGGCCATAGACAGGCTCGAGTTCCAACACTTTTAATCACTTTATATTTGGGAATAACATATCATGTTTAGTTAGCGATACCCATCAAGTCAGCAGTTTCCCTAGCTAATTTAATTTGACCCTGTTTGTGAGGTTTTTCAGGATGGGTGACCATCTTTACATAGTACCGAGACCCCTCTGTCTCCGTGCCTCGGAAAGCACGTTAAGCCGTTGGTCCCGGCGTCATTCGTGGATCTTTGACAGTGATCTGTGACAGACGTTACGTGTAGTCAGAAGCCTGAAAATCTGACAACCAGTCTTACCAAGGGGTATCGTATTACCCAGTAACTGGGTTGTGGAGGTCAGATAGGCAGTCGCTCCATGTAAAATACTTGTATTCAGCTGCATCCGGTTAAACTGGAAGGCTACATAGTTGGTAAAAGGCTAGGCAGATGATGATGATGATGTGAGGTTTTTCAGGAGGTCAGCGGGGTAATTGCGTAACACACTAACAGTAGCAATGGCTTTTCATTTTGACAGTTCGACAAAATTCATTGTGTTATTTAACAATTTTTTCTCGTACGAAGCAGTGGATTAGCCTTATGCTTCAAAATTATTCAGATTGGGATTTAAAGTGTGTTACGCAATTCTGCCGTCCTTTAACTAAAAATCAGTTAACCCTAAAATGGTAAATTTTCACTTTTTTCAATGTGACAGAGTTCAAAATTCTCTGCTTAACTCCTTATTAGTGTGTTGTATGAATTAGCACCTACAGAAGTAACCCTTTCCTGCTGGAAAACATGGCTATGTTAAAAAACCATTATGTCACTTCGAAACTATTTTATTTAAACAAGCACATTGAGTACCTACTCTACTACTGAATATCTTCTATTGTCTGTAAACACAACACGCATTCAACTCCTGTCACTCTTACCCACTGCATTTTCATCTTTTAGGGGTAAAACCAGAGAATAACTAATAGTACTGTAAAACACACAATGACATCAGCATTAGCCTTAGAGTGAAAACCTCGTTAGTGTAAAAGAAGTAACTTTTCAGGAGGAAGAAAGAACTGCGTGCTGTAAAATTAACGTGATCTGCATCTTTTATGTTTTTTTTAACCGACTTCAAAAAATGAGGTTCTGTATTCTTATTAATTAATATGGAAATTTAACCCGCTTTTATAACCAGAACTGTTCGATACTATAAGATTGTCCGAAATGCATAAAATGCTACTTACGAGGTATTGCATTCCTGAGGTTTTCACTCTAAGGTGACGATTTGGGAATATTTATGTACTTACATGTAAATTTATGCAAATGCATATAGTTTTCACAGGGTGACTTTACACTTTACATAGATAATATAAACTTGTACATATACTTACGTCTTAGCGATTTTTTTCAAGAAACAGGCTCTTTAAATCTTATGGTTCTATTCAAATTAAAAGAAACTGTTAGACATATGCAAACAAAGATGAAATATTATAAAATTTTGTGCATATATGAGATGTCACGAGTATATAAATAAAAAACAAAAAAGATGTAAAATATTTCAAATTAAGAATAATAAAACGAGGATTTATACCTTCTTGTTGGCTCTAACAAAAACTTAAACATAAAAAAACAAAATACGAACGCGTCGCGACTATATTTACAAGCACTAGGTAAAGCACTATAATTTTCCTACCCAGAACTTTTGAGGTACTGTATTTAAAACTCCATTATCATAAAATTGTATGACCAGACTCTTATACGTCGATATTGAAATGACTGCAGGTCTATCGTTCCTTTGATCTCTACCAACTAAAAATAATGCTCATAAAAATACTACATCAATGAATGCCAACATTCCTTGCGATTCGAACGATACACTTGCCTTCAAAAAGGCCAAATCGTATTGAAATTAAAACTATACTCACTTGACCCGAACTCACTCGCACAACGACCTTACATTCATATTTTTAGATTCAATAACTGTAAAATTAGACACATGCATTCGCGCAACTATCGCAGCAGTACCTACACATATAGTTGTCTACTGTCGATCTACATATTTTGTAAAAAAAATACTTAGATGAAGTGAGCTTGTAGTGTGCTGTCATTCCCCTGATGCTACTAAATTAATTGACAGTACTGACACTAAATGGATTGACAGTATTGATAGCTCACTTTACCTACATTTTCACGGTGAGATTTTTACGGAATAGATCGCTTGATGCTAGGGATTAATGGACAGGTCACAGAATGGATCGGCTGTTCTCATACAAAACAATCTTGATAATTTGTTCCTTCTCTATGACCGAACTATCAAGATTGTTCCCAGCGAGACAGGACTTAGGTAAGCGAATGCATTCGCATAAAGGGAAGCTAACCGTTTACTGTTATATACTAAACTTTTAATGGTATTCAGAGAGTTAACGATAGTGACAACATCGATCTATGATTAGCCACTTCACCCAGTCATCATCTGCCAGCTGCTGCTGCTGTCTGCTTGGCTTCCAGTCCAACCGGATGCAGCTGAGTACCAGTATTTTACATGGAGCGACTGCCTAGGTCTGTCCTCCGCAACCCAGTTGCTGGGTAATACGATGGCCCTCGGCAAGACTGTATCAGCCAGTAACTGTCTGTCCAGTAATTTCAGGCCAAAGGCTTGTTCTGAGTAAAGGAAGGAGCATTGATTAAAATGATCAAGAATACTTCCAAGCGTGTTAAGTTGGTGATTTAAAATTGTTAAGTCCACCTTTCTTCACAATGTTTTCGTATTTTAGCAGTATCGTTTATCGTTTAGCAGTGGTTTCTTAGCTGGACTGGAGAAGTATGACTATCGCCAAAACAAAACTGACTATGACTTTATCCCAAAATCGAGTTTGCCTTTGAGAACTTTGTATCACCAAATCCCCGTAAAGTTCCTCACTCAGGAATCGAAAGGCAGAGTCGTACGCTTCACCACACTTGCGATTAGGTACTGCACCTATAGCTAATTCATATTTTTAGCTACATTAACTGAAGTTAAAAGCAAAGCAGAAATCACGATTAAGAAGCCAAAAGACGATAGGAACAGCTTCAAATAGTCGTGGTCCGAATTTGTTTCAGGCGGGCATCGAACCCGTGTCACTCCGCACCTCTGGTCTTGGCCTCCGCTTTATTTAGGGACCATTTACACATCGCCGCAGTTAAACGAGTGTGTTACTGTGACTTCAGTTAAAACGGAACGGTTAAAGACAGCTTTTGTTAAAGACGTATAAATCTTGGTTGTCGAGATTTCAAAGAGTTCTGGGGATAAACATGCGTGGTGGAGCTGTTGGACCATGATTTGTTACAACTGATGGAAATTTTATCTAACTACAGAAGATATTTACTAGGCATCAACGTAGTAAAAAAATTTTTGGATTTCTTTGTCTTTAAAGCAAGCCGCGTAATTTATGTACAGACTGGCCAGCACATCAAGCTACTACAATCTGTCAAATTTCTTTAATAGATTTTCAACTTTATCGCTAAAGCATAAGGTTCAAAGTTGATTGGGAAAATTTGACAGTTTCGGGTAGCTTGATGTGCTGGCGTCTGTACTACTTGCCTTTGCTCGCGGCTTCGCCCCCGTGGAGGTTGGAATATCTCCCACGGGAACGTACTACCGGGATTAAAAGTATCCTATGTGTTGTTACTTCAGGTTTGGATTCAGCGCCGAGTATACGCGATTCAGCATCACCAACCGACGGGAGCGAGTATATCCGATTCAGCGTCACTAACCCGAGCGTGACGGTTCAGTTTCGTTTACTTTTCAGAAAGAGCGCAATGTCTAAGAAGTTTACACTTCAAAAACACAGAGAGCACTTGATAAGATGTAACCATACTCCTGCCTACACCGTCAGGTACGGAGTTACATAACTCCTACAAAACAGGCCGAAATAAGATACAAAGTGCAACGGTCTGTAAATGTGTTTACACTTCAAACAGAATAAATTACCCAGCAGTGTGGCCGTGCCTTAACAGCAAGGGTTGCCAAAAATATTATAATGATTGTCATACACAAAATACGTTTGACATGACATTGTCATGGTATTATTTATTGGTGACGCCTGTTCGACTGCGACTAGAACACAGATGTATTTTCATGAAGACTGTCCAAGTATCTAGTCTTAATTCGTGTGGGTGATAAAAATAATTAGATATACATATATAATTATTATAATCTACTTTTATGGAAAGGGGATGTGCGAAGTGAATTTTGTATCGGATCTATTTTATATAATGTGAGTTTGAATAATTTCTAAAGCTGTTGTGAAAATATCGACTAGTGGCACCTTAATGTTTTGAAGAGACAATTTATTACGGGAAGATATTGTTTTTTTATTACTATACATTACACATCCTGACGTTTGTTTGTAAGGTCATCTTTGACGTAGAAAGTTGTAATTGCTCATAGTTGTAGAACGTGGTGACCGAATTACAATAATATTATTATTGTAATTTATAAAAAAACTAGTTTCTGCTCGTGACTTCGACTGCGTGAAATTTCTTGTCTCCCGACCCACCCCGTCGCATCGCATCGCCCGGCCGCGGTATTACTTCGTTTTCGCTAGGCGTGATTTCTGCCTTTTTCCCTTTTCTCGGCTGCAAAGTGTCTTAGCGTGATGTTAAGTTAGTGAATTGGGCTATCAAATGCAAAAATAATTTTCTAAATCCGACTGGTAGTTCCAGAGATTAGCGCGATAAAACAAGCAAACAAACAAACTCTTTGGCTTTATTATTACTATAGAAGATATAGATAGATTGTTAGATCTACGCTAAAACTTTTCCGGTTGAACAACAACATGATATCTTGTGACGTTTCATGTGCGTTTCATCTACATGACAAAATAAACATTTCAGAAAAACAAAAAGAATAAAGTTGAATAATACTAATGGCTTCCGCAGTAGGACTGCGGACTACTTTTTTTTTAAGAATACATCTGTATTCTTTAAAAAAACCCTCCTGTCAGATCAATACCGCAAATAGTTAGTTCGAGAATTTCCTTACAGTAAAACCATCAATAAACTAATATTCTTACTCTTTATAAACATTGGCCTCGATTCTTTGTAAAAATCAGTCTATTATAAATTTTCAAAGCAGTTTCAGTTGCCAGCGCAATTTGGACAAGTGCCAACCCTTACCACGTTAAACTACAAAACGTCAAAATGTGTAACCGATCGATTTTACACTTTACTGCTATTGCTAATAAGTGTAAAATTGGACGTGGATAATATCAAAAGTTCATTTTTTAAACCACTGAAGTTTGCTTTTTTAATTATTTATAATTTTCAGAGACAATACCTACGGTTGTAAATATTTCGTGGCATAAAAAATAAAAAAAAACGAATTACTTTATAACGTACCTTACGTAACGTACGTTACCTTTATTAGAAGTTTTAAAGATAACGTATTTTTGTTACTTATGTGGCTTCAATAAGATTGTCACATATTTATTAAAAACCATCTTTCGTGTCGACATTGAAAGCTCTGTTATGCATAGTCCTAATTAATTTAGAGGGGTAAAAGACCAATCATTCACAACCAAAGTGATTATAAAACCATTCATTCACTACCAAAGTGATTATAAAACCATTCATTCACTACCAAAGTGATTATAAAACCATTCATTCACAACCAAAGTGATTATAAAACCATTCATTCACTACCAAAGTGTATTTAAAAACTTAAACATGCAGTTATTTATTTTAAATCTGTTTTATTTAAGTATACATAATATATTATTATATTGTAATGTCAACTAAGGTAATAAATTGAGCACAAATAAATATAAAAAATAACGAAATATTAAAACTCTTAGACAAGCATTAGTACAGTAATGCATTCTGTCTGTATGTCATAGACTCATAGTCATAGTTGAGATTATTGAGCACATTCGATAGACAGTTGGCATGACCGTCGCGTTCTTTATGTACTGCTTACGTATGTACTTATCATACCTATAGAATTTACTTCTAGAAATATTTTGTTCTTACTAAAAAAAAAACATTAACCTATATTCCACCTATTAAAAAAAATTATATAAATAGGTAATTATAATAATATTAAGTAACCTCGTTCCCAAGCTTAAAGAAAAAAAAATACAAGGTAAAAAAACCTAACGAAATAAACGAATTATCGATGATATTATATAAAATCTTAGAAATAAGTGGAAGGAGGGTAGGAAGTGCCAAGCAGGTGGCACACAAACGACTGATACTAATAATCCAACCAGGGGTCCTTGGGTGCACTTGCATAGTGCGCATTTAATTAAAAACGTCTATAACGGAACCTCTGCGAGTTAATTTCGACCCCTATGTGTAAAATTTAGGGATCCCACGGTCCCGAGAAATTTCAAAATAATAACAACATCATGTATAAAAATGTAGAAAAAACAGTAAAATAATAGAGAAAAATATGCTAATCACACAGAACGATGGAGAATATTCCCGAGACCCCGAGATATTGGAGCCACTGGACTGTCTCACTGTAAGACGATCCCAAAATATACCCAAAATACAGACACATTAGTTCCATAAAATAAATGTTACCAGTGTAAATAAATACCATTCTCACAAAAAAAAACTAGGCTGGTTTTGAGGCCATTTCTTCATAATTAGGAAACATATTGATTTCACGTTTTTATTACCTAATTTAATTACTCACTATTTAACTCACTAACTCCTGATTTTTGTTTATTTATTAATAATATTATTCTGCTTTCGCTTTATCTGTCTTTTTTATAATTTATTAACTTTTCTGTTTTCGATACTAATATTTTCTTTACTTATTTAAATATTCTTTTATTATACTGTTAATATAATTTGACTATGATCTACTGTCCGGCTAGGCGAAATAGCCAATTATCAGATTCAGGAAACCGTTTTTTAAATGTCAATGTAAAATATTTTTATTACTATTACAGTTGTAGTTTCTTTAATTGAAAACATTTACTGGTAACATATTATAGGCGGTAGCTTTAATGCAAACCAAAAAGCTACAATTTCTTGTTACATAAAGTTTTATTTTTATGTATACGTAGGTACTTATGAAAAAAAAATCAATGGTTGAAACACCAGGGGCACTACACTTAATATTATGTCTGAAAATGCGACATATTTGTCAAAAACGGACAAAGTGCATTTTCACGACCAAATGCTGTTTAATAAAGCACCAAAACAAATTGTCGCATGTCACCTGTCACCTGTCACCTGTCAATTTTATTAAATAGGCCCCAAGACGTCGTTGAGAAATCAACCTATCATCAATGCAACAAAGACACGATACTAGTTTTCAGTCTGAAAGCTTCAACGTCGCGCTGAGTCGCAAGCGCAACATAGAGTCAAGAGCCAAAACATTTAAAACTGAATGTTGTTGAGTAATGACTAACATTCTACGTAGTCCCTCAAGGACGATGTGTTAAATGTTATTTTTATGTTCTTATCTCATTTCTGGAAAACTATCAAACAAGACTAGCCTTAGTTCGAAAATACTTAACACAATTTTGTTTATACTGTGTGAAATCTACTTCTTTTAATTTGTATTTCATTCATGAGAAAACTGCTGAAAAAAAAAGGATTCCATCTAAACGAATTCTCTGCAGGTTTTCCTCTAAATTATTTGTATGATAATTGACTATTTCGCCTGACATTAGCTGATGCCAATCCTATTTGTTATACGTTATGTTCAAAACTGCTACTCTCTAGAAAGTAGAAAAGCCTAAGACACTCATTTTTTACAAATTCTTTTGGCTTCTTACTAGCTGCTTTATCCAACTCTGTACCTACGTCATAGAATTCTTGCTCTTGTTTTATTTAGATCTTCCCTCGAGATGTCTTGAGAATTAAACCTAAATACCCAGTCACAGTGGTACTAGACCTAGATAATGCAGGTTAAAGATTATTTAAATGAGAGAGATTCCAATCAGTGGCTCTATGAGCATAATATAAATCCTTTCAATTATTTTTCTTCTTGAACTCTTATGTAAATAATATACGTGATATTGTAAAATGTACACATCCCTCTGTTTTTTGTTTTTTTTATCTCACCTAACATCACATTATGAACCTGTTTTACTTGTTTCTATAAGTAAATAATAAAGAAACTCATGCTTAGGACATTATAATAATTTCACGATACCAATTTCTCATGTCAAAATCATAGAATTTGTTGGTTTCTATCACCACAATAAGTAATTGTGTTAATACCTACCACTAGAATCATGACAATATCACCATAAACATGACAAGATCACAAAAAAAATATAATATCACCAAAAATGATAATAATACCAAATACATGACGATATCACTAAAAACATGACGACACCACCAAAAAAACTAACATGATCTAACCTGGTATTTCAGGAGGACATGCAACACAAACCAATACTAGTCGGACAGAAGGAGGTCGACCTGAACAAGATCTTCACGCCAGCACCTGATGCTGAAGAGCATCTCATCAAGAAGGATCGCAAGTTTGGTAAGAATAAGTATAATATTTTTTTTAAATTGCCCCTAATGGGAATTTTAAGCAAGATATTTCAAATGTCCCTTTAAAACTTAGGGAAAATAATGGTCTATAAAATATTCTTTCCGTGACTTATTAAACTGCTCGAATCGTGGCATTAGAATCGGACGTTGAACTTATAAATTAAGGTACCTATATAAAATCTTACACGCGAACACAAATTTTGGCGGATTCAAAAATCTAAACCTCGATTCCCCTCGGTTCCCCCTCCCGGTGTTCTCGGTTTCCCTTCGATTTGTCGAAGACTGTTTTTTTTTGTTTTGATTTTGTGTTTGTTTTTTGAAAAACAATGTACATATGTTTTTATAAAGGTAAGAAGCCTTAATCTCAGGTTTCTCACAAGTTATTATGAGTAGTATTATTATACTTACGATGTTATTATACCTGTGTACTTACAAAGGAGTAAACAGTCGCGAGCCCGAACTCACTGGTGGTCATGGCCAAAAAGCACGCTGTGTCACCTGGTTTCGTGTCTGACAAAGCTAGTATCAGTGATGAGCAGTTAGACGCTAGTTTACACGCACAACACGTCTAGTTCTCACGCACAGAAACACCATTCCGAACTGATAGGCGCGTAAAAAAATTCAAAAAGTGCTTTAGAAAATCGAGTTTTATGAAAAAACCACTGCATAAATCAATTATAAATAAAGTTTATTGAACTCTTCGATAACTGAGCTTTGTCGGTACGGATTTGGTTTTGAAGATTTTACAGTTCTTTTAATACTTATTTACACCCAAAGTTACGTTAAAAATAGCAAGAAAAACGAATCTTTGTTGGAGCATAACTTTTTAATGGCTTTTTATTTTACTATTCTGTTTCCGTACAGACACGTTTAACTTTGGATGCACAATGTCAAACAGTGGAGTAATACTCTCCCGAAATTTGTATGTAAAAAATATCGACTAGTGGCACTTTAATGTATTTCTGTCTTGTAACAAAGCTCACAAGACAGGCTGACGGCCTCTCCTAAGAAGGCATGTAGATCATGAAATAAGATAAACATCTTCACTCCAATGAGTTCTAAGGATCTAACCGCAGCTGTTAACGACAAACCGGCGAACATTAACTAAAGGTTAGGATAGGATGACACATTGCAGTTCTAATTAATTAAATAAAAGGTCATCATTATTGTTTATTGTAATTACTGTAGGTTAACCGCAGTAGTTTACTTCCGTCATCGCAAACGCAGTTGTCATCGTTGAATTAATTAACATTATCTGCAGGCCTATTTCTAGTTGTGCCAAAGTAACCGATAGGTGCCTGCTCCGTCTTCCACTTCTTTAGGATGTGGGTTTTATTTACCATGGGTTTTATTTTGCCATTCTAGTCTTGTGACTAAAAAGGCTAAAATATAGTCATTCTAACTACTGTTGCTATTTACTGTTGATAAGCCATTTAGTCAGAAGCCCCTCGGGCAAAAATCTATAAATATTAAATAAGTAATTAGCTAAACTGTCACATAATGTCCTGTCTAAATTTTAATAAAAATGCATGCAAAATTCCTATAGAAAATGCACTTTCAGTTTTCCCGAATTTGCCAGTATTCCCGGCAACTTTTTAAATGTTTCTACGAACATTTTAAAACTAAACTGTATTGATGCGCTTACCAAAAACCAGCATTTCATTTTTATTATATAGATAGCTAACAAACCATGAACCAAATACTCCAATAACCTTATTATTCACCGGAAAGAGTTTGAGACTTTCCAAGCTTCGCAATGCAATAACCCAGACATTATAAACCTAGGATCTTTCCCGTAGAGACTGAAACTCGGTTCTGTGTCAGCGCCATATTTGTTTCATAATGTTATTAGAGCTAAAAGTAGGGTTGCTACATTCTCGTTATATTTAGGTGGCTAGCTCATAATGCCAATATGTAATTTTTTCAGTGTTTCCATCTACATAGCTATACGGCTTCAACGCAGTCGGGTAAAAAGGAGCATTTAAAACTAACAAAGTATTAAAAACAATAAAAAAAAAACATAAGTGTTACAAAAAGGCTCCTATCTCAGCCTATCGCTGTTTGAGATTTTTTGTTTTCCAAGATTTACTGAAAAGTTTCATTTTGTGGATATACAATAGATGTGACCTCTTTAAATCCCATTGCTAATTCTTTATTTATTTCTTCACTTTTACCACATTATTGGTTATTTCATTATACAAACATAATCAGCCTATAATGTTCCCACTGCTGGGACACAGGCCTCCTCTCTTCGAGAGGGACAGGGCTATAAATATACCACGCGGGCCCAGTTGGTAGATGTTAACATGTCTCCGAATTTTCGATTATTCCATTGCTTCGGCATTATGTAGTACCTTGTATGAGAGGCATCCCTACGCAGCTCGCAGTAGGCTATTAAGGGATTTAGACGCAGTATTTCCAAGATGTAAGTAGTTAAATGTGCTATTGTTCGGCATGACTCCATGACGCCTGTATGCCAACTGTTTTTGGTAATTACTTACTATGCTCGATTAGCGTCACTGGGATGCTGAGTCAGGTCTTTTCTGATAGCTAAGTAGTTTTAGTCATTAGGTCGTAGATTTTGGCTAGAGATTTGACCTAGATTGGGTTAGTAAGAAGCTGGTAAAATTACATTTAGGATATTTTTTTACGTGAATCATTTGAAAAATATTTTTTTGTCATCTTTCCTATATCAATGGTATATGGGTCATATTCAAAATAATTGTAAGTTACGGATAGGAAACAGATATGAATATTATTTGATTGTAACAGAAAAATAACAGAAAGGAATTATTAGGGCAAGTTTAAATAGCACACGTTTATAACAGGCTACGAGTGCGAAGTCGGTGTGGGTCGCTAGGTGGGTACATAATGAAATAACATTTTGGTGATCGTATTTTAGTTGGTATAATTGCCATAAATTCATCATCATCATTGCCATAATGCCTTATCTCCGAAACTACCGAGCCTAAAATTTTGATATTAATATTAAGGCAAAAGGATTCTAATGATTAGAATTATGTAAAGCCATATTTGTTACGGTCGTGAATCATATTTTAATCAACATACAACTTTACACTGACCTGTAAATTGCAAAAAACCTGAGTCAATTTGAATTTCGCGGGCTACCTTGGCGCATCCCCCTTAACTGATACTGAGACGGCCGACGAGAGGCTGGGTACGCCTCGGCGAGGCTGCGCGGTTAGTATAAAAGGCTCAAGCAGTGAGGACTGAGGATACGCAGTAAAACATGCACACACAGACAATGGCACAGCAATGCAATACATGGCACAATATACGCAAACTTTACATACTTCAAATAAATTTAAGTAAAAAAAAATGTTTTGGCTAACCTGCGGTGCACTAAGTACCTATTAATATTTTATTTTCATTAATTCATACATGAGACAATGTGAATAACGCCTAATCATTCATATCTGTTACGTAACGGAAAAAAGTGACAGATAAAATAACGTATATGAATTAATTGCACGTGTCTATCCTATAAATCTATTTATTTCCACACCAATTCACATGATTATACGAATATTTTATTGTTATAACAAATATCACAATACAGCCCTTTCCTAGTATGAGTAATAAAACAGTAAGTACTTACCGCTACTGTAAACGACTCACATTGAATATAATTTACTTTTAAAAGTCTAATTTTCTTCGACAACGAAACGAGCTGAAAAACTATATTGAACAAAATGGCAAAGCGTTTATTCTTACGCGTCGTGTAGTAACAGCTAGTGAACTAATTTTGCCAGTATTTCAAATTTCTTTATTGCCATGGAAATAATGTTAAAATAGCATAACAGAGAAGAATAACAGATATGTGCAAAATCAGGACACTCATTAATAAATTAAATTTGGAGTACACTAAATAGTATTTTATATTTTGTTTAGTAAAGTGTTGAAAGTTTAAACAATATTCTCTGAATATATTTTTTTTTTTAACTTTTGTGTAGGAATTAGGAATTAATTTTTTTTTTTAGTTTACCGTTAAAGACGTGAACATAGAATACTTGTATGAAACGGATCCTACGCAATGTCTGGTTTAATTTTTTTAAATGAATTGTTTAGGTTTACCAAATGTTTCGTTGTTTTTTATTAAGCTCAAATAAATATTTTATCTGTTTGTTTATGAAATTCTAGTCAGTTGCATCTCGTTATGAAAATAATTGGGTTGGACATTAAGACAGTAGTAAATATACAATTATTTTGAATATGACCCATATATTATATACAATCACAGAGTAAGGATCAGAGAGCCTAGACAAAGTGACATTCTATCTAACGATGACTGAAATAAGCTACCGAAAAGCTTATGTCAATTCTTGAAAGTCGTATTTATTTATTTACTAGCAGCGCCCCGCGGTTTCACCCGCATAAGTGACGATCTCGTGGGAATATCGGCATAAAAACTACCCTATATCCTTCCCGGGATGCAATCTATCTCTCGGCAAAATTTGATCGAAATCCGTTCAGTTGTTTCGGCGTGAAAAGGTAACATACAGACAGACAGACAGAGTTACTTTCTAATTTATAATATTAGTATGGATAATAAGCACACTAATAGCACAGTCACTTACAATTCAAATAAAATATCATCTAAAATTAGCAAGTACCTACGAAACGATTTGAAAGCGCTCACTCTCGATGCTAGGAGTACCTACATCTAGATTTCTATTATTAGTAGGTATTATGTTCCGTAGTTTATTTATTATTTATTGAATATCAGTCCGATTTCAATCGAGATTCCGAATCTCTCTTTTGCAACGCAACTCACAGGCAGACACTCGAGAGAATTTCACGTCTGTTATCACCGTACACTAGTTTATCTGAATGCTGCCCACTCACCTGACAAAAACTATTCTTAGACAGATAGTAGAGTGACCTATTCTAGTACCTATTCTTAGGTGCCCACTACACCACATAATAGATAGTAGACTACACTGGGTAGACGATGTTACTTACGCCATCTTTTGTCAATAAAGGCAAACTTTTTATCGTCGGAGAGTAAAAATTACACGATAAAAAACTTTTTACAAAAAAAAAACAACCGACTTCCAAAAAATACACTACAAATTGAAAAATAACTTTAATTTCGGAAGTCGGTGTCTTTGGTTCCGCATTTTCGTTTAATGACACCGACTTCCGAAATTAAAGTTATTTTTCAATTTGTAGTGTATTTTTTGGAAGTCGGTTGTTTTTTTTTTGTAAAAAGTTTTTATTTTTCACTTTTTAGTGGGTCAGTTTGTAATTACAAGCTTTTTTATCTAAGTTACAATAGCCTAATGTTAACTGCTCATCACATGTTACAAAATATTGCTTTTCCCGATGCTGGGACGTTTATTGTTGAGGAGTTCTCCTGGTAAGAGCCAGGAGAACTCCTCAACAACCACTCACCATACGCATTGTAACGAGCATAAATTGCTTAGCAACCATATTAAAGTAACCGAATCGCAACCCGTGAAATATTTGTCATTGAGTAGTTCCGATGGCTATCTGTGGTCTTCATCATCAGCTCCACTTTACCAAATGATGATTTCCGAGAGCAAATGCTCAAGTTACTTTAATTATTGAGTAGGCCACACGACGAAAGAGCATTGCTAGAAATGACGCGATTACTCAACTTAAATTCGGTTTCAAATTGACGCATCAGCATGACTAGTAGGTAGTGGTCGTCCTATGTAAAACTACA
The DNA here is from genome assembly GCA_948474745.1 of Oligia latruncula. Classification (NCBI taxonomy): domain Eukaryota; kingdom Metazoa; phylum Arthropoda; class Insecta; order Lepidoptera; family Noctuidae; genus Oligia; species Oligia latruncula. Next base: position 12,953,239 of record OX419708.1, read on the forward strand.
ATCTTAATTAGGTATTATTATTGTACGAACTGAACATTTTGGCATATTGAACCGTATGAAGTAAGCCCAACAAAAACTGCTGTAAATCGTCCAAACACAAGGTAGCTACTGTAAACTGTTGAGGAGTTCCCTTAACTGTCCTTCGTCTTCATCATCAGACCCCGAATGACAGTCACAACCATGTAGGTGTAAAGTTCTCATCAATACAAATTAATCAAGCCCAAACACAAGGTAACTGCTGTAAACCGTTGAGGAGTTCCCTCGACTGTCTTTCGGCTTCATCATCAGATCGACTCCAGGCCTTCATTAAATTGTAGTGCTTTAAAATACCTAATGAAAAAATTAACAAACGCACTAGTCGCTCCTACGATTTTCGAATGTTCCCCTCGATTTCACTGGGATGCCATCATCAGATCCTGGTTTTCTTATCATGGGACCACCCTTGGCATATCTCCTTTCCAACAAAAAAAGAATAATCAAAATCGGTTCATAAACGACGAAGTTATCCGCGAACACACATAAAAAAAAAAAAAAAAAAAAAAAAAAATATACGGTCGAATTGAGAAACCTCCTTCTTTTTTGAAGTCGGTTAAAAATACAAATGATTTAGATTTTTTGTAGTGTGATGCATGATTAATTGACAGTCTCTCTATTTTCTCTTTATTGATTCCTCCAATAGTGTCACCCAACAGATGGCGCTAATCACAATTTTCCATTTTCCAGAGAAAACATTCGCCTCATCAGCATTCTACGTGCCTGGAGTCCACCCGACGGTGAAGGAACAGATGGACCTGGCGAGAGCCATCTCCAAGTCTTTGAGCGACTCCAGCAACCACATGAGCAGAGGCCAGAGCATGTATGTCAACAGGAAGAAGAGATCCGTCAAGTGGGTGCATGAAGGACGAGGTATGTATTCTGTGACTTATGTTGTGCCCTTTGTTGACTGTACCGTTGGTCTCGTGGTCGCAAGCGCGACTGCTGAGGGCGGGGTCCTAGCCTCCTGGGTTCGATTCTCAGATCGGGTAGTGTTAATGGGTTTTCCTCTTAGTACCAGCCCGATATTTGGAAGTTGGCGGTGTGAGACCTCCTTGCCTCGGAATGCACGTTAAGCCATTGGTCCTACGCCTGATCTCTCTCCGGTCGTGTCGGATTACGTGCCGTCAAATAGGACGTGAGTCTGCGCACACACTTGTGCACTATAATATCGCCCGCGCCGAAGGCTAGTCTCCGTTCAGATTGGCCGCCATGGCCGCAATACGATCGGGAGGTTTTTTTTGGGCCTTTGTTAGAATTGTTAATGAAGGTACTGTTCTTTTATAGTGCAGCAAGCCCATCAGGCATGGTGACTACGATGCTTTTAATGAACAAAAATTGACAGACCTTGTCACCCTCGTTATGTCCAAATTATCACCACCTTGCTGCACCGTACGTTTACAGACCGCTATTGTTCACCTGCCTGAAATCATCATCATCAGCCTATAGGAGCCCACTGCTAGGATAGGCCTCTCAGATTACATGCCATTCAGCTTGATTTTTGGCAACTCTCACCCATCTGCTACCAGCCACCCTTTTTTTTTTTTTTTTTGTTCTGGGGTGGAAAATCCTCATGGATGTCCGCCGCCCTGGGGTGGGCGACGGGGTCTGTCAGACTCTTACTGACTAAAAACCACCCCGGTGTTCCGTCCCACACCTACGCCGGGGGTCGCGGGAACGTACCACGTACCAGCCACCCTGCCTGTACCCCAATTTATTTGGGATCGGCGCAGCATGTCATCTTCTTACCTGTACGTATATTCTAAAATGGCAGGCAGAGCTGCGTAGTACCCTCACATTTCGTCAGTTATGTTCTACAACTCTCATATCATGTAAAAGGGGCAAGCTTTTTGCCTTGAACACGGCACAAATCAGCTAACAACTGAAAACGTATCTATTAATTGAAAAACCCAATACCCACCACTTTGCCTTACCCGGGGATTGAATCCAAAAGAACCGGACTTGAGAATCACGAGGTTCGCATTAACGTTAATTATGCTCCTTTAAAATCTCAATGTAACCATTAGTTTAAGATGTTATCTTCCATGTTATAATAAAACATGTAATTATTATAATCTGTTGCTCGTCAGATACAAATGGTGGCAGCTGATATTGACAGATTGGTCGGCGGCCAGACCGGCGGCCTCGGGGGTTCAGCATTATTTATAGGATGCAGAATGTTAATTATTATACAGTGCCTAGAGTTGTTGTGATGTTTAGAAAGTCTGGCGATGTAAGATTGATCGGGTCTGCATTCATTATTATGCTTAGGATTATATTTTATGAAAATGGTTTAAACTACGCAGTCAATGTGAGCTTACTTAGTGATAGCAAGGTTTTGAGATAGAATGAGAATTGAGAAAGAGATATTCTAGGATAAATCGTCGGTCTTCTTCTTCGTGTCACTGGCACGACTGTATGTCAGATCTTGTCGGCCTAAAACTTTGCCGTTTCGGTAGCATCATCCGTGGCAGCGCAGAGGTCACTTTGACTGCATGTTTTGAGACACAGAGGGCAAGATAGAAGGTGGAGCATAGTTTGCGACACAGCTGCAAATCCTCACCTTATAGCTGTTCCGTAGCGGTAGCCCCACTTTACCAGATTGGAGTTACATCTTCCCACTTGTGTCCGAAGACGGTTCAGGTACTTGCAAGTGGACTACGAAAGGTTACACTCTGTAGGGGGATGCTGTAAATACACTAAACAGAGCATCTTCCTACAAAACTGTCCACATAGTCACATACACACTGTTCTTGCCTAAATAAATAGAGTCCCTGCTTGCCACATTATCGGGTCTCAGTACTAACTGCGCTAAACATCAACTGACTGTTGTTAAGTCAAGTTGTTAATGGTGTGTTAATTTAATTAAAACAATGGACACTTGTGCAGATGTGACTGCAACTCAACCTACAGTAGGTATTGTTCACAATCGTTGCCATAAAACGGCATTTTACCAGATGAACCAGCAGTATAGCATACCACTGAAATTAGTGGCGGATTGTTGAAGTCAGGTAGTCTGATTATTATCCTTAATTTCTCCTTGTATTTCCAGGTCGAAACACATCGAACGCGTGCTCCACCCCGACGCCCGTAGCGAACCACGACACGCCGTACCGCCCGCCATCTAGTTTGCGCAACCAGAAAACATATCCGAAGTCAGCGCTCAAACACACCACCCAGTGGCCTCAAATGGAGCCGTTCCCTGTCTCCCCTCCGACGATTACTGTACAAAACATTGATGTACCAGTCCCTATGGCACCTACAAAACTGAATGATGTATATGCTTCACCAAAAAGCCCAAGATTGCCTCTAGTTTCTGGACCGAATTTCAACGTAGCGCCGCGTGGTTGGGGAGAGATGGCGGATTACTACCGGCCTGTCGTACTAGATGGCGTTGGCGTGTCGAGGCAATATACAGATTTTTAAAATAATTTGATTCAGTTTTTTTTGTTAAATAATTTTAAGAATAAGATATTTTATGGTTACGTGACATTTTTTTATTTCAGTTTTCTCTATGATTGTTAAGTTATTCGTTTTTAAATGTCGTCTTTGTGGGATTTATTAGATGAAGTAAAGAATTTATTATTTAAATACGTTTATAAGTATATATTGACATAAAAGCACAATGCACAATGACTTTCCATTCTATGTGCTTATTTATTCATCATCAGGAACATCGAAAAGTATTTATGAATAATTTAAATCTCTTTTAAAATAAGCATTTTATTATTATCCATCTTGAATAATGACTATTAATGACTAGTTGTTAGTTTTACGATAAACATAGTTTTTAATTTAAATACCTAAGGAAAAAAATGTAGTCGAGTCCTAGTCATATTTAAAATATTATTATTATTGAATATTTTTTAAATGTAAGTGTACTCATGAAGTGCCTTGTAATGTAAAATATCTAACCAAAGATCGGTTGTAGGTGTTTATCTAAGAAAAATAAATAGGTATACAAGTATTTATTTGTACTTGCAAAATTGGTACATACTTACCTACCTACTATTTGTATAGATTTTTGATAATCAATTTTATACAAAACCAAAAGCTATAATTATACTTTTGTAATTTATGATCTTGAAAGAATTAAATGTAGTTTAAAAAATAAAACAAAATGGACTAGGTACTTAATGTTGCTAGTCGAGAAAAATAATTATGTTAAAATAATTTAAAATAACTTATTTTTAGGAAAGTTGTATTTATTTGATGTGTACGGGTGCTGTACATGAAGATCAATAAAGTACGTTAAAAACACATGTATTTTTTTGTTTGTCCATTGATCTACTGCCGATCACCACATTATGGATGCTTTACCTCACGTTTGCCAAAGACTACCACACATTTGCTGAGGACTCTACCACACGTTTGCCAAAGACTCTACCACACATTTGCTGAGGACTCTACCACACATTTGCTGAGGACTCTACCACATATTTGCCAAAGACTGTACCACACATTTGCTGATGACTCTACCACACGTTTGCAAAAGACTCTACCACACATTTGCCAAAGACTACCACACGTTTGCCAAATTTTCGAAGATGCTGTAATATTTTTCTCAAGGCCTCTGTAGCAGCAGCAGCAGCATATTCGCTAATTTTAAATTAACTACTTACGAGTACAAGCTAAACTGGATCACGTGAGATGGTTTCAGTAGGGGTACAGGGTTATTGGTAAAACATTAACAACCTCTTAAGAGGTCATTGTACTCATCATTATGAACAACTTTTACTATGGGACCAAACCTGAAATCGCGAAAAAGAAATCAGCTGTTCCCTACATTTATGTTCGTATAACTCGTCAAAATGTAGGAACAGCTGATTTCTTTTTCGCGATTTCAGGTTTAGTGCTATAGTAAAAGTTGTTGTTGTGTACCTACTATGACGTCACTAGCCCTATTACTGATGGGAAAATCAAATCGATTCAAAGACGCCGCTGCGTGCGGCACCCCCCTCGCACCACCCCCGGGGCCTAGCGCCAGCGCAGCGCTCACGCTCACCCAGCCAGCAGTACTCAGGACTGAGCGCGAAAGTGGCGGCTTACGATTTTTGTACGTAAGCTGGGCATGCGAAGTAGTTGCTCTTGCGTTATCTATGTGTATCTATAACTGTGATAAAAACTCATACCGTGGCGGAAGATTATAGTGGTAGGTGCAACAGCTGTCTTTTAAAATCATCACTCTTGGAGTCTCTTTGTTGCTGAGCAACTAAGTAACTGTTTTAAATATGGTTATAGCTGCACCCGAAGACGTTAAGGAACAATGCGCATGCGCATTCAAGATGTTAATTGAGCGTGCTGCGCACGATTTCATTTCGTTGTGCAAGCGCGTAGGCAGTGTATGTATGCAGATTTCGTTTTGTTTTCTTAATATTTTGTAATAATCACGTGGCAAAGTGACAGATAGAAACACTGACACAGACGGATGTCTCTCAAAAGAAAGGTCTAAACAAAACAACGATGCTCAAGAAAGTAGGTGACATAACGCTGTGTATATAGCTATCCAACGCCCCCCGCCAAGTCACTGCATACCAAATTCAGTTTCCTATAAGTATTGCCTTCTCCAGTGCGTGTTACCTATGGCACTGAAGTGCCAAACTGGGCAGGCACATTGCTTGCAGAACAGATGGCCGATGGGGCCGAAAGGTTCTGGAGTGGCGACCGCGTACCGGAAGACGTAGCGTTGAAAGGCCTCCCTCAAGGTGGACCGACGACCTTGTGAAGGCCACAGCAATCCGCTGGATGTGGGAAGCACAGAACTGGTCGGAGTGGAGGTGCTTGGGGGAGGCCTATGTCCAGCAATGGACGTCTTTCGGCTGAATTGATGATGATGATGATAACGATGATTGCCTTCTCTCATTTGAAATTTTATCCAAGATAAAAGTAGATAATCGTATATCTTTCTGTCACGGTCCGAAAACACTTCCTAAATGAAAGAAAACCTTACTGTTTTTTGTTGTCAGTTCCACCATGAAATCAATTTATTACACCTCACAGACCGCGGAACCAAACCAGGTGAACTGATTACAATTTTGAGCTATTGTGTACTATTACGATGTACAATTGCCCAAAATTACCTACTACTCAATAGTCAATTTCGGCGACGTTTCCCGACGCTTTATACAGGTTTTTATAGCCGCACGCTTACGGCGAAAATCGACTGTCTAAATGGCAATTCGGCTAGGATGCAGGTGACTACAATCGCAAGTTCCAAAGTAGAGTAGGTATCTACTTTTGTTGTGTAGCGACAGGTTCATGCGGTGGGTGACTACAATTGACCGTGAAAATGCTCAGTAGCAGGTGATCGCCCGCCGTACGAAGGTCGACATTTTGACCCAAAATGAAGTAGTCACCTGCGATTTTTATCGACACGGCGAAATTCGACCTATTGTAAATCCCCCATTACTTGCTAAATCCGTATGTATGTACAGACGCCAGCAGGTCAACCTACCCGAAACTGTCAGATTTTCCCAATCAACCTTGAACCTTATGCTTTAGCAATAAAGTCGAAAATCTATTAAAGAAATCTGACAGATTGTAGTAACTTGACGTGCTGGCGTCTGTACATAAAACAAAGTCGGGTTAGTTACACCACTTATAACTCAAGAACGGCTGGACCTATTTTTATGATCTCTGATTGATTGGATTTGTCTCGACCCGGAATAGCAGAATAACTATTAAAACATGGTCAAAATTCACGAAAAAATTAATAATGAAGATAATTCATTTTCTCATACATTTTGTATGAAATGGCTTATTGAATCTGAGGCGGTATGAAGTTTGCTGGGTCAGCAGTATATTTATTTGCATAAAAATTTTGTACAAAACCTAAACAGGTGTTTTCAGTTTTATTGTGTTTCTCTGCAGGATGTCCGTGACTGCTGCCTATCCACTTTTGCCAGACTACCACCTTACTTCTTATCTCAAACTGAAGGGTTTTAAAGACAATCATTATTAAAAATGCCCTTGACTTTAATAGATAGGTGATTGGAAATGTGAAATATATAGGTACTCAAGTAGGTAAAGTCCCTAGTAGGTAAGTTTATTTGTCCGAAGAAGGAGGCTATCTCGAAAACCACTCACCGGAATAAGATGAATATGATTCCGCGTACTTAATAAATAAAATGTAATAAAATGGGATCCAATAAGTAATACGCCCATTTAAGAGAATCAGTCCATTTTGAAGGAGAGACAAGGAGAGAATTAATAATCTTCAACGACTGGATGGGCTCAGGATAGGCTCGTGGCTAAATAGTAACAGCCGCACAGGCTAACCGATCAGGTTAAGCTACGCTTGCCGCGGTTGGTCTGTGGATGGGTGACCATCTTTACTTACCAAAATAAATACCTAAATAAATAAATTATGGGCGCATAAAAAATGAAAAGTACTAAGTAATATTATATGTATATAGTTATCATTCCTTATTTATTAGTTATTAAGGGTTCCACCTCCAAACATTGTCTGTCAGGTGCATTTCGTTTATTTGTTAGCGAATTACATAGTAGGTACATATAGGTACATACCTATAGGTACCTACTAAATCAGACCACAAATAAACACATATTTTCTTTTCGAATGAATAGTAATTTACTGAAGATGATGTAGTTATACTGATATTATACAATATGCTATAAGCTCAATTTATTGGTTAAAAAAAACTTTCGATTGAGCAACGTAGGAGGAGCCAGCCTGCATACAACATAAAGTTAAGCAACACAAATCAACCTCACTTGTTAATTTACATACCTACTTATACATCTACCACAGCATCTATCTAAGTATGTATGAGTACAATACATCAAGTCACGAGATCACGAGTGGTTGCTGCAACCACGCAGCGCAAAGTAACGTTGCGAAACTTTCAACTGACACATTCACTAGAATGTTTATCAAATTATCAACTCACGGTCTGTGCTTAGTTTAAGTGTAAAACAATGGTGACTTAATTAACAAATTTAACTAGCACGGTGGGCTGTGCTGGGGCGGCTGCTGCAGGAGCAGAAAACTTCAAACGGCGCAAATATAACAACCTTATTGGGAGCTATATGCTTGAGCCGTTTGGGGTTGAAACACTAGGGCCTTGGGGTCCGAGTGCTCATCGAATATTTTGGGACATCGCCAAGCGGTTGGTTGACTCTACGCGTGACGAGAGGGCTGACCCATTTTTAGCCCAAAGAATAAGCATTGCCATCCAACGTGGTAATAATGCTGCCAGCCTTTTGGGCACTTATCCCATAGACAGCGATGCGGACGAATTTTTTGATGCCCAATGAGCTTCTGCCTTTTTCTTAATTTTTTTTATTATATAAGTATACTTGTATAAATATATAAATATACTATATATTAGTGTTATCTTGTAAATTGTAACTAAAGGACAGTCGTTTTTAGTTGACTAGGCAGATGATGCAGATGATGACTGGCTCGTCAAAACCGTGACTGGTCGGGCAAAGTGTATTCAAAGTGTATAATTTCTCAGTAGTAGCACGAAGTTTAGATGTGTGCCCGTTTGATGGCAATAGGAACCCCCTCTATTACATGGCACCTATCCATAATCAACCTATAATGTTCCCACTGCTGGGACACAGGCCTCCTCTCGGTGAGAGGGAGTGGGCCGTAATCCACCACGCGGGCCCAGTGCGGATTGGCAGATGTCACATATCTTCGAATTTTTGGTTCTAGGACATGCCGGTTTCCTCACGATGTTTTCCTTCACCGTTTTGAGAGCAGTGGTGATGAAATAATTTACACAAAGTAAAGCGCCTGTCTGGGTTCGAACCTACGACCTACAACTCGTCAGTCGCGGCCGTTACCACTTGGCCACCACTGCTCACATGGCACCTAAACTAAACTAAATGTATCAGGCGCAATGTGGGTGTACATACTATAGATACACCTTTGCTTAACCTTTCGGGAAATACATGCGGGAAGATATCATCATCTGCCTGCCTTTTCCCGACTATGTTTGGGTCGGCATCCAGTCTAACCGGATGCAGCTGAATACCAGTATTTTACATGGAGAGACTGCCTATCTGACCTCCACAACCCAGTTAGTGGGTAATACGATACCCCTTGGTAAGACTGGGTGTCAGACTTTCGGGTTTCTGACTACCCGTAACGACTGTCAAAGATCCACGAATGACAGCCGGGACCAACGTGCTTTCCGAGCCACGGAGGGGTCACGATATGTACCGCGGCAAGCGTAGCTTAACCTGATCGATCGATTTGTGCGGGCTGTTATTATTTAGCCAAATTCCCCTATTCAACAAATATACCCATAGTTTAAACCACGCAAATCGATTTGATCAGTTGCCACTTGCCACGAGCCCTTCATGGCTCTTCCTCCCAATTTCTGGTGGCTATTAATGCCAGACACACGAGGATGATTAATTGACCGTTTGTAGTCATCAGCATTTGAGCAATGACGCGCTAATCGTTGACAAGATGTCGATCAATTGATGACAATTACAATCATGTGTCCACGCCCTAAGGATCGGATTACATAAAGGCATGCCTGAATTATTTATCACTTGCATCGCCCCGCGGATTCACCCGCATAATTGTCGATCCCGTAGGAATATCGGGATAAAAATGTTCTATCCTATGTCCTTTCCCGGGACTCAAACTATCTCTATACCAAATTTCATCTAAATCAGTTCAGCGGTTTAAGCGTGAAGAGGTAACAGACAGACATACACACTTTCCCATCCATACTAATTATAATAAATTCGAAAGTGTGTGTTTCCATAATAAAGTTTGACATTGCTCCTTTCAATGGTCCAACTAACTCCTGAAAACATCACGCCGTTACGTCACATTTTTCTCTTGAAAATCACTTTTGGACTGACAACCTACAGGCAAAACGGCGGCCAAGCCAGAAACGGCTGAAATACTTATGAAAGTTTTGAAAAACGGAGATTGCTGAACTAGGAATAAAATCGTGCCATCGTACTCGACCACTAGCGGTACTGTAATAACATTTGTTACTACCCTGGATGGTAGGTAAGTGTTTGCAAACTCTTTAATCCCACAGGGCACAGCTATGTCAACAACGTACACAAACAAGTTGATACCTATACAGTTTCAGCGTAGTATTTGCCTTATAATGGCAATGTCTTTCATTTTGACAGTTCAACCACATTCATGGGCGTTATTTACGTCGATATGCGGACGATTTTTTCAAACAAATGAAGCAATGGATTAGGAATTTCCGTCAAAATCTTGAAAGTTAAAGTGTGTTGAGCAGTTGGCGTGCAGAAAGCGGTCATCCCTCTGAATGAAATTGCAAAAAATTGCAGTTGTAGGTAGCTACTCTTTTTATTTATTTACATGGTTAATTGTAGATATTATTTTGAATAAATTAGTTAGGCATTTAAATGTATGTACCTACTTAATTAATTAAGAACGGTGACTTCCATTTATATTTCGACATTTATGACACAAATCGTTGAATAAACAAGTCTGTGTTGATGTTGACTCATTTTTTTTGGAAACTTCCTCAATTCCGAAATGGAGAGAAACACAGTAAAGAGCCCATTAGTCAAATTTATGCAAAAAGGACTGTAACTTCTTTTACTGTCTGCATTACACCATATATATGTATATTAATTAGCTAAAACCAATTCTAGATTTTGCAGACATCACCAGAGTCCAGAAACCTAAAATAATTTGCGCCCAACTCAAAAAGACTGCTGAAATATATGTGTTTCCCCTAAGACCGGTCCCTCTCAGGCAGGGCATGTGTTATGATACCTACTAAGCATGGCACATGGTACTGTGTGACGCACGATGGCACATGGGCACATTATTTCAACTTGAACTAAGTAACACCAGTACACGCCAGTTCACGCCACGCCACCGCGAACACCACTCGTGTTTAACCGACTTGTGACGTTTCACACGACAAAATAATTGTGCAAGTGAAAATTATTACACAAAACTTTAAGTGTTCAGTTAAAAATGAAAAATGTAAGTGTTGTTTTGTAATTATTTGAACGTTTTCAGTTATAATTGCTGTTTTTTTTTTGTTTTGTGAAAGAAATTGTAGCGCATCAGCTGATTTGCGGAGTGACCGGTTTGTAGTTTTTACAATGCTGCCGTACATTGTTTAAAATACGGTTAAACCCATAAAGTAGTTTCAGAGATATCGGACAAAAACCTGCGAAATGATGTCTCTTCCAAACGAATAAAGATATAAAAATCTTTCTAAGAGACAAATGTCACTGGTTTATCAACGATTTTTTTTTGGGGTATGAAAACTGAAAACATCTTTCAGTCTTACAAATATAACATAAATTTGAGGAATAGCTGTTAAATAATAAAGTAAACTGTAAAAAATATGTTACTTAACGGTTCACACCCGCTCTATATCTCGGAAAGTAAAAGTCGTACAGTAATGGGACCCAGCACAAAAGATAGAGAATTTTTCAAAACGTAATGTGTGATTCAAAACTAAAAAATGGCAGTTTGAGGCTTAACCGTGTTTTAAGTAACGTACGGCAGAATGGTTCAACTTGATAATACCCTTGGTATTTTTGTGAACTTCTTGTGTTATGAAACCAGCATTGGAGTAGAAAGTATTTAATGTTATTTTAAAAGAGAATAATGTTATTGTTATACTGAGTTTGATTTAAAAACATACACTCATCTGTCGACATAGAAGAATAAAATTCACTGTGACGATGTAGAATAGAATGTTTCTTTCTTAAAGTGACCAACAAGACTTAATCAAGATTGTTAGTAAACTTACGACTATGTTAGTAAGCACAGACACTAAACAAAAACACAAGAGATAACGGTTGGTCACCGTTGCGACTGTGGTTGCGACATCACATGAGAGACAGCACAACAGTGACCCACGTAGACGGGAGTGATATCCTACTCGCAACACTTTTGGAGCCGCCCCACACTCTGCGCAACAGGGAAGCGCACCTTTTACCTTTTTTATTACATAAAATAAACATTTTAAAATTTATTTATTTCTCCTTTTACTTTTGTGTCACTTAAGCTGACTATCGGGAATTGAATATTCAAATATTACCAAGCAATAGGTAACCTAATATTGTAGTCACAATAAGTAATACAATGGGGCACGGGTCGTGTCCGTGTTATCAATGATAACTGTATATTATCCTGCATTACTTGAATTAAACATTAGACGTCAAATAAAACGAATGTATGTTCAATTCATTTTAGAATTTATGTAAACGTTTTAGAATGCATTTTATTTCAGTGAAATTACAGACTAAAGTGAAGTCTAAAGTGAGTGATGTGGATATTGGTGTGGGTTACATGTTTGTTATCTCTAGTTTTTTTTAGGAGTCTAGGACTTTTTTTGTATCCTCTGTAGCATGTAACTGTTTTATGTCCCTAATAAATAAAATAAAGTAGTTAGAAATGTAAATAAAGTAATCAAAATACTAAATCTACATCTATTCTACTAGTTATTATGAATTATTTATTAATATATTTATTAATCACACTAATATTATAAAGGCGAAAGCTTGTGAGTGTTTTTGTTACTTCTTCACGCACAAACGGCTGAACGGATTTGGATGAAATTTCGTACACATATAGTTTATAACCAGGATTAACACATAGGATACATTTTATCCCGATATTCCCACGGGATCAAAACTTATGCGGGTGAAACCGCGGGGTGCTGCTAGTCTTCTATGAAACAGCTGTTTTTGATAACTGACAAAAAAATTCTAATCATAAGTAATGCTGAATTCATGGTTACAGTTAGCGCGTCAATGTCGGATGCCATCTTCTTATTTAATACTAACTTTATTTATTTATTTATCATCCTCACAGGCCTTACCTTAAATACGACAGTGTAGTTATCAACTTAAAAAATAGGTAACTTATCTAACCTTACATACCTAACCACAAATCTATACATATAATAAGTTTGTAGAAAAGTGGTGTCTGTACAATGGAAATAAGTATATAAAAAAAAAGTAGCAGGGGTTGTTATTATATCGATGCCGAACCCGAAATTGTAATTAATTTTTTTTTTGTCTGTTTGTCTGTTTGTCGGTTTGTCTGTTTGTCGGTTTGGTCTGTTTGTTTGTGCACGCTAATATCAGAAACGGCTTATTCGATTTAGATGCGGTTTTCACTAATATATTGTAGTAGGCTTCACTTAACATTTAGTGTTTATTTCATGTCAATCGGTTCATAAATAAAAAAGTTATGTCAATTTAAAGAATCACGGCGAACATTTGTTAAGGTCAGAGTACGTACACGCCTCGGGCCTGCGCGTCCGATCTTCGGAACTACTGGACGGATTTGAATGATTTTTTTTTGTTGTATAGTTATTATGGCTGGACAACATTCAGGCTATAATGTTTCTTGGAAACTTGAACACCTGATGCAGAACCGAAACAGACCAGCTTAACCATAAGAGATACAAAAATGGTACCATAGCAAAAATTGTTCCACGTGATGAGGATTTTCTGCTGAGAGAATAAATTTGAAGATCTGGAACACCTGATGGGGAACTCCAAGAGCCCAGCTACACCATAACACATATAGGAATGACGTCTTAGTAAAAGTTATTCGGTCTGATGGGCATTTCCTGTTGACTTATAAAAATCGAAGATCAGAAACATCTGATGTGGAAATCTAAGCTATCACTAATTTCACCTCCACGCGGTGAAGGCGGTAACAGTTTAGGACTGATTTTCGATGACGATGGTATATCATTGAAAATTTGACTCTACTGGCCAAAACTCCCATTTATTTTTTTTTAACGTGAAGAAATGCTCATGCATTCTGCACTACCACGGGGAGATAGTGCAGTTATGTGGGACTCTAACCCACTAAAACTCCACTGTGTCCTCCTCTGCCGCTTACGGCGAGAACATGGGCACGCGTTAGCACTCATCCGTGAACCCGCCGCGGCTGTCCGTCACCGGACCCTCCGCTGGGGAGTACTCCCCATCACCGGCGCACCAGAACACATAGCACGCCGTGACCACCCCAGGGACCAAACCAGCACATGGGCCAGACGATCCCGTGTCTGGGCACCCTTGGTAGGGGAGCAGTCACTTAGATTTTAATTGATCAGGTATCTTCATAATAAAACTATAACCATGCCTAGAAAGAGGTCAAATCTTTCCCAATGTTCCAAAGGAGCTAAAAGATTGAGGATCTTAAGATCCCAAGAATCTACAGAAGAGCGTCAGGAGAGACTTGATGCTGTTTGAGAACATCAGGCTGCAACTCGCTCCGTGGAAACCTCTTCGGATCGCGAAGCACGCCTGCGTTCTCAGCGTATATTTACGCATCTACATCCAGATCTCTAGAGACCAGTGAAGAATATGATGCGCGACTGACCGCTGATACGGTGAGATTATCATACATTGTTCCGAACACGCGCACAACAAAATATTCATAATCAGAAAGTGAGAAAGAAAGAATTGCTGGAGTACGGCATGAAGAGACAGATTAAGAAGAGCGCAACGAACGTTTGAATTCTGATCGACTTCGACATTCTCTGAACAGAATGTCGATATCATCTGAAGAATCGGATGTGTCTCAAGATATAGCCGTAGGGCATGGCGACCTTCCTTGGGTTGATAAGGAACGGAGTGCATTTACGTATACTCCTATGATTGACTACGCCACATATTCCGCCATCGGAGGTATGGTTAAAAATTTAACTTTTTGTGAAGCTGTTAAATAGCAAAAAGAAACAAACGGTATGTGTTGCTCAGGTGGGAAAGTACATATTGAAATATTACAAAATCCTGCAGAAATATTAAGATCACTGCTAATCGGTGACCATCACAGTCAAAACATTTCTTGGACAACATACGTTCGTACAATAATGCCTTTCAAATGACATCTTTTGTTGCGAAACAGATTTCAGAAGGCCCATTTATGCCAACATTCAAAGTGCAAGGCCAAGTTTACCACCCTATTGGTTCATTATTGCCTGAAAATGACGTCTCGAATCGTCTCGCTCATCCCGTTGTTATATCCAGTCCCCGGGTTCTTAGAATTCGACATCAGACGTTTCAGATCTTCGATTTTGACTACCCGGTTGTCGCTGGCATAACCAACAGGATCCGCGTACGAAGTCGCGGGCAGAAGCTAGTAAATAATATAACTTAACTTAGGTTAGTAAACTAACATTGACGCCGATTCTGTTGTTCACAAACTAAACTAAATTTAAGTTCATGCATATTTTTCATTCTATTTTATTAAGAAAAAGACAGAAGATAAATATTAGTTTAGTCCTGTCAAATTAGTCAGCGCCTGATGTAAATTGACGTATTTTTATTAAGCAATTTTTTAATCTCATCTAAATTGTCTATGGAGTATCTTAATTTGACAGTACCTAACTAATATTTATCTTCTGTCCTTTTCTTAATGAAATAGAAAGACAAAGATGCCTGAACTTAAATTTAGTTTAGTTTGTGAACAACAGAATCGGCGCCACTGTCATATGTAGCAAACTAATTTCAAGTTCGACATTACGCAATCTGACCCCAACAAACAAAAGACTGGCAAAAATCTGACCCCAACAAACAAAAGACTGACAAAAAAGATAAAGGTATGCTATGGTATCTAATTTAAAACTCAATGTCAAGACTTACAAATGTCAAAAAAATTTATACAAATTGAATACTTAATATTATGTCTTACAAATAAGTTAGTATGTACTTACCTACATACTTTATTAAGTCTGTTGTTCAACAGAAGAGATTTTTTGTTACAATTATATTTTTTGTTAAGACAATTTTGTCGTGTTATCAAAAACATGAGTGAGGCCTTGGAAAAACAGTGTGTTTACATAAGGTATACCACAAGTATTATGTATGTACAAATCACAGACATCAATCATGGTCATTATCATATGTTATTTAGTATTTCCTGTGTATTTGTTAAATCATTATTGCTTTTGTAACCACAAAAAAGACGTGCTGCCGCCTCCCGTAGTCTGTTGTACCTTCGCACGACGACATACATTTTCCAGCACAGCTGACTTCTAACTATATAGGTATGTACTATGTACATATAATATATGTATACTGCTGAACTTCCGAAGTTGTGTATGGAGACTGAAATAAGAGTATACAACCAATTCCGGTTCACAAACATTCAGATATTATTTTATTTAAAAATCATAGTCATTTATTCAAATAAGGCAGTACTTTTTGAACCAATTACATAAGACAGTCCCCTAAAACGCGCGCCCTTCACCATTTCCTAGTGCTCTAGCTGGTAAGAAGAAGTGACGCAACAGACTCCCCAGTAGCACATCAGTCTGTTAAGTTAGAAAGACTTGATTCTATACAAAAAAATAATTTGTTCAGTTTGGGCATCAAAAGCGGCTAGCGCATACCACGACTAGCCAATCCCTTAGCCACTGCCCCAATAAAATCATAATTTTTTTATCGTTTAGTAAAGTTAATGCCGCACTAACATAGATCAATAGCACGATCATTGAGCACATGTCTTAATCATATATACCGGTTATTTAACGACTTAACCTCATCCACTATTTCGGAAACCGGATTGATGCTGCTCAGTAATGGTCTCTACCAACCATGACACATGTAGAGACACCTTAAGGCCAGATGCTTATGGAGATTTTTAGATTAATCCATGACTGCGAAATATTAAATTGATCGAAGTTGTGAAACCAAAATTGCTAGTCCGAAATACTTTAAATACTTATTGCATTACACAATGTGAAGTTAGGAATGAATGTAAGGCAATTGTATGCAACTGAGATGAGAATGCTAAGAGGGATGTGTGGTGTTACACGAATGGATAGAATAAGAAATGAGTAAAAGAGGAAGTTGAAAGTGGCACCCACCGGTAACTGAAAAGTTGTGTTGGTATGGGAATGAGGAAAATGTCGTGAGGAGAGTTTTGAGTATGAATGTCGATGGATATAAGAGTAGGGAAAGGACCAAAGAAACGATGGATGGAATGTGTGACGACGAGATGACGACTAATAGAGAAGTATGGAAGAAAAATATAATGTTACGTCGACTCTAAATAAATTGGGATGAGGGCAGGAGAATAATGAATATGAGATTTACAGGTTACAAAGACATGATCATTGTGGCCCCCAGCTAGATGGACGGACGACCTAAAAAAGGACAGACTGGATACGAAAGGCGGAGGATACGGTGTTGTGGCGCAGCCTGGGATAGGCCTATGTCCAGCAGTGGACTGCAACAAGCTGAGTTGATTGATCATTCGGGCACAGCAGAGTAGGAGATAGGAAGAGGTCTGAAGGATGACTTTTTATTTACCTCTTATGCAGGTACTCAGTCTCACTCTTTACTTGACCTAGGACGAAAATATACAGGGTTATTGGTAAAACATTAACAACCTCTCAACCAAAAAAAAATCAGCTGTTCCCTACATTTTGACGAGTTATGCGAACATAAATAGGAAACAGCTGATTTTTTCGCGATTTCAGGTTTGGTCCTGTAATAAAAGTTGTTCATAATGGTGAGTACCTACAACGACCTCTAATGTTTTACCAATAACACTTATTATAATCCAGGAAATGCTATTTCCTACAACACTTGTAAGGAATACAACTATTGTAATTGTAGAGTGTTTTATTAATTTATTATCAATTAATTATCCTGATGTATTACTAGCAAGCCTTGCGCTTAGAGGTCGGGCAGAGATGCAGCCCGGTACATCTGGATTGTGGCTAGACTGAATTATACAGCGGAAGACCTCGTTTATTGTCTAGGAAATAACTAGTTCGATATGGCTACGATGTCTTTAGATAGATTTCAAGTTACTATGTCCTGGTGTTACTGATTAATTACTGGTTTATAGGAAATGATGTGGTTCGATAGAACTTACTGGTAGGTAGACGAACAAAACTAGATAATATAGACATGTATTTACTCAACAAGATTCAATAGGAGACCTATAGAGTTAGCACTTGTGCTGTGTTTTGGTAACATTTTGTTCGAATGAGTGGAGTAATTATCACTTTGCGTAATTATGATAATGGAGGCTGTCATAATCTTCTTAAATCTGAAAGAACGACTGCTTTTCCAAATATACTGGCGCGCCGTAGTCGCATGATTAAGTTATGATCACCTGTTTTTGGCTGCCGCAGCGGTCCATACCAATAGGAACTAATATGTCGATTACATACAGCCGGTCGATTCCGTAAAAATCTCACAGTGAAAACTCGGGTGAAGTGAGTTTGTTTTTGCTAGGAATTTACACTATTGATAGCTCACTTCACCTAAGTTTTCACGGTGAGATTTTTACAGAATAGCACCGCTGTTGATGCCTAGGATATGGCTCTGCTTTATGTAAGGTTTATATAGGTAGGTACACCGTACATGAGCCTTTATTATTTATCTCTCCGGTCGTGTCGGATTATGAGAGTGAGGGAAGAGGGAGTGAGGGAGTGCACCTGTGTCTGCACACACGCTTGTGCACTGTAACATCTCCCGCGCCGAATATATTTTCTATGAAAGTCATGTATATGGTCATGATTGATAGCTTAGAATAAGTATAATCAACTGTTCCCACTGCTGGGACACAGGCCTTCTCTCTGTGAAAGGGAGTAGGCCGTAATCCACCACGCGAACCCAGTGCGCGTTGGTGGATGTCACATGTCTTCGAATTGACAGATTGACATCTTATTACTCCATAATAACCCTATCATCACTTACTATTAATGGGCTATTATATTATGTTATCGTATATCGATAACCTTGAATTTAAGTAAAGTAAACATTGGTCATAGTTGGGAACATTATTGGCACAAAATACAGAGAGTTTGGTTATCGGTAGGTATCCCTTATCAAACTGCTGATTTAGTTGTACCTAGCATTTGAAGTTTGGTGAATTTTAATAGTCAATTAATATAAAAAGATTTCGTATCAATAGGTAATAGTAAATCACGAAATACACGGTTTAAAACGGTGGTTTCAAACCTAAGTTTAAAACAGTGTAGACAGTGGTTTGAAACCAAATTCGTAAGACCTTTAAACGTCCTTGGTAGAAAGGCTTGTGTTGCAAACCAGTGGCAGAAGATGTTGGTTTTAAAACGTGTAGCAGGCATCTCGCAACAACAAAAACTTCAAGGTCACCTAGGTTTGTAGACTGGTTTTAAACCGTGTATTTCGTGCTTAAGGAAAAATAATTGTTAACACTTTGCGGGGCACTAAACGCCACCAGACGTAATAACAATAAAACTTAAATTCTTTTGTCTCGTTCAGTGTACTATTGTCCGTATATTCAAAATAGAACTGTCATTCTTTTACAGTTGTATGTGATGGCTATAACACAACCAATTGACGTAGTGTGTCAATTTGTGCAGATGACACATACATGGTGTTGTTTTAATACTTGGCATCTTTTCAAGTCAAAATTCAAATCCGATTGAAGTGGCGATGCCTTGGGGAAGCCTATGTCCAGCAGTGGACATCTTTCGACTGAAATTATGACGATAATGAAGATCTTTTCTTGGCTTTGTCTTTACAAACAGTATTTCTGATTGTTTTTGAGTAAAATTTGAAATCCAAAAAATGACAGTAAAACCCGTGTAGGAATCGCACGATCAGTTTCTAAAAAGAACAAAACCATGAAAACTGATAAGGGGCCACGTGCTTCTAGGAAACGCGCGTTTTATTGATTTAGTTTTTATGGCAAATGGCAAACTATGTGGAATTTTTAATTAATTCAATCAGAATTACGAATTTGTTTGAGAATATTTCCGTTTCAAACATTATTGTTGGAGTTGATACAAACTTTTTTTTTTAATTGGTACTAATTTATCACTAGCCTACTAGGCTGAGTTGATTGGCTGATTCAGTCACACTAGTGCAGTGCAAACGTAGGAAACTGATAAGGTTGGGGAAACAGCAGTCTATATTTTATTTAAGAGTAGGTATTGAACAGGAAATTACCTACAGGTAAACGTGTTGCCTTTTTGTTTTAGTTTGATTGAGAGATTATTGTAAAATGATGATTGCACTCATCATTATACACAACACATTTTTCACATATAACACCTTTTTCAAGTTTTCAGTTATTTCGATTAGGTACTCTTTGTATCAAAAAACTTGTTCATTAATCCGTCCACATATCGCACCTTCGGTAGAACAAGGGCATAATTGCAGTTAGTTAGTTAGTTGCTCGAAAGTTTTTCTTCTTTGCATGATATAAACTATATTATAGTTTATATCATGCAAAGAAGAAAAACTTTCGAGCAATATTAACAGAGCAAGACCTCACTGAATGCAATAAATATCTTAAAATAGCTCTCCTGTAAAATAGCAAAAACTGCAATTATGCCCTTGTTCTACCGAAGGTGCGATATTATGATAAGCCGATGTATTCCGATCTGATCCGATTCCCGAAAATCTAATATACCTACAGGTGGATTATTTTATTAATGACGCTAACGTGCACGTCTTTCTACATCCTTCTCACATGAAATATAACCCCACAATAATTCAAAAGTGCCTGTAATTAGTTTATTTGGAATAAATGCTTTAAGTTTGCATAATGTACGGACAGCAACAAAAGTAGATTAACACTTCAGTTTTTTTAATCTCAGTTATTGAGCAAAATATTTGTTAAAAATTGCAGACTTTTGTTGCGGACTGTAATAAAAAAATAAAAAAAAGGAGCTAGGTCTGCCAACAAACTGCTTTGGGACACGGGCCTCCTCTCTGTGAGAGGGAGTGGGCCGTAATCCACCACGCGCCGGCCCAGTGCGGGTTGGTAGATGTCACATGTCTTCGAATTTTTTGGTTCTAGGACATGCCGGTTTCCTCACGATGTTTTCCTTCACCGTTTTGAGAGCAGTGGTGATGAAATAATTTACACAAAGTAAAGCGCCTGTCTGGGTTCGAACCTACGACCTACAACTCGTAAGTCGCGGCGGTTACCACTTGGCCACCACTGCTCAATTTATTTTTTCGTTGTTAGGACAATTGTTTTGCAACAAACTGTAACTCAACCAGTAACTAGTTATCCAATACATATCTATATTATTAAATCAGTGAACTAAATTTCCTTCAGTTCAATTAGTAAATAAGTATACCTAGCCTTTCACTTCGCAAATATATTGATTGAATTTCTGATATACGCAATGTTATGAGAACAGTATACTTACTGAATTAGTTTGTATGTAACGTTGTCTGTTCAATCAAATCTTATTTCAAGTAATGAGGTTTATAATTTGCCTGTTGCAAGCTTGTGTGGTTGTGTTAATAACTAAAACATTCAAGGCGAACTGTGTCTATGGGAGTGGAAATAAGTTTCACAACAATTAAAGTCGGCAAGATGTGGTGGGTAGGTACAAAAGTTACGATAGTGGTCCCATGGAGAAAGTGGTTCAGCTTGATGGTCAGTGCCACCACACCCTTAAATTTGACCACACCTTTATGCACTTGTGCACTATAATATCTCCTGCGTACCTGGCTAATCTCCATTGAGATTGGCCACCGTGACCGAAAACGGTCGGGGAGGCTATTACTTATAAAAAAAGTCTTCTTCAAAGATCGAAAATTAAGAACATGAATGCATAATAATTATGGCGTTTGTAAAAAGTCACTTTCCGAAGCCGAAAGCCACATATTCTACCCATTATTAGGATATTTTTTTTCCACTAGACCATACCCGGGAATCCACTGGTTCGGTTGATATTGTTGGTCAATTCACATTTTTTTTTACGAAAACGAATTCCAAGTGTAATTCCGATGTTAATATAGCCAAACCTCAACCAAAGAGGCTACGTTTAAGATACCTTCTTCGTATGTGTAAAGTGTGTATACATAGCAAGGTCAATAACCTTTCATAATACATAACATTATGTAATGAGCATGTGACAGAGAAAGTGAGAGAAATCTGTACATCGGAAATATTGCAAAACACAATACTTAACTGAATTTGGGATTTGTGCCTGGTTAGAGGCTTACCATGCGTAGGGGCATGACCCAGGACTTAAACATAGCTGGCAGGCGTAATGTTATGTTTTTATGACTATCTTCTTCTCAGCGTGTCACCCAGTCAGCCCACTGTCAGCCCAGAATTTGGCTACAAGCTTGCCACGTTCAGTAGCGTCCATCAATTCCTGTAGCGTGCAGACACCAGGGGCCCCAAGTCTGCTATTTTTATAAATTCGTCATTCCAACACGATCCCATTGTCATTTTGCTAAAAGTTCGTAATCTGCTAAATTCATAATGGTCGATCATTGGTCGGTCAATGGCACAGAACATATACGATACTCGTAACGAATTAAAAGCAATGACTGCACAATGACGTTCTAATGGTAGGTCACTGATTAAAGGAACTGTCAAAATTTTAGCAGATTGCCACCTAGTCAGTCATTTGTAAGTAGGTACGAGATTACCATTCTATGCCATTTCTTTCAATGGAGTGTCAGTGTTTGACCATTGGAAATTCATAATGACGCCATTATATTAGTAGAGTACCAAACTTGTCAAAATCAACAATTATGAAATCAATGATAGACCATTCTGACACTATTGTAATAGCAGACTTGAGGCCCAAGACACGCTGGACACGATATTAAGTGCCCCGTTGTTTGTGGGACAGCACCACATTTGCACTCCAGGGCGGAGTCATCTGTGAATCTTTACCTGAGCAGGTTTTGTTTGCTTCGGCCTACCTGAGTCCGAAGTCTTAGCGCCTCGCGCCTCCATGCCACAGCCTGTATGACGTAAAAATGCACAAACGCATTGAGCAATTTAACAACAAACTTGTAATGTTTTACACGCGGAAACACAGCGATAAAAAGTATTAATAAAAACTGCAGATCACTCTATTAAATGAAGGGTCAGTTGTTGAAGTTAAGTGAGGGAAATGATTGGTCTCATGTTGGAAAATGAACACGAGACACGCGATCTATTTATAGGTTCTATTACTTTAATATCAACCTGTCTATTTATAAGCTTATCGTTTTTAAGGTTCCGTACCTCAAAAAGAAAAATGAAACCCATTTTATGATCACTTCTTTGTCCGTCTGTCCGTCCGTCAGTCAATACCCCTTTTCTCAGGAACGCGTGGAGTTATCAAGTTGAAATTCATATCAAATACTCAGGGTTGCAATCCCTTGAAGCAGTGAAAAAATCAAACTTCCAAATGAACGCAATCAAAAGATACGGGTGTTTATATTCCGGAATCGAAACATATATTGTGTCAGTACAATTCTTGAGACGTCGAATCCATCTATGTATCGAAAACAATGGTCATCATTTTGAACAATTAACCGGTAAAAGGTTACAAGTATAGGTAACAGAAGAAAAATAAAATAGTACTTTGTTAAAAATCAGCGCTTTTCTTTAGTTTGCCGTGTCATTATTTCTTTAGTTTGCCGCATGTCATTATTTCTCAGAATTCGATCCTTAGTAGCGACACTATCGAATGGTTTAATAATACAGTGTGTGTTTTTTTTACAAAATCAACGGGTTCGATTCCTGGCTGGAAATATTGATTTTTCATAAATCCAATGATGCAGTTTTAGTTTTCATCAAAATCGAGCCCGCGACTCCTTTGAGTACTTTTCGCTATTCCTTATAATTTCGGATTTGGCCATCCACGACCACTTGAAAAATTCGCCCTGTATAATATTGATTTTACACTTGCTAGGTGTATGATAGGTTAGGGCTGTAGGGCTTGTAGGGCTTAGGGTCGTAGAGACTGTTAGGCTTTTAGATCTTAGTAGGTTCCTTTAACTTATCATATATTTTCATGTAGGTACCGTCACCACCCTTAACAGTATTGCGGTCTTTTTTTTTTTGTTGATGGGAAATCATCAAATGACCCCTCCCGCTCTGGGTGGAGCGGAAGGGAGTGTCAGACTTTTACTGACTAAAACCCACCCGTGTTCCTTCCTTAGCCCTTTATGCTCCGGGCCAGCGGTAACCCTTTCGGACAATCCCGCTGACCAGTATTGCGGCCTTACGTGACGTTAATTAAGGGTGGATGTACAAATAACTATACAAACATAGTTATTTGTGACTCAAACAACTTCTAAAGTCCGTCAACAGTTTTCGCGTGCTAAATAAATACTTAACCCTGTTTATTTCTGTCTCTATCATGTTCAAGGAGTGTCGTATTTTGTCCCTTTCTGTCACTTGGCAAGCACTTGGCTTTCTCTGCATCACTTGGGGCTAGACTGGAATGTTAGGAAAGACTATCGTTATGTAAACACTAGCTAGAAATAAACTTAACATCACATAACATCACGCCTGTAATCCCCGAAGGGTTAGGCAGACGTGTATGTATCCTATAGTACTGTAAAGGTTGTCCGCTATAAATTAGCTCTGGTCGGTATCGAACACTCAATTTAGTTTGGAACGAGGTGTCAAATATTTTGTACTAGCTTCCGCCTGCGACTTCGCCTGCGAGGTATGTCGATTAAAACTATACTATGTCCTTCCCCGGGATGCAATCTATCTGTCTGCCAAATTTTATCGAAATCCGTTCAGTGGTTTAGGCGTGAAAAGGTAACATACATACATACAGACAGACAGACAGACAGAGTTACTTTCCAATTTATAATATTAGTATGGATTAGGTTTTTTTTGTTAAAGTGACATTTTAATCGGGGAAATTTAAACACGTTCACTCAAAATTAACGTAAAGAAATCGTAACGTTGTTTGATTTCTAAGAAGAGCTCATCGGCTCTTTACAGTAGGTACGGTACACCCACAACTTGCCAGTTATTTCTACACATCTTTATTTATCAGTAGATGTCTCATTATTCCCTTTTTAGCCATACCATCTTTTAAACTATACATAGGTAATATCCATCATAATATGTTTGGTTTTTTCTTACTTTTAAAGTAATTACTGTCCTGCTCTTGTCTACAGATGTCCATAACATAAAGAAGACAGGAGTAATCTTTGGACGTTCCTTAAGAAGAGTGTTCCAACTCCAGCATCATGACAGAAGGGGCGTACGAGAGGGTGTCTCCGTTCTTGAGACAGGTTTGTAAAAATCAAAATATTGCTAGCTCCATCGACTGCCAAAAATCCGAGGGCGTCAATTCGTGTTTTATCTTGATTGCTGATTTAACTAAATAAACAGTGTTTGATGTCAACTGACTATAACTAAGAATAATGGACATCTAATCAAAGTGAAGGGTCTAGAGACATTGTTAATTCAGGCTATTCACTAGTTATTTTCGGTGGCTTTGAACTCGGATTTTACTCTTTCAAACATCTGCTATTCGTTAAGCAGGGTCACCTTTGCAAAATAACAGGTTTGGCTCTCCGGTCACCAACCCGTTTGACTCCAGAGCAGTGACTATCTAACGTCATTGCCTCTTAGAGAGCTTCCCATTTTGACTGTCTGCAACAAATAAAGTAAAAACGTGTAGTCACCGTTATCGTGTCTTCATCGAAACTTTTTTACAAATGTGAAAATAAAACAAGTTTGGTGAAAACGAATACGTAACCATTCTTGCAAAATTTAAACAGCATTGAATCACATGATTTTGGGTATATAGTATGGTAGGTCAGGGCCATGCAATAATTATTCTTCGATGTCGTTGTATAAACCCTTGTATTGAGGTAACATAATATTATGGTCAATGTCTATTAAAAGGCCTTCAGATTTCTGATACAATGAACCCCTTTCTGCTGTCTCGCTTATAATGGTCGCTTTTAAGGCTTTTACAAGACAAGGATAATCTTGCTTTTCTGAGTTTTTTTTTTAAGTTCTTTTAAATCGTTGCCTTTGTATACCTAACGCCAATTGCGAAAAGATGACAAACTCTTTGTAAGGAACTCGTAGAAGCATCCAATAGAATAATTATATATTTAGCCGCCCGGTTGTGCAAAATCATGCCGACCCGAACAAGTGCATATATCATCCCTTTACGATGAAGGATACCGAATAACACAGTTGAATAGTCTCCAGCAGATGTAAAACCCCAACTAACCCTGCGCTTACATTCCAGCTGCTGGCAGTAAGCGGAGTGGTGATGTACATGATCGGCACAGGCGCTAACATCGCCTTCCCAGGAGTTCTGCTGCAGCAGCTGAGACAGCCAGGGTCTGCGCTCCAGCTGACTCCGGAACATGAGTCTTGGATAGGTATGTTGAAGTATTTAATTAAATGGCTTTACAAGGATATTTTGGCACGTGGGAAAAATGTGAACTATCGACGCCATCTTGTTTTTTCAATACAATTTCACAAAACTCTTTAAGGCCGACCGCCTAGTGGCGCCCTCATCGTTTGTTGGGTTATTTCTTTTATTTTAGAATGAAAATACAGAAAATAAGCACGTTAAGTGGTGCTCCACAAGATTATACGTTAATATTATTATAAACGGTAGTTTTACATTGTTTAGTTTTATTATAATCACTAAAACGGAAAATAGTGGCCACTACTGTGAAAGGACTGTAACAACGATTTTTTGGCGCTTGAATGTCATTGATAATTATTATCAATGACATTCAAGCGCCAAAAAATCGTTGTTACAGTCCTTTCACAGTTTATTTTACAAACCTCTGACAGCAGCAACAGCAGGTGAGGTTTTAACGAAGAATATTATTTTTTAGTTTTAAGAACCATGCTTGGCTTGGTACTGACAGATTGGGGATAGCAGTTTATTGTTTTGAATTGGTTTGCTAGTCTCCTAAGCAAGTGTACCTACTTCCATGATCCACGAGGAAAAGAATACTCGTAATAATGACTTAGTTAAACCATCTTGCATTTCATTACAAAATTATTTACTTACTAGCTGTTCCCCGCGGTGTCACACGCTGCGCGGCTCCTAAGGGTCGTAGCGTGATGTTATATAGCCTATAGCCTTCCTCGATAAATGGACTACCCAACACTAAAATAATCATTCAAATCGGACCAGTAGTTCCAGAGATTAGCGCGTTCAAACAAACAAACAAACAAACTCTGCAGCTTTATAATATTAGTATAGATATACAAAACGTGATCAAATGCACGCTGTAGGGTCACTGGGGTGGCATGGCAACGCAACACGACTTTACATAAATACTCATGCATACATTCAATTAATTCACTTCACGTGTTTAATATATCTACATACATAGTTAGTCCCGTCTAATACCAGAGAGGCAGCTCTGGTTCCCTGGCATGTCTTATGTGCCTAGCTGCTCATAACATACCTAAGTGCTCATACACACAATCGACATGCATCAACGACAGACGTACAGATAATATAATACTCAGAGGCAACTGCAGCCGTCAACAAGTGTCGACGGCAGCCGTCGACGTGTCTACGGCTGCCGTTGACATACGTCGACAGCTGTAGTCGCCTCTGTCGTTGACGCGCGTCCCTCGTGTGTATGAGCACTAAGAAGCAAAACATACTAAAGTTAGTTAATCAGTTGATGGACACTGAATGAAAAACAATAGAAGTTTTATCGTTTAGTGTCCCTCAAAGTGTATAGAATAGAAAACGTTTTATTTCAGACAGTAGTCCATAGGGTTAGTAACAATTTTGTTAGTATGTTACAGAATTAATATAGATATTATCTAAGAATTCAAGGCTTTCGCTTACACAAAAATAACTTCATTCATTCATTCACAAGATGGCGTAATTAAAAAACTCAACAGGCAAATTGTATGACGCATTCCGCGTTCAAACAATAGGATAATCTGCCTCAGATAATAACAGTAATTTTACCAGTAACCACAGATTTGCTGGCCGTAGTCACGTGTGGGTCATATTTAGTACGGTGAATGCTGTTGCTGTTCCATATATTTTGATCGCATATCTAGTTATTGCACTTTTCTATGAAATAGCAGATTTTTTTTTCATACCCCGAACACAACACTATTGGAAAAAAAACAGTGGCACTCCAGGAGTGTAAACTTGAAAAAGCATAATAATTTTATAAATATGTTTGAAGGTCATTCTACCCAAAGAAAATGTGTCGCGCGTTGATGTCTTTATAATGGGCAAAACTTAAAACAGAGGTACCTAACAGTGCAGTGTCGCGAGTTCAATAATTTTTTCCCATCTCATAAAAAAATCCAACGTCCCTAAAAAAGTTTTCACTTCAAAAATTTAGTAGGGTAAGTACACGTTTACATAGTTTCAATTTTGTCTCACGGTGTGTTTTCCACGAATTTTAATTATTTCGATGGCTATGATATTGATCACTTCAATTATTACTCAACCATGACCTTACTCTTTAAATGTCAAGGTATAATAACAACAGACTAATATTTATTTAAATAAGTATAGTTTATTTATAGCTTCTGCCCGCCGCTACGCCCGGGTGGATGTCGGAAATCATCCCAACGTCCCACGGGAACGTGCTACCGCATACCGGGGCTAAAAGTAGCCTATGTCCATTCCCAATACGCCATCTATTTCCTTGCCAAATTTTAACGAAATATGTTCAGTGGTTTAGGCGTGGAAAGGTAAACATACCTACAGACAGAGTTACTTTCGAATTTAATAATATTACTAGCCGCGCCCCGCGGTTTCACCCGTATAAGTTTCGATCCCGTGGGAATATCGGGATAAAAACTATCCTATGTCCTTTCCCGGGGCTCAAACTATCTCTATACCAAATTTCATCTAAATCGGTTCAGCGGTTTAAGCGTGAAGAGGTAACAGACAGACACACAATGCGCATTTATAATATTATAGTATGGATTACGCTTAATGCTATTTAAATTCAATCTATTGATTTTTCCCACACAATTTTCTAATAATTATGAGTTAGACATCTGGTAGTGCTTACCATCTGGATACTTAGAATGATTAAGTATCATACGTAGTAGACGTAGATTTGCCATCACGCCACACATTTCCTGCTATTTAAAATATTCTTATGAATTATTTACTGCACATATTCTAAGCCATATTAAGCATATAGTCCTCATTTTGCAAAGTAGAGCAGACGTGATGAATTGAACAGCATTATCTATTGAAGAACATGTTATAATACCAGTTTATTATTATCCCACAGCAGGGCAGATTCCTACTCCTACGAAGGCCGGCCCGGCCCTAAGGGCGGGTTGTTTCACGTACACTTGACGCACGCGTATACGTCAAAAATGGCGCTACTGTCGTTAAACCAAAAATAAGTTTAAAAACTAAAACCCGACTACTGAAAAGGATGAAACAAGAAAGCACCTTCCCGTGGTCGCATGCTACTGTACTTGTTGTTATTTCAGTAATATTTATATTTTTGAAATGTGCTAATTAAGCCCTTTCATTTGATACCCCACAAGACACCATCCCAAAATATTTATTTTTAAATTAATTACTTTATGTCCTCTAGAGGGCGTTATATTGTATTTAGTGTTACGTCACATAGCCTATAACCAGCGGACGGTCAAAACGTTTCTAACGATACCTCATTTGTCAAATCATTATAAGTACTTTTGGAGTTATGAGGGAACAGATGAACATACATACATACATACATACATACATACATACATACCGGTCAAAATCATAACCCTCCTTTTTGCTTCGCCGTAGTCGGATAACAACAGCGTTGTGTAAATTATTTCATCACCAGTGCTGCTCTCAAAACGGTGAAGGAAAACATTGTGAGGAAACCGGCATGAACTAGAACCAAAAATTCGGACATGTGACATCTGTTAACCCGCACTGGGCTCGCGTGGTAGATTACGGACCTCTCACCGAGAGGAGGCCTGTGTCCCAGCAGTGGGAACATTATAGGCTGATTATAATTAAAAAACATGATTAATTGCTCTTTTGGTTTACGAGGTTAATAGAAAAAAATTGTTTACTGTCCAGGGCGATATCCGTTGTCCAGGGTAATATAGTACCTACCTAAGCAGCGCGGTAATGCTTAACATACTAACAGTGGCAATGGCTTTCATTTTGTTGCGCAGTTAAGGTGTGCTGGACTCACGTGGTAGAACTGTTTGTCGTGCATGTTGCAGTACCTACCAACAGCTCATGTTGCAATACGCAACTTTAAGGTCAGGGCAATTTAACCAAAAGATTGAGACACATGAGGTACCACGAAGTCACGACTGTTCAAGGATTACAATCCAATCTATGTTGAACTTAATGGGTAACAAGCAGCGCCCCGCGGTTTCACCCGCATAAGTGTCGATCCCGTGGGAATATCGGGATAAAAACTATCCTATGTCCTTTCCCGGGACTCAAACTATCTCTATACCAAATTTCATCTAAATCCGTTCAGTGGTTTAGGCGTGAAAAGGCAACATACAGACAGAAAGAGTTACTTTCGAATTTATAATATTAGTATGGATATGGGTCAGAGACGCGGTTCCGGTTGTAAGCAATTGTGATCACGAGTCTAATGATTAAGATCATTTTGTATGCTTTGAGCACTAATAATTTATCTTATTTCTACCGAAATTAGATAAATTCGATCCTGGTTTGATTTTTGATTTGATTTTTCAAAAATCCAATGATGCAGTTTTAGTTTTCATCAAAATTTTGCCCGCGACTACTTTGAGTACCTACTTTTCGCTATTCCTCATAGTTTCGGATTTGGCCATCCACGCCCACTTGAAAAATTCACCCTGTATATAAAAGGAGAAACTGACTGACTGACATATCAACGCACAGCCGAAACTACTTAGTCTAGGATTGTGAAATTTTGCACACGGCTTCCTTTTATAATTTAGGGGAGCACTAAGAAGGGTTTTTTGGAAATTCAACCTTTAAAGGGGCGAAAAGGGGGGGATTTCGTTTGTATGAAAAATCTTATGCCTTGACTTAATAAACTTGAAACTTGGCACGAATACTTATCTAAGTAAATTATGAAGTTTGGCCTTTTTTGTTTTTCTAAACTACCCCCAAAAGGGGGATTGGGGGGTGTCTAAATTTGTATGATTTCCAACCCTCCTGCGTCGATATTTTTCGCCGGTTATAAAAAAAAAATTTGCTGTTCCATACATTTGTACCGCGTGGGTGTTGCAGTTTTCTAAGGAAAAGCTCGGCTTTTTTTGGTAACCGACGCAAACTTTCTACTTACCTCGGGGTGAATCTTTGACAGTCGTCACGGGTAGTCAGAAGCTCGAAAGTCTGACAACCAGTCTTACCAAGGGGTATCGTATTACCCACTAACTGGGTTGTCGAGGACAGATAGGCAGTCGCTCTTTGTAAAATACTGGTATTCAGCTGCAACCGGTTAGACTGGAAGATGACCCCAACAAACTTCGAAAAAGGATAGGCAAATTGATTTAGCTTATGTTTATGCAAGATTTGTGACATCCACCAACCCCCACTGGGCCCACGCGGTAGATTAAACAGGGTGCCCTCTCACCGAGAGGGCACTCCCTCTTTAATCTATAGGTTAACATAATAACTTTACTAACAACGTATTTCCTCATGTTTTCAGCCTCAATCCTGGGCCTAGCGCTGATCTCCGGCATCATTGTGGCACCTTTCAGTCTTCAGAAACTCGGCAGAAAACTTACCAACCAGCTAAGTACGTTGCCAAGTCTTGGAGGATGGGCACTGCTGGTTACAGCGAGAGGACCTGCTGCCTTGCTGATCAGCAGATCTTTACAGGTAATTAAGACAAGATATGCCTGTATCTTCATCATCATCTGAGTCGAAAGATGTCAACTGCTGGACGTTGGCCTCCCCTTAAGCATCGCCGCAATGAATGGTCCTGCGCTTCCCATATTCAGCGGATGAATCCTGTGAGCTTCGACAAGTCGTCGGTACACCTTTCAAATGTTACTGGTGCCGATTCTGTTATTGACAAACTAAACTAAATTTAAGTTCAGTGAGTCTTTTTCTTTCTATTTCATTAAGAAAAGGACAGAAGATGAATTTTAGTTTAGTCCTGTCAACTTAATCAGCGCCTGACACTACTCCATACAAGTTTAGACGTGATTAGCAACTTGCCTACTAAAATTACGTCAATTTACGTCAGGCGCTGAATCAAAAATTCGAAGACATGTGACATCTGCCAATCCGCACTGGGCCCGCGAGGTGGATTACGGCCCATTCCCTCTCACCGAGAGGAGGCCTGTGTCCCAGCAGTGGGAACATTATAGGCTGATTATGGGTTATGGGTAGAAAATAAGCAAGCGTCTTTCGAAAGTCAACTTTTATAGATTCACTTCGAAACATCCTTTTTCAATCATCATCATTTGGACCTTTTGTCAACCTATTGTGTATTATGCTTCCTCTCCTATACGCCATCATAGAGTAAGTAAAAATGTAATTAATGATTCGTTGTTGATAAACATTTGTCACAAAAATTGTATTGACAAAACAAAATGGCGGCTTTTTTTTTTCTTTTTTTTTTTAGTTCCGATTTCGGCCGCGCGCAAAAGAACCTTGTAGCGTTGCAAGTCTTACTGACAAGCCATTGACCCATTTTGCCATCTTCGTCGTCCTTCCCAATCCAATGTGTCTAAGTTAACAATATTTGCGATACACTGTCATTATTCAGCGTACCAATGAAACCAATTGCTACCAATATGTTTTAGTTTATTTTGATAAGCAAGTACATTACAAATTGACCCAGATTTATGAAGACCATCCAAAGGGTATCAGTTCATTGCAATCACATGTTTTGCATGTTAACAAGTAAGTATGTCTTGTGATCGTTTCTTGATAACGATGAACGGCATGCACGTCAGCTTTCATTTCTAAGATTTCAATGATACCAAATTATAATTTACTAGGAACCTGGCCCCTGGCTTCGGACGGGTGCAATGGCGACATGCCAATCATTGAGATTTCTGTATTAAGTATAACTAACAACTAGACATGCGTTGGCGTGCACACAACCACTTACTAAAGTTTTATCACAATATATTTTTAATAAAAAAAAACTACATTAAAATTCATTGTGTAGTTTAGCAGATCGAAGCGGTCACAGCGTACACGTAAAGCCATTTTGTTTAATTTCATGTATTGCTATTGATTAAACTGATCGTATTATTTCTATCACTAATGCACTATTTTAAAATTCCAGGGTTTCGGCATGGGCATCCAAGCAGCGGCTGCACCAGTCTCCATAGCTGAGTACTCGGCTCCCAAGCATCGAGGGGCTTTCCTTGCTACCATCGCCTTCTCATTCGCCACCGGAATGCTGATCGCCCACGTCTTCGGAACCTTGCTGTACTGGAGATCGGCTGGCCTGGCTTGCGGCAGCGTTTACGTCCTATCTCTGATCCTGGTCACTCTGTCGCCAGAAACTCCACCATACCTTGCCACAAGAGGATTAACCGAACAATGCAGGAAATCTTTCCATTGGTTCAGAGGCTATGACCCTAGCTCAGAGAAAGAATTGGAGATTCTACTCAACAGTCAGAAGAAAACTACTGGAACAAGACGAGGATCTCGATGGCAAGCTTACAGACAGATCGTGAGGAAACCAGAGTTCTATAAACCGACCATCATCATGATGTTCATGTTCGTGCTGTTTCAAATATCCGGGATGACTGTAGTGCCGTCCTATACTGTCCCAATGATGGAGGAAGTCAGTGCTGGAACCATTGACTCCAACATCAGCATGTTGATGGTGGATGTTGTCAGATTTGTAACAGCTGTCCTGTCCTGCCTCGTGGTCAACAAACTCAACAGAAGGACAGTTCTCTTCCTTGGAATTAACATCAGCGTTGTGTCACTATTTCTTGCCGCACTTCTCCTGTACCTAAGAGATTTCGGCTACATACCTGATGAATACAAATGGACTCCCGTAATCCCCACTCTAGTCTACATCTTCGGAAAGACTTTAGGCATCCTGCCCATACCCTGGGCTATCGCTGGAGAGGTCTTCCCTTTAGAGTACAGGAGCTTAGGTAGTGGAATTTCTGGCATGTTTCTCTCCATCATGTTCTTCGTTGTAGTTAAGACAGCGCCATTCTCTTTCGAGCAGATCGGTGTTAGTGGTACCTTCTGCGTCTACGGAGTATGTATCGCTGTTTGTGGGGTGTTCCTATACTACTTGCTACCAGAAACTAAGGGGAAAACACTGTATGAGATAGAGTGTCACTTCAAAGGGGTTAAAGGTGATATCGGACAGGTTGAGCTGCATGAAGGGGAGAAGATGTTGGAGCTCAAGAAAGTGGAATGTGGATGAACAGGAACGGGAAACTACAAGATGTGCTTTACTGCTACGGTACAGTTGGAGTGGCTTTATTTAACACGTTCAGTGCTCCGGCGGTGTATTTTGAGGGGGATGGTATAACCCGGATCAGTTTACCTCGGGCGCGGTTATCATGCCTACCATACATGAACTAAACAGATGATAACTTGTGTCATATCGGCCGGAAGTCAGGGTGCTAAACATATGAGGTGATCTGAAGATAGCTCTGATCATGTATGGTTGTAGCCCTGCTAACGCTGACGATAGTCATGATACATGCTTTAAAAAATAAATTATTTAAAAAACCGAAAATTGTTTATCCAAAATGTAAACCAGTAACGTTGACCCTTTCTAGGGCACTGAAAGTGTTAAAACATAGTAATGAGAAAAATAAACGGATCCGAAGTAAAAATAGTTTTATTCACTTATCTGAGATTGAATTTCACAATTCATAAATTACGTAAAATTAACTTAATAATTAAGATTAGAGCCGATTCAAATTCATCATCTTAATGAGTAACAGTACCTACAGCAGTGTACTGAAAAAGGTTTCTAACATTGTTCAAGGACTTCCGACACTCTCTCCAGTATTTGTAAAACTTCTGTACACTTTTAATACATAATAACAGAACTGACTCTGCGCATCATTAAATCTCCGTTTGCCCTATTCAAAGGCTCACTACTCTTCGCATCTGCAGGAGTCACCCCTCGGAAACTGTCTTCTATCTCCTGAAGAGTCTTGTCCTTCGTCTCTGGCAACATCAGCCAGACTACCAACATACACAATGCTACCACACTAGCATACAAGTAATACGTACATGATAATCCGATAGAATACGTCAACATCGGGAAACATTTCAGGGCCACAAAGAAATTCAATGACAAACCAAGAATACTGATACCGCTGCCCAAACCACGGTATTCTAATGGAAATATCTCCCCAGAAACCGCGAACGGTATCGAAGAGATACCAACAGTTAACGAAAACATGTAAATTCCTATCAAACCGATTGGCAGCCACTGGCCTTCAAACGGCAACTTGTCATTTTGCTTGGCGTAAACGTAGAGTCCTTTCGCAATGTAGGAGAGGATGCATATCAACCCAGTGCTGAAAAGCAAGGTCCTTCTCTTCATCGTCTTCATCAGGTAGACAGCAAGAATGTTGCAGATAAGCCTCTCGATGTCCAAAGCCACCATAATGACTTTAGCATTTGCTTCTTGCCCTACAACTTGGCTAATAATATCTGTAGCATAGGAACTGATGACATTGATACCAGCAAACTGGAACATCACGTATAAGAACACCATTATAGTGATAGGCTTGTAAAACTCAGGTTTCTTCACAGTCTTCCTCAAATATCTTAAGTACCGTTTTATCTTTGCACAGGCTGACAGATTCTGGTCAATAATACTAGATTTTCTTGCCATTCTCTGGGCAGCTATCATTTTCTCTAATTCATCCAGTTGTTGATCACCGTCCCCTCGGAGCCAGAGGAAAACTTTCCTCGCTTCGTCAATCCTTCCTTTTGAGATCAGCCACGATGGTGACTCAGGATTGTAGATAATTAGGAGAAGACTTGTGAAACTAATGAATGAGCATATTAAAGCGCTTTGCTCCCAACTGAAGAAACTGCCTAAGGAGTGGCAGAACAGCACTCCTATTGTCAATGATAACGACACGCATGTAAGAAATGCTCCTCTATTGACTGGGTCAGTCATTTCACCTATGATGATGGACCCCAAAGGCCCCAGCATGCCCATGGCAATGCCTTGTATAAACCTGGCTGCGATGAGACCACCGACGCTCTTCACTAAGAGGAGGAGGAACCAGCCCAGCAGGACAGGTACGATGGTCAGCAGGTGTGACCGCTTCCTTCCGAGGATGTCCATTAGAGGTGTGATGATGATGTTGCCCGTGATTAACGCGAAGCCGACGATTGAGGCTGGAACAGAAAAGTTTTTATGAGGTGACTTTTTTATCGATTCGTTATTTAGAACTTTCTACTTCGAACTGATTTTCTGTGGTGACCTATCGACAGTCCGTAAAATGTATTTCAGTCAAGATAAGGATACAAGATAACATAAAATTAAGTATTCACTATAAAACTAGCCATTATGCGAAGAGGGTGGGCAGAAACCGTCTATGCATTAACAATAAAAGGTTACCAGTTACCACACTTACCACCGATCAAATTGGATGTCAAAATTATTTAATAAAAGAAGGATTTCGATATCGGAAAACGAGTCATGGAACTCAAATGGATCCAACTCCATTTGAGTTCATAACTCGTTTTCCTTGCCTTTTCCTTGGCTTGCCAGGTGGCATGCCCAAGCATGACATACTTGGCAACTCGCAGTCATGACCGATGGAGTAAGGCAGCGTCCAAGTGGCGTCTAACGAGTGGGAGACAAAGTGTCGGTTGTAGATGGGCGGACGACATCGCGGCTAGAACCTGGATGAGGCTGGCAAAGCAGAGGCCCAGCAGTGGATGAAGTCGGGCTGTAGATGACAATCATCTGCCTAGCCTTTCCCAACTATGTTAGGGTCGGCTTCCAGTTTAAACACACTGTCAAAGATCCACGAATGTCAGCCGGGACCAACGGCGGGGTCTTGGTATGTGAAGATGGTCACCCATCCACGGACCAACCGCGGCAAGCGTAGCTTAACCTGATCGATCGACCCGTTGCGGCTGTTATTACTTAGCCACAAGCCCCTCGGGCTGTAGATAGATGATGATGATGTTGATTTTTTTTTATTGCGATGAATTATTACGAGGCCCGTAGGGCTGGGCTTTATTCGTCATGAGATTGGCAATACCTACAATACGACCGACTAAGAACTTTCGCGCATGTTCTCTCACTCGCACTCGCCTCATGTCACCATTTGGTTCCTAAAAAATCTTACTGCGCAGCCTTCTGCGCGAAGTTCAGGCCCGTCAAGTTACGTCGGTCGTATTGTACTTTGAGATAACTGAACTGAATGTAACACAAAGAAAGTCTATCATCCTCACCTATCCATGACTCTTCGCTGGGAGTGGCGTGTATGTGAGACTCTGGCAGACGTAGACTGGGGATCAGGATCGCCGAGAAGCCGATGACACAGCCGTGGGCGATGATGTTCGTCGACACACTCGCTGTCACGAACGCCTGGAACATTTGGGTAATTTTATGTTAGGTAATATTAAGAATTGTGATTAAGGTGCCACTAGTCGAATTTTTTTCTATACAAAATTCGGGAGAGTATTACTCCACTGTTTGACATTGAGCACCCAAAGTTAAACATGATATCGTTTTAACTTATTATTAATTGTGTTTGTACGGAAACAGAATAGTAAAATAAAAAACCATTAAAAAGTTATGAGCCCACAAAGATGCTATTTTTAACGTAACTTTGGGTATAAATAAGTAATAAAAGAACTGTAAAATCTTAAAATCCAAGTCCGTACCGACAAAGATCAGTTATCGAAGAGTTCAATAAACTTTATTTATAATGGATTCATGCAGTAGTTTTTTCATAAAACTCGATTTTCCAAAGCACTTTTCGATTTTTTTTACGCGCCTATCAGTTGGAAACGGTGTTTCTGTGCGTGAGGACTAGATGTTGTGTCTGTAAACTAGCGTCTAACTGCTCATCACTAATACTAGCTCTGTCAGACAAGAAGTCAGGTGAGACAGCGTGCTTTTTGGCCATAACCACCAGTGAGTTCGAGTTCGCGACTAGTTTACTCTTAAGAGACGTTCATGGCTGCTAATATCTATTAACAGCCACACGGGTCGACCGAAGGTTCAGCTACGCTTGCCGCGGTCGATTCGTGGATGAGTGACCATCCATTATATGTATATCGATACCCCTCCGGGCCCAACACGTTAAGCCGTTGGAAATCAGACAGCTAGTCTTACCAAGCGGTATCGTATTACCCATGTAACTGGGTTGTGGAGGTCAGGTACTGTAGGCAGTCGCTCCAAGAAAAGTACTGGTATTCAGCAGCATCCGGTTAGACTGGAAGCTGACCCCAATATGATTGGGAAAGGCTAGGCAGATGACCCCCTATTTATTAAAAATACAAACACATACGCGGTCAAAATGTATGGAACAGCAATTTTTCAACGTAGAACAGAACGAAAATTTTCAACGCAGGGGATTCAGAATGGTCAGCGGGATTGTCCGAAAGGGTTACCGCTGGCCCGGGACATAAAGGGCTAAGGAAGGAACACGGGTGGGTTTTAGTCAGTAAGAATCTGACACTCCCTTCCGCTCCACCCAGATGATATACAGAATACTTTGCCATCATTCACTGACATATCGGATATACATTA
Organism: Oligia latruncula; assembly: GCA_948474745.1. Classification (NCBI taxonomy): domain Eukaryota; kingdom Metazoa; phylum Arthropoda; class Insecta; order Lepidoptera; family Noctuidae; genus Oligia; species Oligia latruncula. Next base: position 12,991,639 of record OX419708.1, read on the forward strand.
AAACCGAGTACATCCCGAGGACAGCCGAAGTTTTCGCTTAAAAAAAAAGTACTAATCCAGGTTTCAGGCTGCTACAGATGACGGACTACTATTTAGTTCAATTCGCTGACACGCTCGCAAGGGTAGCGCTAGTGTACCTAGATTCAAATAAATCAACAGAGTTTTTAGAATGCCAATCAAGAAACTCACAGCGGATTCAGATTCGAAGTAAAAAATGAGGTCTTAAAGAATCACACTGTAGTGGCTAATGACAATTGCTTCGTGAAAATCACTGATTCAACCGCTAAAAGTCGACCTTGGGAAATTTCTAGGCTAAGGACTAACACATGTTTGCATTGTTACCTATTATAAGCATAGATTAACAATGTAAATGAACTATAAGTGATTGGCATTTACTGAAGTGTTTTACAACCACGTTTCAAGATAGCATACATGACTTATATAATAGTTCGCACACGCCATTCGCCGTACGATACCCGAACCTTCTTTTAATTACAAAACATCTTTCTGCGATTTTTGATCAAGACTAATTAATATAGTAATAATTCTCACCGTGAAAACATAGGGGAATTGAGCTTGAAGTGAACTGCCATTCCACGCACCCTAATTTCGTAAAAAAACTAATAATTTTTTTCTCGTTAAGCTTATTCGTGGAATAAAATGGACGTCTGACAGATTTTGTATGGAAGAACTGTCAAAAATTCAAAATTATTCCTCGGATAAAATTATCTGGTAAAATTTATATCCGAGGAATCATTTTGGAAGTTGCAAAAATCAGCCCTTACAGAATAGACCGGCTGATTAATTAACCTTAACCGACTTTACAAAGGTGAAGTGCTGTTTCATTATATGTATGTGCATTCGATAAGATATAGCGGACTTAAAAGATTACTATTACCTTTAAATACATTGTTAGATTACGCTTACTGAATTATTTATTGCAAAAGCGCTGTTTTAATTTCTAATTACGATCTTTTGATTAGATATGTGTTATCTAATTGTACGCAATATTTTATTAAAAGCGTATTATTCGAGACCTAGGTCGACACGTGGTGGTGAAAATCTGAATCACTATATCCAGATATTATTCTTGAAAATAATTAATTTGATTCAAGAGCACTGTATTTCTACATTTTTCAGACAATATGCTGCAAGTCGTAGGGCCTATTTCTACACGATACATAACAGAATATTCCATTCTATAATTATGTACTTAACAGTCCGATCTACTTCGCCATCGCTTTGCACGATGATCGCCCTGGATGGATGAAATGGCGGCAGGTCACGGGAATAATCTACCACTTAGGCATTCCCCCTAAATAAAAGGAAGATTTATAAAACAATGGTTAGACCTGCAGCTGTATGGATCAGAATGTTGGGCCATAAAAGGGATGGATGAAAGGCAATTGCATGTAGCTGAGATGAGATAGAATAAGGAGTATAAAACAGAAGTCTGAAAGCGACACCGGTGACTGAAAAGTTGTGTGGAAATCGGTTGTAAGGGATGTCATGCGGAGAAGTGGGAAAAATGTCGTGAGGAGAGTTTTGGGTATGGATGTCGATGGCTATAAGAGTAGGGAAGGGACCAAAGAAACGATGGATGGAATGTGGGAATGATGATATGGTTAGAAAGGAGGTGACTACCGAGATGACGACTAATAGAGAAGTATGGAAGAAAAAGTCATGTTGCGCCGACCCTAAATAAATTGCGATGAGGGCAGGAGAATGACTAATGACATAACCACAAACTTCTTTATACTGTGACATAACAGAAGATAAAAGTCATGTCCACACCGATTTTAAATTATCATCAAACAAATCAGTTGATTTGATTCGATTAATGCTGTAAAGTAATTAGGTAGTTGTAATTTACTATAGTATATCGCGATGTTTGCCAGGCCAGCTGAGGTTCCGACTCACTGGAACCTCAGCTGGCCTGGCAAACATCGCAAGATACAAGACTCAGCCCACTATCGACCTCCGGTCTCCGGGGGGGAGTGATGTAGCGGTATCTACAACGCCACATGAGAACAACGCGTCATACTGGCGTCACACAAATCCTGCATCGCGCAAGCAGAGTTTACCGCGCAATTAACATAAATACAACGGCCCGACATTAATCATCGGGCAGTTGCCCGCCAGACACAACACCCGTCCAGATTCTCCCTTTTCTATGGAGGTTGAGTGAACTTTACACCCTGTTCCTCATACCTCTATAGATAAATGAATCATTAGCTAAAACACTAATCACGCCGCAGTAGTATCTACGTACGGAAGACAATTTTGCTTTTCTTTTCTGGCATTTTGAACTTCTACGATTAAAAAGGCTCGCTAAATACCTATCTACTGTAAAAAGTATAAAATTAATGTAGATTTCTCGCCGGCTGATCAACCCTTCACGTAGTGACCGGCTGGGTCGTTCTTTGGCCAAAGAATTAGCATTGCCATTCAACGTGGCAATGCTGCCAGTCTTCTGGGCACGTTTCCGGATGACAGCGATGCGGACGAGTACTTCGACGCCTAAATATCCTTTTGTTTTTGTATTTATTTATATAGTTAGTCTTTTAATTTAGCACCTACTGTAAACAGTTAGTTAAGAGATTATGAAAATAATTGATATGTAGATACTTGTGGATGCCATGTAAACTACTGGTACCTATTCAGCTGCATCCGGTTAGACTGAAAGCCGACCCAACATAGTTGGGAAAAGGCTAGGCAGATGATGTGCCAATTTGCAGTGCTCTGATTTCATTATTCTAATAATTAAACCCGAAATTCTAATTTTATAAATTACCTGAAATATGTTTTTCATTCGACAATGGAGGTTAAGTACCTCAATTATCGTCAACGATTTTCAATTACAATTTAATAATTGTTGGAAAAATATATAAGATATACTCAGATACAGTTAAAAATCCTTCTAAATACAGATGAGTGTGTTACTACCTAATTCCCTTGTGATTGTGCGTAAGAATTTAACCTGAACCTATTAGTTATTCTGTGTCTGAACAGGGGTTTGATTACACTTTTATCAGATACTTTTCAATAAATGTATTTTTCAGGAAAACTACGTAAGTACATACCTACCAACATATTCAATTCTGCTTGACAACCGAATCGGATACCTAATCAACCATGTGTTAACGTGCAAAACGTCAATTATACGATCGTTTACTGATAACTCTAGAAAATTACGCATTTTCGATATGATACCTACCTTGGTATAACACTGATACCAGCATACGATACGATCTTATCTTGACATCTATTAATTTTGATTCACGATAATGGTCAATGAAACATACGATGTTTGTGTACCTACTTACATAGGTACATGTTACGACGCCATGTTGCGAGCAAAATCCTTGTAGTTAAAGGACCAGCGGGGTAGTTGAGTAGCAATGACTTTTTGACAGTTCAGCAACATTCATTGCGTTATTTACGATGTTGAGCTGACCCATATTCCGAACATATGAAGCAATAGATTAGCAATATCCTTCAAAATTATTCAGATTGTGATTTATGTGCTGGTTCAGGTTTTAAAACGTGACATGGCCAAAGTAAATTAGAATTTTAAGATATGTTGCGTTGAGCTCAAATAAATTGGGATAAGGACAGGAGAATAATGATTCTTATTGAAATAAGTCGGTAATTTATGTCTGTAAAGTTGATCCAATCTACTGACAAGTACTTACTTCAAACATCATCATCATAATCAGCCTATAATGTTCCCACTGCTGGGAGGCCTGTGCTGCGTGCACTGGGCCTCCTCTCTGTGAGAGGGGGTGGGCCGTAATCCACCACGCGGGCCCAGTGCGGGTTGGTGGATGTCACAAGTCTTGAATTTTTGGTTCTAGGACAGCATGCCGGTTTCCTCACGATGTTTTCCTTCACCGTTTTGAGTACAGTGGTGATGAAATAATTTACACAAAGTAAAGCGCCTGACCGACGAATTCGCCGTTGGATGCGAGAAGCACAGAACCGTTTGAAGTGGAAGTGTGCTTGGGGGAGGCCTATGTCCAGCAGTGGACGTTTTTCGGCTGAAATGATGATAATGATGAAGCGCCTGACTGCGTTCGAACGTACGACCTACAAACTCGTAAGTCGCGCCCCTTACTACTGTGCCACCACTGCTCTCTACTCACTCCTCACTCACTTCAGACAAAAGACATATATTCTGCGTTCGCAATATATTTGCCAAAAATGTAACCAAATATGAATTAATTGAAAAATAACTTCAATTCCTACACAATAAAGTTCAGTTTACGCTACAACTTCAAACATTTTTATAACATTTTCAATAGTGCTAGTCACTCTGAAATCAACTAAATTGTCATTGAAATAAAGTTGATAATTGTTTAAGTTGAAATAGGGTGAAAAACTGCACTATCTATACGTACGTAGCAAGTAACTTAGCAACATGATTCACACACCAAATAGGAAAACACAACAAACCAAGCAAGACCAACATGACTTCAGCTCAACAATTCTCAATACTGACAAAATTGTGCTAACGTGCTAACGTGTCGCAAGTAAACACCACCATTTAAAGGTCGTTTCTATGTACATATTTTTTCCGTCATAAATTGTTATTGACGACAGAATGTTCCCCTTTTAGCATGTGTACCGAACTACAGATTACAATGGGTACTTCACAAATATTGACACTGACACAAGAACTATTGAGCGATCAATCTTCATTATCTCAGCTGTTGTAAGATTATCTTCTTGTACAATCAACAAATAACGGAAAACAATAGGGTATTTGAAAATCGTCACTACTTATAGTCCATTATTAATACAGAAGAAAGGTTTTTCTTTGTGTTTACTAGATTGTAAAGACAAAATCATCCACTTCAGCGGGACTTTCAGACGATAGCTCAGCCAATAATGTTATCGAGTGGCTTAAGGCCATAGCACACATATCAACTCGGAAAGGGCTCGTCACCGTATCGCCTTTCGCCTCGCCGTCAAACAGGCGTCAACCTAACGTAAGCACGTAACCAAAGCGGATCAGCAGCTCCGATACGACGACTCGGCGACGGCTGGCTCGCCGACCGCTGGTTGATGGTGTAGCAGGCAGGCCGCGGGAGTGGTGAGAGGGGCAAGGGTGGACGAAGAGACATAAACTCGGACACGGAGAGACGTAAGCGCGGGGACGACGAGCCGTAAGCGCGGGAACTGCAAGTTGACCACGTACCGCACCGCGGTTCGTGAGCTTGTCCCGAGGCGAGGCGATTACGTTACGATTCCGATTAGTGTGCGTTACAATAGGAAGTTTCTTCAATAAAATACCAATGATTTCAACTTTATGATTTCAATTTGTAAAGCCTTGGACAGGTACCTACACGGTACTTGCATGGGTAGGTTTTCATTATTCACCACATACAGGGTTATTTTAAATTGATTGTATCGTTAACGATGGGTAGCTAGCCAATTCAAAATAACCGTGTATTATAATTATAAAATAAATGCCTCAGATATTATTTAAATAACCGCTTCGATGATGGTAACTGTAAGGTCCTTTTTTTATTAAATTCAGTGTAAAATCGATGTCGCAGCCAACTGGTTTAATTAGCCGATTAGTTAACCGCCGGCGGCGGCCCTTAACTAACGGCCTGAATAATATTCAGTTAAAGTTTAGGTCGGAACTGCGGTGCTATTATGTAAAAATCTCACCGTGAAAACTTAAGTGAACTGAGCGTGGAGTGAGCTGTCAATAGCGTCATTTCCCATCAAAAACAAACTCACATCACCTCAGTTTTCACGGTGAGATTTTTACAGAATCGACCGACTGTAGAGGCAGTGGTGGCCAAGTGGTAATGGCCGCGACTTACGAGTTGTAGGTCGTAGGTTCGAATTCGAACCCAGACAGGCGCTTTACTTTGTGTAAATTGTTTCATCACCACTGCTTCCAAAACGGTGAAGGAAAACATCGTGAGGAAACCGGCATGTCCTAGAACCAAAAATTCGAAGACATGTGACATCTACCAACCCGCACTGGGCCCGCGTGGTAGATTACGGCCCACTCCCTCTCACAGAGAGGAGGCCTGTGTCCCAGCAGTGGAAACATTATAGGCTGATTATGTATGTATGTATGACCGACTGTAACCAATCACGCGCGAGCTGTATTGGTCGCAGTAACTAAGCCAGGGCACTCCGACCAAATGGGTTAGGTTGGTTAGAACTATGATCAACCACGTGCGAGCCGATAGAGCGAAGCGAGACGAGCACTACTTCCAAAGGCCAAAACGGCTAATTTAACCAGTCAGCTGCGTAAGATATATCAATTAGAGACAAGACAGCTATTAGGTTTAGGTATGCCATTGAAAGTCATAATGACGATCATAAAATAGCACTGCGATAACTCGATAAGACTGATTACTGAGATTAGCAAAGAGAACAGGTAATGAGCCGGAAATGTGACATAATAACGGTTTAATATGGTGCAGCTGGTTGAGTTGCCGAAAATCGAGTTACATAGCGTGCAATAGGGGAGGCCTATGTCCAGCAGTGGACTACTATAGGCTGATGATGATGATGTAGATCTAAAGGAACAACGCCACGTGCTTTATTATATGGAACTGTACGTTCTTAGATACTAATTAATGTGATTGCCTCGGAAAGCACGTTAAGCCGTTGGTCCCGGTTCAATCAAAGATGTTTGACAGTCGGGACGGGTAGACAGAAGCCCGAAAGTCTAACAACTAGTCTTACCAAGGGGCATCGTGTTGAGCCACAGACACATTACTGTGTCGTGTTGTGTCGTGACTCGGGATACACCAATCAAACGAATCTGTTCAGTACTACGCCAAATTACAACGAGTTTTGATTGGCTAACACTGCGTCAGAAGGCGTCACGACACGACACGACACAGTAGTATGAATCCAGCTTTACGCAGTAAGTGGGTAGTGAAGGTCAGATAGAAAGAGGAGTCGCTCCATATTACTGGTATTCAGCTGCAACCGGTTCTGCTAGGACATACAACAACATAGTTGGGAAAAGGCAGGCAGATGATGATGATGATTATGGATACTAGGCAAGAGAGAATAGTTTTCGTGATAGATATCTGGATCCTCTTGAGATTATTATTACGCTTGGTAAACAGATTTGAGCATGCAGTTTAGTTAGAAGAATGAGGCTGTCCATCATCATCATCATTTCAGCCAAAAGACGTCCACTGCTGGACATAGGCCTCCCCCAAGCACTTCCACTTCGACCGGTTCTGTGCTTCTCGCATCCAACGGGTTCCTGCGGCCTTCACAAGGTCGTCGGTCCACCTTGTGGGAGGCTGTCCATATTTAGATATATTTATGGTTTTTTAAACATGAAATACAGGGTTATTGGTAAAACATTAACGACCTCTTAAGAGGTCATTGTACTCATCATTATGAACAACTTTTACTATGGGACCAAACCTGAAATCGCGAAAAAAATCTGCTGCTTCCTACATTTATTTTTAACCGACTTCAAAAAAGGAGGAGGTTTTTGTATATCTCGTCAAAATGTAGGGAACAGCTGATTTTTTTTTCGCGATTTCGGGTTTGGTGGTTAAATATTAGTAAACAACCGCTGTATTTGATAGATATTATTCAAGATATAATAAGTGTGGCACTATTGATTTAAAATTAATTAAGTATCAATTAAAGTTCTATAGTAGCGCGAGCTAAGCATGTCATTAGGCGATTATAAAGACCATAATGATTCATTTTTCAAAACTACCCTTTAAAAATGGGTGTTGGTAGAATATGAAAGTTTTCATCGTCCACAAGTAATGGTTCCCTAAAGGTAATAAATACGAATGTAATCCTTATCCTTTCATTTATAATCTAAGGTTTTAATCCTTATTTTTCCAAACTAACCTGCTTCCAAAACGGAGACCCTTTCTTCTCAGTCCCCGCTATCTCACTTTTCTGTAATTCACCCATATTGTTACTATCTAATTAAAAGTTCACCTACTTCGCAAACTTTTTAAAATATTCTGCATTTCATTGTGCACACGTTCACTCTACTACACGACCGATAGACAAAGGTGTTCGTACATTCGTTATCAACAAATCGAAGCAATATTACAAAGGAGATTAGATACTTAAAATCTCATTGTGTTACAGTGATGATTAATTTATTAGAAACGATTCTGTCGAGTTCTGAACAAGCACTGACGGGCTCAGATCTATACATCTATCTTAATATTAAAAAGCTGAAGAGTTTGTTTGAACGCGCTAATCTCAGGAACTGCTGGTTCGAATTGAAAAATTATTTTTGTGTTGGATAGTCCATTTATCGAGGAAGGCTATATAACATCACGCTACGACCCTTAGGAGCCGCGCAGCGTGTGACACCGCGGGGAACAGCTAGTGTATTATAAAATTCAAAGTCCTCACCATAGATATATGAAAGATTTACATTTCTATGGTCCTGACTGACTGATATATCAACGCACAGCCTAAACCGCTGGTCCTAGAGACATGAAATTTGAAAGGTGTGAAAAGTAGGTATCCACTATAAGAAAGGGTTTTTCGAAATTCCACCCCTAAAAGGGTGAATGGGGGGAGGGTGAAATTTCACGCGGACGACGTCGCGGGCAGAAGCTAGTTCTGTATAAATCTCCCCGTGAAAACTTAGGTGAAGTGAGCTTGAAGTGAGTTGTCATTCCACCTGCGGGGTAATTGCGTACCACACACAAAGAAAAAAGCGCGGGAAACTGCTAACTTGGCAGACGCGTCCTTTTTGACCTTTATTTTCTTAGAACTAAAGAACACAAATCGTGCAAAACAAAAGAAGAAATATTGAGCAAAAAAGGAAAAAAAAATCGCGTTTGTTGTATGGGAGCCCCCCTTAAATATTTATTTTATTTTGTTTTTTGTATTTGTTGTTATAGCAGCAGCAGAAATACATAATTTGTGAAAATTTCAACTGTCTAGCTATCGCAGTTCTTGAGATACAGCCTGGTGACAAACAGACGGACGGACAGACAGCGAAGTCTTAGTAATAGGGTCCCGTTTTTACCCTTTGGGTACGGAACCCTAAAAAAGACATAAAATGACAGTTGCTCGCAATAGGCTATTTGACAATGTAAAAAATAAGGTCATAATTTTACTACAAAACAATGTATTATTTATAAAAAAAATCCCGAAAAACTTCATCTTTTTAAATCTGGCGCCACGTAATCGAAAACAGTCTGGATTGGCTGAACTTAAGATGACGTCATGATTTAGTAAATTTCTGTCTATCGTTGACAGAACAGATGACTTTTGTCTAGTATCTCGACCGTTTCAACGTTTGTGTACGTGAATCGTGACGTCACGACGCCATATTGTTAAAGATAGCGTTTTGGCGGCTTATTTAAACAGTACATTTTTATTTACTATTTTTTAAAAGAAATACATTATGCAATTTGAAGTAATAGGTTTTTGTGGGCTCGTTAGACACCATTAAATAATCTGAGATGTTTATCAGAAACCAGTCAAATAGCCTATTACGTTCATTTTGACAGTTCAGTCACCTTCATTGCGTTATTTATCGAATTTTTCAAACCTATGAAGCATAAGTATTAGGAATTTCCTTAGAGACTCTCCAATTGTGATTGATAGTGTTTTACACAATTCTGCTGGTAGATCAGCAGATAGCAGTAATGGCCCAGTATCCAGCTCTCGAAACGGTGAAGGAAAATATCGCGAGGTAACCGGCATGTCCTAGAACCAAAAATTCGATGACATGTGACATCTACCAACCTGTACTGGGCCCGCGTATTAGATTATCGCCTACTCCCTCTCACTGAGAGGAGGCCTGCATCCCAGCAGTGGGCATTGGCAGACTATGCAGGTGCTGGTGCTAGATAGGGATTGACACTATCGACAGGTCAGTACGGTCATTTAAGTTTTCACGGTTTGATTTTTACACAAAAGATCGTTTGGTTAGTAAGTTCTTACTAAATGCTTTGTTTGCTGTCATGTACAGCGAATGACAACGATTCGTCATCGACAGAGCAATGTTTATGATGATATATCTCAGCCATTTTGTAATCCTCCGTTGTTGAATAAGGATTTGTAAGGCTTTTGTTGTAGGAACGTGATCTTGAGGGTTTAGGTATTGTCTTAGTGACTCAAGTGTAGTTTGCATGCAGTCTGATTTGAAAAGGTGGGATTAACAGTTAGTTTTTAAACAACCTGTGAAACAACCTTCGTTTCACAGGTTGTAACTGTACACTGCCTAAATGTGTGCGGCGGCAAAAAAAAATGGTCTTTTCGAGGATCAATTACGATTTGATTTGGTATGGTTCCCATTGTTCCATGTAAACAAAAATAATAAGTCCTGCCCGTCATGACATACGGTGCTGAAACGTGGACACTGACGGACGGGGCTGGTCCACAAATTCAAGGTCGCTCAGCGCGCTATGGAGCCAGCTATGCTCGGAGTCTCTTTGAAGGATAAAATCAGAAATTAAATTATCCGGAATAGAACCAGAGTTACCGACATAGCTTGCAGAATAAGCAAACTGAAGTGGCAGTGGGCTGGCCAAGTCTGTCGAAGGACCGATGGCCGGTGGAGCAGACGAGTCCTGGAGTGGAGACCGAGTATCGGCAAGCGTAGTGTGGGACGCCCCCCAGCTAGATGGACAGACGACCTAAAGAAGGTGGCTGGGGTACACTGGATGCGGAAGGCGGAGGAAAGGGTGCTGTGGCGCAGTCTGGGAGAGGCCTGTGTCCAGCAGTGGACTGCGATAGGCTGAGTTTATACGAGTATACATATCTACGCAATTAGGCAAACAAAGTAATCTATTACGTATTTTATCATATTCAAAATATAATTTTATTACAATGATATATCTTTAATGATTATTTAATATTGACATACATAATTAAATTAATGTAAGTCATACAAATAACTACTACATTTCCCTTTAAATCCGTTTTAGTGAAGATATTATGCACAAAAGCCTACTATCACAAAACGTGCTAGATCGAGAAACATGGCTAATTCCATTATCATTTTTACGTTTTTCAATTACCTATCTAAGCGTAAAGTACCTAAGTTTTATGTCCTTTAGCGGACCATTAGTTGGCTAATCTCGTTATCATGTTTCTTTAAGAAAGCCTGGTAATCAGCCAATTGACCGTGGAATATGTTGAACTAGCTGCGCTCCGCGGTTTCACCCACATAAGTTTCGATCCCGTGGGAATATCGGGATAAAAAGTAGCCTATGTGTTAATCCTGGTTATAAACTATCTGTGTGCCAAATTTCATCCAAATCCGTTCAGCCGTTTGTGCGTGAGGAAGAAATAAAAAACATATAAACGCACACACACACAAACTTTCGCCTTTATAATATTAGTGTGATAAGGGGGGATCACAAGCTCATCAGATCACAACTCTATCATATAAAGATAAAATATGTTTTTTATTTCCTTTATTTCATGTGTTAAACGCTTTTTTCAGCCAAATAGGTAATACTAGCTTCTGCCCGCGACATCGTCCGCGTGAAATTGTTTGTTCCCCCGACCCACCCCGTCGTATCGCATCGCATCGGCCGCCGACGACGCCCGCAAAACAGACACCCTCACAAAACAGAAATAGTCGACAGCTGCACGTCATGAGTGTGGCAAGATGAAGAAGGCTTCCACTCAGCATAATGCTGTGCTATAGGACCCGCAGCACAGCGCTGGTTTTCAGTGTTTATCTAGGTGTCTGATGCCGTTAGTTTAAATACATATTTCAATCTATAATATACTAATCTATATATTACTAATAATAAAGCTGAAGAGTTTGTTTGTTTGAACGCGATAATCTCTGGAACTACCGGTCAGATTTGAAAAAATCTTTTTGCATTTGATAGCCCTATTCTTGAGGAAGGCTATAGGTGAAGTGAGCGTGGAGTGAGCTGTCAATAGCGTCATTTCCCATCAAAAACAAACTCACATCACCTCAGTTTTCACGGTGAGATTTTTACAGAATCGACCGACTGTAGAGGCAGTGGTGGCCAAGTGGTAATGGCCGTGACTTACGAGTTGTAGGTCGTAGGTTCGAACTTCGAACCCAGACAGGCGCTTTACTTTGTGTAAATTGTTTCATCACCACTGCTCCCAAAACGGTGAAGGAAAACATCGTGAGGAAACCGGCATGTCCTAGAACCAAAAATTCGAAGACATGTGACATCTACCAACCCGCACTGGGCCCGCGTGGTAGATTACGGCCCACTCCCTCTCACAGAGAGGAGGCCTGTGTCCCAGCAGTGGGAACATTATAGGCTGATTATGTATGTAGGTATGTATGACCGACTGTAACCAATCACGCGCGAGCCGTATTGGTCGCAGTAACTAAGCCAGGGCACTCCGACCAAATGGGTTAGGTTGGTTAGAACTATGATCAACCACGTGCGAGCCGATAGAGCGAAGCGAGACGAGCACTACTTCCAAAGGCCAAAACGGCTAATTTAACCAGTCAGCTGCGTAAGATATATCAATTAGAGACAAGACAGCTATTAGGTTTAGGTATGCCATTGAAAGTAATAATGACGATCATAAAATAGCACTGCGATAACTCGATAAGACTGATTACTGAGATTAGCAAAGAGAACAGGTAATGAGCCGGAAATGTGACATAATAACGGTTTAATATGGTGCAGCTGGTTGAGTTGCCGAAAATCGAGTTACATAGCGTGCAATAGGGGAGGCCTATGTCCAGCAGTGGACTGCTATAGGCTGATGATGATGATGTAGATCTAAAGGAACAACGCCACGTGCTTTATTATATGGAACTGTACGTTCAAACTTAGATACTAATTCATGTGATTGCCTCGGAAAGCACGTTAAGAGCCTATACTACCTCAAATGGCTTAGCATGATCCTCCGTTATGTCGAAAATACTGCAGCATTAATTTTGAAATAAATATATGCTAAAGTTGAGGATTAATGTAAGGTCTTATGTTAGACGAAAACACGATTCCATAAAATTTTCTCGATAGAAAAAAATTCCAAAGTTACCTCCAAACCGAACAATAAACCGCTGGTATTCAAAAAATACTTCAAATTAGATCATGAAACTTTGCATACTAACTGAACTAACTATAAAGCAGGTCTTATGTTAGTTAGTTTTTTTGAATTACCTTTATTTTCACCGTAAAAAGCAAATACCTAAACTATTGGCGCAGTCGTCACGGGTAGTCAGAAGCCCGAAAGTCTAACAACTAGTCTTACCAAGGAGCATCGTGTTACGCAGTAACTGGGTAATGAAGGTCAGATAGGGAGTCGTTCCATATAAAATACTGGTATTCAGCTGGAAGCCGACCTCAACATAGTTGGGAAGAGGCAGGCAGATGATTATGGATTACTGGGCAAGAGAGAATAATTATTGTGATAGATATCTGGATCCTCTTGAGATTATTACGCTTGGTAAACAGATTTCAGCATGCAGTTTAGTTAGAAGAATGAGGCTGTCCATATTTACAGGTTTTTTAAACATAACGTAGACAGGGTTATTGGTAAAACATTACCAACCTCTTAAGAGGTCATTGTACTCATCATTATGAACAACTTTTACTATGGGACCAAACTAGAAATCGCGAAAAAAAAATCAGCTGTTCCTACATTTTGACGAGTTATACGAACATAAATGTAGGGAACAGCTGATTTTTTTTTTCGCGATTTCAGGTTTATGCCCTGAAGAGATAGGCAGAGATATGCCTGCTGAAGTACAGTGGGTTCTTTGTGGCATTCAAATGTAAAAATATTAGTAAAACCGTATTCAAGTTATAATAAGTGTGGCACTATTGACTTAAAATTAATTAAGTATCAATTATTGAAGTTCCGCGAGCTAAGCATGTCATTAGGCAATTATAAACACCATAATGATTCATTTTCCAAAACTACCCTTTAAAGTTGGGTGTTGGTAGTTCGTTGAGGAAACTATGAAATCCGCGCGGACGAAGTCACGGGCGCAGTGCTTGTTAAATTATAAATGTTGATGAATATGAAAGTTTTCATCGTCCACAAGTAATGGTTCCCTAAAGGTAATACGTACGAATGTAATCCTTATCTTTTCATTTACGTATAACTAATAAGGTTTTAATCCTTATTTTTTCACTAATATATTACTTAACACTAACCTGCTTCCAAAACGGAGACCCTTTCTTCTCAGTCCCCGCTATCTCACTTTTCTGTAATTCACCCATATTGTTACTCTCTAATTAAAAGTTCACCTACTTCGCAAACTTTTTAAAATATTCTGCATTTCATTGTGCACACGTTCACTCTACTACACGACCGATGGACAAAGGTGTTCGTACATTCGTTATCAACAAATCGAAGCAATATTACAAAGGAGATTAGATACTCTCATTGTGTTAAAGTGATGATTAATTTATTAGAAACGATTCTGTCGAGTTCTGAACAAGCACTGACGGGCTCAGATCTATACATCTATCTTAATATTAAAAAGCTGAAGAGTTTGTTTGAACTCGCTAATCTCAGGAACTGCTGGTTCGAATTGAAAAATTATTTTTGTGTTGGATAGTCCATTTATCGAGGAAGGCTATATAACATCACGCTACGACCCTTAGGAGCCGCGCAGCGTGTGACACCGCGGGGAACAGCTAGTGTATTATAAAATTCAAAGTCCTCACCATAGATATATGAAAGATTTACATTTCTATGGTCCTGACTGACTGATATATCAACGCACAGCCTAAACCGCTGGTCCTAAAGACATGAAATTTGAAAGGTGTGAAAAGTAGGTATCCTCTAAGAAAGGGTTTTTCGAAATTCCACCCCTAAGAGGGTGAATGGGGGCAGAATAAAATTTCACGCGAATGAAGTCGCGGGCAGAAGCTAGTTTTGTATAAATCTCCCCGTGAAAACTTAGGTGAGCTTGAAGTGAGTTGTCATTCCACCTGGCGGGGTAATTGCGTACCACACACAAAGAACAGAAAAAGCGCGGGAAACTTATAACTTGGCAGACGCGTCCTTTTGACCTTTATTTTCTTTGAAGTAGTGTTAGTAAGTTCTTACTAAATGCTTTGTTTGCTGTCATGTACAGCGAATGACAACGATTCGTCATCGACAGAGCAATGTTTATGATGATATATCTCAGCCATTTTGTAATCCTCCGTTGTTGAATAAGGCTTTTGTTGTAGGAACGTGATCTTGAGGGTTTATTGTCTTAATGACTCAAGTGTAGTTTGCATGCAGTCTGATTTGAAAAGATGGGATGGAACAGTTAGTTTTTAAACAACCTGTGAAACAACCTTCGTTTCACAGGTTGTTTAAAAACTAACTGTACACTGCCTAAATGTGTGCGGCGGCAAAAAAAAATGGTCTTTTCGAGGATCAATTACGATTTGATTTGGTATGGTTCCCATTGTTCCATGTAAACCAAAATAATAAGTCCTGCCCGTCATGACATACGGTGCTGAAACGTGGACACTGACGGACGGTCGGGCTGGTCCACAAATTCAAGGTCGCTCAGCGCGCTATGGAGCGAGCTATGCTCGGAGTCTCTTTGAAGGATAAAATCAGGAATTAAATTATCCGGAAAAGAACCAGAGTTACCGACATAGCTTGCAGAATAAGCAAACTGAAGTGGCAGTGGGCTGGCCAAGTCTGTCAAAGGACCGATGGCCGGTGGAGCAGACGAGTCCTGGAGTGGAGACCGCGTATCGGCAAGCGTAGTGTGGGACGCCCACCAGGTAGATGGACAGACGACCTAAAGAAGGTGGCTGGGGTACACTGGATGCGGAAGGCGGAGGAAAGGGTGCTGTGGCGCAGTCTGGGAGAGGCCTGTGTCCAGCAGTGGACTGCGATAGGCTGAGTTGATACGAGTATACATATCTACGCAATTAGGCAAACAAAGTAATCTATTACGTATTTTATCATATTCAAAATATAATTTTATTACAATGATATATCTACTTAATGATTATTTAATATTGACATACATAATGAAATTAATGTTAGTCATACAAATAACTACTACATTTCCCTTTAAATCCGTTTTAGTGAAGATATTATGCACAAAAGCCTACTATCACAAAACGTGCTAGATCGAGAAACATGGCTAATTCCATTATCATTTTTACGTTTTTCAATTACCTACCTAAGCGTTAAAGTACCTAAGTTTTATGTCCTTTAGCGGACCATTAGTTGGCTAATCTCGTTATCATGTTTCTTTAAGAAAGCCTGGTAATCAGCCAATGGGCATTGTTCATATTTTTTTAAATGTTGTAATTGAAAAACCATTTCGAGGAATAGCGTTACTGATCATTACGGACTAATTAATTACGAAAAATATTCATATTTTATTGATATTTTTGATAAAATACGATTGACCTTGTTTGCCCTTTGGTTTGGCTGTACAGTTTTGTATCGTTACCTCGTTATCGTTAAAAAGTAAGAGGCAAGTATTGTCTACAATCTGTCAAGTGTCAAATTATATTTATTATATTATTATTTTTGCTCCCCTTATTTCAGCTACGCTATGATGGCTGCTAGTAGAAATATACTCTAATATCATAACGGTTTCAACTTTAGGCAGGTTTCGCGAGTCAGCTTTAACAAAAGTATCGCTCATTGTGGTCATTTGTGGTTCAGGAAAACGAACAATAAAATTATGTCGCCGCGTGCGTTATTATTCTATTTCTAAGTCGCCGCGTAGATTGTTCTAGTGACGACAGAGAGTAGTATATTCCTTGGACGACACTTACTCATAAAAAAACCATTTGTAAACAAATACGATAAGTAATAGGATAGAATTCGAATTCGATTATATAAGACAGTATTTGAGTATTCAGTATTGACACTTTGACAGATGTGATATGGATGACGTTGTGTTGACAGATTTAAATTTTTAATTATGTACTAGTGAAGCAACGGCACTTAATCTATTTAAGCCAAAGATGACGTCACCTACCTTAAAAACTTAAAATAATTAAATATTTTTTTTTAAAATAACTATTGAGCCAATCATCAAAATATTCAAATTAGTTTCTCAAAATGCTCTAAATTTTCAAAAAATAAAATAAAATCTAATGGTTAGAATTTTTGGACAATCCCCATTGACCGTGGAATATGATGAACTAGCTGCGCCCCGCAGTTTCACCCGCATAAGTTTCGATCCCGTGGGAATATCGGGATAAAAATAGCCTATGTGTTAATCCTGGTTATAAACTATCTGTGTGCCAAATTTCATCCAAATCCGTTCAGCCGTTTGTGCGTGAGGAAGAAATAAAAAACATATAAACGCACACACACACAAACTTTCGCCTTTATAATATTAGTGTGATTAGGGGGATCACAAGCTCATCAGATCACAACTCTATCATATAAAGATAAAATATGTTTTTTATTTCCTTTATTTCATGTGTTAAACGCTTTTTTCAGCCAAATAGGTAATACTAGCTTCTGCCCGCGACATCGTCCGCGTGAAATTTTTTGTTCCCCCGACCCACCCCGTCGTATCGCATCGCATCGGCCGCCGACGACGCCCGCAAAACAGACACCCTCACAAAACAGAAATAGTCGGCAGCTGCACGTCATGACTGTGGCAAGATGAAGAAGGCTTCCACTCAGCATAATGCTGTGCTATAGGACCCACAGCACAGTGCTGGTTTTCAGTGTTTATCTAGGTGTCGGATGCCGTTAGTTTAAATATTTCAATCTATAATATCCTATACTAATATTATAAAGCTGCAGAGTTTGTTTGTTTGTTTGAACGCGCTAATCTCTGGAACTACTGGTCCGATTTGAATGATTCTTTTAGTGTTGGGTAGTCCATTTATCGAGGAAGGCTATAGGCTACTTAAGATCTCGCTAGGACCGTTAGGAGCCGAGCAAAAAGAAAAAAGACAGAAATAACACAGTAATGGGCAGGCGATGCGATGCGACGGGGCGGGTCGGGGGAACAAGAAATTTCGAATTCGCGGGGAGAAGTCGCGGGCAGAAGCTAGTCATTAATATTTGGGCAAGATTATGCGTAAGGCGTCGTCGTCCGGATCGTGATGCCGAAGCCAAATCGGTTGTTCTACGATATCAATGATACTGCAGTAAAAGAGGATGACTACCTACACGACTATTTATTGGCTTGTTTTTAGGCCTGGCCGTGATAAAATGATAATCAAATGTAATTCGTGACACGTCATCGGTGTCGTTATCGTTAGGAAAGGCTAAAGTCTACCATCAGACAGTTACTAAGGTTTTATCTGGAGGTAGCAAATCACAACTGAAATTAGGAGTTATAGATAGGATAATGAGGGGCTTGTGGCTAAGTAGTAACAGCCACACTGCTCGATCGATCAGGTTAAGCTACGCCTGCCGCGGTTGGTCCCTGGATGGGTGACCATCTTCACATACCAAGACCACTCCGTGGGTCCTCGTTGGTTCCGGCTGTCATTCATGGATCTTTGACAGTCGTTACGGGTCGTCAGAAGCCCGAAAGTCTGACAACCAGTCTTACCAAGGGGTATCGTGTATATACGTGTCAGATAGGCAGTCGCTCCATGTGAAATACTGGTATTCAGCTGCATCCAGTTAGACTGGAAGCCGACCCTAACATAGTGACGTCGTTGGGGCAGATGAGTTATATTATAATAGCCTAAAAATTAGAGGTGCAAATGGCCTAGTATACCTAATCTATCCATACTAATATTATCACCTTACCTTTTATTACCTTTATTATTGTCTGTTACCTCTTCACGCTTAAACCGCTAAACTGATTTAGATGAAATTTGGTATAGAGATAGTTTGAGTCCCGGGAAAGGACATAGGATAGTTTTTATCCCGATATTCCCACGGGATCGACACTTATGCGGGTGAATCCGCATATTATTATAATGATGTCAAGAAGACATTCTCTCGACCGCACTGTAAGATCCCCTAGGCTAGCCGTCAGAAATCTCCATAGTTCTTCGGCTACTTACTACAAATCTCAGCAGTTACTAGAACTAAGTTTACGAAAATAGTTGTCTCATCGCGTACAGTCATAATTATTATGATGTCAGATTTTACTGTAGCCATATTTTATTTCGTGGACCAGACCTATGAACAGCGCCATCTAGTAGATTCATAATGAGACTGAAAGAAAAGAAAACGCGTCAACCCAGCGAGCGCGCAGCGTAGCCTACTGCTACGAGCTTTCCAATACTTCGTAATTTCGTAGCACAGACTGCTTGGAGGCACGTAGACTAGAGGCTACGCAGCTACGGCCCGCGACAGTGACAAAATATGCCGTTTGACCAAAAGCGCGGTCACTGTTCGGACTGCCTGAAAAAGAAAGAGAAGCGCGATGACACAACCCTGGAAGAAGCAATTATCTATTTACAAAAAATCTATTGTTTGGACTAAAAAATTAAAACACTAGTGCTTTAGTATGTTGCCAAAAATCAGAATGATTGAATGTATATATGGTTTTTACCGACTTCAAAAAAAGGAGGTTATCAATTCGATACGTATATAAGTAATATTATTGGAATTGCATTATATTCACATATGACAATCTACTAAGGCTTCCAAACAAATATACAAAATTTCATAGACGTTATATGTATGTATGTATGTATGTATGTATGTATGTTTGTCCACGCATTTCTCAGCAACTATTAATCGGATCGTGACCATTTTTTTTGTATTAGCTTACATTTACTTCAACTTAGGGAACAGTGTAAGTTTCATCAAAATCGGTTCAGTAATTTTCAAGATATGGACTAATACGTGTAAGTGTGACGGCCTGGCGTATTGATACGAGCTACGGGTGTAGTGTCAAAGGGAAAACATCTCAAAACCTTGGTCAAATTCTAGTGCAAAACACTAAATATTACGAAATAAAAAGTAATTTAAAAAAATTAAACCGACTTCAAAAAGAAATCAACTCAAAATTATGAAATAATTTTAATTTCGGAAGTCGGTGGCAAAAAACTAAAAGACAGATCCCAAGACACCGACTTCCGAAATTAAAATTATTTCATAATTTTGAGTTGATTTCTTTTTGAAGTCGGTTTAATTTTTTTAAATTACTTTTTTTATTGTAAAAAGAAAGTTTTTAGAGGCATTTTCATGATTTTTTTCTATCGTATCAAATTAATTGTACTTATTATGTTTTCAACACACTATCTAACTACTTAGAATGTATCCTGAAGAATATTCTTATAGTTTATTTATTTTATCCAGCCTTAACATAACATTTCATGGCGTTTTATTGCCTTTAGCATTAAGCCAGGCGCTCGTGTGCTCACGTCTACATAATCTAATAATCTGAGTTCTACCGTAGTTTTATTTTATAAAGAATGTGGTTAATATTAAATTAGGGTATTATCTTTGTCCTAACTATAGTTATTACTTAGTTTATTTTTATCAGTATAGGTTATACTTACGAGTTGTATGTAGGTCGCGGGCCACTGGGCCCGCGTGGTGTATTATGGCCCATTTCCTCTCACAGAGAGGAGGGCTGAGTCCGAGCAGTGGGAACATGCATTCAATGTGTAGCCACAAAACATATTACACTACACATTGATACAGTAATATGAAACACAAATTGTAGACAACCAAATGAATTCTTGTCGATGTACCGCAGTAGCGAAGGGTAAATTTTTGTAAAAGGTAAGTCGGAATAGATATCTTAAATATAATTATATTATTTGTCTATATAGAATACTGACTGTGCCATTTTTCAAAGGGAAGCCGATATGCATCGAGTTGTATGGAAGTATGGTACCTTCGCCACTGATGTACAGTCAACAAAAGAGATAAGTATACAGGATCGTCGGATGTAGTTGAAGTTTAGTAAGAAACCGATAGATGTTCACGAATAAATTTTAATTTTATTAATAGAAAACAAACAGCTCATTTATCGAATTAAATTTCAATCGACGACATCCATCGGTTTCTCACTAAACTTCAACTATATCCGACGGTCCTGCATACTCATCTCTTTTGTTGACTGTACCTACATGTCGTAATCCTGCTTTTTGATGCTGACATAACATCACGCTACGACCCTTAGGAGCCGCGCAGCGTGTGACACCGCGGGGAACAGCTAGTTTGAAATAAATGATTTGACTTTGACTTTGTTCACATTGAAAATTGGCACAAGAAAGAGAGGATGCTGGTTACCTGCACCCTAATTGCGTAACACATTATCAGTCGGAATCTGAATCATTTTGAATCAAATTGCTAATCCATTGCTTCATAAGTCGAAAAAATTGTCTGCTCAACACGTAAATGACGCAATGAATGTTGTTGAACTGTCAAAATGAAACTGTTACGCAATTGTCCCGCTGCGCTGTCCTCCCGCCATAACTTTCATGATTCAGCGTCTATTTTCACGCAGCGGACTAGCCAGCTCCATAATATTATAATGAGAAGCGTCACTGTTATTTTGGAATTTATAGTTTTACGTAGGTGTGGCTGACGTATTCGCCTTGACTGACGGTATTCGAGATAATTTTAGGTTTCTTCCAGTGTTTATTTAGAGCTGCAATTATGTTGTTGACATTCGTGTAGAATTTTGTAAGTTTCCTATTTTTGTCTGTATCTATTTCTATATATACGGGCGCAACGCAACGCGACGGTGCGACGACGCTAATTTGGTAGAACTATTTCTATAAAGTTTTCATAAAAAATGTTCTCTACTAAAGTTGCGTCGCGCTTCGTGCCGGGGAAGACTTAATGTATTCCTAACATGAGATATTTTGAAGTAGATTTTCTGTCTTTCTTTTTCATAATTGTCCTAGTTTCTCCTCATATTTAATTCGTTACGTGTTGTAACTGATCTCTTCTTTTTAGTTGTCCTTTCTCGTTCAATTCGTGTTGTAATTAAGGAAGTGCCGAGGTAGGCAGAAATACAAGTCTTTGGTAAAAATCACTTTTATTAAATCTACCCCGTAGCACTTCATTGGTCTAAAGATTGAAAACAAAGTGTGTGTAGTTTGTGTTTATATAGGTACCTAGGTGTGTAAATAAGGTGCAGAAAGATATTTCTAATATGAAATAAAACATGAAATTCTTAGTAAACGTTTTTATTTACAAACTTATCTCGATGACGTAATCAAATTCTTAAAATAATTCAACAGAGGATCATGTGCTGCCAAATAAATAATCAGTCTTACAAAATAATATCACAATCAGGATTCAGGTGATTGGAACTTCTTTGGCTTAATCTGCTTCCTCCACGGTTGGGCCGCTGGGCTTACCTCCGGGCATACCACCGGGCATTCCCTCGGGGTTGCCGCCGGCTGCGCCCGCGCCGTGCATCTTGCTCATGACAGGCGAGCACACGCGCTGCACGTCCTTCAGCTTGTGCTCGTACTCCTCCTGCTCCGCCAAGCCGTTGTTGTCGAGCCACTTGAGCGCGTCGTCGCACGCGTCCTTCGCGGTGCTCTTTTCCTGCTCCGTGAGCTTGTCTCCGGCGTCTTCCAGCGCCTGCTTCACGCTGAACGCGTACGCTTCGAGCTGGTTCCTCGACACTACGCGCTGCCTCTGCTTCTCGTCGTCGTCTTTGTATTTCTCCGCCTCGGCGAGCATGCGCTCGATCTCAGCCTGCGACAGGCGTCCCTTGTCGTTCTTGATGACGATGTTCTTGCTTCGGCCGGTGCTGTTCTCTTTGGCCGATACGTTGAGGATGCCGTTCGCGTCCAGGTCGAAGGTGACGTCGATCTTAGGGACGCCGCGCGGCGCGGGCGGGATGCCGGTCAAGTCGAACGTGCCCAACAAGTTGTTGTCCTTCGTCATCGCTCGCTCGCCCTCGTACACTTGGATGGTAACCGCCGACTGGTTGTCCGAGTACGTGGTGAACGTCTGCGACTGCTTGCACGGGATCTTAGAGTTGCGCTCGACGATCTTCGTCATCACGCCGCCGGCGGTCTCGATACCGAGGGACAGAGGGGCCACGTCCACGAGTAACACATCCTGGATCTTCGAGTGTTGCTCGCCGCTCAGGATAGCTGCCTGGACGGCCGCGCCGTACGCCACGGCTTCGTCGGGGTTGATGGACAGGTTGAGCTGCTTGCCGCAGAAGAAATTCTGCAGCAGACTCTGCACCTTCGGGATCCTGGTGGACCCTCCGACGAGGACGACGTCGTGGATCTGGCTCTTGTCCATCTTAGCATCTTTGAGCGCCTTCTCCACGGGCTCGAGTGTGCCTCTGAACAGGTCTACGTTCAGCTCTTCGAAGCGCGCGCGGGACACGCGAGTGTAGAAGTCGATTCCCTCGTAGAGCGCGTCGATCTCGATGGTGGCTTCACTGCTGGACGACAGCGTGCGCTTAGCGCGCTCAGCGGCTGTGCGCAGGCGGCGCAGTGCGCGAGGATTCATGCGCATGTCCTTCTTGTACTTGCGCATGAACTCATCTGCGAGGTGGTTCACTAGTCGGTTGTCAAAGTCCTCACCTCCGAGATGCGTGTCGCCCGCCGTCGCCCTCACCTCGAACAATGAGCCCTCGTCGATGGTGAGGATGGACACGTCGAAGGTTCCGCCGCCGAGGTCGAAGATGAGGACGTTCCTCTCGCCCTTGAGGTTCTTGTCGAGGCCGTACGCGAGCGCAGCGGCTGTAGGCTCGTTGATGATCCTGAGCACGTTGAGCCCGGCGATGGCTCCCGCGTCCTTGGTGGCCTGGCGCTGAGAGTCGTTGAAGTAGGCCGGCACTGTGATGACCGCGTCGCGTACTGTTGTTCCGAGGTACGCTTCCGCCGTCTCCCTCATCTTCGTCAGCACCATGCTGCTGACCTCCTCGGGCGCGAAACGTTTCGCTTCGCCCTTGAATTCTACTTGGATCTTCGGTTTGCCGCTGTCGCTGACCACCTTGAAGGGCCAGTGTTTCATGTCCTGCTGAATCTTGGGATCGTCGAACTTCCTTCCGATGAGTCGTTTGGCGTCGAACACTGTGTTGCTGGGGTTAAGGGCGACCTGGTTCTTGGCTGCGTCTCCGATGAGGCGCTCCGTGTCCGTGAAGGCCACATAGGATGGCGTTGTGCGGTTACCCTGGTCGTTGGCGATGATCTCCACGTTCCCGTGCTGCCACACGCCGACGCACGAGTATGTCGTACCAAGATCTATTCCTACAGCTGGCATCTTGTTTTGTTCTTGTAGTACTTTTCACAATAAACTTGTTGTACAGTAATAACGTGTAACGTTGAATATAACTTGCGAGTCTAGTAAACTTCTCCGGTTTGCACCGAACACTTCGTCTGCTTTGTATCACGTTTCAAATGATTCTGAGTTCGCGCCGAGCGGGCGACTCTTATATAGTGAAATAATTAGGTTCGAGAGATTTCTACTCTTCACTCGACGTCACTGGATGCGGCCAATAAGAAGACAGAATCCAAGGAAACATCTGTAGGTTCAACGCGGTTCAACCAATCAGACCGCTTGCTGGAAAGAGACAACAGAACATCTTCTGTCTCAATAGGGTTGTCAGTGTAGAAATTTACCCTGAAACGTAGCACATTATGAAAATAAATTAAAATGTTGTAACATTTGTTTATTCATTTAGGTATTTATAACATTCTTGTATACTGTGATTAATAATATCTATTAAACATATGAAGCGTTGATTGATTCAAAATCATTTGTTTAATTTAATTAGCTGTAAAAAATGGTAATGAATTCATGTTCAAACATTGACAGTTACTAAAGTGCAATCCATATTAATTTCAAGTAATGCATTATTTTTTCTTTTTTTAAATAGGTCTGGATTTTGGCGATTTTACTTTACAGGCTGGCAATTCAGTCAGGTCAGGAATATTCTAGAGCATTCTAGACGTCACGCACTCGTATTCCTGACCTTCTCGACTTCCCGCACCCGATCACCTGTGAAAGAGACAGCAACAGTATAATGGCGTCAGATATTATTGGGTATTGTAAATACAAAATTAAATTATGTATTGTTTAAAACTTTTAGCTGCTGTCTGCTGAATGGTTTTGTTATTTCCTACTAACTTACAAGATGTATGGGATATTTTAGTAGATTACACATAAGTAGGTACAGGTTGCTCAGTTATTTTCCTGTTTTAAAATAAAATTACGGTCTGTTCTAAAATTATCTAAAGAAAATTTTAAGAAACCCTATCTATCTAAATATATAAAACTCAAAGGTGACTGACTGACATAGTGATCTATCAACGCACAGCCCAAACCACTGGAGGCTGAAAGGACATAATTCATTTTGGACCAAAAATTGAACGATAAAAATGTGTAAGGTTACGGTGTTACATTATTTTAAAATACAATAAAAATGTTATTATGATATTATTTTCATACATTTGATCATGTATATTTAATTATTCATACTGTATTAGTTATGTCCTTTTGATGTGCAATATGAATTCTGAACGTATTTTCATCACTGGTCCACACGCTGCTACTTCTTCAGATGCGCATATAATCATACATAGAAGAGGTTTTGATACATAGATAAATGCGCTCTACGTGTTTTGAATTCAATTTAATTTTGTATTTTTAACCCCCGACGCAAAAACGACGGGGTGTTATAAGTTTGACGTGTCTGTGGGGGTGTGTGTGTGTGTGTGTCTGTCTGTGGCATCGTAGCTCCCGAACGGATGAACCGATTTTGATTTAGTTTTTTTTGTTTGAAAGGTGTATTAGTCGGGAGTGTTCTTAGCTATGTTTGATGAAAATCGGTCCAAGATGGCCGCCGCTACAAAATGGCGGATAACATATTTTTTCACAATTCCCTCAATATGGGTATCAAATGAAAGGGCTTCAATAGTAGAATACTGTACACTATAACAATTTCAAATCCAAGATGGCCGCCACAACAAAGGGGCGAATTAATTTTTTTTTTCTCAACTCCCTCAATATGGATATCAAATGAAAGGGCTTGACTAGTAGAATACTATACACTATTAAAAATTTCAAATCCAAGATGGCCGCCACCACAAAATGGCGAATTACATTTTTTTTTAACAACTCCTTCAATATAGGTATCAAATGCAAGGGCTTGACAAGTAGAATAATGTACACTATATTGAAAGGGAATGAGGAATATTAACTACCTAACGAAATAAAAACTAAAAACTTAAAAAATATAATAAAACAAAAAATCTGTTTAGTCTTAAAAATTATTCTTCAACTATAAATTAATCAATATTTTTTGACGTATAAAAAACCTGATTAAACACCAAATTATCAGAATCTTAAAACGGAAGAAAATAAAAGAAATGAAATACAAAAATTAAGGAGTCCCTACAAAAAGCATGAAATAAAAAATTAAATTAAAAATTTAAAAAACCCCCGACAAAAATAAAATTAAGGAATCCCTACAAAAAGCATGAAATAAAAAATAAATTTAAAAAAATCTTATGAAAGTCGGGGGACCTCAAAATAGAAGGTTTTCCACAGAACGGTCCCCCGACTTCCATAAGATTTTTTTAAATTTATTTTTTATTTCATGCTTTTTGTAGGGATTCCTTAATTTTATTTTTGTCGGGGGTTTTTTAAATTTTTAATTTAATTTTTTATGTAAGAATTTTTTGTGGATGATAAAAGCATGTTTATTTTTTTTTAAACTAAGTTTTTTACATAATAACTAAGAAACTTATAATATTTCGTTTGGAAAAGTGAGCTGCTGTCCGCTTTTAAGTTTATCGAAAGCTGCAGTCATTTATATATGTCGCAGGGAAATGAGGTTATCAGGGATTTCACGAAATCCCTAGGGATATCACGAAATCCCGGTAGATGTCGAATATTCTTGTTTATTACGTCTTCTTACTAAAACTATCTAGTGATATGACAAAATACTAATATTAAGTCAGAGATATGTCATTTCACTAAACTAAATGTAGTGAAATAAAGAATTCTGTTGATAAATAAAGTAATAAAACAAAATTACAAATTAGCTGGTGCATTTTTATTAGAAAATAAAGTTTTAATCAACTAAACAATAAGCTGACAATGATATCAGGTATTATACCATTTTCTATTACGCGGATTCGTTCATTAGGTACAAAAAAATAAATTTATGAAGTATTAATAAAAAAAATATAGACTTCTAAAAGTATGCGAGGCTCAACAATTAAGACGACGACTAACTCCTGATGGAAAATCTTCTTATTTATTTAAACAAGGGGGGGGGGTATTTCTGGCACCTTGAATTACACAAAACATTTAGCTTCTTGCAAATACATCTTTTGGTTTTGCACTGGACCTTTGATTTTTCACAATTACATTTTTTAAAGCCTTGTCCTCCAAATGTAGAAATTATTCCATAATAATATTGATGCCTGTTACGTGATTTATTCTAAATTGGCGCCGATTTATATTCTTCAACTAATTTAATTACATTTTCAATCCTTTCTGCAGTCCACAACGGTTTATCTCTCTCTCTTTTTCCTTCCGAAATTTTTTGTATCTCCCGATCAAAGTCTTCTTTACAAACGAACTCTTTTTTCTGCTCTGAACGTGTTTCTCTACTTGTGAAATGCATGGCTCGTTTTTTATTCGGCTGATGTATCCGCTTTTCTGACATTTTACTAGATTTAGTTTAGTGAAACGACATATCACTGACGATAAATTGGTGTTTTGTCATATCACTAGATAGTTTTAGTAAGAAGACGTAATAAACAAGAATATTCGACATCTACCGGGATTTCGTGATATCTCTAGGGATTTCGTGAAATCCCTGATATCCTCATTTCCCTGCGACATATAACGGGTAACTAATTATAAATATAGGTGGGTAGGTAATTGGTTCTTATATCGCACACCTAGATCTAAAGAGAGCTAACTCTAAAATCTCAATTTTTGAGGTATGCATACCATCGAATTCCCTAACTCACTACCTAGCGACCAACAAAACAGATTTAAAAATAGTTCCATTACTCAACTTAAAAAGTATTGATCAATACAGCAAACTCCTGCAGTGATGGACATAGTACCCACTTAATCAGTTTTTCAACTTTCCTGAAAAAAGTGTTTTTTTGAGTTAATCGCTGTTTACGATATCAAGGTCACACACAACGTTACGCCTTTAGTTAGCGACGAAGGGCTAGGCAGAAAACATGACAGAGATACCTATGCGGATGTAGCATTCAAAGGAACGCTTTGTCGATTAAATAATTCGCAATTCTCCTTTACTTATATTAATTTTCTAGCTAACTTTATATTCTTTTTACCTTTCTCAAAGCTTTCTTCTATTTTAAAATACCTACCTGCCACAAAGTGCCACATAATTATTTTGGCCTCGTCTCAAATAACATATTTTGCCACATTTTTAATCATTGCCAATTTTTTAAATTGAGGTAAGTAGGTAACTAAATAAAATAGCAGAGAAACATGTTCGGAAAATGTAATTATGTAGGTATTTGAGTTAGGGCACAGAATAAATAGTACAAGTTTAGGGTACCTACCAAAATATTTTTGAGTCAAGTACAGATCACATCAAGCTACCCGAAACTGTAACATTTTTGCAAAATATTTGGGTAAACGTCTTCTAAAACTATTCCAAATTTCATGTTGATAGCATTAGTGGTTCTTGAGATATCCAGCTGTGAGAGACAGACAGACATACTGACTGAGTCTCACCTTAGGGGTTCCGTTTTACCATTTTGGTACGGAACCCTAAAAAAACAAAACAAAAGAGCAGCAAAGTTGATAGGTAATTAATATGGTCGAGAATTCTTTGAAATATGAATAGGTACGACGTTTCTGGTAATAAAAAATCGTTTTGTAACATGGGAAGTTTTGACCGTAATCTATTTGTATTATTATTTATTACTTGAACATCTGCCAGTGGCGAAGGTTCCATATAACTCGATTCCTACCGGATTCCCTTTGAAAATAAAGATATCTAGGTACTCCGGCTTACCTCTTACAAAAATTAACCCTTCGCTACTGACATCTGCTCACCCTTGTTGCCTCAAAAATACACGAGGGTGACCGATATCCGTGAGGGTGACACACAAAGAAACAGACCGTTGCGTTTGTCCAGAATTTTCTACAACTTGCGAGTGAAATAGCAATAGCAAAAGTGCAATACAAGTGCAATTTTATAATTGCATTACACTCTGTCCACTACGTTATTAGTTTTTTGACAGCAGCCTTAGAACAGTTAGAACGTAAATATTCCAGATTATAAATATAAAACTGCCTTATCTTATTGAATTATCTTATTTATGACTTCTTACACACATTATAATACACCGTACGTGTGTTAGTTTTTACAAAAAAATATATAATATTGTTATTATTATAGTTACATTCTATCTTAGAAGTACTAAGACAACATCCTATAATTAATATATTTTTATTTTTTTTACAAGGTGGTCCGACGACCTTGTGAAGGCCGCTGGAACCCGTTGGTAGCGAGAAGCACGTCGAATTGGAGGTGCTTGGGGGAGGCCTGTGTCGATCAGTGGACGTCTTTCGGCTGAAATTATGATGATGATCCTTTAACTTGTGCCCATATTAGTTTAATATAATATTACTATATTGGCAGTGGTATGGACGCATGGTGGCAGTCAGAACTGTGGGGCCATGTTCTGCCATTTCGTCGACCACGTATCTCGATTTTGTTTTTATGTATGTACGTAGATAAGTGTCTATAGGTACCTACTTCAGTAGTGTACCTAAAGGTTTTAATAAATTGAGTAAATAGCTATCAATTATTATCATAAATGCACCAATATATAAAAAAAAAATTAAACGCTTTAGTTTAGAAGAGAAAAATGGTTGGTAATTAATAAGATAAGTATGTAGCAATGATTTCAAAAGTAAGGATACGCCCGTCTGAACATTTTACACAGAAGTTCTTCGTTCGAAGTTCGAAGTTCGCGCGCACCACTGTCAACCGAGTCGCGTTGGCCCTAAAACCGTCATTTTAGGGCCAGCGCGTTGGTGCTATTTAGTCGCGCCGTTAGCCCGGTCCTTACGCTAGTAACATATATGTCAATGGTATGTAGTGAGATTGGCAGCAGTTACGTAAGCTACCCATGCCACGCGATCGATAATTAGTTGTTCTTTAAATACTTACCTAACAAAGATCTGCTGTTGAATTCTGATGCTGAAATACTTACAAAAATAAGTCATAGTTACATTCAGCTGTTTCATGCTTGTAAACAAACCAAAATACGTCTATCAATGTAATTAATTTATCAATAGTCACAATGATAATACCCTTGAGGGACGTCCTCCATATAGGGATGTGAAAAAAAAAACGATTATAGAAAAAATCGATTAATAATCGATTTTTTTTCGAAAAAAAATCGATTTTTATAATCGATTTTAATATTACAAAAAATCGATTAATAAAAAATCGATTTCTTATTCACTGCCGATTTTTTTCACCTAGAAGTTAGAACGGCCGCAACACAGCTTTTTAGCGTGAAGCCGCAAAGTACCGCAAAGTGTACCACTAACTAATAAATGAATGACGCTAAAGGGCGCTACACACGGCTAAGATACTTTAATATTTTATCTTTGTAATCCTTTTGTAATTCGCGAAATTCAAATTTTCTTAGGGTTTTTGCAATTTGCAGGTCAGTGTCAGGATGTATCTTGATTAAAATATGATTCACGACAATAACAGGTACATATTTAGATAATTATAATCTTTAATACATCTTTCTAAGTTAGATTTCTACCATTAAAACTTTTTCATATGAGATTGGTGGTTGGTGGCAGAAATCAAACGTAAACGTAATGTCTAATCTAATGTAATTTGAATTTCGGGCGAAAGGAGAAATTTAAAAAAATCCTTTTTTGTGTGAAATTATTAACTTGTTGTGTAATTAATGTTTATTATTATTAATAAAACTGAGTGCTGTGATAGATAGTTATTATCGATATTTCAGGCGTTTAATTTAAACAATCAAAAAAAAAAAAAAAATCGATTATTTTAATAAAATCGATTATTTTTATTAAAAAAATCGATTATTTTATATTCGATTTTATTACTAGGCAAAATAATCGATTAATTAATAATCGATTTTTTATGTATACTGTCACATCCCTACCTCCATAATACTAACGCTATCTCTTTCACACGTATGCGAAAGCCGTATAGGCGCATCGTCTCTTTCAAGAATGCCCTGGAAATTTCTCCGTTGTTGTTGCCAACTTACAAAAATAAATCTCCCTACAAACCATTAAGTTTAAACTAAACAATTTTATTGTAAAATAAGAACAAAGATACTTTTTCTTTGAAGTGTGATAATTTATTTTTGTTGACAACAAAATAAACCGTATGTAGTGATAAAAAGTGAAATGTAAAAAAAAAAGAATAAGGAAAAAGATTATAATGTGTTAGGTTATCAATTTGTCATCATAATAACTTAATTTTAAAATTTAAATGTATGTAACAAATGCTCGACCCCTTCAACAAGAACTGGTCCTTAACAGCTTTGAACAGAGAGAAGTGGAAAGAGAGTAGGGAGGCCGTTGCCCTGCATTGGGACATCACAGGCTAATAATAATAAATGTTAACAAAATTAATGTCTTAAGTTTACGTTGACTAAATATTTGGGTACAGAAATCACAGAAAATAAAACTGTTTAATCAATTTCACTTTTAACTAACAGCATTAAAAAAAATCGTTATTCCCCCAGATTCAGGGAAAATTTCTACAGTGACAACCCTTTTGAGACAGAAAATGTCTTGCTATCTCTTTCCAACTAGCGCTCTGATTGGTCGAACCGCGCTGCCGCTCTAGATAATTCCTTCGATTCTGTTCTCTGATTGGCTGTATCTAGTAACATCGAGTAAGGACTAGAAATCTCTCGAACCTCATTTGTTCACTATATAAGAGGCGCCCGCTCGGCGCGAACTCAGAATTATTTGAAACGCGATACAAAGCAGACGAAGTGTTCGGTGCAAACCGGAGAAGTTTTCTAGACTCGCAAGTTATATTCAACGTTACACGTTACTTTACTACTGTATAACAAGTTTATTGTGAAAAGTACTGCAAGAACAAGACAAGATGCCAGCTGTAGGAATAGATCTTGGTACGACATACTCGTGCGTCGGTGTGTGGCAGCACGGGAACGTGGAGATCATCGCCAACGACCAGGGCAACCGCACAACACCATCCTATGTGGCCTTCACGGACACGGAGCGCCTCATCGGAGACGCAGCCAAGAACCAGGTCGCCCTTAACCCCAGCAACACAGTGTTCGACGCCAAACGACTCATCGGAAGGAAGTTCGACGATCCCAAGATTCAGCAGGACATGAAACACTGGCCCTTCAAGGTGGTCAGCGACTGCGGCAAACCGAAGATCCAAGTAGAATTCAAGGGCGAAGCGAAACGTTTCGCGCCCGAGGAGATCAGCAGCATGGTGCTGACGAAGATGAAGGAGACGGCGGAAGCGTACCTCGGAACAACAGTACGCGACGCGGTCATCACAGTGCCGGCCTACTTCAACGACTCTCAGCGCCAGGCCACCAAGGACGCCGGAGCCATCGCCGGGCTCAACGTGCTCAGGATCATCAACGAGCCTACAGCCGCTGCGCTCGCGTATGGCCTCGATAAGAACCTCAAGGGCGAAAGGAACGTCCTCATCTTCGACCTCGGCGGCGGAACCTTCGACGTGTCCATCCTCACCATCGACGAGGGCTCGTTGTTCGAGGTGAGAGCGACGGCGGGTGACACGCATCTCGGAGGTGAGGACTTTGACAACCGACTAGTGAACCACCTCGCAGACGAGTTCATGCGCAAGTACAAGAAGGACATGCGCATGAATCCTCGCGCACTGCGCCGTCTGCGCACAGCCGCTGAGCGCGCTAAGCGCACGCTGTCGTCCAGCACTGAAGCCACCATCGAGATCGACGCGCTCTACGAGGGAATCGACTTCTACACTCGCGTCTCCCGCGCGCGCTTCGAAGAGCTGAACGCAGACCTGTTCAGAGGCACCCTCGAGCCCGTGGAGAAGGCGCTCAAAGATGCCAAGATGGACAAGAGCCAGATCCACGACGTCGTCCTCGTCGGAGGCTCCACCAGGATCCCGAAGGTGCAGAGTCTGCTGCAGAACTACTTCTGCGGCAAAAAACTCAATCTGTCCATCAACCCTGATGAAGCCGTGGCGTACGGCGCGGCCGTCCAGGCAGCTATCCTGAGCGGCGAGCAACACTCCAAGATCCAAGATGTGTTGCTCGTGGACGTGGCCCCTCTGTCCCTCGGCATCGAGACCGCTGGCGGCGTGATGACGAAGATCATCGAGCGCAACTGTAAGATCCCGTGCAAGCAGTCGCAGACGTTCACCACGTACTCGGACAACCAGCCGGCGGTCACCATCCAAGTGTACGAGGGCGAGCGAGCGATGACGAAGGACAACAACTTGTTGGGCACGTTCGACTTGACGGGCATCCCGCCCGCACCGCGCGGCGTCCCTAAGATCGACGTCACCTTCGACCTAGACGCGAATGGCATCCTCAACGTGTCGGCCAAAGAGAACAGCACCGGCCGAAGCAAGAACATCGTCATCAAGAACGACAAGGGACGCCTGTCGCAGGCTGAGATCGAGCGCATGCTCGCTGAGGCGGAGAAATACAAAGACGAGGACGAGAAGCAGAGGCAGCGCGTAGCGTCGAGGAACCAGCTCGAAGCGTACGTGTTCAGCGTGAAGCAGGCGCTGGACGACGCCGGAGATAAGCTCACGGAGCAGGACAAGAGCACCGCGAGAGACGCGTGCGACGACGCGCTCAAGTGGCTCGACAACAACAACTTGGCGGAGCAGGAGGAGTACGAGCACAAGCTGAAGGACGTGCAGCGCGTGTGCTCGCCTGTCATGAGCAAGATGCACGGCGCGGGCGCGGCCGCCGGCAACCCCGGGGGAATGCCCGGTAGTATGCCTGGTGGAATGCCCGGAGGAATGCCAGGTGGTATGCCCGGAGGAATGCCAGGAGGAATGCCCGGTGGCTTCGGAGGAATGCCCGGTGGTTTTGGAGGCATGCCAGGAGGTATGCCTGGTGGTATGCCTGGTGGTATGCCTGGCGCTTACGGAAGTTACCAACAAAACAGAGGACCTACAGTGGAAGAAGTAGATTAAGTGAAAAGTGTTAAAATACCTACTTTTAATTACCTACCTACCTGAATGAATACTATATTATTTTAAAAAGACTGATTAATTTATATTGGGAACTTTAGCATAATTCAACAGAGGAAATGTTTGTCATAATATGTAACTTATATTAAGTTGTAAATAATAAATAAAATAATTTTATTTTTATTCCTGTGTATTATTTCTCAGGTGAAATATCCCTGAAATACCTACATGTAACCAAAGAGAATATATAGTTATATCGTCGTTGCATGTAACACAACACACAGTATAGTATACATACACTATCGTTACACATCATGGACGTAAATATACAGGGTTATTTTGTAAAACACCAGCAACCTCTTAAGAGGTCATTGTACTCATCATTATGAACAACTTTTACTATGGGACCAAACCTGAAATCGCGAAAAAGAAATCAGCTGTTCCCTACATTTATGTTCGTATTTAACTCGTCAAAATGTAGGGAAAAGCTGATTTTTTTTTCGCGATTTCAGGTTTGGTCCCATAGTAAAAGTTGTTCATAATGATGAGTACAATGACCTCTTAAGAGGTTGCTGGTGTTTTACAAATAACCCTGTATAGAAGTAAGTATATTATTACGTCCATGTTACACATACATGACATTCTACACTCCTTTTGAAGTCGGTAAAATCAAAGGCCTTTGCTCTCAGCAGTGGGACGGTGTAGTTCAAATAAAAAAAATGGTTGCCTGTAAAGTCGGTTTTACGGGCGAAGATTTTACGTGACAACGTCTTTTTCTCGGTAGAATATTTATTGATATGAATATAATTAAATTGCACAATAGGAACAAGGAATTGAATGATAGTTGAGTGGGAGAGAGACGCAAGGCATTCGGCGGGCCTCTCTCTCGTTCGGTGACTCATCGTAACGTTACCGAGCGTTACACTTTTTCATAAGTGACTCCCAGCCGCAACCTAATTTAAGACGTTGTCACGTCAAAAAATAAGTGGGTACAAATAAAGGCGGAAACACATTATTACGAGACCCCATCCCACGCCATCCCACGCTTACTTATTGGCCAAATGAAGAAAATAGCTCAACGAGATGAAAATGTGGCCAATGAGTAAGCGTGGGATGACGTCGGGTGTTACAAGTGTGTTTCTGCCTTTACTGTTCTTGTTAGGGTTATGTATGTTATGAACCAAAATGTTTGGTCCGTCCAATTGTCTATTCGTCACAGCCGTTTTATTTCATAAACTACTAAAGCTATCTATCGACTTGAAAGGAAAAGATAAAGCAAGTTAAATAATTGAAAAAAAAAATTGTTGACATTTTTTAAATGGGGTAAGTAGGTCAAATGATCTAAGAAAGAGCATGATTTGCACATACCCACCGCATAGTTATTCACTTTTAATAAAAAATGTCCGTCCGACAGCCAGTCATTTTCACCGTATCTCCCTATATGGTACCTTTTTTGTAATCAGTGAAATCGATTCCAAACAAGCTTAGTTTTACCGTCGTTGTTTTCAGGTTACTGCTACTTAAAATTCCATGGCGGTACAACACAGCTTTCAGCCATTTTTTAACCGACTTCAAAACAAGAGGTTCTGTATTCGACCCGTATGTATGTTTGTATGTCCGCGATTTTCTCAAAAACTTATAAACCAATTTTGATAATTCATTGATTACTGTGATCTACATACTTTCAGGAAGGTTTTAGTATATAATACATTAGGTAATTATTCTTATGTAAAGTTACATGCATGTACTGCCTCTCCGGCATTTCTATGCGAATTTTGATGATTCTTCTAGTCGGTCAATGCATTGTTTGTGTGGGGTATACAACTAAAAAGTTAATAAAAAACAAGTACGCATGTCTTAGAGCAAGAAAGCTATAGAGCATCGGGTAGCGTGGCCACACACACATGAGACAAAAAACTAACTTAAATAACATTGGCTACTTAAGTAGCTGCCTTGAAAAAACGGGCACGCACTGAGAGACGGAAATAGTATAGCTTTATCCTTTTCTGTTACTCATAATAACTCAATACTTTATCCCTTTCTTGTGGGAATGAAATGGCGCTACCCGCCGTCTATACTTTTCTTTGTCTATGACGCATGTCAACATTGTCAACCAAAGATTTAAATCTTTGCTGGCAACTCTAAAATAGTACTTGCACAGAGTACTTTTTGATAGACTGAAAAATGACAGTCAATAAATGTCAAACTGGCCATACTGCAAAAGTTTAGTATTTTATCTATGGTTTTATTGGTTTTGTTGTTGTCCATGTATCTATGTGATTGGGGTATTTTATTTGTGAGCTTGTTTGTTTTTGTAAAATACTACTGCTTTTTGGACTTTTAAGAAATATGGTAGCTCTGACATCGAAGCCGAAAATGGAAAAAGATTTCGAGCCGGCTGATAGCGCGAACTTGCCCAGAATGGACTGTCTTACGGTGGCTGCCTATTTGGTCACCATGCCCAAACCCGAAAGGAATGCTGCAACTATTGTGTGAGTATCTATTTTAAAAAAGCCGCAATCTTGGATTTTCCTTTAGACCTCACTATTAGTTTCTGCACCATCGAAAACCATGAAAACTATCTCTCTCAAAAAGGTAAAAAAGTCGCTTATGGTACCTAACGCTTTTCAATTTTTACCACTTTAATCGTAATTAAATAATTTAATCCTATTTAGTCTTAATCCTACCGCAAGCCGCGTTAAAGAACTGTGTAATAAAATAAAAGTCAAACATGGTCAGACATCCTCACAGAACAATAACAACATAAGTATTTGTTTTTGTCTTCAGATCTCTCAAAGAATGTTACGGCGATGACGCTATAGGCTACGTACAGCTGAGCCGCAGCGCTGGCTTGTGCACACTGAAGGGAAGAGTTTGCCCGCAGCCTGCAGTCTACGCTGATGTTACACTGACATTGAATGAAAGTGAAGAGAAAGTCCTGCATATTCAGTGCCACGATTGTGAAGCTCTAGACAGTGGGTGCACGCATGGAGCTGCCTTCCTGCTATGGCTTCATAGAAGGAGTGAAGAGCCTTCTTTTCCACACAGAGAGTGCTATTGGAGAATGCCAAAGAAAGCAGAGGTTTAATGCTCACAAACTTGTTTAAAGTCAAAACATTTATTTTCAAGTAGGTAAACCAAGGATACAATAAGAAATGAGATTTATTTTGTAAATTGGTTCAAAGCAAACCACAGATACAGATTAGACCTAGATAATAAGAAGAAGATCTGTATGGAAGCCAAGCATGGCAGTTTTTAAGTACCTACTATGACATCACAAGCACTATTTAGTGATGGGAAAATCAAATTGATTCAAAGACGGATTCATGGTTTCAGTTTGCGTGTTGATGTCCCTGCCAGCCTGTATAGATATCATTTACAGGCTTACAGGTACTTTTATAATATCAAACAGTCAGTCAGTTAATCTGACAATTGAAGCTAGTTTCCTGTTCCAAAGTATAGTTTCCTTTATATGTCATGTCCCATGGGTTAGCATTCTAGTTAATGACCATATTTAGACCCTGTTTCTGTGTTATTGACACATAATTATGTTCTTTTTGCAGGTTGGAAATAAACCGAAATTCATCACAGCCAAACAGCTTTCAAAAGCAAAATGGCAGATACCCAAAGTTAAACGTAACCCAGCTGTCCTGGCTACGTTCTTATCTGAAGCTAAGCAACGCAACCTTGATGGTCCCTTAATTAGGTAAGCACCAACCTGGGCATAACCTTCTATTCTATTCTTTTGAGGTTCTGGCTCCATCTGTAAAGTTCGATGGTTTTGCCAATATCAAGATATGAGAAGATAATGATCGTAAACTGTTGATCAGTGTTTGTAGCGGTGGCATCCATGGATCCCCATGGCTATGCTAAAAAAGGTCAAAACATTTTTTGATTAGTAGATGTAAAACATCACAAAATAAATGTTAGGCATAACCTTGGAAAAAAATGGAATTGTAATAGACAGAATCGATCTATCTATGTTTTATGTTAGGGGTTTGGTTTCCGCACTTAGTCCTTCAGTGGACCATTGTGCGTGGGCCATGGCGGCCGTCGGTGGTTATTCCAACCAGCCCACCTCCCTCCAGAAGCTGATCAAATCTCCTGGTCTGTTAAGAACATCTGTGTACGATCTGGGTGTCTCGAGGGTTGCTGATCTTATCTGGGTGACGCCTGTGCACTCAAAGAGCACATATGCAATGGTTTCATCAGCCTCCATGCAAGCCCTGCACAGGGGACTGTCTGTTATGCCTAATGTGTAAAAATGTTTATTTAGTGAGCAGTGTCCCGTGATGGTCCCCGTCACCAGGCGCAGGCCTTTCCTGTCAGTATAATCTATCTATACTAATAATAAAGCTGAAGAGTTTGTTTGTGTAAATGTGCTAATCTCTGGAACTACCGTAGGATTTCAAAATTTCTTTTCCATTTGATAGCCCAATTCTTGACGAAGGTTATAAGCTATTTAACATCACGCCAGAACCCTTAGGTGCCGAGTAAAAAGGAAGAACACTAAGCGAAAACGAAGTAATAGCGCAAGCGGGCGATGCGATGCGACACGGTGGGTTGAGGTAACAAGAAATTTCACACGGACGAAGTCGCGGGCAGAACCTAGTAAAATATAAATAAGATATTGTTGTAAAAGTTGTAGGTTCTGTAACTCAGGACCCTCCTACCTTAGACACCTTTCTCTATCTAAGATTGTGCATTTTATCAACCAGTGCCTGTAATAATGGTGTTGAGCTAAAAAAGATTGTGTATTTTTTTCAGGTATCTTTCAGTTGAGGAAGTTAATGAAAAATCCAGTACCGCCAGTCAAGCCAGGACCTAATTATGTTCATTCAAAGAAGATCCATTTGAGTTTCACTCCTGAGCAGCATTGTAATTGCCTAACACAATATGAATCACTGAAGGATATTGCTAATCCATCGCATGTTCGAAAAATGTGTCTGCCCAATAACGTTTAAAACGCAATGAATGTTGTTGAACTGTCAAACGCAATTACCCCACTGGAAGCATTCATACTTCCTATACAGAGTTACAGACGCCAGCACATCAAGCTACTACAATATCTCAAATTTATTGAATACATTTTCAACTTTATCGCTGAAGTATAAGGTTCAAAGTTGATTGGGAAAATTTGACAGTTTCGGGTAGGTTGATGTGCTGGCGTCTACAACTCCAAGTATACAACCTCACAAGTTATAAAATCATCATAATTATATGATGAGGATGACATAAGAAGGATCTTTTATGTTAAGCTAAAACTGTAAAACATTTTTTAAATGGAAATAGAAAAACAACAAAAGGTTAAAACTATAAAATAAATTTTTCAATCAATCTGATGCAGTTAATGGCATCACACTTGAGATTGATTGACCTAAAATAACTGCTACAAACTGTTTTAGTCTGCTTAAAAGTGAACTTCTTGTTTGAAACTATTAGCTTATTGCAGTCTGGTTTTTATTGTTCAGTTACATTAGCAGTTATGAGAACTACCTCGTTACATTGTGGATTATTTCTCTCCGAGCATCGAAATATACCTAGTGATAGGTGTGCAGGATCCAGACAAAATGTTTACTTTTAACTGAAAAAAAAAAAGTACTTAATATTTCCTTTCTAAACTTTTCACAATATATTTTAACATACCTACCTAAAAACACTATCTGTCTCTCTCTCTTTTTATATTATTTGCAGTTGTTATAAGCTTATTATTGTATTTCAATAGTTATCACACTGCCCTCTCATATTGGGCATATTTCAAACTGCCCAGGCAATTTTTATAATGTCCTAATAATCACTTGGTCTATGACATACCTATACCATTATGTACTCAATCCATGGTTGCTAACTAGCTTCATTATTTTCTGACTGACCAACATTCTTGACAATTAAAAAGTGCCTATAAATTGTGGTTTAATTGAAATAAATGGTTTGAGTTTGTTGCGCTTGCGCGTCGATGTTCCTGACACTCTGTATTGATAAGTATATGTTTTATTTATGTATGTATTTATTGTTTATATGTAAATGTTACACCACAGACTACCTGCAGTATTGTATATCAAGTCAAGACAATCTTTGGATGGATTAAGGGAGAGCCCTTTTAAAGCATCCAAAGGTTGTCTTTAATTGTGTCACCCTATGTCAAATGTCTACATTGATATCTGTAATTTTTATGTTGTAATAAAGAGTATTTCTAACTAATCTGCATTCGCGATTTAGTTGCCAAAAATGTAAACAACTATGAGTTTAAGGAAAAATAACTTTAAATCCTACACAATAAAGTTCAGTTTATGCTACAACATTTTTAAAATTTTTCATTAAGTAGTGCTAGTCACTCTGAAATGAACTTAATTCCTATTTATATAAGGTTGATATTTGTTTAACTTGAAATAATATTAAATTGAAACAAGTTTCAATAGACTTTAACTGCTTAATATACAACACTTTCACTGCTAAGTACCTACATTTAAAATCATAACACTTACGCCAAGAGAATCTTACAATGCCTAAGGTAAATCCGCAGTTGCAGCCCGCGAAATTTAACTTAAAAAGATGTGATTATAATTCTGTAAATACCTGTTATGGTCGCGAATCATATTTTGATTAGGATAGAAGAGAACCTGATACTGACCTGAAAATTGCAAAAAACGTAAAGATTTGATTTGAACGCGGGGTTACAACTGCGGATTCGCTTTATGGCTACGGAGACGAAGTCGGCGGGCGCGGGACGGCGGCGCGTTTCAATGCATAGATTTTTATGGATCTGGATCCATAAAAATCTCATCGAAGGCAGCAGCGTTCCCGACAGCCGTCCTTGCGTCCTCGCCGTCGCGACGCCCCATACCATCTCCGCCCCGACGACCCTTGCTCGAGTTAGCCCCAGCCCACGCCGCTGAGCCTTCGTCCCTAAATAATTCCGATTCAGCCTGTCCCCTTACTGCCCTCTCCCAGCGACGCCCTATGCCGAGGTCTGTACCCTATAGGAGGTGCCCTTAGCGTGTAGTCGCTTAGTTTTTAAGCCCTGGCTGGAGGCCTTAATTTATTGAGGAAAGCCCGGTTAAAAGCAGACGACAACCCATGGAATAGATAAATTCCGTGCGACAACCTCATAGGTTGAACTGCGAGATACCATTCACAAAAAAAAGGCCGCCCCGCAATCTCTGACTTCGAGACCGAAGCCTAAGTAATTTGTTAAAAATATGTAGGCATATCATGTAAGGTTCTCTGGGCCTCCAGTACCTAATTTATTAATGTAGGTTCCTAAACTAAACCTGCTGAACTAAATAAAACAATACACGTGAGACTAGGCAGTACGGTCCGATGACTTTAGCCTGCCCATAGAGGGCAAATTATAATCAATTTAAAAAAAAAGTACTTCGTGAAATTTTGTGTGACCGCCAGGCCGCCAGACTCAAGTCTCTCACTCTAAAATTCTACTCTTTTTGCATCGGAAAAATTGAGTTGACTTCCACAAAAGCCACTAAACAACAACTAGAGTTGAAGTTGAACGAAGTATACCTACCTACCTGTCAACATGTAAGTATTGTTCAAATTTTACCCTACTGGTCCAGGTGGGCTACCTTATACTTATAAATAATCCTACATACATATGTACTCGTATAAACCTACATTTTGTTAGCCTTTTAAAACAGACTGATTGTCGAGTTTTATAATGATATAGGTTGTGTCGTAAAAATTAAAGAATAGGTACTTATATAATTTATAATTTCTTCTCATTATAACTTCTACTGTCAGGGAAGACGAAGATACAATGCCGAGTGACTGGGTCCCGACGGCGACGGAGGCATTGCCTCCGGCAGACGCGGACATCGGGAGCGGCGGGATGAGCAGGTCGGGCTTGTTGCGCGCTGTCAAATGCATCGCCATATCTACGGATGACAAGCCTGCCAAGAGACAGTGCATTCGGCAGGAGTCGCCGCTAGCAAACACCCCAGCAGCCCAGTGCCCCACGCCAAAACAAAAGGAAAGGGCGTGGATAAAAATTAGTAAAAAACTAAAATAAACAACACCGCGTAATTTTTAGTTGGTTGGTAATTTTATTAGCCTGTACATCTTTCATTCATTCATTCACTACCTCTATATTCTCGTCACCAGCAGTCGTTTAGGTAGGTACTTACCTAATTTGCAAATCAAAAGTTTGATGAAAGTATATTTGTTTAGTTTATTATCACATTATTGGAAGAAATTGATGAAGATAGGCAGGATTAGGAACGCACAATTTTTTGTAGTACCTACCTACCTACTTAAATAAATCAACATTTTGATAATCACTGATTTTATTACGGCGGGGTTGTGACTAAAAATATGGTACCTTTTAGTCTAACCTCCCCAACCCTTAGAAACGCGGTGATGCCGCCACATTGACGA
Organism: Oligia latruncula; assembly: GCA_948474745.1. Classification (NCBI taxonomy): domain Eukaryota; kingdom Metazoa; phylum Arthropoda; class Insecta; order Lepidoptera; family Noctuidae; genus Oligia; species Oligia latruncula. The sequence goes on from OX419708.1 coordinate 13,034,003, forward strand.
CACCGGGACACTATTGATATTTAACACTATTTGGCAGTTTGGCTGCGGGATGTCCTTGGGGGGCGGAGGACGCAGTGGCTGGTCAGGCCTGGCCCGCGGGAGTTGCAGTGCAGGGATTGGCAGTGTAGAACATCGCCACTGACCTCCCACAGACAGGCGACGCTCAATCCTCGCCTTCCGCCACACCAGCACCCGGTGCTCGTCTGCTTGAATTCTTATTCGTCTAAAAATGGAAATTGAAACTGGAGTACTTAATTAAAATTCAAATTTCATTAACGATTGAAACATGGAAACAAAACAAGTACCTAAGTAGTTCGTATAGTTTTTCGATGACACTGCTTGTAATAATAACTTCTAAAAGATACTAAAATGTAAATTATTCATATTGTAAGTAAATTGTCGCGAGTCTCAATCTCAACTTGTTGCTTGTCAAAAACTTTTAAATGTCAAAAAACGTCAAACCTTCATAATCATACAGCCAAGGTGCCGATTCTGTTGTTCACAAACTAAACTAAATTTAAGTTCAGTGTATCTTTTTATTTCTATTTTATTAAAAAAAGGACAAGATGAATTTTAGTTTATAGGCCGCGCGAAACTAGTTGGCCGCACCTTAGGTATGTGAGCGGTGGGACGGAGGGATGAGGGCGCTTTCATAGTAAAAGCACAGTATAAAAACCATATGATCTATAGACTGTGGTAAAAGTACTCTGTGGGCGCTTTGTCATGAACTCATGTCCATGACTCACTCAAGACTCAGTACGTGGGTTGCGTACAATAGGCAACCCCGCCGCCCTCACCCCCGTTCGTTCCCACCCAAGGCGCGGCTAACTAGTTCCGCGCGGACTATATATAGTTCAAATTAATCAGCGCCTGACACTAGGTACTTCATACAAGTTTAGACGTGATTAAAAACTTGCCTACTAAAATTATGTCAAGGCGCCAAATATCAGAATCAGTCTGTCACTGGTTCAAAAGTTATAAGGGTTTATAGGTGGCCGATCTGCGGAGCATCTCCCCAGCTTGGCGACATGTGTATCTCAAAAACCACCTAGCGATTAATTTTTCGCTCAAGTTCAAGCTTTTTTTGTTCAGGCTGGGGAGATTCTACCCAGGTCGGCCACCTAGAAACGCTTATAACTTTTGAACCAGTGACCGACAGATTCTGATATTTGGTGACTGATTCAGACTAATTAGCGACAAAATTTAGGACAAAACAGGATCTTTGCTTGGGCTTGTTCTTGTGTGGTGCCCCTGAGGGAGTCAGTGACAGCACACAATGTAAGTAGGTAACTGCTGAAGTGTAGGATCCTTGATTCGATGCCTTTTAAGGGCAAGGCTGTGTCAGTTCTTTTGGGCTTACATTATACTTCACTACACACTTCAGCCAGCCCTGCAGCAAAGTCTGGAGTTCATTAATACTGTCATATTTTTGTGTAATGTGTGTGTTGAAGTGTTTCAATTACCTAGACCAGATAGTTTATGTGAAAAGGATAATTCTATTAAATAAAACAGAGAAGTAAAATTAGTTATTTTTTATTTACTTATCATTTATTAACAAACTTACATCAAAAATAAATACTAAACATAATTAAACAGAGGATCATGTGCTGGCAAAATAAAACATTCAGTCTTACAAAATAATATCACAATCAGGATTCAGGCGATTAGAACTTGGAACTTCTAGACTTTAATCTACTTCTTCAACTGTTGGCCCGCTGTTCTGATGGTAATCTCCGTAACCGCCGGGCATTCCCCCGGGCATTCCTCCTGGCATTCCGCCGGGCATTCCTCCTGGCATTCCGCCGGGCATTCCTCCGGGCATACCACCGGGCATTCCCCCGGGGCTGCCGCCGGCCGCGCCCGCGCCATGCATCTTGCTCATGACAGGCGAGCACACGCGCTGCACGTCCTTCAGCTTGTGCTCGTACTCCTCCTGCTCCGCCAAGCTGTTGTTGTCGAGCCACTTGAGCGCGCCGTCGCACGCGTCCCTCGCGGTGCTCTTGTCCTGCTCCGTGAGCTTGTCTCCGGCGTCGTCCAGCGCCTGCTTCACGCTGAACACGTACGCTTCGAGCTGGTTCCTCGAAGCTACGCGCTGCCTCTGCTTCTCATCCTCGTCTTTGTATCTCTCTGCCTCGGCGAGCATGCGCTCGATCTCAGCCTGCGACAGGCGTCCCTTGTCGTTCTTGATGACTATGTTTTTGCTTCGGCCGGTGCTGTTCTCTTTGGCCGATACGTTGAGGATGCCGTTCGCGTCCAGATCGAAGGTGACGTCGATCTTAGGGACGCCGCGCGGTGCGGGCGGGATGCCGGTCAAGTCGAACGTGCCCAACAAGTTGTTGTCCTTGGTCATCGCTCGCTCGCCCTCGTACACTTGGATGGTGACTGCCGGCTGGTTGTCCGAGTACGTGGTGAACGTCTGCGACTGCTTGCACGGGATCTTAGAGTTGCGCTCGATGATCTTCGTCATCACGCCGCCGGCGGTCTCAATGCCGAGGGACAGAGGGGCCACGTCCACGAGCAACACATCCTGGATCTTCGAGTGTTGCTCGCCGCTCAGGATAGCTGCCTGGACGGCCGCGCCGTACGCCACGGCTTCGTCGGGGTTGATGGACAGGTTGAGTTGCTTGCCGCAGAAGAAGTTCTGCAGCAGACTCTGCACCTTCGGGATCCTGGTGGAGCCTCCGACGAGGACGACGTCATGAATCTGGCTCTTGTCCATCTTGGCATCTTTGAGCGCCTTCTCCACGGGCTCGAGGGTGCCTCTGAACAGGTCTGCGTTCAGCTCTTCGAAGCGCGCGCGGGACACGCGAGTGTAGAAGTCGATTCCCTCGTAGAGCGCGTCGATCTCGATGGTGGCTTCAGTGCTGGATGACAGCGTGCGCTTAGCTCGCTCAGCGGCTGTGCGCAGACGGCGCAGTGCGCGAGGATTCATGCGCATGTCCTTCTTGTACTTGCGCATGAACTCGTCTGCGAGGTGGTTCACTAGTCGGTTGTCAAAGTCCTCACCTCCGAGATGCGTGTCACCCGCCGTCGCTCTCACCTCGAACAATGAGCCCTCGTCGATGGTGAGGATGGACACGTCGAAGGTTCCGCCGCCGAGGTCGAAGATAAGGACGTTCCTTTCGCCCTTGAGGTTCTTGTCGAGGCCATAAGCGAGCGCGGCGGCTGTGGGCTCGTTGATGATCCTGAGCACGTTGAGCCCGGCGATGGCTCCCGCGTCCTTGGTGGCCTGGCGCTGAGAGTCGTTGAAGTAGGCCGGCACTGTGATGACCGCGTCGCGTACTGTTGTTCCGAGGTACGCTTCCGCCGTCTCCTTCATCTTCGTCAGCACCATGCTGCTGATCTCCTCGGGCGCGAAACGTTTCGCTTCGCCCTTGAATTCTACTTGGATCTTCGGTTTGCCGCAGTCGCTGACCACCTTGAAGGGCCAGTGTTTCATGTCCTGCTGAATCTTGGGATCGTCGAACTTTCTTCCGATGAGTCGCTTGGCGTCGAACACTGTGTTGCTGGGGTTAAGGGCGACCTGGTTCTTGGCTGCGTCTCCGATGAGGCGCTCCGTGTCCGTGAAGGCCACATAGGATGGCGTTGTGCGGTTGCCCTGGTCGTTGGCGATGATCTCCACGTTCCCGTGCTGCCACACGCCGACGCACGAGTATGTCGTACCAAGATCTATTCCTACAGCTGGCATCTTGTCTTGTTCTTGCAGTACTTTTCACAATAAACTTGTTGTACAGTAGTAACGTGTAACGTTGAATATAACTTGCGAGTCTAGTAAACTTCTCCGGTTTGCACTGAACACTTCGTCTGCTTTGTATCGCGTTTCAAATAATTCTGAGTTCGCGCCGAGCGGGCGACTCATATATAGTGAACAAATGAGGTTCGAGAGATTTCTACTCTTCACTCGATGTTACTGGATGCGGCCAATCAGAGGACAGAATCGGATGAAATATCTGGAAGTTCAATGCCGTTCAACCAATCAGAGCGCTTGCGGGAAAGAGACAACAGAACATCTTCCGTCTCATTAGGGTTGTCAGTGTAGAAATTTACCCTGAAACTGGGCAGATTATTAAAATAAATTAAAATGTTGTTACATTTATTTATTCATGTTAGTATTTATATTAAAAATCTTGTATACCGTGATTAATAATATCTATTAAACATATGGAGCGTTGATTGATTCAAAATCATTTATTTAATTAGCCGTAAATGGTAATGAAGCCATATTCAAACATTGACAGATTTTACTAAAGTGCAATCCATTTTAATTTCAAGTTGCCCATGCATTCTTTTTAGGGTTTCGTATAAAAATGATAAAACGGAACCCTTATGGTGAGACTCAGTCTGTCACAGCTGGATATCTGAAGAACTACTGTTCCACTATCGGTCAAGAGATGGTGCTGACATAAAACTGCAATATTCTACACCGCAGTGCACAGTGTTAAAATTCTTTGACGAATATAGGCCTCACCGATGAAAATTTAAAAACAAATGATGGTACGGAACCCTCGGTGCGCGAGTCCGACTCGCTCTTTCCCGGTTTTTTTATATATATATTTTTTTTTTTATATGTCTGGATTTTGGAGATTTTACTTTACAGGCTGGCAATTCAGGCAGGAATATTCTAGAGCATTCCTGACGTCACGCACTCGTGTATTCCCGACCTCCTCGAGTTCCCGCATCCGATCACCTGTGTGTGAAAGAGACAGCAACAGTATAATGGCGTCGGTTATTATTGGGTATAGTAAATACAAAACTAAATTATGTATTGTTTATAACTTATAACTGTCTCTACTGAATGGTTTTGTTAGTTCCTTTCCTGCTAACTTACACGAGTTAAGGGATATTTTCAAAGAGATTTAAGAGTAAATAATTTAATGTCTTTGGATATTTTAGTAGATTACACCATGCATGTTGCCCATAGACATATATATTACTTACTTTTGAAATCATTGATATTGCCTGTTTTAAAATAAAATTACGGAATGTAAACAAACCCTGTTCAAATACATAGGTATCATCAATTCATGGTATCATACGTCATACAAGATGTTTTGATACTAGATAAGTGCGCCTTCACGTGTATTCATGTATTTTTTTATTTTATTTTTTTCGTGAGCGATAAAAAGCATGTTTTTTTTTTAAACTTACTTTTTTACATAATTAACTAAGAAACATATTTCGTTTGGAAAAATGAGCTGCTGTCCGCTTTTAAGTTTATCTAAGACTATTATAACGCGTAACTAACTATGAAGATAGGTAGGTAGGTTCTTATCAAGACACACACACAACGTTACTTAGTTCTCGAAGGGTTAGCCCACGGAATAGAAAAACAGTTTTTTTCTATTCCGTGGGTTAGCCAGACATCATGATCAAAGGAACACTTTGTCGACAATTTTCCTTTACCTACTTATATTAATTTTATAGGTAGCTTTAGCTTTTATAGGTTTTTTTAGCTTTTTACCTTTCTCAAAGACTTTCTTCTATTTTAAAATACCTGCCACAAGTGCCAGATATTTTGGTCAAGTCTCAAATAACATTTTGCCACATTTTTAATCATCACAACCGGATACAGCTGCATACCAGTATTTGACATGGAGCGACTGACTAAATATCTAACCACCACAACCCAGAACAACCGATTCTTAGAAATTATTCTGTAAAATGTGTGATGTACATGAGAGCATATAAATAAATAAATAAATTATAATACGATACCCCTTGGTAAGACTGGTTGTCAGAGTTTCGGATTCGGGCCTACTACCCGTAACGACTGTCAAAGATCCACGAATGACAGCCGAGCCGGGACCAACGGCATAACGTGCTTTCCGAGGCACGGAGATGTAAAGATGGTCACCCATCCACAGACCAACCGCGGCAAGCGTATATCGCTTAACCTGATCGGCTGTTTTTATTTAGCCACAGGCCCCTCCACATTTTTAATCATTGCCAATTTTTTAAATGAGGTAAGTGGGTAATTAAATAAAATAGCAGAGAAACATGTTCGGAAAATAAAAAATACAATAAATTATGTAGGTGTTTGAGTTACGTCACAGAATGTAAACAGTGCATTAATGAAAATCTGTGAAAGTTGATAAATATGGTCGAGAATTCTTTGAAATATGAATATGAAGTTTCTGGTTAAAACAGTTTTATATTATGAGAAGTTTTGGCCGTAGGTAATCTATTTGTATTATTATATTACTTGAACATCTGCTCACCCTTGTTGCTTCAAAAATACACGAGGGTGACACACAAACAAACAGACCGTTGCGTTTGTCCAGAATTTTCTACAACTTGCGAGTAAAATATGCAAAAGTGCAATTTTATACATAATTGCATTACACCATAGATTTATAAATTACACACTGTCCACTACATTTTCGCTTTTATAATAATATTAGTATGGATTAATTATAATACGACACACACATGTAGGTATGTCATAACATTTAATTTCATTTTGTATGAGCTTTTTTATATTGTCACATTTAATTATTTATCTTCGTTTATTATAACGGACAAACTTCCCTAAGTGTTTGATCAGTCTTTGTTCTAGCGTACCTACCTATATTGGCACTCTTGCAGCTGAAAATCAGCGTCATCTGACATTATGCTTAGCTAAGGCCCTTCTGGCATTATACCTAATTTGTTTCAGTTTTTAGTTTTATGGAGTATTTTATTTGGTGTAATGACAATAAACGCATTTTTTTCTTTGTTTGTTTGTTAATTGTAAATTATTACCAATTTAAAAATAGCGAATACAAGGTGGCACTTGACAGGTACATATACTTTAACATTCTGCATTTAGTAAAAAGCTGTTAATTTAATATTATTTACTTAGGTATAGAATAGAATTTTATTTGCCAGAAACATGGTGTTTACAAAGGTGTTAATAATCATAACATTGCATAGTGCTACATGTCTCACCGTATTATCGGTATGCAAAAACAATTTACAATTAAATGAAGTTTATTGAAGATTCATTTGATAATAGATAAGTGTCTATCTATACCTACTTCAGTAGTGTACCTAAAGCTTTTATTAAATTGAGTAAATAACTATGTACCTACAAATTATTATCATAAATGCACAACAAATTTATAACGCTTTAGTTTAGAACAGAAGAATGGTTGGTAATTAATAAGATAGGTAGGTAGTGAGAGGGGGTAGCAGTTACGTTAGCTACCTACGCGATCAATAATTAGTTTTACTTTTTTAAATAACAAAGATCTGCTGCTGAATTCTTATGCTGAAATACTTACAAAAATAAGTCATAGTTACATTCAGCTGTTTCATGCTTGTAAACAAACCAAAATACGTCTATATCAATGTGATTAATTTATCAATAGTCATACTGATAATAACCTTGAGGGAGGCCCTCCATAATACTAACGATATCTCTTTCACACGTATGCGAAAGCCGTATAGGCGCATCGTGTCTTTCAAGAATGCCCTGGAAATTTCTCCGTTGTTGTTGCCAACTTACAGAAATTAATCTCCCTATAAACCACTAAGTTTAAACTAAACAATTTTATTGTAAAACTAAGAACAAAGGTACTTTTACTTGGAAGTGTGTTGATTTCTTTGTTGTAATATTTGATTTCAACGGGTTTTCACAAAAAAATAATTTGTTGACAACAAAATAAACCGTGTGTAGTGATAAAAAAGTGAAATGTAAAAAAAAAATAGTTACAAAAAAGATTATAATGTGTTAGACTGTCAATTTGTCATCATAATAACTTAATTTTATGTTAACAAAATTAATGCCTCAAGTTTACGTTGACTAAATATTTAGGTACAGAAATCACAGAAAATAAAACATGCAATAACTGTTTAATCAATTTCACTTTTAACTAACAGCATAAAAAAAAAATCGTTATTCCCCCAGATTCAGGGAAAATTTCTACAGTGACAACCCTTTTGAGACAGAAAATGTCTTGCTATCTCTTTCCAACTAGCGCTCTGATTGGTCGAACCGCGCTGCCTCTCTAGATAATTCCTTCGATTCTGTTCTCTGATTGGCTGTATCTAGTAACATCGAGTGAGGACTAGAAATCTCTCGAACCTCATTTGTTCACTATATAAGAGGCGCCCGCTCGGCGCGAACTCAGAATTATTTGAAACGCGATACAAAGCAGACGAAGTGTTCGGTGCAAACCGGAGAAGTTTACTAGACTCGCAAGTTATATTCAACGTTACACGTTACTTTACTACTGTATAACAAGTTTATTGTGAAAAGTACTGCAAGAACAAGACAAGATGCCAGCTGTAGGAATAGATCTTGGTACGACATACTCGTGCGTCGGTGTGTGGCAGCACGGGAACGTGGAGATCATCGCCAACGACCAGGGCAACCGCACAACACCATCCTATGTGGCCTTCACGGACACGGAGCGCCTCATCGGAGACGCAGCCAAGAACCAGGTCGCCCTTAACCCCAGCAACACGGTGTTCGACGCCAAACGACTCATCGGAAGGAAGTTCGACGATCCCAAGATTCAGCAGGACATGAAACACTGGCCCTTCAAGGTGGTCAGCGACTGCGGCAAACCGAAGATCCAAGTAGAATTCAAGGGCGAAGCGAAACGTTTCGCGCCCGAGGAGATCAGCAGCATGGTGCTGACGAAGATGAAGGAGACGGCGGAAGCGTACCTAGGAACAACAGTACGCGACGCGGTCATCACAGTGCCGGCCTACTTCAACGACTCTCAGCGCCAGGCCACCAAGGACGCAGGAGCCATCGCCGGGCTCAACGTGCTCAGGATCATCAACGAGCCTACAGCCGCTGCGCTCGCGTACGGCCTCGATAAGAACCTCAAGGGCGAGAGGAACGTCCTCATCTTCGACCTCGGCGGCGGAACCTTCGACGTGTCCATCCTCACCATCGACGAGGGCTCATTGTTCGAGGTGAGAGCGACGGCGGGCGACACGCATCTCGGAGGTGAGGACTTTGACAACCGACTAGTGAACCACCTCGCAGACGAGTTCAAGCGCAAGTACAAGAAGGACATGCGCATGAATCCTCGCGCACTGCGCCGCCTGCGCACAGCCGCTGAGCGCGCTAAGCGCACGCTGTCGTCCAGCACTGAAGCCACCATCGAGATCGACGCGCTCTACGAGGGAATCGACTTCTACACTCGCGTGTCCCGCGCGCGCTTCGAAGAGCTGAACGCAGACCTGTTCAGAGGCACCCTCGAGCCCGTGGAGAAGGCGCTCAAAGATGCCAAGATGGACAAGAGCCAGATTCACGACGTCGTCCTCGTCGGAGGCTCCACCAGGATCCCGAAGGTGCAGAGTCTGCTGCAGAACTTCTTCTGCGGCAAGCAACTCAACCTGTCCATCAACCCCGACGAAGCCGTGGCGTACGGCGCGGCCGTCCAGGCAGCTATCCTGAGCGGCGAGCAACACTCCAAGATCCAGGATGTGTTGCTCGTGGACGTGGCCCCTCTGTCCCTCGGCATCGAGACCGCTGGCGGCGTGATGACGAAGATCATCGAGCGCAACTGTAAGATCCCGTGCAAGCAGTCACAGACGTTCACCACGTACTCGGACAACCAGCCGGCGGTCACCATCCAAGTGTACGAGGGCGAGCGAGCGATGACGAAGGACAACAACTTGTTGGGCACGTTCGACTTGACCGGCATCCCGCCCGCACCGCGCGGCGTCCCTAAGATCGACGTCACCTTCGACCTAGACGCGAATGGCATCCTCAACGTGTCGGCCAAAGAGAACAGCACCGGCCGAAGCAAGAACATCGTCATCAAGAACGACAAGGGACGCCTGTCGCAGGCTGAGATCGAGCGCATGCTCGCTGAGGCGGAGAAATACAAAGACGAGGACGAGAAGCAGAGGCAGCGCGTAGCGTCGAGGAACCAGCTCGAAGCGTACGTGTTCAGCGTGAAGCAGGCGCTGGACGACGCCGGAGACAAGCTCACGGAGCAGGACAAGAGCACCGCGAGGGACGCGTGCGACGACGCGCTCAAGTGGCTCGACAACAACAGCTTGGCGGAGCAGGAGGAGTACGAGCACAAGTTGAAGGACGTGCAGCGCGTGTGCTCGCCTGTCATGAGCAAGATGCACGGCGCGGGCGCGGCCGGCGGCAACCCCGGGGGAATGCCCGGTAGTATGCCTGGTGGAATGCCCGGAGGAATGCCAGGTGGTATGCCCGGAGGAATGCCAGGAGGAATGCCCGGTGGTTTTGGAGGCATGCCAGGAGGTATGCCTGGTGGTATGCCTGGTGGTATGCCTGGCGCTTACGGAAGTTACCAACAAAACAGAGGACCTACAGTGGAAGAAGTAGATTAAGTGAAAAGTGTTAAAATACCTACTTTTAATTACCTACCTACCTGAATGAATACTTTATTATTTTAAAAAGACTGATTAATTTATATTGTGAACTTTAGCATAATTCAACAGAGGAAATGTATGTCATAATAAGTAACTTATATTAAGTTGTAAATAATAAATAAAATAATTTTATTTTTATTCCTGCGTTTTATTTCATAAGTGCAATATCCCTGAAATACACGGAACACAACACACATCATATACATCTCGCTAGAGTAAATTAATTTATGTTCCTTGATATACATGACATACATCAAAACAATACACTGTCACACAATTAATTTTCTGAAAATACTAAAGCGCAGGCCACACCGCCAGCTAGCGGGCGGGCGGGCTAGGCGGGCGAACATCGTTTCACCTCTTTACATACTTCGGTCCACACCGCGAGATACCGACTAACCTAACGAGCTAAGCTAACGAAATATCCGACGATTCCAGCGAAGCTACTCGTTCACCTCGTTGGCGCGCCCGCGCTTCGCTAGCTTAGCTCGCCCGCCAGCCCGCTCGCCCGCCAGCCCGCTCGCCCGGTTCGTTCGCCCGTCCTCCCCGTTTCGCGTAGACTAGTCGACACTCGTCTTTCGAATTTCCGCTTAGCCCGCTTCGCCCGCTCCGCGCGCTCCGCCCGCTCCGCGCGCTCCGCCCGTCGGCGTCGCTCGTCTGTCCGTAGTTTTCGGTGTGAACCCCATAGTTTGGCTCGCCAATATTTCGCGTAGTTTGTATAGTTTCCTTCGTTCGCTTCGCCCACCCGCCTAGCCCGCCCGCTAGCTGGCGGTGTGGCCTGCGCTTAAGAGTACACTAGTCGCGAGCTCGAACTCACTGGTGGTCATGGCCAAAAAGCACGCTGTCTCACCTGACTTCATGTCTGTCAGAGCTAGTATCAGTGATGAGCAGTTAGACGCTAGTTTACAGGCACAACGTCTAGTTCTCACGCACAGAAACACCGTTCCGAATTGATAGGCGCGTAAAAAAAATCGAAAAGTACTTTGGAAAATCGAGTTTCATTAAAAACCCACTGCATGAATCAATTATAAATAAAGTTTATTGAACTCTTCGATAACTGATCTTTGTCGGTACGGACTTGGATTTTAAGATTTTACAGTTCTTTTATTACTTATTTACACCCAAAGTTACGTTAAAAATTGCATCGTTGTGGGCTCATAACTTTTTAATGGTTTTTTATTTTACTATTCTGTTTCCGTACAGACACAATTAATAATAAGATAAAACGATAACATGCTTAACTTTGGGTGCTCAATGTCAAACAGTGGAGTAATACTCTCCCGAAGTTTGTATGGAAAAAATATCGACTAGTGGCACCTTAACGGTCGAACCCAATTACCTGTCTTTCACCAGTTTTGGCATACACCTATCTCTGGTTTAAACGTCCCAATAATCTATATCAGCAGCGATCTGTATGATTTATTATACTGACAGATAAGATATGATTATACTGGCTACCATCAAGCATGGACGTAATAATTATATAGAAGTTATTCTATATAGGGTGACTGGTAATTAGTGACCGATACTTAAACACGTGATTTTACTCATCATTATGAACAACTTTTACTATGGGACCAAACCTGAAATCATGAAAAAAAGTAATTTAAAAAAATTAAACCGACTTCAAAAAGAAATTAACTCAAAATTATGAAATAACTTTAATTTCGGAAGTCGGTGTCTTGGGATCTGTATTTTAGTTTTATGCCACCGACTTCCGAAATTAAAGTTATTTCATAATTTTGAGTTAATTTCTTTTTGAAGTCGGTTTAATTTTTTTAAATTACTTTTTATTTCGTAATTTTTAGTTTTTGCACTAGTATTTGACCAAGGTTTTGAGATGTTTTCCCTTTGACACTACACCCGTAGCTCTTATCAATAAGCCAGGCCGTCACACTTACACGTATTAGTCCATATCTTGAAAATTACTGAATCGATCTTGATGAAACTTGCACTGTTCCCTAAGTTGAAGAAAATGTAAGCCAATAAAAAAAAATGGTCACGATCCGATTAATAGTTCCGGAGATATGCGTGGACAAACATACATTCATACATACATACATACATGCATACATACATACATACATACGTCTATGAAATTTTGTATATTTGTTTGGAAGCCCTAATAGATCATCATATGTGAATATAATGCAATTCCAATAATATTACATACATACGTATCGAATTGATAACCTCCTTTTTTTTGAAGTCGGTAAAAAAAAAAACAGCTGTTCTCTACATTTTGACGAGTTAGACGAACATAAATGTAGGGAACAGCTAATTTTTTTTTTTCGCGATTTCAGGTTTTGTCCCATAGTAAAAGTTGTTCATAATGATGAGTAAAATCACGTGTTTAAGTATCGGTCACTAATTACTAGTCACCCTATATATTACGTCCATGCCATCAAGTAGTCCGTTATTGCTTCTCTTCTTAGTCTGTGGTTCAGCCGTTAGACTGCTTGAAAAGTAATCTTCTTGTTTTTGAACTTTTTGTTGTCAGCTTTTTTTTTTACTCTTTTATATCACTTATAAATCTTGTGAAGTAGGTATTAGCAGTTCGACAGCTAAGATAATGCTGCAAGTTAATTGACGTCACGGTTGGCGCAGTGGTTATGCGATTGACTGCTGCGCTATGTGTCGCGGGTTCGATTCCCGCACGGAACAAATATTTGTATGAGCTACAAGTAGTTGTTCCGGGTCTGGCTGTTTGTGTATGTGAATTTAAATGTTTGTAAACGCACCCACAATACAGGAGAAATTCCAAGTGTGGGGCAATGTTCTTAAAAAAAAATTGCAATACCAGCCGAAATAGGGGGTAGAAATTTTTTTAATGGGGTAAGTAGGTCAAGTGATCTAAGAAAGAGCATCATTTGCACGTACCTACCAACCGAATAGTTTTTACCGACTTCAAAAAAAGGAGGTTATCAATTCGATACGTATGTATGTAATATTATTGGAATTGCATTATATTCACATATGATGATCTATTAGGGCTTCCAAACAAATATACAAAATTTCATAGACGTATGTATGTATGTATGTATGTATGTATGTATGTTTGTCCACGCATATCTCCGGAACTATTAATCGGATCGTGACCATTTTTTTTTTATTGGCTTACATTTTCTTCAACTTAGGGAACAGTGCAAGTTTCATCAAGATCGATTCAGTAATTTTCAAGATATGGACTAATACGTGTAAGTGTGACGGCCTGGCTTATTGATAAGAGCTATGGGTGTATTGTCAAAGGGAAAACATCTCAAAACCTTGGTCAAATACTAGTGCAAAAACTAAAAATTACGAAATAAAAAGTAATTTAAAAAAATTAAACCGACTTCAAAAAGAAATTAACTCAAAATTATGAAATAACTTTAATTTCGGAAGTCGGTGGCATAAAACTAAAATACAGATCCCAAGACACCGACTTCCGAAATTAAAGTTATTTCATAATTTTGAGTTAATTTCTTTTTGAAGTCGGTTTAATTTTTTTAAATTACTTTTTTCACTTTCAATGAAAAAGTATTCGGTACAGAACTTACAGACAGACATTTTCACACTATCTCCCTATAGTTAAACTATATAAAAAGGTTTATATAAAATGTGCAGGAAAAGTAAAAAGGAAGTAGGTCTTCTTCAAAATATGATTCGCGGTCGTAACAAATATGTATTTACAGAATTATAATCATAAGTACAATCAGTAAAGGCTCCTTCCTACAAACGCGACGCGAATCGCGCGCGACATAAAGCAAAGAGTAAAGTAACTATATATGAACACAAAGGCACCGCTCGTTGCGCGACTTGCGTTGCGATGCCATTGTGTCGCACGCGCAAATAGTCATTCTTGGGGATTACTTGGTCTTAGAGAGTTGTGTTGATGACTTTAATTATTATAATTCTGTAAATACATATTTGTTACGGCCGTGAATCATATTTTAATCAACGTACAACTTAATACTGACCAGCAAATTGCAAAAAACGTAAAAAAAATGAATTTCGCGGGCTACCCTGGCGCTTTCGCCTTAGGAGTATATGCTTTTTCAGTGGTTTGAACATAGAAATGTAAAAAAAACATATATCTATGGGTTTGAAGCAGTTTGAAGCACAGAGCATGTAACCTTTGTTTGAAGTTTTCATAATGTCTGTATGAATTTACAGTTGATTAAATTCACCATTTGGTTGTAATTCGCTATTGCAACACAGCTTTCGGCTATTTTTTTATTGTATACATCGGTGCAGCTGCCTGCAGACAACCAGAGATTTAAATCTTTGCTGGCAATGGCAACTCTAACAATAGTAATAACTAGCTTCTGCCCGCGACTTCGTACGCGAATCCTGTTGGTTATGCCAGCGACAACGGGGTAGTCAAAATCGAAGATCTGAAACGTCTGATGTCGAATTCTAAGAACCCGGGGACTGGATAACAACGGGATGCGCGAGATGATTCGAGACGTCATTTTCAGGCAATAATGAACCAATAGGGTGGTAAACTTGGCCTTGCACTTTGAATGTTGGCATAAATGGGCCTTCTGAAATCTGTTTCGCAACAAAAGATGTCATTTGATAGGCATTATTGTACGAACGTATGTTGTCCAAGAAATGTTTTGACTGTGATGGTCACCGATTAGCAGTGATCTTAATATTTCTGGAGGATTTTGTAATATTTCAATATGTACTTTCCCATCTGAGCAACACATACCGTTTGTTTCTTTTTGCTATTTAACAGCTTCACAAAAAGTAAAATTTTTAACCATACCTCCGATGGCGGAATATGTGGCGTAGTCAATCATAGGAGTATACGTAAATGCACTCCGTTCCTTATCAACCCAAGGAAGGTCGCCATGCCCTACGGCTATATCTTGAGACACATCCGATTCTTCAGATGATATCGACATTCTGTTCAGAGAATGTCGAAGTCGATCAGAATTCAAACGTTCGTTGCGCTCTTCTTAATCTGTCTCTTCATGTCGTACTCCAGCAATTCTTTCTTTCTCACTTTCTGATTATGAATATTTTGTTGTGTGCGTGTTCGGAACAATGTATGATAATCTCACCGTATCAGCGGTCAGTCGCGCATCATATTCTTCACTGGTCTCTAGAGATCTGGATGTAGATGCGTAAATACGCTGAGAACGCAGGCGTGCTTCGCGATCCGAAGAGGTTTCCACGGAGCGAGTTGCAGCCTGATGTTCTCAAACAGCATCAAGTCTCTCCTGACGCTCTTCAGTAGATTCTTGGGATCTTATGAACCTCAATCTTTTAGCTCCTTTGGAACATTGGGAAACATTTGACCTCTTTCTAGGCATGGTTATAGTTTTATTATGAAGATACCTGATCAATTAAAATCTAAGTGACTGCTCCCCTACCAAGGGTGCCCAGACACGGGATCGTCTGGCCCATGTGCTGGTTTGGTCCCTGGGGTGGTCACGGCGTGCTATGTGTTCTGGTGCGCCGGTGATGGGGAGTACTCCCCAGCGGAGGGTCCGGTGACGGACAGCCGCGGCGGGTTCACGGATGAGTGCTAACGCGTGCCCATGTTCCCGCCGTAAGCGGCAGAGGAGGACACAGTGGTTTTAGTGGGTTAGAGTCCCACATAACTGCACTATCTCCCCGTGGTAGTGCAGAATGCATGAGCATTTCTTCACGTTAAAAAAAAATAAATGGGAGTTTTGGCCAGTAGAGTCAAATTTTCAATGATATCCACATCAGATGTTTCTGATCTTCGATTTTTACCGACTTCAAAAAAAGGAGGTCATCAATTCGATACGTATGTATGTAATATTATTGGAATTGCATTATATTCACATATGATGATCTATTAGGGCTTCCAAACAAATATACAAAATTTCATAGACGTATGTATGTATGTATGTATGTTTGTCCACGCATATCTCCGGAACTATTAATCGGATCGTGACCATTTTTTTTTTATTGGCTTACATTTTCTTCAACTTAGGGAACAGTGCAAGTTTCATCAAGATCGATTCAGTAATTTTCAAGATATGGACTAATACGTGTAAGTGTGACGGCCTGGCTTATTGATAAGAGCTATGGGTGTAGTGTCAAAGGGAAAACATCTCAAAACCTTGGTCAAATACTAGTGCAAAAACTAAAAATTACGAAATAAAAAGTAATTTAAAAAAATTAAACCGACTTCAAAAAGAAATTAACTCAAAATTATGAAATAACTTTAATTTCGGAAGTCGGTGGCATAAAACTAAAATACAGATCCCAAGACACCGACTTCCGAAATTAAAGTTATTTCATAATTTTGAGTTAATTTCTTTTTGAAGTCGGTTTAATTTTTTTAAATTACTTTTTTTATAAGTCAACAGGAAATGCCCATCAGACCGAATAACTTTTACTAAGACGTCATTCCTTTAAGTGTTACGGTGTAGCTGGGCTCTTGGAGTTCCCCATCAGGTGTTCCAGATCTTCAAATTTATTCTCTCAGCAGAAAATCCTCATCACGTGGAACAATTTTTGCTATGGTACCATTTTTGTATCTCTTATAGTTAAGCTGGTCTGTTTCGGTTCTGCATCAGGTGTTCAAGTTTCCAAGAAAAATTATAGCCTGAATGTTGTCCAGACATATAATAACTATACAACAAAAAAAAAATCATTCAAATCCGTCCAGTAGTTCCGAAGATCGGACGCGCAGGCCCGAGGCGTGTACAGACGCCAGCACATCAAGTTACTACCATCTGTCAGATTTCTTTAATATATTTTCGACTTTATTGCTAAAGAATAAGGTTCAAGGTTGATTGGGAAAATCTGACAGTTTCGGGTAGGTTGACCTGCTGGCGTCTGTACGTACTCTGATAGAATACCTTAACAAATGTTCGCCGTGATTCTTTAAATTGACATAACTTTTTTATTTATGAACCGATTGACATGAAATAAACACTAAATGTTAAGTTAAGCCTACTACAATATATTAGTGAAAACCGCATCTAAATCGAATAAGCCGTTTCTGATATTAGCGTGCACAAACAAACAGACAAACAGACAAAAAAAAAATTAATTACAATTTCGGGTTCGGAATCGATATAATAACAACCCCTGCTACTTTTTTTTTATATATTTCCATTGTACAGACACCACTTTTCTACAAATTTATTATATGTAGGTATAGATGACATGACAGTCCGTCAAGTCAATAAATGTCAAACTGCAAAGTTTTGTTTTGTTGACAGTTGACCAATTGACCATAATTATAGTTACTTTACTCTTTGGACCATCTGTATTTCTGTAAGATTGGGGTATTTTATTTGTGAGTTTGTTTTTGTAAAATACTACTGCTATTGGACTGAAATATGGTAGCTCTGACATCGAAGCCGAAAATGGAAAACGATTTCGAGCCGGGTGATAGGATAGCGCGAACTTGCCCAGAATCACAGAGTACTTTGATAAGACTAGTAATAGAGACCAATCTTGTTCCGTGGAACAGGCATGGACGTAATATATAGAAGTAACAGGACCGAGCACTCGATAAATCGCGTCATTCAAAAATGAACCATATTAGTTGGGCCTTGGGTTTATTTTAGATACATTGTCGTAACCGAGGCAAAACGTGCCGAAAGAGAGAGCCCACAAAGAGCCGTCTGTCCCATTTTCTCAATTGCCAGGAGATAAAAATGTTAAATATGGTAAAAAATATTTAATTGACCGAACAGTCAAATATTTAACTTCTAAGTCATGAAGGTAGCAACTAAGAAAATAATTACTTTTGTAAATATTTATGCTTGGTTACAAGACCAGCAAACTCTCTTAATTTTATTTATTTAATAACTAACCAACTTCAGAATGACGGACGGCTCTAAATAATTTTCGTAAAAACTACTGTGGTAACCCTGAAATGTGTCATTGTCATGTGTGTCATTGTCATGGCGATTTTTTCTTCTTGTTGTTTTGAACCATGGGAGCATGAACAGATAAATCGACGGTATTTTTTGGGAAAATGATCAAAAAGTGTTGCGTAAAATCGTGCAAAAGCGAATCCTATAGTGGATGCGGCATATCCTTTCACAGGTAAGCAATAATAAAGATTTTGTTTACTGACATGGCTAGAGGGACCATGCCGCAGGCGTTTTGTAAACAGAAGACATTGATATTGGCTTCGTTTATTTGTGAACTAGCTGTTCCCCGCGGTGTCACACGCTGCGCGGTTCCTAAGGGTCGTAGCGTGATGTTATATAGCCTATAGCCTTCCTCGATAAATGGACTACCCAACACTAAAAGAATCATTCAAATCGGACCAGTAGTTCCAGAGATTAGCGCGTTCAAACAAACAAACAAACAATCAAACAAACTCTGCAGCTTTATAATATTAGTATAGATAAAAGTATCTAGTAATATTATGTATGTAATAATTATATTTTGTACCTCGTATCGTATGATTAAAAGAGCAATATTTTTCTGTTATATCAGCTTTCCGAAGATTGAAGAAATTACCCAAAAATGGTTGGATGAAATTATCGTGTCACAAAAAAATACAAAAAACTCAACAGTCTGCAGCCTTCACTTTAGTTCGGCAGATTTTTATATTGGAAACGCACGAAAGTAAAAGTAATAGAGGTGTACGATATTCGGAGGACGTAAATATACGTAATATGTGTTACGACATCACATTACAAATCTTTGAATTTCTCGGCTTTTCTCTACTATGTATTATACATATAAACCTTCCTCTTGAATCACTTCATCTACCGCATCAAAATCCGTTGCGTAGTTTTAAAGATCTAAGGTTACAGACAGCGGGAGCGACTTTGTTTTATACTATGTAAAGATAAATATATTATAATTATAAGACTTGGTTTTATTTCCATTTTGTCTTCATTTATATGCCTCACCTGCTCCCAAGGGCGTTCGCTAGACTGAGAAAACCCTGGATGCACCACAATTGCGTAATATTTAATACAAATCTCACTAATCTCCACAATCTATTCAACAATACTCATTGTTACGATTTTTTTTCAATCCTAAGAAGCACCACAGATTGTGTTGTATTGCCAAAATGAAAGGGATTGTCATTCAGAGGTTTTAATGCAATTAGGGTGCTGCGACGCTATTCTTAAAAAATCTCACCGTGAAAACTTAGGTGAAGTGAGCGTGGAGTGAGCTGTTAATTCCCAGCAAAAAACAAACTCACTTCACCTAAGTTTTCACGGTGAGATTTTTACAGAATCGACCGGCGGCTCTCGTGAGCTATTCACAATGATTTCAGTAATATATATATGTCAATGGCTATTCATATGACACTAGCTTGCGATATCGTAACTCGAAATCACGAATTTTATCCTACACCATTATCCCTAGCACTGAAAGACGGGAAGGTACGCATCGTTCACGTAATTGAATTATGAATCGAAAATATTACTTTGAATAGTATTTAATTAAACTGAGGACTATTACTATCTCTGTATGATAGTCGTACAAAGTGCGCATATTGCATTAAATTTCACCAACGTGTTAAAGGACTGCTGTATTTTAGATTCAAAATTAATATACATTATCGATACTTAACGTTAAAATTTATTCATGCTAGGTCAGACAGAACAATTATTTTACTATTTATTTGTACCAATATATTGAATGTCAGTCCTTGAATTTTCCTGTGTGTAAAAAATTTTTGGTCACCCTATTAGAAAGGGACAAACGGCTCAGCAGGTCACCTCTCTGTCTGCTCGTTTTTCTGGAACGAGTGCTCGGTCCTGTTACTTCTATTTATTACGTCCATGGGAACAGGTCATAAGAAACTAGCGCCACCTGATATGTCAGAATGGACTGTCTTACGGTGGCTGCCTAATTGGTCACCATGCCCAAACCCGAAAGGAATAGCTGGGTACTCACTTAGCAGTGTAGCACGTAACGTATCAGCGTATCAAGTGAGTACGTAGGCACGAGCCCGCTGCGAGCCACTCGCGCGTGGAGCGCTGTAAGACGGAGGTTACACGTTCATTCTGATGTCAGTTCAGTCTGTAACCTTGATCACGTCTAGAATGATGGCAGAATGATGGAATGACGCGCGGTATTACACGGTAAGTCAGACTGACGATCAGTCTAACCGAAAACTTCTATGCGATAACACGCTTATGCATTTGGTATGGATTTTAACAAGAAAAATAATATGCTCCCGTTGCCTTCGTAGACAGGGCTAATATTATAATATTATTATATATATATTAGTAGAAAAAGAAAGCGGTGGTATAAAAAGTGGCTAATGAAAAGACCATAAATTCACTTAAATTTACTGAATGAGATATGAGACATAAAGATATATTTATTGCATACAATGTAACTGTGTACATAAAGTTCTTATACCATAGACATATATATTACTAGCGTACTTTTGAAATCATTGTCTTATACATATTTTTTTGTTTGTTTCAACCATAGTTTCAACAGTCTACCCGAGTCGGATAATATGCAATAGTAATAATAAATTGGGTAGGTACTTACAAATTCTATTTTTTATCAAAAAACTCATGCAGATTAGGGATGTGAAAAAATAATCGATTATAGAAAAAATTGATTAATAATTGATTTTTTTTCTATAAAAATCGATTTTTATAATCGATTTACATATTACAAAAATCGATTAATAAAAAATCGATTTCTTATTCACGCCGATTTTTTTCACCTAGAATTTAGAACGGCCGCGCAACAGCTTTTTAGTCAGGAGAGCGAAGCCGCAAAGTACCGCGAAGTGTACCACTAAACTAATAAATGAATGACGCTAAAGGCAGGGTTGGATTTAGGAACGTTGAAAAAGATAGCACAAAAAAATGAAAAGGATAGTATTTATAAAAAAATTATAGTACACTTTCATTATTTTTTTAAATTTAACTTAATAGTCATTAAAATCAACACCAGTACTCAGACGTTTTTTTTTTTGAGGTGGATACTTCCGGTCTATCGTCATTTTCATGACCATCACTGCCACTTTTCCTAATTAAAACACTAAAAACGTATTATTTTACACAGAAATTCACAAGCTATTATTGTTGTCACTTTGACTGAATTTTGAATGGAATGGAAGGAACGAGATTAGTGGAAAGAGAGAAGTGTACAATACTGCGGAGGATAATCGGGGAATCTCCGACCATCGACACAGAAAACATCGCAAGATCAGAATTCGGTCAGATAGGTACACACAAGCACGGTCGAAATATTCATATGACGTAAAATTGACGTAAAACTAAGCATTCGGGAGCATACTTTAAATTATAGTATTTTAACGTACTATCCTTAGATGTGGATAGTATATAGTACAAAGGGCGAAATTATAGTATAAATACTATAATTATAGTACAAAATCCAACCCTGGCTAAAGGGCGCTCCATACTAAATCTCCGCGTATAACCCGACCAAATTAAGTTGTGCTTGTGAACAAGGGAATCGGCGCCATTATTACCATTGACAACTTAATTTGGTCGGGTTATACGCGGAGATTTAACTACACTTCAGCCAGCCCTGCAGCAAAGGAGTTCATAAATACTGTTCTTATTTTTGTGTAAAGGCGCGTACGCACGTACGAACAAAAACATGGTGAACACGAACATCGAACACTTTGTTCGCACGTGCGTACCACTAACGAACATAACCTGTGTTCGTCAAAAATGTTCGTGGCGATCCATTATGTTCGTGTTCACCATGTTTTGTTCGTACGTGCGTACGCGGCTTAATGTGTGTGTGTTTGTATGTCTTGAAGTGTTTCAATTACCTAGACCAGATAGTTTATGTGAAAAGGATAATTCTATTAAATAAAACAGAGAAGTAAAATTAGTTCTTTTTTTATTTACTTAACATTTATTAACAAACTTACATCAAAAATAAATACTAAACATAATTAAACAGAGGATCATGTGCTGGCAAAATAAAACATTCAGTCTTACAAAATAATATCACAATCAGGATTCAGGCGATTAGAACTTGGAACTTCTAGACTTTAATCTACTTCTTCAACTGTTGGCCCGCTGTTCTGATGGTAATCTCCGTAACCGCCGGGCATTCCTCCTGGCATTCCGCCGGGCATTCCTCCTGGCATTCCGCCGGGCATTCCTCCGGGCATACCACCGGGCATTCCCCCGGGGTTGCCGCCGGCCGCGCCCGCGCCGTGCATCTTGCTCATGACAGGCGAGCACACGCGCTGCACGTCCTTCAGCTTGTGCTCGTACTCCTCCTGCTCCGCCAAGCTGTTGTTGTCGAGCCACTTGAGCGCGCCGTCGCACGCGTCTCTCGCGGTGCTCTTGTCCTGCTCCGTGAGCTTGTCTCCGGCGTCGTCCAGCGCCTGCTTCACGCTGAACACGTACGCTTCGAGCTGGTTCCTCGAAGCTACGCGCTGCCTCTGCTTCTCATCCTCGTCTTTGTATCTCTCTGCCTCGGCGAGCATGCGCTCGATCTCAGCCTGCGACAGGCGTCCCTTGTCGTTCTTGATGACGATGTTCTTGCTTCGGCCGGTGCTATTCTCTTTGGCCGACACGTTGAGGATGCCATTCGCGTCTAGGTCGAAGGTGACGTCGATCTTAGGGACGCCGCGCGGTGCGGGCGGGATGCCGGTCAAGTCGAACGTGCCCAACAAGTTGTTGTCCTTCGTCATCGCTCGCTCGCCTTCGTACACTTGGATGGTGACTGCCGGCTGGTTGTCCGAGTACGTGGTGAACGTCTGCGACTGCTTGCACGGGATCTTAGAGTTGCGCTCGATGATCTTCGTCATCACGCCGCCGGCGGTCTCAATGCCGAGGGACAGAGGGGCCACGTCCACTAGCAACACATCCTGGATCTTCGAGTGTTGCTCGCCGCTCAGGATAGCTGCCTGGACGGCCGCGCCGTACGCCACGGCTTCGTCGGGGTTGATGGACAGGTTGAGTTGCTTGCCGCAGAAGAAGTTCTGCAGCAGACTCTGCACCTTCGGGATCCTGGTTGAGCCTCCGACGAGGACGACGTCGTGGATCTGGCTCTTGTCCATCTTGGCATCTTTGAGCGCCTTCTCCACGGGCTCGAGGGTCCCTCTGAACAGGTCTGCGTTCAGCTCTTCAAAGCGCGCGCGGGACACGCGAGTGTAGTAGTCGATTCCCTCGTAGAGCGCGTCGATCTCGATGGTGGCTTCAGTGCTGGACGACAGCGTGCGCTTAGCGCGCTCAGCGGCCGTGCGCAGGCGGCGCAGTGCGCGAGGATTCATGCGCATGTCCTTCTTGTACTTGCGCTTGAACTCGTCTGCGAGGTGGTTCACTAGTCGGTTGTCAAAGTCCTCACCTCCGAGATGCGTGTCACCCGCCGTCGCTCTCACCTCGAACAATGAGCCCTCGTCGATGGTGAGGATGGACACGTCGAAGGTTCCGCCGCCGAGGTCGAAGATGAGGACGTTCCTCTCGCCCTTGAGGTTCTTGTCAAGGCCGTACGCGAGCGCGGCGGCTGTAGGCTCGTTGATGATCCTGAGCACGTTGAGCCCGGCGATGGCTCCCGCGTCCTTGGTGGCCTGGCGCTGAGAGTCGTTGAAGTAGGCCGGCACTGTGATGACCGCGTCGCGTACTGTTGTTCCGAGGTACGCTTCCGCAGTCTCCTTCATCTTCGTCAGCACCATGCTGCTGATCTCCTCGGGTGCGAAACGTTTCGTTTCGCCCTTGAATTCTACTTGGATCTTCGGTTTGCCGCAGTCGCTTACCACCTTGAAGGGCCAGTGTTTCATGTCCTGCTGAATCTTGGGATCGTCGAACTTCCTTCCGATGAGTCGTTTGGCGTCGAACACTGTGTTGCTGGGGTTAAGGGCGACCTGGTTCTTGGCTGCGTCTCCGATGAGGCGCTCCGTGTCCGTGAAGGCCACATAGGATGGCGTTGTGCGGTTGCCCTGGTCGTTGGCGATGATCTCCACGTTCCCGTGCTGCCACACGCCGACGCACGAGTATGTCGTACCAAGATCAATTCCTACAGCTGGCATCTTGTCTTGTTCTTGCAGTATTTTTCACAATAAACTTGTTGTACAGTAGTATAACGTGTAATGTTGAATATAACTTGCGAGTCTAGTAAACTTCTCCGATTTACACCGAACACTTCGTCTGCTTTGTATCACGTTTCAAATGATTCTGAGTTCGCGCTGAGCGGGCGCTTCTTATATATTGAACAAATGAGGTTCGAGAGATTTCTACACTTTACTCGACGTCACTGGATGCGGCCAATCAGAGAACATAATCGAACGAAATATCTAGAGGGTCAGCGCGGTTCGACCAATCAGAGCGCTGGAGAGAAAGAGATAACAAACATTTTCTGTCTCAGTGGGGCTGTCACTGTAGAAATTTACCCCAAAACTGGGGAGATTACGAAAATAAAGCACGATGTTCTGAATAATGTTTGAATTGTAAGTTTTTACTGTTTTAACTTAATTTTAGTTTATAACCTAGCGAAACCTTCGTTTATTACTTATTATGGTTTTACTCATCGGAGTGAATAGTGTATTCTTTTAGAGTGAAATAAATTATCTTGAAGGTACCGTAATTAAAACGATATATTTTGCACTTTTTTAGATTTTTTTGAAAATAGTAAAATAGATTCTGTAAAAATTTCACCCTGAAAACTTAGGTGAAGTAAGTTTGTTTTTGCTAAGAATTGACACTATTGACAGCTCACTCCACGCTCACTTCACCTAAGTTTTCACGGTGAGATTTTTACAGAATAGCACTGCAAACCTAAAAATCAAACGACTATATATATGACTATTTAAAAATTTCATTTTAACATCTATTTTTCAGTTTATAATGGAAAGAAAAATTATATTCATACTTTTACTACCTAAGTATCTACTAATTTCCAAAATATTGCTGATAATATAATAGCATTTTCATTTGCAAAAAACTGTTTATTTATATTTGACTTTTGAAAGATATAGAAGCACCTTTCATAAAAGCAGTAGTTTTCGTTCGTAAATAAAATGTAAACGTTGCCGTTGATTTCACTTCAATTTGCGTGACTTTCATGGGAAATTTAACTTAATTTACTGGCAATACCGAGGAACATCTAGAATGGTCCGTTCCGAACTTCGATCATGATCGAAGGTTCTTTCCAAACCGTACTCCATTGGTGAGTGTGAAAGAGACAGCTATATTATTGTTTTGTGTACTTATACGAACAGCTGTGTGTGTGTTCTGCCGGCGGGCGCCCGCAGCCCGCAGGGGCCCATCAGAAAACACCATGCTCTTTATCTAGAATTTTCTACCCTTTTCTTTGGCTGACGACTAATCGTGATATTATTAGTATCGTTTTTTTTTATTAGTCCTGGATTCTAGAGACAGTTTGCCACAATTTTTGTTGATTCGTAGATTTTAAACACCGACTTCAGTCAAAAATAATATAAGTATGCAGGTACTTCCAAACTAAATATTTACAAAGCTTTCAGGCGATATTATACATTTATTATTATTCTGTTTCCAGACTTCATTATTGAGTTTCGGACTTTCGGCAGAGTATAAGTATTTCATACGTTCATTGTATTACTTACTTGCGGACCCGGCGACTTTTGTACATAATTTAATGCAATGATTTCAAAAGTAGTACGCTAGTAATATATAATATGTCAATGATTTAATGTCTTTGATTGAACCGAATTGATAACCGCCTCCTTTTTTTTTGAAGTCGGTTAAAAATAGGATGGGTTTCTTCAGTGCTGCTGGGGTTTGTTGCGCCACTTTTTTTTCCCAGCGAAAGCACTAGGAACTACTAGGAAGTGGTGAAGGCCGGGCGTTTTGGGTTGGGGGCAATGATATTTTACTAAAATATCATTGGTTGGGGGACTGTCTTTATGTAATTTTGACGTAGCTAGTAGGTACGAAAATTAGATAAGTACCTACTGATTCTCACTTTCTCAGCCTAATTTGAATAAATAACTTTTGGTTTTCTCATCCTTTATGTAGTTGTTTTGCCATTACGACTATTTTCTCGTTAGTTTACAACAAAAATGTGGGTAAATAAAAATTAAATGCTATTTTGATTTCTGTACTTTCTAAAACAAAACTGCTTTATTAACCGACTTCAAAAAAGAAGGAGGTTCTCAATTCGACGGTATGTTATTTTTTGATCTTATTTCACCACAAAACAAACGTTTTCTTTACAATTTCGTCATAGGTAACTACGCAATCGAGAACATTCATTGCGTGGCATGAGACTCGTCAGATGATTGTGTTGTGTCTCGCGCGTTCGAGAAACTTCACCCCTCGACTCAGGCAGGGGGTGGCTACCAAAGAGAATATTATATCGTCGTTGGTGGCTACCTATCTATAGCGGTCGCACGGTCGCGTCCCGTTCGGCCCCAGACAGGGTGCTGTTTTTAATTAGGTATCAAACTCAAAGCATTTATTTCATTAAACCAATTACAGGCACTTTTGAATTGTCAAGGAATATGTAGGTATCAATGATTATATATGTCAATGGTAGGTATCTAATCTACTAATCTTAGTTTACCAACTTCATCGAATATTTTGAGCTTTAAAATCATAATGCAGGTCTGCTGGAAGAAATATCCAATGAAATAAGCAATGTATTTGAGATCTTCTATCAATGATATTCTTATCTTGAATGTATTTTTTTTGTGGCTGGTTCGAGGTGGCGCGGGAAAAGATTTCCTGGAAGAATTTGGGTAAGAGTTTTGCTTAGCAGTAGAACAGAACAAAAAAAAAAGTTTTGTGTGTCCATAGATAAGATAAGATACCAATGAATGCGTAAAGACAAGGACATACCTACATTGTACAATGCTGTAACTTTACGATAATTTACATCACACACAATTCACGCCCTCTTCACATAGGGTAGGCTGCTAGGCTGAATCTACAGAACGCCATCGCGCCACGACCTAACGACGATGCTACGATCCTAAGGTTGTTATGAGTAGGTCTGTCACATCACTATTATGATGGAACATCACTAGCTGTAAGATGGCGTCCTTACCATCCTAAGTGATCCTAAGGTAATACTATAAATTGATTAACATTAAAACCGAGTTGACTTAGCATTCAGTCTATCATTTATATAATACACCAACCAAACATGGTGTCAGAAGTAGATTCGTAATCTATGTGTCGTACAGTCATTGTGAAATTCTCGTGTGAAAAGTCGGCGCCATGTCTGATGAAAATCAAAAGCCCAAGAAACTTTCTGGAATGTCCAGTCCGCAGCCCATGGTGATGAATGGTAACTTGGCTCAACAATGGAAAAAATGGGTGCAGTCATTTAAGTTTTATTTACGTGCGTCTGGCTTGGATGAAGAGAGTGATGGCAGAAAAGTAGCTTTATTTCTACATGTCATTGGTGAAAAAGGCGTGGATGTATTTAATACATTTGGAAAAGACGAAGATAA
Source organism: Oligia latruncula (assembly GCA_948474745.1). Classification (NCBI taxonomy): domain Eukaryota; kingdom Metazoa; phylum Arthropoda; class Insecta; order Lepidoptera; family Noctuidae; genus Oligia; species Oligia latruncula. The sequence goes on from OX419708.1 coordinate 13,061,691, forward strand.
TATTACATACGACAAGCTTATAGAGTTATTTCAAAATCACTTTGCCCCAAAAGCTAACCTCACTTATGAATGTCATAATTTTTTCACATACAAACAAGGTGAAAATGAAACCTTAGACGATTTTGCTTGCACATTAAAATTAAGGTCACAAAACTGTGAGCTAGGACAGCTGCAAGAACGCCTAATCAAAATAATGTTTATATGTAACATGCATCAAAAATACAACTATATCAGAGAAAAATTATTGCTTGAAGATAAGCTGGATCTTGATAAGGCCTTAGAGATGGCAAAGGCCATGCTTGCCTCCAGACATCAAACAGATGAATTGACAGCAGAACAAAGTTCAGTCTTGTATAATACGAGTCAGTCACGCTCAAGATCAAAGTCTAACTCAAGGAATGTCAGTCAATATAGTCAGCAGTCAAAACAGGAAGTTTGTACAAGGTGTGGTCAGGTGCATCGTTATAAGTGTCCAGCATTAGGTGTAAAGTGCAAAAAATGTGAAAAAATCGGTCATTTTGCAGTCTGTTGTAGGTCAGTTCAGTCAAAGTCAATAAGATATGTACAGTCAGATAGTAATACTCAACAGGTACAGTCAGAACAAGATGAACTGTTTATAGGTCATATTCAGTCATCCAAGTTGTTGTCAAGTGAATGGACAATTAATTTATATATAAATAATTCACAAGTAAATTGTATTATTGATACAGGCAGTGATGTCAATATTATGTCAAAAAGTGTTTATGATTCACTTAATACTAAAAATTTATTGTCTAAAACTGATGTAAAAATTAAGTCATACACTGGTAATAGTCTAGAGGTACTAGGCCAACAAAACCTTGAGTGTAAATTTCAATTTAATGACCGCTATTTGACAGAACAAATTAATTTTATAATTGCAAATGTGAATTCTCCTACTGTATTAGGTAAACTTACTTGCTCAAAAATGGGACTAATTAAAAGAGTTTTCTGTGTAGATACTACAAGCATGCAAACGTCAGAAAGTGATATTAGTCTATTGTTTTCTGAAATAAGTCAAAATGAGTCAAATTCAAGTCAAGTAATATGTCCTGAAGTCACAAAAAGTCAATCACAGTCATTTACTTTACAGTCAAGTCAGTCACAAAGTATAAATTTAAATAAACTCGTTGAATGCAATTATTCTGTTTTTACCGGTCTTGGTTGTCTTCCTGGTGAGTGTCACATAAGTATAAATCCTGAGGTACAGCCAAAAGTGGATGCTCCGAGGAAGGTACCATTTGCATTACATCATAGACTTCAACAGGAACTTGAGAAGATGGAAAAAATGGATGTTATTACCAAGGTCACAGAGCCTACTGAATGGGTGAGTTCTTTAATCTTAATAGAAAAGAAAAATGGTCAATTAAGGGTATGTCTAGACCCCCGTAATTTAAATCAGGCAATAAAGAGGACTCATTATCCTATTCCATCAGTAGATGTTGTCCGTGCCAAGGTGGCTGGTGCAAGATTTTACTCCACCTTGGATGCAAGTAGTGGATTTTGGATGTGTAAATTGAGTGAGAAGAGTTCTTACCTCACAACTTTTAATACACCTTTTGGCCGATACCGCTTTAAACGTCTTCCATACGGAGTCAGCTGTGCTCCTGAATATTTTCACAGAATTATGACTGAAATGTTTGGTGACATACCAGGTGTGGCAGTATACAGTGATGATATTTTAGTAAGTGGTCAAACACTACAAGAGCATAATGAGCGTCTTAATATAGTATTTAAAAGAGCAAAGGAATATAATGTCAAGTTTAATAAAGAAAAATGTTCATTCACCAAGGAGAGTATTAAATATCTGGGTCATATTTTTTCAGCGGACGGAATCACAGTTGATCCGGACAAAGTCAGAGCAATCAAAGAGATGCCCTCTCCTACCTGTTTAAAGGATTTACAAAGATTTCTAGGCATACTTAATTATTTAAGCCCTTTTATTAAAAATATGGCAGGCGAAACAGAAATTCTACGCCAATTATTAAAAAAATCTACTGATTGGCAGTGGACTGCTAATCATGAAACAACATTTAGTCATCTGAAGCAATTAATATGCCAAGTTCCAGTGTTGTCACATTTTAATGTTCATGAGCCTATTGTCCTACAAAGTGATGCTAGTAAGAGTGCTGTTGGAGCGGTGTTGTTACAAAATCAACATCCAGTATATTATGCTTCAAAAACTTTAACAGATACACAACAGAAAATGGCTCAGATAGAGAAAGAACTCTATTCAATAGTTTTTGCCTGCATCAAGTTTCATCAATTTATATATGGACAAACGGTTACTGTCGAGACGGACCATGCACCTTTGATAACATTATTTAAAAAGTCTTTAGTCGAGGTTCCAACACGTCTCCAAAGAATGATGTTGAAAATACAACCCTATAGTCTAAATGTAGTTTACAAGAAAGGTAGTCACATGTACATTGCTGATACCTTGTCAAGAGCAGCACTCTCTGAAACAAGTTCAGATGAATTAGATGATGATGTCATTGTTCATGTAAATTTACTGATTAAGTCATTACCAGTCTCATCAGAACGTCTACAGTGGTTAATCAGAGGCACTAATGAAGATGAAAGTCTGCAGATTTTGAAAAAATACTGTAAAGAAGGATGGCCGTCAAGTAAAACTCAAATTGAGAAAGATCTGCATGAGTATTGGCAGTATAGATTTGATTTACACACAGAAAATGATTTAATGTTCAGAAGTAATAGTATAGTCGTACCCAAAAAATTAAGACCAGAGATTTTGAAAATAATACACAGTGGTCATCTGGGAATTGAAAGGTCAAAAGCGTTTGCTAGAGGATATGTATTCTGGCCATTTATGTCAACTGATATAAAAAACATTGTTGAGTCGTGTCATGTTTGTTTGTCTCATAGAAGCTCAAATGTTCCAGAACCACTTCTTCCACATGATGTTACATTACTTCCATGGGAAAAAGTTGGTGTTGACTTTATGGATTATAAATCTAAAAAATACATAGTAATACAAGATTATTACTCAAATTATATTGAATTAATGGCAGTGGCAAGTACTAACGCCAAAACAGTAATTACTTGTCTTAAAAGTATCTTTAGCAGACATGGTATCCCAGTTGAGTTATTCTCTGACAATGGGCCACCATTTAATTCGGCAGAGTTTAAAAATTTTATTTGGGAATGGGGAATACATCATAATACGTCAAGTCCCTACATGCCAAGGTCAAATGGGTTGGTAGAGTCGGCAGTAAAGATATGTAAACGTTTTCTTACCAAGTCGGAGGAGTCAGGGACAGATCCATATCTGGCGTTGCTTCAATTCAGGAATACACCTCGAGGAAATCTACCATCTCCAGCACAATTATTAATGTCACGTTCACTTAGAACACAATTACCAACAGTCACAAAAAACTTAATACCAAGAACAGTCAATTTTCAAGAATATGTAAAAACTAAGGAAGAAAATAAAAATAAAATGAAGGATTACTATGACAGAAAGACTAAATCACTACCAGAACTACAAGAAGGAGATGAAGTCTATTTTAAGAAAATGCCAGATACTCCATGGATTACAGGCACAATAAGGTCCATATGTGATCAGCCTAGGTCTTATACTGTTGAAGGGTCAGATGGATTTATAGGGAGGAGAAACAGACAGCATATTTTGAAGCCTCCGCAGTCACCTCAAACAGTATCTCAAGATATGTTACGAAAAAGTCCAAATATCAAGACATCTCCTAATTCTCATACAGTAACACCGTCTATTGAAGAGCGTACAACTCCAGTTGAAATGCACTCTAGGTGTGGAAGAGTCATAAGACCACCAAGACGGTTAGATTTATAAGAGTTAATATTTTGTTAACTGAGCAAACATTTTAGCAATGACTGAAGGACTGATAGATCTAACTAAGTTTAGAATTAAGTTTAGAATATGTTTATATAAAGACATTGGTTCAACAAACTGTCTTAGTTTGAGTTACTTAAATAGTTGTTATTGTCAAAAGTTATTGTTAAGAGTTTAGTCAATTTGTGTACTGTCTCTAGCTGTAAAATTATAATAAGTTTTTCTAATAAGGAGGATGTTATGAGTAGGTCTGTCACATCACTATTATGATGGAACATCACTAGCTGTAAGATGGCGTCCTTACCATCCTAAGTGATCCTAAGGTAATACTATAAATTGATTAACATTAAAACCGAGTTGACTTAGCATTCAGTCTATCATTTATATAATACACCAACCAAACAGGTAAGTACCTAGGTACCTACCTAATAGGTATTAAAATCATGAAAATCTGACAATGTTTTTTTTTGTATGTAGGTACCTACAATAGACAATTGGTAAGCATTACATTAGTTAGATTATTGACCGCCGTCCATCGAACTTATTTTTAGAAATACCTACCTACGACGCTTCTGGAAAACGTGCTCCATAATAACAGGAAACAAATTATTTGTTTGTTAGTTACAAGTTACAATATTATTATTAGGTAGGTACTTGCACATCTGCCCCTTCACAATAATCACAATGGCACGTTGCCAACAAAAGAAACGGTTAAGATTCTAGAATTGAATGATTATTCTCCTTGTGTTCATTCATTCAAGCTGAGTAGGTACTGGATCTGCAGAGTAAGACATGGTAGGAGACCGTTGCTTGATTCATTCATTGTTAAAGTTATTGTGAAATTACCTACCTACCATTGTGCATTAACTACTTAGTAGAATTGCAATTGTTTTATTTTAAAGAATGAAAGAGCACTTAATTGTATGCAGTAGATACCTATGCTGATGCTTATAATCAATCAGGCTATAATGTTCCCACTGCTGGGACACAACACACACAGGCCACCTCTCTTCGACATGGAGTGGGCTGTAATTTACCACGCGGACCCAATGCGGGTTGGTAGATGCCACGTGTCTTCGAATATTGCGCCCAAAATTCAAATTCTAGGCTTTTCCAAACATAGTTCTGTATTTAGTAAATCTTAGGTAGGTACCTACATAGGTAGTTATATTGTTAAATGCAGGTACCTACTCAAGATTGTATTGATCCAGCGCCAACCAATGACGTCTATCTAGGGAGCTAGCGTTGCACATAACTATAAGCAAAATACTGGAAGTCCTAGAACATTCATTCATCAGGTATCTACTGGCTATGGGAATCAAATTTTAATATAATGGACCAAAGTTTTATAAATTAATCAAATAATGAAGATTTTGATTCTCGATTGCGCCGCAGTCCTGAAAATAAAGGCACTTTATATTTTGGCCTTAAAATTTTAAGTTCGGCCACTCGATACTAGAGGGCACTTTTACAAATTATGTCGACGATGGACTTTTTGTTTTAATTTTACCAGTGTTTATTAAATCACTGACCTGTAATAAACAGTACTTGTTTAATAAGGGTCAGTGGTACGTGTTTATGAATAAATAATAAAATATAGTAAATACTTAATAATTCTAATCTTTTTACTCTGGTGGAGAAAAAACAGCCTATTGTCATTTTCAGTCTATCAAAACGTACTCTGTGATTGTCATTATAATGTCAAATTAGAGTTGTAATGTCGTTATTTATTTAATTTTCCAAATTCTAAAATTATGGTATGGTAAAATAATAATATTACTGTTGTAAATGATCGTTTAGATAAATATCTAATCCAATTTTTATATTAATTGTACAATCAATACAATCATCTGTAGGTACCTACTTAATTAAAAAAAATTTCAATGCCTCGCTGCTGTGTGCCATTTTGCTATAACGATGCTAACCACCGGTTTCCTAAGGATCCCAAACTAAGAAATTCTTGGCTGAAAGCTATAGGACGCGACGATTTTGTTCCTAAAAATGGAGCCCGGATATGCCACAGACACTTCCATCGTAGCGATTATGTACAAATCAGTCATGCTACTGGTTAGTAAATAATTGTTTGTTTTAAGGCAAGCGCATACATGTTACAGCCACATTGAGCCGCAGCGCATCGCATTTTTGCATTCCAAATCCAAAACAATTAAAAAGACTGGTGCGGCTGAGCGGTCCGCTCATAAGAGTCATAGTATAAAGAAGGTCCCCCCTCTTTATACTATGGTCCGCTTGTTAGGTAATAGGACTTTACTGTGCAAAAAAAAACACAAGCATCCATTATGAATTTATGAGCCATCATCCTATTACTTACTTAAATATGTAATATATATGTAGGTATACGATATACTTACCAACCTGATATACTTACCTACTTGGATCTTATTCTAATTAGTCATGAATTTAATCAAATCTATTGGTAAGGTCTACATCTTTATCAGGGGGCCTAAAAAGGCCACTTTGGCAGAGACAGTCCGTGTTTTTCTTTTTTTCGCTGCACTCATAATGTTATCTTTTTATGATTCTGCCAAAGTGGCATTTTTAGGCCCCCAGGTCTACTAAGCCGTTTTTAAGTATTTAATTTTTTATTCACACAGGACTTCCTCTTCAACGCAGGTGCCTAAAGAAGTCTGCTGTCCCTTCAGTTTTTCCATGGGACAGAACATGTACGTCAAGTTTAAATGTAGCTGGAGAAGAAAGAAGGAAACGTCAAAAAACTTGCAAAGGATTTGATAAGACTCTGGACTCTAAACCTGTAAACACTCATTGTTTGACAACCAAAGGAACACAAACATTGAATTCTTTAAGATTATTTTCTACTACAGAACAATTACTATCTGATGATGAGTCCGTACTATTCTACACAGGATTAAGCAACTATGCTCAGTTTACACTTCTGCTCTCCACCCTGTTGCCAATGGCCAATGAGATCAAATACCTATCGAAAAAAATAATCAGCTTAACTGTAGAAGATCAATTTGTGATGTTACTCATAAAATTACGAAGAAGCAAACCCGATTTTGAAATAGGTAAAATGTTTGGCGTTGACAAAACTGACGCGTCTAATGTGATCGTTACATGGATAAGCTTTGTGACTGATTACTGGAGCCTTTTAGACAGCTGGCCAAATCAAACTATAGTAGACTCGTACATGCCTCAAACTTTAAGAGGAAACTGTCCCTCTAATGGAATCGCTACAGACCCTGAAGTTCCTATAAAAAAGGAAAGTTCCCACACTATCGAGAAAACTTCTTTTAGCCACTATAAGCTGAAGAAAACAATTAAATTTATCGCTGGCTGTACTCCAGATGGACTCATGTCTTACTGTTTAGAACCACAAGTAGCATCTAGGGATCTTCAAATAAGGGATGAGTCACCAATTTCTGGAAGCATAAGTCTAGACCAAAAATTTGCTAAAACTATACCAATGGAAACGCTTATAGGTTCGACGAAGACGTTTAAAATACTAACAAGTGCACTGAATCAGATTTATGCGCCTTTGTCTCCAAAACTATTCAGTATTTGTTTAATGATTTGTAGTATCAAAGTCGGTATTGTAACTGTTAATAAAGTCAATTTATAACTTATCGAGTGGTTTTCTTTTTTTTTTCAGGCTTCTTTGAACTTTTCTCTATAGTCGGACTTTTAATTAGCTGCAGTAAAATGACAGCTTATGTGTTACATATATGACTAAAATTGGCATATTTTTGTTTTATCGCAGCCATCAACCAAATCTTGTTTTTCTAGTGTAACAAACGAAACTTATTTTCATGACATGCATCCTATCTCTAAACTCAGTCCGAAATGAGTTATTAAGAAGTGTCATTTCACTGCAGCTAATTAAAAGTCGGACTATAGCTCATTATCCGTTGCATGCGTTGTACCCACAGATCATAGACGCACCGCATCGCTAAAATCTTTTGACATCACTTTCGTTTTTTAACCGACGAAAAAACGGAGGAGGTTCTGAAGTCGACGCGTATTTTTTGACGTGACAACGTCTTAAATTAGGTTGCGGCTGGGAGTCACTTATGAAAAAGTGTAACGCTCGGTAACGTTACGATGAGTCACCGAACGAGAGAGAGAAAGACGTTGTCACGTAAAATCTTCGCCCGTAAAACCGACTTTACAGGCAACCATTTTTTTTTTTACCTATGACCACGCATAACTTTTTACAGAGTAGGTAGTTTGATTTTGATAATTATTTTTTCGTTTTTGTATGAGCCATTGCACACTATAGGCGGACTGCACAGTGCATCGGACTTTTAAGTCTTGCAATGCGATACGCTGCGGGCAGTTGCGGCTGTACTGTAATGTGCACTAGTCTTTAAAATAATATGATAAAATGGCGCATATTAACAAATAGTAGGTATGTACTTACAAAAAGTTTATTTTTCTTTTGGCTATTCGTGCGTGCGTGTTTTATACGCACGACCACATACCAAGCTATACATTTCCAGTATAATCTGACTGGTCATTGTACGAAAAGCCAATGCTAGGCCAGCTTTATAAAGCTGGAAATGATAGTCGTGTCTAGGTAGAGGTACTTAGGGACGCATTCACGGAAAGGTTTTTTTTACGAATAGGGCCGAGAGCCAAGTAGGGCCATGTTTTGACACCAAATGCCGAGAGCATTGCCCTGTTAGCATGGAAACCAACTAAACGATTTGCAATTAAATTGGTAGAGTTGTACAAAGATCTTTTGGCGTGCGGCCAAAATCAGAACTAACGCCGCCATCTTGTTTTTTTTAATACATTTCACCGTAGACAGAGTAATCTATAGACTCATGGTATCCGTGTCACCGAAAGGGACAACAAATTCCGACAATCTTCATTATACTATCATTTTTACAGCTTATTACACTACATTTTACCATTTTCACAGTTGCGCAAATGTACTATTATTGAATTATGCACGAAAAAGATCTTATTTTCAGTTTAATCGCGGTGTAGTTTTTAATACTTCATTCATAACTTTTATTATTTCATTCATAAACGTCAAACTTGTTGTGCACATTGATGTGCTTAACCGACTCGCAGTAAGGGACAGAAATATTCTTACTCTGTCTCTTTTCTTTGCTAATGACGTTTATATATTTCTCCTTTTCTTGTGCGAATGAAAAAGAAGATATGCAGCAGTCTATAGTTTACTCTGTCTACGCATTTCACAAATGTTTACCAAACGCGCCCCTGTCAAGTCAACATCATTCGAGCGCCAGAAAAGCCTCGTAGCAGTGTACCTTCTTTTATTTATTTACAAGAATACAACATTTTTAAAATTACTGTTTCTGTAGGTGTAAGAAGTTTACCGTGACCATCCACCAAAAGACGTACAGACGCCAGCAGGTCAACCTACCCGAAACTGTCAGATTTTCCCAATCAACCTTGAACCTTATGTTTTAGCAATAAAGTCGAAAATCTATTAAAGAAATCTGACAGATTGTAGTAACTTGATGTGCTGGCGTCTGTACAAACTGAGTATATGTGTTCTGTGAACTGAAGGCCCGTAATTAAAAACGTTCAAAATCTAGTCGCAATCTCATCTCAGGGACAATCAGTGGCGCCGATTCTGTTTTTCACAAATTAAACTAAATTTAAGTTCATGCATCTTTTTCTTTCTATTTCATTAAGAAAAGGACAGAAGATAAATAGTTTAGTCCTGTAAAAGTAGTCCTTTAAAAGAGGCAGGCTGTGACCTCTGAGTTTGTTTCGGCCTTTCTTCTCAGAGTAGTCAGATAAATAAAATATTCAATTTAATGACTTTTTCAGTAGTCTTTAAGCTCGGATAATGAATTAATGACAACAGGCTCGTCCCTTATTAGGAATAGACGCCAGTCGCCAGCACATCAAGCTACCCGAAACTGTCAAATTTTCCCAATCAAGTTTTAACCTTAAGCTTTACCTATAAAGTTGAAAATCTTTTAAAGAAATTTGACACAGGTTGTAGTAGCTTGATGTGCTGGCGGCTGGCTAAGCTAAAAATTAAAAGTAAGAAAAATTGCTACTTTTGGTAGATACTGATCTTACGTAAGATTCAAGGGGGGGGGGGGAAGGGCGGTCAGATTTTGGTTAAAATTGTCTTACCTGCACACAATTTTAACAGCCCCATGTTAATTAATGCACAGGGGCCCGTGGCTAAATGATAACAGCCGCACTGGTCGATCGATCAGGTTAAACCGTTTGCCGCGATTGGTCTGTGGATGGGTGACCATCTTTACATACCGAGACCCCGTTGGTCCCGGCTGTCATTCGTGGATCTCTGACAGTCGTTACGGGTAGTCAGATCAGCCGGTCGATTCTGTAAAAATCTCAACGTGAAAACTTAGGTGAAATGAGTTTGTTTTTGCTACGAATTGACACTATTGACAGCTCACTCCACGCTCACTTCACCTACGTTTTCTTTCACGGTGAGATTTTTACAGAATAGCACCAGAAGCCCGAAACTCTAATTACCAGTCCTACCAAGGGGTAATCGTATTACCCAGCAACTGGGTTGTGGAGGGCAGATATGCAGTCGCTCCATGGAAAATACTGGTATTTGGCTGCATCCGGTTAGACCGGAAGCCGACCCCAAAACACAGTTGGGAAAAGGCTGGGTAGATCATCATATGATGGGTAAATCCCCTGACTATCCACCAGAACATGCCAGGGATACCTACCCGATGTTACTAATAATACTATCCCCCAGATACAATCATGATGTGACTATCTATTTATCTACTAAATAGAAGTTCAAAAAACTGTTGTTACTATGCCCCAGATATGATTGAATTGAATATATTGAAACTGTCAAATTTTCCCAATCAACTTTGAGCCTAGTTCTTTAGCGATAAAGTTGAAAATCTATCAGTTTGACAGATTGTAGTAGCTTGATGCTGGCGTCTCGCGTCTGTACTAATACTAACCACCACTATGATCATCCACGTTTTGGAAATATCTACCAGATAAGTTCTAATTGATGGTAATATCCATCTGACAAGCTCATCCACACATGTATATTATTTATTATTATGACTATCTACCTGTGCAAAATACAAATTACAGATACTATGAAATGTAGATGAAGCTTAGGTACTTGATACAAACCTCAAGTCATTACGTTAACACGATTTTTCTCAGGGGTCGTTCCAACAACTCGCGAGGGCCCAGTGCGGGTTGGCACCCAAATAGGTCCATACAAATCATTTATGGGGTTCCGTACCCAAAGGGTAAAAACTAAAAACGGGACCCTATTACTAAGACTTCGCTGTCTGTCCGTCCGTCCGTCCCGTCTGTCATCAGGCTGTATCTCAAGAACCGCGATAGGTAGACAGTTTGAAATTTTCACAAATTATTTATTTCTGTTGCCGCTTCAACAAATACTAAAAACAAAATAAAATAAATACTCCCATACAACAAACGTGTTTTTTCTCGGCGTTTTTGCCTTGTGGTACGGAACCTAGTAATATATATGTCAATGTACGGAACCCTTCGTGTGCGAGTCCGACTCGCACTTAGCCTGTTTTTTATTCTTTGAGTTGTATGAATTAATTCCCCCTGACTGTACATAGCAAAGACTACAATATGATGCTGTATAATATATGATATATAATAATATAATATATGCTGTATGGTACATAGCTCTCAGGGGGCTGGGTGGAGTGGGTGGTGGTCTGTGTGTGATGTTATGTGTTGCATCTCCACACACAATGGGTAATGTTGGTACAATTAGTACAATATGGTACAATGACTGTTGACTGCACAGTTCTATACAAACATTGGCCCATTGTGTGAGTGCATTTTACTCATGTCATAAGTGGCAAATAATAATAATAAAACTATAATAATTGGTCATAAATAATATTAATTTTAGTATATTATTATTTTCCACTTAATGCAGTGTGTGTGTGAGGGTCGTGTGTAAGAATTCAAGGAATAAAACCAAGAAATAATTTGTTAATATTACCATTTATTTTGAATAATGGAATTTGAACTAAATCAGTCTTTGGCTGTACACCAGTGCACAAAATAACTTCGCGATACAATCACATAAACACCATTACAACATGGCTAAAAGCTGAGATTTGAGATTTTAATCGACTTCCTCCATGCGGGACGCATCATCGGCATCACCCTCCAGTGGGGGCACGTCTCCGACGCTCGACTCTTCAACCTGGACAGGCTCGTCCTCATCAATGCCAAGACCCAACTTGATCATGCGGTAGATGCGGGAAGCATGCACCTGGGGCTCGTCAAGAGCGAAGCCAGATGACAGCAGAGCAGTCTCGTACAACAGGATGACGAGGTCCTTCACAGCCTTGTCGTTCTTGTCAGCCTCGGCCTTCTGCCTCAGGGTCTCAACAATGGAATGATCAGGGTTGATCTCAAGGTGCTTCTTAGCTGCCATGTAACCCATGGTGGAAGTGTCACGGAGAGCTTGGGCCTTCATGATACGCTCCATGTTAGCAGACCAACCATACTGCGCGGTGACAATGCAGCACGGAGACTCTACCAAACGGTTGGATACAACAACCTTCTCAACTTTGTTGTCGAGGATGTTCTTCATGACCTTGCAGAGGTTTTCGAACTTTACCTTGTCTTCCTCACGCTTCTTCTTCTCTTCTTCATCCTCAGGGAGTTCCAGACCCTCCTTTGTGACTGAGACAAGGGTCTTTCCATCATACTCCCTCATCTGCTGTACTACATACTCATCAATCGGCTCGGTCATGTATACAACTTCATAACCACGCTTCTTGACGCGCTCAACAAATGAAGAGTTGGCAACCTGGTCACGGTTCTCACCAGTGATGTAGTAGATGTGCTTCTGGTTCTCCTTCATGCGGGAAGCGTACTCCTTGAGGGAGCATGCCTCATCACCGGAAGCAGATGTGTGGTAGCGGAGCAAGTCAGCCAGTTTGGACCTGTTCTGAGAGTCCTCATGGATTCCAAGCTTCAGGTTCTTGCTGAACTGTTCGTAGTACTTTTTGTAGTTCTCCTTGTCTTCAGCCAACTCCTCGAAGAGTTCTAAGCATTTCTTAACTAGGTTCTTCCTGATTACTTTGAGGATCTTGTTCTGTTGAAGCATCTCACGGGAGATGTTGAGGGGCAGGTCCTCGCTGTCAACCACTCCCTTGATGAAGTTCAGGTACTCCGGGATGAGGTCCTCACAGTTGTCCATGATAAACACCCTGCGGACGTACAGCTTGATGTTGTTCTTGCGCTTCTTGTTTTCAAACAGGTCGAAGGGAGCACGGCGGGGCACAAACAAGAGTGCTCTGAACTCCAGCTGACCTTCAACAGAGAAGTGCTTGACGGCAAGGTGGTCTTCCCAGTCATTGGTGAGGGATTTGTAGAAGTCACCATACTCCTCCTGTGTGATATCGTCAGCGTTGCGGGTCCAGATGGGCTTGGTCTTGTTAAGCTCCTCATCTTCTGTGTACTTCTCCTTGATGGTCTTCTTCTTCTTCTTGTCTTTCTTGTCCTCCTCGTCATCTTCTCCCACATCCTCGATTTTAGGCTTGTCGTCTTCCTTCTCTTCCTCTTTCTTCTCCTCCTCAGCCTCGTCGTCAGAGAGCTCCTTCTCGCGTTCCTTCTCCACCATCAGTTTGATGGGGTAACCGATGAACTGTGAGTGCTTCTTCACGATCTCTTTGATCTTGTGCTCTTCAAGATACTCAGTGAGGTCTTCCTTGATGTGGAGAACGATCTGTGTACCGCGGCCGAGGGGCTCCCCGTGGTCGGGGCGCACCGTGAACGAGCCGCCCGCAGACGACTCCCACACGTACTGCTCGTCGTCATTGTGCTTCGAGTGGACTGTCACGCGGTCAGCGACCAGGTAGCACGAGTAGAAACCCACACCGAACTGACCGATCATGCTGATGTCAGCGCCTGCCTGAAGAGCCTCCATGAACGCCTTTGTTCCCGACTTTGCGATGGTACCAAGGTTGTTGACTAGGTCAGCCTTGGTCATACCGATACCGGTATCAATAAGAGTGAGTGTACCTTCGCTTTTGTTGGGAATGATCTTGATGTACAGTTCCTTGCCGCTGTCCAGCTTCGATGGGTCGGTGAGTGACTCATACCGGATCTTGTCCAAGGCATCTGAGGAGTTGGAGATCAGCTCACGAAGGAAGATCTCTTTGTTGGAGTAGAATGTGTTGATGATCAGGGACATGAGTTGGGCGATCTCCGCCTGGAAGGCGAAGGTCTCCACCTCTGCAACATCGGTCTGCATTTCTTCGGGCATTTTGACTGTTTCACTTACTTTTTAAATAGTCCTCAAGTTAAAACTTGCAAACTAAGCACAGAATAGAATACTTCTTGACTTGATTAGCGCGGTTTTTTAATACACGTGTTGTAAGATCGCGTGGAATCGCAGCGTATCTCTCACTTTGCTTTTCTTGAATTAAATGACGCCTGGCGGAATGTCAGAAGCTTATATAGATTCGATACGCAGACGCCATCTGTGAGCGAGTAGAAATTTCTAGATTTTGCGGGCTATCTGTCAGGGGCTCTAAACATTTTCAACACGTTTTACGTTTAGGTAGGTGATACGTCAAAACATAACTACTTATCATAATTTAATAGATCATCATTATTTTACTTGTGTATAAAAGTAATTAAGTGATATTTATTTATTTCTGTACATAAAAACACATGCTATTTTGTAAATAACTACAGTGTAACTTGTTAGTGGGTCCCTGGATATGTGAGAAACCTCTACCTACTACTGTTAATACAATGAGGTCCCGACCCTTTTGCATTGAAATACCTCTGTTACTGGGAATAATTAAACCTTTATAACTGAGAACTGAGCCTGCACTTTAAGTGCTAACAAACATTTACGTGCACTTTCTCTAAAGTTATGGGAAAATTCATCAAAGAAAAAGTCTTTGAAGCAATATTACTCTTGTCTAACTGAGTTGCAACAGCATGTTTATGACGGGTCCCACACTGAACTGCTTAAAGTACCTACCTATATCGACTAGGTAGATAGATTAAATATCCCAACCTGACTATTTGAGAAACTGGGTAAATGAAAAGCCTCCAAGTGATAAATAATCCTAGGTCCCTTGATATCCCACTTATCTCGGTATACACCAAAAATACACTACACAATTAAACAAAAAATACTAGATTAATAGTGTGCTAGATACAATTTTTTTTTCAAGTAATCATTATTAATCTACGAAATATAAACTTATTTTAAAATAATTATAAGTAATTCAATTGATTTGTGATACTTAAAATATTATCGAAAATGTAATAAATGTAGTAAAAATGTAATGTACTTTCAATTACAATGTTTCGAACCCTACATTACATACGTATCAATATTGCTTGTTAACAAAATTAAATAACCTAATATTAACCTTAAAAAACCTTCATCAATAGAAGTTGGTAGAAAAGAGAGTTCTCTGAAAATGTTTAGAGCACCTACTACAGTTCTTGTAACTACGCTACTCGACAAGCGGCGGCGCTAGCATCGCAGTAAAGATTTTCTGTGAAAAATTCTAGAACCTTCGAGATCCATCTCTAGAATTTGTCCAAACTTTAATAATTTGTATGAAAGTATGGCAAAACATAGGCTGCACTAAAAGCTTAGACCAAAATACTGCTTTAAAAAGTATCGTACTTCTAAATTCCATTGAAGAACTTAGAATTTAGGCTACTTTACTGGTTTCTACTAGAATCTTCGAACCACATCCGGTTTGTAGTTCGACTTTTGCCCGTCATCAGCGCTAGCTGCATCCGTCGTAACATTTATGTCAAGTTCAATAACTGTTTGGGGATACCAGATAATAATTTATAGTTATTTATTCTTTTTAGAATTAGAATAGGCACGCCATTTTTTCGTAGCACCCCAACTTTTCTGAAGAGTATAAATTGGTATGGTAGTTTCGGTAAGGGGGGAGAACTCCGAATTAGGGAATTTCCAAATGAACTTAACATTCGTAAAGTTATTGTAATTCAATAATAATTGAGACTATTCTTCTGCGTGTTGATTAGAGCATTATTTCAAATAACTATTTTTAATGACAAAAATGTTATACGCTGCCCAAAGAGATTTAAGTTAAGTAAATAATTTAATATTTATAATTTTAAGACGCTGCCCCACTTTTGGATAACTCAATAACTGCTTCTCTCTGGCTAAATTCAGATCATTTTGAATGTATTTGTTTTTTTTCCTCATTCTTCAACAGGATTTCTGGTTCAATCGCTCTCTCTATCTGTATAACTAGGCAGCTAGTGTAACTTTAAAATGAAAAATTTGTTTTTTTTATTACGCCTGCGGTCAACTCAGTCTGATAGATTTACCAGAATGCTGGATTAACATTATCATTCACTAATTCAATCCCAAAGTGACATAAACATTTTAAATGAAGTTTATTATTATTATGCCATTTTTCTGTTTTCGTAGAAGATTTCAGTTCATTTTATTTTATACTATACCGCTTTGGTACAGCTCAATTAATATTGTTCTCATAAAAGGTTACTAATTCAGTGTAGATAATGTTCAATAAATTGTACGTTTTATTGTAGAAAAATCAGTTATCAGACCTACGTTTTTATCAACGAAGGCTGGCAACAGTGGCAACTTTAGTACTAGACACTGTATTGATTATTTACTTATGCATTTTGCAGGTGTTTTATTTTAGATCCATGCCCTTTACAAGAACACAATGATCCGAATGCACCTAAATATTGCACATTTTTATTTGAAGCGTGTTATTCATTTCAACTTCAAGTAAATAATGTAATTACATAGCATTCTCGAATATTCAATTTACCGGCACCGGAAACGATGCTTTTCTAGACAATTCTTTGTAGGATCGGATATTTGGCTAAATACAGAATTATAGTATTTATAGTAATGTACCTAGGTATTGTAGGTATTTATTTACCTACTTAGGTATAACACGTGTCGGTTTTATGTTGGATGGTTATTTTAGGGACATCCCGGACATCAGGATTCTCGTATGGTACTTCCTACTTAGGTAGATAGGTACGGTACTAAACTTACCTACTTTATAAGTAGGTACCTAGCTACCTACCTATGTACTTAATCACTGGTCTTTACTATTTCAGTTTTATAAAAAAAAATCGTTTCTAACGACTTTTTAAAGCATCAACCTATTGTTAACTCTTTACTTAGGTAGGTATGTTTTTTTATACGTAGCTAGGTACCTAATTTCGCCCTTGCAAAGCAATGTCTGCAAGTGCAACTGAATGCTCCAACGCCATGCCATAAAATCAATAAAAGCCAACGTTTTCTAGAACATTGTGCTGCTGCTACGCCTGCTACTAAGCGTAGAGAATTGTAGGCTAAATTAGATGACTAACACTGGAATGTGATGATAAGGAACTTGAAATGAACGGTACACTTGTGTAAGTATAATGTATGTAGTTCCCTATGTTATAAATTGTTATAAGAATAATTGTTACTTGTCATTGTTACCTAGTGGTAGGACTGGTAGGTAGGTAAGTACCTATTTCACAGACCTTCAGTGCAGAAATGTTTCATTCATCGTTTAACTAGTCGGTTAATATTAAAAGGTAAGTAGGTAAGTAGGAACCTACAACTTCCTATGTAATGTACTCTTTTCAATTAGGTAATTAATTTGTCTCGAGGTACCTAGGTAGGTATACCATACCTATGTTACAATATTCTAAAAAATGTCATCAACTCATCGTCATCGGGTCATCGGAATATCGCCTGACTCGAACAAAAAATTCGCGCGCCACAAATGACTGGCAGCATCAGCATTAACACGTGTTGTTAATTTTTAGGTTAATTTATTTATAAAAATGACTGAAACCGACATTGAAATGTACGCAAAATAATAGCCCCGAAAACCGTTAATAAATTATAATTCAAGAGAACAATGTGCTTTATGAATCTACTATTTTGCAATTCATTAATAATTGCAAGAAGGAAGTCTCACTTTTCATGCAAATGATAAGATCTAGCGGGCGAGGTCAATGACATGACTTTTAATAGAATCAATGTAAAGTAAAGATTCTGCATCTGATGCAATTAAGGCGTAGTATTTGTTTCTTTCTAAGTAATTTTCAGTATTCCTTCCTTTGTTCAAGATGTTAAAAGATGACAATGCATTATGATGATGGTGAGTCAACTTCAAGTCGGCTCCAATGATTAGTAATATAAGAGTCAATGTTCGGCTCTCAAGTAGGTATTGATTCAGTGTACAGTTAGATACCTACACTCCTACAGTACAGAAGAGGATGGTGTGGTTTCTACAGATTTCTCATCGTGGCAGCTTTCTACAATGTTCTATGGTTGGTTCTATGGAAACGGAAGGTCCTGTCGCAGTATTGCAGACTCAAGTAGATTGTTATGCCCTCTAGTGTGTAGTAGGGGAAGAAATTGTCAGCCCCGTTTTCTTGTAGGTAATTAATATTTGAGTTACTTTATGTTTGGCATCCTACGGATATACCAATAAAAATATAACTAAATAGTAAATAGGTAACTTACCTAACGATTGTTTTTAGAAATTAAGCTAAAATTTTAGGATATTAAATTTGTATTAGTGGTAATCACAAAATAATTAACTTGACGATAGCGCCATCTATTGGCGGATAGGTACAAATGAAAAGTTGAATACTTTGAAGATGGAAGCTACTCGCTGGTAGATGTCGCTTATCAAACCTTCCAGAGCACTCTACACAATGTTCTCGGCGTTACTCGAACTTTCCTACACTTTCCTACTTCGTTGGCAGGAAATATAAAAGCGATGCGCGCCTCTACCGGCGACAGTATTGAACTAAACGCAAGCGAGTAAAGAGCGAGTGCGAATTATTATTCGAGAGTGCAAGCAAGATAAGCGTCTACTAATTAAACAATCTACAACAAGCATTCGAGTATTTCGAGTTTGAATATCAAGAGTTAGAACAATGGCGCTTCTACCATTATTATTCGATGACCTACGTCCTCGTCGTCTCCAAGACCAGCTTTTCGGCCTGAACCTTTCCCCAGACGACTTCCTAACGGACATTATCGACCGTCCAGTGCGCTCCGTGCGAAAATACCTTCGTCCATGGAAGAACCTAGCTGCGCTCGCCCGAGACGTCGGATCCACCATCAAATCCGACAAAGACAAGTTCCAGGTCAACTTGGACGTCCAGCATTTTGACCCTGAGGAGATTTCGGTCAAGACATCTGATGGATACGTGGTGATAGAAGGGAAACATGAAGAGAGGAAGGATGAGCATGGATATGTGTCGCGGCAGTTCAAGCGTCGGTATGCTCTCCCTGAAGGTTGTAATCCTGAGTCTGTCGAGTCGAGACTGTCGTCTGATGGTGTGCTGACGGTGGTAGCTCCGAAGGTTTCAGAGGGTAAAGACGAAAGAGCCATTCCTATAACCCACACGGGACCTGTGAGGAGGAAGCAGCACGAAGAAGAAGAACACTTAGAAATCAAAGGAAACTGTGAAGAAGAAGCTAATGCTAAGTCTCCGCAGAAAAAACGTAGAAAGTAGAATTTTAATAAATATGTTTAGTTAATTTACATAAAAATAAAAATTCTGTACTTTTTATTTTTAACTAAGACTGATTTTAGTAAGTAATAAACAGTTTTCGATACTTTTCAATAAAGCATTCTTGTTTCTTCGTAACTTGTTGTTTTCTTTTTTTTGGTAGCTCCTTATGAAACGTGAATCTACAGATTGCTCTGTATAATTTAGTAGGCGCAGAAAGGATTACGGAATACTGTTTCTTTCCAGACGCATTTTGTAGAAATTATTGCACTGTTTATATTTAGGGCTCCTTACACGATGCCGCTGCCGCGCCGACACCGCGCCGCCATCCACCGCGCCTCTATGCTGTGTATACGTTCGCGACCGCACCGCCTCCGCGATGGCGGTGCGGCGGCGGCGCGGCGGCGCAGGGGTGCGGTGCGGTCGCGAACGTAAATGCCACGACGCACCGCACGCAGCGTCAATGCTAGCAGAGACACCGCCCGCTTGCCGCGCCGCTTGCCGCTAAGCCAAAAGTCGTAATGGCTACATCTACGTTCAGTTGTTTACTATTCAGGATTTCAGACATATAAGGCACGTACCTATATATATTATGTAAATTCACTAGCCGTTGCCCGAGACTTCATCTGCGTGTATTTTGTATTACATCGTTTTCTTACACTAATATACAGGAGGTCCCTGGCTGGTACCTAGTGGGTAGGTGTGAAAACGAGACGGACAGAATTACATTCGCATTTGTATCATGTATTACCTAGGTACTTAATAAGAATGCTAGAGATCGCGGCATGCCCACTAGGTTTTTGTAAAATACGACAGACAAGAGGCTCCGCGGCTTCGGTATAGAAAGGGGATAAGCGAAGGAGCTCTAACCAAAAGATAATACAAAGGCCACGTTTTTACTTTCTAAAATATGTATCGTTTATCAAAGTTCCAAAGCAAATAATGAAGGCTTACTCAACACTTTGAGGGCCAAATTAGAAAACACGCTCCAAGTAGCACAGCTTTATCTTTGACGTCTATTTCCTTGGGAAAGGTGACTCCAAAATTCTTCTCGTCGAGCACAGGGATCGAGTTTTGCAGCACCCCGATAGGAGACTCTCCAAACGCAATCACGTATACCTTGTACACATCCTGGAACAAGCCTTCAGCGCGGATTTTCCAAACTTTTTTGCCATATTCGTCCCTAACGATGTAGGTGCTGATGCAGCTGGCGCGCTCGCGGACTGAACCCAGGAAGTGCCCCGGAGGAGCCCATATTAACACTTCCTTCGCACATAAATGAAACGGCCTCTTAACATTTATAATTTCGTTGCCATAGTTATTGAATATCCGCACGTCGAACTGTCTGAATCGTTTCTTTAGGACGGCTAAAAAAACTTTCTGCCCTCCACTGTTGAAGATTGTGTATGCAATGCCGCTTCGGCCTATAATGTCGTGCAAGTTATCTCTTCTTTCAGCCACAATCAGTTGGTCCAGAGGATAGATGAAGGCAAGACCTGGGATAATATCATCTTGACCGGTAGCAGGACATGGCATCCAAAGGGGACCTGCTGAGACTTCACTACGGGTAGTTGTGATTACCATTTACGTTGGAATGTTGGCGTGGATGTTTTCGACTTCATAATAGAAATACGTGCCGCTGTTGTAAACGGCTAGGTAACATGATTTTTTGGTAATTTTCTTTCAAACATGATTGTCTAAAATGTCTATTCTATCATGTCATGAAGGGTACTTCTCTTCTTAGTCTGTGATGTCATGTTTATCTTGTGATTGACAGATATGGATGGAGGCGAATGTCTTTGGTTTTATTGAAACAGTTTTAAGTTAAAGTAGTTTAATTTAGTTTATTTTTAGTATTTGTTGGGTTTTCAATTTGGATTTCTCAGTAGCAGCCCGATCCCTAGATGTCTGGATATATATGCCCGGTTGATGGCATTATTTTAAGATGTGTAATAGAGGGCGCTTTTTGTGTGCTATTAAGTGCCAGTTGCGAAACTGGCGAAATGTGATCTTCGGAAAAAACAGGCTTGGATAAATTTTGTTACAATGAGCAAAAACATTTTTGTAAGGAAAACTCGTGTGAAATTCTTATAACATTATAATATCACTAGCTGTTCGCCGCGGTGTCACACGCTGTGCCGCTCCTAAGGATCGTAGCGTGATGTTATATAGCCTATAGCCTTCCTCGATAAATGGACTATCCAACACAAAAATAATTTTTCAATTCGAACCAGCAGTTCCCGAGATTAGCGCGTTTAAACAAACAAACTCTTTAGCTTTATAACATTAGTATAGATAAACTGGTTTTAGTGACATCTGTTGACTATAATAAAAGCGACGTAGATTTCGGGTAAACGTTTCAACTATCGCGAGCGCCTCCTCTTATCAAGTTCTGTAATATTAGCCGTACACACTTTCCTGTTAGTATTCACTATCCATGCTAGATGGCGCTGCCTTGGCGTTGTTGTTCTGCCAAAGGGGAAACCACGGAAAAACAGTCTTCAGTGTAGGTATCTCATGAGGGTGAATTATTTTTAAAACGATGTATCATTTTATCAAGGTTTAGACGTTTTCTTCCAATTATTACGTGATAAGAGTTGCCCTACAACTTTTTTTAAAGATTATTTTGTTTATATTTTTGACGGTAGTCTTAGTCTTGGACATGTTAATAAAATATAATTTCACGAAAATGTAAATATAACAGCCCTAGGTATTTGGAACTAATTATCTAGGTAGCTAGCAAGTAAAGTACTAACTCTTTTAACGTTTGTACGTACTCATGGAAACCATACAAATATGAAGCTTTTGCTAGAGAAATGGGGTAGGTAGGCAGTAATCAAGCGTCTTTAATCAAGAAATATACAATACGAATTCCAAGTAACCCCTAACCTTGGGGACTTGGGGGCTTGTGAGTCCCGTAGGCTCGTAAGGGACAGTCAAACCTATTGTAGGGAGTGACTGACATGTAACTTCCGTAGTACTTTGACGTAAGTGAGGTGTCATGTCGGATTGGTGGTTTAGGGGTCGTGAGTTTGGACCTCTGTTGTTGTATTATTGCTTCGCTAGTTTGAAATCTTTCTTCGAAGAGTTATAACCCGTATTTAAGTCGTAGATACATTATGTAGACCATTCCGCGTTTTGGAGAGTCTCAATCATAGCTATAAGAAATCACAGTCCATTACGACTAGAATCAATTCTATTTTATTTATTGTAATTTTTGACATTCAAAAGTGCCTTTTATGTGCCTATTTGAAATAAATGCTTTGACTTTGACATTACCTTTTTATTTCCTTCGCTATTAATCTGATTTGTAAAACTTCAATAAGTATCTCATGATTTCTGTCTTATAGACAGATCAAAAAGTAAGGTAACATCAAAAATTCGTTTTTCGTTGAGGCAGACTTCAGTTTGTGTTTTACCTTATAATTATCTCGCCCCTTTACGCTCTAGCGTGTAGGTAGGTACTGACGCGGATGCCATACATTATTATAAGACACCTGAGATGACACATGATGAAATATATTCAATCTTTCACCAAAACCTGTCAAAGTTGAAAGAATCTCCTTACCCCTCGTCTCCCCGACCATAAACAACAATTTTACGACCATACAGGATTTTGAAGAGAAGCCAAACGTTCCAAAAATCCTGCATTGCTAAGAAAAAATAATAATATAACGTTAGCAAATCTTCAAGATTCTTATTAAGGGAAATGTTTAATTGAGTTTCCTCCGCATTGTGCGTACACACACACACTACAATACTTTGATATATAAATAGTTGCTATACATATAGTAATAAAGTATAAATGATGGAACTAACATATAGGAAAATATAATATATTTGTTCGTATAGCTAGGGCCTGAGCTATATATATTGCTCGGTGATGGAATATGAAATACGCGGAGTCGGTTACGATTTTTGGTACGTATTTAATTTTTGTGATTTTTTTAAAAATAATTTGGTATTGTAATATAATTTGCAAAAGAGAAGAGTGATTAGTACGAGTAGGTATGTAGCTATTAAAAGTTTGTAACGTATATCGATCATCACCTGCCTAGCCTTTTTCCAACTAGATGTTGTGGTCGGCTTCTAGTCTAACCGGGTGCAGCTTAATACCAGTACTTTAGCACAACCCAGTTACTGTGTAATGCGATGGGTACCCGTTAGCGACACGAGAGTGTTTGTCAGACTTTCGGGTTTCTGACTACCCGTAACAACTGTTAAATATCTAACAATGTGACATATCGATATGTATCTCTAAAAGGTCAGTAGGTAAGTACCTACCACTGTTATTTTCAGCGGTTTTTGGAAACAATTTCAGAGTGACTAATTTTTATTAACAGAATGGGGAAATAATGACTTTACACTTAATATCAACGATTAGTTTGATAAGATAAGCTATGGTGGAGGTGTAATTAAGTAAAATACAATACAAACGTAACGTAGGTGTTAATATCACGGAATATTTACCTACCTAGATAAAATTTTTGCTAATTTCAGTGAAGTTGCATTTGTTTTTTTTTTTTTTAAATTTGTTTGTATACATGCAATACAACTACCTGCTGACACATTATTATTATCTATGAAGTTAAAAAGCAGCTTTGTGTATAATAGTTTTATAGCTTTTCCATGTCATTGTAGTAAATAAAAACATGACTAAGTAATTGAAACTTAGGGTTTAGGTAAGTATACTGGTATTTTCGAATAATGGGGATAAATAAATAATAATTATTGCTACTGGACTTGGACTGGTAGTTGTTATTTTGATTAGTATAAAGAAACTCATCTTCTTCACTTCTTCTTTCCAACTAAAGCACTAGTAAGTGTTGAAGGACTGTCTCATGTAATTTTGATGTTCAAAAAGTGCTGATTCTCAATCTAGTTTGTGACTAAATGACTTTTGATTTCATCTTGATAAAGGTTTTCACTTTTTACCCGACTGCACCAGAAGGAGGGTTACGTTTTTCGAGTGTATGTATGTATATTTCTTTGGCACGCTCTGTAGCCTAAACGGCTTGAACGATTTCAGCTTGTTTCGAGAAGTTTAATCATTACGACCTTGATTCTAAACAATGTTGAATTGTAGATTCTAGTTTAAAATAATAATATACGCCTGTATTCCTTTATGGGTTAGGCAGACGTGCATCTATAGTACACCTACATTTCTCCAGTTATGTTTAAGTCCCATGTAATAGGGGCCTATTACCATCAACCGGGCACAAATTATACAGACTCTGGGCTGCTACTGAGAAATTCCAGATGGAAAAACCTAATAACACGTTGCCTGACCCAGGAATCTAACTCAGCACCCCATGCTCAGTACTAACGCTTGAGACCATCTTTAACAACGACGCTGTCGGTTTAAAATTAATTTTTCTATTTTTTTGTTTTTAATTGTAATTATTGCTTTTGACATTGTATGCCTAATACTTGTATGAGTCTAAGTTACTTGATTGATGAATAAATAATAATAAAATCAAAGCTTCATCAAAAAAAAAAATATACTGTATGACAATAATTAAGAGCGGCTCCACGGCTCCAATGTTCGCAACACACATACGAAGCGCGGCGCGCTCCGTCTTAAGGACGACATATGAAGTAATTTTTTTTCCAACTCCCCTACACCGGAAATTGAACCTTAACACCCGAACAAGAAAGTCCAAATTACGTATACATGCGAAATATTTTTTCCATTTCATATTTACGAATATGCCCCAAATTCCCCAAAAATTAGAACCGTGAAAGCGGCGGGGGGAGGGGGTGGCCCTATAAGGGTAGCAAGTACGAATTTTTCCACACACACAGACGTATTATGGGGGGTTTAAGGGGGGATGAGATAGTAGATAGTTTTAGAGAAAGAAAATATTATATATGTTTGTTGCGATGAATTCGGTGGAACACTTCATTTGGCGTTATTGTTAATTGTGGCAAGGAAACTGAAAGGTCTGAGGCGGCGGCCGCTTCGCCGCTCGGCGGGAGAATGTGAGCGGAAATAGCTGTTTTATTACGTAAGATGGACATGTTAACGAATGAAAAAGTTTCAGTCAGCCGGGAAAGAGCCTTTTTCAGTTCTAAATCCTATATTTATCGCGCAGAATATGATGTTGTCGAATACAAATGATTAAACAAACTGTGATCTCTCGGACTTTCAGGAATCACACAGCTATTACCATTACTGTAAAGAAGGTTGCTGATTAAAGACGCATTTTCTTAAAGATTTAAAGGATGTTGTTGTTACAGCACAGAACGCAAGTTTTATCTTAAATCCCTACTGCGGTGATAGCGCCCCCTATCACCGCAGTACCTAAATGTTATGAGAATCGTATTTCCCAATGTTTTATAGGTTTTTATATTTTACTAGCTGCGCCCCGCGGTTTCACCCGCGTAAATGTCGATCCCGTGGGAATATTTCATCAAAATTGGTCCAGCCGTTTGAGCGTGAAGAAGTAACAAACATATAAACACACCCCCACACACACACCCCCTCACACATTCACAAACTTTCGCCTCTACAATATTAGTGTGATTTATCCTTTTGATAGATTCTTTTATATTTTGTAAATGTGAGGACTTTGTAGTCCTTGTAGACTTTAGATCTGTAGATATTTTTTTAATTTATCAAGTAAGTACCTGGTACTTGTTGACAGGCCTACGCTGTCCTCCCATACCTACTGTAATTTGAAAACATTATAAAAGGCAATTATTTTTAAAAGAGTAACCGTGGAGTTTCTTGTCGGCCCTTTTCCATCGGAAACGATCAATTGGAACCGTTCACCTAACTTCTGACGTTTCATAAGTGCCCATGTAGGCTTATGTGAAATAAAATATTATGATTTTGATTTTTCAAAATCGCAAGCTGGCAAAGCCGCAAGCAAATATCTACTAGTCTATATCTAATATTATAAATTGACGTCACTTTGTCTGTCTGTCTGTCTGTCTGTGTGGCCGCGTTGTTCTTCTAAACCACGCAACGGATTTTGATGCGGTTTTCATCATCATTTAGAGAATTTCTTCTGGAAGGTTTATGTGTACAATTCATTAATATTAAACTTACATTTAATAAGGAAAGCTCGAGGTTTTGTCAAGTCGTGAAAACCGCGCGAAGCAGGGGCGGGTCACACAATAAAGCTTCACTTTTGAACCCCTCACAATAAAGCATGCAAACTCCAACTTTTATTATTTACCTACTCCATGGTTCAACTCATAAGGTTCAAAACTTAAGGATATTAAAATCACATACAACTGCACGTTTCGGCCATTTTTAACGACAGCCAAGCAAAGTCGTTAAAATTAATACCTCATTTGCATGAGGTAACATGTACATTCGTATGTAAAACGCTTTATCTAAACGCAATAAAAATGGTAGTTGATGTCATGTGAAAGGGGTAAGAGAAATATTACTCACGTGATGGTATATTGATTTTGAATGAGAACACTCTAAAGCTGTAGATACCAGTAGACAGTAGTAGGAATTCCTATAATCTACCGATCGTTTACTATAGACGATGGGAAGAGACCAGACGGCATGATGTTGTTGCCTTGGAAGGTGGGTAGGCAACGTGTGTCGATACCCTTGCGCCATCTCATGTTCCTAGCACGGCGGGCTGTGCTGGTGCCGCTGCTGCGGCTGCTGAGACCCTCAAGCGGCGCAAATACTGTAATCTTATGGGCAACTACAGCTTTGAGCCGTTTGGGGTCGAAACGCTCGGGTCATGGGGCCCAAGTACGCGTCGCCTTTTTAAGGAAATTTCTCGCCGGCTGGTCGAAACTTCACGTGACCAGAGGGCTGGGTCGTTCTTTGGTCAAAGAATTAGCATTGCCATTCAACGAGTACTTCGACGCCTAAGTGTCCTTTGTTCTTGTATTTATTTGTATAGTAAGTTAGTCATTTAATTTAGTATCTAGTGTAAATAGTTAGTTAAATTTTCTATAAATTAAAAATGTGTTTCGCAAATTAGGGATCTGTTTTCTAGACCTAGATCAAGCAGTAATAACAAGTTCCTACGCCTTGTTATAAATATTATTAAAAAGCATTCATCATTAGCCTCTTCCCTTTTATTTGTGCCATGCTTCTGTGGTCCTTTGCGAATCTCGTCCAGGTCTTCTCCGCGATCTTCTGTACCTCACTGAAAGAAATAAGCAGTAAATAAATCTGAACTGCTTTAAAAACAGTTCCTTAAGAGCCTAACGTTCAAAATTCACGATCAGTATTTTTTACTGATCCGAAAACAGTTAAAGCTTGAGGCAAAATGTTACCGTCATGACAGTAAACTTTAACGTTTTAAGTAGCTAAAAGGCCACTTAATTAACTGTTTTATTCATTTGTGATATCGTTCAAACCATTGAAATTTACTTAAGTACATTACAGTAATGGTGGTTTTTCTTTTTTTTGTTGTTTGTGTCAGTAAATAGTATGTTCATCAATCATTAAAAGTTACTCTTTTGTCTTTTACTGTTGTACACATTTCTTCTTACTGTATTTATAGTCAGTAAGTCTTAATGGAATCGCTGATGTAGATGTGATGTAGTAAGAAATTATTTTTTTCAGTGTAGGTCGTCGACCCCCACTCGCTAACTATTTCGTTAGGGCCCGGCTCTACTAAGTCGAATCATAACTTAATACGAATAATTAAAGGTAGTAGGTACATAATGCAATTATGTATTTTAAAACGTACACAACATGACCTGTATTTACCATTTATCAATAATTATAATTATACTAATTGCGGTTTGAAGACAATATTTGCGGACAAAGTCCGTACACAAGTAAATATACATAAAGCTTGATATCGACATTTTCCTTACAAATAATATGGTACAACTGCATTGTAACTATTGTAAGTCATTGACATAGTTTGGTACATAATTTCACTGTTACATAATTTCACTGTTACATAATTTCACTGTTACATAATGTCACTGTTACATAATAAAGGGCTCTTCGACAGAGCGGTCAAAAAAAATAAGGTTATCAATTCGACACGCGTGAATGTATGTAATATTATTGGAACTGCAATACATTCACATAATTATGACAATCTATTAGGGCTTCCAAACAAATATACAAAATTTTATAGATGTATGTATGTTTGTCCACGCATTTCTCCGCAACTATTAATCGGATCGAGACCATTTTTTTATTGGCTTACATTTACTTCAACTTAGGGAACAGTGCATGTTTCATCAAAATCGATTCAGTAATTTTCAAGATATGTATTAATACGTGTAAGTGTGACGGCCTGGCTTTTTGATACGAGCTACGGGGGTGTGGTGCAAAGGGAAAATATCTCAAAACCTTGGTGATATTCTAGTGCAATATTTACTATAAAACTATTACAAACAAATATTCCAGTTTTTACATAAAACTAAAAATTACGAAATAAAAAAGTAAGTAATTTAAAAAAATTAAATCGACTTCAAAAAGAAATTAACTCAAAATCATGAAATAACTTTAATTTCGTAAGTCGGCGGCAAACAACTAAAACTAAAATACATATCCCAAAACACCGACTTCCGAAATTAAAGTTATTTCGTAATTTTGAGTTAATTTCTTTTTGAAGTCGATTTAGTTTTTTTAAAATTAGATATTTTTTGTAACAAAATGAGGAAAAAAAGGTTTCCACTTAATATCAAAGAATAAACAAGGAAAAACGATTATTTACGGTGAAATGCACGAACAACGTAGGTCTAATTAAGTACAAATCAATACAAAAAGATTACTAACGTTATATAGAAAAGATAAAATATTCACGACAGCTTTCACATCACGATTTTAATTCACTGATACAATGCGTTTTTATCGTACGTAATCGCCAAAAAACATACGCTAACGTCCGAAGCGACGCAACAAAGCAACTTTCCTTAAGACCAGGAAATATAAGTGTTTGTTCACAACACGTAAATATGAAATAGGTAGGTACGAGTGAGGGTCG
The DNA here is from genome assembly GCA_948474745.1 of Oligia latruncula. NCBI lineage: Eukaryota > Metazoa > Arthropoda > Insecta > Lepidoptera > Noctuidae > Oligia > Oligia latruncula. Next base: position 13,090,962 of record OX419708.1, read on the forward strand.
TTGTACGTCGAGGGTGCAGTCTTACGGAGGGTGAGCAGATCTATAACGAAATGATAGACAAGCTCTTATTTTTGTTGATAAACTATGGTTTAGGACCGAATAAGGATTGCATTGAAAGGCTGGAAAAAAGTCCAGGTTGAATAACCTTCACTTTTTTCGATTGAAGTTTATTCGACTGAATATTTTTTCTAGTTTTTATTTAAGGACTGATTTTTCAGTCGTCAAATAACTTTTATCTGAAGTTTAATTTTGCTGTTTGACAGTTTTTGTATAGACAATATTATGTCAATCTGTCATAATTATTCTTCAGATAAGAGTTATCTGACTATTGAAATAAACGACTTGTAAAAGTACGAATAATGTAAAAAGTATTAGTAACAGCAATAACAACATATCCGAAGATGGGAGAACTCATTTAGTGTAAAAACGATACACAAAAAATTTATACCTACCCCGCGCAGCCTCTTCGAATGCAATTTTTTTTAAAGTCGACTGGAAAGAGACAGATTTCGTAGACCCCGCTACGCCGTAGCAAGGAAAACTAAATAGTTTTTTTTAATACTTATTTCTGTATTTTCTGGTGGATAGGATTGTAAGCTATTATAAGTAGGTATTAAATATAACATCACACTAATATAAAGGCGAAAGTTTGTGAGTGTGTGAGTGGTGTGGAGGTGTGTTTATATGTTTGTTACTTCTTCACGCTTAAACGGCTGGGCCAATTTTGATAAAATTTGGTATGGAGGTAGCTGACACGCTGGTTTAACATATAGGCTACTTTTTATCCCGATATTCCCACGGGATCGAAGCTTATGAGAGTGAAACCGCGGGGCGCAGCTAGTAATAAATATAATTAAAGCCAAATATAATCAAAAACATATGGATTATCAAGAATGGAACAGGATAAACAAGATAAATATGTATGGTATTCATTGTTGTGACGGTATGCAACATGTCCATAGCAAAAATTTAATGCAAACGCTTCTTGGGACAACAGCGGTAAACGGTAATTTTTTTTAAGTACAAATAATACCTACTTGTATACTTTTTAACCAACTTCAAAAAAAGGAGGAGGTTCTCAATTCGGTTGTATTAAAAAAATATTTTTTTTTAAATTCTTTTTGATTGGTTAACTGACTAGATAGATGATTGCTTTACTTTTGAAAAAGTGTGATTTTCTATTGAAAGAAAGAAAATACATTTATTTACCACAGAATAAAAGGCACATCACATATTATAGTGCAAATAAACAAAAATAAATAAAACTTGTAAAGTTCCAGTTGTATTACTTTTTCCGTTCCATCGTAATATGTCGCAAAGCTTTAAGTTCGTTTGAACTAATAAATTAAAACACTAGTAGTGCTTTAGTATGTTGCTTGTAGAATAATCTGACAAAAAATCATAATGATTGTATGTATATTAGTATGGTTTTTATTGTAAAACAAAGAAAGTTTTTAGACGTTTTTTTTTCTATCGTATCAAATTAGTTGTATTATGTTTTCAACAAACTATCCACCTAGCATATATCATAAAGAATATCATATATTTTTCTGATTTTGTTTACTGTAGTCGATCGTATACTTTTATTGTTTCTAAAACTTGCGTTTTTGCGTTTAGGTCCTGTAAGCCCCTTAATAATATATAATTGTAAGTCCAACTGTAAGCTAGTATTACTACACTATTGTATTAGGTAAGCCTGTGATGATAGTGTATTTGTTTTAAAATAAATAAATAAAAGTTTCGATCCCAAAACTATGACAGACTACATACCTAAGAAAACTATTATTTTCTAATCACTATCTTATCAACATAAAATCCAAATAAACCATCAATGAATTCCAATAAAAAATAATCGTAACATAAAAACCGCACCCCAGAATGAACCTTTAATAAAAAAAACTGGGGGCGATCTGTACATCAAAAAATATAGGGCAGTAGGAAATTTTTAAAGTGAGTCAAATAAGCGTCTTGGGAGCGAAAGGGTCGCGTTTTGTAAGGGGCTGCCCTCACGGGGGGTGGCTACAAGACACGCGGGATGGTTAAAAATAAATAAGTGTCTTTTTTTTAAGAACATAAAATAAATTGATGTGAAAAAATTATAAATTTGTCAGCAAAAAATTACCCTTTTATAGGAGATAGGAAAACCAATTTAATACGGGGTAGTATTTTTGTAAGTATCATTATGAGGTTTTCGTAAAATTTAAATTGACGCATTTTTAAACAATATGGTTCAGTTATCTATGTTATGTTACTTACAATGAAAAATAACAATGTGTTAAGTTTTTATAAGGTAGAGTTAGGTTAGGTTAGGTACGTAGTTGAGTTTACTTTTTTACACGATTTATTTTTTATTTTTTTATATGCCTATTTGTTTCACTGCTGGGCAAATGCCGCCTCTCTCTGTCCAGAGCTGCCAAGGACCAATCTTTATCAATCAAGGACGATAAAAATGCTGGCGAAAAGCCTAGTAAAAAATTTAAATATGGCGTCATAGAACAACAATCTTGTTGTTCAAGCAATTTCCCATGTTCGTAACTCCAGAATCGTTTTCCCGCCGACCTCGTAGCTTTTTAAGGTATTACACTTATTTTCACGCTTTTTATCTCTAACAAGGTCAGCACCGGTTGAAGTAACACGTTACACACAATAACAAACACACATAAAACCGACTGTTATCATAAGCTGGTACAGCGGGTAAGCAGAGGCACCTTTGGGTTTTCGAAGGTTGAGGAGACTGATCGGAAAAGCTGCTGTCAAATGTCACGTTGGGTGATGTGATCGGTAGAATATTAATACTCTCACCAGCTACCATCACATGGGCGTAAGGTACAAAATGTTCACTGTTCATTACTTTTCTGTTATACAATAGTTCTTGTAGTAACGAAACGGCCAAGCCTCATATTTTGAGTAAGGTGTAGAGTTTGTGAAGTTAGGGCGTGTAGAGTTAGGGCTTGTGGAGTTAGGATGTGTAGAGTTAGGGCTCGTAGAGTTAGGGTGTGTAGAGTTAGGGCTTGTAGTGTTAGGGCGTGTAGAGTTGGGGCTTGTAGAGTTAGTGCTTGTAGAGTTAGGGTGTGTAGAGTTAGAAGCTTGGCTCTACATGAGATCTGGGAGCCTAAAAAGGTCACATTATGAATCATAATATGGCCAAGACAGTCCGTGTTTTTATTTTTTTTTGCTTCACTACGTAGGTATAATCAAAGAGATTGGGATTGAATTTGGATTGGATTGATTGGTATTTTAGCACAGACAAAAAAAATAACTGAAAAATCCTTCACCAATGGGATTTGAGCTGAATGGTGCTGATCTATGCGTCATGTTCGTGAACGGGCGCCGTCAGTTGGGGCTGGTCATCACTTAACTGCCTCGGCTTATTTTTAATTATTTTTATTTTTGTTTTTGGATTGTTGTTTTAGTACTATTTGTTGTACTCTGGACGCTTTTAACGCATACGTCTTGTTTATTTTTCACATTATTTAATTATAAATTCAAAAGTAATGATGTAACTAATATTTTTGTAAAATATAATTTAAAAAGAGTGTCCATGGAGTTTCTTGTCCGTTCTTCTCCATAGGTACCTACGCTTTGGAATGGGCAACTAGCTTCACATTTTTCTGACTGACCTACTTCTTGACAATTCAAAAGTGCCTGTAAAATGGTTTAATTGAAATAAATGCTTTGAGTTTTTTTTTGAGTTCATGAATGATGTAAACAAGACTTTGTAACCATATTATTTTGATTTAAAAGAGTGTCCATGGAGTTTCTTGCCCGTTCTTCTCCATAGGTAACTACGCTTTGGAATGGGCAACTAGCTTCATCTTTCTGACTGACCGACCCCTTGACAATTCAAAAGTGCCTGTAATTGGTTTAATTGAAATAAATGCTTTGAGTTTGAGTTTGAGTTTGATTTGATTTTTTTTTTTTGACTTTTATACTACATGTATATGTCAGTCCGATTAATCTTATTTACTAGTTACATCATTAGTTTAACTTAAGATGATATGATGATGATGATTTGATACGATTAACTGTCCATTATGATTCATAATGTTATCCTTTTATGATTCTGCCAAAGTCGCCTTTTTAGGCCCCCAGATAACTTTTTAACAGTGCGAGCAATATGTGGTCTCGTCTTGGCAACATTTTACATGAAAATATTTTTGGTAAGTTATAAAAAAAAATAGGCAAATAGGCACTTTCGCTCGTCAAAATTTACAAAAAATAGAATTGATGAATGATTGAGTTGCCCTATCCAGAAGGTAGTTTCGTATGGAGAAGAACTCCACCGTTACTCTTTAAATATGTTTTACAATATTTTGTATACACATGGCACTGCTGCTCTGCTATCCATCATTTTTGTGTGTTAAATAAAATGATCGATAGCACTAGCCTTTCATTTTCACTTCCATTGCTTCATAGGTTTGAAAAACTCGTCTGCTCAACAACGTAATAAACGTAGCTGAACTGTCAAAATGGAAAGCATTCCGATTGATTGCCCTTTTATATGTGTAACATAATTATTTTACCCTGTGGGTGGTCAGTACCTACCGAAAATAACCTCCAATCTTGCTGACTGCTATTTTTAAAGCAACTTACGCTTTTCTCCTATTGCTCGTAGCAATTATAGAAATAAAAAAAAGAATTATAGAAATATAATATTTATTTTCCAGGTAATACAATTACATTCACAGATACATGGTTAGATAATAATGATTGTAGTTGACACCTATCAGAAATGTATGTAGCTCCGCGGTTTCACCCGCATAAGCCTCGATTTCGGGAGAATATCGGGATAAAAAGTATTTTATGTCCTAATCCAGGATACGGTTGACACATGTGCCAAATTTCATCCAAATCCGTTTAATTGTTTTAGCGTGAAAGCGTGACAAACAAGCATACAAAAAATCAAATCTTTTCTCTTTATAATATTGAGACTACACCTATCTTACACAATTAAAGACGATTATATTAAAGACAGAGAATCGAGTTGAATGGCGTGCAATTGAAGAGGGCTATGTCCAGCAGTGGACTGCTGTAGGCTGTATTGATGATGGTAAAATGGACTTTTGCTTGTATATCATACTTTGCTTCTATATGATATTGGAATAGTACACTTTGAACGGTATTTTTACGGTACCGCGTATAAACCGCGCCGTAGAAAAAACGTGTCACAAGCTTCCATAATGATACATACAACACTGACGACCGTGTCTACACACGGCAAATATTTTTACGGCAAGAAAAACGTGTAGTCATAATCATTTATTCATCACACTAATATTATAAAGGCGAAAGTTTGTGTGTGTGTTGTGTGTGATGTTTATATGTTTTTTACTTCTTCACGCTCAAACGGCTGGACCAATTTTGATAAAATTTTGTATGGAGGTAGCCGACACCCTGGATTAACATATTGGCTTATTACTTTTTATCCCGATATTCCCACGGGAACGACATTTAAGCGGGTGAAACCGCAGGGCGCAGCTAGTGATCGCTAAATTATATCTGAAATTACATGGTATAAAAAAGAAAATTAAATTACATGAGGAAAAAATACGTTAAATATTACAACAATGCATAAATACAACATAATATATAGAAATTTCGTTATAGATCTTCAACAACATAAAGACTCTTATTCAACAGGAAATTTTTAAGTTGATGATTTTTAAAAGAGCTTGAGTAGATAGCGCTTTTTATATCTATAGAGGCAACTTATTACATAAATAACCGATTCATACCTGGGACTGTGCTTTACAATATGAAGGGTCATCTGCAATAGTGATAAATGTCCTTCGTTTATCGTTCCGAGATAATCGGGTTTTAAGGTTATAAATTCTGTGAAAAAAAACACAGTGTTAGTGATAGGAAAATAGTTTTTATTTATGATATAGGGCATGTATTATTATAATAGTTCTTTGGAAAATAATCATTCTGAGAAAACTTTAAATAATTAAAAAAAAAACATTATTGCCGTATTATATTGTAGTCTTTGCGTGAACACCTGTGACGTTGAGCGCTCTAACCGTGTAGCCAAATATTAAAAACTCAATTATCTCGAGACTGGAAGCGATATTGCTAAGTTTGGAAACGTGATCATAAACTGCATATATATCAAGTAACCGAATGACGGTATTAGTTTAAATTTTAACATTTTGGGACATTTATCACTATTGTAGTGGACCCTTCATACACACATAGTACAGCCTGATTTGAAATCAGGCTGTACTATGTGTGTACAAACAGCTTGAAGCTTTGAAACCTAGTAATGACAAGAGTCTGTGGCAGTTACAAAACTCACAAACACGTGATCAAACTATAGCCATTATTCAAGATTTTGGCAAGGCAACCTTCTAATGTGGAAAACTTTAAGACCAACGTCGGACATAGCTAGATTGATGGTACTCTCCAAACGGCTGGTTGACACTTCCCGTGACCCAAGGGCTGGCTTTTACCTTGACCAGAGGATAAGTATTGCCATACAACGTGGCAATGCCGCCAGTCTCTTGAGTACATTACCAGGCGACAGCGATGCGGCTGAATTTTTCGACGCTATATTTTTGTTTGTGATTTCAGTTAAGTTAGGAGTTAGTTATTTTTATTAATTAATTAAGTAAAGTTGTCATTTACGTATATATTATTTTTTTTCTTACCACAATTAAATGTTAGACTGATTAGTACACATTAGAAGGCTCGAACTTCTGTACGAACGCTCCCATTCTACAGTCAATACATTTATACCACTGCCACGTTTACTCGATGTGAATCAAAATTAAAGTTCCCGATCGTTATCACGCGTATTTCCATGAGTTACGAGTTTTGTTCCATTCTTTAATGGAAATGACCTACTTTGTTCATTATTACGTTACGTTAAAACTCCATTATTATTCGTTTTAAAAGTCTCAAAAGTATTTTGAAAACTTTAAAATGATTCACTGTGTGGACATATTTTTCTCTAACTAAATAATAAGGTTACTACAATATGTCACATATAATACAGGGTCAAATAATAGCTAGTGAAACTTCGCGGACTCGATGGGTATCTAATCCATATAAAACAAAAAAGAAATGAATTTGACGATTTCTTTTGTTGCAGCGTTCTAATTACAAACGGCCTAAAATTAATTCTATTGTTTTGTTTTTGCATTATTTTCTGTCACTCTAGCTGTAATTAAATATCAAAAGAAGTTTATTAACAATTATGAAAAACAAGAAAGTAAAAAGGTCCTATGGTATATTGTGACATTCGAAGAATACGACCTTTTTTATGACTAAAGGCGTAACCACACGGGCGACGTAGCGGCCGGCGCGGCGTAGCGATTTCGTAGCACTGTCTACGCGGGTCTACGATATTATTTTATGAAAGTTTTTCTTTTAATTTCAGGTTTTTTTATCAGTTGCTGGCTTTTGTTTGAACTACTTAGAACTTTATGAACAAGTCGTGTGCCCGATAGGGTTTCCAAAGACGCCATAATTACGAACTTTGTCTCCTTTAGGGGATGAATTTTCAAAAATCCTTCCTTAGTACCTTCGTTATGTGCAAGGATCTCTTATGCAAAATTTCACGCTTCTAGATCCAGCGGTTTAGGTTGCTCGTTGTCTGTTAGTGAGTGAATGAATGAATTTAATCGTTTTACTAAGAGCGAATTGCACCAAACTTTTATACCCAGAATAAGTTTTATGTTGAGAATCATCTGCCTGCCTTTTCGCAACTATGTTGGGGTCGGCTTCCAGTCTAACCGGATGCAGCTGAATACCAGTATTTTACATAGAGCGACTGCCTATCTGCCCTCCACAGCCCAGTTACTGAGTAATATGATACCCCTTGGTAAGACCGGTTGTCAAATTTTCGGGCTTCTGACGACCAGTACCTAACGACTGTCAAAGATCCACGAATGACAGCCTGGACTAACGGCTTAACGTGTTTTCCAAGGCACGGAGGGGTCTCGGTATGTAAAGATGGTCACCCCACGGGCCAACCGCGGCAAGCGTAGCTTAACCTGATTGATCGACCTGTGCGGCTGTTATGATGTAGCCACGGGCGGGTCCCTCTTTCTTTTTCTTGAGATTTTTTTTTGAATTTTTGATAGTTTTTCCACACAAACATTGTCAGACGTCAATTTTATTCCAAGGATAAAATTTATAATATTTATAATATATTCCACAACTATCACACAACGCCGTCTAGTCTCAAGCTAAGCAGAGCTTGTGTTATGAGTACTAGACAACTGATAAACATACTTATATATTTCTAAATACATACATATATAGATAAATTACACCCAGACATAGAACAAATGATCATGCTCATCACACAAACATTTGTCCTGGGTGGGAATCGAACCCACGACCTCCAAAATATAGCTGACTTTGGTAAAATCAGCCCTAAATAGATCTTTAGATTTACTCTGTTGAATTAGGATCCCAAGAAAAGCCATAGGGAATAATGTCTATGACGTCATGATTTTGTTCATAGTGTGTTATTATTTTCGCACAAAATTGTCTTTTTTAACACTTTTTATTAACTGTTGGCATTGAAAACTCCCACGCGTCAACAAGCTTTAGTCTATTATTATTTGCCAAAACTAAACAAGAATAAATGTGGTTTAAAAAGATGGACAGTGTCAGGAAAATACTTTATTGCAGTTTTATTATTTTGGCACAAATAGCTTGTAAGAATAATGGGCCAGTGTACCGCGTCGAATGTCGAATTGCCTTACGACAGGGGCAGGGCAAGTCTGTTTACGTCATAGTCAGCGAAAGCCAAAAGCGGTGCAATAAATGCCGCCTTAAATTAAGAAAAAGAATAACATTGTGATAGTATGAAAAGCCTACTAAAATACACATGTCGTAAGGAAAATGTATAATTACGCCAATAATGTATTCGTCTACTTATTCAATCAATGTACCAACTATGTTGAGGTTGGCTTCCATTCTAACCGGATGCAGCTGAACACCAGTATTTTACATGGAGCGACTGCCTATCTGACACACATGATAGCCCTTGGTAAAACTGGTTGCCAGACTTTTGGCCTTCTGACTACCTATAACGACTGTCACAGCTCTACGAATGATAGCCGGGACCAACGGCTTAACGTGTTTTTGTATATAAAATAGTATTTGTGTCTCAACCTTGAATAAAAGCACCAGCAATCGTGTCTGTACTCTCCCTAACTGCTAAATATTTTACGAGGTGGCCGTGATCGGTACTGATGCACCTTCCATTGATATTGCATGTCACAGTTACGACCATTTGTCATCGAGCGAGCGACGAAACATTACGACAGTACTCGAGACTCTGCTTACCCGGGAACGAAACTAAATTCCTCACACAAAACGGAACCAATCCGAATTCAATTTTAAAAAAAGACGCCGAAAAAAAACAATATAATTTTTTTTTTATTCAAAAACCTACAGCCTACACAGGGTGGTTTAAAAATCGAATCAGTCCCCCGGCCTTGAGGGGAGAAACGCGTTGCCGTCAACACATAAATCATATTTCTGGAGAATTTTTAAAAGTCCTATTGCTTTCGCGTATTTGCCATGTACTCCCCCCCCGGGTGGTGGGTGTGTGTACTTACTCCCTCGTTTCCTAGTTCTGCTGGTGATACAGGGTGGTTGAAGTTGGCGGTTTGTTGCTTAGTGATTTGTGAGGAGATAGCGCTGCTATGTTGGTGGCGGGTTTTCATGAGTGGGGTTTCAGATTACTTTGTTTTTACAGAGTTGGGTTACTTGTACACTATAAAACTCTCGGATTTAAAACGCGTTTATATTTTTATTTTAAAATATTTTTTTATTTTTAAAGATATTGCTTATTGTAATGTGGAATAGTCACTTACATTAGAATTTTACACACAACTTTATAGAGAAAAAAATTATGGATACTTGTAACTACTTTTATTTCACTATACATATACAATTAAAACATTAAATTCATTTTTTTGGCAAATTATTCACATCTCCTCCATACCATTTCGATCCCAACTTCTATTTCAAACACAGCACCAAAAGCACAACCTACGACACCAGGACACATGATAACAAAAGCAATAAATTACAATTAATTAAAATAAAAATAGGTTTGTATAAAGCAACATACTGTATATCTGTAAGGCGCCAGGGAGGGAAGAGGCCGGGCGCCCGCGAACTCACTGTTGTATATGTTCCGAAAACAGATAAACATGACGAAATGTTTTGTTTTGGCGAAGTAGGGAGAGTTAGGAATAACAGTGGGATTGGATTCTAGTTTAAAATACTGCTAGCTAGCCTTTAACCATGCTATGGTTTAGATAAATGAAAAATATAAGTTATGATGAAAAGTTGGTAGCAAAATTGGTTTTTTAATGTGTGTGAGTGATGCATTAATAACAGCTAAAGTAGTCAAACAAAACTACTAAGGTAGTACAAATGAAAGGCTATAAAATTGCGTCAACTAAAAACTATTCATTAAAAAATTAGGTATATGTTCATGTACAATATGAGATTTCCCATCTATTTATAATTCATATCATTATGATAAAGGCGTTGATAATATTCAACCTGAAATATTCTTAATTTTCAGCTGTAACATCAGCGTCACGATAAGATAAAAATAAAAAACCGAAATGCAAAAACAGGTACTTTTCCAAAGCTAGTAGTCTAAGCTACAGATCTGATAAGAGATAACACGAATCACGTATTAACACCGCATTCGCCCACAAAGATAACAGATAAAGCTGCTAAAACAAGAGCCAGATCAAACCGGAAATGATAAGTTTTTCATCTGAAAACTTCGCATATACTGTGGCCAGCACACATGTGGTGGGGCTCAAGGAAGAAGAAAGCGGGCGAAGAAAAAATGAGGGAGACGAAAAACTAGAGCGGGACGGAAAAGTGGGCGAAAAACGAAAAATTTCACCCCCTCCCCCCGCGACGCCGCGCCCGCAGCCCCCGCGCGCCCCCTAGCACACGCACACATGCGTGTCAGTAGCGCGCGCGGGAAGTCTTGATCGTTTACACTTTCACCAGCACTTTTGCTTTCTTTTTGGAAATGAAAAGTGTTCTGGTTTCAGTGTTTGTGTGTTGTGAAGTGGTTTTAAGTGATTGTTTGAAGTAGCACTGAGTAAATATTACAAAAGTAATAGAAACAGAGGTTGTGGATATTAATTGGTAATTTTTAAGAAATTATAACGTTACTTTTTTAACGATTTTAAGTTTTCTGTCTGATTATGCTTTTATTTGTAACTTTTCTGTACTTTTCAAGAATAGTGTGATTAGTACGTTAGTGTCGTATGATATTTTTTAAATTTGAATTTTGTTCGTTGCTGGTATTTTCAAATATAGCTTTGGGTGTGGTTTAAGTTTTACAAAAAGTTTATTAATACTGTTTGTATTAATAAACTTTTTTAATAAATTTAGATTAAAGTTTACAGAACGAATTAAAAGGTCAAATTTGTCACTTGAAAACTTGAGTAATCTTCAAGGTTCCATTAAACTATTTTTAGAATATTTATAAATTTTTCACCTTTTTTTAATTATCTACTTAAATAATTAATTTCTAATAGGAAAACCAATGCTCAACGGTAAAGCACAATATATCTTGAGTCGTAAGTCATAAAGATCAAATTGGCTCGCGCGTTCTTGTACATTTTTCTCTATACTTCCCGATGCGCGCGATTTTTCCGGTCGGTGAAAGTATCAAGACAGCTCACTCCCGCAGGAGGCTATTGTAGCATGTTTTTATACCCAAAAATTTTAAGTCAGTAGGCGCTCGCACTCAGAGCCGCTAGTACGTTTATATTATTATTAATATATATTTATATTTCGTTTTAATTTACAAGTTTTCCATCGTTCATAATTTTAATATTTTTATACCGTTTTATACAATAATAAAGTGTTTATAGATAGGCGTAATTACAACGTAAACATAAAGTTACTTCACCAACAAGGAGTTGAGGCGCAAAATATATCGGAGGGAGTTTTCGAGTATTAGGCGGTTTAAGTTCGACCAAGTTTCGGCCGGCCGAAGTTTGACAGTTCGCCGATTGGAAAATTTAAAAAAAAATTGACGTTTTGAAATACAACATGGCGACCTGTGTGTTTGTCGTCGTGATCTGCGGGTTCGACGACCTCGCCGGGGTCCACTAACAATGCTCAACTTCCATAACATTTGACGGCTGCTGTATCCGTGAGTACTTGTTTTTTTTTTTCATGGAATCAATCGCGTTTAGGAATTATTGATGTGCGATATATTACATAAGGGCGCGTTCATAATGTCGCATGAATATTGTAGCAGTTAATATGATACGTTTGTAGGCACGCAGCAGGCCACGCACACACCGGATTGTTTTTATCGTAGGTAGTAAATTAGAGGGGCTGCGATAGTGGCCGATATCCACTAGTGCTGGTATTGATTTTTTTCCCTCATTCTGTTAAATTTCATTTATTGGGGGAGAGACCGGACACGCCGTGATGACGTGTGCGAATGCCCGCGATAGCCATTGTGGACCGTTGCTAAGAAATTGAACTTTACGAACGGCGGGTATTCCGAACTTTTCGAATGGTTTGCATTCGATTGCGCCGTGGCTACTGTGTTATGGTGATTTGCTGCGGAAATGCAGTGACGTGTAACGAACCAGGAAGTTGTAACGATCTTGATTTTATGTTGTAGCGAGGGTAGTTTTGAATTTGTAGTCGATCTAATTGTTGGGCGCCACTTCCGGGTCGCCATTTACATGTGTTTTTACCCAAATAGCTTATTTTATAATAATAATAGTAGCTTGAACATTAATTTAGGTATTATTGCCCACCTTTTCTGAAGGGTAAGTAGAGATACTCCATCTTTATTTATAATTAAAAGTTTTGAGAGTGACGTCATCATAGAAATTTTATTACGATGCCCTTTTATTATTTATAGCTTTCGCCCTTTATGATGAGTTTATGATGTGTATTTATACACACATACAGTTTATGATAATTGTAGAGAATGGTACCGGGTTCGATTTATTTCTGTTACTAGTAGGTTTTTTTTCTTTGTATTAAGTAACACTACTGTTTTTATGTTATAAATGACTAAAAATACCGGTTTGCCCAGCTCTGGGCAAAATGAGCATGGTGTGGGAAAAGAAAATTTCTTATAGGAAGTGCTATTACATATGTCTCTTGCTCTTGGTTTCATATGACTGTGTTACAGGTATCTTTTTCACAGATTTCACCATTCTTGAAGAAACAGCATTAATTATAAATTAGCATTGTTTCTTAAAAAACTTTTTCTAAAGCTAGCTGATGAAGACCGGATGGCGTATTCTTTATCGAATACACCATAGTAGAAGAACAAACTAAAATAATATTAATCAATCGATCTGCCTAGCCTTTTTCCAACTATGATGGCGGTCGGCTTCCCGTCTAACCGGATGCAGCTGAATTCCAGTAGGTATTTTACATGACGCGACTGCACGTCTGACCTCCACAATCAAGTAATTACAACTACAAAATATTAATATACTTATGCAAAAAAAAAAAATCAACGATCCAAACACTTTTGAATAAATTAAACAAAAAATATTTTCTAATCAATATCACCCTGTACTTGTCATTGTTGGGAGGGGAAACCCCCCCTGGTTTGCCATAATCACCACGCCTGGCAGGCGGGTTGGCGATCGCAGTATGGTATGGTGGTGGAATGTATAGAGAACGCTGCTGCCCATTCTCCGGTACGACCCTTAGGTCGCCTTTTACGACACCCACGGGAAGTATGGGGTGGTGCTATTCTTTAAGTCAACAGACACCAGTGGTCCGACGACCTTGTAAAGGCCGCAGGGACCCGTTGGATGCGAGAAGCACAGAACCGGTCGAAGTGGAGGTGCTTGGGAGAAGCCTATGTCCAGCAGTGGATTGCTGTAGGCTGATGAGGAGCTTATTAAATCTACTTAATCTGCAGGTCTATTATGCAATTCTCACAGTGCAGGATATCAAAAAACCTCTCTTCGTAGGAGGAACGAGCATTCCTCACCTACTTACAGCGCGTTAGCGATGTCACCATTCTGCCATCATCTGCCTTACCTTTTCCTAACTATTTTGGGGTCGGCTTCCAGTCTAGCCGGATTCAGTTGAGTACCAGTATTTCACATGAAGCGACTGCCTATCTGACCTCCACAACCCAGTTACTGGGTAATACGATACCCCTTGGTAAGATTGGTTGTCAGACTTTCGGGCTACTGACGACCCGTAACGACTGTCAAAGATCCACGAATGACAGCCAGGACCAACGGCTTAACGTGCTTTCTGAGGCACGGAGGGGTCTTGGTATGTGAAGATGGTCACCCATCCACGGACCAACCGCGGCAAGCGTAGCTTAACCTGATCGATCGACCCGTGCCACTGTTAAACGGAGTAACATTCGCAATTATAATTATTAAGTACGGAAGTATGAATTGTAGTTATAATTAGCATTTAACTTATCAACCTAACCTATATGAAAGTATCGACATTATTTAGATACTAGCTGCGCCACGCGGTTTTACCCGCGTAAATGTCGATCCCGTGGGGATATCGGGATAAAAAGTAGCCTACAAGATAATCCAGGGCGTCAGCTACCATACAAAATTTTATCAAAATTGGTCTAGCCGTTTGAGCGTGAAGAAGTAACAAACATATAAACACACACACACTCACACACAAACTTTCGCCTTTATTTAGTGTGATACTATAGCTCGAGTGACTGTACGGTTGGCTTTTACGCTATTGATCACGGGTTCGATTTTAACTCAATACAAAGTATTTTTGATTCCGGGTCTGGGTAACTGCGTAATTATGGAAGCACTGGAATATTAATATACTGTTAATTCTAAGGAATTTTCTGCAAGCAGACCAGTTTATAGTTTAGGTACTAGCTTTTGCTCGCGGCTTCGCACGCGTGGAGTTTGGAAATTTACCACGGAAAAACATTATCGGGATAAAAAGTATCTTATGTCCTAATCGAGGTCATGTTCTATCCGTGTGCCAAACTTCATCCAAATTCGTTGAGCCGTTGAGGCGTGAAAAGGTAACAAACAAACAGACAGACAGAGCTAGTCATTTTCGCATAATAACAAATAACTAGCGACCTGACCCTGCTTTGAACGGTCTTTACGACTTGATAAAACATCGACATTTTCTTATGTCAGTTTAATATGAATGTATTATCTAAAGAAAGAAAGTATAACGTTTATTTGGAGACAGTTCGTGAATCACCAAATAAATAACTAGCAATTTATGTAGAGGACAACTTACATAGGAAGTTGGGATGCATGAAGAAGCCTCCTCGTGTAGCGCAGTTTGTTCCGCCAGTTACTCAACTGAACCGAGCACTCAGCGCATCCTGGACAGTCACACCCAACACCTTATTTGACTGGCCAATTCTTCCCTTGCGGTGGTAGGGCTAACGCCCGCCTGGTTTGCGACAACCCTCCCACCGGAGTCAGGCATCAAGCAGCCTGCTGTGTTTCGTTAATTCCAGTGCTTTAGGCATCTTCTGGGCACGCTCGTCCCATCATAGACCTCATCCATAGCTTTCCATCAGGCGTGATCGAGGTCAGGAGAGGGCCATTCAGCAATAAAAAAAATCTTATAAAAAGTGACAAAAGTGACACAAATCTCTATAAGTTCATATTACCCTATTGAATGATTATTTCATGAATGACAGTTAAAATTACCCTCAAAGCCAATTCTAACTTTAGGAGTTGTATTTCTGTTTCTAATGATTAATAATTCTGTAAATCCATATTTGTTACGGTTGAATCATATTTTAATCAAGATACAACCTGACACTGACCTGAAAATTGCAAAAGAACGTAAGTATATTATATTCTGAATTCCTCGGCTTACCTTAGCGCATACCTTTTAAAACGAATGCATTGCATAATCAATCAGTGACACATGTGAGCTCAAACCTGCCTCAAGCCGGGGATACACATGCCAGTAGCTTGCACACTAGCATACCAGCTCCTTGCACATGCCAGCTACTGTCATGTGTATACGCTAACTGGCATGCCTGTACCTATGGCATACAAGTAGCTAGCACAACATTTGATTTACTTGCATGGCCGTTGAGGGAGAGGACGCGGGGGGTTGCCAAAGCATACTTTTGTGCGACGCGATGGTAATACTGGCATATGTGTAATATTTTAAGCCATAATTGAATTCTAAGATTAAGATAAGAGAAATTAATCGTATGAGCGTATTGGATGTCAAATCTGTTAGCTCGTAAGACCAATTGAATAAATAAATAAATAAATACAAGGGCACAACTTGCATGCCAGTATTACTAGCAAATGTATCCGCAGTGTGCCAGTTACTCGTACATGCCAGTAACTTTCATGCCAGCTACTTTCCCGATTTACTGGCATGTGTATCCCCGGCTTCAATGCAATCAGCGCTCTATACATACAGTAGGTATGAGGTACTATACGTAATTATAGTTAGGAACAGGGTTATTCCTCTCACTATCGCAAGTTTACACCTGACGTCTCGACACACCTTAGGATTCGTTCACACGATAACTGTGATTTTGGTTTTTATAAAGGTTTTATTCGGCTTTACTTTCGAACAGGATTTTGTAAATGTAATCGCTTGATTTAAAAGAGGGTCCTTGGAGTTTCTTGTCCATTCTTCTTTACAGAGATCTACGTATTGGAATGGGCACCTAGCTTCAACTTTCTGACTAACTGGCCGACTTCTTGACAATTCAAAAGTGCCTGTAAATGGTTTAATTGAAATAAATGCTTTGAGTTTGGGTATAATAATAATAATAATAATAAATAATAACCCCACCGCCGTATCTCTACGTTGACGTCGTGGTGGGGCTTGCGCGCTCCGAACTCTAGGCCTGTGCCGGAAGAGTTTACTTTGCCGGGACAGGTCTAATGTGAGGAGCCAGACCAAGAGGGATACAGAAACCCGCAGGGCAGCATGTGGCGAGCTGTTGGGCAGTAGCGACCCCACGGACCCTATCTCCCGGGAGAAGTCTTGTTCCTCACCTCTGGCTTGCCTTTATCGGCCGGCTGGAGTGAACAATGACGAGGAACAGAGCTCCCACCTCATTCTTGCCTTTATTGGCCGGCTTGAGTGGAGATTCGCAAGAGCAAACGTGCTCGGAGGAAGGAAGTATTCCAGTAAGATGCTGGTAGGGATCTTGACCGTACTTCCGGGATTGTCCTGATAGCCGTGGAATACCTCTCCACTCCTCATAAGCACCTCAGGACGTGTTGCCCCCTTGTCGCTACGTCACTATGTGCTAGCGGCCGTTTTCGGGGGCCCATTATTGAGTGTGCAAGTCACCCCCTGCTATTTTATCTGTGTATATATAAAGCATTGATCAGGCAGGGGTCATAGTTTTACCATAGTTCCTGGAAACCGGTCCACTTTAGCCACCCAAACCAATAGTCCAACTTTTTATTTTTCCATATTCTGCAATAGTCCTACACCAACCGGGGGTTATCCTTGGGTGCACTTGCATAGTGCATACAGGGATAATCGTCGGTCGGTGCCTCATTTCATTGAACATCACTAACGGGCCTCTGCGAGTTGGCTTCGGCCCCTCGTACGCCTTCCAAAGGACCGGGACCCCAAGGTCCCGAGATATGTTAAAATATAGAAATAAATAATAATAATAATATTCCACCACTATCACACAACGCCGTCTAGTCTCAAGCTAAGCAGAGCTTGTGTTATGAGTACTAGACAACTGATAAACATACTTATATATTTCTAAATACATACATATATAGATAAATTATTATAATTGTGTGATTTTGTTTTTGCCGACAGTACCAGAAGGAGAATCATTTTTTTTGATTATCCGACAGTGTCCCACAGTTGGGCAACGATTTCCTCCAAATTCTTCCAGGTCCTTTCCTGAGCCACCTCAAACCAGCCATTGCGGTACGCGTCTAGGTTGTCCCACTTCTTCCTGGGCAGAAAAAGGTTTTTAAATGTTTACCCAAACAATTTTTTTGACATCTAACTAGCATAAACTGAACTTTGTCACCTGTAAATACCTTAGGGATCTAGAAATCACAATTTGATTTTGGATAAAAGTAAGTATTAAATCTAATATGTGGGTACCCTTTCGGACTTGCTTGATTTGGCATGCTACCTTATTTAGCCCATAATGTCCCACTGCTGGGACACAGGCCTCCTCTCTGTGAGCGGGAGCGAGCCGTACTCCACCACGCGGGCCCAGTGCAGGTTGGTAGATGTCACATGTCTTCGAATTTGTGGTTCTAGGGCATGCCGGTTTCCTCACGATGTTTTCCTTCACCATTTTGAGAGCAGTGGTAATGAAATAATAAGTGCCAAACTAAGGTTCAAACCTACGACCTACCTACTCGTAAGTCGCGGCCGTTACCACTGGAGCTACCACTCCTCCTTGGCTTGCCACCGCCATGCCTAATTCGATCACCATCAAGCAATATTTCTGTGTTCCGGTGTGGCACGTGAAACATTTCAGTTTTGTCTCTAGCAACGCACCTGCGATGCCTCTGCCACTGCACATGTCCATAGGTCAGTCCGGTCAATGCCTATCATCACCCATCGCTGCATCTGGACTGATTCCCACGATGATTGGGGCATTCGGTGAAATCTAAACGGATCTAGGAACAGGTGGATATGTATTCTTCATTATCGGGCTCAAGTGAGGTGACGACACTCCAGCAGTAGTTGAGACCAATTTATACATGTGTCTAGAGCCGGACGGATTACTATCCGTCCGGGCTAGTCCGGACATGGTCGGCCCTCCGTCTGGTCTTGTCTAGAGTTGTCAATTAGAAGGAAATGTCAATTTTTTTTACGAAAAGGTGTACTGAAAAAAAAGCTGGCCAAGTGCGAGTCGGACTCGCACACGAATGGTACCACAAGGCAAAAACGCCGAAAAAAACACGTTTGTTGTATGGGAGCTAAATATTTATTTTATTCTGTTTTTAGTATTTGTTGTTATAGCGCGGCAACAGAAATACATCATCTGTGAAAATTTCAACTGTCTAGCTATCACGGTTCAGGAGATACAGCCTGGTGACAGACGGACAGTGGAGTCTTGGTAATAGGATCCCGTTTTTACCCTATGGGTACGGAACGCTAAAAAGAAAGGTTAAAAAGTTAAATGTGGGGATATTTTTCAAAAGTCGGGTTTCTTGTCAGGATTTTTAAAATTTTGAAATGATAGCCCTGCATGTGGCGATCGAGCAAACAGTAGTCATGTATTGTGACGAAATAAGACACGTGCAGATGTATACAAACAGTTCTATTTGTCGTCCGGGGGCTTCCTATGACTCACTTAGTTATAGGAAGCCTTTTGCATAGATAATCAAAAATTTTCCGCGAAATATTACTGTACTCCACTGTAGTTTGTTTCAGTTTATTGTAGTTTCAAATTATCTGTAACTGAAAAAAAACTGGAAAAAACTGGAAAAACCCTTGGAATAGAAATCCCCTTCATTTTTTGATGGCAGTAACAAATGAGAATCCATAGTAATATTATAAATGCGACAGTGTGTCTGTCTGTCTATACCTCTTCACTTCACGCTTAAACCGCTTAACCGATTTAGATGAAATTTGGTATAGAGATAGTTTCAGTCCTGGGAAAGGAGATAGGATAGTTTTTATCCCGATATTCCCACGGGATCGACACTTATGCGGGTGAAACTGCGCGGTGCTGCTAGTGAATAATAACTTGGTCTGCAGGTTTAGATAACAGAACATAACATAACATAGCAGAGCAGTGGTGGCCCAGTGGTCACGGCTACGACTTACGAGTTGTAGGTCGTAGGTTCGAACCCAGTCAGGCGCTTTACTTTGTGTAAATTATATCATCACCACTGCTCACAAAACGGTGAAGGAATGAATGATGATGAAATTCGAAAGTAACTCAGCCTGTCTGTCTGTATGTCACCTTTTCACGCCTAAACCACTGAACCGATTTCGATCAAATTTGGCAGAGAGATAGAATGCATCCCCGGGAAGGACATAGGATAGTTTTTATCCCGATATTCCCACGGGGTCAACACTTATGCGGGTGAAACCGCGGGGCGCTGCTAGTATATATATCACACTAATATTATAAAGGCGAAAGTTTGTGAGTGAGTTTGTGTGTGGGGGTGTGTTTATATGTTTGTTACTTCTTCACGCTCAAACGGCTGGACCAATTTTGATAACATTTTGTATGGAGGTAGCTGACACCCTGGATTAACATATAAGCTACTTTTTTTATCCCAATATTCCCACTGGATCGACATTTATGCGGGTGAAACGGCGAGGCGCAGCTAGATATAATTTAGTAACTAAAATCAGAGAAAATAATAAAAAACAAAAACAAATAACATAACCTATAGGTTCCTGTTTGTAATAAAACCTCCCTACTCCCTTAACTTAGAACCCTCTTTTCCTACATTGACATGAGAACACAAAGACAAGCTGTTAGTATAAAGCGATTAAACTTCTCAAGTTTCTGGTTAAGGGGTAAATGTTCCGACAGGAGAACTTTTTAATAATTGCGCATTTGTGTGCTCATTAGTTAAATAATTTAACTCGTGCCGGAGTCGTGTTATCCAGTAACTGGGTTGTGGAGGTCAGGTAGGCACTCGCTCCATGTTAAGAGCGTTTACGCCGTACGGTATTTCATGCAAACTTTCAAGCCCTTGTTTTTCTAAATGAATGAACCGATTTTAATGAAACTTCATACGCATAAGCAGGATACAAAGGTCTAAAAAGTTACTTAGGAACATTTTCGAAATGTCTTATTTTAAAAAAGATAATTGGAAATCTCTGTTTCTATGGAAAATTTAAAATCGGTCTAATTTGACTCACTATTTTTCGAAAGTAAACCTTTCAGTCAATATTTCCCATTCAACTTTGAACCTTATGCTCTAGCGATAAAGTTAAAAATCTATTAAAGAAATTTGACAAATTATAGTAGCTTGATGTGCTGGCGTCTGTACATTTAATTACTTGCCAGGTTGGAGCGAGCAACAGAAAACTCCTGAAGCAAATCCACTCGTTACAAAAAATTTATCATACGAAATTGCACGATTATAAAAAAAAAATTCACGTCACGAGCATAAGTATGTATACACTTGGCTTTATTCAAAGACGATTTTCTCCTTTAGTTATGAATGGAATTTTATGTTATTACGAACAAAGTATTTTCGAACCCATAGGTTTTTATAAAGTGTCGTATTTCAACGTTGCATTAGTTATTTCACAAAAAAATCGACATTGAAAGTTGCCAAGTGTTGACATATTAGTGCTCGTGACTGTACAGTACAGCCCATAAAATCCTACAGCATAGAACATAAAGGCTCGTGTAAACTTTACCTTACAATGGTTGCGGTGCATCAACATTAGCATAGCAAGCGGCGTCGGCGCAAGGAGTCGTGATCACGATGGACACTCCTTTTGTGTCCCTCAATACGTCGGCTGCCCTTTTGAAGATACTGACGGGTGTTATAGGTATCCATCGGATACGCTTGCCGCCTTTTTGTGTGACTAATGGCTAATAGACTGGCGGTCTTCCTGTAGGAAAGTGGTTATTTATCCATCGCCTAGGGCGTCCTGTTATATCAAGAGATGTGAAGACTGATACGTTTCCAATCTTTTAGGCAATTTGAAACGTCTTTATTGTCACCATTTGTCACACTGCTTTCTTTTGACACCACGACATGACATTACATCTTTCATTCGACTAAAAAATTAAATAACTAAAACTTTCCAAAAAATGTAAACCTCAAATAATTATAACAGGGATCACCAATTAGCTTCATTGGGGGTCCGTTTCTTTAAATAATATGACTGTCCGCCATTTGGTGACTCCTGCATTATAATGTAACAAGTTTTAACAAGTTTATTTAATCACTAGCTGAGCCCCGCGGTTTCACCCGCGTACATGTCGATCCCGTGGGAATATCGGGATAAAAAGTAGCCTATAATATATGTTAATCCAGGGTGTCAGCTACCTCCATACAAAATTTTATCAAAATTAGCCCAGCCATTTGAGCGTGAAGAAGTAACAAACATAATATACATACACACACACATACACACTCACAAACTTTCGCTTTTATAATATTACTGTGATAGTGTGATGTGATTATGATGACGAAAGTTATCGAAACCTTATTTAATTCGTTCCTCTATTCGTAAAAAAAAGTCAATCAATTTGATCAAAACACTTGGTGATAAACGAAAATAAAGAAATAGTTATGATGAAAGGAAGAAAGTTAATCAGAGTGCATTTGCCCAGTAGTGGGACAGATGCCCAGCAGTGGTACAGATGCCCAGCAGTGGGACAGATGAACAGCACTGGGACAGATGCCTAGCAGTGGGACAGATTAGGCTAATAAAAAAAGGGTGATTGTAATCGTAGAAGTTTCCCTGACCCTGGTGAAATCTTTTACAAGAAACTCCACTACAATTTGTAAATTTAATCATATATGCGGGTAACCTAGCCAAATAACAATTTCATTTGTGTAAGTTTAGCTTTCCTTCTCTTGAAATCCTTTTACAATTCTATATTTTATCCTATTTACTATAAATAGGACAGAATATAAAGAACTGTGCCAGTTAAGTACGTACTATAAATAATACGTAAGTAACTGGCACAGTTCGTTATATTCTGATTTGAGATCGGTAATACGTAGTCTGGCCTTTTGTGGCACTAAACCGGTGACCGGTGTGCAGCGGAACCTGTCTAGAGTCTGTTACTACATCCTATTAGGTGACCCGCTTTCGATCTGTTTGAGGTCAATAAGAGGATATGATATACCTAATTAGTATCATTATATTATTTACTTTTTATTAGGGTTCCGTACCCAAAGGGTAAAAACGGGACCCTATTACTAAGACTTCGCTGTCTGTCCGTCCGTCCGTTTGTCTGTCACCAGGCTGTATCTCAAGAACCGCGAAAGCTGAACCGTGAAAGTTGAAATTTTCAAAAATTATGTATTTCTATTGCCGCTGTAACAACAAATACTAAAAACATAATAAAAAAATATTTAAGGGGGGCTCCCATACAACAAACGTGTTTTTCGGTTTTTTTGCCTTGTGGTACGGAACCCTTCGTGTGCGAGTCCGACTCGCACTTGGTCAGTTTTTTTTAATGCTACAAAAAAGGGAAGAGCTCATTGGGCAACAAAACAATCGTCTGCATTGTTGTCAATGGGAAAAGTTCCCAAAAGGCTGGCAGCATTGCCACGTTGGATAGCAATGCTGATTGATTCTTTAGGCTCAAAATCTCCCCTCCGCTTAGCCCTCTGGTCACGTCCCGAAATACTCAATGAGCATTCGAACCACAAGACCTTAGTGTTTGAACCCAAAACGGTTCAAACATATACTTCCCAATAATTATATTATTTATGACAAAATGCAAAAATCATACACGGGAATACTAAGGGCTTGCAATACTATCGGGGTCTTAGATACTAATTTGATTTTAAGCTGATTTAAAATGAATACAAAAAAATAAAGTATAAAACAGAGAACTTGTTTTAAAGCGCGTTAATTACCAACGTTTCTTTTCCAGAACGGTTTTCTGTTTCGATTTAAGTAAAAAAAAACCCCCGACACAAAATAATAATAAAATTAAATGTAATTGGAAAAGGATAAAATAATTAAAAAACCCCCGACTTAAAGAATTTATGTAACGAGACTAAAACAGATAAATTCATATGGATGTCAGGGGACCGTTCTTTGGAACACCTTCTATTCCCCCCCCCCCCCATTGTGTAACATCTATACCCCTACCCATGTCGGCAAAAATAAATGATTTGATTTGACATTTTTAAAGTTATGGGCGGATAGAGTAGGTCTGTCAAAAAGTACTAAACAAGATAGAAAATGGTCAACAAATCAAAGCATATAAGAGTCTACAAGCAAAATAATGAACCTTTAGGCCAATAAAAGTCAAATCATTGCTTTCAACCCACGTGTAAAGATGTAGATGACTATAAAACCATAGCAAATTATCAATATAATAATAATATATATATAATATATTCCACAACTATCACACAACGCCGTCTAGTCTCAAGCTAAGCAGAGCTTGTGTTATGAGTACTAGACAACTGATAAACATACTTATATATTTCTAAATACATACATATATAGATAAATTACACCCAGACACAGAACAAATGATCATGCTCATCACACAAACATTTGTCCTGGGTGGGAATCGAACCCACGACCTCCGGCATAGCAGTCATAGTCACTGACCACTAGACCAACAGGCCAGCCGATGACGATGCGCGATGTGACGCCAGTAGCAGAACCAGTTGGCTATGGTATGCAGGAAATACGTCATC
The DNA here is from genome assembly GCA_948474745.1 of Oligia latruncula. NCBI lineage: Eukaryota > Metazoa > Arthropoda > Insecta > Lepidoptera > Noctuidae > Oligia > Oligia latruncula. Next base: position 13,115,264 of record OX419708.1, read on the forward strand.
ACTGTGGCGTATCGATAAAAAACAAAAGGTCAAAACCCCTAAGAACGTCAACCTATTAGGAAAAATAGTGTTGTCACTGTAATCATGGAGAAGTTTAGGAATTTTAACAGTTTAGAAGAAAATTATCAGAATTTTATAAAATTCTTAAATTCCTCAATTAACATCGGACACGTCGCGACTGTCTACCCCAAAGGTTTGGACAGAGGAGGTTAGTAACATCTAAGAAAGGGTGTTACTAACCACTATATGGGTTAGTAGCAGGCACCATTTTAGAAACTAGCCCTTAACCTTTTGAACGCCAGAGCATAAACGCACGCGCGTGCCCTCCATGCCAAGCCACAATTTTAAATATATAAGGTATACAAATAAAAACACACAAAAGTAATGATTTAATTCTTTATTTCGTGATAAAGTGCACCGCATTTTTGTTTGCATTGTCACATATTTGTGTCGCTGGCGTACAGGGCACGCGCTTGCTTGTCACGTATATGTGACAATGGCGTTCAAAAGGTTAAGGGGATTACAGGACCTAAACGCAAAAAAACGCAAGTTTTAGAAACAATAAAAGTATATGATCGACTACAGTAAACAAAATCAGAAAAATATATGATATTCTTCAGGATATATTCTAGGTTGGTAGTGTGTTGAAAACACAATACAACTAATTTGATATGATAGAAAAGAATCATGAAGATACCTCTAAAAACTTTCTTTTTACGTAAAAACCATACTAATATACATACAATCATTCTGTTTTTTGTCAGATTATTCTACAAGCAACATACTAAAACATTAGTGTTTTAATTTTTTAGTCCAAACAATAGATTTTTTGTAATTATTGCTTCATATTTTGCAATAAATTACCAGCAGAGCTTTATGTCATCGCGCTTCTCTTTCTTTTCTATGCAATCCGACAGTGACCGCGCTTTAGGTCAAAGTCAAGTAGCTTCTTTTTTTGTCGAGCAATTTCTGGCTTCTGGGGCAAATAGGTATATATATCTCTCATTAATTTTACTGTACCGACTTGACCTTCTCCGTCTATTGCTTGTCGTTTGACCTCACAAGCGCGTGCGCAGGTCATAAGTAGCGATGCGGGTTTGTCCACCAATCAATGAGCTGATTGTTTCGCTTAATCGGCACGTGTTCTTTTTTTAACTCATTAATAAATTATGCACAGTTCTTGGGTACGACTAGTGACGTAAGTTTAGCTCTTTTTAATGAATGGGTTGTTTTGAAAGATGAAACAGGTTTGTTATTATATATTTTTAAAGTTTTTTTTGTTATTACTTATAGTTTACTTACTTATAACTTAAAATTTGTTGTAATAGTAGCGCCAGCATTTCCTTGCTGACTGATTCCTAAGAAGAAGCGCCGAAAGAAACTCAGAGGTCAGGTCTCTTTTATTTAAACATTATATTAATCCCACAGGAACCGAGCGAGAATTTTTGAACAACAATTTAACACAATATAGCTGCAATTTGCACTAAACTAAACGTTTTTACGATTGCCTTAGTTCACTCTAATACAAAAAAAAAAAATACGGCTATCCCATTTTCATGAATCGTATTAAAAATCAGTAAAATCCCAAAATCTTGTTCCCAGTGAAAGTAAATCATGTTTCCGAGGTCAGTGGTGGCAGACGAACGGTTACAATAAAATACTCACCGAGCGGGCGGGGGAATCCCCGGGCAGACCATAAAATAGAAAGTGATAGTTGTTGCTGTCTTTAATTGGTTAGGTATTAATTATTATTCAGATACCTAAGTTTAAATTTTAATCAAGGATTTTCGATTTAAACTGACATCACCTGTTCGGCTTTTCTGTAATAGAGTCAAGATTATCAGTTTAGTGAAAATTAAATGCTAGGTCAGGGGTTTCCAATCTTTTTTATACTGCAACTCCCTTCGTTTTCATGTTGTAATTTTTTTGCGACTCACTTGTAAACGAAGATAACTGCGTGTATCTGGAGTCTAACAGTTAGACTCATTAATAATCCAGCTGGATTAACACATTAATATTATAAAGGCGAGAGTTTGTGAGTGTGTGTGTGTTTATACTTCTTCACGCTCAAACGGCTGGATCTATTTTGATAAAATTTTGTAAGGATGTAGCTGACACCCTGGATTAACATATACCTAGGCTACTTTTTATCCCGGTATTCCCACGGGATCGAAAGTTATGCGGGTGAAACCGTCGGGTGCAGCTAGTTTTATATAAAAAAACTCCAAAGAATATAGAATCTTACTGACATCTATTTACTTACTTATTTACTTACTAAAAAATATTATTTGCCAGTCTAGGAAACACCGTAGGTACAATATGAGCTTGCTTTTCTGAGCATAACTTCTCAAATCGGGGCTGAAGTTTTGAAATAGCTACCTACCCTCATTTTTTTTTCTAAATTGATTGTGATCGATTTGGATTTAAAGCTCCTTCAAACAGGCGCGACACGCGATAAAATCGCGAGCGACACAAAGGCACCGCAAGTCGCGCAACGAGAACTTTGTGTCGCGCGGGATTATATCGCGTGTCGCGCCTGTTTGATGGAGCCTTTAATTACTAAAAGTCCAGTTTTGCAAAACGACATCGCAAAAGGTAATAGAATGTTCAACGCTGTAGTTCTGACTCCCATTACGACGCATGCCGGAGTCGTGGGCATACCGGTTCGCGATGCCCCTGGACACACTGGCACAGCTAGGAAAGTCCTGTGTCCTAGGCCGAGAGACAAACTAGATAAAAAAAATCGTTTAAAAAAATAAAATGTAGATTGCTAACACTACAACGCGCAACACTACACAAAGGCACCTACCCGTTGCGCGACTTACGGTGCCTTTGTGTCGCTCGCGATTTTATCGCGTGCCGCGCCTGTTTGTAGGAGCCTTTAGTTGTAAGGTCTACTCGCTTCTCGTTAATCGCCGGCTCTGCATCATGCAGTCAAGCCCGTATTTGTTGCTATGTGTGCATTCAAAGCACTTTATTTTATTACCAACCCATACAAAGTATTACATACCTACAGAGATAAAATTATCTGAAAAACCTATTAAATAGTCTAGTTTAATTAAAACTAGCTCAAGAACAACTATAAATAGCGGCGCAATGAGCTATCATGAATTAAATTAACTTATACAAGTGAACTAGGTTCAAATCATCGGTTCAGTGAACTACGTCGACCCCCATTGGTACTTATATTTTACGCTCCCTAGTCTGAACTGGATCCTACAAATCTTTTTTGCTATCTAATTACTTGCTATATTAATAATACATAACATGTCACAAATATTGTGACATGTTCAACCCGTTAGCTACTAAGTCGGGTAGAGTATACCTTCAACATTTTCAATTCGGCAGTGTGTTAGGTGCGCCGGAGCAGATTTTTGTATAAACATAACATCTAGTTTGACTGTTGAACCTTTTTACTGGCAAATGATTGCTTTGTTGGTGTAGTGGCACAGAATAACTAATAGTACCTACTAACGGTGGTCAGACCTTCAGAAGTAGGTACGGCTTATGAACGCGGGGATATGGTTTCAATCTTGGCTCGAACAGGGCCCTTATTCCACTCATTTACAAACGTTTTAGAGGTCTGTTGATTGTGAATTTTGACCGACATTTTGACGACACTTTTGTCATACAAAATGAAATCAGGGGGGCCCTTGGCTTTGGCTTTTTCTAGTTCCACATTATCCATATTGTTTCGGTATTACTTTTACTTTCTTTCTTAATTTCAAAGAAATGCATGTTGCCTCACGCTAGAACCTATTATCTGTAAGTAGGTCACACAAATATTTGTTCGGTGCCGGATCCGAACCTCCGACACTTATCGCACCTGTCACTGCGCCACACCCGCGCCCGCGCCGTCATTTTGTTATGTAATATTACATACTTATTTCTGCCGACTCATCTTGGCTCATAAAACATGACTGTCTTTACAATGAAGGTCGGTATCCAAACCGGTATGATTTACAACAATAATCATCATAGTTTTATCTCGGGTTCACCGTCAGAACACAGAGATGTGGGCGTTTTTGTGACGTCAGATGTGTGAGAACCAAGTCAAATGGTAACCTCATTTGGCTCACGTATTCTTGAACTTACTTCAAATTGACCTTCACCAAAAATGTCTCTCAAAAAGACAAAGACCCTATTTTTCAAACTAGAAACTCCTTATTGCTACTCTTTCTTATTTGCAGTCTGCATGTCTTAATCACCGCTAATGAGACACAATTGCTTTTCTATTAAGTAATGGGCCTATATCTTCCCGCGCTGAGCTGCAGGGCAATTGCGTAATACACTACCAATCGGAATCGGTTTCATTTTGACAGTTCAACAACATCCATTGCGTTATTTACGTGTTGAGCAGACAAATTTCGAACTTATGAAGCAATGGATTAGCAATTTACTTCAAAATTATTTCGAGTATAGATGACAGATAGATACAATAAAACCTAAGATCTTAAGTTAGAATTATTTGTCACTATGTCAGCTAGCATACGATAATATACAAACAAAAACATTGAAAACTATACTCGAACAGAAATAAAAACGTAAAACCGTCACCGAACCAATCATGCGCGAGCTTCGTATTATAATGGCCTGAAACTTTGAGGGGTTTCGAAGGCACCTTCCATCTAAGCTCTTCACCACCCATGGTTGACTGGCAGAACTTAATACCCAAATAAAAGCCTCCAGGAATAAAGGGCGTGCCCGCTCACATGTGCAGTTTTGCATAATACAGTTAAAAACTCAACCATAGGAAGATCATTATGTTTTCCTTGAATAATTAAATTAAATCCAAAAATATCGCCGTTAATTATTTCTGACGTAAATAATGAAATATTTTGATTTAACTCTTGCTCTTTCCCTTTATGATTGTCGTCACAAGGTGGAGGAAAAACATATGTATGACATCAAATGACGTATGTGTATAATCGGATGGCCGTAATACCGTGAGGTATTGCCTAAGATCGGACGCAAAGGACCGGTTTAACGGGCGTCTCTAAGAAATGTTCAACTGTTATAAAGTATGTCGTGACGTTCGAATTTTCGACACTTCTAGGAAACTGATTTGGATTTGTTACTTCATTTTATTTGTAGGTAAAAACTTATGAATGAAAGATAATTAATAAAAAGAATTTCTAAAGACGTATGTATATTGAGATGCTATTGCGGGCGAAAACTGATACAATAGAATAGAAGTCTACTTCTATACAACCGCGAGAAAAAAATCAGCTGTTCCCTACATTTAAAATGTAGGGAACAGCTTAATTTTTTTCCGAGATTTCAGGTTTGGTCCCATACTAAAAGTTGTTCGTATTGATGAGTAAAATGACTTCTTAAAGGGTTGTTAATGTTTTACCAATAACCCTCCATTATGTATGTCATGAGTACATACCTACATAAAACTACTTTACACAAAAATACCCATATTACTACGGTACTACATAATATTATGACATATTCGTTACACGTGTTCAAAACCACATATGTATACATAATATAGAATAGAATGGTGAACTTTCCTCGGGTTTTTAAGGGGCGACTAAGCGTTTGTGGTAGGTATAGGTAGCAGCATACCATGATAGACGACTCATCAATGAATTAGAGGTAATAATTGCCAACATTTGAGGAGTTTATAAGGTAGGTAGGTATTTCGGAAAATTAGGTACCACCCGTTATCCGTAAAAGCTATGACTAAACATGGTAGGTACCAAATGAAACGATGAGCCGGTCTGTTCTGTAAAGTCAGATATGCTCGCCCCTTAATACGTGGGAACTGGGTTTTTGGAGGTCAAATAGGCTGCAGTTGCTCAATGTAAAATACTTGTGTTCAGCTGCATTCGGTTAGAATGGAAGCTGACCTCAACAAATATGGAAAAAAGCTAGGCAGACTGATTTGGGTTGGTTCTGTATTTTTTCCAATGGCTCTAAAATAAAGCTACCTATTCCGGTTACACCAGGCTACACCCGTAGTGTTTGTACTCGTAGCATAAGCAGCCTATAATGCTCCCACTGCTGGGACACAGGCCTGTTCTCTTCGAGAGGGAGTGGGCTGTAATCTACCACGCGGGCCCAGTGTACCCGTTGGTATGGTAGATGTCACATGTCTTTGAATTTTTTGGTTCTTATAGGACACGCCGGTTTCCTAACGATGTTTTCCTTCACCGTTTTGGGAGCAGTGGTGATGAAATTATTTACACAAAGTAAAGCGCCTGCCTGGTTTGTAAACATATGAATCAGCTCTCCTGTAAAATCACAAATAGGAGGTCATTTTCATTCATTCAGAAGCACCGATTACTCATCTTACTTCCCATGACTAGTGGTCCACAGTTACTGGAACACATTGAGATATTCTAATGAGAACTGTATAAGTACAACAACACGACAGTCTGTTCAAGTGTAATTTTTTTTTTAAATGCTATCTAGATTTATATAATAATAATTTATATAATAATTTATATAATATATATTTTTTTATTTATATATCTATTTATAATCTTAACTAATATTATAAATGCGAAAGTAAGTTTGTTTGTTTGTTACCTTTTCACGCCTAAACCACTGAACCGATCATCCTGAAATTTTGCATATACGTTGTCAGGTGTACAGAAACGGACAAAGGGTACCTTTCATCCCGAAAAAAAGTGCTGTTCCCGAGGAAAAAAACAATAACGTTAATAAGATAATAGATGGTTCGAATCATGATTTAATTATATTAGAAACATACTTTTTATCCCGATGTTCCCATGGGACCGAGACTTATGCGGGTGAAACCGCGGGGCGCAGCTAGTGCTAAATAAATATGACTACTACATAACTCTGTCAGTCTCGCTGTCTTCTCTCGTGTCGATTAAAGCTTTTTTACGACTATGTTGAGGTCGGCTTCCAGTCTAACCGGATGCAGCTGAATACCAGCATTTTACATGTAGTGACTGCCTATCTGACCTCCACAATTTCAGTAGTGGGTAACGCACTGGTAATCAGACTTTCTACTCTTTCCTACTGTGGTAAAAATGTTGGCCAGGCAGTAAGATGGTAGCGGCTTGACTGCCCACTGTCCAGGATACGTTTTCATGTAGGTACCTTCTTTAAAAATTCGAAGACATGTGACATCTACCAACCCGTACATAGCATAATCAGCCAATAGATATATGGTACAGATTGATTATCATGATTTTTATGTCAACTTCACACGATCAACAGTATTTTCATCAGTTGTTATCGTCATCCACGGCCTTTTTCATCCCACTGCAGGGTCGAAAGCCCTTTTTAGGGTTCCGTACCCAAAGGGTAAAAACGGGACCCTATTACTAAGACTCCACTGTCCGTCTGTCACCAGCCAGTATCTCATGAACCGTGATAGCTCAGTTGAAATTTGCACAGATGATGTATTTCTGTTGCCGCTATAACAACAAATACTAAAAACAGAATAAAATAAATATTTAAGGGGGGCTACCATACAACGTGATTTTTTTGGCGTTTTTGCCTTGTGGTACGGAACCCTTCGTGTGCGAGTCCGACTAGCACTTGGCCAGTTTTTCCTTTACCTACGTCATTTGGGTCAAATAAAAATATCTTTCTTTTAGTCTTCCCTGTCTTGCGCCAACCTTGGATAGCTTTTTTCAACCTGTTATGGTTAATATTAAAAAGTCTCATAACGAGTAATTTCCCCGTGCCCTTCAACCGGTATAACAATGCTATGACGACAGAAATTTATATAGTGGTAGGACTTCCCCAGCTATGCACTTTTACAAAGCAGGTCGATTACCACTAACATTTCTGGCCTATGTTACTGTAGCGGTATCTACAACGCCACATGCGAAAAATGCGTCATACTGACGTGACGCAAAATCCTGCATCTCGCAAGCAGAGTTTACCGGCAACTAGCATAGATACAACGGCCCGACATGAATCATCGGGCAGTTGCCCGCCAGACACAACACCCGTCTGGTCGGAGGATCCTCCCTTTTCTATAGAGTATGAGTGAACTTTACACCCTGTTCCTCATACCTCTATATAAAATTCAATGTTTGTCTATTTCGACCCATTTTAAGGCTAACTGGATAAATATTCTAATACAGCATAATATAGTCATAGCATGGTATCAGTATAGACTTAATGTCCCCACTGCTGGGACACAGGCGTCCTCTCCGGGAGAGGGAATGGGCCGTAATTCACCATGCGGGCCCAGTGCGGTAGTAGATGTCACATTTGTCTTCGAATCTTTTGGTTCTAGGTTCCCTCACGATGTTTTCTTTCACAGCTGTGAGAGCAGTGGTGATGAAATAATGTACACAAAGTAAAGCACCTGTCAGGGTTCGAACCTACGACCTTTATCTCGTAAGTCGCGGTCGTTACCACTGGGCCACTACTCCACGCAACACGTAAATAAAAAATCTATGTATCTAACTAACACTCACTATGTAAATAATTTAATTAGCAACATTTTTGATGATAATGACACGATTAATTATTAGAAAGTCCACAACAAAAAAATGGACAAAAAGATGGTCGATACATAGAAGTTCACAAAACAACTAGGAATAGACTCATAACACTGTCGTGACACGAGTTAAGTAAAGTAACAATTATAGCACAGGCTGATGACCTTGATGGTCACGACCTTCGACACGACTACACGACACGTTTTCAATAGAACAGGGAGTTTAGAAACACAATGAAGATATGTGTCCAATGGCCGACTTCAACTGTCCAGTCTGACATTCCGTCCTCAAAAAGGCATAATGTCATAAATGTACATATAGGGACACAGTTGGTAAGTATCCTCTTTTTATATGCTAAGTTGTAGAGTCTTTAGATATCAGTGGTTCCTTTATTCCTTATTACCCAACTGCGCGACAACAAAGATAGGGTTTTTCACGCGTATCTACGTAAGTACGTTTAAGTTGTGTCTGGTAGATATGTGGGACTCTTTATTCCCTCGAAGTATCCTAATGGCTGAATGGCAAAAACTGTACCATGGCCTAGTGGGGTATCACAATAAAGGGCTAGAGGCGACGATTCCAAAAATACACACACAAAGAAAAAAAATCAAATGCAAAAAAAAAAGACTGACTGCAGTGCAACTAAAAAGTTCAAAACAAGTTCACTTTTGAAGCATTCTGATGCAGTTGGTCGCATCAAAACTGAGATTGAACTCAAATAACTGCCGTCGTCATGTCTACCGTTTCCACCCTTAGCAGGTGTTTTTAACCGGCTTCAAATAAGGAGGTTCTGTATTCGACCCGTATGTTTGTATGTCCGTGATTTTCTCAAAAACTAATAAAACAGTTTTGATAATTCTTTCATTAATGTGATCTACATACTTTCAGGAAGGTTTTAGTATATGTAATACATTAGGTAATTATTCTTATGTACGAAGTTATATGCATAAATCTGCATCTCCGGCATTTCTATGCGAATTTTGATGATTCCTCTAGTCGGTGTCTACAATTCTTCAATGCACTAGTGTTAATTGAATTTGTGTGGGGTGGGTACAACTAAAAACTTTTGTACAAAAAAAAACAACAGACTTAAAAAAAAAACACTATAAAGTGATAAATAACATTAAATTTCGGAAGTCGGTGTCAAAAAACGAAAATACGGAACTAACGACACCGACTTCCGAAATTAAAGTTATTTATCACGTTTTAGTGTTTTTTTTTTAAGTCGGTTAATTTTTTAGTACTTACAAAAGTTTTTAGGTACTCTCAAGAATCAGAGTCTCTAATCTTAGAGGATAGGCTTTTAGGCTTTTGGAAAAACCTATGTCCAGCAGTGACCGCTGATGATGTTAATTGTGACAATTACTTTGGGTTGAAACAACGCGTACAAGTAATGGTTACCTTCCCGTGAAGTTAATTAATGTTGATTGGAGTAATTACATGACTGCGATACAAGATGACTAGTTTCCTTATTAATCTTCAAGCGTACTTCTTAACAATGTAAGCAGGATAACCAATTTGACTGTAACATCAAGTTTGACAAGAAAAAAAACTAGCTAAAAAAAAAAAAAGACACCCTTTTATTTTTTTGTGGTTTGCAATGTATGCATTTCAACAGTAAGTATATATTTTCCCCTATTCTCGACACTATAAAAATATACAGATATGGGGGCCTAAAAAGGCCACTTTGGCAGAATCATAAAATGATAACATTATGAATCATAATATGGCGAAGACAGTCCGTGTTTTTCTTTTTCGCTGCACTACGTAGGTATAGTCAAAGAGATTGGGATTGGATTGATTGGTATTTTAGCACAGACAAAAAAAATAACTGAAAATCCTCCACCAATGGGATTTAATACGATTAACGTAACAGTTAACTGTCCATTATGATTCATAATGTTATCCTTTTATGATTCTGATCTGCCAAAGTGACCTTTTTAGGCTCCAAGGTCAGTTTCCGATCTACGTTGGATCTTGGGAACCCCATAGAGGTACATAAGCATATCTCTGCCTACCCGTTTTCCTGTTACATCAACGTCCTGAACCCCAACTACGTATTCAGATCAATTTACGTGCAGAACAATATTATTATTTTCCTCGTTATGATCGCACGAAGAACTGGGAAAATCTCGGCATTTGTAGCGATTTAAAAACTAAACTGTATGAGTCACAGGTATATCTTTGAATGTTTATTATATATTAGGGATTCCCCACTAAAATACTATTAAGTAACGGTTTCCAAATGTTTCGTTTTTGATAAACCTAGGTGAGCTTCGACCTTAAATTGTTTGCTTTTGTTAATCCCTGGTGAGGTTCGACCTTCAGTGCCTGTTAAAAAAATAAACATCATTAGGCGACTTGTAATGAGGTTGATATTATCTTAATGTGACACTGTTAATCTTAACTAATACTATAAAAGTGAAAGTAAGTTTGTTCGTTTGCTACGCTTTCACGCTAAAACGTCTGAACGGGTTTGGATGAAATTTAGCACATGGTTAGACCATGACCTGGACATTGGCTGCTTTATATCCCGGATCGCAGACGAAGTCGCGGGTAACAGCTAGTTATCCATAGCTAAAGGTTATCACATACAGATTACTTAGGGTCGATGACAAAGGGAAAATACATCTGATCCTATCCTAATCAATGGGTAATTCAAATAACTGATTGCATTTATTTATCACTAAACTGCACAACTATGGACAAGTTAGAAATAAATAAGCTGCTTATGTAAAGTTCTCTGTAGTTTCGTTTGCAATGAGTCTATGGGTGACAAAATGAATCATTTTTTTTTGGTAGTATTAGTCATACTACCAAAAATATTGTTGGGTTTGTTAGTAATAGGCCTCAATTATGATCACTACTGTGTGAGTGCCGTTATTAGAATTTTGTGTGTGAGGCGTAGTACAGCTAGACGCCCGCACATCAAGCTACTACAATCTGTCAAATTTCTTTAACAGATTTTCAACTTTATTGCTAAAGCTTAAGGTTCAAAGTTGATTGGGAAAATTTGACATTTTCGGGTAGCTTGATATTATTATGCTGGTGTCTGTACAACATTACAGTCAGTAATTTTACATAATTTTCACAAATTTTCGTCGAAAAAACTTTTATTTTCTTGCTCCACACCTAGATTCCTGTCTAGACGATGGTCATTAATTAATGACGTATGTACCTATGTTGCCCATTATAAGTTGGCTCATCAATTCTATGGGTGTAATAAATATACGTCTGGAATGCTAATTTCAGTGCTGTTTTTGCGTTTTTAATTTGATTACGTATGTATTTGGTAGGTAGGTAAAAAAAAATATATATCAGCCAGTCCCGCTGTAGGGCAACTCTTCTCATACAGAAGGCACGAATATTGATCGAAACTGTAATTGAAATTAAATAACAAATTAATAAAGTAGTTCATCAAAATTAATTAATTATCTTTGCTTTTTCATCAAGTTTCATACACAACATTTAATTTATTGTACCTTTTCCGCTAATGACACGTTTTAAGTGTTAAAATTTTCCCTTTAGTATATGTATAATGGGGGTCGTTTTCCTATTGTTATTTGGTAGGCATGTGGGTAATAAATGAGTAAAAATTGCAACCATCATTTTGAAACATTTTTTATTGTATAAAAAAATACTTAAAAACTAAAATACTTGGAATGTCACATCCCGGTTGGGAACACTTAGATCTACTTTTAAAGCGACTAGTATAATGGGTATGTCTTAAGTGAGGACGACATTTATATAAAATCGAGTCTAAAATAATTTATAAAACCTAGAGTATTGTCATTGCATTGAATCCACATTTTAAACAATAAGTTAATTTAATTAATTAACTAAAAATATTTACACAAATTAAATGCATTTAACACTTGAACACTTAAAACAGTGTTTCAAATTGTCATCTATTTAACCCTGGATTTTTGACTGGAGATCATAATAACACAATTCCGGGTTCCTTGGTATCACTTTGAGTCGTTCACTTCCTGTCCATCACAAGCTTCTCGTCCACACACAGGATGCCGAACCAGGCGTAACCATGGGGACATTTCGGCGTCTGTCGGAGGCCGCCAATGGATTCGTTGCCGTAGTCAATGTCTTCGAATTCGTCACTGACCTCCGGCAGGATCTTGCGCTTCCTCCTTCTTTCGGACTTCTCGCATTCGCAGTCGAGGAGTGGTGACAACTCTCCAGGAAGAACAGCGTTCAAGAGTTCGTTGTTGGGGTCGTCCTCTTGAGATGAGATTTTTTTGAAGAACTCCCAAATGCGTGTGGTCTCCTCGTCAGTTGGAGCGTCACAGTCGCAGTCGTCGGTAGCGTATGCGACTGCGGCGACGAGCGCGAGTAAGAGGAGTACTTTGGCGGTCATGATGAGTTGTTTACTCAACGAGGTTCGCTACTGAAGTGATTCAAGTTTGGAACACGCGCGTTTATATAGTCGTTCTCTGAGTCAACGGTACCTATTGGCTATTTATCAGTAAGGTCTGCAGGTTCATTTTAATAATAATTGTTTGTTTAATTGAAATACGTCACTGTAAGTTGAATTCATTTTAATCTGCATTCAATTGTTCGTTATAATTTTAAGTTTTAGGCATTTTCAGGGTTTCTTGTTGTAATTTTTTTAGGAGGTTGTATTTTTTAAGAAATCTTTTCTACTTTTCTGTGCTTCTAAATTTTTTTGAAATACGAACTGACTAAGGCTTGGTAGACTAGTTTTAATTGTTGAACGAATCTAAGCAAACATTTTAACTATAGGTAAAAATAAATTCTCCTCCTGCAAAAACTTTCAAAAAGGTTCATTATAATATGTTACTAAAGTCAAGTAACACCGAAGTATTCCACTAAACTAGGAAAGAAAACACAAAATAAATAACAAATAAATTTTTTGCCAAATTGCCGCCTCCTGCCCCCTGCCGCGCCGGGACAAAATTATATTAAATTATTTTTTGTATCTGTTCATCTAATGATATCGAAAACATTTCTCAGAAAATATATCTGTAACATTGAATATAATATACTATTGATATGTATATAATATACAGGGTGATTGGATGATGGGTGCAAATCTTTAAGGCGAAGATAGTATAGACAATTTAGAACCATTTAAGTCATGGTTGTCGTAGACGAAGTCTTACCATTTTTTTTTTTTACGTAATTTTTACGTTTTTTTTTACACAGAGGCCTAAAACATGTTTTGCTAGATTGTTTACACATTACTTTAATAAAATAAAATAAAAATAAATTCATTTATCATTCAATATGGCCATAAAAGCAGTTTACTTGAAATTTTGGGAATTTGTAAGACTACAAAAAAAAGTTTGTAAGACTTCGTTAAGACAACTGCATAGCTTAAATGGTTCTAAATTGTCTGTAGGTACTATTTCCAATCACCCTGTATATTATGTCGTATAACTATGTATTTGTTATTTTATTTGTGTAGTCGTTTCTGAAGGCTTTCAAGGGTACTATATTTTAGTTGTTTACTTAGGCAGTTATACGTAATTTTTATATCTAAAAATAAGCTTAATCTATCAAAATACTAATTGTATCGCTATTGAGTCAGGGTACGCTTCACTTTCGACTTATATATTGTCGTATATTTTAAGTAGTTTTTTTTTGTACTAAGTATGTAGGTACTAGCTCTGAGGGGCTCGTGGCTAACTAATAACAGCTGCACGGGTCGATCTTCAAGATTACGCAACGAGGTCAGTCCGTGGATGGGTGGGCACCGATTACATTATGGAGATCCCTCCGTGCCCTATTCGTAGATCTTTGGCAGTTGTTACGGGTCGTCAGAAGCCCAAAGTCTAACAATAAAACTAACCAAAAGGTATTGTGTTGCCCAGTAACTGGGTTGTTGAGGTCAGATAGCAGTCGCTCCATGTAACATACTAGTTGGTATTCAGCTGCATCCCAAGCCGGCCCCGACATATTTGAGAATGGCTATTAAGCAGATGATGGAATCCTAACATGTACTGATTGTTATTGGTTTTAATTCGACATGTAATTTGGATCATATTAGATGCAGACTTAAAGTGTTTGGTCAACTGGACCCACTCGAACTGGACCCACGGGATCACTCAACCTAATCACATTTTGAATAGGTCAACTGGACCCACTGGCCAATTTCATCATTAGTACAGTAACGGAGTAAAGCCGAATCTTTTAGTTCCTAACTTTATGCCTGTAATCCCGGAAGGGTTAGACATAGGTGTACAATATGACCGACGTAACTTGGCGGGCCTGAACATAGGCACTAAGAACTTTCGCGCATGTTCTCTCACTCGCACTCGCCTCATGTCACCATTTGGTTCCCAAAAAATCTTACTGCGCAGCCTCCTGCGCAAAGTTCAGGCCTCCCAAGTTACGTCGGTCGTATTGTAATAATTGTGTAGTAGTGGGTGAGTACCAAGAGCCAATGGGTGAGTATTAAGGAGGCGTACCGAGCGCGTCGAGTGCGGTCAGATACTCGGCTGAAGGCATGTCTCGGAGCAAGTCGGGAGGTTGTTCGCCGAACTCCATCAGAGACAAAAACATAAAAAAAAAACTGGCCAAGTGCGAGTCGGACTCGCACACGAAGGGTTCCGTACCACAAGGCAAAAACACCGAAAAAAACACGTTTGTTGTATGGGAGCCCCCCTTAAATAATTATTTTATTTTTAGTATTTGTTGATATAGCGGCAACAGAAATACATAATTTGTGAAAATGTCAACTGTCTAGCTATCGCGGTTCTTAAGATACAGCCTGGTGACAGACAGACGGACGGACGGACGGACGGACAGACAGCGAAGTCTTAGTAATAGGGTTCCGTTTTTACCCTTTGGGTACGGAACCCTAAAAAATTACAATGAACCTATGGTTCGTTCACATAATTATCGCCTGTTATGTTCAAGTCCCAGGTTAGGGGCAGGGCTTGTTGCTATCCACTCCAGACTCCGGGCTGCTACTCAGAAATTCCAAAACAACAAAAATAACAACACTGCTCGACTCGGGAATCGAACTACAGTACGACTATTGTCTTCTCACTCTATTGTATTCAAAACGAAAAGAGACAGGTAAAGTTTGTGATGTGTTTAGAAATATCAAGTTTTTTATGAATTAGGGATGAATCCTACTTAGATGAAGAATTTGGTTTTCAGGAAATGACTAATGCTAAAGGTTCGAGTCCCGAATAACTTGGTTTCCGGTTGTAGTTTGTTCAAATTATTGGCTGACCCTATGTCATTTTGGTACCAGGTACCCCAAGATAATAAGTAATGTGTTTGTGTGTCTTTAGTCTGTTTTTCTGCCGACAACAGTAAGCTGCATCTTCATAATTTGACGGTCGACGTACCTACTCGTACTTGTGTCGACGAATTTTAAATGCAGGAATAAAAGGACTTTTACATATTGGGACAGTTGATTTTTGACCGTTAGATAGTTTTTAGGGTTCCGTATCCAAAGGGTTTTACCCTTTGGATGACGGACGGGACCCTATTACTAAGATCTCGCTGTGTGTCCGTCTGTCAGTCTGTCTGTCACCAGGCTGTATCTCAAGAACCGCGATAGCTAGACAGTTGAAATTTTCACAGATGATGTATTTCTGTTGCCTCTATAGCAACAAATAATAAAAATAAAATAAAGTTAAAATTTAAAGGGGTATTAAAGAAACGTTTTTTTCGGCGTTTTATGCTTCGTGTGCGAGTCCGACTCGCACTTGGCCGGTTTTTTAAAATTCTCCCTGGTTGGTCCTTTCGAGAGTTGGCAACCCAAGTTCGAACTCACGACCTACAACTCGTAAGTCGGTGCCGTTACCACTGGGCCACCACTGCTCTTTGGATCATAGACGATATTATAATAATATCGTCGATATTATCATAATATCGTCGATATTACAAAGTTTAACGAGATTATGGTACAGACGCCAGCACATCAAGCTACCCGAATCTATCAAATTTTCCCAATCACCTTGAACCTTATGCTATAGCGATAAAGTTGAAAATCTATTAAAGAAATTTTACAGATCGAAGCGGGTATTTTTTTAATCGTCTTATAAACAAAACACGCGCGGTGTCGCTTACGGTAACAGTGGCGCGAGTTCAATGGTTTTATACCATCTCAAAAAATGCCAAACGCGCTTAAAGAACTTTTCACTTCAAAAAAAAATCGCGAACTACATGGATCTCAAGTTATTGCCCGCGAAATTCAAATTTTCTTACGTTTTTTGCAATTTGCTGGTCAGTATTAAGTTGTACGTTGATTAAAATATGATTCGCGGTCGTAACAAATATGTATTTACATAATTATAATCATTACAATCAGTAATACAACTTGTTAAGTTATTATAATCCCCAAATGTCAAGATTTCATGAAATAGTCATTCTTGGGGATTACTTGGTCTTAGAGAGTTGTGTTGATGACTTTAATGATTATAATTCTGTTAATACATATTTGTTACGGCCGCGAATCATATTTTAATCAACATACAACTTAATACTGACCAGCAAATTGCAAAAACGTAAAAAAAAAGGAATTTCGCGGGCTACCCTTGCGCTTCCGCCTTAACAAAGAACAAAACGGAAACTAAAATACTCAGTCACTAAACACCATAGCATAAAATATAATTTTGACACTCCCAACTCCACAATTTGACACGACCAATGATGAGACGTAATAAAAATTAAGTAAACAGGGCTCGGTTACCACTCGAATGGTAAGGCTATAAAAGTGCAATTCTAGTTTATTATAACTGACACTAGGCGAGCCAGGAAATTGGGCAGAGGGGGGTGTGACGTCATCGAGGGGGGGGAAGTTAGGTAGATACAATTTATTTTGGTACAAACCGAATCCGAAACGACGAGTTCTGTCGGAGAACCAAAGTTGTCATAGGTGCAATTACAGCCTTACACCTGTACATCATCATCATCATCTGCCTAGCCTTTTCCCAACTATGTTGAGGTCGGCTTCCAGTCTAACCTGAGGCTGGACGGGTTATTAAATCACACTAATATTATAAAGGCGAATGTTTGTGAGAGCCCGCTGTCAGCTTCAGTTCGTCTTCCCATCTTAATTGCTGTTTTGCCCTGCTTCGCTTGTCATTTCTGGTACCAGTCGGTAATTATTTTACTCCACTTCTCTAGTGCTTCTCTCAAAATGTGCCCAGTCCAGTTCCACTTTTGTTGGTCAATTTTTTTTTTAAATGTCTGTCGCCCTTGTTTTTGATTTTAGTTGTTCGTTTCTCATTCTGTCCGCTTTGCGTGTTCCTATCATACTACGTTCCATGGATCTTTGGATGTCATACATATGTCTTCGAAGTTTCGTTTCTAGGACATGCCGGTTTCTTCACGATGTTTTCCTTCACCATTTTGAGAGCAATGGTGATAAAATAATTTACACAAAGTAAAGCGCCTGTCTGGGTTCGAACCTACGACCTACAACTCGTAAATCGGGGCCACCACTGCTTTACAAGGCTATAGACGCTTATCCTTATTCAAATTAGTATTATTAGATGCAAGCAGCACCTCAATTGCGTAATACACTTTCTTTCACAATCCGAAGGCTTTTGAAAGAAATTCCTAATCCATCCATCAACGTCCATTATCTTATCTTATCTTATCTATCTTGTCTATATTATCTGTCTTATCTTTTTTATCTATCTAATCTTTTATCTATTGCTTCATATGGGAAAATTCGTCTCTTTTTTTTTTTTTTCTTTTTATTTGTTTTGGGGTTTTTATCTAAACAGATATAAAATTCGTCTCCTCAACCACGTAATTAACGCAATGAATGTTGTCGAATTGTCAAAATGAAAGACATTGATATTGTTAATGTGTACGCAACTATAGCCGGAATATTGAAACAATATCAAATGTTTTTTTTTCAAGTGTATTAGGATATTAATAAAATAAATCACTATCATCATCTGCCTGCCTTTTCCCAACTATGTTAGGGTCGGCTTCCAGTCTAACCGGATGCAGCTGAATACCAGTATTTTACATGGAGTGACTGCCTATCTGACCTCCATAACCCAGTTATTGGGTAATACGATACCCCTTGGTAAGACTGGTTGTCAGACTTTCGGGCTTCTGACTACCCGTAACAACTATTAAATATCCACGAATGACACCCGGGACCAACGGCTTAACGTGCTTTCCGAGGCACGGAGGGGTCTCGGTATGTAAAGATGGTAACCCATCCACAGACCAACCGCGGCAAGCGTAGCTTAACCTAATCGATCGACCTGTGCGGCTGTTATTATTTAGCCGCGGGCCCCTCACTAAAATAAATCACTATAATATGTATAAATAGTGTCTTAGTAATGCTACCGCATCATAAAATAATATTTCCATTTTCCGACTGGAATCCCGCACTATCTACATCTACAGGTCAATAGGTTTAAAGATAACCTAACCCTTCAGTAATTATTATGTTTACAAACACTTAAATTCATAGTAATCTCGATAGTCGCTCAGAAATCCCCAGACGAAGGAAGTCCATTGATTATTATCAAAAAGGGGTAATTTGGGTAATTACCCATTTTAATAAACATGTTGGGTGTAAGGGTAATTTAACAATAACACAAGAAGATGCAATATGTTTGACCTAGACATTACATAACATTACGCATGTATTTCCAAAATGGTCAGGCAGGGGTGTATCTTTAGTACACCCACCCACATTTCGCCAGTTTTATGTTTAAATCTCATGTTAAGAAATTCCATCCAAATCATCATCCATTCACTCCATTTCCATAAAGAAAGAAAGAAAAGAAAGAAAATACGTTTATATGCGGCAAACATGACGCATAAAAAAAAAAAACAAAATAACAATTTGGGAGAAAGTATGCGTCACATCATCTTTATCATTATTTTGGTATTTACAGAAACATATTATTTATTACAAAGCACTAATAATGGAGACGGTTAAAGTAATTAAATACGTAAAATGGGGTGACATTTGAATAGCGAGGTGTCTTTGATGATTACTGATGGAGTGTTTTAATTCTAAAACTAATGAGTGAACAATTTTTTTTAATTTTTGTTTTTATTTCCTGTTAGGGGCTACTTTCTTATTACATACAAAAAACGGGGGCAATCAAAGCGACCCCATATCAAGTATAAAGATGATAAGCCTCTTAATGTTTTTTTTCTCGGAACCTACAGGGCGTAAAAATTAAATAAATAATTTTATCAATAAAAAACCATGAGTCGCCATTACAGTATTTTTTTTGTATTTTTTTATAAATAACTGAAGAAGTTACAGTCAGTTTTATTTCAAGATTAATCAATGTAACCCCATTTTACCGGTACATTTAAAAGTATCACCCTGCCGAGCCTTTTCCCAACTATGTTGGGGTCGGCTTCCAGTCTAACCGGATGCAGCTGAATATCAGTATTTTACATGGAGCGACTGCCTATCTGACCTCCACAACCCAGTTACTGAGTAATGCGATAGTCCTTAAAGCTTGGTTGTCAGACTTTCGGGCTTCTAAAAGGCTAGGCAGATGATGATTTAGTGATAGGCTAAAATACCTAAGGCCAATGCTGCCCATCCTTCTTAGTCATCTCACATATGATTGTATGACCAATTCTTGCTAAGAACCACTAGCACTACATTTATTACTTATAATTAATTAATTGATTACACAACACACGTAATAGTCTCACGTCAAATGACTCAACCTCAGTCATACATAAGTGACGAAGCGCCATTTTATCTGCGGCTATGCGCGTACGTAAGTACTTACATATGCGCAGACAATACAAACGGTGATAAGCTCTTGTTACGAGATTTCCCCATCACATTAAAAGGGGAAATCTTTGCTTTTGAGTTTATGGGGAAAATGAAATGGGTGTTACCACAAAAAAATATTGTAAGTATCTATTATGTAACAGGTGGGAAACTGGTACTTACATGTACATTATTTGTGATGTTAGTGCTTGGCCAGACTGGCAGCGCGGGCGCAGGGCGGCGTTCTAAAAAATAGAACTTCATTTGAGTGTCCATAGTGGCGCGGTAAGCGGCGCGGGCTGCTCTAGCTCGGGGAGCGCGCGGGCATCTCACGCCATAGCTCGTTCATACAAGAGTGGCAGTAGTGGCGGCCCACGCGGGGACGGGGGGATTCTCAAATTAGTTCGAGCTTTTTTCTAGTAAAAATAAGTCTTCTTCATCCATATTATATTTTGACAAACACCGGACTCGACAACATACGGAACGCAGCCGCGCTCGACTGCGGTCAGGGAGATCGCGCGCGTTCCCGCACCCGCGCCGCGCCGCTCCCCGCCTCGCGCTGCCAGTCTGGCCAAGCACTTAGTAAGTAATTTTGGTTAATTTTATTAAAATGTTAAGTGTTTCCTTCCCTTTATATTGATATTAGTAGTACCTACATGACATATCCGTGAGACCATACCTGAAATCGCGAAAAAAAATCTGCTGTTTCCTACATTTATATTCGTATAACTCGTCAAAATGTAGGGAACAGCTGATTTTGTTTTCGCGATTTCATTTTTGGCCCCATAGTAAAAGTTGTTCATAATGATGAGTACAATGACCTCTTAAGAGGTTGTTAATGTTTTACCAATAAAACCCTGGGTGGTTCAGTTTCAACGGAGCTAAGTTTTTGGCTCGCGCAAAGCGCGTACTCGTAGCACATCCTACCCACTTCCTTATACGTTAGGTACTTTCATACTTAATATAATATTTTAAATGCGAATGTCTGTTACCATTTCACGCCTTAATGACTGATTTCCCAATAGTTCGTTCCCGTAAGATGTTTTCCGAATCGGGATAAAAAGTATCCTGCTTCCTAATCCAGGTCATAGTCTACCCATGTGCCAAATTTTATCCAAATCCGTTCAGCCGTTTAAGCGTGACAGCGTAACAAACAAACGTACAGAAAATCAAATCCTTTCTCTTTATAATATTGGTATAGAGGTATGAGGAACAGGGTGTAAAGTTCACTCATACTCTATAGAAAAGGGAGGATCCTCTGACCAGACGGGTGTTGCGGGCAACTGCCCGATGATTCATGTCGGACCGTTGTATCTATGCTAGTTGCGCGGTAAACTCTGCTTGCGAGATGCAGGATTTTGCGTGACGTCTGTATGACGCGTTGTTCTGATGTGGCGTTGTAGATACCGCTACATTAGTATAGATTTGCTTAGGTTCACCGCTTAGCTTCTGGCACGTGGTGGTAGGAAAGGTGTATTCAGACGTCGCGTGCGGCTGATCGGTGTCGTATCGACCAATAAACACGGCCCTTACATCCAGGCAGCTATTACTGCCACCAACTACCCTATTTCAGGTACCTAATTTTAATTTAATTGAAATTATGTAATTTTGTGCCTAATTATTTTCGGTGGAATTACTTGTACAATAGTTTAGACTTACTGTGAAAGGAAATATTTTGAGCCTTGACTTGAGGAAAAACAGGTGGGTGGTCGTTTCTCCATAGAAAGTATAGAAACGCTCTCGCCTGTTTTCTTTCTGGTTAATGACCATAAAGCAATGTTTTTTTTACAGAATAATAAATATTTACTACTTGTATGTCCCTATGTTTTCCTTTTTGATGATACATTATTTTTATTATAAGCAGGGCTCTAGAGCCCTCAAAAAATGTCGATTTAAACCGCTGTAACAGAGGCCTAGTGTACACATTTGACAACTATTAATGAAAAAAGATAAACCTAGGGACACAGTATATATCCTTCTTATTCAGTTTATGAAATATCTTTTAATTGGTCCAAAATTTGTTGGAAGGCCTCCCACAAGGTGGACCGACGACCTTGTGAAGGCCGCAGGAACCCGTTGGATGCGAGAAGCATAGAACCGGTCGAAGTGGAAGTGCTTGGGGGAGGCCTATGTCCAGCAGTGGACGTCTTTTGGCTGAAATGAAGTGAAGTGAAAATTGAAGAAGGAAATAGGCGAGAGTCAAACCTCGAATTATGACTTTTACTTAGGCTTTTTCAAAAGTCTCTCCGACCGCATTTCTTCGCTTTGCAGTGAGCAAACGTGGTGATCAATCATCATTACTTTTTCTACATGGGTGCTGAGCGTGGAGTCCCAGATCGGGCAGTGTTATTGGGTTTTCCCCTTAGGAATTTCTTAGTAACTGCCCGGAGTTTGGAAATTGGTGGTGGGATATTCCCGTGCCTCGGAAAGCATGTTAAGCCGTTGGTCCTGCGCCTGATCTCTCTCCAGTCGTGTACGGATTGCCGTCCCATCGGACTATGAGAGTGAGGGAAGAGAGAGTGCACCTGTGTCTGCGCACACACTTGTGCACTATATATCTCCAGCGCCGAAGGCTAGTCCGTTGAAATACGGTCTGGAGGACTTATAGCGGTATTTACAACGCCACATGCGAACAACGCGTCATACTGATGTCACGCAAATCCTGCATCGCGCAAGCAGAGTTTACCGCGCAACTAGCATAGATACAACGGCCCCACATGAATCATCGGGCAGTTGCCCGCCAGACACAACACCCGTCTGGTCGGAGGATCCTCCCTTTTCTATGGAGTATGAGTGAACGTTACACCCTGCTCCTCATACCTCTATAGATTCTTATAGAGGCCTTTGCAAAGCAGTATTGAGTAGTAAATAGATTAGGAATCTATTTATTTATATACTGACTGCTTTGTTGGTCTAGTGTGCGTAAGCGCTACTGCAGAGCAAGGGGCCCTGGGTTCGATTCACAGGTGGGGAACAGTGATATATTAAGAATTTCTCAGTAGCAGCTCGGAGTCTATATTTGTGCGCGGTTGATGGCAATAGGTTCGCCACCTATTACATGGGCCTTAAACATAACTGGCGAAATGTGGGTGTACTATAGATACTCTTCTGCCTGATCCTTCGGGGAATACAGGTGTGATATCTTCTCTAAATATACATAAAATTCAAAGTCCTGACTGACTGATATATAAACGCACAGCCTAAACCGCTGGTCATAGAGACATGAAATTTGAACGCTGTGTTCTTTCTGAAGAATAGGTATCCACTAAGAAAGGGTTTTTCGAAATTCCTTACCCTAAGAGGATGAATGGGGGGAGGGTGAAATTTCACGCGGACGAAGTGGCGGGCCGAAGCTAGTTATGTTATAAAGTGGATTTGGAAAGCCTGTTATGCTCTAACTACGACAACACAGCAAAGTAACTTAGAGATAGACCCTTCAAATACCGTACACATACCATACCATACCATATACATATACACACCATACCATATACATACCATATACATATGATACCAGAGTAGTTTTTAGACTGTGTCATTATCTGTGCGTGTGTATGTAAATACCTGCGATAAATTCAAAATCAAATTATTATATTTCACATACTTAAACCTACATGGGCACTTATGCAAGGTCAGAAGCTAGGTGCACGGTTCCAATTGGTCGTTTCCTATGGAGAAGAGGCGGCAAGAAACTCCACGGTTACTCTTTTAAAATAATTAGCTGTTACAATGTTTTCAACAGTGTTTTGCTAATAACGCTTTATATGATATTAGGTCTCCGAACCAATTTACAATCTAAAACATATCAGAGATAGGCTCCAAACTCACTCACATGTGAGGAGATAACAGGATACATTTTTGTTGGATAAAACGTCAGTTTCAGCTGTATATAGGTACACATGATATTGAAACTAGTTAGGCACAAGCTCTCCAGGGTTTAGGTACAGATCAGAAGGGCAATTTCCGTATTTTACGTATTGAATTTTGCAAACAGTCAATTTCTAATATCTCTCTCAATTTGTCAAAAATACTTACAATAAATTTTTACATTCATTGTCGTGAAGATGAGATTACGAGAACTGGCCTTCAGACTACAATAACGCGAATGAATCACTGTTTTCTGCGACTTCGTAGCTGTAAGATCTTTCCCAAACATCTTCTATAGATTCATTAATTTTTCAACAAGGAAACCAATGACCATTCCCACTATGAGTTAATCAATAAACTACCATCACCAGCGCTTTATTGCAAAATATTAATCTCGATTACATACATCTATATACATTACACACACAGCCGTATCTTCTTTCGCTGTAGAAAAATCTTAGTAGCTCCCCCTACGGCCGCTCACAATAATTAGTTTAACAGTGTTCGTACACCCCCCACCCACCCCCGACACCCCCAAACACCCCCAGAACACCCCCTCATTGGAGCACACACGAGGATGCTTTTGGTATGTGTGTGTGCCAACTATTGGGAAAATATCCAGGAAAATTGGGGAAAATAGTCATTTGTATTTAGTCGACAGTGCTTGCGTAGTATTGTAGCTTTTTGTATGACAAACACGTTCGAATTAAACAGATACGACGGATCTGTATAATTAGTATCGTAGGTTTTAAAGTTTGAAGGGATGCATGTGATAACTAACGTTGAGTAGACAGAATTTATTTCGGTATCTCTGGACGAATGCCAGAGAAAGAAAGATGGCCGATCCCTGCTGGCTCAATCATAATAAATCTTGGTCCTTCAAGAAGGGACTGTTTTTACTTCCGTAAACTGTAAAGAATAGCCTCATTCGTAAATATATCAATATTTAAAACGGACAGTTTTTTTAACTCAATTCTAATTAGTGCACAATTTTAGTCTTTACGACTTCGCGATTGAGATACTCGAGTGCGGTGGGCTGTCTATCATATACAGTCAACCCCGTTACCAACATTACTGCCTGGTTTTATCGTTTTATCTCGTCCAATTTTCGTGTAGCTGAAATAAGGAACCTACCATGACCTTATTGGTGATGTTCTTCAGAAAGGCAACCGGCGTGCGTGTATGACCAGATGTACGAATGTAAACGAAGCAGAAGGAGTATGTAAGGTTCGTAACAGGTGGCGTTCTGGAGTTTCTGCTTAATCCTATGGGAAGAAGGTGTGAGTTTTGCATGGACTAAGGAAAGATGACACATGTCGTGTCATATGTGAAATGACAGTCTGCTGGGTGATGCAAGCATATGTCAAGGGTAGTTAGGTCGTAGTTAGCGACCACAAAAAGAAATTACGACGAAGCGAAGTTATAAAATCGTCATCGTCATAAGTTGCAACACTGAAGACTATGAATCTTTAATTTAGTGGAATGTACTAACACGCTAGATCAGAGATTTTTATAATATTGTGTGCTAATCAAGCAGCCTGTGAGTGTGACCAAGGCCACCAGGCCAGGCCAGGCCAGGCCTGTGCTGGTACCACTCTGATGTAGGTAACACCGCCAGGCCAGGCCA
This sequence comes from Oligia latruncula, assembly GCA_948474745.1. Taxonomy (NCBI): domain Eukaryota; kingdom Metazoa; phylum Arthropoda; class Insecta; order Lepidoptera; family Noctuidae; genus Oligia; species Oligia latruncula. The sequence continues at coordinate 13,140,912 of OX419708.1, forward strand.
GGACCCTTAGTCTGCTATTTTTATAAATTCGTCATTCCAACACGATCCCATTGTCATTTTGCTTTTAAAGTTCGTAATCTGCTAAATTCATAATGGTCGATCATTGGTCGGTCAATGGCACTGAACATAATACGATACTCGTAACGAATTAAAAGCAATGACTGCAAAATGACGTTCTAATGGTAGGTCACTGATCAAAGGAACTGTCAAAATTTTAGCAGATTACCGCCTAAGTCATTAATTCATTTGTCATTATGTACGAAATTACCATTCTTTGCCATTTCTTTCAATGGAGTGTCAGTGGTTGACCATTGGAAAGTCATAATGACGCCATTATATTAGTAGATTAAAAAAACTTGTCAAAATAAACAATTATGAAATCAATGATAGACCATTCTGACACTATTGTAATAGCAGACTTGAGGCCCAGGCCTGTGGGTGTTACCTACATCAGAGTGGTCGATGGAGGACCGGTGGCATGGATGCGGAAGGGATAGAGTGTTGTGGTGCAGCCTGGGAGAGGCCTATGTCCAGCAGTGGACTGCGATGGGCTCTAGTTGATTAATTGAGTTGTCGCAGATGCGTTGCCATCCTGCACCCTAATTGCGTAACATACTATCAATCGGAATCTGAATTATTTTGAAGCAAATTGCTAAAACATTGCTTCATAAGTTCGAAAAATTTGTCTGCTCAACACGTAAATAACGCAATGAATGTTGTTGAACTGTCAAAATGAAACCGATTCCGATTGATAATGTGTTACGCAATTGCCCTGCCGCCGGAGACGAAGCTAAAATGTGACAGGCAACTCATACTGTTCAAACTGGAACATAGCAACGCTGCTTGGCGACAGAAATAGTTTTGGTAGCAGTACTTTCCCCGGACGAGCTCAATCAGAAAAAAACATCATCATCATCACTCTCCTGCACTTTTCTCAATTTATTTGGGGTCACCCTGTCACCTGTGCACTTGATGATCTTGTGACTGCGTCAGTGAGCAGATTTCGCACAGCTGAATGTTAGGCCAAAGATGTTTGAACTTTTAGCATCGACACGTTAAGATTTGGGGTCGGCGCCACATGTCTTTTCTTCCATACTTCTCTATTAGTTGTCATCTCGGTAGTCACTCCCTTTCTATCCGTATCATCTTTCACACAGTCCATTTATCGTTTCTTTGGTATTTCCCTACTCGAATCAGCTATCGAATAAGCCACCGAAAATCCCCATTCATGCTCCATCAAAAATATGTGTTACTATTTTCTAAACAAAATTAAATTTAGTTCACCTAGCTCTCAGATTAGCTGCATTACGTTTGTAACTTTGTATACATAATAGATTGCTAACCCACTTCTAGACAATTAGTCACACACACAATAATATTGTGTGTGTGCGGCCCCGTATTTCGGTATTGTTCAATATAATTGTGGATTTCCAGAAATTCTGATAGCCTTTTTTAGTAGATAAAGTAAATGCAATAATTAATGCAACGACATTTTTCTTTCTATTCATTATACGAGATATTTTTTTAACCAGTGCCAGTAGTGTAGAAAATTTTCGTCGGTTATCAATAAAAAAGAAAAGAAGAAATATAAAAAAAGAAAACCAAAAAAGAAAAGAAAAGAAAACCAAAAAAGAGATAGAAAAGCGCAATACCTTCGGGTCAAAATGTATGGCAGAGCAAAATTTTTTATTAACTGACGAAAAATTTCAACGCAGGGGGTTTCAAAATCATGTACTGAATTCATGGTTACTGGTTAAACAATTATCCTGTCTATAACGTATGCACAAGATTCAAGCTGTTGAGTGACTGACTCAGATTTGCTGGCCATAGTGTTACAACACAGTCATAATTAAGCGACTAGCAATTAAACCTATCTAAACAATGAAATCATCGTTATTCCAAACTTTGGTTTCTCAAAATTCTTCTGCGAATTTTTACATCATGGTCATCAAGTAATTCTTTGATTCGTCATCATCAAAACTATTATCCTGTTATCAAATTGTATACTTTTTTATTGAATCCATTATTAGAGTATGTATCTATGGGTTTTCCTCTATAGCCATGGTGACGTAATTGGCTATATAACGGTATGGTGTATGTGACTTGACATCCTTTAAACGATTTTCTGTGTGAATAGCGAAGAATATAGTAACTTGTAGCAGGTGAATTTTATTGATGCTGTTATTTTGTTATTAAAATTTATAGAAGTTTTACGAAGTTAGGTACTTTTAAAAAGTTTTCACAAACTCAGAATCAAAGATTTTTGGATTGTTATGGAGTCAGTCAGAAAATTTAAGGATTTATCTTTGTAGTGTAGTTAAATTAAATAGTATTCGCAGATTTGTCGAGGACACTACTATTATTTGCTTATCATAATTCCACTACATTTCCATTATAACTTATTGGGTGTAGGAGAAATCATCTCATCTACGGGAGATTTCTCAACTTGTGGGTGCACTGGAAACCGTTTTACAGCTTTGAACATAACAACAATCGCTAATTTCCATTTTTTTTATTGTAGTTTTGTCAGTATTTTCCTATTTCATTTACTTTCTAGCTTCCCATTTAAAGCATTCAATTAACTATTCTGCATGGTCATCTTAGAAGACAATAGCTCTCAATATTTCCTGCAAACAGTTTACCATTGAATATTACTTGAAGATGTGGTTAAGCCCATTCACTATGCTGTACTGGCTTCCAAGATGTAGCCAAGTGTTCGCTAAAGTCTCTTCATTGACCTGACTTCTGGTACCTCTAACATTTGGATCTATGTTGTAGTGATGTGTTTGTCACCAAACATCATCATCAGCATGTTTTAGAACCAAAAATTCAAAGATATATGACGTCTACCAACCCGCACTGGGCCCGCGTAGTGGATTACAGCCCACTCCCTCTCACAGAGAGGAGGCCTGTGTCCCAGCAGTGGGAACATTAAAGGTTGATTATGGGTTTATTTATAGGCAGCATGTCTTCTTCTTCAACACATATCTATCAGGCGTCCCAGTGTCCCACCAGTTCAGTCACCCTCTTTTTTAGGGATGTCATCTTTCACATAATCTGTCCCTCGTTTCTTAGGTCATCTCTTCTTGTTGAATGGTGTATTTCGCTATTTACATACATTTGTCAAGATACTTGTTGTCATCAAAATTCACTCACACGGAATTCTCACAATTTCTACACAGCGACATCATACCTGTAGTCAAGTACGGACACATACCTAATATTTTAAGTAAATTGATATTCTATGTAGATATGCTAGGTGACTTTCTTATAGCACGAAACCGAGTGGACTACCTAAATAATTTTAAAACCACACAACGTAGCCAATAGGCAACGCATGTCTTTCAAAAGTGTACATTTTCCTTGTGCAACTGTTAACAAAACAAATTACCGATGTTTTGGACCAGTGTCACTGATGTCGTCTTTACTACGTAAGAGCACTTTTAATATGTGGGTAACATACGTTGAATGTCCTGATTCTGACGTATTTTCCTCGTACTATCTTCGGTAAGCTCGCGGGTCATCTGTAGTTGGGCTTAAGCACCCACGTCATACGGAGAATAAGATATGTGAAATCGTAATGAAGATTTTGGGGCAGTACCTGATTACATTGATACCAACGCAGCTGCAATGGTATGGAAATAGTGCTTTCTCTTAGGAGTTTTAAAGACTTTATAATTGGATTTCATAAGTTGTTTATTGGCTATTGGGTATCATGTTTTAAGGGACATTTACCTATTGATAATGGAAAGAGAATATGGAAGGAGTGGAGGTAAAATGCTGGCAAATAATGCCGATGGTCAATCTCTTCTACAACCTAACATTGTTAACTAATTAATGAATTCCTCTATTCATAGTACATATCCAAAAACAATATCTTCGATATCAAATAAACCTTCCTCCCATCGGTGCTCAATTTCCGAAGACAGGCATCATACCATTGGCCCTTTAAATAAAATTCAACCAAATCCACCTCAAATTTACTACCTACCCCACCCAGAAAGCGAACCCCGGACCTTTGTTTTACTGTGAACCGTTTAATATTCCTCATCGAGGCTGAAGACGCACATAAATCGTTCCCCGGTTAACAATACGGGTTCCGTACTGCAACTACATATTTATGAGGTGTCTGCGGAACCCTGAAGATGGCCAATCGATATCCGTGGCTGTTAATTGGGGGCCGAGATTGGAACCTTTGTGTCCTGCGAAGTTATATGACGTGTGGAAATGGAGAAGAATGTGGGGTTACGAAAATGGAGACGGATAAAAAAATCTTGTCCTCCTACAGGTTGTTCCGAAAGTGGAGGTAAAAAGTTTTGTCATACAAAATGGATACAAAATGGGTTGTATGACCAATGCTCACGAAAAACTCCATATTTGAGTTTAGGACGATGTAAGATTTGTTTAATTTCTGTTTAAATTTTCTAATTTTGTTTAAAAAAAATAGTTTTGAGGACAAAATACTGTCTCAGAACCAGTTCTGTGGCATTTTCCGTTAAATTTATTAATACGTTTATTGCACATAATTTCCTATCAATAATCATTATTAATTTGAAATTGTGGAGTATCCATGTTGTCCGTTTTGTAAGTGGCCAGTTTGGGTATTTTTTGCTCGAAAGTTCCGAAATTGAATGCATAATTAATATCTAATGGTTGAACACAAACCACAAGCATTAAGAAGTAGGTACAGTCAGCCCCAAAAAGGTGACAAGCATTCATTTCATTTTCAACAATCTTTTTGCCATAATATTGTATCAATGTGCAGCGACAAAACATTATACACTAGCATCCGCCCGCGGCTTCACCCGCGTGGTATGTCGATAAAAAGTATGCCCTATGGTCAAAAGCATCCCCACACCAAATTTCATCTACATCGGTCCAGCTGTTTAGGAGATTAGCCGGAACAAACCAATAGGACGGACGGACAAAAATGTAAAAAATTGAATTTTTGTTACGTATAAGTACCGTAAATACATTTGTATTGTATGCATATGTATTAAATACATATGCATTTAGTAAAAAGCTGTTATTTCGTCATTACAAACAGACACTTCAATTTCATTTATTTGGGTAGGTAAGTACTTAATTGTAGCTACACATTGATACAGTACTAGCTTCCGCCTTCCGTATGTCCTTCCCCGAGATGCAATCTATCTCTCTGCCAAATTTCATCGAAATCCGTTCAGTGGTTTAGACGTGAAAAGGTAACATACAGATAGACAGACGGAATTACTTTTGCTTTTATTACAAGCTTTTATAATATTATAGTATGATTGATTAGAACTTAGAACACACATTGTTGAAAGTCAATTTTATTCTTGTCTATGTAGATACACATCTTTTTGAGGCTAAGCGTACACCTACTTATAAAACATTTCATTGACCTCCGGACTACACATTTTTTTCCACGTTAAAATTATTTAGCTATCGCCAGAGGGGAAACGTTTTGTGGTAAAAATTATATTATTCTAATGTTTTTTTTGCACTAAACTGCAGATAAGTGTTCGGGTAAGGTGTTGTTGTTGATTGTACAGTCACGAGCACTAATATGTCGACACTTGGCAACTTTAAATTGCGATCTTTTCACGAAATAACGAATGCAACGTTGAAATACGTCCCTTTACATATACCTATGGGTTCGAAAATACTATGTTCCTACTAATATAAAATTTCGTTCAAAAATAAAGGAGAAAATCGCCTTTGAATAAAGCCAAGTGTATACATACTTATGCTCGTGACTGTACTTGTAATGATGATGAGGAATTGCTTCTTACTATGCGGTTACAAGTTCAATCTTGAGTTTGACGTAAGTGTGCCGTGTTGTAGGTACTTGTGTAGTTATTGTATAGCCACGGCATTTTCTAAGTGATTAAAGTTAATCACCCAAGACACGTGTAAGTACACGTGTCTTGGGTGTTGACACCAACTTAGTCCAATGACTGTGGTGAACGGTAGTCTTAATATTTTTTCCTCGATCGAAGAAAGATAATTCAAACTCAAACTCAAAGCATTTATTAATTTAAAAAAATATTCTCCTTCTGGTACTGTCGGCAAAAACAAAATCACACAATTATACTCAAACTCAAAGCATTTATTTCAATTAAACCATTTACAGGCACTTTTGAATTGTCAAGGAGTCGGTCAGAAATATGGAGCTAGTTGCCCATTCCAGAGCGTAGTAGGTATAGTCCGCGCGGAACTAGTTGGCCGCGCCTTAGGTATGTGAGCGGTGGGACGGAGGGGCGAGGGCGCTTTGTCATTACTCAGTACGTGCGTTGCGGACAATAGGCATCCCCGCCGCCCTCACCCCCGTCCCTACCCAAGGCGCGGCCAACTAGTTCCGCGCGGACTGTAGTAGAAGAATGGGCCAGAATGTCCATGGACACTCTTTTATTTAAATTACCTACCTGATACAATGTTGTATTTTACATACCGAGACCCCTCCGTGCCTCGGAAAGCACGTTTAGCCGTTCCGTTAGTCCGATCATTGTGGCCCGAAAGTCTGACAACCAGTCTTACCAAGGGGTATCGTATTACCCAGTTACTGGGTTGTGGAGGTCAGATAGTCGCTCCATTGAAACTGAATCCAGTTAGACTGGAAGCCGACCCCAAAATAGTTGGGAAAAAGGGGCTTACACGACCTTAAGCGCGGTCACTGTCGGACTGCATAGAAAAGAAAGAGAAGCGCGATGACACAACGCTGGTAAATTACTTCAAAATATGAAGCAATTATTTACAGTTGCTTGTACAATAATCTGACAAAAAATTAGAATGATTGTATGTATGGGTTTTATTGTAAAAAGAAAGTTTTTAGAGGTATATTCATGATTTTTTCTATCGTATCAAATTAGTTGTAACTTGTATTATGTTCATATATCCTGTAGAATATTATATATTTTTCTGATTTTGTTTACCGTAGTGACCGTAGTCGATCATATACTTTTATTGTTTCTAAAACTTGCGTCTTTTTGTGTTTAGGTCCTGTAAGCCCCTTAGGTAGATTTAATAACCTCATCATCAGCCCACAGCAGTCCACTGTTGGACATAGGCCTCTCCTATGCTCGCCATTCAGCTCGACTCTCGGTAACTGTCATCCAGCTGCATCCAACCATCCTCCGAATATCCTCGCTCTACCTGGCCTGCGGGAGTCCGAGACCCTACGTTTGTTGATTCGCGGTCTTCACTCTAGAACACTGTCTACCTAGGTCCCTCAATAAACTATTCAAGATATTTTACTACACTAGCTTATAGGCACAGCTTCGCCCGAGTGGAGATCAAAAATTGTCCCACGGGAACGTACAGTCAATAAAAGAGATAAGTGTGCAGGATCGTCGGATATAGGTAGTTGAAGTTTAGTAAGAAACCGGTGGATGTTGTCGACTGAAATTTAATTTGATAAATGAGCTGTTTGTTTTCCATTAATAAAATTAAATTTTATTCGAACATACTTACTTATCTCTTTTGTTGACTGTACTACCTAAAAAAATCTGTCTGTCTGTTTGTTTCGGCTAATACCCGAAATGGCTGGACCGATTTTGAGGAAACTTGCAGAAAACTAATGTTATAAGGAGTAACTTAAGCTTTTATTTTAGAAAAAGAATTAGGGTTCCGCGCAAAAAAAATGTAAACTTCTCAACTACACACAATATTGATACTCGACATCCACGCGAACGAAGTCGTAGGCACAGCTAGTCATAAATAAAACTTAATATATAATATAATTTTTTCTTTTTAAATAACTTTAATACAATTTACTTTAATTACAATACAACAATTCTATAATATACATATTTTAAACTATAATAATTATTATATATATAATTAATTAATTAATAATAAAACAAACAAATTAATAACATATTTTATTACAATCTGGACCGTCAAAGGTAAAAATAAAAACTATATTGGACAACTTGCCACTATTTTGGTCGTGTCCAAGATATTTATAAGAAGGTTTATGATACCTAAGAAGTGAGGGGCCCGTGGCTAAATAATAACAGCCGCACAGGTCGATCGATAAAATACTGGTATTCAGCTGCATCAGGTTAGACTGGAAGCCGACCCCAACCAACGTATGTACTTGTGAAAAGGCTAGGCAGATGAGATGTTTATGTTAAGCAGTAGTGCCTACTTGTAATCTTAATGTAAATTGACTACTTTAAATTGTCCGTACCTATATTCAAATCACAACTGTCATTCTTTCATAATTTTATAAAATGGCGTCAAATTGACGTAGGGTGTCAATTTAATTAACAATTAAATTTATCTGACTGTACAGTCACGAGCACTAATATGTCTACACTTGGCAACTTACAATTGCGATTTTTTCGTGAAATAACGAATGCAACGTTGAAATACGATACTTTACACAAACCTATGGGTTCGAAAATACTTTGTTCGTAATAACATAAAATTTCATTCAAAACTAAAGGAGAAAATCGTCTTTGAATAAAGCCAAGTGTATACATTCTTACGCTCCTGACTGTACGTATAGATATTTACGGGAATTTATTAGATTATGAATTCAGTAGAATAATGTAGGTACCTAAGGACTGTTACGAGTTTAGTTTCAGGATCTTTCAGGCAGCTTGGCCGCGGTTATCATTCGTTTCGTTACTAATTACGGAACTACTTTTTTTGTAAAATACTCGTATGAACTTTGAAATATTGTGTAGGTTTACGGTTTAACGGAAACCTGAAATTAGAAGCTACGTGGTAATTTAAAAAAAAATTCCGGTTTAGCAAATTTTTCTCAATATTGCAAGAGAATTAGCCACCTATAAGAATATGAAATCATTACCAAACAGCAGTAGCCTTATTAACTATAAATAACTAATTAACTATTAACTACCCACAAGAGCTACAACAGTCTTATTCAAGTAATTCCACGAACCAGCGCTTCCGTTAGAGCGAGACAGCACCACTCGCTACTCTTCCACCCCGACCTTTCAATTTTCGTCCGGCGTTTCTTATTTAGTTTCTCGCAAATTATCTCCAATTCTTCATATTATTAAACATCCAAGGGGAGAACTAACCTCCCTTCACCCCCAGGGGGTGGCGGGGGGCTTAATGACGGGGAGCGGTCAGTTCCCCCTCCCCCAGTCGGCACACTTGTTTCTTGTAAAATTTTTCCCCAATCTTTATTTTCTTCGTGGACGTATATAATTAGACTTTTGGTCCGCGCGTGTGCGTGCGCGGCGTGCGCGCGTGTGCTGCGTGCGGCGCGCGAGTGTGCGTGTGTAGCGTGCGTGTGTATACTATACAGGGTGGTGTAAGACGGGTTATTAGTTTTCTTACCAGTTTCGGTTCGGGATGCTTTTGTTAGATTTCGATAATTTCGCAACGGCCGTCCGTGGGGTGGAAAAAATCAATATAGTTGTTAGTATGTTGGATATGTTTGAACTCGCGTGTTAATTAATATATGAAGGCGTTGTGTTGGCAACACTGTTTGGGTACCTACTTGTACTGTGAGATAAGGTAAGATATAATAACACAGGCTTCAAGGAACTTGTAGTATCTCGATATTATAATAAGTACATGATGAGCACGTGTATCCATTCTCCATTATTATGTTTGGAACAGGATAATATATAATTTTGTTAGCTTTGCTTGTTCAGTTCGGAAGGAAAACATGAATTGTGTGTTTAAATTTTGCTTTGAGATATGTGCGCACGTGGAAATAACGAATAAGTACTTAATACTAAATAGTTTTCTATTTTATTGAATTTTATTTGTTTACTAGCTGACCCGGCAAACTTCGTACCGCCATATAATTATCGAAATCAGACAACTCGTTCTCAAGATATCATCAAAAAAGCAGTTCCATACAAAATGAGTTTTTTTTTTAATTTTCCCATGTTTTATTAGTTATTCTGCTATTCGGGGCGGAGACAAATCCAACAAGGCAAAGATCATAAAAATCGATGCAGCCGTTTTTGAGTTATAAATGGTGTAACTAGTGACTTGTACCTAAGGTTTATTTTGATTTATTAGGTACATTTTACTTACTATAAAAAAATATTGCTTGTAGTACAAACTAATTTTGTTGTGAAGAAATAAGTGGAATATGACATCGGTTGAGAATACGGCGACCATGATGTAAATAATTTTTTTTTTTTGTAGTTTGTTAAAAGTAGTTTGTTCATAATTGACTACAGAATCGATTTCAGTAACTTTTATAAAGGTATTTTTTTAATAAAAAAAAAAAAAAAAAAGTATTTTGCCATACTGACTGCCGTTTGAGTCAAAGAAAATTAAATCTTATTTCAAGGCAATAAGACTCAATTTTAAATGCATAAAGTAGTGCTATGGTCAACACGATTTTCTTAATAATAATAGTTAGCTTTAAATAATTTACGTTTTGGTCATTGTATTATAAATATTCTAATTGGGGTGTATGAGGTCTTCCACTGCCGTGCCCCCAGATATTGTATACACCGTGTTCTGGACGATATACATAAACTTCCACCAGATGTTCAGACCATGGAAATAAGCATTTTTCACTATGGACACATTAATGAATTCTTATTTTTTGTTAATTTTCATACAAACTAAATACCTGGACGTAAATCACCCGATATGCATGCCTCTTTATCCGAATTGGCAACGACGTATTTTCATTCATAAGATTTGGCGGGCTGAAACTTTACAAAAATAAGTTAAGACCCTTTCTTACTGCATAGCTCAATTAAATTTCATTAAATGAAATTACAAATATCTTTGTAACGAAGCCTTTTTAAGTACTACTTCCTTTAATTTGTAAAAGCTATAGAAGCGTTTGCCAAAGTTTATGGATAATGTGAAGAACCCGATGTTAATAATACTGTTACAAAAAACAGAAAGGAAATAAAAGCGTAGTCATAAGGAAAATCATAAAAGCGCTGTTCCTCTCTCCTGCTTATTTAAAATTTGCTGTGCCCGACAGGGTCCATCATTATTTCCATAAATACTTAGCACCTGTATGTGTAGCGTATGAATTGCAATAAAGATCTTTTAAATTTTTTATTGCTGAATGGGCCCGCTCTTGACCTCGTTCACGCCTGATGGAAAGCGATGGATGAGGTCTATGATGAAACGAGCGTGCCCAGAAGATGCCTAATGGCCTGGAACTCCCACGCATTGACGACACACAGCAGGCTGCTTGACTCCGGTGGGAAAGGTCGCGAACCAGGCGGGCGTTAGCCCTACCACCGCAAGGGAAGAATTGGCCAGTCAAAGGTGTTGGGTGTGACTGTCCAGGACGATTAATCGAATTGAATTGATTTGTTATCTACTTGGTAACGCAGAGCAGTGGTGGCCAAGTGGTGACGGCCACGACTTACGAGTTGTAGGTCGTAGGTTCTAACTCAGACAGGCGCTTTACTTTGTGTAAATTATATCATTACCACTGCTCTCAAAACGGTGAAGGAAAACATCGTGAGGAAACCGGCATGTCCTAGAATCAAAAATTCGAAGACATGTGCCAACTCGCACTGGGCCCGCGAGGTGGTTACGGCTCATTCCCTCTCACAGTGAGGAGACCTGTGTCCCAGCAGTGGGAACATTATAGGCTGATTATGTTATCTACTTATCATAATTATGACGTGACATTACATCACGTCTGTATTCCTCAAAGGTTTAGGCATCAGAAGTGTACCTATACAGGGTGTAATTTTAGTCACCGTTATCCTCTTAAGGGGTCATTGCACTCATGACATTATGAACAACTTTTACTAAGGGGCAAACATAACATCGTAAAAAAAAAATCAGCTGTTCCCTACATTTATGTGCGTATAACTCGTCAAAATGTAGGGAACACGGAGCAGCTGTTTTTTTTCACGATTTCAAGTTTGGTCCCATAGTAAAAGTTGTTCATAATGATGAGTACAATGACCCCTTAAGAGGATATTTGTGATTAAAATTACACCCAGTAGTACAGTCAACAGCAAAAGTAGATGATCAAATCAGAAATTCAATACCTACTAATGAACGGAGTTCGCGTCAGAACTCTGCCACACAGCCACACAGTCTCCGCACACAGCTCAACAACAACAACAGCAACAGCTCTGCCACACAGTTCTGACGCGAACTCCGTTAATTAGTATTGAATTTCTGATTTTGATCATCTACTTTTGCTGTTGACTGTACCTACACCCACATTTCGCAAGTTATTTAAAGTTCCTTGTAGTGAGCCTATTGGCATCAACCGGCCACAAATATTATAGGCTTCAAATAATTTGGATGAGATTTCCAAAGGTTGACGAAGACGACCAGGGTTAATTGCGTAACACACTATCAATCTCAATCTGAATCATTTTGAAGTATATAGCTAATCAATTGCTTCATATGTTCGAAAAATGTTTCGCCATCTCTGTCTATCCTTAGGCCAGGTGAAGCGCATCATAAAGATATGGTGATATGGTGTACATAATAAAGAGTATTCTATTCTATTCTATCATGAAATATCGTGTCAAGAGAAGAGCTACCTGGTCGGATCATCGCAAAGGGCTGCGACGTCTTGGTCGTTTACCATCCACCTTGCCGGTAACCATTAACTAGTTGTTCAAGGTTATTGCCATCTTTCCTCGCTATGTGGCCGAAAAATTCCAAAACTCTGCGGAGACAGGTCGTAGAGAGTCTGGTCTTTATTCTGAGCTCGCGTAGGATAGACTCGTTGGTGAGGAATGCAGACGGATGACAGGCTACATAATCAGCTTACAATGTTCCCACTGCTGGGACACAGGCCTCCTCTCGGTGAGAGGGAGTGGGCCGTAATCCACCACGCGGGCCCAATGCGGGTTGGCAGATGTCACATGTCTTCGAGTTTTTTTGGTTCTAGGACATGCCGGTTTCCTCACGATGTTTTCCTTCACCATTTTGAGAGCAGTGGTGATGAAATAATTTACACAAAGTAAAGCGCCACTTGGCCACCACTGCTCTGATGACAGGCTATCGTAACGAAAATGACAAATTTCGATAACCTGATTTGCCTTGCCCAGCAAACAGCTGTCGGAAGAATAGCGATCGTCTATTTGATTTAAACTGACAAAATTTTTGGGTTTTGGACTTGTGAACAGCGTTTAGAGGACTCCTACGATAACGTTAATTGATGTTCCATGCAGGAACCTAATTGCGTATAGAGGTATGAGGAACAGGGTGTAAAGTTCACTCAACCTCCATCCTCCGACCAGACGGGTATCGTGTCTGGCGGGCAAATGAACATGTCGGGCCGTTGTATCTATGCTAAGTAGTTGCGCGGTAAACTCTGCTTGCGAGATGCAGGATTTTGCGTGACGTCAGTATGGCGCGTTGTTCGCATGTGGCGCTACATGCGTAACACACTATGAATCTCCAGCTAATCCATTGCTTCGTATGTTCGAATAATTTATCTGCTCAACAACGTCAATAACGCAATGAGTGTTATTGAACGTCAAAATGAAAGCCATTGCTACTGATAGTGTGTTACGCAATTACCCCGAAAAATGCATCTTATTAAGTACGTACAAAGAAGATGCCACGAGCCACGTAATAGTTTGAAGCAACCACTAAAACCTCATGAAGTCGTGACCGCTTTGAAGTCAAGACGAATCAATGGTCCCCTAAAAAGTTACAAATAACTTAAGCTATTGTTACAAAAGTCTCGACCCTACCTTCCTTACTACGTTTCTAAGGTAAACACCCCGATTGTCGTGACCCTATGACACCGCAGCATTTGTACATACAATGTGAGTTGTTTTTTATTGAAACTGTTATCATATTGCCATTTCTTTAGGGTGTTATCTGTCTGTCGCATAGGGGTTTGTCTCAGCAACTAGGTCCTTTATGTAATTGGATAATTTTAGGTACCTGTCGTCGACGAAAATACGTTTTTATTATAGAATAGTTATAAGAAATTACCAATGGACATTACTTATCGTTGTTTATAAGTATATTTAGTAGGTATGAAATGCATATTATTTATGTATCTAGAGAGGTAAGAGAAACAGGGTGTAAAGTTCACTCAACCTCTATAGAAAAGGGAGGATCCTCCGACCAGACGGGTGTTGTGTCTGGCGGGCAACTGCCCGATGATTCATGTCGGGCCGTTGTATCTATGCTAGTTGCGCGGTAACCTCTGCTTGCGAGATGCAGGATTTTGCGTGACGTCAGTATGACGCGTTGTTCGCATGTGGCGTTGTAGATACCGCTACATATCTATTATAGTATATTATTTTTTACTAGCTGCGCCCCGTGGTTTTACCCGCATAAGTTTTGATCCCGTGGGAATATCGGGATAAAAAGTAACCTATATGTTAATCCAGGGTGTCAGCTACCTCCATACCAAATTTTATCAAAATTGGTTTAGCCGTTTGAGCGTGAAGAAGTAACAAACATATAAACACACACACACACTCACAAACTTTCGCCTTTATAATATTAGTGTGATTTCTACGCAATCACTGTCCATTCCAAAGTTGCCTGGAAGAGATCGCAGAAAGCGATAAGGCCGCCCATTGTATGTTTTGTATTAATAATCGTATTTTTTTGTGTATTTTCAGATGAACAATAAAGTATTATATATAAATACTAATGGAAAACTAGCATAAAAAATATTTAAATCAAAATTCAATAGTTCAAATCCAATGAAATAAGATATACGAGTATATAATGAGAGAGCGTATCTATTCCAGCAATCCAATCCATTCCAAATATTTTTTCCTTGCGGTCGTAGTATGGGGTACTACACCACAATATTTAAACAAGTTGTTTCTCATTAAAACAATTATTTTGCCACAAGTCCACAACCATTAGGATTTAGGAAAACAAGAAAAAAAATCTTTTCTTTTTATTTGTTTATTTATTAAGACATAAACAAACTAAAACAAACCAACGTTATTAAGACTAAAAACAAAAAAAAAAGTAAAAATAAAAATTATGACAAATGAAAAACCGAAGTTTTTTGTTAAACTGCACTGATAATAGGGATAGACCCTGTGGATCAACCGAACCGAGAGTTTAAAGGCCACACATAAAAAACTGACACTTGAACGTGTTGTTCGAAAGCGTGTCGATTCGACCCCACCTTTCTTACTACGTCACTGAAGGTTGTCCCCGCAATCCTGGTCACCCTACTACACCGTAATATGTATACAAGTTGCTTTTTTATTGAAACAGTTATTATTCTACCATTTTGTGGTTTATTGGAATGTGTTTTTTTTATTTAGTTTTGGCTGTCATCTTCATTTTTGTAGACGTGGTCCCGTATAAGCCCGAAAGTCTGACAACCAGTCTTACCGCATTATCACCCTAAAATGTTCCCACTGCTGGGACACAGGCCTCCTCCAGCTAGACTTACCCGAATGGTAACTCGAAAATATTATACCGTCTTTGCAATTTAGCTTCTTAAAGGTTTGATGTCATATTGATGGCCTGAAACACAGGTTTTCCATAAACCTAGATCAGGCAGGTCTATATTACAGTTTGAATTTAACTTTCCTCGATTGTAATTAATGTAACTCATAATTTTACTTTACTTTATACTTGAATAAATTCTATTCTATTTATTTAATTATTTTTAAAATACTGGCACCTATTCAGCTGCATCCGGTTAGACTAGAAGCCGATCTTAACATAGTTGAGACACAAAATACAGAGAGTACAGAAGGCAATCTACATACAAAGTGCGCCCGAGCAACGCACACATAGACACCGCTTACGGACACGTTATCTCGGACCGGTTGGGAGTAGTGCGAGCGCAGGTGCCCTCCGCTTGAGACACGCGTCTGTGAAGTGCAAAAATGGAGCAACAAAAAAATGGCTATCTAAACTCGATTTATATAATAGTTTCCTATTTTGAATCAGTATAAACGAAGTAACTTTTTTGTAAGGTAAATTCACGCCACCAACTATTATGTAAGTTGAAAACATGATTTTTGTTTGTGTGTTGTTTTTAGTGTAATTTGTTAGGTTTAGGTCTAAAACGAATATGGCAAAATAATTTGTGTAAATAGGGTAATCCGTTTTGAAGTTATTAGGGATTTCGGTAGTGAAAATTGACAAAAATGTAAAATTGTATACTCGTATGTTTTTGTTCTGTAAACTTTTTGTATTGTAATACTATGTTTATTGTTTTGTTTTAATATTGTTGAATAAGCTCAACAATAAATCAAACAACTAGATACGAGTGCCACTACCACGACAGTTTTTTGTGCATAAGTCAAAGTTGACAACCCTAGCGCGACCGCCGAGCCTTCTGTACTATCTGTATTTTGTGGTTAAGAACAGGTTAGGTAGATGATTATGATGATAATGATCGTCTCTTTTTAATTGATTTGTATCAAAAGATATTAAAGTTATGATCAACTTGCACGTTTGTAAGCTTTTTGGCGTGGCATATTCATATATTCGATGTACTATATATTATATCAAGACTATAAGATACCTATCTAGATAGGTTTGATTTTCGAGGTAGGACGTCGGTTTCTACCATCATATGGCATAGATATTGGATCGTTTGTCATACGTCATATCTGACACCCATACGTAGATATCATAAAGGTATATGAAGGTCGGTGGAAATCCGGTCTAGATTTCGGATATTGGTATGAGGTATAGAGATTGAGGAGTTTAGAGGAGCAGTTCCCATATTTTTAAGATGGTAGTTTTCGTTAATCTGTCAGAAAAACCTCTCATTTTCCTACAGTTTTGGCAAGTTATTGATATTGATTGTCGCTGGTGACGAGGGTGCGACTTGAATTTGAACATTTTTAAAGGCTACATGACCTAAAGCTCGGTCACTGTCGGACTGCATAGAAAAGAAAGAGAAGCGCGATGACACAACACTGGTAATTTATTGCAAAATATGAAGCAATTATCTATTTACAAAAAAATTATTGTTTGGACTAAAAAAATAAACAATAGTGCTTTAGTATGTTGCTTGTAGAATAATCTGACAAAATATCAGAATGATTGTATGTATTATGGTTTTTGTTTCCAAAAGAAAGTTTTTAGAGGTATCTTCATGATTTTTTTCTATCGTATCAAATTAGTTGTATCATGTTTTCAACACACTATCTAACTAGCATATATCCTGAAGAATATCATATATTTTTCTGATTTAACCGACTTTAAAAAAGGAAGTTTTGTATTCGACCCGTATGTATTGTATTGTATGTCCGCGATTTTCTCAAAAACTAATAAACCAATTTTGATAATTCTTCCATTTAATGTGATCTACGTACTTTCAGGAAGGTTTTGGTATTTAAAACATTAGGTAATTATTCTTATGTACGAAGTTATATGCATAATTAATGTACTGCATATCCGGCATTTCTATGCTATTTTTGATGATTCTTCTAGTCGTCTTCAATGCACTAGTGTTAATTGAATTTGTGTGGGATAGGTACAACTAAAAAGTGAAAAATAAAAACTTTTGTACAAAAAAACCACCTACTTCAAAAAAACACTACAAAGTGATAAATAATTTTAATTTCGGAAGTCTGTGTCAAAAAACGAAAATGCGGAACTAACGACACCGACTTGTAGTAATATCTTTTAATAATAAAAATGTCGCATTCGCTACTTACACTAAACGATTGAATATCTTGTAAATAAGTTAGACACAGGTTTCCCAAATCTGTTTATTTATAGATAAACCTCACAACAAGTAAGTGGCCACACGACCGATACCGGCTGGAATTGAGAAAACATTCAAATGGTCCAAGGGGACAGATGTAAAGCTCAGATTAAACCTCTATTGTTAACAAGGAGATATTTGTGAACTATTTGTGGTCTACTTAGCATTTACTGTTAAGGCGATTACATGACTTAAAGCGCGGTGTTCGTCGGACTGCATAGAAAAGAAAGAGAAGCGCGATGACTCAACGCTGGTAATTTTTTTGCAAAATATGAAGCAATTATCTATTAACAAATATTCTTTTGTTTGGACTAAAAAATTAAAACACTAGTGCTTTAGTATGTTGCTTGTAGAATAATCTGACAAAAAATCATAATTATTGTATGTATATTAGTATCGTTTTTATTGTAAAATTAAAGAAAGTTTTTAGAGGTATCTTCATGATTTTTTTCTATCGTATCAAATTAGTTGTATTATGTTTTCAACACACTATCTACCTAGCATATATCCTAAAGAATATCATATATTTTCTGATTTTGTTTACTGTACGGATATCTATGACTGTAGTCGATCTTATACTTTTATTGTTTCTAAAACTTGCGTTTTTGTGTTAACGTCCTGTAAGCCCCCTTAAATCTTATTGATACTCAGTTTACATGTCAGCTTTTTTAAGTTCTTGTAGAGCTGACAATGACACACCTACTGAGATGACGACTAATAGAGAACCACGTATGGAAGATGAAGATATGCTGTGCCGATCCCAATAAATGTTGATAAGGGTAAGAGCAGTCATGGCGGCTCAATGGTAACGGCTGCCACTTACGAGTTGTAGGGCGCAGGTTCAAACCCAGACAGGCGCTTTACTTTGTGTAAATCATTTCATCACCACTGCTCTCAAAAAGGAAAACATCTTGAGGAAACCGGCATGTCCTAGAACCAAAAATTCCAAAACATGTGACACTGGGCACGCGTGGTGGATTACGGCCCACTTCCTCTCGCAGAGAGCTCTTTGTCCCAGCGGTGGGAACATTATAGGCTGATTATGCAAGCGCCAGAGAATGAAGATGAACGATGACCTCTTCATTCAGCAAAATAAATGTATTAGAATATTAATGGAGAACCACAACAACAACGAGAGAGTTGTAGGCCACACTTTATTAAACAACAACTTTCTTACACTACCAGCAATATGTATATGTCGCAGTCGGATTGTATAATCCGCCATATTACATTACGGCTAGCCGTTATCAAAAGCAGGGCCGTTTTGAAATGCGGCGGTTCAACGATTAGCCAGATTGTCATTGCGATACGTTCTTCAATAAGGCGGGCCACGTTTAGCCGCATCGTACAACTACTTAGATTGTAACCAAACCGATAATCCCTACCAAATGACTCAATTTTCTCGAAACAGTTGAAATCTCTGCTAATAACACGGATATGGCTAATAAAGAAAGGTTACTATACCGTTGAAGAATTTGAAACTGACAAATTGTGAATCGATCGACCTTGTAGTAATATGCTTGACGTAAATATGAAATAATAAATGACTATACCCACTAATGTAAATTAGGTATGGGTAGGTTCTACTTCCCCAGACGAGCTCCTGCACAAAGAGCTCTAAATTAATAGAAGTCGATGTTACAATACTGAATGATTTTAGAGTACTGTTAAATATTTCGCGGGCTCTATTTTCGCGCGTGGATAGAGTGTTTATATTGTAAGTAAAGCCTTCAACATACTCGTGGCGTATATTTTAGCATTGTAAGAAATAGGTCATACTAGCTGCGCCCCGCGGTTTGACCCGCATACGTTTCGATCCCATGGGAATATCGGGATAAAATGTATCCTATGTGTTAATCCTGGTTATAAACTGTATGTGTGCCAAATTTCATCCAAATCCGTTCAGTAGTTTTTGCGTGAAAGAGTAACAAACATCCATCCATCCATCCATCCACACAAACTTTCGCGTTTATAATATTAGTAGGATAGTAGGAAATAGGATAGTAGGAAATAGGATAGTAGGAAATAGGATAGTAGGAAATAGGATAGTAGGAAATAGGATAGTAGGAAATAGGATAGTAGGAAATAGGATAGTAGGAAATAGGATAGTAGGAAATAGGATAGTAGGAAATAGGATAGTAGGAAATAGGATAGTAGGAAATAGGATAGTAGGAAATAGGATAGTAGGAAATAGGATAGTAGGAAATAGGATAGTAGGAAATAGGATAGTAGAAAATAGGATAGTAGGAAATAGGATAGTAGGAAATAGGGTAGTAGAAAATAGGATAGTAGGAAATAGGATAGTAGGAAATAGGATAGTAGGAAATAGGATAGTAGGAAATAGGATAGTAGGAAATAGGATAGTAGGAAATAGGATTAGTAGGAAGTAGGATTATGAGTGTCCTATTTTTAACGCTTGCATATTTTGGGGTAGGCATCATGAGCAGTTAGTACTTAATTCTGGTTCATCTGTTGGTGTAATAGATGCTAGGGTACCTATTACAATTCTAGGTATGATATAGTCTTGTAGGTAGCTTCAGTTACTCTTTATTTAGATGATGTAACAACTTCGGCGATGCCTATGTTCAGCAGTTGCTCTAATAGGCGGAGTTTGATACATGAGCACGCGCCTCATTACCAGAATACAGAGCAAATATTTATAGATCGCGAAAACTTAGAAATAAATATATCGGAGTTATTCTTTTTTACTTACACGTGTCAGCACTTTTCAAGGACACGCGACATCCCAGCCCCTAACAAAATGTAATAAAACGACGTCTACAAACTGTAACGCTATATTTGTCATGTTATTAATTCGAAGAAAGCGTATGCGTATCTTTATATTTAAAATATTTGTTCCTCATGTTCATGATTGCCCCTACCACTGTTTGTCTCTGCATCACCCAAAGGTTAACTGGTAGAAAATGTCCGCCTCTGCATATTTATGTGCTTGAAGTATTAAATAAATAGGAAACAAACAATTTCACAAAATTCTACGACAAATAAAACTCTAATCGCGAAGAATTCTTCAACAGAGTGATTTTCACGTGAAACATCGTACTTATTTTCCGCAAAATATACAACGAGAGAAAAAAGCCAAAAAAGCATATTTTAAGGCGCGCGTTATAATTTCGGAACGACACAAATGTAACGTCGACGAAAATTCGATTCGCCTACATTGTCATCCGAGGCTCCGCTACGTCAAAGAAAATATAATAAAAGTGAAAAAAAAAATACTACATCACATACGGAATAAAATAAAGTAAAATGAAATAAAAAGGCATGCGAAGAAAATACATTGCCATTTCTACAGGGCGCGCGCACACATACGCGGAGTCCAATTTATAATATTGTTTTCCTTAGGATATATTTTTTCACTAGTGGGGGAGGAGGGTGGGGGGGTGGGGCTCCTCCCCGGCGGCCTCCCCCCAGATATTATTAAAGACGTATACTCACACATTCTTGCCGAAACGGAGTGTGATTAGATTAATATACGTTCGTGTGTTTGTGCCTTAGGGGAGGCGGGGGATGATTTGAGGACGGACAGTCAACCTAATACAATGATATGAAAACCTTTTATAACCTGTGACGGCGAGTGTCAGATTTCAAAAGATGCTCGTAATAATGTATAATTGGTGGAGGGCGGAGGGGGGGGGGGGGAGGAACACAGTTGCCTACTGAGGCACTCCTCGGTCACATAGTTTTAAAATTGCCTTTTTTCGGTGTAACAGCCTACTATCGATCAAACTTGCTTCCCTATCCGCATTGTCAGTGTAAGAGAGGCAAAACTTTGTTTTTACTACGAATATTTGAGAAAAATAGTCAGTTTTAAAGTAAAGAGAGAAAGAAATTCAATTTACTTGACCCAGTAATAAGTAATAGTAGCTTAGGGCGTTATTTCATGCTTGCAATGGCAAATTCGATCGAATACAAATAGTAATTAGTATTGCGTCCTATACCGATTTATTCCGGTCTGATCCCCTGAACCTCCCCTCCACCCCTCCTCGGTCCCCTGCAAGTTCGTCTTCTGCGTTACGATTTCATGAATTCGTAGCACTGCGTAGCACTGCGTAGCGGCTCGTAGCAAAATGCAAAAAATACCTATTGAGTACTACTTGTGACTGGAAACCTTGCTGATAGGTATGAATAAAGATACAGATTATTTATTTGTACCTCTTTAAACTACTATTAAAGCTAGCGAGTTTGTTTGTCAGTTTGAACGCGGTAATCTCTGAAACTACCAGAAACATAAAAAAAAAATCTCTTTGCATTTGATAGTCCAATTCTTGAGCAAGGCTATAGACTACTTAACATCACGCTGGGACCCTAAGGAGGCGAGCTAAGAGCAGAAAACGAAGTAATAGTGCAGGCAGGCGATGCGATGCGACGGGGTGGGTCGGGGGAACAAGACTTTTCACGCGGACGAAGTCGCGGGCAGAAGGTAGTCTAGGTATAAAAACGGTTCCTACTTCTATGCATAACTATGTAAACACTTTACTATCGAAAGATTCTAAATGATGTTCTTCGAAGCTTTTTTTAAGTGACAAATGACAACTACCAGACAGGTTGCTAGCGGGTAGAAGGGCTGACTGCCTACCCCACGTCTGGTATACGATGTAGGTACCTACATAAAATATAGTCAATCGTGCAGGCTTTTTGTGTTCCCGACAAATATGTAGTGACTAGCTTCCGACCGCGGCTTTTCTCGCGAGGTATGTCGTTAAAAACTATCCTATGTCCTTCCCCAGGATGTAATGTATCTCTCTGCCAAATTTTATCGAAATCCGTTCAGTAGTTTAGGCGTGAAAAGGTAACATACAGAGAGACAGACAGACAGAGTCACTTTCGAATTTATAATATAAGTATGAGTAAATTATTATGACCAAACGATTACTTGATTGATGTTTTATTTCTGTAAGTAGGTTTATACACGTGAATCATATTTTAAAAACTACTTGAGGTCTTCGATTCCTATCTGACTACTCTGAGAAGAAACACCGAAACAAACTCAAAGGTCACAGTCTCTTTTAAACTCCAAACATAATCTTGGTCAGATCATGTGAGGACCATGTAATATTGATGTCTGAAATGGTGTTTTGAGGGAATAACCACACAGATTTGGAGTGGACCTGTCCAGTCAGTTCATTCATTTGTCAGCAATTGTGCAGCTCAACTCAGAAACCGAATGGTTGGAGAAGTCGAGGGTGGCCCAAGCTCAGATGGTCCGATGGTTCAAAACCTATACCAGTGAATATCAAGCCAAGCGCAGTGACTTCTGAAATCTTGGTCTATCTAATTATACTATAGATGGACCAAGATTTAAGAACTGTTGGAGAAAGAAATTGGAAAGAAAAATTGGGAAATAAGTCACAATCCATAGGTACTATAATATTATAAATGGGAAAGTGTGTCTGTCTGACGTTTGTTACCTCTTCACGCATAAACCGCTGAACCAATTTTGATGAAATTTGGTATAGAGATATTTTGAGTCCCAGGGAAGGACATAGGGTAGTTTTTATCCCGATATTCCCACGGGATCGACCATTATGCGGGTGAAACTGCGGGAGAAATATACTGGACCAGGCTAAACCCCACGCGTGGTTGTAAAACCTTAGATGATGATGAGTAGGTATTCTACGTTGATTATCCCATTGTTAGATCTTCAAACAATAGATTTATGACCTCGTAAAATGTATAGGAGATAATATTAAGCTTATGGCCAGTGGTGTAGGAATATTATGTAGGTCACATGATATTGTGAGGATGTGAGGAGTGATGTAGGTAACTGGGTAAACATTATGTCTTTTTAAAATGTAGGTGTCTTGAACACAATGGGCCAAGCTTACCCAGTTATCTTAGTGATGTAGGTACAGTCTGCAATGAAAATCACACTAATATTATAAAGGCGAAAGTTTGTGAGTGTGCTTGTATGTTTGTTACTTCTTCACGCACAAACGGCTGAACGGATTTGGATGAAATTTAGCACACAGATAGTTTATAACCAGGATTAACATATAGGATACTTTCTGTCCCGATATTCCAACGGGATAGAGACTTATGCGGGAGAAGCCCGGGGCGCAGCAAGTATAACTTAGAAATAAGACCACGCCTGTATTTCCCGACTGGTGGAACAGTTCAAGCCTAATTATTTAAAAATTTCTAAATTATTTCATTTAACTAACTCTTCTGCTTAGAACTCGAAAGAACCACCAAGAAGTGCATTTTATATCTTTCTCTACTATCAAATTCTCTACCATTACATTCTATCTTGATCCATTGCGCAATATCTTCGTCAACAATAACAATTTTATAGAAACAGTCGTTGTTAAGATGTAATGGATTGTAAAATGTTATTCGTATCGTTTAGTTTGTCGACCTTCGATCGGGATGTTCTTGTTTGACCCAAACATTGGGATTTGTGAACCTTGCGAGGCGGATATCAAGTATGTGTAATATTATTGGTTATTTAATAATCTCACAGACAGTACCCGTTAACTTATAAAACCCTTCCTACGTCATAATTACATAAACATTTCAACAAAACCAAACCCCTCTAAAAGCTAACTAAGCCCCACAAAATCATGCAGTGTGCCAAAAAACAAGATAAAAGTAATCGATAAATGATTTACTACATTTTTAATTTCGCTTATCGCTACCGCTTTATCTTTAAACTAGGCAGTACAGAGATAAAAATATAAACTTTTTTCGACACAAAATCAATACTTCGCCGTCACATATGAGATGTATACACTCACATGTATACATATTTATGTCAGCTTGTCTGTTCCCGCGACGTCGCTCGCGATTTTTATCTAAGAACGTGTTCAGATGGGCAATTTCTCTGTGGTTAGCGAAAGATTTTTTAGTGGCGGGCTGAGGTGTGTCTTGAAAAGTGTGATATATAAAACTAAAGAGTTGACTTGTATGGCAAGGGTTATATAATACCGCTTAGCAACCCGCTAGAGGACCATCGGGCCAATTGCCTAACACATTATCAAACGGAATCGGTTTAATTTTGACAGTTCAACAACATTCATTGCGTTATTTAGCGTGTTGAGCAGACAAATTTTTCGAACTTATGAAGCAATGGACTAGCAATTTGCTTCAAAATTATTCAGATTCCGATTGATAGTGTGTTAATTAGGGTGCATAATGCTGACGCTTAAACCTTTTGCTTCCGATATTATACAATATTCAACTTAATAATACCAGCCTATTAATAATTGTCCCACTTCAGGGCAAACGCCTACAGAGAAGCCATGAGCATCGACAATCACGATTTCCAATACAAATTGGTGATTTCCGCCATTGTTCTTGACATCAAACGACTTTAAAAATAAATCTATAATTAGTTATTTGATTGATCTCTAAAAATAAATTCAAAAACAATTTTCCAGTCGCCGGCTGCGGTCCGTTGTGTGGTCGTCTGAACAGTTTGTCCTTGATTGTTTAGATATCGTTATAGCTACATAAATAGGTTCAGGGTCGACTAACTTTGGGATGTTCAAGCTGAAAATGGGGGTAGTCTGACTCAGAAGGGTAGTTTTTGAAGTTTATGATAAAAAATTGGGATATGGAATAATACGGATAGGTGACAATGTAAATTTATTTTATGGGTGTATTTGAAGTACCTAAGTCTGACAACCAGTCTTTGACAGTCGTTACGGGTCGTCAGAAGCCCGAAAATCTGACAACCAGTCTTACCAAGGGGTATATTACCCAGTAACTGGGTTGTGGAGGTCAGATAGGCAGTCGCTCCATGTAAAATACCGGTATTCAGCTGCATCCGGTTAGACTGGAAGCCGACCCCAACATAGTTGGAAAAAGGCTAGGCAGATGATTCGAAGAACCTAAGTATGGTATTTAAAAAAGACATATTTTATATCGAACTTTTAGTAGGAAAAAGCTATACCTATCTGTCATATTGTGTGGACATGATAAAGTGCTGCGGATTAAAATTTACACCATCATAATAATTTTTCACATTTAAAAAAGCAGGCAGTTTACTTATTTCAAGCACAGTATGCACGTACAAGTGGACGATTTTTGACCACATAAAATAACTCAAAAAGTTCATAAACATTAACTTAGAGTGCTGTTTACCCTCCGAATGATAACGGCGACATAATCATAATAATATACTGTAAACACGCTGTGGGGACATCTCTGCCAACCGCTCTTAGCCGTTGATTTGTGTTTTAGGGTTCTGTAAGTGAAGCAGGAAATCCATTCGTGAGAATATTTTTAGAAGTTTTCTATAGGTTTTATTTGTACAAAAGTATTGTCTACCACGTTTCCTTGACCTTTTTTTTGATAGATTTTCTTAATGGAATGAATGTTTAGCTCTGCAACTGTGAACGCAAAAGAATAGAAAATAAAAGTACTTTAAAATATATACTTACCAAAAACGTTTTAAAAGTTAAAACAACTTTAAAAGTTTTATATCTACATACCTACGAAAGTAATAATTTAATTTAAATAAATTTATACTCAAATTTCAACTCTCCATATGCATTTTCGATATTACACATCGTGATATAGGTTATTCCAACATATAAGATTCCTATTTCTTCCGCCCCGGAATCGACCTAGTTACCTTGTAAATTAATTGAATTTGCTTACATCACTCAAAAGTGTAAAAATGTTAGTGAATAATGGAATTACATTCGGATGGATGGAGGGACTTAATTATAGGGATGTCTTACAAGTGTCGTATTCTAATAAAGTCGCTAATGAGGCCGATACTAAGTGCCACATTTTAAAGAAACCGAATATAAGGTTTCGCGTAATTCCTGGCCTAAAATAAGCCACTCTTATCCCACTTGTGGGTGTGGTAAGATTTGAAAATCCGTTTAGTTTTTGCGGTGTGAAGATTATGGCAACTTCTTTGCCTGTTTTTTTTTGTGCAATGATTTTGTGTTTTTTAAAACATGTGTAAATATATGTTTTACATACATAAACTCACGCTACTTTCCATAGGGGTAGGCAGAAACTACAGAACGCCACCTGCTACGATCCTTACATAATCAGAATATAATTTTTTATTTTTTTTTGTTTTAATCAAAAATTTCCCTACGGAACCCTCACAAAATTGTCAATTTCGACCACAAGTGCAGCTTTAAAATGTGCCCGCGTCAGTCACAGGCATCAATTATAAAATTATAAGCCCTTAGCACCTGGCGGCGAGGTCTGCGGGGGTGTGGGTCGCGGGTTCGACTCCCGCCCCGAGTGATTGAATATAAATACACGGTGACATGTCTGTTGGATCGGAAAGGGATGGAGTGGAATTGGGATTTAGAATTTTAAATTTTTATATTAGAGATTTCGTTTACCTTATTTTGTTTTTGCTGTAAATAATTTAATATTTTGTATACGTCTGACGGTGGAAAAACCTATGTATTATGACCATGATTAAATGAACCCTAATGACGGTCAGTGGGTCGTCTTAGAGGCTGGGCGTACTAATCAATGTTACACAAGTCTATTTCACATCTGTAATATTTTCAGTTTTATGTTAAAGTTGGTTTACACAAGTAAATAAGTAATAACAAAAATAAAGATATAGAAATCTACCTTCATTCGTCAGCCTTGTCATAAATCTAAAAACCCCAAAACTCAGAAACCAAGCCCCGTCCAACCCGAACCTTTAACAAAATAGTTCACAAAAATATAACAACACAAAAAATAAAAGCCAAAAGCTGGAATCGCCAAAAAATCACGCGTTGACATTTAGGAAGTCTCTACTGGCGCGCGCCCCAGCGGCGCCCGCATGTCATTTCATCGTCCATTATAAAATGTCGGGCGTAATCGGCCTTTATTTTTATTTTATTTGCCAACCACCCTCCCACCCCACGCCTCCCCCGCGACCGATATTTCAAAGTTAACGACTTAGCAGTAAAATATAGCACTTGACTCGAAAAATGAATGAATATTGAGTGGTGTTCGTAAAATGGAACCACAGTTTGCTCAGTGATCGCATTTTTGTAGTTGTAATTATTTGGGCGCCATGTTGTCTCTGTTTTGTTTTTAGAACGTTGGATTTGGGCAAAGGCAAGGCACTATTCAGTCTGTCACTCACCTAAAAAGCAATTTATTAAAAAACGATAACCTATTTTCTCGTTATCAATTTATGAACTTTTTTTATAGATACAAGGTGTCTATCAGTTGTTATCTTTAACATAATAAAGCGAAAGTTGTTTTGTTTTTATAAAATAGGGAAGCTCGCCCTAAATGTTCGCTCTACATAACCATTCAAAGCGGACAGTTCTGAAACCTTTAGTGAACTTTGCTTTGTTACCTAGATTAGGTCATTCTTCAAGCAGTATTAGGCAGAATAATAAGAAAAGTTTCGTTAAGGTGTTTAAATTAGACTTTAATCAAGCAAAAATAAAATACCCATAACGCTGAAAATTAAAAACACTCAAGCGACCTAGTTCTGCAGTGGACCTCTTAAGTAGTACTGTGGGGTAATCGTGTACCAGAGACTAACAGTAGGAATAGCTTTAATTTTAACAGTTAAACAACATTCATTGCGTTATTTACATTGTTGAGCAGACATATTTTTCGAACTTAAAAAGTAATGGATTAGCAATATCCTTCAAAATCATTCAGATTGTGATTGATAGTGTGTTGTGTGAGATGCTGAACATTTCAGAAATTACTACAGGAAATAAACTTTTGAGACCTGCCCTTGTAATAATATGTATACTAAAAATAAATTAATCGTTTAAAAAACAATAGAAAAACACGCTTTTATAAATGCACGTAAAAAAAAAAGAAACCTCATCGTGTTCAAAGTCCATTACGTGGCCTTTCTCACAAGTGCAAACACGACTATGATACGATATTCTATCATGGAATGCTATGCGGCTTCATCATCAGACCTTGAAACCTAATCGTGGACAAAGTTCATTACAAGACTTTTCTAAGAAATCCAAAACAGCTATAATACGATTTTCCATCATGAAGTTCCAGTTCATATCTTCCGGCTCCATCATCAGATCAGTTCGACAGTACCATATTATTGTATTGTCATCAGAACTACATACAGCTGCCAATTTTCATTACGCTACGACCCTTGGAAGATGGTTAAATTAGTTACCTTAGATTCCATTACATAGTTAGTCATATCTTCCGGCTCCATCATCAGATCAGTTCGACAGTACCATATTATTGTATTGTCATCAGAACATACAGCTGCCAATTTTCATTACGCTATGACCCTTGGAAGATGGTTAAATTAGTTACCTTAGAGTCCATTACATAGTTAGTTACATACAGGTCGACCTAATAAAAGTACCAGCCTATTATTTTACCACTGCAGGGCAACGACCTCTTCTCTTACAGATAAGGCATGAGCATTGATCACCACGCTTGCTCAAGACTCAAATTCAAACTCAATTTCGAAAAAACGAAAAAAAAAAAACAAAAATATAGAGGGGCCGTGGCTAAATAATAACAGCCGCACAGGTCCATAGATCAGGTTAAGCTACGCTTGCCGCGGTTGGTCTGTGGATGGGTGACCATCTTTACATAGCACCCCTCCGTGCCTCGGAAAGCACGTTAAGCCGTTGGTCCCGGCTGTCATTCGTGGATCTTTGACAGTCGTTACGGGTAGGCAGAAGCCTGAAAGTCTGACAACCAGTCTTTCAAGGGGTATCGTAGGTATTACCTAGTAATTGGGTTGTGGAGGTCAGATAGGCAGTCGCTCCATGTAAAATACTGGTATTCAGCTGCATCCGGAAATACTGGTATTCAGCTGCATCCGGTTAGACTGGAAGCCGACCCCAACATGGTTGGGAAAAGGCAGATGATGATGGGAGCAAAAATATAGGCACTTTCCTTTACTTATCCGTATTGTTGCCCATGCCGATTTTAGGTCACAAGAACGAAAAGGCCGCGGCAGCTAAAAGAACTCATAATTAGACGAGCCGAAGCCATTAAGAAAAAAACTTGTAAAAGGAAGAAAAAGTCATTAAAAATATTTGGGAAACATTTTAAAATGAATGGAATCTAAATGACACCGCGCAACCGAGGTATTCGGACAACCTACTTTTCAAAATGAGAAATGGACTGAGTCACTAAATTGCTTTGTGTATAATTATTTATTGCACGATTCATAATTCATTTAGAGAGTGCTTTACGATTGAATTTTTTTTTGCCCCCTTTCTGCAACTGTTTCTATAGTTATACTCCTGCTGGTACACAGAACCTACTCAATCTATATACCATTGTATAGATAATTGAATGGAGATTAATTCTGTACTTTTCAAAAATTTATTTTTAGCAGTAGAACCACAACCGAAAAAAAAACATCAAATTTTTTCTAAAAAAAATCCCGTCATTCAGGTGTGAAGCCTGAAAACATTGTAGCTTCGAACAATGTAGATCGAAAAGTTATTTATAGTTAGTGTTAGTTTTTATTTGTTTTTTCCAACTAGCTTCTGTCCGCGAATCCGTCCGCGTGAAATTTCGGCTCCCGTCGCGTCGCATCTAATCGCTCGCCCGTGCTACCTTCTTGTTTTCGCTTAGCCTTCTTTCTGACTTTTTCCATTTTGATCAGGTCGTACCGTGATGTTAAATAGCCTATAGACTTCCTCAAGAAATGGGCTATCAAATGCAAAAAGATTTTTTCAAATCCGGCTGGCAGTTCCGGAGGTTATCTCCTACATACAAACTTACAAACAAACAAATTTAACCTCTTTATAATATTAAGTATAGAAGTATAGATATATATAGCAGTACATTATCAGTTTTGCAAGCTCGAAAAACCTAGGAAAACCAAATCACACATGAATGAGTGTGTATGATTTCTAAATTTTTTTTTGGATGCGAACCCCGAAACCGAACAATAAATGAAGCTAGCCATCGTATATTACAATAACACTTTAATAAGGCAAATTGATGTTGGCCCGTCCACTTCCCTAAGAAGTAATTAAACTTGTTTTTCGACTTTTTAATAAAAACTTTTTACTTTGGTGGTGAAATTTTTTTTATGAGAAAGCGTTAGCTCGCTTGGTTGTTTATATCAAAATAATACTTGTTTGAACTTTTCATGGTTTTTTCTAATATTTTTATTATTGGGCTTTTTTTTTGCTTGGAAATTGTCCCTTCATAGAAAAAAGGGTGCTAAAACATACTTCAAAAAAAGGACGAGGTTCTCAATTCGGTTAAATATTTTTTATTTCTCGATCTCAGTGCCAACTCACTTATGACATGGGATTAAGTAGATAATATTACGTGTCATCAATGTTTTGTCATACCGAGCCCTACCTATTACTTGTTTTTTTTTTCACTATCAAGGTGACTTTAAAAATATTGTTTTCTTTTTGCAAATAAACAAAAATTATATTTTTATAAAAGTTTTCTATAAATTATGTTTCAAAACTTTGCAAAAAAAAAAAAACAATAAGTACCTATACTTTTCGAAATCGAAAGTAGGATTTATTATAACACCATAACTCACAATAACCATTACGTAGACAGCACACTGAAAGAAAGAGAAAAACATATTGTAAGGAACGAGAGGGAGATAGAGAACCACGTATGTGTGAAAGAGAAAGAGCATGTTTGATCAGAGACGCCCTTTTGATAGTGTTTCCAAATTTTTGGAAAGTAACGTGTATTGTTTGGTATTCGATTTGGTTTACATGGAGACGGTTGGTTGGGTAATGTGGCATGAAGTATGAAGATATTGCATTTTTGAGTTATTGAGCAAGTAGGTAAGTATTGAAAGGTTGCGCTGGTTTGAAATGGAAGATAACTAGGGTTCAATAACAATAAAACAGTGTTATATGTCTATTTGCTAAAGTATTATAATATTGAAAGTTTATCAAAATATATTATTTGATGTGACGTTTTGGTTACAAGACCGAATAATATTTTAACCAGAAAATTTACCACCTCAATACAAATAGCAGACTACCAATAAAGTAGGTACTTAGTACCTTTTGAAAACAAACGTAAAATTAAAACATTCAAGATATATAAGAGAAGATACGTCACTAAATGTGTCTATGCGGCTAGTAAGCACTTAAAACCCAATCTTATTATTTGTGCTTATCACAATGTTAAAAACAAAAGACATTTTAGCACCTGCAAAGTCCGAAAATTGTGCACAATAAAACAGACTGCAGGAAAATAACAGCCGTGCCATGTAAACCCTCGCTTCGCCGTAATGCACCGGCCCCCTGTCAAATAATCGACTATGCCAGGGGTGGCCGGGTGGGGAACACCATTTTTGCTATTTTCTAACAAAAAAAAAAGAAATGCAGCACGCGTTTTTACTTAAAACATCAGTTTTAAACGCGCACGCGCAAGCGTAAGCACGTGCCAAAAAATAAAAGAAAAAAAGGTCAGAAGTTTTCGCGAGTGATTGTACTTTGCGGTTTTTTAGTGGTTATCTTTGACGCTTATGATACTTTGTTGGTGATGTGTGTGTGGTGATTTTGAGATGGTGATTAGAACTAAGTGACCAATGGAGGCGATTGATCTGAGACAGGATAATAATCGGTGAGGGATTTTCTTATTGGAATCTTGTACGGTATTAAAAACAGATGTTATGCATTTAAAGTAATGCAATGGTCATATTTTTAATTACAAGTACTTAACCTTAATAACTTAGGCACTTGATTTTAAGTACGAAAACTTTACAGTAATAAATAGTTACAACACTTTTTATTGTAAAGATACTGTGACCCTTGAATTTGTTTCGGCCTCTTTTCTCAGAGTAGTTAGATAGGAAACACCGACCTCATCTAGTTTAAAAAAATATGATCGACGCGGTGTAAAAGTGTTTGTAGGTACAAACTTAAAATCATTAAATCATTTAACATTTTACTTTAAAATATGTATGTACCTACTTATAAGCTTCATAAGGGATACAATTACCGTTCGGGACTTTTATTTTCTTTTCTAATCTAGCGGAAGAGCACATGGGGCACCGAAATAATAAAAAAAAAAAAAAAATTGTTTAAAAATGTAATTTATAAGTATTTAAATAAAATAAAGGAGAATTAAGTAATTATAATTATTATGATGATCAGGGTCAATAAACCTCGGTCCTGTAAACTTGAATTTTTTTAGAGCTCTCGTCGGATTTCTAAATGTTTAAATTAATTACTAACAATTTTATAATATTTCATAATTAAATATTTTCAATAATGAAGTCAGTATTAAAAACTATTGGGTTTTTAATATTTCATTAATAAAAAATATTACTTAATATAATTTATTTTTTAATTGTTAAAAATAGATTAAGATACTTATAATAAATTTTATGTTTCTGCTATTTCAAAGTAAATCTATATACAATTTACTACAATTTTGATGACTCCATTCGCTGAGGGTGAATCTTATGATTCCAGCAATAACAATTGTTTTTGTAGAAATTAATACGCGGCGATGCCATTAAAATTCATTAGAAATGACAACCGTAGACCCTAATTTAAAAATAGGTCATACAAAATATATTTTTTCAATCATTTAAACGTGTAGGTATTTGTTAAAATTATTTTAACAATTAAACTTTTTTTAATTGTTAAAATAATTTAATTAATTTTTGTTACAAAATTCTTCTTACAAAAAATGTAATGAAAATGTAATTACGTTGCGGTTGTTTTATTTAGCAAAAATACAATAAAACGCTATTTTTGTTAATAATTATTATTTCATTATTTTTTATTTGTAACAATGCTTTTTTTTTGGTTACAAATTGTGTAGGTAATATTTAGGTACAACTGTCGATGATGATAAAGATGTGTCCTTACAATGATACCTAATGTTAATTTTATTGAGCGTAATAACAAACAGCCGCACGGGTCGCTCGATCAGGTTAAGCCACGCTCGCCTTGGTTGGGTGACCATCTTTACATACCAAGACCCCTGTGCCTCGGAAAGCACGTTAAGTCGTTGGTCCCGGCTGTCATTCGTCGATCTTTGACAGTCGTTATGGGTCGTCAGAAGCCCGAAAATCTGACAACCAGTCTTACCAAGGGGTATATTACCCAGTAACTGGGTTGTGGCGGTCAGATAGGCAGTCGCTCCATATAAAATACTGGTATTAGCTGCATCCGGTTAGACCCCAACATAGTTGGGAAAAGGCTAGGCAGATGATAATGAACATTTTTTGACATATAGGGACCTGAAAATAATTGAATGCTCAGTTGATGTAAAGATGATGATGGTGATGTTGATCTAGAATATTAAAAAAACTTTTAATCTCCGT
The DNA here is from genome assembly GCA_948474745.1 of Oligia latruncula. Lineage (NCBI taxonomy): Eukaryota > Metazoa > Arthropoda > Insecta > Lepidoptera > Noctuidae > Oligia > Oligia latruncula. Next base: position 13,174,730 of record OX419708.1, read on the forward strand.
CAATCTTTGGAGTATGCCCGACATATAACCACACCCCATTTCTTGTGCAACTCTGCATCAATAGTAATGTGTTGTCTGTATCATTCCAGATGCGGCGGTGACGCGATGTCTGTCGCGCCGGCGGTCAAGCGCGAGCTGGACCTGGAGAGCGGTGGCAGCAGCCCCGGCCGCAAGCGCCGCAAGCAGGCGGCGCCCACGCGCTCGCAGCCGCAGCACCTCGCGCCCCCGCCTCTCGACCTGCACACCAAGATGGCCGACATCTACAAGAGTGCGCTCGCCTTCGGGGAGCTCGGTCTCCCCACCTTCGACCCCCTCGCTGCCTTCCGACTCCTGCCGCGACACGAGCCACCGCGAATCTTCAACCCTGAGGCATACTGTGACCTCTGCTGTAAAGAGTTCTGTAACAAGTACTTTCTGAAGACCCACCGCGCTAACAAGCACGGCATCTATGACGGTGGTGACCCGCAGCCTGCACCGCCACCGCCCGCACAGCTGTCACCACCACGCCGCTCCTCCGATGAGGAGTCGGGTGGCACTCCACGCCGCCTATCACCAGACTCGGCACGGCGCGCGCGTGAGTGTGGCTTCCAGCCCGACGCACTGCGCCGGCTAGGTGTTGTCAATCCAGAAGCGTTCTGTGAGATATGCTGTAAAGAGTACTGCAACAAATACTTCTTGCGGACGCATCGAGAGCGACGTCACGGCGTGCCAGCGCGGCGCTCGCCCGTCAACGAGCACTCGCCGCCGTCAGCCACACCGCCCGGCGCGCTGTGCACGCCGCTGGGCACGCCCCTCACCACGCCGCTCACCACACCACCCGCGCTGTCAGGACCACCCCCTGACACGCCACCGCGTTCACATTCGCTGCCACCGCCGTTAGACCCTGAAGAAATGGCTGAAGTTAAAAGAGAATGCGAAGATGAGCTTGAGGCAGCCTTAAGAGACGGCCAAACGAGTCCGCTAAATCTAATCGTAGAGGAGCGTGGTGTTGCGTCTCCCGGATCTGCAAGTGAAGAGTTGCGCAAGTTGCAGACGATGATCTCTCAGCTGAACGAGCTGGCGGCCGAACGGCTCGCCGACGAGCCGAACGACCCGGGGCCACGCCCGCCATCCGCCTCGCCACCACCGCCCGACGAGAGGCGAGCATCCTCTTCCGGCTCGAGTTTCTGCGAGATCTGCAACAAGGAGCTGTGCAATAAGTACTTCATGCGCACTCACATGCAGCGCATGCACGGCATCTCGCTGGAGAGCGGCACGCAGCTCGGCGGCGTCACGTGCGACATCTGTCACAAAGAGCTGTGCAGCAAATACTTCCTGCGCGTGCACAAACACAACACGCACGGCATCCCCGCGCCTCCCGCGCCTGCCGCCACCGCACCTGCCGAGCCGTGCCCGCTGTGCGCGCGGCGGTTCCGCGGCCCGCGGGCTCTGCGAGCGCACTTACTAGCCGAGCACGCACCACCTGCGCGGCCACCACCGCCACCACCGCGGCCTTTAGACCTGCTCACGCGTGATAAACCCTACGCCTGCTCGTACTGTCCATTTACCACTGACGTGCTCGCGTTCCTGTTTGCGCACGAACGCGCGCACGCGCAGCAGCAGGCAAACGAACCGCCCGAGATGCCGCCGGAGCCACCGGGCAGCGTGTGCGGCAGCGAGGTGATGGAGGGTGGCGAGGGGGGGCCCGAGAGCGGTGAGGGCGAGGGAGACCCGGACGCGCAGTACTCGTGCTCACGCTGTGAGTTCCGCGCGGAGGGCTTCGCGGCGCTGGAGGCGCACCTGCGCGCGGCCCATGGCGGCGCGGGCGCGCTGCTAGCCGTGCCGCGCGCCCCGCAGGCGCCGCTCACGATGCAGCCGTTCGTGGTGGAGGAGGCGGGCGGCGCGCTGAGCCTGGTGCCGGCGCTGGTGTTCCTGCCGGTACGACGACGTGCTACTCGCCGCGCCACCGTGACGCTGACGCTGACGCCGGCCTAGCCGCTGACGTCGGCTCGGCTGCCGGACGCGGCGCGCGCGCGCGGCCCGCGACTACACCGCCGCGTGCGCGCGCCTACGATCGCTGAACTGTACTAACTACATTTAACGCTGTGTGCCTTCAAGCGATTGCTGAAATATTATGAGACGTAATTTGTAAAGGGAGAAGCTGCTGCGGCCGCCCGCTCGAGCGCCACACCGCGCGGCGGCCCCCGGCCTCTTTTTTGTCAGAGTCTAACTTCATATATTGAGAATTATATTGAACGGGTGATATATGAAACGTTGCCGCTTATAAATTCGATTATTTATTATTATCTCCTCGATGTTCCGTCGGGTCGGTCCGAGACGAGTTTATGAAACGTCGATTTCGATCGGGAGAAGAAATACACCCTAGGAGTAATTATTATTTAAAGGTATTTTATCGGTGAGTGCGCACTCACGATAGCGTCGTAGTACCGGTGCGATGTTGATCACTGAGGAGCGCCGGCAGACGCGACACCTGGGCGGTCGCCCGCGCGGCCTGCGCGCGACGCGGCGCGACGTCGCCGCGCGACTCCCCCGCTGTACTAGCGCATGCCACGTAGTACTACGACAACCGCTCTACCTCACGACGTTAGTTTTTATATTAGCTGTTATTGTATAAATTATATTTTGGAGTTACAATAAAGTACAAATATAGTTAGTGCGTTACTACGCCGCGCCGGACGGAGGCCGCGCGCTCATGTTAGCTACTCGATACTATTTATTGTTGTCTACGAGTGACTTAAAGCACAAAGATACGTACTATTGGGCAGTGATCAACATTAAACGTAATTTAGTATTAAATTTGATTAGATATGTGGTCGTGGGGCTCGGTCAGACGGGTTTTGTTGTGTAACACACCAATATTTATTATATACGGGTCATTGTTTGGGGCGCGCGCGGGCTGAGCTTGGCGCGCCCGCCGAAAGCCCCGCTGCATTATACTTATTTGTATTGTAATCGTAAACATAATGTGTTACTGCTGCCGCCGCACGCGCCGCTCCGCTCTGCACGAATATTAAACAGTTATAAACCGCTTTAAATTTAAAATAATATTTTGAAAACAGGATTTTGAGATGTACATTTTTAATAGTTATATTTACTGCCATCAAGAAAGACTGAACATTTAATAAAATCATGGCTACCGCAGAGCGGAGCGAGGCGGGCGTCGCTTAAATATTATTATCTTGATAATCAAGACTTATTTGATGGGTAAAATGGTAACAAAGTTTGTTTAAATAATTCATTATTGGTAGATCAGTGTGGAGGTTAGCTTGTACAAACCATGCAGCTTCTAAAGAAAGTTCCTATGTATGTACGTAAGTTGTAATTTAAATTTAAAGAAACTAGAGGTCGCTCTCGTAACGGCTCCGGATAGGGTAAGCTAAACCTGATTGTTATAATAATAATTGTGATTTTGGATCAGGGTAAACCTTATGAGGAAATAGTGTAGGTAACTGCGATTATAGTCCTTATGTAATGGTTACGTAATCCAAATAATCGTAATCAGATATGAAATTATAATAACAGTAAATACGTTCCTCATTGTTAAAGCGAAAAATTGTAATATTAAAACGAAAAATCTTTTTCATTTTACTATTAACTAAAAACGAAAAATCATTTTCAATTTTGTATTAACTGAAAATGAAACAAAGTATTAACTATTTGGAAAAATATTCTGTTTTCGGAAGAATATTCTTGTTGAAAACGAATTTCCAAGAAGCCTAATTAACTAATATATTTTCAAAGTTCCTACGTATAGTTCCAAAACGAAATTCCTACTCCAAAACGTCAAAATTAGGCATAGAGTTCAAAATAAGGATAGACGTTATTTTGGAGATCCATCTTCCTATTAGTCTTCCTGGATGCAGAGCCAAACGAGACCTTACACGGAGCCGAGACGCGGGCGCGCGATACAACAAATTATATTAATAACGTTTTAAATAATAACAAATTAATACAATTGTACGCGTGGTAAGATCTCAAGTCATCGTCCATTTTCTATGAGCATTCGTGGAACAATAGTAGAGAATGCCGGGTTTTTATTATATTTGGAGAATGGACGGTCACTCCGATCGATGTCATTGGATGTAGTGAAAAAAAATGTATTAAAAATTGTGTTTGAGACGTTTTGTTCCCCAAACGCGTTGTACTTGATGTGGAGACCAAAATTAAGGTTGGGCACGTAGCAAAGATAGGAATTATAAGTAATTTCCTGTTGTAATGTTGTTGGAAATTACTTAGATATAAAAAAATATATATATTGTAACAAAAAATATTCACATATACGTATATTCAGTGCTAATCAAGTAGTAGGGAAAACATTTGATGACCCCGTAAGAGATTTTTATTATATTATCTATAGATCAGTTATAATTATTACATGTATAGTATAAAATAGACATTTATGGATAATATTTATGAATAATTCTGAAAACTGTATCCACATAACAAATTGAACACATATTTAGTGGACAAGAAAAATACAGCTAGTACCTACTTTTTATAGAAATATAAAATATGGCTACCTATTTGTCAAAAAAAATATAGGTATCTTTTGACACTACCAACAAAAATAAATAGAAAATGTACAGATTGAGAAACTTACCTATAGAAATGCAGCATCGCGAAATAAATTATTATTGGGATTTTTTATTGTGAGCAAACGTTCGATAAATAATCAGTCAATTAGAATTCGTTCCTTTGGTTGCATTATTTACTAACGAAAGGGAAAAAATTTATTCATTTTGCAGGATAAAAAACCTTTTGATGGTCATATGAAAAATGCAAATTTTATTGTAATGTTTTCACCCTCTTTTGGGTGTTTGTTATAATTTTTGGGATACTCAAAAAGGGTATATTATCACAATATAAACTAGTACAAAAACCAGATTTAAAAACCAATACATTTGACATGTAAAAGTTTTTTATTTAACAAATAATTTGGTGCTACCAGTTTTTGTTAGCTCGCATCTCTCTACCGAGACTAAAATATAAACAAAATAAATACAGGGTTATTGGAAAAACACCAAAAACATCTTAAGAGGTCATTGTACTCATCATTATGAACCACTTTTACTATGGGACCAAACTTGAAATCGCGAAAAAAAAAATCAGCTGTTCCCTACATTTATGTTCGTTTAACTCGTCAAAATATAGGGAACAGCTGATTTTTTTTCGCGATTTTAAGTTTGATCCCATAGTAAAAATTATTCATAATGATGAGTACAATGACCTCTTAAGAGGTTTTTGGTGTTTTTCCAATAACCCTATATATCAAAAGTTTTTAAGAAATGTGTGTAATACAGAGAGACACATAATATTTGTCCGTATGTCCCATCTTCGCTACGTCCGCAATGTAACAATAGTACAAATTTGTTAACCAAGTGTGTAAGGTATCGGAGTTTGGTAAACAAATAATAAAAAACAGTACAAATTAATTATTAAGTGTAGCTGAAAGGTTAAAAGGAGTGATATTAATAGTTAACAATAATTCACTCAAGTACAACGCTTCGAAGCAGGCAATACAGTCGCACGTTTTCTAAATAATAATCTGTATTATTATTTTCAAAATCGTTTTAAGTATTAGATTTGCTTTCATTATTGTTATTGCAAAAAACGATTTTAGAGTTAGAATTATACATATTTTTGGGTACTATTACTACCTATTTCATTCTAAATAATATTATTGTTTCAAGAAACGCATGTTGTGCGCAGGAACGCAAATATACAGTGTGTCAGGTTAACAAAAAAATCTATAATTTATTAACATTAATATTAATATGAAAAAAAAAAAAATGTTATGAAATTTTTTTTAACGAACTTGTAAAAACAAAACTACCGAAGTGCTTTACAAGAATCAAAAATATTTGAAATACGTACCTACATGATTTAATAGTTTGTGAAATAATAACACAAAATGAAAATTACTGAAAAAAAAAATCAGGTAAATAAGAAGTAATGTGTTAAAATAGTTTTTGCAAAAATAATAAGTTTCTAAGTTGATATAGTTAAGTATTATAAATAACAAGTGGACGAATGTTTTCATGGTTGATTTCAGATCAAAGTTTTAATATTTTGTGAAGATCTGAGAAAAATCCCTGATAACTTTGTTACTAATTTTGTCAACTTCAAATATTGAAGAGGTTTATTATTAAAAAAAATATTTGATGTTGACAGAAACGTTATGATCTCCTTAAAAAAGTTCCTTCATTCCAAATAATGTAATAAGTTCTAGTCGTTCCTATTTTTAATTTTAACATATTTTTAGTGCGACTGTATTTTGTAAAACGTGAAAATATTTTTTCGAGTTATATAAAAACTGTGTTGTTTCTAGTCAAATTATTTTATAAAAAGTTTTGCTAATGTGGACGGCCATTCGTTGGAAAATATAAAAAATATATATTTAGGAAATTACAATACATAAAATTGGAGGAGAACCTAGGCGATTAATTTTCAATTTAAATTGCAATAGCGGTTTAAAAACTTCTGGCGTCCACATTGGAAAACATTATATTTTAAAATATATAAAGAGAATTATATTCTGGCTTTAGGAGAAAGCCAAACCTTATGCCGCAGCCATGTTGTAGAACTTATTATCATCACGATAAAAAAAAAAAATTGAAATGAAGATATTTTTTTTACTGCATTTAAATAATAATAATAATTTCTTTTTGGTGCTGAAAATTACTACAAAGAAAAAAGTCCGGACGTCACCTTTGTGAAGTTAAATATTTAAGTATTCCAAGTAATAAAAATTTCAGGTTAATTTAAGTTTTCTCAGTAATAAGGGCTACAATGTGGTCTGCGGTCGGTATATGTTCCTAGCTCCGTCTGTTTGTTATGTATTTGTTTTCCATTAATTACTACGAAGCATTTCTACCGTATTCAATAAATTAAATATACAAATAATTGTTGAGTTTTTATTTTTCTTCCTTAGTCACCTTTTAGTTGAGATGAGTCAATCTTCTGTGCTCGAAACTTTAAAGAAACTGAACTAACTATATGCTTCTTGGAGTAAGTAAACATATACTGGAGAGGGAACCACAACATAGAGAAACTAACGCCTTTAGGTTAAGCATAAACATAATCAGCCTATAATGTTCCCACTGCTGGGACACAGGCCTCATCTTTGTGAGAGGGAGTGGGCCATAATCCACCACGCGGGCTCAGTGCGGGTTGCTGGATGTCACATGTCTTCGAATATTTGATTCTAGGCCATGCCGGTTTCCTCACGATATTTTCCTTCACCGTTTTGAGAGCAGTGGTGATGAAATTAAAATCTATCTTATTATAATATCTATTACTAGCTGCGCCCCGCAGTTTCACCCGCATAAGTGTCCTGATAATAAAATAAAAAGTATCCTGTGTTAATCCTTGTTATAAACTACCTGTATGCCAAATTTCATCCAAATCCGTTCAGCAATCTGTGCGTAAAGAAGTAACAAACATACAAACACACTCACAAAGCTTTCGCCTTTTTATTATTAGTGAGATGTTAATTGTGGCAACCTAATTTTTAACCTTTCCACCAAGATGACACAAATCTGAGACAATTTCACTTTACCCCTCTTTTAAAAGGGATAATTTCTGCACTTCTTCAGTCAACATCACAAAGTAGTCGTTCCTCAAAGAAATGAGACTGAAGCCCGACAGATGGCAGCATCCAGCAGACGATGGAAGGTTAGTTTTATGATACCTAGTGATTAGAGAATTTTAGTAGATTCAATTTCGGAATAGGCCACAGAATGTGACTTGGACTTGGACATTTAATTACAAACTGGTAATGTACCTACTTTTATTTTCAAACTGACTCCAAAAAAAAAGGGTTTATGCCTTCGACGAGTTTTTTGTTTATGTGTACTGTTTTCTCCGTGATTTCTGGGCCGATTTTGGTTTTTACAGGTTTACATATTCTTTGGAAGGGCTCAAGACTAACTGGGTAGGGCGAGCAGTAGTCTGGGACATAGTTATTTGAAATGTTCCTTATTCTGGAGCTGACCTACGATGAAGATGTCTTCGATTTAATTCCTGTACTGGTGGGTTAAATAAATATTTTTTTTTATGATGGTACCTATTGTTAACTAAAATACCTAATATTTTAGTTAACAATACATTATTGATATTGTTGCCCTATTTCTTGCAAATAAAATTGTAAACATAAATGTGCAATATTGACGCATCACAGATAATGGCTATATTTTTTATTGATAGAGAATGTAAGAAAAATATTAAATAAGAATGTAAGATATATAAACATAATAATATTCTTAACTATTGTGGGAAACTAACAGGGAGATTTAATATAAAATAATAAAAAATAGAGCTTGTAAATTATTGGATAAAAATAGAAAACCAAACAAAAATGCCTACTGTCGATCAACAAGAAAATCATCTTTCGCTTTTGTGCAGTATTTTTTTTTGTGCATAAAGTTTGATTAAATAATAAATTTCACAGCATAATTAGGACAACAAAAATCAGATCCAAGATAAAAAAAAAGCTGCTAAAACCATTCAGCGCGATAATCTATAAATAAATCATACAATTACAACCCTAACTTGAAAAGAAAAAAATCCTCCACCAAAAATAGTCTTAATTAAAGATTATATCCGCGTCAACTGTCAGCTTTAGATTAATAAAAAAAAAAACTTGACAAAAATGCGCGTTTTTTATAAAAAAAATCGACATCCATTAAAAATCGCGGCTCAGGAGGGTTGCAGGGTGTCGCATCTGTCAAACTGATCGTGGGGGAAATGCAGTAAAATTGTTGAAAAATGGGTTAAATGTTAAAAAAACATGGCAAAACATGCGCAGGCGAGGGGTTAAGCTGACAGTGTCAACATTACACGGGTTAACCCGCCGGGCGCGGGCCGACACGCTTCGTTGTCATTTGAACTTGAATTTGAGTTTTTTTTTTGTGCAATTGCGATATTGTTGTTATTTTTATAGAAATTTCATGCATTCTGTTGTTAATTTAGGAACTTTGTGTTAAAACGTAAAACAAATTATCTAAGTATCAGTTTCTTCTCTGCTAAGACGTGTGCCCAAACCAATTTACCGATTATGAAATTCAATTAAAGTAGGTATGATATCTTGATAATTTTTTAAGCTTCCTCTTCTTCGTGGTGTCGTGGTGTAGATTTGAAGACCATTTTTACCGACTTCAAAAAAAAAGGAGGATATCAATTTGACACGTATGTATTATTGGAATTGCATTATATTTACATATGACAATCTATTAGGGCTTCCAAACAATTATACCAAATTTTATAGACGTATGTATGTTTGTCCACGCATTTCTCCGCAACTATTAATCGGATTGTGACCGTTTTTTTTATTGGCTTACATTTACTTTAGACATGGGCGAAATAGCTCACTGAAAAGATAAAGAGCGAGTAGCTCTTTCACTCTAAAGAGCTATATCACTCTTCTAGCTCACTAGCTCTTCTATAGCTCACTTAGCTCAGTGACTCAGACGCCGACTGTTAGCTCATATGACTCACGCCGCACGCGCTTCGGCTCGCTCGCTCAATAGTCAATAGCTCTTTGGAAGTTTGGATTCTTTGTTACTCACTAGCTCTTCTATAGCTCAGTAGCTCAGACGCCGACTGTTAGCTCATTTGATTCTTGTCACGCGAATTACTAAGGAATTACGGATATCGATAAATACGAATCTTGTTTTATTTTGTGGCGGTTTTTATAGTAAGAACGGTCGTATTAGTATTTGTACTTAGTTGCACGTGCCACGCAGCGATATGCATGTCATTTCGTCAAAACAACCGAAAAAGTACTAAGTTAAATAACTTTAAATAAGTTTTTCTAACCTGTTTGTTTATATTATGGTATGAGTACTAATGAGTTATTTAGAATTTACGTAAACGAAACGCAATCAAACAATGCGGTTCCTTTTTATTTATAAATGTGCCAAAGTATTTCTACTTTAAGTCAATGACTATAAAGATAGATTTACAGTGATTATGTCGTATGATATAACTGATAAGATTGTGTCGGAGAGCTTTTGTTGGAAGAACGAACGATGCGACGAAGTATTCCGAAGCGAGCCGAATGAGCCGTTCGGCTGGTCGCGTGCATCGCTGAAGTACTGAGCTAGTGAGTCTGAGTGAGCTAACTGAGCTAGTGAGCTACGTAGCGAGCGACTGAGTGAGCGAGAGCGACGTCAATCGAAAAGAGCTAGCTCTTTTCTATCACTAGCTCACGAGCTACCCATGTCTAATTTACTTCAACTTAGGGAACAGTACAAGTTTCATCAAAATCGATTCAGTAATTTTCAAGATATGGACTAATACGTGTAAGTGTGACGGTCTGGCTTATTGATACGAGCTACGGGTGTAGTGTCAAAGGGAAAACATCTCAAAACCTTGGTAAAATTCTAGTGCAATATTTACAACAAAGCTATTACCTACTTATTACAAACAAATATTCAGTTTTTACTTAAAACTAAAAATTAAGAATTAAAAAACTAATTTACAAAAATTAAATCGACTTCAAAAAGAAATGAACTCAAAATTATGAAATAACTTTAATTTCGGAAGTTCATTTCTTTTTGAAGACGGTTAAATTTTTGTAAATTACTTATTTTGTTAGTACTTCTTGACAGGCCTACGCTCTCCTCCGATACCTGTTAAAACTGTAATTTGAAAAAATTGTACAAGCCAATTATTTTTAAAAAGTAACCGGGGAGGTTCTTGCCGCCTCTTCTCCATATGAAACGACCAATTGGAACCATGCACCTAGTCTCCTAGGTTTATTTGAAATAAAATATTGTGATAGCCCGAAAGTCTGATAACAAGTCTTACCAAGGGGTATCGTATTACCCAGTAACTGGGTTGTGGAGGCCAAATAGGCAGTCGCTCTATGTTAAATACTGGTATTCAGCTCCATCCGGTTAGACTGAAAAGACTAGGCAGATGATGATGATGATTCTGATTTTGAACGACAGTGACTTAGATTTTTTGACCCAAAACTTCGCCACTTGCACATCATCGTCGGTAACAGCGCAGAGGTCACTGTGGCTATAGAGCTGCATTTTGCGCAACTATTTTCCTCACTTACCGACCTACTTACGCATAATACGTGTGAACTTTCACATACTTACAGGGAAACAATTTATTGGTAAACAAGAACAAACTCAATTCCTAAAATTCATTGAAACATTTTCATTCAACAACAATTAAGTTTATGAATAAATTAATACTACGTAATATTACCTACTTACTAAATAGTAGTTCGCTTCCAAGGTGAGTAATTAAAGTCGAGACATTTTCCTTTAGGGGAGACTGGTAAACAATACAGGTAAAGGTAGGTGTGATAAACTATTAAATGTAGCACCAACTCAATGGTAGACATTCCCTTTGAGTTGTAGTGTCATCATCATCATTTCAGCCGAAAGACGTCCACTGCTAGACCTAGGCCTCCCCCAAGCATCTCCATTTCGACCGGTTCTGTGCTTCTCGCATCCAACGGGTTCCTGCGGCCTTCACAAGGTCGTCGGACCACCATGTGGGAGGCCTTCCAACGCTACGTCTTCCGGTAGTGTAATGAGTTGTAGTGTACTTACTGAGAATTTGATGGTTTTACTCTAAACCCCAAGCCCAAGCCTAATAAGTGATTCTAGTGAACACCACAGCAGGTACTATCACTAATGAGGTTTTCGTTAGGTTTGATTTATCTCATTCCGAATATATCTATCTGCGTAGTCTTTTCTCAACTATGTTGTGGTCGACTTCCAGTCTAAACAGATGCAGCTGAATACTAGTACATATTTTACAAGGAGCGACTGCCTATCTGATCTCCACAACCCAGTTACTGGGTAATACGATACCCCTTGCTAAGACTGGTTGTCAGACTTTTGGGCTTCTAACTGCCTGTAATGACTGTCAAGGATATAAGAATGACAGCCGGGACCAACGGCTTGACATGCTTTCGGAGGCACGGAGGGCGATATGTAATGTGTGGTCACTCATCTATTCATTTACAATACAATACAATACTCCTTCTCATTCCGAATAGATACATTTATTTAATCTGACAGTGCCCTATCCGTAGACTCTTAGATTAAATGGGTGCAAGTGCACTTAAGACAAGGTAACCATATTATTTTTACATAAGGAAAAAAACTTTGGTAAATAAACGTATCACTAATACAAAACTTCAATTAATTCCTGTTAATTGAACACAAATAATAATTGTTTCTTGTAATTGCTGTATCTTCTTGCAGGGTGACGACAATTTATAATATTATATTTGATTCAATAATACAGAATTGTTCATTTTATAAGTAATTTTTAAATAATACTGACGCAAGTTAGGCGATGAGTTTCCTTTGTTGATGTTTGCAGGTACCTACATACCTACTGTAAACAATTGTGCCCTTAATGAGTCACTGTAGGTAAAGCACCTCTTCTTTCAATCTCAATTACAATAAATTATGAGCCTGCCACGGTCGTTTCATGGATGGGTGACCATCCATTACATATTATTGAGAGTTGAGACCCCGCCGTTGATCCCGTCGTAGATTTTTGACTGTCAGAAGCCAAAACAAGTCTGACAACCAGTCTTAAAAAGGGATATATTATCGGAAATGTTACCATAAATACCATACGTGGGAACCATAAATAAAGCCATAAGACATGACGATTCTATAACCACAGTATTAACGTCATCAGCCACCCGCTGATAAGGGGGCCTAAAAAGGCCACTTTGGCAGAATCATAAACGTATTTTGCTTTTTTTCGTTGCAAGAGATTGGGATTGGATTTGGATTGGTATTCAAGCACAGACAAAAAAAAATAACTGAAAAATCCTTCACCAATGGGATTTGATACGATTAACTTAACATTTAACTGTCTATTATGATTTATAATTTGCAACTGTGCGCTATCTTATTTTAACTGTTAAGCTATTCATTGTAAATGTATCCCTTTTTATAAATAAACGATTATTATTATTATTATTATTATATTATTATATCTAAAATGATTTTCTGAACAAACATTTCTGTCTCATATTTTGCTATCTCTATGTCAATTGGAATAAAGACTTCAATCAATTTAAGACTTCAATAATGATTTGATGAATTCCTTTTATGATTCTGCAAAAGTGGCCTTTTTAGGCCCCAAGGTCTTCGGGAAGACTCATGCTGTATGTGTAGAGGTAGGTATTAACTACGTCAAATTCTTTGAGTAAACAACTGACGGCAAACTCTGCGTTCGAATGTACTTTGTTGCTGAGTCGAGCTTCTAAAGTGTTACCTCCACGATCTCTCTTCTAACTCTCTCAAATCTCGTGTCTTGACCGAAAAGTCACGGGATACGGAAAAAGAATACCTAATGAAAGAGTCCCGAGACACGTCAAAGTCGCGGGACAAGATAAAAATAAATTTGAAAAGCTGACAGGAGAGAATTAAATTTGAAAAAAGTCCCGGGCCTTCGAGAGAGCATATCTATTTTGGTAGGTACCTCCCGGGACACAAACCATGACCCGAACCCTATCTTGCATTGGCATCTATAGAGGTGCCCTAGATAGGAGATGGTCTCGCTTTGTAGACTGTGCTAGGAGTCACCACCCACCCACTAGGTACCCACTCCCTGCTGCTGCGATGCTGTTAATCCGTTCGTCTTTAGAAGAGTACCTATTGGCCAGTTTCTGGAACCAAAGTTGAAATAACAGATTATCAAGCGCGCGTAATGGGCTGTGATTGACATTGATAAATTATTCAACCAATTTTCCTCATTAATTTTGCGATCTAGAGCCCTATTTAAATTTTTGTACTGTGTGTGAAAATGGTATTGATACCCTTTGAACAATAAAAGTCTTTATCGACTTTGTGCAACAAAAGTTAAATTAGTTTCGCTCATTGTAATTTGTTCTATATAGTCTAAGCTCCAATTTTACAATTAATGTCATCTCAATGGGGCAGATGAGACCATACTATCGGTGCGGTTTCGTTTGCACCATTCTCAATGGTGCAGATAAAATACAGCGCTACAAGGATATTTTGGCGCGTGGCCAAAATCGGGACTAACGCCGCCATCTTGTTTTTTGCAAGTGACATTTCACATAACACAATGCAACAGCGTCAACATGATTCGACTGCGTAAAAATATACTTGTAACAGTGTACAGTCACGAGCAAAAGTATGTATACACTTGGCTTTATTCAAAGTCGATTTTCTCCTTTATTTTTGAATGAAACGTTATATTAGTAGTAACATAGTATTTTCGAACCCATAGGTTTACGTAAACTGTCATATTTCAACGTTGCATTCGTTATTTCGTGAAAAAATCGCAATTTACAGTTGTCAAGTGTTGACATATTGGTGCTCGTGACTGTACTTAGGTAGGTATACCGAACGATGCTCACTCATGCCTTCTCTGCATCAGAAGGGGCTTTTGTCCTGCAGTGGAACAAATAGGCAGGTATTATACCTATTAGGTATACCTACAAATAAAAAAAATATGTAATTTCATGACACAAATCCATACTAATATTATAAATGCGAAAGTGTAGTGTCTGTCTGTTACCTCTTCACGCTTAAACCGCTGAACCGGTATAGAGATAGTTTGAGTCCCGGGAAAGGACATAGGATAGTTTTTATCCCGGTATTCCCACGGGATCGAAACTTATGCGGGTGAAACCGCGGGGCGCTGCTAGTAATAAAATAAATAAGGAATTAAAGTAAGAAAAATATTTGGTGATGTAAGTACGTGCATGAGACATGTAGGTACCTCGGGTTCCTATTACATAACATATAATTATTACATGCATTTACCTCATTGCATATAATGTGATATCAGCTTTAATAAATAAAACTGAACTGAATACGTCTATGTAAGGTACCTACTAAGAAGCACTGAAATAAAAGTAGGTATATTTACCCGTTTTAATATCAAACTAAAGCTTTGGTAACTTAGTATGTTCAGTAGTTAAAGACAGCAATAAGTAGTCAGAAGACCGAAAGTCTGACAACCAGTCTTACCAAGAGGTAACCTGTTACCCAGTTACTGGGTTACCTAGTAACTGGGTAACATGATACCCGTTCTGTTCATGGGTTGTGTAGGTCAGATACGCAGTCGCTCTATGTAAAATACTGAATATGATGATACTGATATCTGCATCCGGTTAGACTGAAAGCTGACCCCCGCATAGTTGTGCAAAGGCTAGGCACATGATGATGAAATAAGACTTTAGGTTTGTTATTATGATAAATGAAAAGAAATTTCAAAACATTAATTTTTATAAAATTAGTTGCCCGTATAAAATTCACGCGAGATTAGAATCAATTTTCTACATCCTCATTTATTTTTATTAAAAACTAACAATACGCGATCAATCACCCGACTTCGCTCCGACACGCGGCCCTACGACCTTATTATTGACAAAACAGTAAAAAATACACTTTTTATCAAAAAAACGTAATTTCACGAATCTGCCGCGAAAAGTTCTCTAAATCATTTTATAAAAAGCTATTGTGATTTTTAAACCCTTGCTTATTTTGAAAAAAGAGACATGCGCCAGCCACGCTTTTATATTTACGAAAAAAACTTTTAATTCACTAAAGCATAGTGACCTACATAGTTACAATAATTTTTCCCCATTTCTGTAAAAGCACCCTTTTATTGCCCGTTTTTTCATAATTGAATTCAATCCTTTGGAAAAAAGGGTTGGGTAAATTCCCTGTAATTTAGTTTTTTTTTTTGCAAGTTTTAGTTCCCGCCAAAAATTATGCGCGCTGTCAAAATTTCGCGCCATTACGTTCGGACATCTGCCGAAAGAAAAAGTTAACAATGCAAATAGGGGACGGACGACATTTTTAGGGGAATTTCGTCGTTTTCGTGTACAAAATGGAGAAATGCATTTAAACTATAACGGAACGATGTCCCCTCATTTCAATATTAATGTCCGAGTATTTATTTTTTAAGATAAATTAAGCGATATGTTAATATCGTAGGGTTCAAAATCGTGTGGCAATGTTTTAATGTTTTGCATTTTATGGCTTTGGATTTTTATTATTTATGGATTTTATGGATGTTGTACAAAGATTTAATGTTAAGTAAATTATTATTGGAAATGTGAACTTGATTGTAAAGTAAAAATGTGATTTTTGCAATCGTAGATAAGTTTTGCCTTTGTAAACAAAGTTTGGGATGTAATAGACAGTTGGACAGTGTCCTGCTTGTGCAGTGTCTCATTATAGGTTTTTGTTTTATTTGTTGAAGGTGTGTTTAAGCTGCGCCCTTCACTCCGGCCTAGAAAAGATGCAGGGTCCACTATTCAAAAAGAGTTCTTGTCAACAGAAAGTATTAAGAGCTAATTTCACCAATACAACTGAACGCGATCAGCAAATCTAATCCGCATTCAAGAGCTGCCGTCGCTCAGTCGTAGTGTCATTCAAGAGCTGCCGTCGCTCGTAGTGTCATTCAAGAGCTGCCGTCGCTCAGTCGTAGTGTCATTCAAGAGCTGCCGTCGCTCGTAGTGTCATTCAAGAGCTGCCGTCGCTCGTAGTGTCATTCAAGAGCTGTCGTCGCTCGTAGTGTCATTCAAGAGCTGCCGTCGCTCGTAATGTCATTCAAGAGCTGCCGTCGCTCGTAGTGTCATTCAAGAGCTGCCGTCGCTCGTAGTGTCATTCAAGAGCTGTCACGGCTCGTAGTGTCATTCAAGAGCTGCCGTCGTTCGTAGTGTCATTCAAGAGCTGCCGTCCGTAGTACCTAGTTATTATTGCTATTGAATATTGACACTGACAGCTCGCGTTCAGTTTTATTGGTGAAATTCTATAAAGCTAAAAAGAAATGTTCATATTCCGTAGACAGACATGTCACATTTTAAAATCAAGTACAATATCGCATTAGGACAGATTCGCATAAACAGTTAGTCTCGGTTTTTATAACATTCCATGTTGTGGCTATGAGTAATTAACGCAGTCTTTTACGTCGTTTAGAACACCTGAAGGCTGTAGGTAGGCTATTGGTAGTCAACTGGATCCATACAGTGTAATACGCGACCACACGATCTCAAAACCGCAGGCCACCATACACCTACCTAGCTGCCTAATAAACTACGTAGTTTATTTATTTTTAAACATTTCGCACACAATAAAAGGTACACAGCTAAGCGGATTTAATGCCTTAGGCATTTTCTACCAGTCGACCAAGGGTGGTGAAGAGATTGGATGACAGGTGCATTGGTTGAGAGGAACAATGATAAAAAAACAGTGGCACTCCGGGAGTGCCGAAAGAAATCTTTTGTCTTATAAACAAAATACGCGCGGTGTCGCTTATGGTAACAGTGGCGCGAGTTCAATGGTGAAGCGCCAACAAACAAAACTATTAGGTTATTAGTTTAAAAGGCACTTGCAACCATAACAAGTTTTTGCTTTTCCATAAAAGCAAAAAACTTGGTATGATCGCAAGTGCTAGGTGGTCAGGCAAAGTATAATCGGGTTTTACCATCAATATTTTGTCAGAAGCAGCCCCGGACTCTGCATTTGTGCCCGGTTGATGGCAATAGGCTCGCCCCCTATTACATGGGACTTAAACATAACTGGCGAAATGTGGTGTAAATGTGGTGCACGTCTGCCTGAACCTTCAGGGATTACAGGCAGTAAATAAAACAATGTATTTATATATAATATGGTATTAGAGGTACAAGAGACATCACACGTCGTAGTACATGTAGTCCATGAGCAAGGTAGCCGCCAGGAGCAAGCCCTTCTCCTCCACTGAGAGATCTTGCTCGAATGCTACGCCAAAACTGGCAAAAAAAACGAAACATTTTGTGAAAAATACGACAACTAGCTTGGCGAAATGTGCGTGTACTATAGGTTCAAGGCCTGGGGGTCTACTCCGAAGCGGTTAACCACTGTATCGGCCGAATGTTCGGTCATTTTCTGATTCGAATATTGTTGTTCTACTACGAATTAAAAAAAAAAGGTAAAAAAAGGGTTAAGGGTTCTAAAAAGGTTCGGATTGGCACAGTTTGGTCGCGACCAATAGTCAATATAGGAAATTAATGGTAGTAGAAAATGACCGAACATTCGGCCGATACAGTGGTTAACCGCTTCGGAGTAGACCCCTTGGCCAGGCCAATGTTATCATTACTGGGCCACAGGCCTTCTTCGAGAGGGAGTGGGCTGAACCACGCGCGCGCACGCGGGCCCAGTGCGGGTTATGGCACATGACTTCGAATTTTTGGTTCTAGGACATGCCGGTTAAGCTGGCAGCAGTGGTGGCCTAGTGGTATCGGCCGGATATTACCGAGTTGTAGGTCGTAGTTTCGAACACAGACAGGCGCTTTATTGTAAGTACTCCCTTCTGCCTAACTCTTCGTGGATTACAGACAGTGTTGTTGACGGCGACGAAGGCAGCCGCGGTTGCTAGAGGAGCCGCGCGCTCGGACCATCCTTATAACCGGTTGAATGCTTATTACAGAAACAATAAAAAAAACCAGTCCCGCGTGGATCCACGTTCCGTTAAGGGAGGCGCCGCTGCCGCACGCTCAACCTGATAGCGAGTGAGACGTACTTATTCTGTTGTTAACTGAGTGAATTCACAAGGAATGCATTGTTTTTAATTAGCTATACCTAGATTTTAGAATCGATAAAGTAAGGACACAAAAAAAATCCTATAAGGTGGATAAATATATAAAGGTTATGTTATGTAGAACGAGACGAACTTATCAGTGACAGGTTGAAAGAACAGCGCGTGTGCGATGCCCTGCCAGCGCTTGCAGGTGGCGCCGACCGGGGTGCCATCTGCTCGCATGATCTCGAACTGGACGTCGCGGAAGCAATTGACCGTTATGAATGGACCTGGAGGAACAGAGGACAGGGTTAGGGACTTCCAAAAATGATCTATTATACGTAGAAAAAGTAATGACCACACCTTTTCTGCCTGCGTTGGTACACCATAATATTGGCGACATATTTGACAAGATTTTGAAGGCGGGCTTATTTTTTGTTGCGGTGCCGCATTTCTTTCGCAAGTAGTACAGTCGGCGGCCAACATTATCTACCCCACTTCTAGTGGGTCAGGCAATGTTGGTCACCGACTGTACCTGTGGACGTCGACAAGTTTTTAAAGCGAAACTTTTTTTTTGTAAAAATGCATGTTGATTTTACGGAAAAACGAATCTAAGAGGTCCGAAATAGACCTGTAACATCATTACATCTACATCATTATTTTCGCGGCGAAGGTGTGCGAAGGCTCTAACGGTATGGCTGACAACATTGTCTATAAGATAGAAAGGCTAGCGGCAAACCAAGCAGTCGCCAGTATATCATTGCAGTTGCAGATAGGAAATAACCACTTTGTTAACCTTTTTCATTTGTCAAATCATTCATAATGTAAGTAGACTGAATTCAGGGCTGACTCCATTTATATTGCCATCTACACGCTAAGAAGAAGTATCATTATGTGATGGGAAATAGTCGATGAAGAATGCGCTGCCCATCCCCTTTGAACTCACCTCGAATCCAGAACAAGTGATCACCATTATCTTTCTTAACAAGATATACAGGTTTGACAGGCGTCCACTGCTGTTCAACACTGCCGATCAGCTCTCCTGGGGGTGAGTAGACCTCCAGGCGTTGCAGCTGACAGGGGAGGCAACGGCCGGTGCAGGCGTAGGGGCGGTGTATCCTCATGACCTCTGTGCCCTCGCGATCCATCACGCGAAGTTGCAGGGGACGCAGTCCGTAGCAGAGGTAGCCCACCCACCAGCTGCTTGTACTAAGATTGTGTTAAAGTATTGTAGCACTAGATAATGTCATAACTGTCCTACTAAAAAAAATCAGCTGTTCCCTACATTTATGTTCGTATAACTCGTCAAAATGTAACAGCTGATTTTTTTTCGCGATTTCAGGTTTGGTCCCATAGTAAAAGTTGTTCATAATGATGAGTACAATGACTTCTTAAGAGGTTGTTAATGTTTTACCAATAAGCCTGTAAACTCGTATGTTAGTAACAATGTGGCTTATGATCTATGTTAATACTTATACACTACGCCAGACAATGTTGTTTTGATGAGATGTCCCATTATGGAGCTCTCATCAAGCCTGTCAGCTATCACCTTCAGGAGGCTGTTGCTACTGCCACGCAATCTGGCGAGCAGAGACGCACTTTTCTTCCGTACGATAGCTGAGAAGCTGTCGACTCGGGCTTTTGCGAACATCTCTGGTGGCGAAATTGCGGGTAAAAGTTGGTACCTAATAAGTATTAAAGGTATAAGATCTTCTAGAATTTTAATTAAACTAGCCACTTTTAAATGCGTAGGTGCCTATCATAATAATTATAATGCTTTGCTTAGATTGCACAGATTTGTGGATCTGTTTAAGTAAACGAGTCTGAGCATTTTTTTTTACATATTTCGTTAACGACTATAATCCTAAGCCCTACTCCTAAGCCTCTGAATTCACCATCTTTTTTTTAAATCCAACCCTTTCTTTTTTTAACCGACTTCAAAAAAGGAAGTTCTGTATTTAACCCGTATGTATGTAGGTATGTATGTATGTATGTATTTGTATATATGTAGGTATGCATATTTGATAATATCTACATAGGTACTTTCAGGAAGGTTTTAGTATATAACACTTTAGGTAATTATTCTAATGTACGAAGTTATATGCATAAAATGTACTGCATCTCCGGCATTTCTATGCGAATTTTGATGATTCCTCTAGTCGGTGTCTTCAATTCTTCAATTGAATTTTTATGGGGTAGGTACAACTAATAAGTGAAAAATTAAACCTTTTTAACAAAAAAACAAACACTTTAAAAAAACACTACAAAGTGATAAATAACTTTAATTTCGGAAGTCGGTGTCAAAAAACGAAAATGCGGAACCAAAGACACCGACTTCCGAAATTAAAGTTATAAATATCACTTTGTAGTGTTTTTTTTTGAATTAGGTTGTTTTTTTTTTGTAAAAAAGTTCTTACACTGGATAAACTTCTTATACTAAATTAACTATCTAAATAACTAACAAATTAATTAAATAATAATAAATCTTGCCTATTCTCCTCTTCAATAGTATAGATCAGGGTCTGGTCAGACGTCCTGATGAGGTATCTGTTCCGCCTTCCTCTGAGGAACAGCACGTTTCTCACGCGCAGTTTCTTCGTGATGAGCAGCTTGTCCATGGTCAATAGATCGTGTAGGAGGGGAAGGTCTGGAGTCGGCTGGAATGGACATTTGTTATATAGGCAGAAGCGGTGTTGGGTAGAAATTTGTTTGGTGTCCATTTTATCTGAGAGAGACTTTATCTTGCATTCATTTTATAAAAAGCAAGGAAATAATGTTGCAAAGGAATTCCTCAACATGCATTGACTCACTGAGCAAGCGTGATAAGTTGACTACCTCGTTGGTCTCGTGGTCGCAGCGTGACTGCTGAGCGTGGGGTTCTGGGTTCGATTCCCGACGTACACACACAGCGGCACATTCACTCAGGTGCCATTTAAGCGGGTGCCCAATGTGGAATACGTCCGATTCCCGGGTCGGGCAAAGTGTTATTTGGTTTTTCCATTGGGTATTTCTTAGGAACAGCCCGGAGTTTGGAAGTTGGCGATGTGATACCACCGTGCCTCGGAAAGCACGTTAAGCTGTTGGCCCTGCCCTGCGCCTAATCTCTCTTCAGTCGTGTCGGATTGCCGTTCCATCGGATCATGAGAGTGAGAGAAGAGAGAGTGCACCTGTGTCTGCTCATACACTTCTGCACTAGGTATGTAAAAGGTTTCGGTCTCCTGCGCCGAAAGTCGGTCTGGAGGACTTTTTATTTTTAAGTTGATAACCAATACTTGTTCCTTCTCAGTAGAAAGAGATTTTTGCTCTGCAAATCATTGTGCGACAAGTCGTGTGTGCCCGATGGGATTACTTATCAGCAAATGCCAACTTGCATTAAACAGAATCAGAATCAGAACTTTATTTGCAACGTAGAAGATAAGGACTGATACCAAATGGTATAATGCTAATGCTAAATATGTTTAAGGCCATAAGACTCGCGTAGGTATACGCGCTTCAAACGAGATTCGAACCCAAAACAATCAGCATCTACGGCGCCGAAAACGCGTTTAAATAAAATACGCCGTGAGGTTACGGCCCAAGTCCTACAAAAATGCAACCTTGCAAAATATCTTTTACTAGCTTCTGCCGGCGACTTCGTCCACGTGAAATTTCCGGTTCCCGCGACCTACCCCATCGCGTCGCATCGCCTACCCGCGCTATTAGGTACTTTATTGTCCTTTAGCCTTCTTTTCGACTTTTTCCTTTTTTGCTCGACTTCTAAGGGTCCTAGCGTGATGTTAAATAGCCTATAGCCTTCCTCAAAGATTGGGCTATCAAATGCAAAAAGATTTTTTCAAATCCGACTGTTAGTTCCAGAGATTAGCGCGTTCCACCAAACAAACTCTTCAGCTTTGGTGGCTAAATAATCACAGCCGCACAGGTCGATCGATCAGGTTAAGCTACGCTTGCCGCGGTTGATCTGTGGATGGGTGACCATCTTTACATACCGAGACCCCTCCGTGCCTCGGAACGCACGTTAAGCCGCTGGTCCCGACTGTCATTCGTGGATCTTTGACAGTCGTTATGGGTAGTCGGAAGCCCGAAAGTCTGACAACCAGTCTTACCAAGGGGTATCGTATTACCCAGTAACTGGGTTGTGGAGTTCAGATAGGCAGTCGCTCCATGTAATGTAAAATACTGGTATTCAGCTGCATCCGGTTAGAGTGGAAGCAGACCCCAACATAGTTGGGAAAAGGCTAGGGAGATGATGATGATACATAAATATAAACTTGCTTTATGACGATTTTGTATTCATTATTAAAATAGTTAAATCCCTTTATGGGTACCTAAATGCTGATACTTCTATATTTAGATCCCGGGAAGTATAACGTAGGTAGGTCCTGTTGTTTCCCTGATTTCTGACGTCAATGCTTGATAACCATATTTAATTATAGCAGCATCCTCTACTTACTTACTGACGCAAATTATTGATAGGCATATGTAGGTGGTGATTTGTCTCCTAAAACTAAAAATACCTGTAGGTAACCTACGTAGTGAAGACGGGAACCCCCTGTTTCACCCAAACAAACTGGGAATAGCTCAAGCTGTGATTAAAAATATTACATCTACGAGATACTGTTTGAACGTGCGTCTGGAAATACCAGTAGAGTCGGATTAAAAAAAATATTTTTGTACTAGCTGTGCACCGCGGTTTCACCAGCATAAGTTTTGATCCCGTGGGAATATCGGGATAAAAAGTAGCCTATATATTAATCCAGGGTGTCAGCTACCTCCAGACAAAATTTTATCAAAATTGGTCCAGCCGATTGAGCGTGAAGAAGTAACAAACATATAAACACACACACATATACACACACACTCACCCCCTCACGCACTCACAAACTTTCGCCTTTATAATAATTATTAGTGTGATGATATAGCGTGATTTGGTAGCTCAATTCTTGAAGAAGGCTATATAACATCACGCTGTGACCCTTCGGAACCGAGCGAAAATAAAATAAAAAAAAAGTCAGAAAGAACGAAGTAAGAGCGCGGGTGAGCTATGCGGTGCGACGCGGTGGGTCGGGGAAACAATAAACACGCGGACGTAGTCGCAGGCAGAAGTTAGCAATACACAAATATGATGGTAGTGAGGCTGACTGCCCTTTTACGGACTATAATAACATGTAAAAAAAAAATTATAAATGATAAGTAAATAGTAAAAGATAAAAAGCGATCACTTCAAACTATCGCAGCAGGTGGTGCTCTGTAGTCTCCCTACCCCATGGTATGAAAGTTTGAGTATGTATATACATAAACCATCCGGAATATATGCTCTAAGAGCCAGCGCGCACAAGCGACTTTTTGTTGACCATTTGATCGTTCAGGGAATCAGTATGGAGCTATATTGAAGTGCACGCATTTGGCGATTAAAAATCGTGAAATAGATGTTGGTGAAAACCGTATCCATTGTGTAGTTTAGAAGATCTCAACCGTCATACAGACAAACACGAAAACCGACTTTGTTTTATACCATGTACCTATAGAGTAGATACCTACTACTAGTAGATTTATGTTGGACATAAATGACATCGGCATCGGTGAAGAAAAACATCGTGACGAAACCTGGACTTATAACTAGTTGAAGTCTGAAACGGCCAACCAGTCTTCAGCAAGCGCGGTGATCAATGCTCGTGATCAGACGATGCCTTTACCCTGCAGTGGGTCGATCAGTAAAAGGCTGGTAGGTATTATTATTAGCATACCCACCAGATTTAGATTCCAGAGCTGATTCATAAAGTACCTATTGCATAAGAGGGAGCACTCAGGTACCTACCTGACGAGTTATCACAACAGGTTCCTCTGGTACAACATCTACCAGAGGAACTTTCACGACGTCATGGATCGTTTGTGCCGGGATCGGCGTCGTATGCAACATCGTAGAGACCTGTGTCATCTATCACGCTCGTTTAATTAATACATTTGCTTCGTTATAATTTCGTCAAACGTGTTGAAATATGCTTGACGTAGACTGTCAGACTTTATTAGTACTTCTCTTCTTAGTCTGTGCTATAATAGTAGTCTATGCATCAGACTGTCAGAGAGTATTGTTTAGGGGTGGTAGAAAAAGGTTCCAGTGAGGAGGTGACGTTTGATTCAGTAACGATTTGAACAAGATTGTAGCTCATTATAGCACCCCATTAGAGCTGGAAGAATAACAAAGATTAAATGAGTACCTACATATCTTGAACTCAGCATTACATGAGGCAATTAAGCTTTTCTTTAGAATAGCAATACATCGGAGATGCCTCCGAAAAGTACTTAGTAGTTAGAAAATATGCCCATATTTTCTAACTTAATTTTGAGCATACATTTAGCACAAATATAAAACTTTATCTAAACAAAAAGTCGCCAATCCGGTCAGTTTTCAATATCACAAATAAACTAACCCCACTAATATATTTTCAATGCATTTTATCGATTCCCGTGTTACCCATAAACTAAAATAGCAGTTAACATGATCTGAATTCATGCAAATGCCAGGATTATTATTACGAATGGGGGAATTCATTTAAATTTTTGTGTAAAAAAACTCGGAAACTGTATCGCTTTTATCAATCGGGCGCAACAATATACGCTATTTACAATAGGATACAGGGGTGACCATACGATCGGGACGAAAACAAAGTGCTTTACGCCCGAACCTTAAAAAGTTGTTCTTTAGGTATTTTTTGTCAAGCACTGGAATTTAAATCACCTATACTATGATTAGACAGAAATAAGATGTCATTTAAATAAAAACTTTAATTTACTCATTCAATAGATAGGTAATGGCGCCGATTCTGTTGTTCATAAACCAAACTAAATTTAAGTTCAGACATCTTTTTCTTTCTGTTTCATTAAGAAAAGGACAGAAGATAAATATAGTTTATCTTCTGTCCTGTTTTAGTTTAGTTTGTGAACAACAGAATCGGCGCCAATAACTACCTAGATCAAGTAACTTAGGTAGGTACTGTTTTTACGAACTGTCATGTAGGTGTTAAGATGATGTCCAGCTGTAGTATGACATGGTGATATGAACAGCATTCCTCGTCTTCTCTCTCAGAGCTTACAGGACGGTATTGTTAAATATTTAAAGTGCTATATGACAAACTTTCAGCACTTTACTTAGCTATAGGATAGGTACTCTAACTCAGCTTTACAATGTTACTTGAGCTTTCTAGAAATCTACTGTTAGCCAAGTTTTACTGTTATTCTTAAAAACTTTATCAAAGTTTAGTAAGACGAAATTCAGAACAGAACCCTGAAAAAAATGAAATGAAAATGTCCTGACATTTCGTCGCGTCGTGTGGTCACCGCGCTTTTTAATGGCGCACGCGCCGGCCGCGCACCATTTTATGCAAAAACGCAAATTTCGTTCGAAATTTGAAACGCTCCATTGTGTTCCCAGCTTGAATGAATAAAAATAATTGTTGCCAAGTTCAATTTTTGGGGGACATGCATTTTGCGCAGGTCTTGTGCATTGTGTGCGCAAGAGTGTGCCGAATAGAATTAACGATAGTTTTTATGCAAGCGACATTTTGAATTAATAAGGATTTTTGCATGGTCAAACTGCGTATTGATTATATTGAGAACGGGCGGGCGCGGCGTAGAGCTAGGGGATGTGGGTCAGTGTTGTACTGGCTCAGTTTTTGTTGCATTTTTTTCAGTACGTTGTAAAGTAACTCATGTAGGGAGTTTGGAATTTTATATACTTTACAAGCCATGTGCCTGATGGAATTCTAGCGGTAAAAATTACGAATATTCATACCAATTTTCATTTATTTAAGTAAGACGATAATAATTAGGTCCTGTAGGTATAAAATCCTAAAAGCGGTAGCCAAAGGTTCCAAATAGAAGCGCAAAATGTAGATACTGTTGGTAGGTACCTACTTGAAAGCGGAGAAGCCCTACGAATCCTTACCTAGGTACTGGGGCATTTTGTCTGCATCTTCTCGTCTCGATGCAAAAATAGTAATTTTATAAATATGTTTGAAGGTCATTCTTCCCAAAGAAAATATACTCCGCGCGTTGATGTCTTTATAATGGCCAAAACTTAAAACGGAGACTTATAGGTGTCGGCTACGGTAACTGTGTCGAGAGTTCATTGGTTTTTTCCCCATGTCAAAAATACCCAACGCGCCTAGTTATCACTTCAAAAATTCGTATACCTGTATGTACACGTTAAAATTCCGTGTACCTAAGTATTCAGTATACTTTTTATTTTGTTACCCTATTTTTTCCCAGTGTTGGGCAAAGGTCTCCCCTATATTTCTCCAATTTTCTTTATTTTGTGCCTTCTCCGGCCAAACGGTTATACAAATGAGATTTTTTTAATTTAAAATGGGTTTGCTCTTGACTCTAGTCTAGGTCAGAGGTGACAGAGACAAAGTCGACGATGGAGTGAGCTTACCCAGAAGAAGCCTGTTCACTCTTACTTTGAAGAGATTCGGGTTGTATGCGCTCGGAAACACAGACGCTGGTAGAGTTCCACTCTTTTGCTGTGCGCATTATTAAGGACATACAATTAGAATAAAGAAGGACATAAGGTTAGAATATTAGTTGTGCAGACCAATAAAAGACGAATATTACTCGTAAATTCATTGTTATTTACTTTTTGTACTTCAACATTTTTTAATCTCATACAATATTAAATAACATTCATACAATATAATCTTTTGTTTTCGTCTTTCGCTCGAGTATGTATCAACCCCTTAAAAGTCGAATTGGAAGATAATTTCAACTTATTTCCTCTCGAAATGTTAGTCATTTTGAGGTTTATCAATTAATATAATTGACGTCATATTGCTTTAAGTCGTAAGTTTGATTAATAGATTTATTTTGCTTCATTTTGAATTGAAATAAGTTAATTATAAATCGTCTTAGAATAATTCCGCCTCAAAAGTATCAGAGTTTTAACAAAAATATTTAGCTAATCAAACAATTCTGTCAACAAAGATTAAAATATTTTACAATAATAAAAATAATAATTTATTTCATAAGACTGTCTAAAAAAAGAAAAAAAAAAATCGATAAAATAACACTATTATAATAAATAGTCATTGAACTAAACTACAGCGTCTATTTCGAGCGAAATACTTAATACATACTTAGTAACATGCGCACGATCATAATAATAATATATTAACAAAAACGATCATTATTATCTAACAATAAGTGATAAGGTTCACTGATTCGCAACTTCTCTTTTCTTAAATCTTAAGGAAATACGTTTGTTCGTAATTCTTAACAACTGTAAAGGGTTGCCATTCATAATAATTCATTTAAAATATTTTTTATTGCTCAATAATTTGAGGTATTTAAAAAAGTAAAAATATTTTTTTTGGAAGATGGTTTTCGCAACCTTTACAGTATGTTTTGTTTATAGTCGAAAAACGACTTGGTTGACTAAATCGATTAAATAAATTTAGTTTTATCGGATAATAATATATTAAAATATATTGCAGCTGTTGGATTAATTAGTCGGATAGTCAACTCAATGATAGTCGATCTAGTCACATAGTCTCAAAAATATCATAATATAATGAAATATCGTAAATTCATCATAAAAACTTAACAAATACAGTGTTTTTCTTAACCAGTGTTAGATTTTTAACAAAAAAATCTATTTAAATATTTTTTTAAGAAAAAAAATCAAGCTTTTCCTACTAAATTGGCTAAAAAGCAAGGCACTTCGTGAAATAACCGCTAAGTTTATTATATACAAAAAATTATAGTTTGTATACCTAAATAAATATCATCTAAAAATATATTTTGTATCACAATAATCTATTCTGTACAAAAATATGGTCCTTCTGTTGTAATGTAATATCCCAGTTTCGTATAACATTAAAGTGTTTATCAAAAAATATAGCACCTCTATCTATGTATAATAGTATGTAATACTTGTTTTTATTATGTAATATGTATGTAGCGAAGGCGATCTTGCGTCTTTAAAGACATTTGCATTTAATTATTTCGTATATTTACATTGTTTTTTTTTATAATTATGTCTTCTATGAAAAACTACTTAAACAAAGATTTTTTAGATATTTTTCAAAACCATCTGCATTTTATATTATGTAACCACGGTTTCTTCCTTTCAAAGATTCTCATTTTACAAAGTAAAGTGATAACTTTCCCATCCTTGTGATATTTTTAATCATAGCACCATTTCTGGAAGGCAATTCAAGGTAGTTTTTTTTTTACTTGAAAAATATTTTTTTATAAAAGACATAACTAAAAAATATTGATTACAAGTTAAAACATAAATTAGCTGCTGAAAATTTAGACTAAAATCAATAAAATTTCAAGGTTTTTATGTACAATTTTATAAGTATGCCACCAATTCTTAAATTATTTGGTCTTTTGATCCCCAAATAGCGGTATATTGATCACGCCAGATAGGCAATATGGCTATTCGTAATAATGAACCCTTTATAATAAAAAGTATTTAATAATAAATATACAGTGAGTCGGTAACTACTCAATCACATCGTTCTACAAAGTAAACCTAAACTAATAATGGAGAATTTTTACTATAACATTAAATATTTACATACTGCCGGACTTATTAAAGGCATTAAATATCATTTCAATTTATTATAAATCGTCAAATCGGATTTAACAATAGTTAAGGCATAGAATACACTATTTAGGGTTCCCTAAACTAAAAGCAAAAATAGAACCTTTATCACTTTTGTGTCCGTCCGTCTGCTGCACGGGTTTTTTTTTAAATCAATTTTCCTTATCTGAAAACATGTTGTTCCCTGCTGTTTTAGATACTTAAAAAATCTGTGAAGAATTAATGTAAATTATACGAAAACAGTTAATTATTTTTACACCAAAAGTCCAGCAGTATTAAAGAGGTTGAAAGTTAGAAAAGATAGTAAGTACCTATCTTGTATCGATTTAAAATGAACTCTTTGGCTTTCGATCAACTGGGATTCTGTTGGGTCGCGATTTGTGTGAATATGTACGTTCGTATACGTACTTTGTTTAGTTTCAGTAACTTTTCAAACGGCCTTTAAAAAAAAGGTGTTTGAAAAACGTTGAGAACCATTGAAATATCTGACATAAGATAAAAGTGTCATTTTCTACTTGCGTTTGGTATTTAATTTGAAACTCATGCACTTTTGTTTTACTTATTTAAATATTTAAAACGTTTGGAATATGGATGTATGAATTTAAATAGTTTGAACCGTCTGTTTCTATCTGAAATAGGTTGAAAATGTCCATGCGACGTTTTTCTTATATCAGATACTGAGAATTTTTTTTTTCATAGATTTAATATCATTGTCAAAGACTTTTCAAACTTTTACTATAAATCCTTGAACTCATTCAACACATTCATTCTCCTACCTATGTCTGTTACTGAACACATCATCACTAGAAAACATCGATTTGGGTTCCGTACCTAAAAAAGTTGAAAGAAAACACTTGGAAAGTGTCCGATGTGTGTTAAAACGTCTTATTTCTAAATGGATATGCGAATAGGAACAAAAGTTGTAGGTACGGAACTTCGTGCATATTTCAATTCGCTCTTGTCTTAATGAGAATCTTATTAGATAAGGCACTCGTACTCGTCTTTTACATTCAAACTTATGGAAGAGATCTCTAAATTGTGTTTCTTATGGATGTTTTAAAAAAAGCTACCAATACTCTTAGCCAAGAAATTCTACTAAATTCTTCTCCATTCGTTATGAAAATGGGGAAGTTTAAAATATTGCTGTACAGCGCCATCTCTTGACTAAAACTGTAACTACTTTGAGTAGGTTACTGATTGTCTTTTATAAAGTGGTTATAAAATATTTTAGATATATCTCAGTTTCATTAGAACAATTTTTTTAAATACATTAAAATTCATTCAATATTCATTAAAATTTTAGCAAAACTGTTTTACAGTTCCCTGTAATACAAAATTGAGTTTCAATCTTTGTACAATAGATGGCGCTGTGTTAAACTTGACAATTTCGCCCCATCTCCGCTAGATCTCGCTATGCTCCGAGGTCCATATCGAAGCAATGTTGTCTGGGATGTGAGTGCGGGGAGTGCGGCGCGTGGTGATGAGGTCCTCCCAGCAGGAGGGAAGGTAAGCAGCCCTCCGTGAGGGACAGGCCTCCGCCCAGGCCTAGTGCGCTTTCAGACATGAGAGACGATGAACCTGTGGGGAGAAAATTGACGTGGTTATGGGATAGTTCCAGAATTGTAGTTTTCAAACAGAGTAGCGAGACTGTTCTTTTATTCTAAGCGCATGAAAGCAATTAAATGATGAAGATAATGCTTATGGGCTAACCCGGCACTGGTTATTAGCCCTGGATCGAAAGAGCTGGAAGTGAGAGGCCTTTGGCCAGCTGTGGGATGATGCAGACTAGCAGTAACAGTGTTCATTATACATTTTCACGTACCCTTTGGGTATAAAGGTGTGATGCTATATTCAATCCTTACCTGCAGTATGGTAGGTGTTGGCGTCCTCGTGCAGCATGGCCGAGATGGCTCTGTCTGCCGCCTCCGCCACCACGTTACTGAGGCACAGCTGCGATGTCGGCGATGAGCATAGCATTGGATCCCCTGAGGAACAAAAGAAAATAGTAAATAAAACGCCACAATGTAAACGATATTAATAATCACAAGTTGGTAAAATGAAATTTGACGACAGCACAAAAAAGTCTCGTGAATATAATTCTAAAGGTTTACTAACAGCATCCTCGTTTAAGGGGCCGGGGAGCATGCGTAGTTCATACAGACGTAATAGGTACCAAAATAATTTTTAAATCAAACATATTCATAAGATAGTGTATTTATTCCGATTGGATTACAGAATGTCTAAATATATATTTTGAAAGGACACTGGTATAAAGACGAGTTATGAATTTAAAATTTCTATAGAAAACTTATTTTTCTTATAAGTCCATTCAAAATATATATTTGGGAACCTAGATATTTTGTCGGCAGAATCTAAGGTTCCTATAAGTTTAGCAGTGATGTGCAAGATCATAGATGGGTAAGATGATGATGGATACTGTAAGATTGTATTTACCTGATGTGACGGGGTTGTGTGAGTCGTCATCCATGAGGTCCTCTATCTGCGCCAGGTTCAGCACCGCGTCGCTGTCCTCGCTGCTCAGCAGGTTGGGGGTCGGGGAGAGTCGCATCTGTAAACAAGTAATTATGTTTAAACATGACCATAATCAGCCTATAATGTTCCCACTGCTGGGACACAGGCCTCTTCTCAATGAGAGGGAGTGGGCCGTAATCCACCACGCGGGCCCAGTGCGTGTTGGTGGATGTCACATGTCTTCGATTTTTTTTGGTTCTAGGACATGCCGGTTTCCTCACGATGTTTCCCTTCACTTTTTACTTTGCAGTCTCTGGATGGGCACTCTATCTCCCAGATAAACTTGTAACGGTATCTACAAACGCAACATGCGAACTACGCATCATACTGACGTCACACAAAATCCTGCATCTCGCAAGCAGAGTTTACCGCGCAACTAGCATTATACAACGGCCCGACATGAATTATCGGGATTGCCCGCCAGACACGATACCCGTCTGGTTGGAAGATCCTCCCTTTTCTATAGAGTATGGGTGAACTTTACACCCTGTTCCTCATACCTCTATACTCGCACGCTGGAGTAGGTGTATTAATGTAAACGTGCGAGACAGTAGCAAAAGTAATCTTTGTGCTAGTAGCTGTCTGCTGTTAGTACAGTCACGAGCATAAGTATGTGTACACTTGGCTTTATTCAAAGACGATTTTCTCCTTCAGTTTTGAATGAAATTTTATGTTATTACGAACAAAGTATTTTCGAACCCATAGGTTTGTGTAAAGTGTCGTTTTTCAACGTTGTATTCGTTATTACCCGAATAAATCGCAATTGAAAGTTGCCTAGTGTTGACATATTAGTGCTCGTGAGTGTACACCCACATGTCTCCAGCAGAAAGATGATACACCTCTGCCTTCAGGTGCAATGAAGGATACAGGTGTAATGTTATGTTCTGTAATCTTTCTAAGTAATTCTGTCAAAAAATTTGGTTGTGTACATTTTTTTAAAGTTATAGTGTTAAAAAAAAACTAACTTTTAGGGTTCTGTAAATCTGTACCCAAAGGGTATAAACGGGACCCTATTACTAAGTCTCCACTGTCCGTCTGGCTGTCTGTCACCAGGCTGTTTGTCATCTCATAAACCGTGATGGCTAAACAGTTGAAATTTTCACAGATGGTTTATTTCTGTTGCCGCTATAACAACATTGTAAAGCGTAGTATACGTAAAGATTTGAGAAACCACAATACACATCTCATCAAGATTGCTTTGGAACAAAATACATCTTTAAAATCAGCAAAACAGGGAATTTCCAGCAAATGGCGACCTACTATTGCCTGTTTAAGGGATTGTTCAGGTGCGAGGCAGAACGATAGAGACAAAATTTTAAACATCTGCACCGAATTTTACAGAAATCTTTACAGTGAAAAGCCGACCCTCCAATCTAACAACTACGTATTCGTGCTCCGATCACATTCCACCATTTACAGGTTGGGAAGTCGACAAGGCACTACAGAGCATGAAATACAGCAAGAGCCCAGGCGACGATGGCGTAACCACGAAAGCCTTAAGAATAGGAGAGCCGGTTCTTCTCCCACATATTACGAATTTCTTTAACAGTACCTATTTTAAAAACCGGAATTCTACCACACAAATTTTGCCACTCATTAATTATTCTCCTCCATAAAAAGGGTGACAAAACCGACATTAATAATTACCGGGCTCTCAGTCTGGTTTCGCACCTGTACAAAGCCTTTATTAAAGTAATCGAAGACCGAATGTCAGGATCACTAGACAAACAACAGCCTCCCGAACAGGCCGGATTTCGCCGCGGCCTCTCTACTACTGACCACCTTCACTCCATCATCCAAATTATCGAGAAACACTCAGAATTCCAGCTCCCACTTTATATCGCCTTTGTGGACTATTCAAAAGCTTTTGATAGTCACAAAGGCGATATAAAGTGACCCCTCGCTCAATTTTTAACGCCCTGGAAAATAAGATATAGACACCACTTATATTAATCTTCTAAAAATTATTTATATGAACAGCACTGCAGCTATTAAGATCAGTTCCATAACAGGACCGTCCTTCCAGATAGAGAAAGGAGTTAAGCAAGGCGACCCGTTGTCTCCGAAACTATTCACAGCTGTGCTGGAGGAAGTCTTCCGAAAGCTGGCAGCAGGCTGGACGGAAAGGGGCATTATGGTCGGCCATAAGAGATTATCTAATCTCCGTTTCGCCGACGATATTGTGCTCTTGCTAGACGATCTTGGCACGGCAAGCCTAGAGGTCGGACTTCAGATGAATATGTCAAAGACCAAGTTGATGACGAACAGCGTGCATCGCAGGATCACTGTGGCGGGTGGGGAGGTTGAATACGTTGATGAGTATCTCTATCTTGGCCAAATAGTCTCTTTCCAGGCAAGACAAAACAAAGAAGTTGCAAGACGCACCGAAAATGGCTGGAGGAGCTATTGGGCCATGAAAGACCTAATGAAGGGTGATCTTCCCATGTCCCTTAAGAGAAGACTTATTGACGTGTGCATACTTCCCATCCTCACATATGGTGGTCAAACATGGTCTTTGACAAATCAGCAGGGGTCCACGCTCGAGGTTTGCCAGAGGGCTATGGAACGGAGTATTCTGGGTATCAAACTCTGATCGAGTTAGGAATACGACCATCCGTTCCATCACAAAGATAACTGATGTCACTTGGAAAGCTGCCACGCTAAAATGGAACTGGGCTGGACACATCTGCCGCATGTCAGACGAACAATGGGCCAAACTTAAGACCCAATGGGTCCCACTTAATGGCAAACGACATCGTGGCAGGCCCAGACGGAGATGGCGGGATGAGCTGGACTCCTTCAACAAGAACTGGTCCTTAACAGCTTTGAACAGAGAGAAGTGGAAAGAGAGTAGGGAGGCCTTTGCCCTGCAGTGGGACATCACAGGCTAATAATAATAATAATATAACAAAAAATACTAAACACAGAATAAAATAAATATTTAAGGGGGACAAAAAAAAAAGAAAAAACACGTTTGGTGTATGGGAATACACCAAACGTGTTTTTTTCGGCGTTTTTGCCTTGTGGTACGCGGCGGAACCATTCGCGTCCGGCCAGTTTTTTTTTTAATTTACATGCTGTGTAAATGAACTTACTTTAATGTCTTTATGGTTGAACAGATGGTGTGGCACGGGCTCCAGACACAGGTCGGGCTCCAGGCAGCTCAGCGACAGGCCCTCGTCTCGACTGAGCGGCGAGCAGGAGCCTAGCTTGAGGCCATCTGTGGATAAAAAAAAGGTTACATTTGAGTACTTAATTACATATTTATATAGATGACATAGGTACACCGGGACTGTTGTCCCACAGCTGTTGGGCATAGTTCTCTCTCATTCCTGCATAGGTATCGATTCTGAGTTACTTCAGGTCAACCCAAGTCCTCCCGCCATCTTCTACGTAGTCGTGTATCTGTTTCTGGGTCCTAATCCTGTGTTTAACAGGCCCAGAGCTCGTTTTGCTTGCGGCAGACATGTCGTACCCAGTCTTGGCAGACAACGATCTGCGTTTTGGAGCGCAGAATTGTATTTTATGCTGCACTCTGTAACACATTGGCTGCAGTTTGTCTTTTGGAACGTTAGCTCAGTGCACCAAGTCAGGATGGGGAAGATAAAGCTTTCCAAAGAAACGCATGCACTTCGGGAAACATCGTCTATCTTCGGAAATACGAACGCGTAATCATGAGATCTAATATAGAGCTGTTACAACCATGACAGTCCTTGTCTGTTTTGTATGACCATGTTTACAAAATTATAGCATTAACCACTCTATGCAATTCCAAAAAATTGTTCATATCATTTGAGTGACAAATGACGATCTGAGACCGCAGTAAGTAATCCGACAGAGAGAACACTTCATACAAACATGCAATGATAAGTGCACTACTACAAAGCGCGGTAGTACAAAACTTCGAAGCATTGCCTCTATGGGGGGTTACTCTGTGGCACGACGTTCGTGATAATTCGGAAACACGAACATTATCGAAGTGCAAACTTTTCTTTGGAGAGCTGTACATTATTATGCTGTAGGATAAAGTAATAATTGTGTAGTAATGGGTGAGTACCAAGAGCTAGGTATTGAGGAGGCGTACCGAGCGCGTCGAGTGCGGTCAGACACTCGGCTGAAGGCATGTCTCGGAGCAAGTCGGGAGGTTGTTCGCCGAACTCCATCAGAGAAGCTGGCTCGGTTTTAGGTAGGACCAGTTCCTGTAACAAAAACATTAAAAAAAATATAATTACATTGGAAGAAAGAAAATGAATTTATTTGACCCAGATTAAGGAATACATTTTTTTTTTAAATCAAATCTCTGCTGCATGCGTTAGACTGGAAGCTGACCCCAACATACTTGGAAAAAGGCTAGGCAGATGAAGATGATTAAGGAATAAAAAAAAAATAGGAAAATTTAAGAGTGCTATCAAGGATATTTGGCGCCTGAATTGAAAGGATCACAAAAAGTTCCAATTTTCCTTTGCTCTCCGCAAGTGTCGGAATGCCGTCCCATCAGCACGATGCCGATGGGACGGCTATTGGATACTGAGTGAGGGAAGATAGTGCACCTGTGTCTGCGCACACTCTTGTGTACTATATTATCTCCTGCGCCGATGGAAATCTCCGCTAAGATTAGCCGCTATGGCCGAAATTTGGCCTGGAGGTCTAATATTAGTAGGTTCCCAGCCCAGATATAGTCCAATACAAAACATTATCTCAATGACGAGGACTTTATGTGACTCTCAGTTCCGTTAAGCGCCTTTTTACATCCGCTAGATGTGCCGTCGATACAAAAAGATTATTGCAGGTACTAACCGGTGTGGGTGCTGGAGTAGCCCGGGCGTGCTTGTGCGGCGCGACGGGCGCGTGCGGCGGCTCGGCGGCGCTGTCCACGCCCGAGTCGTCCGTGTGCGGGGACGCGCCGCCCGCGTGCGGGGAGCCGCCGCCCGCATGCGGGGAGCCGCCGCCCGCGCCCGGCGACACGGGCAGCCCGTGCACGCGCGCCAGGCGCTCCAGCTCCTAGGGACAGACAACACTATTACGTATAGTCTGTTTTATTTCACAACCTCCGCTTATATACCAGTTTAATTTTCTGGCAGTTAGTTTCTTACACAATCTGATCAATTTCTTTATTTAACTGATAAATAATGCCTAACTGTAATGCAGAACCTTTAATTAAGTAAAGAGTTGATATGCGACTGCTTTCTGCCTAGACCACAAATCATTAAATAAAAAACAGTGGCACTCCAGGAGTGCCGACAAAAGTGTACTTACAAAAAATAAAATCATTTCATTTCAAATATTCCAAACAGTGCATCAAGGTAGAGACGGCCCACAAATGTGTGAAAATTACATAATTGCCCGCAAAGTCCTATCAATCAAAGGCCAAAAATAAACAACTTCGGTTTGCTATAGTTATGTGTAGTCCTAAGAAAACTTCGAGACTTTTGGCCTTTCGAAATGGCCTTTTTTTGTTAGCTTATACTGTCCCATTGTTGGATAAAAGCCTCCCTCAAATCCTTCCAAGAACTCTTTTCCCTCGCCACCTCGAGCCAGCCTTCGCAACACGCGTCCAGGTCCTCTCGCTATCTCCTACCGGTCGATTCTGTAAAATCTCACCGTAAAAACTTAGTATTCACGTTGAGATTTTTACAGAATAGCACCGCTGCTGGGCCTACCTCGGCGGCACCGTCCTTCTCCAGGCACCCATTGTTGGCGGCTGATATAACCCAACCAATCCCATTTGAGCCTGGCTGCCTTCTTTCCTACATCCATTATGCCCGAAATGGCCAATGGTACTAATGATAAATGATTTTATTTCTGTAAGTAGGTTTGTACAAACACACATCGATCATATTTTTAACTAGCTGCGCCCCGCGGTTTCACCCGCGTAAGTGTCAATCCCGTGGGCATTTCGTGATAAAAAGTAGCCTATATGTTAATCCAGGGTGTCAGCTACCTCCATACAAAATTGTATCTAAATTGATCCAGCCGTTTGAGCGTGAAGAAGTAACAAACATATAAACACACACACACACTCACAAACTTTCGCCTTTATAATATTAGTGTGATAGTGTGATTAAAAACGAGATGAAGTCGGCGTTTCCTATCTGACTACTCTGAGAAGAAAGGCCGAAACAAACTCAGAGGTCACAGTCTCTTTTAAAGTCCAGGGGGTCTACTCCGAAGCGGTTAACCACCGTATCGGCCGAATGTTCGGTCATTTTCTACTAACTTTCATTTCCTATATTGACTATAGGTCCCAACCAAACTGTGCCAATCCGAACCTTTTTAGAACCCTTACCCTTTTTTTACCTTTTTTTTTAAATTTGTAGT
Source organism: Oligia latruncula (assembly GCA_948474745.1). Taxonomy (NCBI): domain Eukaryota; kingdom Metazoa; phylum Arthropoda; class Insecta; order Lepidoptera; family Noctuidae; genus Oligia; species Oligia latruncula. Next base: position 13,212,711 of record OX419708.1, read on the forward strand.
AGGACAACAATGTTCGACTCAGAAAATGACCGAACATTCGGCCGACACGACAATCAACCACTTCGGAGTAGACCCCCAGACATAATCTTGGTCAGATCATGTGAAGACCATGTAGATTGGTGTCTTTTGAGGAAAGAACCACACAGATTGAGTGGACCTGTCCAGTCAGTGCACGCATTTCTACACACCTGTATCCTCAACATAAGCTTCCTGTTATGTATTTCGATCTGTTTCCGCCTCTGCTCGCTCTGCTTCAGCCTGTTAACTTCATCTCTGAGACACTTGATGTAGTCGACGCTGCTCTTGAGGATGGTGCCCTTGTTAGGGCGCACGTCCCGAATGACCTCGTAGAAGGGATCGTTCGTCTTCGGCAGTAAGGTGCCTAGTTCCTTTATTCGGTCGTTTATGTTGAAACGGCGGCGTCTTTCGACTGGAATGAAAAGGAGTGAGTGGTTAGAAAGAATACTCTTTATTATGTACACCGCACGAATTTTAATTAAGGAGAATGTCGTCTGATGCAGCTTTGTCTAATCTAATCTAACTAGCCTGTATTCTACCACTGCAGGGCAAAGGCCTCCCTCTCCCTTTTCCACACAATTCTGTCTTTCGCGAGTGCCGGCCAGTCCCTACGGTAGGAGTCAAGCTCGTCCCGCCATCTTCGTCTTGGCCTGCCGCGATGGCGTCATGCGTTTAGTGGGACCCAATCGGTGTTTCTCTTTGTCCGGCCCAGTCCCACTTAAGTTTAGTGGCTTGTGAGCTCTAAAGGACATGGCTAAACTACTGCCATATGAATGGAATGGACTTAGTCTGAAAACAAATGAATTATTATAATATTGACTGATAATTGGTATTATGTGGGCCGATCCCGGCGGCACTGCAATGCCGGGCCGACCCGCGACGGGAGTGGAGCGAGCCCCGAACATCCCGTCAGCTTACAAAAATCAGTTTAATATACTGGTCCCTCAGTGAGGGAACTTTCAGATATTAAGCTGAAAAGAACAGATACTACACTTTGATCTTAGCCAAAAGGCCGAGAAGCGATACCGTACTAGAGTTCGCGAGGGGGGTAAGTCAGTCGCGGAGAATCTTGACACCGCGATTCAGGAATCGGCGTTAAATACAAAGTGCCATCTAGCGGCGTTTTGTGGAACTATTAAATTGGGGATGTAAGCCATCCTTCTTTATTTTCATTTGTGTTTTGTACGATTGTTTACTGACCGATGATTTAATTATTAATGTTGTTACTTAATGGCAAAAACAAGCAATTCAAATAATGACTACTAATTTTATTTTTACAATTTCAAAAAAGAAGTATTGTGTAGTTGGGCTGGTGTGTCTGCAACGCCATGTCCAAGCGCGTATTTTGTGTACTTACAAGTAATTTATTAAGTGAGTTTTTTTTTTATAACACTGATTTCTCCGTAATTCCTGGGCCGCATTCCACTATAAACGTGAAATGATTAAATTTTGACTTGGTAGGGCAAGTGAAATGATTATTTTTTCACTTGGTAGGGCAAAGTAGTTGAAAAGTTTGACGATGTTCTCGCCAAGACGATATAAAGTATAGTCATTTCACAGTAATATGTTGATACATGATTTCTAAAAAAAAAACTTCTTGTCGGTCATATACTCATATCATTACAGGATTGCATTGTAGACTAGACTAAGATTATATTGAAATCTGTGATTGTAGATAGATTTTGTACTGTTGTATTTTTTATTGTTGTTGCGTCAAATGTGTAATGAAGATTTATCTATGTACTTATAATTTAATGTTTACAATTAACTTCTTTTGTAGGTATAGACAATTGCTTATTTAAATTAGCACCTTACAATATTAATATTTGCATGACAAAATTATGGTGAATTTAAAAAATATATTTAATAGGCTGACACAAGAATATTTATGTAATGCGGTAACACATAAGGTACTTACATACATATTATTATATTAAACAAATAAATAACTTTGACTCTGATGTTGTCACACTGTCAAAATCACAGTGACCTTTATTCTCGCTACAATAAAGGTCGCAGCATACTTGTAACACCCGACGCCATCTCTCTTATTGGCCAGATGACGAAATAGCTCAACGAGATGAAAAATGTGGCCAATGAGTTAGCTTCATTGATGTCGCGTAACGTGGTGTGTTATAAGTGTGTTTCCGCCTTAACCTTTTGACCGCCACAGAAATGCAAACCAAAATGTGCCCAGCACGCAACGGTTTGACTACATGACAGACTTTGACGCCGAGGGCACGTTTTTGATTTCTTGACGTGTGGCGGTCAAAAGGTTAAGGTTCTTGTCGGGTTGCTGCTGAGGTAAAGTGTGCAAGCACTGCAGAATACTCACTCATATTGTGGTTGTCCTTCTTCTGGCGGTCCTTGGCGAGCGCGTGCATGTCGGTGTCGGTGAGCAGCGCGCAGTCGCCCGCCACCGAGCTGGCGCCCGACGGCGGGCCCGACGACGACAGCGGGCCCGCGCCCGAGTCCAGCGACAGGATGTCTTCTAGGAACTCATCAGCCTGGAAAGGTTATATTCATGGTGAGTGGAGGTAAACAGGGTTATTGGTAAACATTAACAACCTCTTAAGAGGATATTGTACTCATCATTTGATTATGAACAACTTTTACTATGGGACCATACCTGAAATCGCGAAAAAAAAAAACAGCTGTTCCCTACATTTTGACGAGACAGGTAAACGAACATAAATGTGGGAAACAGCTGATTGTTTTTTGGCTGTAATTCAGACGCTATACAACGTTTATTAGTAAGGGGGTATCTGTATAATAAGAAAGAGTTACAATATACACACATCAAAAGTGTCTAGGGATCAACATATATTTTTGCAATAACTTTTCTCCTGATTGATATTAATTAAAATTTTCTTTAAGGATTCATCAAATAAAGTGTTTTCGTTTGTCACAGTAACGATAAACCAAGTCACCTTTGCATTAATAAAGAAATTTGCCATTTTCCTAATAAAGGGATTTTTGACATTTGAACCACTAACACAAAAGTTCGAAAAAAAGACTGAAATAACAGTTTTCTTTAAAATTTTATTGGGTAACTTAAACAATTAATAATCCGTGTTTCTACCGCGAACACTAACAACACAAGAACATCGGTTTGGCATACTCAAAATGAGTTCATCCAAATCACGCTGTGGAATGGCCGCCCATGTTCGTTGCAACAACAAAAAAAGGTCTTCTTGCGACTGGATACCCTCCATATTCGGCAGAGCTCTTCTCTGTAGCATATCCCATGCATGCTCAATCGGGTTCAAGTCTGGCGACTGAGCAGGCCAGGGCAGGACATTGATGTTAGCTGCGGCGAGAGTCTGTCTTACAACTCTTGCGGTGTGCGGTCGTGCATTATCATGCATTAACTGAAATAAGGGACCGATTTGCACTTGTAGAGGAACGATGACGTCTGATACAATCGTCTCAGCATAAATTTGAGCGTTGAGGTTGCCTCTGATCCAAATCAACTCAGTTCTTCCGCCGATCCAAATACCCGCCCATACCATGATGGTTCCACCACTATAAGGATGGACTTCCTGGCAGGATTTTAATCGCTGTTGGCGTCCAGGGGTTCTCCAGTGTCGTATACGTCTTGTATCCGGTCTCATACGAAAACGAGACTCATCAGAAAAGCACACGAAACGCCATTGTTCTTCTGCCCAATTTCTGTGTTCAAGAGCCCATTGATATCGAATCCTACGATTGTGCATTGCTATAGGTGGTACCCGTAGCGGTCTTCGGGAATGAAGGTTCACTTCATGCAAGCGGTTTCTGACTGTTTGGTCGCTAATTAAGTTCCCTGAAGAGTGATGAAGCCTCACGGCTAACATCATGGCGGTTATTGTTGGAGCTCTTCGAGTTAAGATTTGAATGTATCGGTCTTGTCTCCGTGTGGTGCAGCGATACCGTCCTCCATGGCGCTCAGCCACGGTACCAGTGCTTCGGTAACGTGTCCAAAGTCGACTGATAACACTCTGACTTGTATTCAGAGCTAAAGCCACAGTACGTTGCCGGGAACCAGCTTCTATCATTCCCACGGCTCTGAGCATTTCTTCCCTGCTTAAATGACGTCGCCGCTCCATAATAACGTTGGTTTTAATCAGTAGTAGGGAAACAGTAGCACTAATAATGTCTTCAATGCGTTGTATGTTTTTATAGGGAAAATATTGACAGCTGATTTTCATCTTTTACTCGAATTTGATTCACAGTTCCTGATTCAAATTATGAAATGCACCAAAAAGGATCCATATAAATTTATAAAATCATAAATTTATTACAAAGCCACATCTCAATCTCAAGAAATCCGCATAAAAATGCTTGATCCCTAGACACTTTTGATGTGTGTATATATTTCGATCTAACTTTCGGTTCAAGGTCGTTGAAACCTTGGGCTTGAAAGTTTTGCAAGATTCTAGCGAGTTTTTTTTTAGGTCTCATTTGCTGTCTAATGTTTAAAGATGCTTGTAAGCTTACCTCTGAGTTATTGCTAGCGGAGGGCATGGCGGGCTCGCGCAGGGAGGAGGAGGGTCGCTCGGGGGAGCACGCGCGCCGCGCGCCCAGCTCGGGCGCGGACTGCGCCGGCGCACATCGCGGTGACACCTGCAGCATGGAGGTAAGATCATCGTTAAGGTACGTTCATGTTGTCTTATAGTGGAATGAGCTGATCAAAAGAACTTAAGTCATCATCTGCCTAGCCTTTTCCCAACTGTGTTGGGGTCGGCTTCCAGTCTAACCGGATGCAGCAGAATACCAGTATTTTACATGGAGCGACTGCCTATCTGACCTCCACAACCCAGTTACTAGGTAATACGATACCCCTTGGTAAGACTGGTTGTCAGACTTTCGGGCTTCTGACTACCCGTAACGACTGACAAAGATCCACGAATGACAGCCGGGACCAACGGCTTTACGTGCTTTCCGAGGCACGGAGGGGTCACGGTATGTAAAGATGCTCACCCATCCACAGACCAACCGCGGCAAGCGAAGCTTAACCTGATCGATCGACCTGTGCGGCTGTAATTATTTAGCCACGGGCCCCATAGGCCCCACGGCAACATAACAGTTACAAATAAAGGACATCAAATAAGTAAGAAAGGAAGCTGTCGGCACTGTACCTGCGTCTGTGGTTGAAATGATTCACTGAGGTACTGGCGCACTTGACTCTTCTGTTTCTGTATCACGTGATACCGGGTGGGGTTCTCCAGAACTGTTCGCACCTGGAACATGGAATAATAGTATCATTAAGACAAGAATGCAGAATAAGAACTCCTGAACGTTAGCTCTTGTGTCATATTATGTTTTTGACTTCCGAAACATGGCGTCGGAATGCTTAAAAAAAGCCCAACAAGTTTCTCCAGTTTTTCGAAAGCTTCGGCTAAGACCATAGGACACTCATATTTTACGACCAGAATGCCTCACAGCAGTATATGTATTTGTGATTCTCTGGATAAAATAATAGATACAAGATGTTTTTAACGAAAACCATGAAAAATACATAATAAAATGTAAAAGTGAAAACCCACGGACACGGAGTTTCTATCCAATTCTATTCCATAGAAACTGAAACTTTCGTGACAATTTTAATGGTCATTTTAATTGAAATCGTTGCTTTGACTGTGACCAGACTTATTGGAGTCTGGAGTCAGTACTGACCTGTAATACTTGTGGCGGTAGTTCAACGTGAGGCGTGATCCGCGGCACCTCCGCCGGACTTGACTTCTTCTTGTCCTCATTGTCCTTGGACTGGCCTGCTTGTTGTGCCTGCAAGGTACAAATAACATTCATTACTAGATGAAAAATAAATGCTCTTATTTACTGAAAATACGAAATAGGATTTAAGCTCAAGGAACTTAAAAACCAGGCTGTCTATATTGAAAGCCATAATAACAGATGGTCTTATTATGGCTAATGACTAACAGCATACAATACAACGCTGATGCAGGTAGTGACAATGTCTACAATGATCAAAGCGACAAGAAATGGTGTCTTATAGAAAAGGTGTAACGAAGTGAGTCTTCGACAGGCAACTATCATGTAATTTTTATTCTGCCTGCTTATAAAATACACATAGTCTAGACTAGAGAATACAGACATTATAGCTTAAGCATATAAGAACTTAACACTACAACGAAAATTAGTGAAACCAAACACGGGGCGCTAAAACTTCAAGTACGTCAATCATCAATTTCTACTGTTTAGAAAAAAAAAAACAGCGCTGATGCATGCAGAGTAGTTAAGTAAAACCCAATTGACGTAAGTTAACCGATCTACATTATTTGTAACAAAGCCACTATTTAACAAGAAAACCTACATCCTATGCTAATAGGATTAGATATAAGGTGACAGACATGAAAACAAATGATCCATAATATACGAATAGTGATACGTTCAATCAGTTTGTTCAGACAATTGACATGTCGTTACTTGAAACATTTGACCTTGAAAATCGGGATTTAATCAACATTGGAGACAGTATAGCACGTGTTAATGTAGGTCAAGGTTATAATACAAATGGAGATGGACAAGACACCAAGAGGTCATCATCATTAACATTTCAGCCAAAAGAAGTCCACTGCTAGACATAGGCCTCCCCAAGCATCATCACTTTGACCGGTTTTGTGTTTCTCGCATCCAGGGGATTCCTGCGGCCTACACCTGGTCATCGGTCCATCTTGTGGGAGGCCTTCCAACGCTACGTCTTCCGGTACGCGGTCGCTACTCCACCAAGAGGTCGTTACGTTACAAGTTAAATTAGACAGACACTACTACACACAAATTAAAAAAAAAAAAATAAAAAAAAATAGGACAAGCTAACCATGGAGATGTTCATGTAATAATAAGAAAGTGCAGATTCAAGCATAATGTTTTGGTAATGGATTGTTCTCAAAAACCGAGAAATAAACAATTTTATTGTTACAGACGATGAAAACTGGAAAACTGGCAGTGAACCTACCCGATCTGCCAAACCACCTTTTTCCAACTATGTTGGAGTCGGCTTCTAGTATAACCGGATGCAGCTGAAGTATTTTACATGGAGCGACTGCCTATCTGACCTCCACAACCGAGTTACTGGGTAACACGATACCCCTTGGTAAGACCGGTTGTCAGACTTATGACACCCTGTGACGGCTGTCAAAGATCTACGAATTACACTCAGGACCAACGGCTTACCGTGCTTTCCGAGGCACGAAGGGGACTCGATATGTAACAAATGGTGCTTAATACTTTGTAGATCGACCCGTGTGGCTGTTATTATTTAGCCATGAGCCCCTCTTGTCAGTGAAAACCTACTATGACATGAGGTAACCGTAATATATCAAGAGATGATAAAACAGGTCAGAAGTCTAAATGAAAAACGACTATCAATTGTACTTAAATCGCGTACTCGATCACAAATTCACAATACTCCACAACTCTATTCCTGTGCATATTATGTGCATAGAAACACTAGTTCAGTAACCTGTGGACTAGAACCACAATTAGTCAGGTTTTCCCCTGGAGCCTGCGTGGGAGTTTAGCGGCTTGATACACTTAGTGATTTTATATCTTTCGTGGAATCGGACGTGCAAGGATCATGCTTGAAATAAGTAAACCTGTTATTTAAATTAGTAAAATGACTATAAACCCTTAACTGATCTCTCGTGTAGTTTGCTGTGCTTTTTCCTTGTCCTGGTGCTTCCCCGGCGGTTTTGAACCTTTGCGAAAGGCCAAGTCTAGAACCTGCTTTCCTTGTTACATCTTTGTAATCACTGTGCCCACTTATTTGTACCCTAAAAGCTTATTATATGATCTGTGCTGTGATGTGCGGTGCTCCCAGATTTCAAATTACAGCATCAGTGTTTAAATTCTATTAAACTAGTTTATCATGGTATTGGTGACCACTCACTTGTTTCTAGCCTCGCCTAGAGAGCTTGAAAACTACGTTCTTTTTGGGAATCGATTGTACAGTGAGAAAAGGACACTTCTAACAGCATCAGCATGAACTTTATTTTAAAGCACACACTGTGGCCATTATTAGCCAGCCAGCAAGGTAGTAACGGAGAAGACTTTCCAGAGTAAGCTTTTTTTTTTGACGATGGGAATTCATCATATGACCCGCCCTCTCGCTCTGGGTGGAGCGGAAGGGAGTGACAGACTCTTACTGACTAAAACCCACCCGTGTTCCTTCCTTAGCCCTTTATGTTCCGGGTTAGCGGTAATCCTTACGGACAATCCCGCTGTTTCGGACAACCCCGCTGTTTCGCACAAGCCCGCTGTTTCGGACATTCCCGCTGTGCAGAGTGCGCTGGACGTACATTTGTGATTTAAGATTTGCCAACTGTGGTGGCTATTATTTCATGATCAATGATGATAATGGTCATACTGCTAGACCAATAAGAAGAGTGGTAGATAAGACAGATGATGTAAGAGTATAAGAAGAAGCTACCTACTTGTTGTGACTCTCTGCGCAGTTGTTCCTGTGCATGTTCTCGCATCAACTGCTGCTTCAGCTGGGTGCGAGATGTCGGCGTCAATGTCTTGAATGTAGGCGGGCTGTAACAACAAGAAAACACTGTTAGTTATGTCGACTTTTAGATGACTGAGAGCAAAAAGATTTATCTGTAGAAAATTTTGCAAAAAAAAATGCATAATTATTATCACAGAAAATAGTATAGTGTTCACATGAAATAAAGATGTGTCGCCACGACATAACGGCTAATACATAACATTGGTTTATCCTCGATCTACAGCGCAGACATAGAATAGATCTTTACAGTAGGCTAGCTCCATGCAGCAAGCGAAAACGCACGCACACATAGACACACGTGTCTGTAAAGCGAGTGCAAGCGCACTCGCGACTGGAATTTGTTTGAAATCGTCGTGCGTATACGCGTTTATGGGTGCGTGCGTGCGCCTGTTTAAGCTTGTATGGAGCTGGTTTTCTGTAAAATTTTATTCTGTTTTACGAGTAAGTACTTGCTCACGTCCTAGGCTGCGCGAACGCATACTGAGTCGACGGTCGCGCATGAGTTGAAATACAGGTGGGAAATTTATTTCGTTTGAATGGTTTCATTTGTGTTTAATACGTGTATGTATTGAATGGTAAGTGTGGCTTAGATACTCTGAAGTATTACCTAATAGCCACTAGAGCCAGCACATAGATCTAGTCATCTAGTGCTCCAAGTGGTTCTAGTGCCCTGAGTGAGCCTTCATCTTTCCAGCTAACGCATTAGGAAGTGGTGAAGGGCGGGCGTTTTGCGGGATGGTCAAAAGTGCTGATCCTCAGCCTAGTTTCAATGAATGATTTTTGATTTTAAGGCCAAGTTCGATTATCAAACGGATCAATAACTTTTTTGGCTTTAGTTACTAATGGTGAGTTCTCAGGGGCAACCTGCCACTCTATCTGGGATTGGTATTGTCTATCACAACAGAAGATTGGATGTGACAAGCGGAGAACTGGACGATTTCTTGCAATTCTAAAGAGGCTCATGTCCAGCAGTGGTATACAATATTCTAAGTAGAAGATGTCGTGTTTCGTGTCTTATTTATTCACTTATAAGTAATGCTTATGCAGGTTAACAGCTTAGATGCAACATAACAGTTATTAAATGTCAAGTAAACGACCTCGAATCGGTGACACGCATGATCTTGGAGGGATAATGTCGTGATCTCTACCCTCGGAACTGAGAAGATACATACCTCATTAAGTAAGTGTACGATTCAGAAGTTACATTATCATCATCTGCCTAGCCTTTTCCCAACTACGTTGAGGTCGACTTTCAGTCTAACCGGATGCAGCTGAATACCAATGTTAAACATAATTGGCGAAATATGGGTGTACCCATACTAACTCATATTCCAGAAAACAAATTATTATTTTTCTTAAAAGCCAGTTCTTTGATGATGCTTGGAGGATAAACCTCTGCCGCTGATTTGAGGTGAGACAAAAAACGGATCAAAGAGAAGGTCAAGCATCAAGGAAAGGTTTTTGCCGGACCGATTTCGCGGGCAACAACAGTGCGTCGGAAATTATTTATTTGTTATTACTGTGGAGTGATGACCATGTAGCGCTCATTTGATGTCTACTTACAGCTGTAAACTTGCCAATTGATGTACCTATTATTACGTCGAGGATTTGCATGCAATCATTGCTTTTTTTTGTATTCGCAGTTTCCGCATCCCATGGTTTTATTTTAGTTCATTCATACATATATCAGCCTGCTATTCGTTAATGTGAATTTAAGCGAGGTATTTCACTCAGAGCATTGATTTGAACCGCACCTGAGCACTTCCACTAACCGCACTGAAACTCAATTTTGTAACTTGCGGTTCGGTGGAACCATTTATCGTTATTGTTTTCAGTCTGCGAACGGCACTTGCATACAGTTTGTAGTGATGGGCCGTATGTATTCTTTGTTCAGGACATTACCAACATCTCGATATGGCAAGTGCGTGTAGAACCACGCAGAGTAAAGGTCTGCGTTGTCGTTATGAATGCGGTAAGGGTACGCTCCTTCTCTTGACGGTCAAGTCAAAATGGTGGACGATTAGAGGGGTCTATGTCCAGCAGTAGACTTCTATAGACTGATGATGACCACCACATCCTGGGTTTAAACCAGACTGGGTTTTCGTGCACTGGATTTTCAACGCACGGCAACTCTTGGCGCTAAGAGTTGGAAATCCAACAGAGTGTAATTTTGGCGCGTTTGGATGCCCCCTGTTGGATTCTCAATACTCGTATCAACACCGAGGGTTGAGAATTCAATGCGCGATAAAATCCCGTCGCGATATTTTTACGTCGGTGCGAACGTGGGGTAATAGTTGGAAAACGTCAATAGGCAGTGTGCAAGCGTTGTGATGCTTTAATCATGGTCATCATTGACAGCCTTGTGAGCATATAGACCTCCTGTCTTTTATGCCATGCACCCCTGCGGGGTAATTGCGTAACGCACTAACAGTAGGAATCGCAATCATTTTGACAGTTCAACAACATCCATTGCGGTATTTTTACGTTGTTGAGCAGTAAAAATCGAAAATCATTATGAAGCAATGGATTAGCAAATTACACGTTGGCTGATAGGTGGGACTCTCCGATCTTGGGGCGGTGGATACGACTGCACGCAGAAAAGTAGACACTCCCCAGGATCGGCATCCTGAGGAGTGTCTACTTTTCTGCCTCACGCAGCTTAGAATAAATGTTACTAACACTAGTTTACAAGTTTACATTGTTACTAACAAATATGGAAGTGATTCTGAAATAAATGTTTATTTAATTAAATTAATTTAATATTCTTCAAAATGATTCAGATTGTGATTGATAGTGTGTTACGCAATTAGGGTACTGGTTTGATCCAGGTCTTACCCGCAATCTTCTGAATGTTCTTCTTTCCCTTACATTGGAACAATAACGAATAGAACTCAAAATTCTAGTATCTACATAAACTAGTGTTGGTATTGACGGGAATTAACGGTCAAGGCTCACTTGTCGGCCACACATGCGCGTGAGTCGATGTGGGCAAATTATGCCAATGTGTAATACATGGCCGCTAGGCAGTTATGATTGGGCCGCGGATCTGTTTGTGATGACAATTATAATTGATGAGAAAGTGGGCTTTTTGACGGTGCGGTGGTCAATTTCAAGCAGTAGGTACCTAAGCCCAAGGGAGCAGTTCTTATTATGTCTTGTGTAAAGTATTATTACGTTAAGTAAGACAGTAGAAGAAATAGACAAAGTACCTATGTTATATTATGTGTTCACACGATATATAACAGTTTCATATCACAGGGACGGACGTAAGAATGCTTACGTAGGTAATTCTACCAAAAAAACAATAATTCATAACTTTAAATAGAACTCCCAAGAAAATAAAATATGTCATTGAAAAGACAGAATAAAAACGATGTCCTAGAACGAAACCTGTGTGAAGCACTACGCCAGAGCATTTTAATTTTATTACAAACAACGTTTTAAGTAAAATGTTAATAAATAGGTAAATGGTTATTAGTTATTACCTAATAAAACATTATTAGCGTTATTACTCGCACGTGACGGTTTAAAAGCATTGCGCTTATTGAGAAGCAGGTTTATTGCGATTATTCTACTTTTATAGATTTTTGTGATAAATTAGTACTTACTTAATTAAAATCTTGATATTTTATCTCTTTAATCTTGTGGTTTATTAGCCTCTAAACAACCTTGATTAAAAACATAATTTACTCATTCGTCACGTCCGTTAGGGAACGTCTAACACAATAGTACCAAGGATATCTCAAGAACTGCTAATGCTAACAACTTGAAATTTGGAATAGTTCAGATGACTTTTGCTCAACTATGTTGCAAATAAGACAGAAATAAAAATATATGTATATTTTTTGCAACAGGGACTGAAAGAGGGTCTGAAATTCGAAGTGGGGCTACTAGGGCATGTGGGGTATCATATGAAAGAGCGCAGTTTGCACGTTTTCAAACATATTTTTTTTTTTTTTTTATGTCGCATATTTCTCGACTTTTGATGAAAAATGTAAAAAAAAAATACCGTTCGGGCCCTAATTCCGAAGTTCGCAAAGAGAAAATTCTTAAATTATTCTGTGATAGTAGTTTATGTAAAGATTACAGGAAAAATAAAACGATCATCATAATCAGCCTATAATGTTCCCACTGTGCTGGGACACAGGCCTCCTCTCTGTGAGAGGGAGTGGACCGGAATCCACCACGCGGGCCCAGTGCGGGTTGGTGGATGTCACATGTGTTCGAATTTTTGGTTCTAGAACATGCCGGTTTCCTCACGATGTTTTCCTTCACCGTTTTGAGAGCAGTGGTGATGTAATAATTTATACAAAGTAAACTGCCTGTCTGGGTACGAACCTACGACCTACAAACTCGTAAGTCGCGGCCGATACCACTGGGCCACCACTGCTCTGCGTACGTACCTATACTGCACTTTGAAGAAATAGGACTTCGAATCATCAGAGCAGAAAATGAGGTGTAGAAAGAAAAGATTTCAATCTTGTTGGTAAAAGCTTGGCACCTGCTCCTACGATAAATAACACAACGATTTGGTTAGTTATCTAGTGACAAAGAGAGGTGGAAGATTATAACACTAATTTATATCCTTAAATAATACAAGAATGTAACCAAATGTACTTGGTGCAACAGGTAAAATAATACTAAACATAACATACACACACACACACACATAAATTAAGACTAACATAGTATTAGACCAAAGAAACGATGGGTGGACTGGGAGAAGTATGAAAAAAAAAATTTTGCAAAAAAAAAAAAACAACCGACGTTAAAAAAAACACTACCAAGTGATAAATAACTTTAATTACGGAAGTCGGTGTCGTTGGTTCCGCATTTTCGTTTTTTGACACCGGCTACCGAAAATCACTCTGTAGTGTTTTTTTTTAAAGTGTTTGTTTTCTTGTAAAAAAAGTTTTAATTTTTCACTTTTTAGTTGTACCTACCCCACAAAAATTCAATTAACACTAGTGCATTCAAGAATTGAAGACACCGACTAGAGAAGAATCATCAAAATTCGCATAGAAATGCCGGAGATGCAATACATTCAGATCCAATGCGCGATAAAATTTCGCCGTGATATTTTTACGTCCCCATCGTCCGGCACTAAATAAACAGTATTGTTTTCGTTTCGTTGATCGTGAAGATTTTTTAGTATCCCTAGGACCAATTCAAGATGGCAAGAAAAAAATAGATCAAATAACTTGTAGGGTGCTGAAAAAGGCTATCTATCGTTCGACAAACATATTCAATCAACGACAACTTTATCGGCAAATACGTTATATATATGTATAAGACACTGAGGAAAAGGGTGTAAAGTTCACTCATACTCTATAAAAAAGGGAGGATCCTCCGACCAAACGGGTGTTTTGTCTGGCGGGCAACTGCCCGATGATTCAGGCCGTTGTATCTATGCTAGTTGCGCGGTAAACTCTGCTTGCGAGATGCAGGATGCAGGATTTTGCGTGACGTCAGTATGACGCGTTGTTCGCATGTGGCGTTGTAGATACTGCTACAATATTACGGAATATTATAAAAACAAAAGTCTTACATATGGCCACCCTTTGTTACATCCCTGTAGTGTACAGCTGTACAGCTGACTAACAAATTCAAATTCAAATACGTTTATTGTTTGTTACATGTAGAAAAAGATCTTAAAGTTGTCATAGTATCACTGTAACATACCTATATAAGGTGTACAATATTCTATTTCATAGTGTTTAACAGTGGACCAAACTACATCAAGTAGTCTTTGTCAAAGTAGCGACCTACTCTACTTTATCCTATATACACTCAGTATTACTATATTTTCACTATACCTTTATTTAGTTTTGCTATTATTTACTATCGAAACTATTATGTTGACTCGAGCACCAACAATGAAATGAGCGTTCAAGCGTGAATAGCGCTCAAAATTTCACGCTACGGAAAAAGTTGGCAACGCCACCCATCATCAATTTAAACCGCTAAAACAATGTGTACCACCATCAGTATAAATAAATACAATAATTAGCCGCACGCGTATGTTCAAATGATCCGCTTGACCCCGCTACTACGGCATTTCGACAATTAATAAAATATTTAGGACACGAACGCACAAGAGTCGCGAAATTGTCCGTGCGCAGAATACAGATCGCGATTTTCGTTCGCGAATTTTTCTAAATTAACATTTTGATGTGTTTATAGGTTCTCGTGGCTGCTCAGTGTTGTGATAGCAGCCTTCAATGGGAACACAACAGCGTAGAGAAACGTAATCGCGTCGTTTTGCATTCAAGTCTTGCGCTTTTGATTGACACGTTGTCGTGTTTTTGTTGTAAGTATTTGAATGGGATTTGTGGTCTAAATGACAGTGGCCGTGGCGTCATGGCCTCTTAAACATCATCTTTTGAAAAACCAAAAGTAAGGATTGGGGCTAGCATACAGATACCTCTCATTGATTTAGACGACCAATGCAAAACTAGGGTAGGTTGCAGTTGATACTACACAAGGTAAGTATATCAGTCAGCATATCAATGGCTAGGGATGTCCTCAGACATTGATAAGGGGAAGATCGTTTGGAAACCTTTTCTAAATCACGTTTGCTATCAAAGATTAGAGTCAGTCTACTACAGCCGATCTATTCTACAACGTTATTTTTAGTAGGTATATATGCGAAACCTGAATATAGTTTGATCAGAATAACTTACTGAATCGATTCCAATAATTTTTACCCCAATTTATATATTTTGTCCAAAAAATATTTAGAAAAGGTTAAAAGTTGGACACCGAGCGACACTAAGTATCCAATCTTCGCGCCGAACGGTTAGGTACCTAGGTACTATTTATCAATGAGCTCAAGACGGCGCGGCGCGGTGAGCATGTTTTAGTACGGACAAACAGGTAACATAAGAAGCTTATAACTTTGTGATTTTTGAAGATACACTTTTGAAATTTTGTACATAAGTAGATTCTTCACATAAAAATACTAGACACGTGTTTCAGGTTTCGCATATACTAAAAATAAGGTTGTATAAAAATCTCAACGTGGAAACTAAAGTGAAGTGAACTGTCATTCCACTAGAAACTAGAGATTGATATTATTGACTTCACCTACGTTTTCGCGGTCAGATTTTTACAGCATGACTACAGGAGTGAACTCCAAATTGCGAATATAATATTGTATGATCTTCAGCCAGTCACATGTACTCAATGTACCAACATCCACAATAGTCTCAAGTGTAAATCGAATCGTTATTGTACCACAGAATTACATTGAAGTACTAACACACATAATCCTTTGACGCAAGCGGCGACATGTTTGTGATTCTCATAAGCATTGCGTGACGGCAGAGTTAACAGCTCAGCAAGGGCGGACATATTGTGATGCTTAACTGTTTGTGTTATCTTGTAAGTATTAAGTTTGTGGATAAGTATTGTTGCTAACTTAGCTGTATAGAGGATTGCGTTGGTCCAGCGGAGTAAAAAAATTGCGTTACACACTATCAGTAGCAATGGCTTGAAATTTTGACATTAAAATTTTTTTTCGAACATATGAAGCGAAGGAATATCCTTCAGAATGCTTAAGATGGATTTTGATAGTGTGTTACGCAATTAGGGTACTGGTAAGGGATAAGGTATTATAGAGTTACTAACAGCGCCCCGCGGTTTCACCCGCATAAGTTTCGATCCCCTGGGAACATCGGGATAAAAACTATCCTATGTCCTTTCCCGGGACTCAAACTATCTCTATACCAAATTTCATCTAAATCGGTTCAGCGGTTTAAACGTGAAGTGGTAACAGACAGACAGACACACTTTCGCATTTATAATATGAATTAGCAGTATTAGTATGGATGTTTGAGAGGTTGATAGCTAAAGCTTAAGAACTGAAGAACAAGCTGAAGTTAAAGCTAAAGCTATAGCTTTAACTTTTGTACCTTGTGGTTTACATTTCTTAACCAATATTTCCTCTTAATCCTCCTTTTTTGTGAAAAGATCTTCCAGGATTGTGATTTATCGATTTCAAAAACAACGTTGCTATCCTGAGTAGTACCTAATGAAGAAAGGCTTTGAAATCTTCAATAAAATGTACCAGTTTTCCTGCTGTAGGTTCTACGTTTTTTGGTAAGTCCCAAGAGATACTAAATAATTTTCCTAATATCGAGACCCCTTCGACCCCCATCCCCGGTTGTACAAAATGTTCCATTAAGAAGTATAATATAAATTGGTATACATAAAAAAATAATACGTAAAAAAATAATTAATCAGATCATGACGGTCTAGGTATCACACAAAATCAACTTAACGACACAGGTAGGTACCTACGCAGCTACGTTACGAATTAGGTACTACCGATTACCTAATAGCTAGACTAGGTACTGTGACGAAAGTCCTACGTAAGACTATAGATATAGTAGGATTACTAAACATATTTACTGATAATGTACGCACGACACGCGTAGATAGCAAAACTCGAAATAACTGAAAAAAAGCACGCCATTTTGATTGAATCACTTGATAAAATGGACGCCGCCGGCTTAACACTGACAGGACGTAATTTTGACATGACTTTTCTATATGGCCAGTTCAAACAAGTGACAATCATGAATTCGCGGGGCGTGTAAGGAATTTATCTGAAGGCCTAAAGTGACATTTTATCAACGACTAGCTTCTGCCCGCGACTTCGTCCGCGTGATATTTCATTACTTTTCCCCATTTACCCCCTTAGGGGTTGAATTTCGAAAAATCCTTCCTTAATCCTTGTCTACATTATATAGGGAACCTTTGTGCAAAATTTCAGCTCTCTAGGTCCAAGGGTTTGGGCTGGGCGTTGATGAGTCAGTCAGGACTTTTCTTTTTATTTATATAATATATAGATAACGGTGATGAAACTGGCAAAAATGTTTTGGATTGACATTTAAGCTACCGAAAAACTTCATCATCATCTGCTTAGCCTTTTCCCAAATATGTTAGAGTCGGCTTCCAGTCTCACCGAATGCAGCTGAATAGTTGAATACCAGTATTTTACATTTCACCAAAAAAAATATGTCAATTCTGTTGAAAGTCGCTGTATAAATTCGAAACGCTTCGAAAGCGATTTCCACTAGTCAAACTTTTCCTAAAACTCTATTTGCCGTATTCAACGGTCACGTACAGACGCCAAGCACAACAAGCTACTACAATCTGTCAAATTTCTTTAATAGATTTTCAACTTTATCGCTAAAACGTAAGGTTCAAAATTGATTGAGAAAATTTGACTAGTTTCGGGTAGCGGGGGTAGGCAGACACTACAGAACGCCACCTGCTACGATCTTTTGCTTCGTTTACGTTTATACATCTGAAGGCCAATTCTCGTACTTTAATACGTTCAAAATCTAGTCGCAGTCTCATCTCAGCGACAAATGTCAAAAACTTGTCAGAATGTAGGGAAAATAGAGGTATTTTTGACAGATTGAGACTGAGATCAGACTGAACGTTCTTAAAATTAGGAGAATTGCCCCTATGGTCATACAGCCAAGCTGGTTGCGAGTACTACGCACCTGAATGATTAGGTACTGTATTTGAAGTCAGTGTTCGTCTTCGCCTTTATTTATTATGCTAACAGAGTGACTTATCAAAATAAAGGTAGCGCCATTTCTTCCAACTTATCACTTAATCTTAAAGATTATTTCTTTATTTTTACTCGTATCTTTGAAATCTTTTGGCACAGATAAGTAAGTGGGCACCGTATCTTGAAGAAATAACATTTTGATTTCATTCGGTTTTTCCACGAACTTGGCATAGCTCGTAGATACGATTAAATTAATTGTTTTATTTTATTAGTATTTACCTAGTGTGAAAAATTACCCATTCTTAGAACTGTTGCCGTAAAGTTGGGCAAACGGTTTTTTTGGTAGCAATTTAACTGTTTGTTGTTATTATCTTTGTAGTTCCGTTATAAAGATAATTTAGGAGTAGGTATCTATGTTTGTTTCAGTCACCAAGAAACATTCTTGTAAGTAGTCCAGTTTGAAATATTGCCGGTGAAATTACAACTTGAGATATTTTTACCTTTGTCTAAGGTTGGCTACAGCACCCTATAACACATTTTAATGTAAATCTGAATCATTTTGAAGGCTAATCCATTGCTTCATATGTTCGAAAAAAAATTCCGCTCAACAACGCTAATGACGCAATGAATGTTGTTGAACTGTCAAAATGAAAGCCATTCTTACTGTTAGTGTGTGACGCAATTACCCCGCAAGTGTTGAAGCGGCGGTTATTACCTTCCATTCAGTTAAGTTTGGCATTTTTTTATCAAAAGCAGCAACTTAAATGTCCGTTTGTATGTATTCGGATTCCCACGTGTTACAAATAGGAAGTCATCAAATGAGTACCTAAATGATTAAAATAATATCGTTATTGACCACAAGTGTCGCTCAATCGAGACGTTATTTTAGTAATTACAGTAAAGTATGGGCAACAAAAACTTTAATAAACCTATTATCTTCAGATTTCGCTTGCACTTAATAACAAACATAACCCTCCTTTTGGGCTTCGCCGCAGTCGGGTAAAAAACAAACCTTATTTATTATAACACATTGCGTTACATGGACATGAAATTAAGCCCTTACCTAGCAAAAGGAGTGGTAAGTAAGGGTCGTAGCACTCGTAGCATTCTGTAGTTTCTTTTCTAACTAGACAATTTTTTGACGTGACAACGTCTTAAATTAGGTTGCGGCTGGGAGTCACTTATGAAAAAGTGTAACGCTCGGTAACGTTACGATGAGTCACCGAACGAGAGAGAGGCCCGCCGAATGCCTTGCGTCTCTCTCCCACTCAACTATTTTCATTCAATTCCTTGTTCCTATTGTGCAATTTAATTATATTCATATCAATAAATATTCTACCGAGAAAAAGACGTTGTCACGTAAAATCTTCGCCCGTAAAACCGACTTTACAGGCAACCATTTTTTTTTTTGTTAACATTGTGATCTCATCATCATCATCTGTCTAGCCTTTTCTCAACTATTTTGTGGTCGGCTTCCAGTCTAACCGGATGCAGCTGAATACCAGTATTTTACATGGAGTGACTGCCCATCCGACCTCCACAACCCAGTTACTGGATAATACAACACACCTCCCTTGGTAAGACTGGTTGTCAGACTTTCGGGCTTCTGACTACCCGTAACGACTTTCAAAGATCCACAAATGACAGCCGGGATCAACAGCTTAACGTGCCTTCCGAAGCACGGAGGGGTCTCGGTATGTAAAGATGGTCACTCATCCACAGACCAACCGCGGGAAGCGAAGCTTAACTTGATCGATCGACCTGTGCGGCTGTTATTATTTAGCCTTGCACGGGCCCCTGAAATTAATTAAAATAAATTAAAAAACCGCATACTAAAGTACCTATCCGAATTTACAGAAGTAACAAAACTTCAAAAGCCCACCAGCACCTTGACATTGTGACACAACTGACGAACGATGACGTTGCAAACCAGTAATAATGGTGGTCGATGATGACGGGCCGTTTCTCGCGGAAGCCATGAAACCATGGCACCAGCGTTTCCCGTCATTACCCTAATCACAGCGGTGCTCTGTGCTCTATGGGCGTGTGACAAACATGGCGGCGTGACGTAACGAATTAATTGGAAATACTATGTTGCGGTTGCTTTCAACCATAGGTCAGAAGAGTTATATGGATTTAACAAAAAAACTAACTTTTTTTGTTGCACGAATGGCTGTATTGTCAACTATGGCAGTATAGTTATATGCTGCCAATAATCCTTCGACTGTTATCGAAAATCGCGCCACCACAAATGGCGGCAGCGAAAATGGCGCCAAAAATTTTTCTTATTTTACCTGCTGCTCTTATTTTGAGGGGCCCGTGGCTAAATAATAACAGCCGCACAGGTCGATCGATCGATCAGGTTAAGCTACGCTTGCCGCGGTTGGTCTGTGGATGGGTGACCATCTTTACATACCGTGACCCCTCCGTGTCTCGAAGCACGTTAAGCCGTTGGTCCCGGCTATCATTCGTGGATCTTTGAGAGTCGTTACGGGTAGTCAGAAGCCCGAAAGTCTGGCAAACAGTCTTACCAAGGGGTATCGTATTAACCAGTAACTGGGTTGTGGAGGTCAGATAGGCAGTCACTCCATGTAAAATACTGGTATTCAGCTGCATCCGGTTAGACTGGAAGCCGACCCCAGCATAGTAGGGAAAAGGCTAGGCAAATGATGATGATGACCTGTTGCTCTTATTCAAACTTATGTTTTTTTAAGCATTGGATTTATCAATTACCATTATGTCTATGACAGGTTAAATAGTTCTTCGTCTAGATGAGTCTTTATCTAGACAAAAAACTATTTGACCAGTCGCACGATAAACGTAATTGACCAACAATTTACGATATATTGTAGTTAGCCGACAAAAATTACCATAAAACTTGTAAGTAAATAACCTTACAAGTTAAAAATAAAATACGAAAAATAGCACAAAAAAAAACACGGATTAAACATGAATGAATGGTACAGTTCCCACCGTAGGACATAATGGCAATTAATTCATAATAATGTGCTGTGGTTCATGCGATGAATCCGAGGCGGTTAAGTCCGGCCGGAGTGTTAAGGTTTTTTCGGAGAAGTGCTTTGAGTGAATTTTACGCCCCGCCTATTTTGTATTGCACCCAAGTTTCTTCTGTTTGTGAAATGTCAGTGACATTAATTTGAATGGTTAGGGCCAAATGATAAAAGGACATAAGCGACATGGGCCGTTTTCAAAGCTACGTCAAAACCAACCGGATAAGTAGTACGAGTTCTGGGGCTTTGGAATTCCGATTTTCATTGGGTTCTCGAGACAAAACTGCTGCTTCGATTCGGTTCAACTCTGCACAAATGTGCCTACCCTCTTATAAAAGCATATTTCAAAAACTAGGACCCACTTGAATCATGCAATTGAATTGCAGATGCGAAATATCCAAATTACAACACGGCCGCAGAGTTTTGAGGAAAACCCGTTTACGCAGTCAATAAATCGCTACTAACCGATACTTAGTCTCGTGTGTTATAATCGGTTAATGACAAGCGACACGCGATCATAATATTTCGTCCTACTGACCATGTTTTAAAACACTGGATAAATTGAGGCGGATGGCTTTTAATTGATCATAGTAATCTTTGTCTCTGCCATACATTACTGTGATGGGATGGATATGATGTCAGGGGTCCAGTCATCATTATTATCTCGGATTTTTATCATATCAATATAGTGTCTACCTACCTTATAAAGACATGCCATTTGAGTTGCTTACAGCTCCAGCTTTCTTTCTTAATCCTGGTTGCCTGCAAGCAACTGCATTAAAGGAGCGGGATTCTAACATTTTCAGTCCAAACCCATCCCAACCAACCCATTAGAAGTTTCCTCTAAACGGTAGGCCGTGGAAATCGTGAGATTTCTTAGTGGAATACACTATGGTTAAGCAACAAACAATCCTGATAAACCACCCTCGTAAAAGCTCGTGAAGTCCGAAAGCTCTGCCATCCTCGACCTTCAACAGAATCCAAATCCAGTGCATCACTGCACTACACAACTATATAAATCTATAGTGCGAACTCTCACGGTCAGTCGGCCTTGACAGCAGTGCAAATGACGGTCTTCCTTTGGCCAAGGACGTCAAATCGCGTGAGAGACAACCCGCTCCGCTGTGGCGTGACGTTTCCGTATCGTACGGTAACCATTACAGCTCATTTGTGTAGTAAACTGAGTTTTACTATTTCAATGGTAAATTGAGTGTGAATCATGGCTAGCTGCGTTTAGGGGTGAATTAAGTTACATGTGTGTAGGTAGTTAAGTTCGTTCGTCGTAACCAGGGCAGCCTTGTTGCTAACCTTGTTGGCAGGCAAATTTTTGCACCATGGCTTCAGCTATTAGCTGGAGCAATAAGTCAGGAGAAAAAAGTGGTCTTTACAACATTTTACGATATAATAACGTGCTATTTTTGGGAGACTTTTTTGCACTACAATACCCAATACTGCCTTGTCTTACGGGTGAAGCATAAAAAGCATCACAAGCAGTTGAGTGCTTCAATAATATATTGTTTTGTTTTAGAATGTATCAGGCTAAATTTTTTCATGATCAAAATGGTCATAAGCTAAGGAACTAGACAAGTGACAATCGCTTTCTAAGCGTTTTGTATTTCTGTAACGGCTTTCGACACAGTTGACATTTAATCTGGGGGCACGGGAGTGCCCCCGCCAAGACGAGCCAAGCGAAGCGCAAGGGCACTACCTACCTTTTCTCGAAGCACTTCGTCGTATTTTTGAACCTTCATAACTTGAGTTTGGATTATACCAGATAAACGAAATTTTCGGGATATGATGTCAGTGGTTTACTTATTAAACCTATAAAGTTTCAATTGCATAGCTCTTATACTTTAGATTTTATTGATATCTATAATACCCCGATTTCGTCACTGACTCACTGACTCACTGATTCACTGATTCACTGACTCACTGACTCACTGATGATCATCAATATTCTAAGGGTCTTCCTGAAGTCCTAGAAAGCTGAAATTTGGTATGTAAGCTAGTAATAGTACACAAACAACAAAAAAACTCTAAAACTTGGAACTTTTACCCTTCAACCCCTTAAAATAGGGGATGGAAGTTTGTACGAGACTTCCGCAGATTTTTATGCTAGAGTTCTGAAAATTGATATAGGGACTCCTTGTTATAAATAATAAAATACGTATTTCAGGATTTTCAGTAAATAACCCCCCAACCCCCCAAAATTTTTTTTTTTATTTCATAAGCATCAATATTCTAAGGTTCTTCCTGAAGTCCTAGAAAGCTGAAATTTGGTATGTAAGCTAGTAATAGTACAAAAACAACAAAAAAACTCTAAAACTTGGAACTTTTACCCTCCAACCCCTTAAAATAGGGGATGGAAGTTTGTACGAGACTTCCGCAGATTTTTATGCTAGAGTTCTGAAAATTGATATAGGGACTCCTTGTTATAAATAATAAAATACGTATTTCAGGATTTTCAGTAAATAACCCCCCAACCACCCAAAAAAATATTTTTTTATTTCATAAGCATCAATATTCTAAGGTTCTTCCTGAAGTCCTAGAAAGCTGAAATTTGGTATGTAAGCTAGTAATAGTACAAAAACAACAAAAAAACTCTAAAACTTGGAACTTTTACCCTCCAACCCCTTAAAATAGGGGATGGAAGTTTGTACGAGACTTCCGCAAATTTTGTTGCTAGAGTTCTGAAAATTGATATAGAGACTCCTTGTTATAAATAATAAAATACGTATTTCAGGATTTTCAGTAAATAACCCCCCAACCACCCAAAAAAATATTTTTTTATTTCATAAGCATCAATATTCTAAGGTTCTTCCTGAAGTCCTAGAAAGCTGTAATTTGGTATGTAAGCTAGTAATAGTACACAAACAATTCTAAGACTTGGAACTTTTACCCTCCAACCCCTTAAACTAGGGGATGGAAGTTTGTAAGAGACTTCCGCAAATTTTGATGCTAGAGTTCTGAAAATTGATATAGGGACTCCTTGTAATAAATAATAAAATACATATTTCAGGATTTTTAGTAAAGAAACCCCCAAAAAAAAATTATTTCATAAGCAACTTTCAAAAAGATGTGAAATCCCACCAAAAACATTTTCATGTAAAATGTTGCCAAGACGACACCACACATGGCTCAAAAAGTTATCAGATCTCATGTAGAGCCAAGCTTCTAACTCTACACGCCCTAACTTCACAAACTCTACACCTTAGTCAAAATATGTGGCTTGGCCGTTTCGCTACCATCACATGGGCGTAAGGTGAAAAATTTATTCACTGTTCATTACTTTTCTGTTATACAATAGTTTTTGTAGTAACGAAACGGCCAAGCCTCATATTTTGACTAAGGTGTAGAGTTTGTGAAGTTAGGGCGTGTAGAGTTAGAAGCTTGGCTCTACATGAGATCTGATAACTTTTTGAGCCATGTGTGGTGTCGTCTTGGCAACATTTTACATGAAAATGTTTTTGGTGGGATAAGCTTTTCGGTAGCTATGTAGAGTTCACACCCGTAATATTTTTTGACTTTTCCATTATATATCGCTATGTCTAGCCTCCCTGGTATTTTTCTAGGGAGCAAGCTACAAGTCATCATCAACTTGAATGAGGTTACGAAACAAAACACAATCAGTTTGTAACTTCATGTAACTTCAAGTTACACGATAGCCATCGCGAATACTAATGATTCATTCATAGCAGACACCTAGACAATGTTATTAGCACCACCACTGCTGCATCGTCACGCACCAAAGTGTTTGTTAAACACCGATAGAGGACGTGGGTCTAATATTGAAGAGACTTTGTCGTCAGTGAGTTGGGAAACTTTCACTGATCAATATCGGGCTTGCTAAGTCTGCTTGGTCCATTATTGATTGCTAAAATTAGATTTCTAGGCAAAGGATCTTCAACTTCTTTCCAGCTAAAGCACTAGGAAGTTGTGAAGGGCGGGCGTTCTGGGGGATGTCTTATGTGCTGATTCTCAGCCTAATTTGAATAAATGACTTTGATTTCAGTTGTTTTTGTTAGTCTCGTTAAACCTCTTGACAAAATTCTTAGTCACCGTTGACGACGCCTGTGGCATATATGTCGTGCATTTATTATTTACCGCGGGAAACTTTAAAGTCATGGCGTGTTAGTTTGACTAAAACGTTTTAGGTGTTTTTTACATCATGCAAAGTGCAACAATTTCGATTCTCAGGGAGGGCAAGAGGTCTTGCATATCAGTCAACAACTGTGCTGAATACTTAGTTAACGAGCTAGGTTCCGTAAGGGAACTAATTAACTGATCGTCTAATAATCTATTGACCTTCTAACGATGGACACTTTTTTAGATTAATGAACCTCTAAAAACTTTTTGCGTTTCTACAGATGCACACTTTTTTAAATAAACGAACCTCTTTTTAACTTACTGTCCTTTTGTCACAGCTGGTCGCTGTTAAAAAGCAAGGGTACGGGTTAGTTAGGTTGGAACTGTGACCAACCACGTGCGAGCCGAATTGGTCGCGGTAACAAAGCTAGGGCATGCCAACCATGATGTGGGTTAGTAGTTTAAGTTAGACCAATGCAGCGCAAAATGGGAATTACTTATATTAGAGGTTCGAAAACGTTGATAATTTATTTCTATCTCAATTTTAGCATTACTTTAACAAAACATGGTCGAAATACAAAACGTGACTGAGAAAACCATTTTTCCTGTAAATATTTGAAACTAATATTTTGATGGCTACTTAATTATATCTAATCGAAGTATTGTTACAATCTGATAATAAGTTTGATGGTGATTATTTATCTGTGTTTATAATTATAATCTAGTGTTTAGTCATTGACACCTTTTTGAATTGTTTTTGTTAGGTAATGTGGCGCTTGAAGCCTACCTACGTCATGGGTGATAAGTAACGCGTCAAAAAGCTTTCAACGGCCTGGAAATGCTACTCAATATCTTGGGTTTCCATAGTCTTCTTCTGTTCGTGATGATGGAATGCTTTTTGAACCTAGGAGGTAGCCACGTTGATTAACGGCATCAGTGGCATTCTTTAGGTCATCGGAGGTGCAAGGGAACGGGTACTTAGGGCATTCCAGCAAGTGGGACTTGGCCTGATCAGAAACACCGCACTTGTACTGGTGTTGGATGGATCAGTAACCCCACTTCAACAGATTAGGGGATGAAAGTATGTATGGAAATTCGTCATGGGAAATCTCATCGGGCACACGGTTAATTCAATAATTTCCATACGAGAACATTGCAAAAAATAAAACGGAAAACGTTTTTCACTCATTAGATCAGCACCACTTATAGCCTGTGGCCCTGAATGGGACCTAGACACACATTCTACCCTCATAACAATATAACACTAACATAAAATAACTGCGGTAGATACATTTTCCATTGGATTCCGATGAGCTATTAATTATGAGAAGTAATTTAGAGGCGCAAGTGGAATATTTTTTATTATCCAGGAACACACCATAAATAAATACTTAAAAAAAAAAACAGTGGCACTCCGGGAGTGCCGACAGAAGTGAAAACAAAACACAAACAGAATACTTTGCCATCACTCAGTGACATATCGGATATACAGCCGAACACATCCGAAGCGGGTATTTTTTTAATCGTCTTATAAACAAAACACGCGCGGTGTCGCTTACGGTAACAGTGGCGCGAGGTTTTTTCCCATCTGAAAAAACGCCCAACGCGCTTAAAGAAGTTTTCACTTCAAAAAGAGACATAGGTAGATAGTTCGGGTTTTCAGTGCTTTCATGAAAACCAAAAATTCGAAGTCATGTGACATCTACCAACCCGCACTGGGCCGTGGTGGTGGATTACGGCCCACTCCCTTTTACAGAGAGGAAGGCCTGTATCCCAGCAGTGGGAACAGCTGATTATGCAATTTTCAGTTAAAATAAAAGCATTGCAAATTCCTCAGTCTGTCGTTTTCATTCTTTCGTCTCTTTTCATAAAAATAGGAAACACTGCAATTTTATTAAAAGCATGTTTTTAATAAACATAAAAATGAAATGAAACTGCATCCTAGAATGACCCCGTTTAATAAAATGTGAACAAAGATTAATGGAAACCGTAATAATTTACAAAATGCTTGGCGTTTCAAGAATTCACGTTGCGTTACTATACTTCATGTGATTTTAATTGACAGCAACGTTTAATTGCTAACAATTCATGTCATTTATTATGATTTCGAAATGACCATCGTAATAATGTAGGTACAGGCACATCAAGCTACCCGAAACTATAAAATTTTCCCAATCAACTTTGAACCATATACTTGCCAACCGTGCCGTCAATTTTTTCTACTGCCGTTTTCCCAATTTAGCCCCTTCGCACATGGCGTCGTATCGTAAGCGTATCGTAGAACACGCGTAGTACGAGAGCAATACGAGCAGGAACATGTTCAAACAAGTCCGCACACGAGGCGGTGTTCCATACCTCTCTTCTATTAGTTGTCATCTTGGTAGTCACCCCTTTTCTAGCCATATTATCTTCCACACAGTCCATCTATCGTATCTTTGGTCTTCCTCTAATCTTATAGCCATTCACATTCCTAATCAAAACCTTCCTCACGACATTTTCCTCATTCCCACATATTGTCCATACTACCATGTCAACCGGATACCTATAAGGTAAAATATTTTTACTATGTATTTTACTTGGTCAAAATACACATAACATAAAAAACGTGGGAATATGTGTAGGTATAGTATGAATTATATGACGGTATGACTGCCTCCAAAACCACTTGAAATGTTTAGGTACCTAAGGAACCATTCTGGTCTAACTTTTCCTTATTATTTTCCTTTAAGGTGTCTTAGTAATTCCCCTGTTAAGTACCTTCTGTGGTAGGTGTGGTAGCTTGAAACTACCTACATTGAATTTGAAAGGAAAATAAGTCATTTATATGCAAAAAATCTTATTTGTTTCACAAGATAATATTTACACATTTTATATAAATAAGCTAACAGACTTAGAGGTTGACTTTTCAATCGACAGATTCATCATCATCTGCCTAGCCTTATCCCAGCTATGTTGGGGTCGGCTTCTAGTCTAACCGGATGCAGCTGAATACCAGTATTTTATATGGAGCGACTGCCTATCTGATCTCCACAACCCAGTTACTGGGTAATACGATACGCCTTGAAAGTCGGGCTTCTGACTAGGTACTCGTAACGACTGTCAAAGATCCACAAATGACAGCCGGAACCAACCGATTATCGTGCTTTCCGAGGCACGGAGGGGTCTCGTTATGTAAAGATGGTCACCCATCCACAGACCAACCGCGGCAAGCGTAGCTTAACCTGATCGATCGACCTGTGCGGCTGTTATTATTTATCCACAGATACTTCTTATTCGTGGAATAAAATTGACGTCTGACAGATTCATTACGGAAGGACTGTCAAATTATTCCTCGGATAAAATTACCCGGCGTTGGAAATATCAGCCCTTAAAATAATAATAATATATGAACATGTTTACAAAACGAAACAAGGATAAAGAAACATAGGGCATCAAAAAATCGTCCGCATCAGCGAGAAAAGTGCCCAAAAGGCTGGCAGCATTGCCACGTTGTATGGCAATGCTGATTCTTTGGCCAAAAAATAGGCCAGCCCTCTCCGTCATTTCAAAAATTCTTGAAATGCAACCTAATACAAAATGCGTCAGTTCCCTTACTTTACATGAATTTATACTTAAGTACTATAAAATATCTTGAATGGAAACCATGAATGAACCAACGTAGCCTATTATATGCTAATGCTATCGGAAAATCATCTTAATTGCCCACCACAATAGGGAGAAAATGGCCTGTATCCGCTACGATGACAACTGCCAAGGATGACCGGTTTGTCGTTTATTTAATTATGTATTTTTTGTAATTACTCTAATGAAATGGTTGGTTTTTATTGTTTATTTCTTTAGATGATTATGTTTAGAATTATAATGTCAGAAAACTTAAATAAGGCTAAGTCATGACTAGCGAGGCTGCGTCAAAGACCTATGTTATGGTAATACTACCTACTTCGCACAATGATTTATTGGATACTAGAAGCGCCCCGCGGTTTCACCCGTATAAGTTTCGATCCCGTGGGAATATTGGGATAAAAACTATCCTACGTCCTTCCCCGGGATGCAATCTATCTCTCTGCCAAATTTTATCGAAATCCGTTCAGTGATTTAGGCGTGAAAAGGTATCATACAGAGAGCCAGACAGACAGACAGAAAGACAGAGTTACTTTCGAATTTATATTTTTGATTTTTTTTTAAAACGTTGCCCCACACTAGGATTTTCTCCTGTATTGTGGGTGCGTTTACAAACATTTAAATTCACGTACACAAACAGCCAGACCCGGAACAACTACTTGTAGGTCATACAAATATTTGTTCCGTGCGGGAATCGAACCCGCGACACGCAGCGCAGCAGTCAATCGCTTAACCACTGCGCCAACCGTGCCGTCAAATTAGTATGGATTGCTCTCTATAGAAAAGTACATGATATTAAAGCAAAAGTAAGAGCAGTGGTAATGGCCCAGACTTACGAGTTGTAGGACTGGGTTCGAACTCAGGCGCTTTACTTTGTGTAAATAATTTCATCACCACTGCTCTCACGGTGAAGGAAAACATCGTGAGGAAACTGCCATGTCGTAGGACCATAAATTCGAAGACATGTGTCATCTACCAACCCGCACTGGGCCCGCGTTGTAGATTATAGCCCACTGCCTCTCGAAGGCTTGTGTCCTATCAGTGGGAACATTATAGCCCACTGCCTCTCGAAGGCTTGGGTCCCATCAGTGGGAACATTAGAGACTGATTATTATGATTAAAGCAAAATAAATAATGGTTATTGCTCACCATATTTCTTTATGAGAAACTTAAGACTATACTAGAGAATCCTAAAAAAAAATATTCCTTCTGAAATATGAAAGTTTTGAAAATATCGTATTTTTTTACTAAGATATTTCTTTTTAAGCTCAATGGAGAACCAACCTAAAGGCTTCAAGCTGGCATAGATTCTATTCTATTAACAGTAATGGGGTGTGCTACTGTATAAGGATTATTAGTTGTATTATTACAATGTATGACAATATCTTTTTACTCATAACATAACAAACACGTGTAGATACAGATTGTTTCTAGTATTGGTAACAAAGTAAACTTTTGTGACATTATTCGTTCATTGATACCTGTTAGTCACACGTAATTGGCGCAAGAATTGAGGACAATATCCTGGGTTTTTACTACTTAAATGTACTTGCCACGTAACATAATATTCATTAGCTAAAATATTTTTGAAGTGAAACTTCATTCGATAATCGGACGAGAATTGAGAGTAAAATTTCAAGGACGCGTCACGTTTAGGCATATATCGTTACATGAGAGAGAAGAAGATATAATTAACTCTCTCTGTATCTCACACTTTCAATTCTTTCACCTCTTTCATGTGTACGGTGCTGCACTAGCAATTTCTGCTGTTTCGCCCGCATAAGTGTCGATCCCGTGGGAATATCGGGATCAGAACTATCCTATGTCCTTCTCCGGGATGCAATCTATCTCTCTGCCAAATGTTATCAAAATCCGTTCAGTGGTTTAGGCGTGAAAAGGTAACATACAGACAGACAGAGTTACTTTCGAATTTAAAATATTAGTACCTATGGATAACAATTGATTTTGTACATAAAATGTGCGCAAAAGGTAGTTACCAATCTGACGCTGCATAGAGAAGTAGCTACAATAAGAGCAGTGGAAACAAGACTTGCAAGGTGTGCAGGTAGTCACAGCAAGACGAACCAATTTCCTTCCCTAGAATGTGTATTTACTCACAAAGTTAATACACAGTATAGGGAAGGAAATTCGTTTGGAAAAAGACACAGGTAACCGCAGACACATTTCCTATAGGTATGATGAGAGTTTTTAAGCACGGTGTCAACTGGCAAGATACATCGTGGACACTTGCAGCAAGTCGACTTGATGCGACTGTTTGCACAGTACAAGTCAGTTGTCGAATACTTTCTTTTTGATGAATGGGCCCTCTCTAGACCCCGACCACGCCTGATAGAAAGCGATGGATGAGGTCTATGATGGAACGAGCGTGCCCACAAGATGACTAAGGCACTGGAACTCTCACGCATCAACGAAACACAGCAGGCTGCTTGACGGCAGACTCCGGTGGGAGGGAGGTCGCAAACCAGGCGGGCGTTAGCCCTACCACCGCAAGGAAAGAATTGGCCAGTCAAATAAGGTGTTGGGTATGACTGCCTAGGATGCGCCGAGCGCTCGGTTCAGTTGAGTAACTGGCGGAACAAACTGCGCTACACGAGGAGGCTTCTTCATGCATCCTAAAATAATATTTTTTTATAGTGCATGCCTGAGAGAGAGTGGAGAGTAGTGATGGACTAGTGGTAATGGCCGCGACTTACGAACTGTAGGTCGTTTGTGTAAATAATTTCATCACCACTGCTCTTAAAACGGTGAAGGAAAACATCGTGAGGAAACCGGCACGTCCTAGACCTAAGAATTCCAAGACATGTGGTTTCCGCCAACCCGCACTGGGCCCGCGTGGTGGATTACGGCCCACTCCCTCTCATAGAAAGACGGCCTGTCCCAGTAGTGGGAACGTTATGGGCTGATTAGGCATATTACCATGCATTAAGTTTTTTGCTGTAAATTTAGGGCCAGTTTCCACTAAAGCGAAAAGGTGGTGTGTGAAATTAACGAAAAGTGGTGTGGCATGTTTTGGAAATCTCATCTTTCCAAACCGGAGCAGTGGAAACTGGCCCTTAACCTTTCGTATGCCGAACGTGGATCCACGCGAGACACGGTTTCTACGACACTCAATCGAACAAGCAGGGGATCGAGGAGGGGGCGGTTGGTGGAGGGGGGTTCAGGGGATCAGACCGGAATAACTAATTAAAAACTAGATAAAAACAAAAGAAATACTCACTCTTTCTTATTGTTGACTACAATGACTAGTTTCACTTTCCGAGGGCCCTTGGTCATTTTGCAGATATCCTTGCTAGTATCCAGTGGGCCCTTGGATAAAATTTTTAATAGGGGAATGTTTTCAGCTTCGCAGCCGCAGCCGACCGGCCGGGGTTCTCGTCACCTCACTGACATAATCACTCCTGTCGACCACTGTTTCTATTTAAACACATTTTTCTTAAACTCACTATTTTGTCCATTTAATACTGATTCAATTACGTCCACTGATATACTGAATACTGTTTGTTGCTGAAATGATAAGTTATCGTCAATCGAGTCGCTTTTTTAATTATTTAAGAGGTTTAGATATTTTTTTTTGATTGATGCTAGTTTTTTTTTTGTTTCTGTAATGACAGTAGGATTAACCGTGATTACGATACGTAATACTTTTAATCTGAATTAAGAAAGTATGATAAATATATAAATCAAACACTAGATAATATGATTTTTAGCACACGTGTAACAATATTCTACATTAGAGGTAAAATTTTTTTTTAAAGTCTAAAGTTATCTCTCAACAAAATTACTATAATGGAAAGACGATTATTATAATAAATTCACAAATCTAAGTACTACAATACTGCGTGACAAAACCGAGATTCACAAATTAGCGTATCTACCAACAAGTAATGACGTTTCCAGTAAAAATATCCTCGAATTACGGAAAAAAACTTATATAACAAACTTATAGTAAAAAAAAACACATGTTAACCTGAGCAAGTAGTTGAACGAAATGGTCTACAGAATCAGTTCAGTTTGACGTCAAGAAGATGATGAATGATGATGTATGTCGCTGATTGTGCAGATTTTGATAACGGTTATCTTTAACTCGGCGATCAAATATTTATTGTAACGCCAAAATGTTGCGGGCTTTCCTTTTTTTGGCGTCATATTTTCGAGATTCGTGTTACGGGTTTTTCGTCGAATTACTTGATTGATCGATCTCTACAGAGAGTTTGGGCACTTACCCCTTTATTCATAAACGTTGCTTAAAGTCAAGTACTGATTAGGGACTGTTTAACCTTACATATTTGACGTTTAAACGTCAACAATGTATGGTTAAAACTTTAAACAACTTTTATAAATAAACCCCTTTTAGTGTTGGGTCAAGTAACGACATCTATCGATCCGGCTCGAAGGACCAACGATTAGTCAATGAAGATCGGGCAACGCATCGACGCCCAAAAATAATCCCCTTCTGAAACACTATTATTACCCTAATCAATTCTGAAAGCATTGCATTCAGGATGAACATTTTTGCCCCAGTAGGCTTTTCGAGAAGATAGTAACAAAATCATTCGTGGAATGAAATTCAGCACATTCCACAATGCTATGTTTGTTTCTAACTCAAACTTAAGCCTCGTAAATCATAATATCTAGCTGCCAGACAGCACCTATCAAAGGGTGGATTTAGTAATTAAAAGATAAAATAAGCATTAACATTACTTTTATCTTTTAAACCTCGTTAATCTACGTCAGATTAAAACTAGAACCATAAAATAATCATTTTGTATATGTGAGTTTAAATGTTTGTAAACGCACCCACAATACAGGAGAAATTCCTAGTGGGGCAACGTTTTATGTAAAAAAAAAAAAAAAAATTATATAAATACTATAAGGGCTGATTTTTCCAATGCCAGATAACTTTATCGGAGGAATAATTTTGAATTGGACAGTTCTTCCATACAAAAACTGTCAGACGTCAATTTTATTCCACGAATAAAAATTATCGGTCGATTGAAAAATCAGCCCTTAGTCAAATTAAGTGCAATGAACAGATTTCACCAAAGAAGTGTCAATATTCCACAACAATGATGACACTGACAGCTCTTGAACGCGGTTTAGATGCGCTAATTACGTTCAGTTTCAAACGTAACTTCACAATTGTACCTACTCCCCGAAGAGTTACGCAGAGGTACCTAATAGTACACCCACATTTCGCCAGTTATGTTTTAGTTCTATGTTCAAATTCCTAACGGAAAAAAACGCTATAACACTTTGTCCGACCAGGGAATCGAACCCAGGACCTGGTGCTCAGGAGAAGCGTTCGCGACCACGAGACCAACGAGGCGTTGCATTGGTGGCATTCGCCTGAATACAAAAGGCAAAGATGAGTTCCGAAATTGTTTTATACCTACTTGCAAATCTGATATGTTACTAATCTTAGGACTATAGTAACAGAGGGGCAATTCTCGTAATTTTAAGAACGTTCACAGTCTAATCTCAGTCTCAATCTGTCAAAAATACCTCTAATTTCCCTATTTCTACATTTTGACAAGTTTCTGACATTTGTTTGTCGCCGAGATGAGACTGCGACTATATTTTGAACGTTTTAAATTACGAGAATTGGCCTTCAGATTGCACTCGTCATAGATTAAAACAATTGCCATTCAGATTGGTCACATTCACACAGCAACACTACTTTTAGTATTTTACAACTAGCTGCGCCCGGTTCACCCGCGTAAATGTCGGTGCCGTGGGAATATCGGGATAAAAAGTAGCCTATATTAATTCAAGGTGTCAGCTACCTCCATACAAAATATTATCAAAATTAGTACAGCCGTTAGAGCGTGAAGAATCAACAAACATATAAACACACCCTCAATCACACGCACACAAACTTTCGGCTTTATAATATTAGTGTGATGTAGCTTCTGCCTCCGACTTTGTCCGCGTGAAATTTCTTGTTCTAACATAAAATATTATATTCTATGACATTTGGCAATACAATACCATCCCATGAGTAAAGGAATCGACTCATCAGTTCCGAAGATTACTGATTGACCCCTACAAACAAACTCACAAATTTTACCTCTTTATAATATTAGTTTAGAATTATACAGGGTGTTTTTGACAGCCCTCCGCAAACTGATAGGGTGGCTTCAGTACATCATATTAAGATGACCGGTACATGAAGTTCTTTCAGGAACATTAAGGGAATCCAAAAAACCAGATTTGTTTTATTACCTCACACGCAATGTATCGTTACCGTGGCAAAACGCACGTAGCAGACGGCAGCGCAGCGAGCTTGAGCGAGGCTACCCCCGCCCCCCGCGCGCTCCCCGGCGCTTTCGTTTTAGAGTATTTCAACATCCATTGCTGTTTTTTTTAATTCAGCTGTTTTATTTACATAAATGGAGTGTTGCATACAGAGAATGTAATTTTACATTGAAATAAAGGAATATCAGCAGAAAAAACGGCATATTTTTTTTTTTCCTGAGAAAATTTCCAGTGGGATATGATTCAGAATAAGGAGCTGAATCAATCCTGTGTTTTTGTGGAGGGCTGTCAATAACACCCGGTAGATAACGTAAATCCTGAATCGGATTGTAGTTGTTTTATTTGAAATTTTGTAGAACTTTATTTTTATATTATAATGACATAGCTGTAACTCTATTATCTCGTTACACATTTTTTCAGTTTTTATCTGAAAACAAACATGGACGTGTTTTTATATCAGGTTAGTGTTACATGTGGGTGACGTGTTAGTCTAACTAATTAAATCATCAATCAATTAGAATATTTTTCAAGATATAGATATTTTTCACCTTTCTCTACCCAAATTCACATTTTGTATAAGAAATATTTTGGCATCCAAATTTAAATAATGATAATGTTATATGTTATTTAATAGGTAGGACAGCGTAGGCCTGTTAATAAGTACCAGGTACTTGATAAAATAAAAAATGGTATACAGATCTAAAGTCTACAAGGCCCACAAAGTCCTCACATTTACAAAATAAGAATCTATCAAAAGGATAGATACAAAATAAAATATAAAAACCTACTAAAATCAAGTGATATGATTGCCATTACAACCACAGCACAACCCATCAAACTGAACAACTTTCTTCATGGTACAATCATCTTAATCGCGAAAAATGAAAAACCCTTCCCATTAAGGGCGAGTAGGTATTAAAGTTTTGTATTGGACAGTTGATGGTTTTTCATAATTGAATTATTTGTTTGTAAAAGTTTTATCAATGGCAGCAAGACGACCTTGAAAAATTGATTCCTTAAAACTAATGTGCGACGAAATTAATTAATCAACTGATTACAGTTCAGATCGGCAGGTTTTGATAAAGTTTCGATCATATTATAGTCACTCATGTTATTAAGATAAAAAAAAACATTGTATGGATTTGAATATTACAGTCTGAATTACAACGGAGCACCCATGGGTTTTTTTTGAGGGCTTTAACAGCGCCTCTGTCATAATTAATTTAATCTTAAGCAATTCTTTACCGGAAATCGAGTCTAAAATATAAACTTAAAAAGTTACATGAATTCTCCATAGTCAGCTGATTTTCGTGATTTCAGAGTTGGTCCCATAGTGAACGTTGTTCAGTTCGATGGTCTAAAGCACCTCTTGAAGTTTGTCAGGTTAATTATTTAACACCTTATATAATTCTTTCATCATCATCATCATTTCAGTCGAAAGAAGTCCACTTTACTACGAAAAAAAAAAACATATTTTCGTCAGCTCTAGCCAAAGGAGTGTTACGAATTACTAGTTCATTATTAACCACAATTCACATAAGGATCAGCCTATAATGACCGGCACCCTAATTGCGTAACACACTATCAGTCGGAATCTGAATAATTTCGAAGCAAATTGCTAATCCATTGCTTCATAAGTTCGAAAAATTTGTCTGCTCAACACGTAAATAACGCAATGAATGTTGTTGAACTGTCAAAATGAAACCGATTCAGATTGATAATGTGTTACGCAATTGCCCCGCGGGACACAGGCCTCCTCTCGGTGATATGAATATAACTTAATTCGGAAGAATTACAAATACATACATTTTTACATGACATATGTACATTTTTAGATAGCTAAAATAATTATACTCACACAACTACATACCTACGAGTATGTTACCGACTATATTGACAGCCTTGAGCTCTGAGATTTTTTCTTGCACGACCGAGATAATATTAAATGTATGCGTACTTAATTATTATGACGGATGTTATGGAGGGTCTTTGAATTACGGGATAAGACTTTAAAACAACAACTTGGTAATAAAAACATAGATTTGAGAAAAAGTCGGTTGGAATGATAAGCGTCTTTAAATCCAGCATAAGTTTGCAAAGAAACAGAATAAAGATGTTCGCATGAACAATAAAATCAAAATGGAGGTTAAATCCAGTTTCTAAAAACACCAATAACATTCATTCTAAAAGCATTAATAATAAAGTAGATTAAGTATTTATAATTTAACGGAAAAATTA
Source organism: Oligia latruncula (assembly GCA_948474745.1). Taxonomy (NCBI): domain Eukaryota; kingdom Metazoa; phylum Arthropoda; class Insecta; order Lepidoptera; family Noctuidae; genus Oligia; species Oligia latruncula. Next base: position 13,249,999 of record OX419708.1, read on the forward strand.
AAAAAAAAATTGACATCATTTCAATACGAATTTTTATTTATAATCACTAAAAATTGAAAATTGTTAAAATTGTGGAACAGAAATTGAATCGAAACATTGTGTCTGTTGTTGTGTGTGTTCTCTCTATCTTCATTTTTAGGGTTGCGTACCCAAAGGGTAAAAACGGGACCCTATTAGATAGGTAGACTATAATTATTACTAAGACTTCGGTGTCTGTCCGTCTGTCTGTCACCAGGCTGTATCTCAAGAACCGCGATAGCTAGACCGTTGAAATTTTCACAAATTATGTATTTCTGTTGCCGCTACAACAACAAATACTAAAAACAAAATAAAATAAATATTTAAGGGGGGCTCCCATACAACAAACTTTTTTTTTTTATCGGTGTTTTTGTCTTGTGGTACGGAACCCTTCGTGTGCGAGCCCGACTCGCACTTGGTCAGGTTTTACATTTTGAAGACCATACGAATATTTCCAGTGCGTAGACAATTAAATCCAGTGGGTAACAATAACAACTAAGCCACATATGAGCTGTCAGATACAACTCTACCTAGATAACCGACATAATTTCAAAGCAAAATAAAGGTTTTCGTGTTAAAAATTGGATTGAATTTAATGCGTATAACATACGAAAGATATCGTATCACCGTGATTGATGGCGTGATACGGCTGAGTGGAGTATAGGTCTTAAGACATGTTCTGGACACGTGTCTTGCAGATAAACAAAGAGTATTGATTACCTGATCCCGCATATGATTAATTGCAGTAATTGTCCACGTGTGAGTACTAGTACTGTGAGGCTTGCGGAAAGATTGAACATCTGATAATATATTTCCATTCATGCATGGATTTGGAGAGCAGTGGTGGTCCAGTGGTTACGGCCCCGACTTACGAGTTGTAGGTCGTGGGATCGAACCCAGACAGGCGCTTTACTTTGTGAAATGTATTTCATCACCATTGCTCTTGTTATATTTTAATAAAACAACGTGCTCTTTCGCAACGAATTGAATTAATGGATGGAAAGATTTATTCCATAGAGAATACTAGGTGGCAGCACTTGTTACATTTTAATACAATAATAACAGCTCTCAAAAAACGGTGAAGGAAAACATCGTGAGGAAACCGTCATATCCTAGGACAAAAAATTCGAAGACATGTGACATCTAGCAACCCGCACTGGACTCGCGTCCCTGGACCTCGCGTGGATTACGGCCCACTCCCTCTCCCAGAGAGGAGGCCTGCGACCCAGCAGTGGGAACGTTATAGGTTGATTATCCTATGTTATGCATGCATGGATTTTGAAAATAATGCTCAATGCGTAGGTAAGGAAGGGCCTTCGTTTGAAAGGTAGAGAAATCAAGTATCCAAATGACCAGTCATAGACCATAGTGTATGTAACCGATGCAATCATAGTTACCACCATAGTGAACTAGGAAAGAAATTCATGAAATTAAAATTTAGAAATTTATGCTCTTGACATGAATGAAAAAGAAAAGCAAGATTTTGATAATTTTTATAAAAAAGAGAATTTTTAGATATCTAAAAAAGTAAAATATCACATATGCAATCTTTACTAGCACACATGTCCCTAATTTCGACAAAAAAACATATGGGTACCTTCCGGTAAGTAGTACAAGCTGCAGACAACAGTATCACAAAGTCAGGTATTCTTATCACATTTATGTCAGGAGCTTGATAAATTATGATAAATGTGTCACTAGTAGAAGCAAAGGAAATCACAAACAATAATAATGTGAATATTATTTTGAATGAGGCTAGTCATCGAGGTGACGACGAGGTTGCGACAGCAATAAAAATAATTCTAAGTTAAAGAACTGACAAAGATATGGTCTACTTCTTGATTTTATATTACCTCTATAATCAACAAATTAGCTAAGCAATGACTTTCATTTTAAAAGAACAGAAGCTAATTAAATATCTGAAAGAATGATAATGATGTGTGTCTGAATTTAATGTCTGTCTGATCGACCTTTCAAGGTTTTTTTTAAATATTTAGTTATAGGTACAAGGTACACGAACATGGATTGCTGGTGTCGGACAGTAGTTACTCAGTGATGTATATAGTCCCATCTTTGTTTATAATTTATTTGTGGCCGGGTGATCAAAAGTAAATTCGATCTAGTACGCTATCTAAGAGTAAACGCAAGGACTTGATTTGTAAGGGTCACCGACTGGTCAGCGGGATTGTCCGAAAGGGTTACCGCGGGCCCGGAACATAAAGGGCTAAGGAAGGAACACGGGTGGGTTTAAGTCAGTAAGAGCCTGACACTCCCTTCCGCTCCACCCAGAGCGGGAGGGGTCATTTGATGAATTGCCATCTACAAAAAAAAAAAGGTCACCGACTCACCGTTATCGAAGTCGATAAAGAGGACTGGATATATGTAACTAGTATAATGAAAACCCAGCATATACTATAATATTTATAATCTTGGGTGGTGATGGTGATGACAGCTTATAACTATGTCACGAAAACTTACCTCATTAACACTTTTCAAGACCGATTCATGTAATAACGTGAGCAGTTCCCATCCCACAGGACATGATGACCTTTTAATACATTTTGATTGATGGCTTAAATCCACACTGCCTTACTATCGAGTCACACCCACTAACATTTACGATAACATGGAGATTATCTCAGAAAAAGCACTTATCTAGATATTGACTGGCGCCGTTTCCTAACAATGATTTCTATAGGTCTCATTGTACATATGAGTCGTGTTCTCTTCAGTGAAGGTAGTTAAATAATCATATTACTTGTTGTTTTCCGTTATAAGTAGATAGTGACGTGTAAGTACTATGTTTAAGGTAGTATGCACGGTTTTGTTGCTAGGTAATGGTGATCGCTGAGATATGGGTGACAATGATAGAGTAAAATATCCGTGGAAACTTTGGTTGGAGGATTTGCTGACCAATTTTATGCACGGTTAATATCCACCAAATTTGACTATGAGGAAACCAACATGTCCTAGATCCAAAAATTCAGCACCCGCGCTGGGCCCGCGTGGTGGACTACGGCCTACTCCTTTTCACAGAGAGGAGGCCTGTGTGGCTGATTATGTTATGCTGAATTAGATGCTTGGATGTTTAGTTTTTGCCTTAACAAGATAATAATGGTAACGGGAAGTAGATTTTTAATGGTACCGTGGTCAAAATTGGGCCCCAGGGAGCATGTGACGGCAGATACTAAGTAAGATGAACATAGTACATTCAACTAAAAGATTGAAGCAAGGCAGGAAACAAATGCAAGGGAGGAAGCTTACATTGTATGACCAAAAGCTGTGGATAATCTATATTACTAATAATAAAGCTGAAGAGTTTGTATGTTTGTTTAAACGCGCTAAGCTCTGGAACTACCAGGAGGATTTGAAAAAATCTGTTTGCTTTTGATAGCCTATTTCTTGAGGAAGATTACCTAACAACATGATCACAACACCAGAAGACCAAGACCATTAGGAGACGAGCAAAAATATAATAAAGTCAGAAGGAACGTTAAGCGAAAACAAAGTAACAAAGCGGGCGGGCGATACAATGCGACGGGGGTGGGACGGGGCAACAAGAAATTTCACGCGGAAACAGTCGCGGATAGAAGCTAGGTTACAATGGAAGAACCTCTATTTAAAACGATAGCGCCCTATTAATCACATTTAAAATTTTATGAAAGCGGTAGCACCTACTTACCTTATGCAAACACAAATAAGATCTTCTCCGATCTCTCTAAAGCATTTGAATGCCTAAACATAAGGATGCACTCTACAACAATTGTAACACCTAAGAGCCCATGCATTTACAATGAGGCACATAACAGTTCCATACAATGTAGCAACGCGTCATTTCTGAGCATTATACCTGTAATAATGAGAATTACTTTAACTGTATTAGCTGCAGCTTCATGAGTTTGTCTTTCAGTGCCTCTGTTATGTAATGTAACGTTCTAGAATGACGTAGTTAGTTGTATTGTTTCGTTTATATTAGGCTGTGAGGCAGGTTCACTGCGTTGCCTAAGACGGAAGACTTCTGCGAAAATGGTTGAGCAATTTCTTTTCAATGTTTTCTATGTATTGTCTAATTTAATATTTATTTAAGTATGCACTGCAGCTTTCACTGCTAGATAAAAGTCTTCTCTTGTATCCCTATTTACGAAGATACCTTTGTATTAAGATTAATCATCAAGCTTGTTCTCTGCATGTTCATTCACGATATGTTTCTTTCTGCATTCCAGGTGTATCACCGGCAATTTATCAAGACTTCCATCAACATTGTCTGTTATCTTTACGATTACTTCACTGAAAGTGAATCTTACAAAGATAATATACTTAATTATGTGGGCTAAACGGATTTTTCCATTAACTGGTTTTTATATTATTACATTAACAGAAATGTTATTCTCCATAGGTACCTACTCTGCTGGTCTGCTTTGGAATGGGCAAATAATACCTTCATCATTCTGACTGACCGACACCTTGCCCTTGCCTTGGTTTATTAGAAACTAGCAGCGCCCCGCGGTTTCACCCGCATAAAAATCGATCTCGTTCGAAAGACACGTGGCGCCATCTATTATCATAATAACGTTATTGTTGTTTTCTTCGGGAACAGCACATTTTTTCGGGATGAAAGGTTGACCCTGTGTCAGTTTCTGTAGACCTGACAACGTATATGCAAAATTTCAGGATGGTCGGTTCAGTGGTTTAGGCGTGAAAAGGTAACAAATAAACAAAAAAAAACTTACTTTTTCATTTATAATAATTATTAGTTAGGATACTACTTTGAGTTTGAGTTGACTAGCTGTACAAACTACACGCTACTACTGCTTAACTATAGTTTTTACTGTACTACCGAGTTAATGCAGATTAGCATGTTGAGGCTTACGGAACCCCTATATTTTTTTCAGCTTCCAAAATTCTTACATCATCACTTTGGAAACCTCTTAACTAAAATGCTTACAGTCATTGTTACAGTGCGTATTTCCCTAACCTGACCTTACTTAAGCTCTCTAAGCTATCGACGGCTGCCGCCCATTAGCTACGTCACACACATTACATATGTCAATTGTGAGTAGTTGGCATTCAATGGTGGAGCATATATTAGATGGTTACTAAATTAACTATGTCCGTTGTTAATTGGAATTCCAGTACAACAGTTTTGCGTAGTAAATTGTTATTTGTAGTTGACACAGACTGAAAAAGTTGTGTGAATAGAATTTTATAATTGCGTCGTAATTCTTTAGAAATCAGTTTTGGTCATACCATCAACTATAAATTAGCATTTCAGCAACCAATGAATTTTTATAATTTTAAAACTAACAAATATGCAGCAATATAGCTGGCTGTAAATAACATCATTCAACCATTATCCACCATTATCCTAGAAATTGCACCATTGGAAGTAATAACACCAATTTTAGCCAAACACTAAAATATTCATTGAATGAAAAGTTGATAACAGAAGCCAAAATTAAGAGTGACAAGATTGATCGAACAAAACTAGAGAATACCCAAGATTAGATGAAGATAACGAAGAAGAATAAAGTAAGAAAAGGTGTAAGAAATGTAACTTGTCATACAATCTTGATAAATAATATGTGAGCCAACGCACAGATGAAAACTATTTAACAGCTGTGACGTTTTATGTTGTTTTTGTTTAATATAATGACCTTGACAATGCTAAGTGCTCTCATTGCATGAGAATTGGTTTTGTGGAACTTGGACACTTATTTGCAACGGAGCAGCCAAGACGCAAGGTAGCAAGCAAGCATTAATTGTCACTGGAATAACAAAACAACATGCGTGTTCTTCTTCGTCGTGTCGAAGGCTCGACGGAGAGTTAAATTTTGTTGGATTAAAACTGTGTGTTGAAAGAAGACATGGAAAGGGAACACCATACACTTTCTAAGCTTAAGATGAAAAAAGCCCCGAGTTAATTCACAAGGATCTTAATCCAGAAGATGATATTCAAATGGATATTTTTTTACGAGCTACTTCCCAGTCTCAGTTAGTGTTCAAACACAAACGGTTTAACCGATTGATTAAGTTTTGACACATGAATGATGATAAGGATTGTGACTGGTTTCCAGTCTTTCAGCTTAGCTGATAAATGATATATGTCACGAATTCACGATAAGTGTTGCTTTGGGATAAAAGGATGAAGGATGAACTGAAGCGATAGTGGGTTTATATTTAGATGTTACAAATAAATAATAATACCTATGATTATTGAAGTTAGTTTGACAATACATATTATGTTATTCTTGCTATTTTGGTTTCGATTATGTTCTATGTAGATCGTTTTAAACCACTAAAATATACTATATGTTGGTAACGTAGACTTGATCCCAAAGTGCATCAACAAATTTCTGTCGCAGCAAATTATTGTCGAATTATGGTATTTAAATGAAAGACGGTATGTGCAAAATATTTGACCTATCTATCCCATTTTTTCAATATAGCAAAACACAGTTCAAATCGATTACAGCTAATACCACATAGCCATGTGACTAAAACCACTATTAACGCCAATTACACCTTATTACGTGAGAAAGGGTTAACAGGACTGAATTGTTTCAGTGCACGTGATTACTATAGACGTAATCGATTTGTTAATGTAAACAATTATTGAATCATTAAGGAACAAGAGACAAAGGATATTGAAGGTAAATAAATAGGAAATTGAGTAGGAGCAATGGATTTAGACGTTGATTTTAGCATAATCAAGCATGGCAAAATCTGACTATACTATAGGTATATAATTTTCTCATCGCTGGGAGCTTCCTGTCACAAAGGGGAATTCCGTGTAGTTGTTGATCATTATTGTTATTTAAAGGATCAAGTGGCGGTGCTTGGGGGAGGACTTTGTCCAGCAGTGGACGTCTTTCGGCTGAAATGATGATGATGAAAGGATCAAGCACAATGATACCACTAACGCTAGCGGTAGAAAAACTGATGACCACATTTTTGTCATGCATTTTTTTTTCGGAGTCAAAAAGAGCAAGTCAATCAAAAAGCAAGGTCGAAGATATTTTGCGAATAATGATTTTTAGATTCTATTGAGAGCAAAAACCATGGCCATGATTTAAGATCGAAAGCTGATGATAAACGATTTGAGGAAAAAAATTAAGAAATTGGTCAAGGCGATGCTATACAGGCCAATGATGATTTCAATATTTTTATTATTGTACTAAATCATAGCTAAACAGGTAAAAAATTATCAGGGTTTTCTAATTTGTCATGGAAATGGAAACCAATATGTTAGTTAAGTTAATACTTTCCTTAGTGCCTAAGTGGCGGTAAAAGCCAGATGGATAAATAGAATAGTTAACTATTCTAATGTGTAACCTAAGTTAGAACAATAGTGGATAGGAATTTAGAATTATAATAGGTAATTAGCCACGCACAAGTAGGTCGAAACTCTTCATCTTTAGGCTTTTGTTATTTATTAGAAAGTGGTAGTTAAACACATTTTGCTAGCTCAAATAACTTTTATATTTATTTGCTGAAATTCATTACTGGATAATAACAAAGGATTTTTGCAGTTAGGTACTCCAAAAATACCATCATCATTATCATCATCATCATATATTAGATCATCAGATATTATAGGGAAATCAATACAATATTGTAGCTTTCAAAGCATAGCGGTAATTTAGTTTAGAGTACTATGATCAAGAAATAATACACATGGATCACAAATCTACTGTTACCATAAAAAAAAAACTAAAAGTACATGCAGTAAACAGGAAAAATCACACGACAGATGAATAACAAATAAATAAATAGGTAGTATATTTAGTGGGCCAAACGGTGTCAATAATGTTACCTACTATAAAACGAGACAATGGCACAGAATTTGTAGCAAACCACAATTACACTGAAATAGGTACTTTGTTTGGTAGAATATATTGAAAAGACCAATTGTGTATTGTTGTGTCATCTAGTGGATTTGTTTGTGATGTATGATACGTGGCTTTATTTATTTGAATAGCCAGAGGTAATGTACTTTTTGGGAAAGGTGGTAATTACTCAGTACCGTCAATTTGGTTATCGGGTTTCGAAATATTTGTCAGCTAACTGATGCAGCTATAGTTATGTGTAAATATAAAAAAAATACTTTTGGTTATACCTAGACGTTTGGAATTAAGAAAAGTGGGACTAAAATCGCAATCCTCAACAAAAGGCGCGAGAAGTAATAACAAAATTAATTCACACAATATAATAAAAATGAGTTTGAATATAATTTAAACTGACTAATGATAAAAAAATGTAACATCATAAGTGTAACGGGCAAATATTTAAATAAACGACAGATAAAATGTGTTGTATATGTAAATAAATACCGCACCATGATATGTCGAGATAAGATAAATGCATCTGAGTGATATGCAGTTGTAAATTAGTCAGATTTGAGCTGAAGCAGCAATATCATTCGAAGTGTCGGTGAAAACCATTATGATTAAGTGTTTCTCTTGTAATTAGAAGAGGTAAGAACGTCAACAACGTAGAAATTAAATTTTGAAGTGTTGTTGGTGTTGCAGACATTAATTTGGAAACACATCTTAAACTCATTAGAGAATCTAAATTGGTTGAATTAATTGAAGAAAATGAGCTGACGCTAACTGTAACACGTGACAAACGTAATAATTACCATCCATTAGTAAAGATATCTCAGAATTGACGATATTTAAGTAACTATCTAAATTCCTATTAAAACAGACCAGATTTTTTTTTAATTTTACCTCGTTGGCCTGTTGGCGTGGCGTCCAAATAAAGTGTGTGATGTGTTTTCAGTTTAAAAAGAAATACGACTAAAGATAGATTAAAGAGATTAGAGTTAGTTGCCAGATCGTCTGGGATCAGACAAATTAGACAGCATGCCTAGTTTTTTCAGAGCTTGCATCTTGTGTTGCATCAAATAAAATTGTCTAGAAAATTGGTCTTTACGAAATTTGGTGACCCAAATCAAACTTGTTTTGACAAAGAATTATCATCGTGGATCTGGATTTCGATAACAGATTCATTGTATATTATTAGCGATGTCAATAACCTCAGTGATGATTGTATGGATGGAAATGATACTGTAAAATGAGTCCATTCCTTTATTAATCATTAGTTGGCAAACTTGACTCACATATATGTATAACCTAGAAATCTTAGATATTACCAAAGCATTTATACTTTTGTTTACTCACAGTGAATCAATCACTTCTGGCTTCAATTTCCTTTATCAAGCTGTTGTAATGACAAGATTCACACTTCAAGTAATGGTTATCTTATTGTTTTATGTTTACATTGTGTAATGAAGGAGTGAAAACAATTACAAACACTAGTAAGATAAGAGAAGTAGGATCTACTGCTTTCAGCCCTCTATATTAGCTTTTTATCAGTTGCTTTTACATCTTCTTTACCGCTTTTACCAAACTTGCGCCCTCTGGTGTTTCATGCAATATAAAAACCAACTTAATAATGTTGCAAATTAAGTTAACCCCGACCCATGGAAAATTAATAATTGCGCAGGTACTTTGATGCGCCTGCCATGTCTACGAGATATGTTGAATAATTCAATTCGTCTGCGCTATAACCAGTACTAACTAAAGTTCAATTGAGTTTTATATTTGTGTTCTTCAACTAACTATGATCCAAAGCTAAAATGGAAAAGGCCATCAATGACAACGATGATTAGTTTCACTCTGATCCGGAACTTGAATTAAATTAGTACTTAATTAAATAGTGACACACTATTTGGTACAGTTACAGATGACAGGTCGTAATTTCAAGGGATACCTTGTTTCACGCCTGAAGGTTTAACGTGTTGGCGAGGTCATTCATCAACCACAATCAGTTTTATCAAGACTAGAGTTAGGCCGACAGATTTTAAAATGTGCTTTATCGTAATCGCGCGTCGATAAAAGGATTTAGAAGATATTGATTTTGGGGTTTGAAGTTGCATCATAGCTCATCTAAGCTTTTTGTTGTATAATGTTATATACTAGGATTACGTCCACGTGTACATTTCTTATTATATATCTCTTGACAATGTCGGCATTTCTTTCATAAATTATGTCATTTAGATTTTTTTTTTAAATCTTTTTTTGTGGTTTGGTTACGAAACGTATTTAAACTGCAGCAATATGTAAATAAATAATAAAAATAAAATTGTTTATTTCTCACCACAATACAATTTTTTTTTTGTATAAGTAGGTATACAATAAAATAACGTGGTGGCTCTGATGGTTGCTATAATGTTTTGACCCTATCCCCTGAACTAGGTGGGAACCTGTATCTCAGGGGGTAGTGTTCAGCCATGGGTTATGCAATTTTGCCGAGTGCCACTACTATTGGAGATTCGTAATTGAAAGTATTTGTTTGTCTAACTATGAAAGTGGTGTATGAAATGTAGGTATGCGAGGGAGGTGCATAGTGTAGGTGTATACTGAATAGTGTGGCGTGTAAGTGTACAGTAAGTATGTGGTGTGAAGTGTATTTTGAAGGGTGTGCTGTATGTAATATGTTGAATACTAATAACTGAAATATGATATAGAAGAAATAATATTTCTTAAATATCTTTGGAATTTTAAGTTCTGTGTCAATTTTCATCATTGCAGTATTAAGGAAGCATAGATTGTGCTTCTTGTTAACTGAAACGAATAGAACTAGCTTCATCCCTCTGACTGGCCGACCCCTTGACAATTAAAAGTGCCTGTAATAGGTTTATTTTAAATAAATGCTTTGAGTTTGAGTTTGAATTTCACGACTTCAATGTAGCAAATAATGAAACTACCGCAAAACACTGACTGAAATAGGAAAAGTGAATGACGAATATTTTGTAAGGGATTTGTGTCTGATAAGAAGTGACACAGTTATCACAACTTAGACAAGTTATTGAAGATGGAGCAGTTATTTCAGTGATAAGCTGTCATGTATAAGATAGATGCTGATAGGAGTACTTTCAAGGTGATGCGACTATGTTCACAAGTTAGACTTTATATTTATAAAGTTGACAAATATTTTGTAATATGTTTTTGGTGCGATTTTAAAGTCAGCTTAGGGATCTAGAGTCGAGAGCTTTTGACTCAAATGAACGCTGTGTTTAAGGTTTCTAATTTGAATTCTTATAGAATCTCTGTAGTTTTTTTTTCTACATGTAATTATGTTTGCTACACCATGGTAGGTTTGATCTTGTCCAAAACTGTTATGAATGAATATACAAATAAGTTCGATCGTAGTACACCGTGTCATTACTCTAGATACTTGTTTTTTGTTGCTCTAAATAGGTTTCTATTAGTTGCCATTACACACTAGTTATGCAATAAGTGCCTTGTGTGTTACGAGAACACGGAGGAGGTTTCCGTTAGTTTTTTCTTCTTAGTAATAGATGATATTTAAATTAAATTTGGGCTATTTTTAGGCTCCCTAAACAGGTTTCAAACAAGTATTTTGTAGAGAGATGTAATATTAGATGCATAGATTTATATGCGAAACAGATATAGAGTCATAGAATCTTTATTTTCTTTAATGCCAACATATAGAACACAAAGAAAGAGATTACTGGAATATTTTACGATTATCACCATACAATGCTTGGCTTTGTGCAATTGTCTCCAACAAAACGTTAATTAGCCATTAAAAATAAATACTTGGCTGGGGCGCCGGGCCTATAATAATTAAGTCTAACAAGTTAAAGAGTGGCAAACAGCAATTAGAACAATAATTATTATGAACAAGGAGACGCTACTGATCGTAACATCGTTATGAAATTACGTCATCAGACGGTACAATGCGTCCCGGGCAATTGTTGAAATTGTAGCCATTTCGAATGTGGTCTCTCCATTTTTTTTGTGAGGTTCTGTATAGGTAGTCAATATTCGCTTAAACCAAGGATGGTTACATTTGGTGTTAGCATGTCCATAAGTATGTATATACTTGGCTTTATTCAAAGGCGATTTTCTCCTTTATTTTTTAATGAAATTTTATGTTATTACGAACATAGTATTTCCGAACCTATAGGTTTATGTAAAGTGTCGTATTTCATTGTTGCATTCGTTATTTCGTGAAAAAATCGCAATTGAAAGTTGCCAAGAGTTGACATATTAGTGCTCGTGACTGTCCATGGCAATCGAAATTAGGTCAGCCCTCAACTAAGCTAAGAGTAGCTTAGTAGCTTTATCAGTACTATCCAGAAGTTATTTGTATATACCTAAAAATTTTAATTTTTTTCAATCTTTTTGATTTACAGAGGTTTGTTTATGGGCAAGGTTATTCACGTTTTCTTTTCTATTTCTTTTGCATTCATACTTGTCTTGAACACACAGCAATCTCTTTATTATCATCTATGATGACATTAGTAGAAAGCCTTTTAATCATGGCTCTAAAGGACATCACATGATTAATTGTAGATCACTTTTGAAGTGTTTCGTACTTAAACGTACTCCCTCCCACTGCTAAGCATTCCTACTATTGTTTATTTTACCGACGTCATCAAACCAAATACTTGAAATGGGACTACCCTGAAAATATCTAACCAATTCAAAGGCACGATTTTGACTTTTAAATATGAACGTCACGAATTCAAATGGTTACTAGTTACTACAGATACTACATGATCAATTTATCACATTGACACATAGTTTCGTCGTGATTTCATGACATCATGGTAACGGGCTACAGCTTCATCATTTTGATAATATTGACCATGCTGTAACTAACCCGGTTCTTTCCCGGATTTCAAGTAAACACTATATGTTATGTGAGTATGTTTTTGGTTATTTTCAAGAGCAAATTGTGATGGGGTAAGTGATACAAAATGTTATTATTCTCTGCAGTTAGTTCTTGCTATTTCGTTACTTTTGTTAGTGCGTACCTAATATCATAGCCACGCACAATGGTCCATTTGAAGGACTAAGTGCGGAAACCAAACCCCTAACATAGAATATTATATCTCTAATATCCTAATATCTACATCCATGCTTCCCTTCTGCTTATAATGTCTTGCGATTATGGAGATTTGAGATTATGAAATTTTGAGATTAAGATATTCAGAGACGGGGCGATTGGATTTCACTTGCTTTACTTTTAACCACGCGATTGCTGCTGCATTTTTACTCAATTGCGATTTGAACACGGTTGCGGCACTAGAAATATTCATATCATTTATCACCAATAAATACAAATGCACATACAAGATGATGGTCTAAGTTATTTTTTCCATAGTTTTCCTCATGCGGAACTCCACATTGGTCTGGGTATTGTCGGTCAAAGTTTCAACTAATTGCTCTAAGTAGCGTGAAGCAGTGAACGACGACGTCGCTTGTACTCGTATGCTAATACATTCACATAGGATATTGCTAAAACGTAAGGTTTTGCTCAACTTGCCTAAGTTAGGTACTATAAAAGCTTAAGTTTGCAAAAACTTGGATCTGAAGTTCATTGTAATAAGATCAGGTTAGTGCAATTAGGATAATTTCTAAATGAAACGTTACTAACTCTTTCCATAAGTGATGGAGTAACTAATGCTAAATTGATTATATTGTCATCAAAACCACATTTTTTCTCAACGTGTAGGGTTTTTGAAATTAACTGGAAACTCATTTAAAGTAAACAGACAGTTATCAAAAATTTAAGCTCTTTAAAATCCTTTAGGTACCTACTTTATATTCCTAAAGATCTAAACTTGTTATAACAATAATTTTATCCTACCCATTCAAGAAAATGACTAAGAGATACTTCATCTAGGAAACCCTCATTAACTTAGGTACGTGTAACGAAAGACGTTAGAGGTCGCAATCAATTACCCGATGATGAGCAGACAACCATGAAAGCGGACAAGGTTGGTGAAAAACTTTATGAAGTTAAAGACAATATGGTAGCTATTTACTTAGAACATAGTTAACTTTGTGATTATTTTCCTGATTGCATGGAATAAGAACTAGTTTTCTAGTAGTAGATGTAGTAGATGCGAAAAACTGGAAACGAAAAGATCAATGCTGCGTGATTTGGGCAGGCTTACTTCTATCACTGCACTAAAGGTGAAGATAAAGATTAGTCCTAGATGAAGAATTTACGTACCCCAGTACAGGTTGTCGGTAAAAGTCAAAAATGGGAACTATAAGAACTTGATGCCCAAACAACACGTGGTCTAATACAAGACCTGGTGACTTCTGGATTTCCATTTCCAATAATATAGAAGTAAAAAAAAATGAAGTCATTAATACCTGGGTGGCAGGGCTGATACAGATGGGAAATGACGGATTTTTACATTTGACGTCACGAAAGGAACAAGATATCTGTGACGATAAAATGGCAGATGATATGAAAGGCGTTGCCAACAGCCACGTAATATTAAGTTATGTTTCACTACTCTGACGTCATCACAGGGAGTGAAATTATCACAATTTAGCACATTATCGGAGATTATGATCTATTTTGCCACTAATAAGTGGGTTATACGCTATATCTTTTCATTGATTATACTATTTTACAATGATTAATTGGTAATTGCAAACGTTTCCTTGATAAATTCAAGATTTGATTATCTGATGATATAACGAGGAAGCTTGTGTTTAGCTATTGTTTTAAAACAAGTTGTAATCTACTCATGAATGATTTATGCAATATAATTAAATGCCTGCAAGAGTCATCAAAGGACGTAGCTTTTAACTTTCGAGCTTTGGTCAGTGAAAACATTCGTAGTCTTCGCAAAATACATATAGTCTTATCACAATATGTACAAAAATTGTAGAGGCATCCTTCAAATCACTATCAGAACTGTATTAATTTAAGAAATAACCACAATGGTGATCACTGATCATACAGGCTCTTATTTTTATTATTATGACGCATTTATTATACAAATCTTAATAGCTAAAACTACGGTAGGTACTGAAACAGGAAATACTATAATGAGAGCTGTAAAAGGTTTTGTATTGTATTACTTTACCTTTATTGCATTACCTTCTACAGTACAATTGCATGTACTAGCTGTTCGTGAAATAGTATCTTAATCTTGACTGACCGATAGTAAGGGATTAATTTCAATAGCTAAACCTGGCAATCTGATATCTATCAATCTCATAAACTTGGTCTATGATAGCGGAATCACTAAAAGGTTAAAGATTACCGTAAGGGATTCGTTATTCTACTTTAGAATACAATTAAACTCTTTATTATGTACACCATATAAATTACAGTAAAAATTTAAAATGTTTACACAGAGTGACACAATGGGCGGTCTTAGCGCTAAAAGCGATCTTTTAAAGACAACTTTGGATGGATTGAAGGGAGAAGGAGAGACAATACTGTAGGTAGTCTATAATGTACCATTAACATCTTTCAGCTATATTAGGGCTGTGCTTCAAGCTACACAGTTAAACGAAGCTACAGGCGTGATCATTTTCATTGGGTTACAGATGTATCTAAACTGAATGCAAACTAATAAGAAGTCCTGTAGTCCTGTCTAGATGTGCAAGCCTTTCAGGTAAGGTATATACTTGTTATCAGATTTAAGAGGCATGATCAACGGAAAACGATGCCTCTGTAACGACTGTCTCATGTATACCTCAGAGTGTATAATATTAATTATATGCGTAAATAATCAACCGAACCACGTGCCATTTCGATAGTATTCTCACTACTTACTATTACAACTAATCCTTTAGCTTTTACTATAAGTTTGTTTCATGAGACAAAATCCCTAAGTTGTGTACCATTCAGCATACCACGGTCGACTCCAGTCGATAACTTTTCAGTCCAGCTACACGGTATAAAAACTCACTCGCGTAAAATAGTATATGTATTGAAATCACAACACTATTGAATGAGCATAGAGATGCGCTACGTCAATCCACGCTTGAAACCCGAGTGGGACTGATTACGGCGTTGCCATTATCGCATAAAAAAACACAAATAAAAGTCGACGTTATGATAAACCACAGGTATCGTTAGTCGAGGACAGTCATTGCGCGCGGACGCACGTCTCTACAAACATTTCAAATTGAACACTTGATTTTTGAATGAGGATTTGGTTTTGAGATCGGTAGTTCTTCTTTCGTTTTTGCATTAAGAATCAAGTTTACTTCTTTAACCATGTCTTCTAGATGTTTTTTGGATTGAAAAACGTTTTCTCAATGCCATTACTCAATAGTTTGTGTAAATAATACTTTAGATGATTATGTTTTGAGGTCCGGATCTATGAAGTGTTAATGAGGTGGTCGCGACAATAGTTTCAGATAATCAAGGTTGTTCGGAGTAATACTATGTTCTGTTGTTTATCTCTCCGGATAAAGAATCAACCAATAAAAAATAAATGATACAGTTAACTACGCTTTAGATTTGACGTCAGTTAGGTAACTATACTCTTATCGTGCATTGAAGGAATTTCATTTTCGTTTCAACTTATTAGCTGTGCGGTGTGTGTTTGTAATTGGGTTATGAATATCAATAACAAGTTAGGTTTCCAGTTTTTTTCCTATCCTGAAAGCACCTTTGGAGCTTCTGAATTTTTGACACTTCACGTTTTTAGTTTTGTACACAATTACACATACTGTTCAAAAGAATTGAACCAATTCTCCACCATAACATCAGGGAGCATCATTGGAACACAGCTCTCATAGTTTCTAGGTTCCAAAACAAATACTATATTTCTGCACCACAACAGAAAGAAAAACACAAGAACGAAACATAACCTTATCAATAACATAATTATAGCTATAATCACGTAATAATAAGATTACGGAGATATAAAAGTAAATCGGTATGAAGCACATAATAGTATAATAATATAAGTAATGGAATTGTTGAACCGTCAAGGTCTTCGTGTGTCAACAGTAATTCTTGGTTTATTAAGATTTTTCTTGTCAGTGCCATATCTTGAATGTTTTGTAAGTATTTGATAAAAGGCACCTGAGGTTTATATGGAAACAGATTTAAATTAAATTTATTTTGTTAAAAAATGAGTAAATTCGTTTTGGCACATACGTCGTTTTATTCCGAGCGCACGCACATTACAGCTATCTCTCTTCTTTTGCGTTTCAAAAGTAATTGCATCACTTTCGCTCGCTTAGTAGATCAGTCGTTACCTAAAACCTATTATCATATTATCCTTGTCCTCTTCTCTTATCTCTTATACTCCTTACTTCCTTTAAAAACGAGATACAAACTCTCTGAATTATTTCAACAATGTCTTGTACTCGATTCCTGAATCTCCCGAGAAGATAGGTACTTACTACACAAAATCTTCTCATTCATCTTAGAATGAATGACCAAAAAAACCGTATTCTCGGTAAATTGAATAAGCAGCAAGATGTTACGGTAATTAGTCGTCCTTATCCGTCGCTCATGAAAGTCATGAATATTGACGTGCTGCACAATAGTGAGCTATTTGCGGAGACACTCGCGTGCGCCTGCGCACCGGCTCTTCGATAGATCGCTGTTAGGGGTGTCAACATGTATACATGTGGTTTTAGTTTTTTTCATAAAGAAGACTATTTTTGAGAATAAGATTTTAACTTATATCATGTTACCAGTAAAAAAAAAAGATTTATCCAACTTAAATCAATGTGAATATTAACGAAAATATTGTTTCTTGATCACTCATAAGTCATAACTACACATAAAGCATTACACTGTCTAATATAATTTATTATGAAAATGCAGAATGTTTACCTAACTCCTATTATATGTCTATCATCATCATTTTCTTGCCCTTACGCGTAATTTATTTGGGGTCGTATTTCCCTATTAGTCGTCACCTCGGTAGTCACACACCCTTTACTTTAATTTAAATATACAATATTATCAATAGAGATTAGAGATTTCCAAAGATAAAAGTGTATGTGGTAAACACGAAGATAGTCATCATAATTTTGATAAATTCCTACTTATATTGCCTATTTCTACACCTACAAAAGTATCTATAATAGCTTCCTGATTTTCTCTATTTTTTTTAATGAAAACGTGAGTGACTGTTTTCTTTTCAGTTCTTTTAGACCTCAATTCAGTTGCCAATGGCGCAACAATAAGTGAAATTTCACCTACATTTCTGATGTTAATAATAAAAACATGATAGTCGTGATCGTTAACATTTTATTTATCGATGATTGCTGTTATTTATAGGTTATCTTTTACATTTGTGTGTGGTTCTAATTACACCTAATGTCGTTATAAATGATCGTAGAGGTTTTCTGTGTCTATGATAGTTTGAAAATTATTTATATTACAAGTTTTTAAAATTAACATTATTGACTACAGCCGTTGAATAATATCATAAGGCCAATTCCCGTAATTAAAAACGTTCAAAATCTAGTCGCAATCTCATCTCGATGACAATCAATGTCAAAAACTTGTCAAAAATGTAGGGCAATTCGAGGTATTTTTGACCGATTGAGACAGATCAGACCGTGAACGTTCAGAATTGCCCTTCCAAATTATCGATTGTATTTCATGTTCAAGTAAAAAAATCATGAAAATCGTGATCGTATCGGTTAGCTTAGCAATGAACGCGAAAAGCGCGTATGCGTCGTGTGCTTCTAATTTGTAAGTCTGTGTGTCACAAATGAAGAAATCAAGGATTCGGGTTGAGGTTGAAAGATGTATCTAATGATATTATATTAGCTGGTAACTTATGTATTGGATACACGACTTTAGAGTTTTAGGATTTTACTTTAAAGCGATACTCTGTTTTGGACTCACGTTTCAGTACCTAAGTAAGAACTGAATTCATATATCTACTTTTACATAAATATCTTTATGAATTTCTTGTGGAAAAGGAGCTTTCATGTTAAAGTTATGCTTTTATTTCAGAAGACCATCCATAATGACGGAAATAATAAGTGTGATTACAAGGTAGATTAATGTCCTTGAACTAATAGAGAGGTACTTCCTATTACATTGACAGAGAGAGCACTATAAAATGACTTAAATTAGTTTATTTTTTCTAGTAATTATTGGAATCACTTCATTAAACTATTCCGTACTTATCGATGTCGTATTCCGTGTATTTAAGTTTAAAAAATACATTAGCCTTATTCGGGCTTAATACATTTCTTAAATTAAACAACCGAACGTACTCAATAGAACTTGTTACATAGTTCATGACATAACAAGTCTAGCAAAAATACAACCTTTTAAACGTAGTCACGTTTGTGACATAAGGACGTGAAACGGTACCTCACGCCGCCATTGTAGTGATAACATAATGTCAAACAGGTGTTTGTATGTATGTATGTATGTTGGTGTGTGTGTAGTGAAGTAAGTTCAGAAACAGTGGACAATGCTTCAAGTTTGCTGGTGGTTTTAGTACACACGTATCGGTCGAGGGTATCTTGATGACATTTATTTGCACCTAGAGGTACCACTTTAATTGTAAGTAGTTTGCGTATCTATTAAGTCTAGTGTTTTTATAATCTAGTTGCTAGAGCTCCAACCTTTGCAAGGATTTTTACATTTGAGATGAAAATTTTAGCTTAAGTCCCAAGTTGTCATAGTGTAACTCGGGACCCCCCAGAATTCAGACAAAACATAGTACTATTACATAGCCGGTGCTTCCGAAAGTGGTATCAAAGCTGCTATTCTAAGTATCTACTCTAGTTACTCTGTAGTTCTTAGTGTGTATGTAGATGTACTGAAGTACCTACGTGTACGTGTCAAGAGAAGCAATAAATGATAACGTTAATATTTGCAGGGCTTGTCAACCTGTTTGGTTTGAGGAAGTTATACTAGAGAACAATATTAGATACTTATTTGTTGAGGTAAACAATAATACAGATTGTAACTGCACAATACTAAATAGTATCTACTAGATTACAAGGTCAGTTACAGCCTAGGTCAATGTTCGCAACATGAGGAAGAATTCATCGGGTCCCGAGAAAAAAGAAAATTTTAACCACATCAAAAGGAGGTTCATAATCTTTCAAACACTTGTATGGAAAGTATCATAACATCACGCCTATTTTCCCCCCTGAGGGTTAGGCAGAGGTGTAACTATAGTTCACCCACATTTCTCCAGTTATGTTTAAGTCCCATGTAATAGGGAGCGAGCCTATTGCCATCAACCGGGCCTAAATCCATACTCCAGGCTGCTACTGAGAAATTCCAGATGGAAAAACCTAATAACACTTTGGAAAATAATTTAAGTAATCCATACTATAATAATATTATAAATTCGAAAGTAACTCTCGTCTGTCTGTCTGTATGTTAGGTACATTTTCACGCCTAAACCACAGAACGGATTTCGATAAAATTTGGCAGAGAGATAGCTTGCATCCCGGGGAAGGACATAGGATAGTTTTTATCCCGATATTCCCACGGGATCGACACTTATGCGGGTCAAACCGCGGGGCGCGGCTAGTTAAAATATAACCTAGCATAATTGGGATAAGCTAGAAAATGAGCATCCCAAACTCCAAGAAAGAATGACAGAGTTGAAAGCTAGTTTACCACAAAAATTTTAAATGATGAAAGATGAAAACAAATCGTAAATGATGAAAGAGTCTTTTATAACAATACAAGACATTCCATACAGAATAAGATAATAAATGAGTAGCTATTTTTTCTAGTATTCTTACGTTACCGCAACACAATCAACAGAAAACCATACATACAGAAAATCTTCTCCAATCGAGAACTAAGGCTTTGATTTTCCATTTCCTAACAAGAAAAGTTCCTATTGGTTGAAGATAATTCTTTTAGTTTCTCGGACAAGAGATTTATTTTTATTAGAAATGTTTTTGAAGTAGTTTTGAGAGCATTGGTGGCTCAATAGAAACAGCCGTGACTTACAATTTGTAGGTTGTAGATTCGAATCCAGACAGGCGTATTACTTTGTGTAAATTATTTCATCACCACTGCTCTCAAAACGGTGAAGGAAAACATCGTGAGGAAACCGGCATGTCCTAGAACCAAAAATTCGAAGACTTGTGACATCTAGGTACCAACCCGCACTGGGCCCGCGTGGTGGCCTTACTCCCCTCACAGAGAGGAGGCCTGTGTCCCAGCAGTGAGAACATTATATTGTGCAGATTATGTTTGGCAGCCATGATGAAGTTTATAGTTATCTCTAGAGCCTAGTTAATAAAAGTAAAGGGAACTTCGTGTAGATGACTTATGCCCTCACATTTATACACACATAGCAGCATTATAGAGTTGAACTTCTAAAACTTTTTACATGTCTACCGTCCAATAGTAAATGTATCGTGTAATGACGTCAGATGCGCCGGCGCCGTCTCCACACGTTCAGGTAAATAATATTTGCCTTGTGCCATATTGTTCGCTTCTTCTTATAAAGTTTCACTATCTCTGTAATTTATGGGGTGAGATACAAATGTATGTTTATGAATATTGTCTCTTGAACACTGTTCTGGCTTTTTTGTATTGTTTGTGGCGGGCTGGTGGTTACTATGATGAACATAACATAAAGCATATAACCTCACGCCGCCTGTAATTACAGAAGAGTTGGGAAGAGGTGTATCTATAGTACCTACACCTACATTTCGCTAGTTCTGTTTAAGTTCCATGTACTAGAGGGCGAGTCTATTGCCATCAACCGGGCACAAATCCGAAAGACGTCCACTGCTGGACATAGGCCTCCCTCAAGCACCTCCTCCTGGACCGGTTCTGTGCTTCTCACATCCAACGGATTCCTGCGGCTTACACAAGGTCGTCGGTCCACCTTGTGGGAGGCCTTCCAACGCTACGTCTTCCGGTACGCGGTCGCCACTCCAGAACCTTTCGGCCCCATCGGCCATCTCTTCTGCGAGCAATGTGCCCTGCCTACTGCCAATTAAGTTTGGCAATTCTGCTGCTTTAATTAGAAATTCCTTTGCCCGTCCTGAGTTACGAACCCAAACCCTCGTGCTCAGCAGTAGCGCGTTTGCTTCCACTAGGGCAACGAGGCAGTCATACCTACATACTTGATGTGATAATTATTCCGCGCTATCTGATTTAGAAAACAGGTCATGATAAGTGACGGATTAAGGAAAAAAATAGTAATAAATGTAATTAATTATTTAATTGCATAAAACCTCGAGATATATTTAGTATTTCACTAAGCACAGATGTAGTTATCGGTCAAACAGAACCCGACAGTTTTGTAATCAGTCAGTCTGGATTTAATCTTATATTTAGGTCAGACATTTCAGACTGTCGACTGTTTTTTAAGGCAATTCGTGAAGATTGCACAGTTCGTGATAAGGTAATTCACGAAGAGACGTGAAGTCGTCAGTATTTACGAAATAGTAACTTAGGAACACGTTTACAACCTTTGCCAAGGATTTATTCAAGAAGTTAGGATTATAAGCTAAGCTTTCATTTCATATAATCTTTATGTATGCTTGATGCATACTAAATTCCCGTCCAACCATTCAAGTTAACTTGTGCTGGGAATTGGTTTACAAAATCACATTATCATCCTCTTGCTTTTAAGCTTTGGAACGGCGCAGCGCGTCTCCTTATTTCATACATCTCGACCATCCTTTATCTCAGTACATTGTTTAGCACATCCATCTACCGTTTACTCGGTTTTCCTACTAGTTTGTTATAAATAACCATCCATATTTATTATCAGAAATGTCATTATCTTGTTAATTCAACAGAAACCTCTTTTTAGGGTTTCGTACCCAAAGGGTAAAAACGGGACCCTATTACTAAGACTTCGCTGTCTGCCCGTTCGTCTGTCCATCCGTCCGTTTGTCACTAGGCTGTATCTCAAGAACCGCGATAGCTAGACAGTTGAAATTTTCACAAATTATGTAGATATTTCTGTTGCCGTATAACAAACAAATACTAAAAACAAAATAACATAAATATTTAAGAGGGCTCCCATACAACAAACGGGTTTTTTTTTCGGTGTTTTTGCCTTGTGGTACGGAACCCTTCGTGTGCGAGTCCGACTCGCACTTGGCCGGTTTTTGAAAACTCAGTTCTCCCAAATTAAAAAAAAAAACCAGATTCTAAATTCATTTTAAAAAAAATCTCTTGGGAAATAAAAATATGTTACAGTTGTAACGCTATTGTCTAAACTATGTTATCTTATCACTCGGAGGCTGCCAGATTGCAGTCATCTATCACAATACACTGACAGGCAGGTAACTGAAGTAACCAAGGCGCCTGGTTGCTGGGCGGAGATTTTCAACCGTTATGTAACTTCTGAATTTGTTTTGGAATTATTTCCATTAACGAAAGAATGTTCAAAGTCTAATATTATGTTTTGCTTGTTTGCAGTTCTTCTCAACTGTAGGATGCTTTTTATCCAACTTTTATATTCTACTTCAACTGCTTTTTAGGGTTCCGTACCCAAAGGGTAAAAACGGGACCCTATTACTAAGACTCCACTGTCCGCCTGTCTGTCACCAGGCTGTATCTAAAGAACCGTGATAGCTAGACAGTTGATATTTTCACAGACGGTGTATTTCTTTTGCCGCTTTAAGAACAGAATAGAATAAATATTTAAGGGGGGGCTCCCATACAACAAACGTGTTTTTTTTCGGCATTTTTGCCTTGTGGTACGGACCCCTCCGACTCGCGCTTGGCCAGTTTTTATTTACTTTTGCTTTTATTTTCTTTTCTTTTACCAGAATTAAAATCATCGTAATCGACAGCGATATAAGGCAACATCTGAACTTAGTCATTAAACTTCGGCTGTCTTTAAGTGATTGAATCTCACCAATAAAAATCATTATTCTATTACTGTTTTTCCAAATGACCTTGCAATTATTGATCAAAGCTTAATTCAAGGCCAATTGCCAAAAGTTCTGTAACAAAAACTTCTCGTTAAACTTTGTACAGACGGCAGCACATCAAGCTACTACAACCTGTCAAATTTCATTAATAGATTTTCAACTTTATCGCTAAAGAATAAGATTCAAAGTTGATTGGGAAAATTTTACAATTTCGGGTAGCTTAATGTGCCATTTAACTCAAAGACTTTGGACTGCTCATCATTAGAATGACGAACGAGGAAAAGGTTCAGACCCATCTGATGCTCGTTCGAAGGTCGTGTGAACAATAACCCATATGTCATTACATGGCCTGCACGTGTTGTGTTGCTAGATGGTTTGGTGCGAAGGGTAGGTATGTTTTCAGTTCGGAATAAACGGAGCTGGAATGTGAATAATGTGTAATCCCTATGTGCAGCAGTGGACGTCTTTCGGCTGAAATGAATGATGAGATGTGAATTGTGTTGACGATGAAAGTTCTTCACAAAATTGATGAGACAGCAGAGTTGTGTAATTTTCAGGAATACCTAAATGGAAAATCTAATTTTGAAGAAGTACCTAATAAGAATGCAGGTAATGAAGGCAATGCAGGTGATGATTTTCGTATAAATGAGTTTCCGAACATAGATTAAAAAAATTGCAATTCTTAATAGTGCAAGTTAATAGCTTTAAGATCAAGGCTAGCTTTGAGGTCAAGGCCGCAAATTAAATAATGAGGAGTGCCATTCCTTAATAAAAACTATAAAATCAATTACTCTCATTACTCCCAACCTATACGGAAAGCAGACCAATTAACTGTAATTCATAGATAAATTAGCGTACTTCTATTGATACAACCTCAAGCTAATTATTTGAACTGATCTCTTATCTACAACGGCCTTGGCGACCACTAATAAAAATAAGGCTACAACAATAGCTGGTAACAAATAAATTCTCAGAGTAAAGACCCATCCTTGACTATTGAAAAGCCTGAAAATTATAATAATAAAAACTTTGAGGCCGGCCCGACCTTACATCGAAGAACAATTATTCATGTAAAAACAAAGCTTATCGCTCCATTTAACGTTTATTGTTTGGGTGTAACTGTTGATCTTGGTTTCCGCGTCAATGGGGTTTTGGTTTATTCCAAACTAGAAATTAAGAACATTGTGAAATATCCCAACTAGTTGTGTGATGCCACATACTCGTATATATTATGCAGGTGTAACCAGTATTGGTTTTGTATTACTATCATCATCCCTATGTGGTCCTTGTGCAGGAGTATATATTTACGGGCTGTAATAATTACTGTGATGGTCATCAACACCAAGTCTGAATTACTTCTATTGAGTATCTGTCATCTAAGATGTATAAGAATCCACTAGTTACGTCAAAAATTCGTTCGGGGATGACAAGGATAATTTTATATATTATATATAAGAACATAGTCGTTATATCAGACTGTTACGCTTATTTTACCAATAACGTTTCCAATAATTTAATTGCGTTATCAAAACCCGAACTTGCAGGAATTCATTAATTATTTCATGGTAGTTTTTTACAATCGTAAACGTCTGGATATCTTTTACTTTATATACAGTGATGATAAGCTTTTAATGAATCCACCGATAATATATAGTGATATTTTTTTAGGTTCTACTATTTGTTTCATGCAAATTTTCTATCCTTATTAGTAGAATAGATCTGTGCTCCTAAACATGGGCATCATTAAACCACAATTGATGGTCGTGATCTATATCACTATAACCACTCTCGGTGAAATAATTGTTGATCAGTTTAAAGTTATTCATGTCAACGTCAATACTGCTAGTCACCCCATTGGTATAAATATTTGATAATCTTATAGAGCTTCCATAAAAATACCACAGAGCGGTCTAATCAATAATGTAATAAATAGACTTTGCTAGAAGACAAATATACATATATATAAGTTTCATAAATATAACTAAGAATGGAAGGGAATCATTACGCCGGAACTAATTTACCCGTTAACAATACCAAGGTCACGGTGACTGTTTAGTATTCAAGACACGGACGATGCATAGATTATTTATTAATTTTGATACATCTTTTAGAAACAATGGCTTTCAAAGATGAAGGCGAACGTGAAGCTTAGACCATTACTAGAGACGAAGAAATAATAAATTCTGGTAACTCTGGTTCTGGCTTTCTGGTTCATCCATTTAGTGATACACATATTTACTGGAGTAAAAATTAAAGGTTAGAGAAATTAAAAAGAAATGGCAGCTTTGGCCTTGGTTATTCCTTAAATATAACAAGTAACACTATACATATACGAAACCACGAAACAATACGACCTTTACCATTTGTTTTTATGGCTTAATTAATGAATGAATGTCCGCGGAATTCTTTGAGAACGAAATGAAACTACCAGACGTCCATTGATGGCATTTTAATGATGAATTACATGGTAATCAAAATTTTGCGAACTTTAATGTAAGATCATTAAAGTTCACTGTAGTAATTTTATAACATGTTTTGAGTTTAATGTAGTGTACAATAACACAATATTTAGTTTCCTCAATCCCAAAAACTAGATTGTCACTAACCTAAGAAGTCTAAGAATATCGCTAGTGCAGACAAAGCCTGGTATTAAAAACGTTGTTAAAAACAACTAAGTACGTAAGGTAAAGTGTCAACGGTTTTCTTTATGGAAATGTGTCCATCCATTGATCTGATCGATTTGTCCGGAGGAATCAAATCGCCATCAGTCTAATTGTACGCAAACAACTCTTGCGCAAGTGATCGGCGCAAATCGGGGACAGTACTATGACGAAGGTCGTCGAAAGTGGAGTCATTTGGGGCTCTCGCTCGCAATATGTTACTGACGGTCCCAAACCTGTCAGGGGCAACAGGTTACCATGCAGGTTTGCTCAGTTTGTTTTAATATATTTCCTTGGCAGTTGTCTGAGTAATAGATGTAATAATGAGAGCAGTCTTGCGTATGAGAGGTACTGGTTTATTGTTGACCTCTTCAACTTGTGCGTTTGCGGCTGTTTTGATGTCACTTGGGATTCGTCAGTCATTTCTTTGGGATGTCAGTCCCTGGATAATGATAAAATATCTAAATTCGAATTGTAGGTAATAACAAAATACTATTGTAAAAATTCGCAAAGTACTACTGTATTGTAGGTGATTAGAAAAACTAAAAACAATTTCAATTGAGACCACCTCGATTTCATTTCAAGAACATCAAAGATTATGAAACAAAAGTAGTTCAATAAAAACGATCATTGATTAATGAATACTCGTGGCTGTCTCAAATATCAATTTAATGCAGTCTAGATACAATCACGGTTCATGTTACTGACTAGCATTTATTGATACCCCTATCTCACATGTAACATAACATAACATCATGCATATATTCCCAGAAGGGTTAGGCACAGGTGTACCTATAGTGTACCCACAAAACGCCAGTTATATTTTAATAGGGGGCTAGTCTATTGCCATCCGAGCACATATACATGCTCAGTAGCAGGATCGCATGCTCAATAGTAGCGCCTGCAACCACTAGACCGACGAAGCAATCTCACATTGCTTTATAGAACACTAGCAGCGCCCCGAAAGACACGTGGCGCCATCTATTGTCATAAAAACGTTATTGTTGTTTTCCTCGGGAACAGCACTTTTTTTCGGGATGAAAGGTACCCTTTGTCGGTTTCTGTACACCTGACAACGTACCTATATGCAAAATTTCAGGATGATCGGTTCAGTGGTTTAGGCGTGAAAAGGTAAAAAACATATATAATATAGTTAGGATTATGATAATTTCTCATACTTATATGTACATAAATATAATTGAGATTTTCGCAAAAAAAATATCAACTTTAGTACCTAAGGTAAATTACCCAGGTTGGAATTTCCAATGCTTATGTATAGTAAGTAGGCCTTGCATTTTAAAGGAAAATCTGTGGGTAATGACGTTATCAATTTAGGATTATTGATCGTTGTTTAAATTAGCTGTAGGATGATAACAAGATGTACTGTTAATTACTATGCTACAGACGATGATGTCAAATTTTTCGTCATGGGTAGCTTCTTTAGCTTTAACTAGCTTCTGTCCGTCTTCGTCCGCGTGCAATTTCTTGCTCCCCGACCCAACCCGTCGCTGCGTATCGCCTGCCCGCGCTATTACCTACTTCGTTTTAGTTCAGCGTTTTTTTCTTTTTGTTTTTGCTCAGCTCTTAAGGGTCCTAGTATGATGTTAAGTAGCCTATGGCCTTTCTCAAGAATTGGGCTATCAAATGTGAAAAGATTTTTACAAATCCGACTGGCGGTTACAGAGATTAGCGCGAACTCTTCAGCTTTATTATTAGGATAGATAAATGTAATTACAAGCGGATTAAAGATGATTCCTAAAACTATAACAATTGGGATGTCAATATTCAGTTTCAGAATCACCTAATAGTCTGCGTCTTAAATCATCATCATCATCTGCATCAACATAGTTGGGAAAAGGCTAGCCCTTTTCCCAACTATGTTGAAGGCGACTTCTAGTCTATCCACATGCGGCTGAATACCATAGGCATAGGTAATAATACACTTACTTTACAGTGTGAAGAGAAATATGATATCCTTTCGTGATGATAATTTCACCAGCATTAAAAAGAGGTAATGAAACCTGGCACTCGTTATTTATATCTTTATAAGTTATTGAGCCTGAGCCGGCATCGAACCTTCACCTTAAAGAAACCGGGCCAGTTGACAGCGCAGGCGCAACGGTGCACACTATACTCGTTGTGTGCAATCAATGGCGCGTACAGACACATTGTTTGATACGAATCGGGAAATTGACGGATTGTGGCCTACTGTGATAAATAATAAGGGATGAGGTTAGAGAATAGTTTTAACAAATGATTTAAAAAAAAAGGTTTATATTATAATTTCATACATGAAACTGCATAACAGGGTAAGGTAACCCCAGTAAGTTATAAAATATACATGTTGGGGCTGCCTCGCTACTTCCGTCATTAGTGTCTTTTTTTTTTAATTATCTTATCATATAAATGAGATACGCAGGAAGTAAAACGATTTTGCTTATATCGTCTTGATTAAAAGTGTTTCACGGATAAAAATAATAGAAAACTTTCTAACAATTCTAGTGATTACTTAAAAAGCTGACCCTGAATCAAATAAAAATTTACTACGGCGACATACTTTACTACTACAATTCCGGATGTGACAATGGAAACACACTAAAATCATTCGCACGAACTGATTGTGACTCAGTGTTACCTAACGCAGTTTTAACACTCAACTGCCTTATTATGAATACTAAGCCTGCTTTTTTCCAAGTCAATTCGCAAATTAATATAATTCTGGGAACAATAAAACATAAAATGACGCACGGTAATGTAATGATGGTACTGACGGAGCGGAAACAACAATAGTTTAGATAGGGAAAACCTAAGTTTGATCATGTTCGGTACATAAACTTTATTATTTTGGTTTGCATGTAAATATAACTGGTATAATTATTGGTACTGAGCCAAAGTCCGTGAACTTTAGAATAGAGAACTAATCTTCGATAAAGGAATAAAAGATACCGGCAGAGAGGCAGCTTGATAAAAATAAAAAATTTAAATACACGAACGCTTTGAAAAATACAGTTAAAGATATACGAGCATAAGAAAATTATGTAGCAACACAACTTATCAAAGTTAATTAATATAATTAAATCATGAATAATACAAAAAATCAACAAGAGCAAGGGTGAAGACGGTACAAACAGTTTAAAAACATGAGTCTATCGCATGCGATGCCGCCCCCCAGCTTTATCAAAAACTGTGGTTACGACGCCACCAACGAATTATGTTAATATATATAAAATGGTAAACTGACTGACTGATTGTTGATATATCAACGCACAGTCTAAACCGCTGCTCCTAGAGACTTGAAATTTGGAGGGTGTGTTCTTTGTGAAGAGTGGGTATCCACTAAGAAAGGGTTTTTCGAAATTCCACCCCTAAGAGGGTGAAATTTCACGCGGACGAAGTCGCGGGCAGAAGCTAGTGTTAATATAATAACAATATTGTGATAAAACACGATTATATCCGAATCTACGGCAGTGCGTACGATTGCCACGTCAGAATCTTAATGCGATATAGTTATCATAATTAACTCATTATTCATTATCAAGCAGGAAACTTGTAAAAAGTAAAATTGGTTTTATTTTATCAATGATTCCGCCATTTTGATAACTTTCATGAATAATTATTCATTTGTCGATCTACATGTAAACGTCAAGTCGCGTGGTAATAATGGTTGACATAACGTGATAATAAGTACGGGTAATTTAATATGCAATAATATCCATATAATGCGCCGCCATTGGTTGTAGTAAGATATCTAACGACCATCTAATTATAGAAGACAATACTGATAATTTGCTGGCATTCAAAACAGTTTTTTTTTTCAATGAAACAAATGGAGAATATAAACATTTAAGTACGTGAGTGATAATAATAATTAAAATAAACCTAAAGTATTATTTGAACATCCACTAACATTTTCTTATTTAATAACAGCTAAAGAATTTGAAGGAGCTCTAAAGCGCTGACAGCGAGATCTATTTCAATAATTTATGGGTTTAAAATGAAATATGGTCAGTTTTGATGCTAACCAGACTCTGTGTCGGAAAAACAAACACTTCTTAACACCGGTGTGTTGGTTAAACGCATTTTGTAAAGTTTACTTATTCTATGAATTATATTTGTAAAAGTGGAAATGATTGAACGACCTTGACTTGATTTTGACTTTAGGAATATCGTTACAAGGACAAATGTATTTCCCTTTTATGATTCCATGTTTCTCTTTAGTTTTGTATAGACTAAATAAATATGGCGCAAATGAGAGAATCATTTCAGCTTATTGTTTCATAATGTGTACAAAAACCTCTACTTTTTCATTGCTGTAACTAAACCCGTCTGCATACATTATCGTTGTAAGTATTTCAAAAAACACATCTTCTTCTGTCCGGTCTTACTCGATGATGTTATTCTTACTACGTACTTGCAATATTCGTAAAGTGAACCAGACAAGTGACAAAATTAGCAGCTTAGTTAGTACAATCCTGAAAATACGAGGTTCACACAAATCGTGATGTTTGGAAACAGATTAGTTAATGTATAGGAACTGCGCAATCGATTATAAAGAAGTTTGTATTTAATTTGTGTTTGTCAAATTTTGAACAGTTTGTACGCAGTTAAAGCCTCGGTAGTATTTTAATTTTTTTTTTGAACAGTAGTCCCTGGGTAACTCTTTCTTTTGTGAAGCCATAAAATTACAATAACAAATCTTTTGAATTCTCATTACGAGTCATCCACAAGATAACTGCACGTTCCTACTCTACTATCTGCAATCTAAGTGCGAGTTGCACATATTTTTATCTATTTTGTATGCATGGCACACTCGTTTGCATCTGCGAATCCTCAGTTAACGAAACTGAACTTCCGTGACCCAAATATTAAGAGGAAAATCCTTGCGGGGTGAAACTAGGAGGTCAAAGTAATAATTATAAGTTTATCGACGGTTTCTTCAAAATTCAAGAAGTTGTTACTAGTACAGGAAAATCTAGAAATCGTGGATTTCAGTTTGCTTAAGTATGAGGAAAAGTTATCAAAACTATATTGTATATTTACACTCAGTTTAGTCTTTTTACACGTAAATCCTTGTTATTTGTTACATTTGGTTGGATTTGTACTGCACATTTTTTGTTGCAGCTTTTTTGGAAAACGATTAGGTATGACTTAATCATTCGTTCCAAAAAATATTTTACTGAAATATAACGTAGAAATATAAGCAAAACTATACAATATTATCCATCTAAAAACCACAAGTTTAATACAGACATAGCTTCAACCAGAAAAACTGTACGATCCTTTTTTATTCACAAGAATCGACAGAAATCAGTCATTGAGCAAAGGTCGCGTCTTAATCACAACGCACAAAAAACTGATGTAACGAATTTCGCGTTTTGACAATGGCTCAGTAGGACAACAAATCTGACAGAGATTACACTTAAATTCTTGTAAAAAATTGTTTGGTGCCTACCAACAATGCTTAATTGGTTGAAAAATAGTGTAATGTGATAGACATCAGTGACTCACGGTGAAGGACAGGATCCTGAAGATATCTGGAGTTATAATGTTCTAAAATCGTTATCATTTAAAAATACTATTCACGTCTCTTCTTTGTATGAGTAGAAACTTTCTTGGAGTATTATAAACCTATATATATATACAGATATATTAACGAAATCTTAAATAGAGTATAATGAAGTAGTGAATGTAGACTAACGTCCTTACAGAGAATAATAGTAGGTTTCACACTCAGTAACAGACATGCTATTAGGAACGTCTAGTTTATACACCTGAACAATGTACTTTACATCATAAATACATTGTTTTCCTGTCAAGCTCTGTGTTTTACATAACGTATAATAATTACTCAATTCCTTACTTGATTGAAGAATTCTTTAAATAATAAGTAATTCATAAAATCGTAAGTAAAAGATTATAAGCATCTTATTTATATCCTTCGTCCTGCTTTTTTATCTTTTGATTTTTTTTCCTTGATGGAATCAACTACTCCTTCTTCGTTAAGAGTTGTTTCAGGCTAATTGTATCCTAGCCTTTAATTAACAGAAACAAAATTGAAGTATTAGTCTTCATCAGTATTGCATTTGAACTTCATTTCAGTTTTAAACCAAGTAATTGCAAAATTATTAGTAATCTTAAAACTGAGATAACAGTCTCGCCTTTGTGCAAAGTTTATATTTTATAGCCAAAAAAAAGTTCAAGCGTTTCATGTTTGCCCTTGACCAGTGACACGGCGCCGCGCTCGGAATGATTAATTGAATAATCAGTAAAAAAAATATAAACAGAGGGCTGCTTGTAAACGCAATGGAAATAATCAGATAAAACTGCTAATAAATCATACCAGAATGCATAATGGATTTAGGAGCCTAGGTAGCGGCATTGTTTTCGGGAATCCCACAAACTGAAAATATGAGTGGTATTTTAATTTGTGCCTATAATTATATTCCTAACAAAACGCTAATTGTTTTCGACTCTGACGTCGACTGACGCCCACCGCATAATGTCATAGGATAGATATCAGCTGGTTTTCTTTGAATGACGTAGTCTGATGCAGATGCGTAGTCACGAATTTATAATGTTACTACAATTTGGCCTACGTAGACAAGACATTTGATCTAAGTCCATCGCTGTTACACCGGTGCCTTAGAAAATGCTTTTGTTAGAATTAGAACAGTGTGTAATGTATGTAATATTGTTGATATTATAACTTTACAAAACAACCATGATGGATTATGAGCTTAATTATTACAGAACAGAATTAAAGCTAACTAGACCTATAGCTGATTGCAGATCCCAATGTAAGAAAAAACGACATCTCCCGCGATTACTATAAAACTTGCTAATGCAAAAGTTACACCGAAATCAGGACAACCATTACCAATATCAACAAATATAAAAAAGTGAAAAATATAAGAAAATAACATACTTCATTATTTAATCACATTACGATAGTGATTATAATTTAAAGACAAGTAATTAGTGCCACCGAAAATACTGTTATCTCGTCTATCAACTGTAATACGTATTATGTCAAACTTGTTTACAAATGGTACTAAGGTTAAGTCACTCGTGCCACCACAGTTGTGCAAAAACTTGTGGTCATTGGACAACGTATTTGTATTCAGTTTGGAGTAGGTACGTTGGCGTACGTAGGATGGCTTTGGGATGTATGTTTTGCAGAACTTATTTGGCAATAAATGAAGATCGAGTGGTAGTTCTCTGTATCTTTATCAAGACAGTTTTCTGTAGCACTGTGAATGTTGGATTATGAGTGTTTTTACTGTTAGGAGTTCTACAAAAAATTTACTCTTTGTTTTTCTTGGAGCTCTCGCTTGGTCTTTCTAGAGCAACTCCCGTAGAGCATAATCAAATTGCTTCCTGGGAGATAATGACCTCAATCCAATTATGGATTTACTTATTATTATTACTTATTGAAGACACCGGAGGCTATGCACGATCAATATACCAATCAATTCCAAGTATTTTAAATTACATCTTAATTTGCAACACTGTCCCAATAAAACGAATTAATAACAACACTTGATTAATCCAATGTTACCGATTCATCAGTCAGTTTTAAATAAATCCTGCTTGTAAATGTTTTCGTATATGACAAGTGACAGGCTTTAACGGCGACCTGTCATTTGCCACCGTTACAGCTTTGCCTAAGTATTTATGACTAACCCTCATCTGTTTATCATATTAATAGAGGATTTGGTAATGTTTGATAATAGAATTTTAAATTAGATTTAGTTGTTTGTTTCAAGATCAAGTTATCAGATTTCAGAGCGCCTAGAACTTTAAACGTGGTTATTTTTAAACTATGGCCAATCAAAGAGAAGATAGACATTAAATCGTGATAATCAATGCCCCAAACTAGATCAACGGAGGACCTGAAGAAGAAAACTAGAATGTTGTTACTGACAATAAAATTGTGGGACGCAGAGTGAATAAGTTGAAGTGAATACGTTATGTCGAGGTAAATATGTCAAAACGTGACGCAACTCACCACACGAATTCGGGTTTCAATTACCATACGAGGACAAACGCTGCCCTTAAATTTATCAACGCCACTTTCCCCACACAACACAACACACGCCAAACAATACATAATCAAAACCATAACAAATACTATTTGCAACAAACAATCAGAGATATTGGTACTACCTACTACTAAAGTTATTGGCTTTTCCGCAACACGGCTCAAACATGGTGGCACAAGAATTCGGCGAAAGCGCTCACAAGGACAAGCGTACGCGCAGCCAGGGTGAACTGTGTCATTGACATCTGTACGGAATTTTAATATAAAAATTTTGATTGTATGGCTTTTGATCGATATAAGTTATTGAGTGGTTTGTTCGGTTACTTTATGGTCAACTCTTAAATCTGTAACTTCTAACTGCTTTGAACAGATAGGGTGTGTTTACAGACACACAACACTTAGATCCGAAAAAAGCAAAGAATATGCAAATCATTGTAGATGTCCCGTGCCGAATTCAAATCACACACACATCACAGGAACCGCCTGCTCAGCTACTAAGCCAATAGAACCACTATAACTACGTTTACGCGGAAACGACATAAAATGAACACACAGCTTATATCACCGACGAAGGTAAATAAGCAGGACGCATAAATCTTCTCCAGAGCTCCCGGTCGTTAGCAAACGCTTTAACTGCTAAGGATCAACTAGCAAATCATACGCATGACTGGAATTAGCAAAGAGGTTCATATGAGGCGGGTTAACAACCTGTGATTGCTTTTTATCGAGATAAAAAACCTATAAGATTGTTTACAGGACGTCGGCCCTGATGAAAGTTTGGCTCGTGATGGACATCGGAATGTTGTATAAGTAGATGAAGATAATGACAAGCAACTAGGAATGACAGAATTATTTCACAAAATAATTAAACAAGGTGTTAGACGAGACAGTGGTTATCCTCTTTCCTAGAATTCAGATATATTAGGTAAACTTGATAACATGGAAGAAACTAACAATACAAATGTTTGGCAAACTGAACCTAGACAAAATGAAATTTAGAATTAGTGTAGTAATTTTGTGTAGTTTTTATATAATTAGTGTTGCTCTTATAGATTGACTCAGATTGAAGGGCATTAGAAACATTGATAAAAAACTGGTGTTAGGTTGGCTTGCACGTTCCCGCGACCTCCATGAGGATTTTCCACGTAGGAACAAAAATAAAGAAGGTTTCCCAATGCCAGCTGATAGCGTATCTAGAATCAAAGTTCACTTTTCAAGAGAACTTGCGGTTTTCCTTATGATTTATTAACATGGAACATTTATCTCGCCATGGACATGTATTTCCAGAGGCGACAATGATTTAACCTCACATATGATGACTGATCAATAAGAGTAGTAGATATATGTATTTGTCAGACGTTACTTAATTGAGTGATACTTGAATCAGTACTCGATCAAAACGCGTCCAGTTTGATTGAAATATCGGGTGCGAAGCGGACGGCCATCGAAACCGGTATCAGACAGTTTGTCAGTGTTTGTTGGATGACACGTGTCTATAAAATAAACATCTGCAACGATTCAGGAATGAATATAATATATTCTTTTATAATGTTGTATAATTTCCTTGTTATCAATGGCAGGATGTGTATTGATAAAAAGAACGAAGAACTCAGTCGACGAAGCACATTTCACTCAAGTTATTTTACTTTTTTAAATATACTGATTATTCGCAAAGGTGCATAAATAAGTGTGGTTAAAAGTTTGGATTAAATCTATCTATCTATATGTATAAATAAAAAGAAAAGTCCTGACTGACTGATTGACTGACTCATCAACGCCCAGCCCAAACCCTGGGACCTAGAAAGCTGAAATTTTGCACAGAGGTTCCCTTTATAATGTAGACAAGAAATAAGGAAGGATTTTTCGAAATTCAACCCCTAAGGGGGAGAGGGTGAAATTTCACGCGGACGAAGTCGCGGGCAGAAGCTAGTTAATAATATTCGTCAATACAAGCTGAGAAAATATATTTAAACTAGCAGCACCCCGCAGTTTCAACTGCATCGAATCGAATCGGATCGGCATCGGGGTCGATCCCGTGGGAATATCGGGATAAAAACTATCCTATGTCCTTTCCCGGGACTCAAACTATATACCAAATTTCATCTAAATCGGTTCAGTGGTTTAAACGTGAAGAGGTAAAAGACAGACACACTTTCGCATTTATAAAATTAGCATGGATATAGTTGGCGGCACAGGGGAAGCCCAAGACTCATTTGGACCAGTCAAAGATAAATGCAGTGCTGGGAAATTTAACACACAACATCCACTGCCCTTTCCGCTTTGAGGCTGACAAGGATAATTTAATTCTGAACGTATTATCTGGGAACCCAGACAGACAGCCAGAAAAAAAAATATTAAGAAAATATATTCATGTTTATCTTGAGTTCTTGACTAAATCAACCGCTTATCAAGTTATGCTATATTTATTTAGCTCAACACGTTTTCCTCGTAAGTTCTACAAATTATTTCCATATGTGAAACGACCTACATTAAGGACACTGACTGGATCACACGTCACCGTGTAATAAACGTTGTTATTGCCGAGGGCTTGTGTACCTACATTACTTTGACGTATTCCTTCATCATCATCAGCATTCATTGTAGGTACAGACGCCAGCACATCAAGCTACTACAATCTGTCAAATTTCTATAATAGATTTTCAACTTTATCGCTAAAGCATAAGGTTCAAAGTTGATTGGGAAAATTTGACAGTTTCGGGTACCTTGATGTGCTGGCGTCTGTACAAAATGAAGGAAATTGCCTGCCGGAGTCTTGTGTTTCCCGATAGCTATAACCTAGTAGGGGGACATTGTACACATAAAATGGCAATCGATCGCAGTGCCTTTCATTTTGACAGTTCAGCCACGTTCATTACGTTGTTGAGCAGACGAATTTTTGAAACCTATGAAGCAATGGTTGTCAAAATGAATGGCATTGCAAGCGATTGCCATTTTATGAGTGTTACGCAAGTAATCCACTGGGAGTCTTCAAGTCGAGAGTGAATAGGTTACTTCAAAGCAAGCGTGCTTCATTGTTGATCAATCTTGCCCATCAATATACACACCTGGAGATTATCACCCCTACCTCTAAGGGTTGCAGGTATACTGTCAATAACATGAAGTACCCCTGAACTGCCGGGCACTTAGGGATGGCTTTTTGTGTGATTCATAGGGAAAGGGGTTTTGACGATATAGCTCCATCACGCTTCTCTAAATCTATACTTCTATATCCATACTAATCCATACTAATCACACTAATATTACAAAGGCGAAAGTTTGTGAGTGTGTGTGTTTATATGTTTGTTACTTCTTCACGCTCAAACAGCTGGACCAATTTAGATAAAATTTTGCATGGAGGTAGCTGACACTCTGGATTAACATATAGGCTACTTTTTATCCCGATATTCCCACAGGGTCGACATTTACGCGGGTGAAACCGCATGGTGCAGCTAGTATCATATATTTTTCTGATTTTGTTTACTGTAGTCGATCATATACTTTTATTGCCACTAAAACGTGCGTTTTTTGCGTTCAGGTCCTGTAATCCCCTTAAAATAAATCTTTGGCATCTTTGTGCCACACACTGATGACCAAAACCCTCCTCCCTTTTAAACTACGATATTTTCCTTAAAAAAGACTTAAGTAGATTACACAATGTCCGTTGTATGTGGAATTAGGTATCCTTTCACATTTTAAAGTCCAGAAGCAAATATTTTATTTTTGATGGCTGTTTGTAGGTCAGTATTAAGATCGTGAGAACGATCTGGTTACTTGTTTGAGTCAACAGCGATTGTTATATTCATCCATCCATCCATTCCATAAGACTGGTTATTATTTTACTTCAGTTTTAATATAATATCCATTTAAACTAAAGTTGAGCACTCAACTCAAAATTAAGTAGTTTTCCTTATTTTTTAATTTAAATACCTCAAACTCGTATCCTCATAATATTACTATGTTAATTTAATGATGAGTCAGGAAGTTTCTGTGTATTTTATAGTGAATGGCAAAAAAATATATATTCCGTTCAAAAACTCCCTTTTCAAGAATGTATTCCCGATTAAGCGTTTCCGTTATATCTACCTACTTATGACTCAATAAAAAACTTATATTATGCTGGTATATTATGTTATCAATGGAATGACTATTAACAAACCTTTATATGACAGTTTTATTGTCAAATAAATTAGCGGTAAACTGATTGAAAACTATCATTAAGGTTGAATTTCTACATGCTTTCTAGTTAGATTATTTATTATCATTATACGACTTATGACTTGGTTAACGTCCGAGTTTTGTAATACTGAGCAGATCCTGGTATCCGCCAATTTTCTTATTTTTATCGTGTTTTTCTTTTGCGAATCCTTAAACTATTTTCTACGAAGAAAATTGTAAACTAATATGTAGTAAGTTTCCTAGACTACATCAACCAACTAGCACGAACGCAAACTGCATCCTTAGGCTTAAAGTCTAGACCTCCTTAGATATAATTTACAATGTTCCAATGAACCCAGTCTCATATCCATAGTTTCCTGTGCAAGGGGAATAACGACTCCTGCGCAGATATTGAGAATGATTCACAACACAACATGGCCGCCATTTATCTGCAGTGCAAGTAAAACTGAATATTTACAATTAACCATTTACAGCACATTTTCAAATGGAATTAATCAATTAGATATTGTATGTAGCTAATTTTCAAAAGACAGATTCATGAATTACTTTGTTTGAGATGTCATAATATATTGTAGTGAGAATGATAATGTTGTAGAGTTGTTGTGTATACTTTGTAATGTAAATGTAGGTAGGTAGGTTACTAATGGATGCTACAGTTGTTAGTCATTCGACGTGGAATTAACCGAGCAAGCCACTTGCAAATAAAAAGTGTAAAAATTTTATGACGCGTTCTTTCCAGTGTAAAATTGTCATTAAAACAAACTTTGAAGTAGAGGATAATGAAGAAAATAGAAGTACTAAGACATTGAAGGATGATATTTTCAACTCGTTAAAACACAAACTTAATACCATGCATAATTTTCTAGCAAGAAAACCGCATTCCATGGCAAACATTTTACATTACGTCTCATTTAACAATAAACATACTTACTTATACATAATACATATTATGTAAACATAATGCAATAAAATCATCTATGATAAGGTCATCGTGGAATATTTTGGACTTTGGTGTATTATTTTGTACACCTACAATCTTAAAGATCACACACACTTCGAGGTTTTAGTATAAATAAGTCTTCGTATTTTGCTAATTATCTCGCAACAACTAACACTTATAGAAATATCATCATCATCATTCAGCCGAGAGACGTGCACTGCTGGACATAGGTCTCCCCCCACCTTCTCAACAACGACCGCCCCTGCGTATAAAGAATATGCCGTATAAAGATCGTGGAAAGCTGGATGTGGGGGGTCCACATCCAGCTTTCCACGATCTTTATACAAACATGCTTCACCATCATCATCGTCAACTTCCGTTATCAAAACACAATCAGCTGTCTCACATAACGCATGTTACATATGAGCTATAGCTATGAGCTATTACCCCACATACTCAAGGTTGATAATATTATCGTGAACCAGCTTTAGCCTAAGGCTTTAGCACACAGAGTCCTTTCGCGGCGACATCTTATGTAAGGTCTAGTCACGGCAGGAAAATAATGTAACTGATTTACGTATCATCCTGTGCTAAAAAACCATTAAGTTAATCATCGAATAAGATATACAAAATAGTCAGAACGGAAAAGAAGATGCGACAAATATCGATGAAGTTCAAAACAAAGTCCAGTTAATTTTATAACTCTGTTTATGGGTATGTGACTCAAAATAAAGGTGATAAATTACAAACTAATTGACAGCTTACGTTAGAGAATTCTATTACGAACTATTTCTTATAATATAACATATTCGTTTTCTGTTTCATTTTCAATCTAGAGCAGGCTTTGCTTTCGATGACCAAAGTATGTAGAAAATTTCAAAGACTGCCCCAAAAAGTTAATAAATCTTGTCCTGTCTCAAATTATTTATCATACATAGCGTCTGTTACTTTCAATCTTGACAAAAAATGCTCTAAAAAGGGCACCTGGCTTATGAACTTGAAAACAGGTTACAGATCATAATCAATTGTTTACACTGAGTTGCTGTGGGTCTTACACTGAGTAACTGTGGGTCAAGGCTGCTGGGAGGTCGCTTTGTGGCACATTTCTTAGGTGTCTAACGAGAATTTTAAGGGCATTAGATGGATTTTATTGTCTTCGATGTAATGAATGTTATGGACAATAAAATTGAATGGGAGGTTTTATTGTATGTCTCGTAAAGCAAATGTAGTAAAATCGTGAAATATGTACATTGAAGTGGTGAAATTGAAGTGTTGCTGTTTATTGTGATGTTCGTTCAAATAATCATATATCTCCTATTTGTTTGTTTGTTTAGGAGTACAAACATGACTTTCTACATTCTGTATGGTTTCAAAATCTTTTCTTTCCATCAAATCTATTATGCTGTAGAAAAATGTTTCAATAACCTCGATAACCATTTTCGAATACATTTTTATTGAAAAAGTTGTCTAGTTTTCTATAGTTTTGTCTTTAAAATAGTTATGTTACACTGTTTGTCCTCTTTGGTCATCACTAAAATTAAGCTTATGTCATTAGACCACAATCAAACCACATTTAATTAGGCATCTAGTCATTCCTAAAGCTCTAGCAACTTGCTTTAACATTTTCATATAGCAATTATGGATATGATTTCTATTTCCTTTTTAATTGAGACAACAAGAATAAGAATTGTGTTTTATTTTATTGTGATGAAAAAACTGAGAGAAACTTCTATACAATTTCGAAGGTCCCCTAAATTGCCAAATTTTTAACAGGAAACTTATCATCAGTTTCATAAAATAAATAAACCATATACACAATTAGAGCAGCAGTCGCAGCAACAAGGCGACGTGTGTAATTATATAGCTAATTTAGCTTGTTTAGATAATTAACTGTTAGCTCTAGTTGCCGAACTAAAATGGCGCCGGCCTAGTGTCATTTGGTAGCTTTTGATAATGTTGATGCACCGTTTTGTTTAGTGATTACACGGATACTTTTACTGAGCATGGTTATGTCATCTCTTAAATGTCCTATTTCATTTAGGTTGCATATGTCATGACCAGTCTCGCCTTACCTTTCGAAGAAACAACAGGCATCATGTCAGGATATGTTATTTTTGTCATGTCCACTTTTGGGTGTGATAAACCACATATAGGTAACTATAATTTCATGGCAAAATATTTCAAAAACCTAACCAAGATCTCTGCACTTTACTGCACAATATTTTAATAACGGGCATTTAACACTGAACCGGCACAATGAATTATAATGTCTTAGTTAAACAATGACTTACTTGTCGAAGTAATTATCCTAATTAGAGAGTTAACAGCGAGTTAAACGGCAAAACGCTGTCATTTTAAAAGTTATTAGCGTATGCATACAAACCTGATGATATGGTTGTGTCATTGACTGATTGGAAAGTCACAAATGTTATTTGCAACGCTTGAATGGGTATTAAAATAATTTGGTATACGTACTTTGTAGTATTGTGTGGGGAACGTGAAAAATTGCTTCTGATAGCGGTACCTAACGGCAATGAACTGGAGAAGTTTGTGTTGGTAAGTGACAACAGTTCAACAGAAGTAGCAAAAACATTACCCTCCTTCTGGGGCAAACTGGTAAAAGAACTTGGTTTGATTAAAAAAAGTGAAGGGAAATAAGATAACAGTGAAAAATGGTAAACTAAAGTTGAATGAAAGAACTAAGCCGGCATTCCAATGTATTTTTGACACTAGCTAATCTAGGTTATCGTAATCTAGTACAAACATTTGTACTAGATACATAGGTAACCCAACTAGCTACATAGGTAGTTGAAAACATTACTTTTGATTATGAAAATACAGTTTTGACGATCAATAACTTATTAAGACATGACAATAATAATATCCAACTGTATAAATACTCTATTTGATTAGACATCTTCTGTCCATTCAAATTACCAATATTATTTTCATCAGAATAAGATAAAGCATTTCATAATTTTGTTTATTATTTCTATTTAATTTAGTTTGACATTAAAGT
The DNA here is from genome assembly GCA_948474745.1 of Oligia latruncula. NCBI lineage: Eukaryota > Metazoa > Arthropoda > Insecta > Lepidoptera > Noctuidae > Oligia > Oligia latruncula. The sequence continues at coordinate 13,292,513 of OX419708.1, forward strand.
ATGTAAATACATGTATTTATACCCTTGTGTTTAACTAGTAAATTCTAGTTTATTTATATTCGTTCTTCGTTACAGTTTGTTTTCTCTTCCGGGCTATGAGAGATGTAAGCAGGACCGTGTGTTGTGTTATTTGCATCATTAGGATCACGTGCTGGTAATAATTATAGTATGTATGACGTGTGACTGGTGTAATGACAGGTTTGTATATTGTTAGGTCGTGATTATGACCTTATCACTTCTTAGGAGGATTCATCTCAATTTTGTCTAAGCCATTTACTTACCTGTGCACCTCAGTTACTTTTAGTCTGTATTTTGTACTTTCTTTATGTGTGGTTGAAAGTCTTTAGTGAGTGTATGATCTTACCATAGAGTTCGATGAATATTTGTATTGATTCTTATTTCTTGGTTCTAGTCTATTGTGTTGTGATTGGATTTGGGAATCATTGCATAAGGATGAGCGCTATTTGTAGTATTTCTATCGATATCTATAATAACACTATCTTCTTCATGTGCCATCACTGTATCTATAAAGGAGGCTAAATATTCTGTAGATGTTTACCAGTAATCAATGATGAATGACAACTTGTTGTTACAGTAATAAAGTAGTTGTTATTGCTCCTTTGATTGAATTTACGATCGCAGATCAATTTGATCTCGCCGTGAATTTCAAGTCAAAATCATTCAAGGTAATGTTTGATATGGCTACTTCAATAAACAGCCGTGTCTAAGTCTGCACGAATCGCAAAAAACGCCCGTTGCAATCAGAGAAAAACTAACTAAGCCAAGGCTATTGATTATTTAAGATTAAATTCTAATTAATGAAAAAGTCCCTGTCCTCTGTAACAGACCTTAAACTGAATTGCCACTTCAGCTATTACCTGTTACACCATGTTTTTTATTCAACCCCGTTTATTTTCTATTGATTATTGATACAGCATTATCAGTAGTTGCTCAATTGTATTATCTAAGCCTGCAACATTTTTGTTGTTCTATTGTCACCCTTATCGAGAAGACATAAGAGTCAGTCGTATGAAAACATCCGTCAATTTAATAGCAGCTCTCACTGACAACTTGAAGCTATTAAAGTAGGCGTAGACGACTTGATTACTACCATATACGATGTTAATGTTCATTTCCGTTTGATATTACGAGAAAATTCGTATGAACTTGATGATCCTGTTTCCTTAAGTCGTAAATAAACAAAGCGACTCGATTTTCGTACCGTATAACTAAATCCTTAGGTGCAATCCAAACGTGTCACTAGATCCAGGACACTTGTTCACAAACACAGTCCACACCAATTGTTTGTAATTGGTGACCACTGATTATTTACTCACAAAAACACGTGGCGGTACAATTTAGCGCGGCGCAGCGCGTGCGTTCGCGGCGGCGTTCACAGTGACACTGACAGCATTTTACGCTATGGTCGTGGATCAGAGTCGGCGCCCGCGCATACTTATCACTGTAATCAGGAATGTAGCAGGTAAATTGCCTCTGAAAATATATATAGATGCGTGATGCAATCGCCATGCCTGTTCTTTACCATCCTTCTGAGAACATGATGTGCTGTTTGATTTGCTTTTGTTTATACTCGTTTTGAGGTGGAAGCCAAAACAGATGCCAAAAGTGATCGTGCGCTGAATGGAATGAAATGGAAAGTTGAAGCAGTAAGGTGCAATGAAATAAAGGCGTAAGTTTATGTACAAAAGTAAATGCATGAGTTAAGACGCCTCATCGTTATAAAAGCTGAAATATAAACAACTAGCAGCACCCCGCGGTTTCACCCGCATAAGTATCGATCCCGTGGGAATATCGGGATAAAAACTATCCTATGTCCTTTCCCGGGACTCAAATTATCTCTATACCTAATGTCATCTAAATCGATTCAGCGGTTTAAGCGTGAAGAGGTAACAGACAGACAGACTCACATTTGCATTTATAATGTTAGTATAGAGGAGAGGGTTTAACTTGAGTTATAATAAAAACGTAATAATGTTTCAATTGTTTCCTTTTACGACCTTATTTTATGGAAGCCGTTAACAAGTCTGGTGAATAATTGTATTAATGAGACAGCAAGAATATTATTCTCCAAACCCAATGTTTCACACACACGAGATATTATAAGATTAAAGACTACAAGAAGAAGACAAGGTAGTTTGGCAATAATTCCTTCTGCACATGTGGCTTCCCTGGCTCCTCATTAACGGCATAACTGCTCTCAAATTACGATGTTTATTTATTTTTTTACATACTTTTTTGACATAATCTCTTTATTATTTGACATTATATACAGACAATTCAAATTTTTCATCTCTTTATTATTGGTTGTAATGGGAATCATATCACTTGGGTTTAGAAGGTTCTTATTTTGTAAATGTGAGGACTTTGTAGGCCTTGTAGACCTTAGATCTGTAGACCATTTTTTATTTTATCAAGTACCTGGTACTTGTTGCCAGACCTACGCTGTCCTCCCATACCTACTGTAATTTGGAAACATTGTAAAAGCCAAATATTTTTAAAAAGAGTAACCATGGAGTTTCTTGCCGGTTCTTCTCCATAGGAAACGAGCAATTGGAACCGTGCACCTAGCTTCTAACGTTTCATAAGTCCGCATGTAGGTTTAAATATATATATGTTCGATAATCCTCTAAATATATATATGTTTGTTGAATTATGTCTGTCCAAGGATATCGTCGTGACGTCAGACAAGGACATTCGCCTACGTCACAAAACATCGGCATCGGGTTATCAAGAGTCTGTGTTTCCCCTACAGCAAATGTGCTATGATTAAATTTATTTATAGCATTTGTACTTAAATCACGTCTTTCGTGTGTCGCTTTCTGTCTGGTAGATTCAGTTTGTGTATTTTGTTGTGGAGTTTTGCCATAATAAGAATTCGCATCTCTTAGAATTTCATCAGGGACTTCCTTCGGTTTTTATTTGGGCAATAGGTACTGGAGTTGGTAAGATGTCAGCTTTTGTGCAAGCCTCGGAACTACTCTCAAAATATTTTTAGGTATTATTCATTAGGAGTTAAATTTTAATAAATTCACAATATAAACCTCTGATCATCCATAAGCTTATGAGATATGATGACGATGGGAGATAATTTTCATGATTCTATTGTCATAATTCAAGTAGTAATAAGAAGTAAATAATGCACCATCGCAGTCACACAACGCGAAGACCTTACGAACCCAAAACGATCAAGCGCTCAAACATCCATTATCTCAATTGTTTCAATACGATGCGCGTGCGACGCTGTCCTCGCGTGTCGCCCGTCGATCATTAGGGCGAGCACACACGAACTGAACGATTCATACGATCATGAGTATCTACTAGATACTATTACTAGCACGGTAAGCCGTTGTCCCGGCTGTCATTTGTAGATCTCTGACAGTTGTTACCGGTAGTCAGAAGCCCGAAAGTTACACCACTAATCTTTCAGGATGTATCGTATGTATGTACATATCTTACCCCGTAACTGGGTTCTGGAGGTCAGAGGCCGATCCGGTTAGACTGAAGGCCGATCGTAATGTTGGAAAAAGGCTAGGCAGATGATACTACTGTAAGGTTTGTAAATGTTTGATCATGTAAATCACTGTCCACTCCAAGGTTGCCTGGAAGAGATCGCAGAAAGCGATAAGGCCGCCCAATATAGGTATATTTTGTAGTGTTTGATGTATTTTTCTTATTATGTATTTTTGTGGCGTACAGACGCCAGCACATCAAGCTACTACAATCTGTCAAATTTCTTTACCGCTAAAACATAAGGTTCAAAGTTGATAGAGAAGTTTGCTGTGAAAAATTTATAGTTATATTATTTAAATCTAGCAGCGCCCCGCAGTTTCACCCGCATAAGTGTCGATCCCGTGGGAATATCGGGATAAAAACTATCCTATGTCCTCCTATGTATGGATGCAATCTATCTCTCTGCCAAATTTTATCGAAATCCGTTCAGTGGTTTAGGCGTGAAAAGGTAACAGACAGACAGAGTTACTTTCGAATTTATATTATTAGTATGGATGGATTGCTTAGTATCAAAGGGTATTCTTATGGGAATGAATGAAATTGCCAACACAGTGAGAAAACAACAAGAACAACAAATGGTTATCAATTCTCGTTCCGTCTGAGTATAGAAAAATGTCTGAACTACACAAGGACAACAGGAAGCAGGCAGACGATTTAGCCAAGAATTTGAGAGAGTACCACTTTCATTATCTCAATAAAACTCAATTGTTTTAGTACATTGCGCATGCGCACGGCAACAGTTTAGTCCTCGCGTGACGGCCATTGATCATTAGGGATCTCAAGCTCGTACACTTGGACGATTAAATCGTTTTGATGGGATTGTTAGTACAAACTATTATTTGAATCGCTATGCACGTACCGAATCTCTACCTCTTCTTTCACACAACTGATTGTTTCTAGAATGTTAAGAGTAAGTATTTTAGTTTGAGTTGAGAGCTCTGGTGGCCCAGTGGGGAAACGGCCGCGACTTACGAGTTGTAGGTCGGTTCGAACCCAGCCAGGCGCATTACTTTGTGTAAATTTATTTCATCACCAGTGCTTTCAAAACGGTGAAGGAAAACATCGTGAGGAAACCGGCATGACCTAGAACCAAAAACTCGAAGACATTTATTTTGACATCTACCAACCCGCACTGGGTCTTGACTGTACTTACTTCTTAAAAAGAGCAAGGGGATCAGACCTAGATAAAGTGAATAAGAGAGATTAAAACAGAAGAATAACTAGCAGGGGGATCCAGGGGGTGGGAGGGTTTAGGGGATCAGACCGGAATAAATAGGGCCTGCGTGGTGGATTATGGCCCACTCCCTACCACAGAAAGGAGGCCTGTGTCCCAGCAGTGCGAACATTATAGGCTTTCATCATTATTTTTTGTTCCAGTTTTACTCATTTTAGAGTCTTCGTATTTTAAATTAGATCAAACGCCATTCGTGCCAGGTTGATGGCAACAGGCTCGCCCCCTGTTAAATAGAACTTAATATAACTGGCGAAATGTGGGTGTACAGTCACGAGCAAAGGTATGTATACACGTGGCTTTATTCAAAGACGATTTTCTCCTTTATTTTTGAATGAAATTTTATATAGGTATATGTAAAGTGTCGTATTTCAACGTTGCATTTGTTATTTCGTGAAAAAATCGCAATTTAAAGTTGCCAAGTGTTGACATATTATTGCTCGTGACTGTACCTCTGTCTGACCCGTCGTACAAGCGTTATGTTATCATTATTTCTTTTTAAACTAGCAGCGCCCCGCCGTTTCACCCGCATACGTTTCGATCCCGTGGGAATATCGGGATAAAATCTATCCTATGTCATTTCCCGGGACTCAAACTATCTCTATACCAAACTTCATCTAAATCGGTTCAGCGGTTTAAGCGTGAAGAGGTAACAGACAGACACACTTTCGCATTAGGTAGCATAACATTCATTCGTACTTTTAATACTGCACTGATATTGTTCGTCATCGGATGACATCATTGAAATTCGATCAAATCGTGTAACAATACACTGTTAATGTTACGTTGTCACTTTTAAGGCTCTGAAGTGCGTGATACTGCGTATTGGGTTACCTTATTGATGGTGTGGTTGACGATTCGCCAAAGTACAGATGACCTTAAATCTGAGATTCCACGAGTCTGTATATTTAGGTTCGCTTGGCGCATTCTGGAAATTAGCTCTACTACCATTTGCGATCACTAGGTTATGTTTTCACCACAATATACAGGGTTATTAACTTATTAGTAAAACATTAACAACCTCTTAAGAGGTCGTTGTACTCATCATTATGAACAACTTTTACCTACTACTTTTTCTACCTACCTGAAATCACGAAAAAAAAATCAGCTGTTCCCTACATTTTGACGAGTTAGACGAACATAAATGTAGGGAACAGCTGAGTTTTTTTGCAATTTCAGGTTTGGTCCCATAGTAAAAGTTGAGCTGAATACCAGTAGTAGTTTACATTGACCTCCACAGCCCAATTACTGGATAACACGATACCCCTTGGTAATACTGGTTGTCAGACTACCAGGATCTAATCTGTAACATATTTTAGCCAACCGTCCGTCAGGACCATCGTACTTACTAGGGGGACATCTAGAAGTTTTCTGACCCATTAAATCAAATCAAACAAAAGGACGAGCAAATAAAACATTCTCAAATCACTAGAATACAAGAACAAAGCATGACCATAATATTATTTTTGGATCATATCCACTGAATATCCCGAGATGACTCACAAAGCAATGTGATAACCATAACACATACACATACCATACACATAACATATGCTCTAGTCATTTAACACTTAAAATACGAATATCAATTGGAATTCACCATGGTATAATGGAAGATGAACTTTTTACAACCAGGATTTCATGGAGACTTGTGTTGATTTCGTTTTGTGTTGCCACGCTGACCATTTCTCAGAAACTGTTGATGAAATAAAAGCAAAGCATCATTTTGAGGATAAGGGATAACGTTCTTGCTTTGAAATTTAGATGGATAGGTATATGTATTTGCAAAGTTCAGCTTGGTAGAAGGTCCGAAAGTTATATTTAAGTGACGATAATAGAAAAAGACAAACCAATAGGAAAGTACAAAGTCTAAATAATAAACAAATATTTAAGTTTAAGGAAACAGAGAAATGAAGGAGAAGACCAACAAATTCCTGTAGCATACAATGGGAATTTTGGTAAAATCGCTTATTCACAGTTACTAAAAGGACGGCTGCAATTAATTCCAGGCGTCCCATTACCAGTTTGACCACAATCTTTCGATAAGTAGGTATTTTAGCCAATCTAACATTTCCTCTCTCATTCAACTTTATCCTGGAAAAGCATACGGTTTTTGATCTATTTCATTGCTAATTGTTTTGACATTGATAGAAGCTATGTTTATACTGACGAGACTAATAAAAATTGTTCAGTGCGAATGACTCCGTATTCATAGGTGTCCTACGTCATCACTACACGTGGTAACATTTTCTAAACTGCATATTAGTAAGTACTTTTGAGATTATAGCACTATAGCTATTGATCTAGGCTTGCACGCAAGGCTAAGTACCTTCTGACTTGATGTATGAAGGTACGATTGACAAGTTGGTTAATTTAATAATGATCGATCTTTATTGATGGGATTATGCTCCAGAATCATTATATCTATACTATTAATAATAAAGCTGAAGAGTTAGTTTGTTTGAACGCGCTATTCTCTGAAATTAGGTACGGTCAGCAACAAACGTCGATTAACACTTCAGTTTTTTTAATCTCAGTTATTGAGCAAAACATTAACACTTCACGCGGACGAAGTCACGGGCAGAAGCTTTTAACTTGTATTACGAAATGGGGTATTATCGATACATCCAACACCAAGTGCGAGAGTGGTGCTCCTGAACAGACTATGTCCCATCGGCTGGGGTGTCCCAGATATCCGTTCACCTACACAACAACGGATAATTATGATGCCACAATAAAAGTGGTCAACTACTGTGCTCAAACAGTATAATATGGATGACGTACCTACCGTCGATACGAAAATTTGAAGAACCAGTTGCTTGGTTCCAAATTCGTGATGAAGACCCAAGATGGAGAAATCCACATGGATCTGGGATAAGTAACACCACACAAGAGACCACAAATGTGGTGAGAATGTCCATAGACGAAACGCAACCGTAATCCCTTTTGCGCTGTCCTAGAGTCAACAAACAAAGTCGCTAGCTCCAATGTCTTCATGTTATAAGTATAACCATAATACAAATCCATTTTATAGTCACTATTACACATCAACATTCAATGACATTATTGAACTTCATATAATAAAACCTTTACAATCAGTTTATCAGAGATAAAGTCCCGATAGATGGATCTTGACTAATCAGAGATATGGATGAGTTTCGCGCGACAGTTGAGTCGCAGACGTTTCATAATCCAATGATAAGAATGTGATCACTCATTTGTTTTCATAATTGAATATGGTTAGGTTAGGCGGCACCAGTCGGGGATCGCGGATGGGCGCACAAGTTCCCATGATCCGGTCTAAGTGAAGGAAGGGAACAAAGGGGTGGTTTTTAGTCAGTAGGAGTCTGACAGACCCCACTGCCCGCCCCTCATGGATTTACATCCAACGCGGGCGGGGGGATTTTCCAACCAGGAACAAAAAAAGTGTTTGTCGGAAGATAGATTGACAAAATTATTGTTTAATCATTGTAAAAGCATGAAATAATTATAAATTAATGCACATGGAGCACTTGATTAATATTTATAAATCTCTCATAGTCATTGCTGAAGATGCCCTGCATGAATGCTGCTAAAGAATTAAATCAATGAATGGGTTCACAAGTAACCTTGTATGTATGGGTTGCAGCATCCGCTTTTGCATCAGCATCAGTATCAACTCCGATTGATCCAAAGGTTGTCTTTAAAAGATCGCTCTTAGCGATAAGACCGCCCATTGTGTCACTCTTTGTACAGTTTCTATACTTATGTCTGTAATTTATATGGTGTACATATTAAAGATTATTCTATTCTATTGCTTGTGCCCTCCCCAATATCTTGATATCTACAGTCACGAGCAAAAGTATGTATACACTTGGTTTTATTCAAAGTCGATTTTCTCCTTTATTTTTTAATGAAATTTTATATTAGTAGGAACATAGTATTTTCGAACCCATAGGTATATTTAAAGTGTCGTATTTCAACGTTGCATTCGTTATTTCTTGAAAAAATCGCAATTTAAAGTTGTCAAGTGTTGACATATTGGTGCTCGTGACTGTACACCAGTCTATGTCTAGTAGCCCCTTATTGAATGTGCAAAAAATCTTTTGAAGATAGACTAGACACATTTTTTATAATGTCAACGATTTTTGCAAACATTTGGCAAGTTACTACTATTATATATTCTGTGACGTTAGATGTTCTGTCGCGATAGTAGGTTCACGCCTTGGAGTGGTGACGCTTTCAGTTTCCATGGCATCCATGTAACATGTGTTACGTTTTAGTGGACCAGGCCAAGAAGAGGCCCCGCCTTCAAGGTTAGTACTGTTTCTGGCACTAAATAGACAAACTCTACTCGTGTCGTCTTATACTTATATACTATTGTAGATCCAGCAGAATAACAGCGTCAGGTACATTTGCCTGACATATGCTGAGCTGGACTCCCATTTGGTGCAACCTTGAGACGCACACCGCACTGTGTATGTTTCGTTATTAATTTTATTTTAAGTATTCGTCATAGTGTCAATTTTATTTCGATATGTGTGTTTTTCATTTTGTTTTTTTATCGGCACCTTGTTTTTATATTATAATCATGTGGGTAATTTGGTTATCATCTAATATTGTACTTTTGTGTGTTGTGCTGTCTTTTTGTGTGCGCCAAATAAATGGTTTATCTGGGTACGTATTTGAATATCGAAAATTAAAATATCGACTGTTAAAATATCGATGTTCAAAACATCGAAAATTTAAATATCGATTGTATCAAAATGTCGAAAATTGTTATACCTACGCTTAAAACGTCGAAGATTGAAATGTCGAGTGATTAAAATTTCGAATGATTCAAAATATCGAATGACATTATGCCTAAGTTCAAAATATCAACATTTAATACATCGAAGTTCATAATATCTACGTTACGTTACGTTTGGGTTTTTATTATGTAAAAATAATTAAAGTACCTACATTACATGAGGTTTTCCTTGTTTTTTTTTTGTAACCCACCTAGTAACTGATTTCCATCTAGCAAACAAGCATGCAGCAATCATGCAACATGCAAGCAAGCATGGCTTCTGTCACGGCTCCGGCGCTGCAGGGCTCCGGCAGTCCCACGCGAGCTTAACGTCGCAGATGGTCTAAACGCCCACCACCGCAGCTTCGGCTTGTTGGCCGGCTTCGCCGGCCAGCCTCAGCTGCGGCGGCGGGTGTTAAAACCACCTGCTCCTCAGCTCGCGGGCTGCCTCGCCCCTCCGCGACTACGCGATTCTAAATTACACTCTAGGGGTAGGGCAGACAAGACTACGTGGAGTCGGTTTTGCAGCGATACGTTTCTGTCACTAACTTTAGTAGCACAACCTGCACAACATATTGACTTTCAAGAAAATATTTTAATTTAAATAATACTTTCACGATTGACCTAGGCTTGTACACTGACTGGACACTGATTTTCATGGATAAAATAGGTCGAAATTGTTCCAAAACCGAATTGGGGCACCCCGAATTTACGTAGTCTTTTGGCTGTTACCCCTAGAGTGTATATAAAAATCCGGAGGCGCGAAGGGAGGGCAACCCCCGCCCGCTGTAGCAAAGCATAGGCACCCGTGGGAACCGTAGCGGCTGAGGCTGGTCGCCGGAGGCGACCAGCAAGCCGAAGCTGCGGAGGTGAACATGGGTGCCTATCCTTTGTTACGCAAGGGCGAAGGGGTTGCACTTCCCGTAGCGCCGGAGACGTTGCAGAAGCAACCTTTTTCCACTCATACTACTTATATCAGTTCGATATTTTAACTTGTACGTATTTTTAGGGTGAATTAATGAATGTATTAAATGTTGAAAATTAATCCATTTTTACACGTAGGTATATTAATTTTCGATGTTCAAATAATATATGTACCCATCGATATTTAGGACGTTCGATAATCTGTATTTCGATATTTAGATCTTTCGATGTAACTTTTGTAGATATTTAGATTTTAGATATATTGGACGTAGGATATTTAACCATTCGATAATATAAACTTTCGATATTTTAATTTTCGGTTATATGATCGTTCGATATTTCCATTTTCGATGTTTCGAACATCGATATTTTAACAGTCGGTATTTTAATCTTCGATATTCAAATACGTACCCGTTTATCTATATATCTATCTCTACCTATCTAGATACCATCAACTGGACTGCCTCGTTGGTCCAGTCGCAAGCGCTACTGCTGAGCATGAGGTTCTGGGTTCGATTCCCAGGCCGGGCAAAGTGTTATTGGGTTTTTCAATCTGGTATATTTTCTCAGTGGTAGCTCGGAGTCTGGATTTGCGGACGGTTGATGGCAATAGGCTGGCCCCCAACAGGGGGGAATAACATGGGTTCTTAAACATAACAGATGAACATAGCTCTGCTTAACTCTCAGAGGATTACAGGCGTGATGTTATGTTATGTTATGCAGATACTAACAACTATATTTTCGTGGGCCTCCGGGTTTTTTCTGTAATTACGTAGGCACATTTTATTTACAGTTTACTAGGCAAACGGTATTCAAAATATTAAACACATGCAAATTGTCTATAAAAATCTAGATATAAAGGTTCCCTTTGCAGTTTCCTGATTTATATTGAATTATATTCTATTTTATGAGTTTCTATTTTGTAACGATTATTTTTTTATAAATATTAATGAATTTCAATCAAATCTTTCTGCAATAAAATTATGTAAGAACATCACAAAAACTGTGACCTTCATTTCAAAGCTTAATTTTATCTATTAAACTATGATCTTTAATAACCTGATAGTTCCACTGAGGTTTACCTGTAAGACCTAACTTCATAAAAAAATATCTAAATCGGTACAAAAACACACTTATACCGAAACCTCACGGTGCGCCTGCGCGTATTACTCCGTCCAAAACAAACAATTGCGCCGTCTTGTGCATCATAACAAAAAGCTGATGACCGCACAGACAGTCCAATAACACTACACAATACCACTGAAACTTCAACCTTAACTACACTAGCATAAATAACTTTTTAGGTTGCTCTAGAGGAGTCAAAAGCGGCACTCACGCGCAAACAACCCGCGCCGAAACCGTAGAACGCGCGAAAATTTATGTCACTATCCGCCATTTTATTTTCAAACCGCTCGTTACAGATTTATAGCGTATTTTATTCATATTTAACTGTGGTTTATTAGCGATTGTGGAGACGGTCGGCGTCGCGCACGCGTACTAGCGGTCTGGCCCAAAATAGACAAACTAATTGGCCAGACGGCCAGACGGTTAGGGTTGAAGCTAAAATTATGTATTAGATCCGCGAAGATTCACAACTCAACGCACTCGTCCAAGGTGGTGGCGAGCGAAAGCCATAAAAATAAAAGTTACATTACGTTTGCATTTACCTTATTTCCAGTGGACTCTCATAATTCTGTCGCGTGGGAAACTCGTTAAAATGACGCATTTAAAACAGAGAGCAATTAAGAGCCAGTGCATTCATGCTTGGAGTTACCATCAGGACCATTGTATATAATCGTGTCTGTTTGAGGCTGGCGTTAAAACATTGCACTTTTTGGAACGAAGCTCTTGCGGTAGGAGTAACCTGATAGAAATCATCACGTTACGGAAAAGCGTTAAGTATATCCCCTGCATGCGACTTTCTAAAGATAGATAGTTTTCATGGTTTTCAAGGGCGCTAAAGACGATAGTGAGGTCAAAATGAAAATTCAAGATGGCGGCTGCGAAAACCTATCTCTAATCGAGGGCAGCCTTACACTCTGCCATTTGATGACAGACATAATTTTTTTGCTAAAAGCAATGCGCATCATAGTCCAAGTAACTTTGGTAACTCTGAGCTAAGCCACTAGAGAAAAATCCCTAATAGGAATGATATACACGGTACGATTTAATTACCTTGTGGCATACCATAAGTTGAAGCAATTTTAAAAGTTGCACAGCGTTTATACGATACAAGTAATTTGTTGTTTTAATTTTATTGTACACCATAGGCAAGACGCTTTGTTGGTTTTATAAAGACGAGAGAATAGTCCATAGTGCATAATCCAGAAACATATACAATGTGGCTCCCACATTGTATATCCTAACGTCGTCACTGAGTTACTAAGTTTTTATTTTATTGCTGAATGGGTCTACTCTTGACCTCAATCACGCACGACTGACGGAAAGCGATAGATGAGGTCTATGATAGAACGAGCCTGCCCAGAAGATGCCTGTTCACTCTTGCTTTGAAAGCAGAAGGGTTAAATGTGGAAGATAACACAGACGCTGGCAGAGAGTTCGTCACTGGTTGTGCACATAATAACAAGACATAAGTACAATAAAATAATGAATAAGAGATAATGAACAAGTCCAGCACCCTTATGCGTATTAATTTCAATCTGAATCATTCTGATATATATTTTAAACCCATTGCTTCGTATGTTCGAAAAATTTGTTTGGTCAACAACGTAAATAACGCAATGAATGTTGTTGAACTTTCAAAATGAAAGCAATTGCTACTAATAGTGTTACGCAATTAGCCCGCATGTCGATCAGTCAACCTAATCGACGTAACAGGAGAGTATTAAGTAACCAATGGTACAGACGCCAGCACATCAAGCTACCCGAAACTGTCAAATTTTCCCAATCAACATTGAACCTTATGATTTAGCAATAAAGTTGAAATTTCTATTAAAGAAATTTTATGTGCTGGCGTCTGTACTTTGGACACTGTGGTGTCATGTCAACGTGTTAGTTCAATGAAATAGCATTCAACTGTAAGATTGTCTACGAGTCAAAAACGTCGGGAAGTTCTAAAATGTCTGTTCTGAATTAGTCTATAATAGACTATGATATATACACTATGCAAGTTTAAGTTCACATTGGACACTGAAACATACATTATCAATGTCACTTGAACAAATGTCGAGGTTCAAAAAGAAAACAAAGGAAATTGAAGAATACAAAAAATCGTGTGGGGTCGGAGGACCCCCGGTAGCAACGAAGATAAAAAGAAAATGAAAATCGAAAATAAAAAAGGACGAAAAATTAGAAAAATTTCACAGCCGCCATTTTGGATTTTTATTTTGACTTCACTATCGGCTTCAGCACCCTCGAAAACCATGAAAACGACACCCACAGTTTATATGTGTGTACATAAACTGTTGAAAGAATCAGATGATAAATAAGCAGATGAAATTAGCTATAAACGGTAGAGGGATGGGATGAGATACTATTATCGTGGTCTTATGTAGTTTTGCAAGAGTGGTGAATATCTAAATACAGATAGATTATTTATTATCATCAGGATGGAGTTCATGCGTCCAAATGTAGTAATATTAAAGGCAACCGTAAACATTTACAACGGTGCACGTGTCAAAGATACAATTTATGGTATCTATTGTCCTTGGACGTAATCGGTAACAATCAATCATTGATGATCATAGACATTTATAAAAATGTGCCCTAACGGCCGTTTCTTTCCCTGCCATAACTAATCTCATTTTCGATAAGCAGCAATTATTATATATCTCTTCAACAATGCAATTGCATTTGGCTTTAAGCCGTCTATTTGAAAGAAAGAAATAAAGGAAAGAAAGAAAATACATTTCCAAATCCGATGTAAGAAATTAGCAGGAATGTGTGTCTCACGGCTGCGCCAAAAAGGCCTAGGTTCAGCAAAAATGCCAGACAAGACAACTGGTGCCTGACGCTTGTTTTCAACTGGACCTGATGTGTGAGGTGACGGATGGAAAACAGTATATTAGTAGTAGTAGTTGTGTAGTGTATTTTAAAACTATCCAACCACCACCATGTCCATCATCATCTGAATTCAAAATACGAAAAAATCAACAATCCTCATTCAAGTAGCCAATCATTATCCACTTTGTATACAAAGCCTTTCGTGTACGGTCACGTGTCCCTTGCCTCTCATAATGATACCAATTACCAATCGTTAATATCTGCACGTGGGAGCTGTAGTACTATCGAGTGCCTTCTAGTGTTTGTGTCATTCTCTTTATGTGATGGTTTAAATGATAAGTGTTCTAGCGTCAGAAATATTAGAGCCATTAATTTAAGAGTTTAATAGTAACGTATTGAATGAATATCATGATCCTCCAGCTCTTCATCATCTGCCTAGCCTTTTCCCAACTATGTTGGGGTCGGCTTCCAATCTAACCGGATGCAGCTGAATACCAGTATTTTATATGAAGCAACTGCCTATCTGACCTCCACAAGCCAGTTACTGGGTCATACGATACCCCTTGGTAAGACAGACTTTCAGGCTTCTGACTACCCGTAACGACTGTCAAAGATCCACGAATGACAGCCGGGACCAACGACTTAACGTGGTTTCCGAGGCACGGAGGGGTCTCGGTATGTAAAGATGGTCACCCATCCACAGACCAACCGCGGCAAGCGTAGCGTTACCTGATCGATCGACCTGTGCGGCTGTTATTATTTAGCCACCAGCTCTATCCTCCAGCTCTTATTATAACAATTTATCTTGAGTCGGTGCAGCACGTCTTCGTCTTCCATATATCTGTAGCAGTTACTTTATTAGTTTCCTCCTTTATAACCATACTATCTATCACAAAAAAAAAACACGAATTATGTTGGGGTCGGCTTCCAGTTTAACCGGATGCAGCTGAATTCCAGTTTTTACACGGGTCCTGAAAAATTATTAGATATACTAACCAAAAATTTCTCATGCATCTAAAATATGAACATCACGTTCTTCCAGGCAAAATAAACCTTGGTATTCCATCTAATAACCGCAAGAATTAAGAAATGACAGGTCTCTGGCCCGGTGCCAACCAAACAACATCCTTCAGACGATCTTAATTCAGAAAGATTAATAGTGCATCAACATTGAATGCAAATATTTTGGCTTTTTATCGCTTTCAATCTTGGTTAAACAATGAAATTGTTAGCCTCGGGTCGGATAAGGAGTTCATTACCGTTTAATCCTTTTTAAGGTCATAGCACACATATTAACTCGGAAAGGGATCGTCACCGTATCGCCTTTCGCCTGGGCGTCAAACAGGCGTCAACCTAACGTAAGCACGTAACCAAAGCGGATCATCAGCTCAGATACGTCGACTCTGCTACGGCTAGGCGACGCCGCGACCGCTGGTTGATGGTGCTGTAGGCAAGCCGCGGGAGGGATGAGAGGGACAAGGGTGGACGAAGTGACGTAAGCTCGGGTACGGAGAGACGAAAGCGCGGGGACGGCGAGCCGTTAGCGCGGGAACTGCAAGTTGACCACGCACTGCAACGCGGTTCGTGAGCTTGTCCCGAGGCGAGGCGATTACGTTACGATTCCGATTAGTAATACTGAATGGCTCGAGTTGATACGGTGACGATCCCTTTCAGAGTTGATATGTGTGCTATGACCTTTAAGGACAGTAAGGACGAGGTTTAAGGAAGGAAGGGCCTGCGTTGCATCATGTGTGACGCATGCTCTGTTTTGAACTTGCATTTTCCCTTTTCCATATACATATATGTACGTTACCCTGTGTTCATTAACCTATTTGCAATTTTTGTTGTGGAATCGTTTCTTTTACCTACAATTATTGATTCGATAAATAACTGGATGCAGTTTGGATAAAACTTGGCTACTTATAGAAAATAAGTGGCATCAAATTCGGTAGGTACATTCCGCTTGGCCGGCTCCTGTTATTCATTTAGCTTCACCTCATTATCATCTTCTGCCTAGCCTTTTCCCAACTATGTTGGGGTCGGCTTCCAGTCTAACCGGATGCAGCTGAAGACCAGTACTTTACATGGAGCGACTGCCTATCTGACCTCCACAACCCAGTTACTGGGTTATACGATACCCCTCCACAAAATATGAAAATATGATAATATGTATTTTGTGGTTTAGCTTCACCTAAACCACAAAATACAGAGAGCCTAAACTTTGAGCCCTGACGACGACGAGGAATATTTTCAGGATAATTCTACGACTAGTAAAAAAAAACAATAGGCCATTGATTGACGATATTAAACCTAACTTTTAAAATCATCTATTCCAGGAAAATGTACCAATTCCAGAGAACAAAGACAATTAGTGAATCATTTCTCGGAATTACCGACTGATACGTGTACCAACAGTTGACGCGCGTACGCATACCTATGTACTATCGCTAAACAATATATGTAGTTATGAACCTACGGCGCCGTCTGGATGCAAGAACGCATCTATTCTAGGTGCTAAACCAGCTTTCTCAAGTGATTCAGAGCAAAGTTTTCACCCTCGAAAGAGATTACCTACTTCATTTGGTAAACAACTTACTGGACTTTACAAACCATAATCGGAACCACAATCACTAAGTAATAAACCACAAACTTGACGCATAAACCACTATTTATCTTCCGGAAGATGACAATTGTTAGTTTTTACAAAAAGCTCAGTCCGAAACATTGCTGAAAAAACAAGACGAAATAAATAATTCACTAATCAATGAAGGAAAGCCAACATTAACCAATAGTTTGAGTCATACACTCGATGTCCAATGCAAACTATCATCTTTCAAAAGAACCTCAGCATCCAGACGAGGATAGAATATCTGCAGCGGAGTAATTTCTGAGAATGTCTTCCAGATGTTAGTAATATTCGGACATACGCAATACGCATGCGTAAATGCAGCTGGCACGGCCGGTGCGTAGACGCAGTATATTTAGCTGTACTCGCAATAGTGACGTGAGAACGCGTCAGAGAGGACTGACGTCACGAATGTTCTACTTTGCACCTAATAAGAGTGATGCGTTGGTAATTAGTATCGGTATGTCTAGTCCAGTTAATAAAGCAGCTGCTAGAACTGTTAGGAGTATTTTCACTATTAATTAGCATAACTGGAAAATCTCCGAAATAAGAAATTCCTAAATGAATGACTTTCCTAGACTCTTTTCCAGTTTGCTTTTAAAATAACTGGCATGTCCTAGACCCAAAAATTCAAAGAATTGTGACATCCGTCAACCAGCACTGGGCCCGCTTGGTGGATTATGGCCCACCCATTCTCACAGAGAGGAAGCCTGTGTATGCTTTTAAAATACCGATAGCTGAATTGGAGTAGGTGTAAGAGCCTTTGCAAAAAGTCAAGTACGTGATATCTACCTATATTTTGTTAAGATATGATGTAGTTGGCCACAATACTATGACTGAAGATTATTCAGACTAAAAAGAGGATTTTATCAAAGCACTATAAGGTGAAAAAGATAAAAGAAAGGATGAGTCCAAAGCCCAAAGCAGAAGAAACCATTGCGGCACTACTCGTGTACTCAGTGACGTATACAGCGAACACAACAAAAATAGACGGCGCACATAATTTTAGAAGTAAGGACAAACTCTTATGTTATGACTGGCGGTGTCATAAAACATTTCTTTGTTTGGCTGGTCGTGATGCTGTGACTGGACCATGCCCGTAGTTTTACGAAATAGTGGATGTTAAACGTCATTGAAGGTACGAGGAGTGCAAAGGGGTAAAATTAGATGTTGCACGATGAAGTGTATGGAAATGTAGTAATCTATTATACAGTTCCTGGTGAAAAAGAGAATGAGGACCGCGTCTTCTCTTTCGCTTTACAACTACTTGCCCTCACTAACCAGCGGGGTTATTCCGTAACACACTAACAGTAAGCAATGGCTTTCATTTTGCCAGTTCAACAACATTCATTGCGTTATCTACGTTGTTGAGCTGACAATTTTTTTTGAACATTTAAAGCAATGGATTAGCAATATCCTTCGAAATTATTCAGATTGAGACTCATAGTGTGTTACGGAAAATAGGGTGCTGTACTCCAATAATCACAGTTTCAGTCATAATCCGACGGATTTTGAAGGATATTGCAAACCCTTCATATTATGGTAAAGGGCGGGCGTTTTGTGGGGACTGTCTTATGTACTTTGACGTTCGAAAAGTGCTGATTCTCAGCCTAATTTGAATAAATGACGTTTGATTTGATTTCTGCGGCCTTCACAAGGTCATCGGTCCACCCTGTGGGAGGCCTTCCAATGCTACGTCTTCTACTACAAACTTAAATCTAACCAATTTCCATCATGCTGATGAAAAGGGCCAACATCGTCTTACTAGTGCAAGAGTGCCCATGTCTTGTCTCTCTGCATTAGCATTGATTCCTAATAGCACGTATTAGATTATTAAACTAGGTCCCTTACCTATGAAATTGCCGTTTTACATAGTTTTTTTTTTTAATTATCTCGTTAGTCGAAGTATTGGTCTTCTTCTTAGCGTGTCGACCATTAGTGAAGATGTACTTTTGCCACGTTTGCCACAAAAATGTCAGGGTTCTTGTTTACAATAATTTATATATTGGCTCAAATAAGCCGTTTATCTTCACGATTTCCCAACTGAATCGTACGGATAAAGTTATCAACATCGGCTTAGTAAACTGTCAATCTTAGTAGAAGTCCAAACTCCGTAATAAGCAATCAGGTTTTCCCCCTAGATATAGAGCACGTGGCGCTCCGTAGTTTGGGAAATGGGAAAAAAGCTTCATGTGCGTTTTTCAATAAAACCACTACAGAGGCAGGGAGGGATGGGCTATGCGCAGGAGCTCTGAAATCTTACCGAAGGCCAAGCGGTGGAGTGGAACTAGTAGACAAAATCTACTAGAACCATATACCGCGAGGTTTGAGTAAGATCAACATTCAAAGAAACGTGTTGACATAGTTGACCATCGCAATTCGAGCGCCCCGCATCTCCTTTCTGCGTCAGAGTATTTAAATTCATAGGTAAATAGATTTAATGAATCATCTTCGCGAGTTTGGTGTACATATTTATTAAATATCACGGTTCCACTGCATGTACACGATTTATATAAAGGTTGTATGTACATACGACACTTTATTGCGATTGCGGTATACAGATCCGTCTCTCGAATTCTAAAAATGAGACAAGCTAATCTTATATTTTAGTACAAACATGGTCTTTAATTATATTAGCGAGGCTCAGGGGAGGCCCCTTTACAGTTTCCCCAGGGATGTGCCTTACAGGCGTTGCACGGGGGGGTTCCGGAATTGGTGTTCTAAGAGGAACCAAGACCACCCCTATGTGCTGATGGTGATCACCGGGGTGGTTTTAGTGTGGTAAAAATCCCACTCCCCGACCTGGGATCCCCGGAAGTCAGCTGCCTTTTGAAGGTTTCCTGACAAAAAATAAAGGATGTGTAACTTCAACTCAGCCTATTGCAGTCCACTGCTGGACTCCCAGCTCTGCTGGACGCCTTTCCCATGCAGGCTACGCCACAACACCCTGTCCTCCGCCTTCTGCATCCAGTCTGTCCCAGCCACCTTCTTTGGGTCGTCCGTTATGTGTGACATAATATATAAGGAAATTTATTTTTGGAGGGTCTGCTATATCCAAGTTTTTCTACAGACGTTTAAGGGGTAAGGGGTGAACATCATGCACAGCTAAAAAGCCATGCCTACATGATATTCACCCCTCGTGTACGTTCGAAATGTGCTGGTTCTCAGCATAATTTTAATAAATGACTTGATATTGTGGATTGGATACAGCCTTGATTGTACATTACATATATGCACTTTTTTTAGATGTTTTCTTTCGCTTCGAGCACTGGAAACGCTCAGCACAGCGCACAGCTTTAAAACCCGTAGGTACTAGTTGTAATATCCTATTGTACCAAGCAATATGCACCCACATCTAACGATTCATCAATATAATCCCACGAACAGACCAAGGGTCCCAGACATACATTAATGACCTCCACTGGTCACGATTAGTGAAACATTCCTCATGATTATTGATACTGGTTTGCGTCGGTTCCAAGCGGTGCTTTATGGTTTTAAACTTTTTATTAAGCGGTTTAGAGTTCATCTTTGTGCAATGTTGTCGTGGTGTTGAAAGATGGTCTCTTACAGGGGACTTGAAATAAAATGGCCGCCACGGGTGACGATACTGAAATGTACGGCAGCCCGCACACTAGTGGTAACCAAACCATTATAAGCTGGCCTCTAATTCTATTGAAACTTCTTACTACGTTAGGCCAAAGTGATACCTCTGACGTCCAGCCTACAGATTCTACAGTACCCTCCCCGGGCAATCTGCTCCGTTACCATCTAGCTGAGTGAACAAGAGATGAAAACTGACAGACTCATGAGCATAAGAAGCTGCTTTTAAACCCGAAATCATGTGTTAAAGTTAAAATATTTAATAAATTTTAATGTCTTCTTATGACAAGGTTGGGTAGACCCCACAAGCGGTATGCAAGCCTCGTCAACAGAATTGTAATTGCAAACTAATTGAAATGAGCCATTATAATTATTGTTATTTATGTACAACGTGAACCATAGTAACCTGTTTCTCACAGTGCTCTCACGACATGTAACGTCGCAGAATGTGGTAGCATGTTGCTATGGCGTTTTTTTTTAGCCTGTATTGTGTCCCACTACTGGGCAAAAGCCGAGGACATTAATTAAATAAAAGAATGGGTAGACAGACATAACAGTAACCATATTTCGTCATCTTTTTCTCATGAAGTGTGGGCGAGTCTATGGCCACTGACCGGGATTTAACCCTTTGAACGCCATTGTCATATATACGTGACAAGCAAGCGCGTGCCCTGTACGCCAGTCGTGTGTCGCCTATCCTATTACGAGCGAAACAAATATGTGACAAAAAATGCGGTGCACTTTATCACGAAATAAACAATTAAATCATTACTATTGTGTGTTTTTATTTGTATACCTTAAATATTTAAAATTGTGGCTTGACGTGGAGGGCACGCGCGTGCGTTTATGCTCTGGCGTTCAAAAGGTTAATCCAGATTCCAGGCTGCTAATGAGAATTGCCAAATGGAAAACCTCAGTCTCCAAGACTAATATATAAACCTACTCTACCCTACCAGGATCACCGCTACTACTAACGAGGAAGTCAGTTTACCACGATTTTAGAACGAGGTTATCATCATCACAGTATTGTGACAGGTAAGTAACGTTATTGTAATTGCAAATACGATAAAATAATAAATACTTTACACAATATTTATAAGGTTGAAAATCACGCGAAACAATGCATTATTGGGTTCTACCTATACCGAATAGATTGTGTGTGGTTAATTAAATTTTTTCCTCTTATTTTTGTACCGGTTCATCAAAGTTATTTATAGATTGTTAGGTGTTAGAGAAAAACTAGGTAGGTACGTACCTACTTGGAAATGTTGATGAAGCTTTAAAGGTAGCCTGCAGGTGTCATGCGTTATAATATTAGAGCGTCTTTAGTCAATGTCAAAGTGCAGTTTAGATTCTCGTTAGGCTAAACTATGGGATGCATGAAGAAGCTTCCTAGGGTAGCGCAGTTTGTTCCGCCAGTTACTCAACTGAACCGAGCGCTCGGCACTTTCTGGACAGTCACACCCAACACCTTATTATTTTGACTGGCCTGTTCTTTCCTTGCGGTGGTAGGGCTAACGCCCGCCTGGTTTGCGACCACCCTCCCACCGGAGTCCGGCGTCAAGCAGCCTGCTGTGTTTCGTCGATGCGTGGGAGTTCAAATGCCTTAGACATCTTCTGGGCACGCTCGTTCCATCATAGACCTCAGCCATCACTTTCCATCAGGCGTGATCGAGGTAAAGAGCGGGCCCATTCAGCAATAAAAAAAAAATATATAAAAATTAGTTAGGCCTTCCAACCCATTTTCCTTCTGATCTAACCTATTCAAATGTTTCCCCATTTCGTCACCACATCATCACCATCCACAGCCCGACATCGCCCACTGCTGGGACACAGGCCTCCTCTGGAAGTGAGGACTGAACTTAACATCAACATAACGCCTGTATTTCCTATTTTCATTGTGAAGGGTTAGGCAGAGACCCTTACTTCCCCAGTAATAATTGACAACAAGCTCATTACTTGTGACATGTAATGGGCTTGTTGAACTTTTTATTAAAACACAATTATTTTCAGAGCAGTCTATAAATAAATATCGCCCGTTCCACTAAAATTCCCTAGACCAGTCCCCCAGGGGCCTAGGGTATCATATAAAACTTCAATTTCCTTTTGAATCTCTCAGTAATTTAAGAACCTTATTATTGAATGAAACCTATTTACAATGTAGTACTGGCTAATACAAGGATAACACTGACCACAGACTACTTAGCACTGACAATGACTGACATTTACCCCATTTACCGATAGATGATGTTTTTTTATCGCACAAGGATAATAATATAATTATTATATTCAACGCCATAATTAAGAAATTAAATTGAATTAATTTAATTTTTCAACTTAAGTTTACATAGGAGTAAGCGGCGCTATTTGCCAAAGATCACACACGGCAAACTAACCGGTGTTCCTGATAACTGTGACAGATGTGATAACGTGATAAGTTTACAAAGCTCTGTGGCACTCGTCTGTCGCGTGGTGTTACCGGGTTTAGTAACGAGTGAGATATTATGTAGATATGTACTTATATAATAAAATTATTAAAAGTCATCTGCCTAGCCTTTTCCCAACTATGTTGGGGCTTAACCTGGGGGTTAGCTTAACTTAATCGATCGACCTGTGCGGCTTTTTATATGTAAATAAAAATACATTGAAGAAAATCATCGGCACGGTTTCATTGCGGTACGGCGTAAAAACGAAGCCGTAGAAAAAACGTATCCGTGTACATGTAAGCTTCCATAGTGGTACATACAACACTGACGTCCGTGCCTACACACGGTGAACGAACCGTAGTTTTTCACGGCAAGAAAAACGTGTGTGTACGAAGGGTCTAAGTTGCCGAATCGGTTGAGGGAAGGCTCATTTGATGAAAATTGCAACCTTACAGCAGGAAGGCAGACAAAGTTCCACAGGGAACAGCCTACAGAGGTAGGAAGAGGTACCAATATCATTAAAGATTATGTCCGGATTTTTATATACGCATTGACATTGATGAATTTTATATAGGTAAACAGAGCAGTGGTGGCCCTGTGGTCACGGACACGACTTACGAGTTGTAGGTCGTAGGTTCGAACCCAGACAGGCGCTTTACTTTGTGTAAATTATTTCATCACCACTGCTCTCAAAACGGTGAAGGAAAACATCGTGAGGAAACCGGCATGTCCTAGAACCAAAAATTCGAAGACATGTGACATCCACCAACCCGCACTAGGCCCGCGTGGTGGATTACGGCCCACTCCCTCTCATTGAGAGGAGGCCTGTGTCCCAGCAGTGGGAACATTATAGGCTGAATATGGATATAGGTAAACAATGACATGAATATTTACTTTGTGAAGTATTTTTTTATTTAATTATTGTGAATGTGAGGACTATATGGGGCATTTCTTTTTTCTGTTTCTTTGGTATTGTTCATCGAATCCTTGAGCCCCTCAAGTTCTGAGTTGAGCTGCACGATTTTTGACAAACGCGTGCACTAGTCAGTGCACGCATTTGTGCAAAGAACCACACAGATTGAGCGGACGTGTCCAGTCGGACAGGTTCGCTCAATCTGTGTGGTTCTTTCCTCAAAACACACCATTTCAGTCATCAATCTACATGGTCTTCACATGATCTGACCAAGATTTTGTCTGGACTTTAAAAGAGACTGTGACCTCTGAGTTTGTTTCGGCCTTTCTTCTCAGAGTAGTCAGATAGGAAACGCCGACCTCATCTAATTAAAAAAAATATGATTGACGTGTAAAAGTGTTTGTTACAAACCTACTTACAGAAAATAAATCATTTATCATTTATCACAAGGTTCCGTGATTATACGTACTTACTTGTAATTTATCTTGTCACAGTTCCAATAAAAGTTACGCTAGGTAAGTAAATGATTTAATTATTTTAAAGATTTTAAACATTAATTGAAATATTAACAGCTACTGTGTGGTAGCCGTATATAAATTAATAAATTATTAGACGGGTAGGCATTAACTGGATATACATATTATTGAAATCTAGGCTTCACACGAGGGTAGCTGAATTTAAATACTCGTAGCATAAATGAGTCTTGCGCAGTTGACTTACGGCGACACACTAGCCACGCGATGCTTTATCTGACAGTTTAGCCAACACCATCTACGACCTAATAGGGACATCACACAACTATATAAATACAGAAATATGTATATACAATAACAAACAATAAAAAATCTTTCTTCACATCGGACAATCTGCGAACTTAACCGAAGCTCAACTTCGTCAACTCAGTAGACAGACTGTCAAAATGTTTACCGTCCTTGACAGTTTTCCAGCCGAAGCCTCGTGATGCCGAGACAAAAATCTAGCAATATTTGTGTTATGACGGTAGTTAACTCACCACACGTGATGGTATATTGTTTACCAGCAATGATAGCTTACCTGAAAAAAAGAATAATGTTTTTTAGTTTAAGTGCGCTAGCACAAATACACCTTAAGATAAAAATCACGCGTGTAAAGGAGAGCAGTGTTATAAATATTAGTAGAGCCGAATAAGAGTGAGTCCAAGGACCTACTACCACACTTATTTCAGACTCCCAGCAGTAGCATTGCTGTGTTCCGGTTTTGAAGAGTACCGGAGAAATAGAAAATATTTATTAACCAGGTAGTACAGTAAGCAGGTTTACTGGTTAACAGCAAGTTAAGACGACATGAGTAGCTTAAAATATTACCTGCAGCTAGGTTACCATATAGTACCTATTTGCTAGTAAGCCCCAAACTAGACAGTTAGTCTGTAACTTGGGGCTCGGAGGACTTTCAGAGTGGAGACTAGAGAGGTGATTTCAGGTATGGTATGGTACGTGTGTATGTTGTGTGGTGTATATGTGTGTGATGTGTGAGTGGTGTGTGTAATTGGGGTGGGTTAATTATTCCGAGTCATCATAACCAGTGTTATGGAAAATTGCCTTTACAATTTTTTTGCAGCTGGATGAAGTAAATCACAGAAACAACCAAGAAACTTTTGAAAGACAAAGGACCAACAGAAAACGTTGAACCCAAATGTCTATTTCCAGAGGTTTTTGAAGGAAAACTTTGCTCAGCAATGGATTTCATTTGTCTTTGTATTAGAAGATTCTGAAAAACAGCCCTTGAATTAACACCTTGCTGATTACAATGTTTTTCTACCACGGTGTAAGTAACTGGGTTGCGGAGGTCAGATAGGCAGTCACTCCATGTAAAATACTGGTATTTCAGCCGCATGCGGTTAGACTAGAATGCGATCCCAACATATTTGGAAAAAGGTAGGAAAGATCGAACGACCTATGCTTACTTGTAGTATTTTTTATACTTTATATTAGAGCAGAAGACGCTCTTGAAATAAATTTTCGGGTCCGGAGAAACGACGCAGAAACACTGACCGAGCGAACTGCGTCTAATCAACAATTACAGTTACAATTAGTTGCTTTAGACAATGGGATACATTATGGTGACGCACATCTCGCTTCTACTGTGAGATCCGCGGAGCGGTCGTTTTGATGGGGCGACCCAATTCTTCAGATCGTTAAATGTCTTATATTTTCAATGACCCGTCATTGAGATGACATGGAATCAATGTCATGTTGAAACCCAGACATGGTAGTTACCGAAATCAAAAGTAGTTCGTCTGGACAGCGAGATGTTATTGAAATACTGGTATTCAACTGTATCCGGTAAGACTGGAAGTCGACCCCAACAACATAGTTAGAAAAAGACTAGGCAGATGATGGGTCGCAAACTGCAGACTGCACGAAAGCGAATTGTAAGTGGACTGTCGCCTATATCATCTTATCCAAATACCAGAGGTTTCGCAGGTGCGTTGCCATCCCAGAGACAGAGCTGAAGTGCCCCATGTATGTGCCTGTGAAGAATAACTAACAGGGGATCCAGGGGGGGAGGGGTTCAACAGGATCAGACCGGAATAAGTCGTGAACTCGTGATTACAGACACAAACTGTCGGTCGTCACAGGAAGACATTCCCTTGAAAGTATTAACAGGCTACCTAGCCTCAGAATTTATAGCGAAGGTCAAATGAATGGTCTGTCTGCTACGTGTAGCTTCAATCAGAATCTGACAACAAGAATACAGAGTGGTAGGGACATCAACGCGCCAACTGTAACTAGCGTAAACAATTTCGTCGGTTATAAAAAAAAAACTGCTGTTTCATATAAAAAATTTAGGGCAGTTGGGTCCAGAATCATCTACTGATGCATGGTAACACCTTGCATAACAACTTTGGTAAAACAGTGACAGTTGATGACTGTAAAGCTATTTTTGACTCTACTTCAGAAACTAATTATAAATATTTAAACTTTTCATGCGCTTAGTAATAATTACAGAATATCTATTTACGGCGCCCCTATGTTTAAACAAATACCTTTGTATACTGTTTAGTCTCCTCTTATCACACGCAGGCATAATAATGGAGCTCATTCTATTTTGTGCTATCAACACCAGGTAGTCAATGCAGACTTGAACTACATAAGTTGTAGTATCGGTATTTTAATAATAAAATACTATGTGTCAGCGCCGGTTTCCGGGGGCCATCATTGAGTGTGAAAGGCACCCCTTCCATTTTATCCGTGTACTTTATATATCATTGGTCAGACAGAGGACATAGTTCTTCCATAGTAGGTAACCAATTCACTATAGCCACCCAAACCCATAGCTCAATATGTTTTGTTTCAGTGTTCTGCAATAGTCCATCACAAACCGGGGATTGTTCTTGCATGCACTTGCATAGTGCATACAGGGATAATCGTCAGTCAGTGCCTCATCATTTAAAATTGCCTAAGGGGCCTCTACCAATTGGCGAGTGCTGCGACCCCTCGTACGCCTTCCAAAGATCCGGCTCCCCAGGGTCCCGAGATATTTCAATTACATTACTCCAATATCAGACCCAGGCTACAGTTTTCCATGGCGACATTGTGAATATATGTTATATAATAAATGGCTTTACTTAGGCGTTTATTCCAAGTGTGTCTTAGTGTGAAAATTTTAAACTTCGCAAGGAATAATAATAGGCCCATACTTGTTTCGTAAAAAGTAAACTGGAATCTTAACAGAAATAATTTACAAACTACTTACTGAGAACTTTAACGTAAAGTCTGACTTAATAAAAAATAAAGTAAAAGCAACCTACACTTACGCAATTAATTCAATTAAGACTTTTAAGACAGGATATGGACCGGCAAGTGCAACAAAAAACTCAACAAAGTCGTATTTCCATATGTTACATTTTATCTAATTAAACAGTGTTGTTATATGACACGCAATGGACAACATCCCGTCTAATAAATGAGCTAGTTATACTGGACAATCTGTAAGAAAGTTCAGAAGGCCCACACATCTTCTAGCCAGCAGAGTGCAAAAAGCATGCAATCAAATTGCAATCATTGCTTGTCCAATGCGCGCAACTTCTTTTGTCTTCTGAAATAAATCATACCCAACAGCAGCAGAAACTGGTCGCAAAAGAGGAGATTCCAGTGTGTAAATAAAGTGCGCGCGCTGTAAGAACTTCAGAATAACCACAAAGACGATACGCCCATAACGTGTCACGTTATCTCCATGGTTTTGAAATTACGCCACGGCTTCAACACTACGTCTTGGAGGCATCAAGGTCTAATAAGAAGCGTAGACAACAGTTTTTTAAACTCTAGGACATTGAAAGGATTTATAAAAAACTAGCAGCGCCCCGCGGTTTCACCCGCATGAGTTTCCCGTGGGAATATCGAGATAAAAACTATCCCATGTCCTTTCCCGGGACTCAAACTATCTCTATACCAAATTTCATCTAAATCGGTTCAGCGGTTTAAGCGTGAAGGGGTAACAGACAGACACACTTCCGCATTTATAATATTAGTATGGATATAGTATGGATCATCTTCTAAAGGGGTTAGATAGGGGATGAAAGTTCGTATGGAAGTTTGGCATTTTTGCCGATAGAACACGCGACTTGCGTAGAATAAACCTTCTGCACATATGTATCTGTTTTGTGCATTTGCGCACATGGAAAACTCCGGCGCATGGTTAAGGACACAACAATCAGGTCAAGACGAAAGACGCCCTTACATACTAATGTCGGCGACTGGGTCTGTCCGCTGTGACGTCAGGCTTGTTCCTAGAAACTACTAGACAGGTAGAAAGAGATAAATAAGGTCACTCAGGCCATTAATTTTTTTTACGGAATTGTCTCTATATGAACGGAACTGTCACTAATGAGACACAATTACTTTTTCTATTGTTACCGAACTTAGTAAGCTTGCTTAACAGACGAGGAGATAGGCGACTGTCAAAAGGACAAATCGATAAATCTGGAATCCGCAACGTAGTTATTATTTCATTTGCATCGTCAATTAAGAAAAACGTTTCCGTCCAATTGTGTTGCATACGCAACCAGTAGTAGAATATCAAAGCCCAGCCTGAACTGGGAATCGAACATAGATCTTGCATGCTCGATTATGATAAAAAGTTATAGTAAACATCAGGCTTGGTAAAAACCATTAATCATTTTCGCGCGGATTTACGATCAATCCGCACAAGTAACGCCATCTAGCGGCTAACACCCGAACTAGCTCGACACCGATCGATCAACTTAATGTTACCTATCTATCAACAGGTAGAGCTAGTTGTCTATGTATGTATTTAGGTATTTATTATTATGTATGAGGATGTTAATTATGTATTCTATGTACTTTCACCTTTATCGCGTAACAAGCAATAAAAATCACATTTTTTTAAATTAAGTGTTACGAAAAATATTAGCCCAGAACGGAATAATTAAGCTCGATACATCTTTACAATAGCCGAAGCGAAATGACCTAACACAATTTATTGTGTGTTTTATGGAAAGTATTTATTTATTGTTTATTTACCTCAGAAGGTCAGAAGGCAAGGATAGACTAGGAGAAAGAGAACCTAAGTGTAATGGTGCAAACAGAGCACTGGATGATGAGCTGATTTGTTGATCGAGTCAGAATTTCTAGCATCCAACGGCCTCGACCTTCGCTTTCGAGAATTTATTTCTCTAAAAGAATTTTACAATATTCACTTACAAGAGATACAACATCGGGAAGAATGGCTATTTAAATAAGTTATATCCAATATCACTTACAAATTATAAGGT